>BSBM01001328.1:1507500-3907500 GCA_027924585.1 Larix kaempferi | reverse complement strand
GTGTCATCTTTTGCCTTGTTGCAGCATTGGAGATGCTGCGATAGCACTCTACCAAACCGCCTACCAACAGGCCCCCAACACAATCTTGTGGCTCACCCTCGAGCCACGTCAACTACTGGACATGGTGCATTCGGACTGAACTATGTTTCTGCAACTGTTCTTGTTGTTTGGATCGCGCGATGTTGTTCTGCTCCTTCTGTTACACTGATCATCGAGTCACTGTCATGTACCTCTCAAACTCATCCTCCAGTCTCAAGGAATATGGTGCAGACTGAGGAGAAGTTTACGAACAGCGTCGAGGTGCAAACCAGACCAGCGGCTCTGGCACATCTGTTTCGCATCGGTAAGCACAAGTCATAGGGACACGAGGGCGACGACTCCCCCCCCTTTTGTGTGGTCGCCGAGACCACGAGACTTCGAACCATCACCAACTGCCTAGACATCTCGGACGAAACTTCATGCTTGTAACCCCAGGGTGTCCGAGGCACAGCCTGCTCTAGGCGCTCATGCACACTCGTCATTCGAGCCCTAAACGCACTTGGTGTGCTACCACACGAAATGAAATGGATCATTTCCATAGCCTCCTTGGAATTCCTAACTTAACAAAATGCCAGAACCTTGCGTAGCATAACCCTTCTTAACTAAAACAATCTATGTGTGCCTACTCCATGTAGGTCCTCTATGTATACAGCGCACTCTGACATACATCGGCCTTAGCAAGCTGTTGCACCACCGACTCGCACCCCAGAATAATCATAAGTCATTGTGTGCCGATTATCCTAATGGCAGATGAATCGTACCCTTGGCTGGTTCCCTTCATGCAGAAATGTGCAAAGCATTTCTTGGGCCATTTTAGCATGGTGGATACTTCGTGCCAACCATGCGGACCATCTTGGTAAGTACAATCGGCCATACTGCCTCGGTGCATCCCTAAGTCCAACCAAGCTGTCATCTGTCACGATCGACCCGATTAATTATCATAGCCATTAAAGTAGGAAAAAGTCCCATCATTGTCATGATTATGGATGTGACCCAAGCGCAACATTCGCAGGTGTTGCTAACAACTCCACCCTTGCAGCAGAAGCCCCCGTGCTTCCGCATTCCATCCATGGTGGGGTGACATCCTGCCACCGATCATCCTGCAACACATCATCATTTTTTTTTTCCTGATGCGACTCAAGCATTGCGGTGTTCTAAGCCCGTGTGATAGGGCTTCAACCTATGACCATTTACCAGCCTGGGGAGCATCGCCCCGTCCAACTGCTGCAACTGAACCGCTCCTTTGGAAGTAATACTACTGATGCGATAGGGACCAAGCCAATGCATCTGCAACTTTCCTGGATGTTTCATAAACTTGTTGTCATATAACAGCACCAAGTCGCCTTGCTGAAACTGTTTATTTTTTATGTGGCGATCATGCCATGCCTTCTGTCGATCCTTCTCGACCCCTTGGTGGAACCCAGCGATGAAATGATCTTCTTCCAGCTGCACCAATTGCGCCAGATGTTCATCTAATGCTGCGACATCATCCATGCTCGTGGCAGCCGCAATTCGTAGACTCGAAACAATATACTCCATTGGCATAATTGCTTCTTGTCCATACACCAACTTAAATGGTGTTTGTCCTGTAAGGCGCTTACATGTGGTGCAATAGGCCCACAACACTGCTGGGATTTTGAGATCCCAGTCATCGTGGTTAGCATTGCACACCTTTGTCAGCGCATGCTCCAATACTTTGTTAAAAGCCTCCACCATGCCATTCGCCTGTGGTGATAGGGTGAACTCTTCTTATGCTGTATCTGCAATTCCTTCGTCAATGCGCTGATGGTGCAATTAAGAAAGTGGCTGCCTTGATCACTCAGCAATATCTTGGGGCAGCCGAAGCCAGTGATAATGTTATCAAACAAAAATCGCACCGTCGTAGCCATGGAACAATCAACTACAAGGGCCGCCTTGGCCCATCAGGTCAAATACTCTGTCGCCGTGACAATATACTGCACACCCAACATGCGATCAAGTTCTGTCTTGACCTTCTCCTTATGTCGCGGATTCAGTCGGTAAGGTCGCTGTCGGACTTGCTTAGCATCTGGTTTTAAAGGAATCCTCATCTCCCCTAAATCACCCAGGATCCCCTTCATATCGAAAAACATAGTAGGAAACAAGTCTTGAAACTCATGGATTAAATCAGTGACCTTACTCGTCATCTCGTCATCCCAATAGTTCCCAACATTTTCAAACTTGGGAGTGGCCTCTGTGCCAATATTGAGCTTACGAAGCTTCAATGGTTGACTGAACGGATTACTTGGTGCAGCAGGTGGGACCACGTCACGACTTCCTTCATATTCAGGAATGTTGACATTCCGGGGATTGTCCTCATCCTCGGGCCCACCAGTGATGTTGAAGCATTCCATAAGAGACTGCATCTGACAGTATGTGTGCGGGTCGACAGGGTAGGCCGCCAGAACAACCTAAAGTACCACATCACGGATGAGCTGTAAGGAGTTATTGAAGTCAGGGTTGGCATCCGCAAAAGTGAATGTATGAGTGAAACAGACCATCAACTCCCCCCATGTTGTAATTTCTCGGCACAACTCAGCTGCAGTATACCATGAGCACGGCATCTCATCTAAGGTATGGATAAAAGCATGGACCCACTCATCTCTGGGTCGCGCTACCCACAATCATTGGAATTCCATCACATGATCATGGGGATTCTTCCGGCCATCATACTTACCAGTATGATAAACCTCAGCATCGCCGAACCGGACCATCATCAACCTTCGACACTGTGACCAACCATCAATAGATTTCTTGTGTGTCGACCACCAACATGCTCGAGCAGCCTTCAGTGCTTCCTCCAATGCCAGCAACCGCTATGGTTCTGAGACCCGTTCTTCAAATTCCGTCAAAAAGTTGGTTAATCCAGACAACCCCTCATAGATTAGCAGTGTGACTGTTTCTGTCGCAACACGACATAAAGATTGTGTAATTAAGCCACATTTCCGGAATGACACTTCGTGCAAGCGATTCTGCCAATGTCATGATGCATCATCAGAGTCGGAAGACACAGAGCTCTTGCTGCGCCATCCCAGCTCACCGTTAGCAGTGGGATGAATATAGTCTTCAGAAATATTGAATGCATGGTCCCATCCAGTGGGATCGTCATCTTTTACAGGTTCAACATATCGGCGTCCTTCAGCTGGATCTAATGGGGCTATGACTCTGAAATCGCGATTCTCAAAGGTCATCATGCGCTTCTTGAAGTTGATTACAGCTCCACTACCATTAGCCCATCCAATCCCTAATAGCGTAGGATAAGAGCTTCCTCCCTCAACCACTTTAATGACTTCGAAGTCAGCATAAGTCTTCATACCCTCAATATTGACCGTTAGCCGCGGAACTCACCCAATGGGTGTTACTTTCGCATGGTTAGCCAATCGGAGCTGCACAGGAGACCAACTCAATGGGGGACTCCCCATTTTCTGCCACGCCTGCTTAGTTAAGATGTTAACATCTGAACCAAGATCAAGAATAATTGAATCGACATCATAGTCACCAATCTGGATGTTCATTCTCATCTCCTTACCAGTCTTCCGTCGCTATAGAGAGTTTACTGCCGACTCCTACCATCCCTTCGGAAATCGCTGCAACCATCCCTTAATCTCAACAAGAGCAGCCGGATCCCGGGCCAATAATAGACAGTTCTCAAGAAACCTTTGCAATGTTCCCTATGGTGTCGACGGACCTCCCTCTGATGCAGTGTCAAAAATAGGTCCCATATCACAAACAACAGCCTTACCGCGGTCTTTCTCCAAGGTGTGACACGTATGAAGGAATGCCTCCTGTTCAGCATTGATTTCAAATGACACCGTCTTCTGTCCTGCCAACCGAATCATCAATTGCGAACTATCTTCCCCAGTCATTTTGCCTCCACAAGTTACAACATCCACCGAAGCATCTTGTGGTCGCGGTTCTGCCGAAATTGTCGCAATATGTGCACCCTGCATCTGAGTCTGTTGTAGATTCCTCTACGGGTTCCCATTTGGATTTGCGTTCTGATTCGGTCGCGGGGGCTGGTTCTGTACTGGTTATTGTACTTGGTTCTGGATGGGTTGTTGTACTTGGTTCTGGACTGGTTGCTATGGCTGGGTCTGATTCTGTATCTGCGGAGCGTTCTCAGCCTGCCATCGTGCAATCAACTGTGGACAATTCTCAACTATGTGATCATTAACAAAACAGAACGTACATTGATTCTGTAGTAGTGGACAGTCTCGCTGATAATGCCCCCACACCGCACAGTGATAGCATTGGATAGGTCCATGACCACCTCGTCCTCCTCCTCAACCAAATCCTCCACCGCGTCTACCCCGGTATCCTCCTCGAAATCCGCCCTGCTATTGGTACTACGACTGCATAGGATTATGTTGCATGTCGTCCCCCTGCAGTGCATACTGTGGTTGCTGGACGTATTGTGGTTGTTGTGGAGCTACTTGCATTGGAGCATACTGCGGCACAAACTGCTGCGGTATGAACTGCATCTGCGGTTGAGGTAGTGGTTGGACTACCTGCGGTTGCAATTGGGGTTGTTGTATGGCACGCTGATCGTCCTTGATGTAGAATGCATCACACATTCTTTCTTGTAGCAACCCATATGCACGGCAATCTTTGTCATCGTGACCCACCGATTTGCAAAATGTGCAATAGAGATTTCTCGGGGTTGTAACCATTTTCTGCATATAAGGGCAATTGTCGTGACTGTGCCCATACACCTGGAAAATGCGACACCATGGCATGCTGCCACCATTCAATGGGTTTGGCGCACCTGACACCAAATAATTGCGAAAATCCGGGCAATTGTCCTTCGTATGCCCTTCTCCTCGGCATTGTGTACACCATACTTCATCGCGTTGTTCCTTGCTCTTCTTCAAATCTTGCAACTATATAGTCAAGTTAGGGAGCTGTGTTTGTATCTATGACATCCCGGCTGCATTATCTCCAATTGGCGATGCCTCTAATCGCATTGCAATCTCTAGAGCTTCGCTGGGCGTCGAAATGTTTCGCTGCATCAGCGACAGCCGAATATGCGGGAACAATGCCGCAATGAACCACTCTTTATGTTGGACGGCGCTCATATCGAAACTAACCTTTGCCATTAGCATCTTGAATCGTTGATCGAAATCCCATACCGTCTCATTGGGATACTACTTAATTTCCTTCAATTCTGTGATGTATTGAGCTTCAGACTTGGGCTGTCTAAATTCAGCAATCATCCCATCCTGAATCTCATCTAGTGACTTCTCTGGGGCACCCATAGGGACTATAACAAACTTCATGAACCAATCTAATGCACGACCTCGTAGAGTCGTGGCTAATTGTCCTTTCTTAGCATCAGCATCAGTGATCTGTTTCATAGTCCAGACCGCTTCACACAAAAACCAGTACTGTTCTGGGTTGTCTGTCACACTTCCATGGAACAACGGTAACTTAGCATCATCGCCCACTATTCTGGGCTTCCTTCCTCCTTTCGTTGTGCTGCTACTGATTAACTTCTGTGGAATTGACGAACTTGGCGATGTTGAAGTGGTATTTCTTGTTATTTGTGAGATAGTGAGTGGAGGTGTGGGTACATTGGTGCCAGGGTTTGGTCCTGCCTCTATCCTTGGTGTAGCCTAGTCGTCCCTATCAGGACTGTGAGGTCGCTTCGTCTCGTGTGGTCTTCCTTCACGGTTTTGTGGTTCGATCGTAGCAGGACCTTCTCCTATCCTCTGCCTCTTCTCTTGACGAAACCTCGCTCCTCCTCTTGTAAGACCACTTTCTTCCTCGTCTTTGCTCACAGTCTCCTCATGGGCTGCACCCATCTAACCCTTACCGTTCCATGTACCGTTCCCCAACAGTCGCAGTACCCACGGCCTCCTCCCACCAGGCTATCTACTGGTCAAGATACATCTTCAATATACCCTTCTCGCATATTAACGTCTTAATCGACAGCAGAAACCTTCCCCTTGGTCCGCAAAAGAAATATCTTTCAGCTTCATTATAGGATTTCTATGTGTCAACCACAAATTCAGTGATATATCCCTCCAAGATGCTATCGATCCAAACTTCGACAGCCCGCGATGCCTTGTTATCGACTTCCTGCAGCTCCTGAATCAATTCTGGGGTCCAAGCCGTCTGCTCACCACCCTGGAAATTCCTCTTCTGGAAGGTCAGCTTTGATAACCACTCGTATAGGATGACTGGGAATTCACAGAAAAACCATTCATGTGGACCGTCATGAATATACCTTCCCACCCAGTGATCTACTGTCAGTCGCGTGTTTCGGCTTTGTTCTTCAACAAACTCCAATAACTTATGATCAAACCAGCTATGTATCTTCGGCTTCGTCGGGTGCCACAACATGTCCTCCTTTCACTCTTCACACAGTCCTGGCAACAGAACCATTTGTTGACCAACACGACTCCAGTCGACAGGGATTCCACTTCACTGTCGACACATGTCGCAGTCTCCCTGGGCACCGGCCCGGGCAGGTTTTATCCCGCCCAGCAACACCTGCAGAGCAGATGAGGTCTCACCCGAGGCGTCCAGGAAGAGCAGACGAAACCATATTTCTGTCGAGGAAGGAGGAGGGTTGCGGCTACATGAACTAACTCTATTGCAACACTAAACCAGAATCTCAAACATTTGACATGTATTCGTAATGCATTATTCAATCACAGCATTCATTATCATCGCAGTAATAACAGTAAATCAACATTACATCAAGGAAACATAGCATTATTCATGAAGTGTGACATTGTATTACCACAAATAACAGAAAGAACCCAGGGGTTGCACCAGAACAGTTTCATCATATCATATTATCACCACAAACCCTTAGATACAACATCTCCTTAAGATCAGGTCTCGGCATTATATCACAGATGCGCAGAAACAACCAAAAACATGCACTTCTCTTCACCTTGATTCCACTCCTATCTCCTCTTCCTCCCGCCTATCTTCTTCACAATACCTACGACTCTTATCTATATATAGGCTTCCGCCATTACAATGCTTGTCCACTTACTAACAATTTCCTAACCGACATTTGGACAAGTGACCCAATATCTAACTAACTTGGTACAAAACCGACCAAAAACCCGCATTCTGCGGTATAACTGACTCAAGATTACATAATATGTGGTCCAAATGACCCAAAACCCGCATTCCACGATACAATTGACCCAAAATACATAACTAATCTTCTGGTCCTCTCCATTCGCGTCATCTTTTGCCTTGTTGCAGCATCGGAGGTGCTGCGATAGCACTCTACCAAACCGCCTGCCAACACCTTTTATTGGATATTGGTAGTCATCCCCAAGTTTCACCTTATGGGGTGATTCATGTTCAGATAGTTTGACAAAGGATCCCTTGAATCCTGTCATATGTTTGGAAGCCCCACTATCTGTAAGCCAATCATTGCTTCCATGAGCAATAGTACTAGTGAGGGAAGAAATCAAAACATATTCTTCATCACTTTAAGAATCTTCACTTTCTTCCCTAGCCCTCTTCCTGGGAGGTTCATCATCCTCTGCAGTGTGAGCATGATGTCTTCTTTTGTTGCTCTTCTTCTTGTGAGAGCCATCTTTATTATTTTTGGGACAATCCCTAAAATAGTGTCCCTTCTCATCACATGTATAACATCGGACATAGGACATGTTTCTTCAAGGTTTGGAGTTACCCCTTTGATTCTGATGGTGGTTCCTTTCTTTCTTACTATGATGATGCCCTTTCTTGTCATCATGCTTCTTGGAGTGTGCTATGAGGGCTTGATCCTCATTCCCCATCTTCTCTTCTCGAGCTATAATCCGAGCTTATTCCTGTGAGCATTCTTCCCATGGCCTACTGAATGTGATAAGTTTCTTTCTACCACAAATTCCTTGGATGAAGGAATCCCATGACCTAGGAAGGCCATTAAGAGTGGTCATCACCACTTTTACATTCTCTATATCTTCTCCCATAGCTTCAAGTTATTCTTTTATCTGGAAGAACCTTGAAAAATAAGACTGCATGGTCTCTGCATTCTGGATCTTGACATTCTTTAGTTGATTCCTCAAGGTCATCTTTCGATTTATGTTCTTTCCTTCAAATAGCTTGGTCAAGGAATCAAACATCTCCTTAGGTGTCTTCAGAGATGATACATGTGGTATGAGATGGTCTTTGATAGAATCAGCAATGATTCTCTTAGCCTTGACCAAGTTCCTCTTGTGTAAGGCCTTAGCCTCTTCTCCCTCTAGAACTGGAACCTCTTCACTTATTTAGGTGTCCAATTCATTTTCTTCTAGGATTAACCCAATCATATACTTCCATGCTCCGAAGTTATCAGCCCCTTCAAGCTTATACTCAAGCTTGGTGTGGTGAGACATCTTAAAGAGTACTTCAAATGGAAATAGAAAATTTATTAGGTCTTACCACTTGATTTGCTGAAAACTAGATTTGGAGTTGGATTAGGGTTTGTCAGAGAAACCCTAAAAATTCAAACTTTGAATTTGAACTTTCTGAAAGGATAGAAAGATGCGCCTTGCTGAGCTGGTCAAGCTGGTATACTCAGATTTTGAAATCTGCAAATTTTCACCCCTCAAAATTGCTCTTGAAACTTTTGGATTCACTATACAAGACCCTAAATTAGGGTTTGATTTTCCCAAAGCTTCACCCAACCAAAAATTTCGATCCAAAGCTCTAAACTTCGATTTGTCAAAGGATCTTCTAGCTGTGCTCTCAAATTTCAGAAATTCCAATTTTTGCAAAAACCCTAATTTTTAGGTCAAAAACTGAAAATGCTCAGAATTGAAATCTGTCTCGATAGAAAGATGCGCCCTTGCTAGGAGAGTCAATCTAAACTCCTGCATTTGAATACCTTTGGAGATAAACCCAAAAATCAAGAAGCCCTAGCTTCTGCGGCTGCACAGTGTCTTCTTCTCAGGTTAGCTCTGATACCATGTTAGATTTTGAGCATTAATTCAATATGATCTAGGATTTTATCTGAGAGAATAACAAGTACAGCATATCAATCACAAGAGACAAGCACATGAGACAATAGACACAGAGTTTCCTCGGGGAAAACCAAGAAGGTGAAAAACCCCACAACTTCCTCAAAGATAGAAAGAGCAATGATACAAAACCCAAGTACAAGACATAGTCTCCTTAGCAGCTTCTCCTCCTCCACTAGTGCGCATCACTCAAGTGAGAGAATAGATGAGTAAGTGAATGATCAAATAGAGTGACACCCTCACTCTATGTATACACTGACTTAACTTGCCTAATAACCTAACAGGGCCGACTTCTCTATGAGAGCCTAATAACCTAACAGGGCCGACTTCTCTATGAGAGCCTAATAACCCATGGTAACTCAACTTAGGGCCGACCCCACACTTGGTGGTCTAATAACCCATCATATATAAGTTACGACACTTGCGACACTTGTAAATACAATTGACGACACTTCTGTAGAGAGGAATAATAACCTCTCTGTAGGGATACAATATACATATATGAAATACATTCCGAAGTTACATATAGATCAACAGGTTCCACATATAAAATATAAATTAATGTTAGGATGTCTTAGGAGAGGGTACCTAAGACATGACTAAGGGTAGGGTGACACACTCAAGGGGGGGTTCTAACACATAGGACCAACAAGGGAGGGGTCAACATAAGACTAATCCAACACAAGGCTAACCACAAGTCAACAAGAGGTGTCACAACAAGGTGGGAAAACAACCCTTCTAACCACAAGACAAAAAAGGTGTAACAACAAGGTGGGAAGACAACCCTTTTATCTCTCTCTCTCAATATATGTGGACTACAAGTGTTCCATACAATAACCGGAAGTTCATCATCACCATATAAGGAAGGCTCACACTAGATGATGTGATCCTCTGGTCCTCCTGGCTGCTCCTAAGGTCAAGTGCTATTGACTCCATCAAGGGGTGTCTAGTCCCTTAAGGAAACAAACTGGCTCAACCATCTCAAATACCTAGGAGAGAAGGACATCACACGTCATCATCACCTTGGTTAACTGACCAAGTTCCTTAGGGATCAACTAGGGGCCCTAGATAACTGCTAGGGACTTATCTGACTTGGTCCCAAACCAAGTACCCTAGATAATTGCTAGGGTTATGCACTACTTGGTCCTAGACCGATAATCTCTCTAGTGTAACTAACCAAGAGGCCCTAGTGATCAGCTAGGGGATTTTGCCATGGCTCATACTGCTTGGTCCCATACCAAGATCCCTAGATAACTGCTAGGGACTTACACTGCCTGGTTAACTGACCAGGAACCCTAGTTAACTGACTAGGGTTCCATCCTCCCATAGAATGGCTCTCGCAGCTGTATTAACTTCAACAAAACCTACACCAAGGTCCTACAACCTAAACCATCGTTGGTTTTCTAAAAAGAAAACATGTCCAATTGCTTTTAACTATGCATTGTTCTTAAAAGGCTTTTTATTACTCATGGGTAGTGAAATGAAACTCTAATTGTGCTTTTAGGAATAAAGAATGTTGAATCACATAAATAAATTGACAAATGCAAATAAACATCTATAATTTTCTTTCAATAGAAACAATGCAATCCTTGAAACTACTTTGAAAGAAAAGATCAATATATATCCTAAATTAATTGTTTCCTTATATGCTCCTAAATGTATTCAATGAACAACAACAAATTAGAAATGCAATTTCAAAAACCCACTCAAAATAAGCCTAAAAGAGAAAAACATATTTGGATTTTTTAAACTCTTTTCAACTATGATGCAATGACGAGTACCCAAAACATTGCAAGATTCCCCAATTAAAGGTCAAGACTCTCAGCTTTGAAAAAGATCTCAAACTGAATGGATATATTTCAAGCATATATTTTTCTTACTTGCTACAGGACAAGCTCGTAGGTTGCGTTAAGGCAATCTATGTGCTACTTATTGGCTGCACGAGCAAAACTAGCAAGTTGATTGAAGGAAACACAAGAGCACTTGCTAATGTACTTGAACATTGTTGCAAGCAAATTGTAGAGCAAGTGAAAATATAAAAAGAATATGAAAGGAATGTGAAGATTTCCTAATCCTATAGTAATAGAGAGAAATATAGACATATGCATAAACTAACCAAACTACGAAGCTAGAAAAATTACAAGGAGAACAACCCTAGTAGGAAGAATTCATGGAATTCTCTCCAGTGGAGTCGTCATATCTATTTGTGGGAAAACAATCGGTGAGTAGGGTTGATCTCACTAACAAAGCAAACAAAGACAACAAAACTATATTTCTTGAATTCACAAACTATATTATTCAATGCATGAAAACATATAAAGAAAAGTACCTAGAATTATATGATGAATCCTCTTAATCCTTGTCATTCGTCTAAATAACAAGCTTCCAACACAATATGCTTCTCCAAAATTGCACACATGTCAACAAACAAAATCTTTATAAAGACAAATCAATCATATAATAAAATAACATAAACTTCAAAATATAATATTTCAAACCAATGTTTGTTAATTTAGTTTCATCCACAATTCTTCAATTCAAAAGCAAATTAATAACATATAAGTGCATGGCGATTGTGTGGGGAAGAAGAGAGATCTTTATATTTATAATTCAAATCTAATAATAATAAATATACTTAACTCTCATCATTGGCTCCTTCATTATCTAAGTCTAGTTTCCTCCAACCTAAGCCACTTAGAAATCTTAACTCCACCAAAAGGTCATAGTCTTAATCAGGAAGGGAAATCTATAAAATTTAAACCCTACACAAGATTGGATAAGGCTTACAAAACCAAGGGTTTATGATCAAGAAGAAAACCTAGGATAACTAATCTCATTTAATTATCTAGCGTGCAAGTATATTAACTAGTCTTGTACCTCTGCCTCCTTATTTACATGATTGCAAAGTACTTTTGATCATTGGGGATTGAGATTCAAGGTTTACAGGTGCATGAGCTTCACAATATTTCCTTTGGATCACACATTTTTCCACTTTGAGTGTGCTCGCGGGTTGCTAAAGTGTAACCTATGAGATGCTTACGAGTTGCAAGATGGAAAATCTCATGCGTTTCTAAAGAGCATTCTATGAGGTGCTTCTGAGTTGCTAAAGAGCAACTTGCCAACTACTTGCAAGTTGCAAGATGGAAAACAACGAACATCAAGTAATAAACTCATAAAATTGGTAAAATGAGTTATAAGTCATGGAGCAAGTATAATGAAATGGCTTGGTTGAGCAGAGATGGTTAAGGCTGACCAAATATAGCCATAACATATGCTAAAGAGACCTTTGAGGATGCTAGAGAGACTCTTGAGGAGGTTTAAATGAAACTAAAGATGTCCTAAGGAAGATAATGAGACCTTGGAAAATGTTAAAATTACACTGAAAACCTCAAGGATGCTAAAGTGACGTTATAAACACCCTTGAGGACACTCAAAGAACCCCTACGGATGTCAAAATCATACTAAAAGCACCCATAAGGATGCTAAAAGGACCCTCGAGGGCATAAAACAATGCTAAAAGCACCCATGAGGATGCTAAAACGATGCTAAAGAGACTCTTGAAGATGTTAAAATGATGTTAAAAAAACTTGTGAGGATGTTAAAATGATTCTAGAAGGACATGAGGATGTTAAAATGATTTTAGAAGGACGTGGGAAGTAGGAAAAGGATGTTGAAAGGGTTTCTAATATATGAAAAAGATTCATGATAAGGATGTTGTTAGGATGCAAAAGGACACCTTCCTATATAATCTTATTTTGCACCTCAAATCCACAAAGAAAAGGGAGAATACATAGAAAAGATGTAAAATGGCTCTATTGCAATAATTAATCTTATATGCCATATATTACTTAAAGAATATTACATTGAAAATTCAATCCACGAAAACTCAAAGGGGCCATCCATTTCATAGAAATAAAAGTCACCATCAAGATAAGGACTTCTAGTAAGCGATTCTCGCCCCTCTCACACACCATCGTTAATGTTAAACCCAATGTAGATTGCAAACTCCTCTCGTCATTAAACTATACATGAGCAATTAGGTTTTTGTTTTCATTTTAGTATATTACATACATATTTAACATGTCCCGATCACAAGTTGGTGAATGGACCACAGCCAAACTGGCATGGACATCTCAAATCAATCTCATTATAATTATATAATGAAAAATGCTTATTAACAAAAACCACACTTAAAAACCTATAATATAAAAATTTATGTATAACCATAAAAAAACTATAATATACAAATTTATATATATAACCATGAAAAACTATAATATGCAAATTTATATATAACCATGAAAGAAAATATATTATAATTATGTCACAAAGAAAGAAAGCCCTATAAAACATTTTTGTTCATAAATATAATTTAAACAGCATCCATCACTTTCATTTATGAGAATATAAAAATTGACAATTCAAGAAAAATATGCCCCTTAACATTAAACTAAGGGACATAACCATCATTTGTTAATAGAGAATTCGATAATTGAGGAATGGCATTATCCTCTTAACCTCAATGCACTAATGACAGGAGTCATTTTCACATAAAAGGATTTTGTCGCATAACCATTAATAATAAACAATACTAGTGCGCCTATAAGAATGTTGTTCCCTCGAAGAAAGCTATAAAGTCAAAATACGTGGACTAATACACTGCACACTGCCCACCAAACAAATGAACAACAAAATCTAAATTTAATATATAATATTTATTTTATTTTATTTATTTTTAATATTTTTAAATATATAATATTTAAATCTAAATTTAATACAAAATATTTACATTTTTATTTATTTTTAAATCTACAATCATTTTTATTAATTATTTGTTTTTAATATTTTTTAGATAATTAAATGTCTTATTTTCTTGTGTTATTATAAGGTTTCTTGGGTTATTATAAGGGTGGTTTATTTTGAATAATTATTTGTTTTTTATATTTTTTAAATAATTAAATGTTTTTTTCTTGTGTTATTCAACTATGGTTAAGGATTGTTTAATATGAAAGTCTTAATATATTATGATTCTTTAGCCAATAAGAATAATTACAAGGGAATGATGTCTTCTATTAACATAATTATTGATTGGTTGCAAAGAAAGTATGTTTGTTTAATCTTTTCCCTTTTTGTGGAACATGCTATGTGTGTGTGAAACAACTCAAATACACATACCTTGTGGTGTCTTGGAACTACTTTTACAATTTTAAAATCACTCTACTTTCATTACGCATGCAAATACAATAGATTATTCCTTTATGTCATTAAACTGATTACATAAATTTCCCTTTACTATCTGTTTTTTTTTACAAGAATGAGTGACAAGCTTTGTATTAAAAAAGGATAAGCAAAGTTACAAAATATAAGCTGGAAGACTGTTTTCAAAATTGGAGAGCTGTCAAAGCAGGCTCATCCATTTCTTGTCTTAGCAGTTCATACATACACTTAATTCTACTACAGCTATAGATCCTTACAAACTTTCCTAACATGAGACAACAAAAGAAATACATATCGAGAGGAAAGACAACTTACTAGCTTCTTTGAGCCATTACAAGAGGACATTAACCAAGCAGTTGTGAAAAAACCATGGAATATCAGATAGAACACTGGTGGTCGGTTTTCTCCTTGCTGCCATGCACAGCTGCGACGTTCTCCTTGTTGTTGCCATGAAAGACTGAAGGATTGTTCCTAGATTCAGATCTCATTCCATCAAGCTTTGCTTCGACCACTTTCAGACTATTGTGTAGAGAGTTGATCTGAGTGCTAATATCCCCTGAACATGGATATCCATTATCCATTTTCCCAACAAGCACATCAAAGTACTCCTTCATTTTGCTACATCCATTATGAATTTCTATAGTTGAGATTTGGACGAAGGTGGCCAGGTGTGACAAAGCTTTCTTCTGATCAGAGTATTCACTCATGAGCCATCGAACTTGACTCTCCAGCTCCAACAAGTGGGAATGGACTTCTGAAAATGGACTATCCTGCCCACATGGAGACTCCAAGTTGACAAACCCACAATCCAATCCATGCGGGGAGGTCCAATTCTTTTTGTTTCCAGGCTTGCTAGAGTGCCCACGAGTAGAGTGTTGCACTACCCCTCCCAGGTTCTGGCTGTTGCCCAAGTCGATAGGGGTCCAACTCTTTCCAATTCTCGGCTCGTTGAAGAGTCCACGAGTAATAGGCTGCATTATACCACCATTGCTCTGTCCTGAGCCTGGCACTAGAGGAGCCCAATTTTGTCCATTGTCGGGCTCATCAACCCTGGTGAGACCACGAAGGAAGTTTTGAGCCGAACCACCACGAGTATGCCCATTTCCCTATCCCTGAACCACGTCAAAAGTAGACAGGTAGCGTTTCGTTCCAACCCCCCCTACATTGTCTTGAATGTTCTTTTTGCAACAACAACACTACAGTGAAGAGGGGTTCAGAGCCTTATCCTCCATACCTAACCAGAGCGGACCCAACTCACAAAACTAGAAAACTTCGTATCGCTCCTGAAGAACCCAATTCACAGCAAATTGAAAATGCAGAATGCCAAACATACCACCCCGTGGCATGTTATAAGGCAGGGCAGAGGGTGGTGGAATTAAATGCCTGCATGCAAGGCAAGTGGGATGAGACCGGAGGAAGCGCCGGGTGTTCCAGGAGTACGTAGGAGAAGACTGATGCGGGGAAGAAGATCCCAAGGCAATATTGCCTTTACTCCAAATGCAAAAATGCACAACTCTATAGTTTAAGGGTTGAGAAAAACGGTTCCTATCCATGAGAGGGGTCTTAGGAAACATGATCAAACGAGAGAGGGGGCTAAGGGATCCAATTAATCACAATGTTGAGACCATTAATGGTCGCCAAACCACAATCGAGATCAGCACTAATGTTTTCCATGTTGTCTACTTCTTTGTTGTTGCTTCTCAAGATATGGAGAAATGAAATGGAGTTAAATTCTTTGGTCAGATAAGTGAAAAGATGTTGAATTTTGGTGACAGGTTTTTTGCGATTGATAGCCAAAGATCTAGCCTCCCTGATAACGAGCATGGAGTCGCTGAAGGCCACTAGGTCCCTTACATCGTCATTCCTGGCAATTTCCATACCTTTGATTAGTGCGAGCCATTCCGCCTCATTGTTAGTCCTCCTGCCAATTCCCCAAGCATAATATTTCTTTTTGTTTCCACCGGAGTCAGGTAGGACTCCTCCCACACCTACCAACCCAACCCTTTACTATTTGTTGTTGCAGTTGGTAACTTTGTTACTTATGTTAACATTTGTTGTTTGTATTGTAAATTCGATCATTTTTGCGAATGTCATTTCTATTGTAAATTTCAATGCACCTACAAATACAAATACAGTTGATTATTTCATTATGCCATTAAATTGATTGGATATTATTTTCCTTTACAATGTTTTAAGTTGGTAACTTCCCTACTTATTTTAATGTTTTAGTTTGAGAAATTGGTTTTATTTTCTACGAGTTCATTGAAATCAACTATCTTTAAAGTTGTTTCGAAGTTTGTATCTTTATTTCTTTAAAACCATAGATTTTGGTCGTGGGGTGTGTGTTTATGCAGGTATAAACCATTGAATATTTGTGATGACTATTAGTATGTAATCACAATGTGCATTTTGTTAAATTTGTAGAATTTTTCAAGCCATATGGGGCAAGGCTTTTGAAGAGAAGTAAGCCAATCCTGCAGTTAACAAATCTTTTCTTTGGTCATAAATATGATAAGAATTTGATAAAAGGTTTGTGAATTGTGAAAGAATATCCTTATGAATTTTGCTCAATTTTGAATTGACCTAGATCATTAAAAAATTAACTAGAGTTCCAAATTGACGAGAGCACTAACTTTTCATATCACTAGATTCCAAAAACTAGAGGAAGTTTGTTAGAAGATTATACAATTCCCTTTAAAGAGACAAAAACTTGATTCAAGGCTTGTGAAGTATCATGAGGTTTTCCATGTGGTGAATTCAACAATGGAAGGTGCCTCCTACGAAATATCGTGAGGAGATTAACCACATGATTAAGTTGGCATGTAAACAAATGATGAATTTTTTCACTTGCCTTATCCCCTAGTTGAGAACCCACCAGTGTAGATCCATCTTAACACTGGATCTATCATACGTCGAAAGGGATCAAATCCTTTGAGGTGAAAACCATTTTTAGAGTGCAAAAGACTTGAGGTTTGCACCTTGAGGGATTTAATCCCTCCCAACACATGATAAATCTAGAGTTAAGATGGATCTATGTTGCTATATAATTAAAATAAATTTTACCCTTTCACATTATCATTTGAAATAGTAACCGATCAAAGTAAGGGAATCTAGTGGCTTTTGAATTGACATCTTATCTCAAAAACCTTATTTAAGAAATAACTTAGATATGCACATATATTCTAATTAATTCTTTTAGTTTTAATTAATTGGAATACATATGTCATTGGTTTTGAAGTTTAGGTTAGGGATGACATTGTAAAAAAATTGTTTACTCAATATTTTATTATTTTATTAAAGTGTCATGTGTCAGCTCCACGTTGAACACAGAATTACACTTCTCCCTCATACTTGGTTGTAGAAAGCATCTCTCAATTCAGGTCTCGTCAAGAATGTGGCTGCTCTCTTCCACCAAATCTCATTTGCTCACATTTACAAGCAATTTAATGTACATGCCGACAAATTATCAAAAGAGAGCTTGGCTAGGGCACCTTTACAAATATATGAGAATGAATACATGATTGGGATAGTGGTCTCATCTTAGTCTTGCTATTTACATGTGTATTAAAGATGACTGCTTTATTGCCCTACCTTGGATTGTTCATGAATTTCTCTTATAGTGTTAAAAGACCTCTCTAATTTGCTTCATGTAGAAATATATTTTTGAATTGGATACAATACAAATATATGTTTAGAGGTTCTTTTTGGGTCTCCAGAGACATGTCTATGGTTTTTGAACTTTGGAGGACTGTTTTCGTTTCCATACCGATCTTTTTACTAGGACAATCTTTGTTTAGAGGTTACTTTTTGGATCTCTAGTGACATAGGCTCTGTGAAGAGCATGCAACATTTTTTTTCCCTGATTTATTTCTTGAAATTCTGAGGATTGTATTTTGTTTCTATACCGTAAATATAAATATGTTTTTTTTCGAGGAAAAAAAGAAAGCGCCTCTCGGCACAATTAACTATGACATGAGCAAGGTATGAAGATTTTCAAGCTTTATAAATGGACAACATGAATATTTTCACTCACAAATTTGAAGAGTTTGATAGACTTGTGCAAGAAAAGAAATAGCAACATAATCTAAAACACAATAAATAACAATGGCACACATACAATACACATAGATTTACCTTAGAGACCTTAACCAAGAAAACTATCATAACTAAAAAGTGTTCCTATCTCTATCTCATTGTATTATCTTCACCTTTTACAATACAATATTATAGCATTCAAAACCCTAACTCATTAATTCATATTAGATTACAACCTTAATTCCTTAACCGAAGTTAGTTTACAATGGGCTGAAAAACCATTTGCCGAAAAAACACAAAAGAAACAAAAATGAACCCCAAATTTTCTTTCAAGGGCTCTGCCCCTAAACCCCAAGCAAGGGGCCTCTTGGTCCCCCACACTCCCCTGGCCCCCCTTTGGTCTTGGAACCTACATAATTACAACACATGTCTAACACAATTAATAATTATGTTAGAATAAATTTAAATGTGAAAATCAAACACTCAAAACCCAAGATCAACTCCTTGCAAGAGTGAATTGTGGACAAACTTAACTTTTATAGTTTTTTTTTGGTGACAAGGAAGTTATTTTACTAGCACAACCACTTAACTTGTGGCCGATGGACACCGATAGATCACAAGTTAAGTGCCATGAGCAAGTTATCTCTTACTTGTTCTCCATGCTTAATTGTAATTGCTTGTTGTCTATGCTTCAATTACGTGTTACCTTCTTTAGTTAAATGGGTTGTATATCACTACTCGTTATCCATGCATGAGCTACGAGTTATCCATGCATCAACTACCCGTTATTTTTATGTTTCTTTTTTTATAATTGAATTTTAAATGACGCCCATAAAATCAACCTGGACAATACACTTGTCCCATCCTCCTTCAATCTAGGAAAAACATAGATGGTAGTCCACCCCAAATTCTAAGATATAAACACCTATTGGTGTAAAAATGGGCCAAATCTCTAAAGATAAGGTTCTATGGTCAAAGTTTCCATCAATTCAGAAAAACTAAAACTTTTCACAAAATTTCTATTAAATTTAAGAAAAAAAACTATTAAATTTATCCACTTATTAATTTATTCACATCTTATAAATATAAATCCTTGACCAAAATATAAATCAAAACATTAAACCAAAATATAAATCAAAACATAAAACCTTAAACCAAAACCACCAAATCCTTAAATAAATAAATAAAAAGTCGTTTAAAAAAAGTTAAAATTACACTCGTTGTCATTAGTATGAAAAATAATAGAAAGTCATTTAGTAGGAAGTTAAAAATATTTAGTCTTAAAAAACGAAAGAGTCAGTTAATATGAAGTTAAAATTACACTCGTTGCTATTATTATAAAAATATAATCGCAGTTCAATGAGAAAAAGATAGAGGGATCTCTTTACACTTAAAACATGCTGATTGGAAAAACCACACTAAAAAATAACAGTAAGTGAAGTAGAGTACATTTTATATTTAATGGAAAGCAAATAAAACAATTTCAGAAAAATAAGTGAAGTAGAATAAATTATATATTCAAAAAAGCAAATAAAATAATTTTCAGAAAAGAAGGGGTTTTTGATAGGCTAGCGTGGTCCTATCGTGGGCTCTGTATGGTGTGCCTACGATTTGAGCTGTTGACTTCATCAAATTAGAACGGAACACGTGTCAAGTTGTGGTAAATACGGCCACGTGTGTATGCCCGGTTAAAGACCGGGAGAAGCACCCAGCCCTAACACTCCCCGTAGTCTACGTCATAAGATTCCGGCCAATCTGTGAGATTCCCCGTTGGCTGAAAGGGCCCACAAGAAGAGACCACCCCAATTACCCTCTGCCGCGAAGGCGAATATATAAACAAGACGGGAGGTCATCGAGATTTTACAAAAACAAAATGAAATTCGCTTTTGATCTTCCACTTCCTCTGCCTTCTCTTTTTAATTTGTTCATCATCAGGGCGGATGCAAAGCAGGAATTGGCATCCGGTTAAACCCAAACCCGCAACACCACAACCGGAATTCCTCCCTTGCGTCAGGAGTTCGAAACGCAGACACACACTAACAACAGGCTTTTAAGTGCGAGGGAGCCGACGAACGGTCCGGGGAGCCCAGATAATTTTATGGAAACAAGGAGCCGCAAGCGCGCGGAGGCCAAATCGCAGAGGCCAGCCGCTGTTAATACTTCTTCGGCCGCCGATAAGAGCAGCAGCGACGGTAAGAAACGAGCTAGAGTCGAACCGCCTCAATCGACCCCGTCTGCCCCCGCCCCCACTCCCACTCGTCGCTTGACTCGATCCTCTGCCCGCATGGAATCCCCAGCCGGAGCTTCTGCTGCGAAGAAAGAAGAAATCGACAAGAAAGGGAAACGGGAAGCAACAGTGGACAGGGTTCGGGAACAGGAGCGGGAGCCGGACCGGAGGGAAATTCTGAGCGATTACTATGAAGAAGAGGAAAGCGGTGAAGATGATTACGCGGACGACGGCGACGATGAGGACCTAGGCGTCCGGAGCCATCACTACCCGCCCGCTGCGTTCGAGGGTCGGCTACGGGAATTCACCGGTTACTATGATGTTATGCCCCCATCGGCCCCTCAGAACGGCCGGATGAAGGAAATTCTGTCGCGATTGCGAGATAATGGCGATGATTTCAGTCAGACGGAGGCGCTTACTGAATTGTGCAATGTTTTGTCCATGGCGACTGAAAACAGTCTCGCCGGCTTCTCACTCGAGTCTTTTGTCCCCGTGCTGGTCAGTTTGCTGAATCGAGAACCTTTTCCAGACGTGATGCTTCTGGCAGCGAGGGCTTTAACTCACCTCTGCGATGCTCTCCCTTCGTCTTGTTCGGCCGTTGTGCATCACGGCGCAATCCCTGCTTTCTGTGCGCGCTTGCTTACCATTGAGTACATGGATTTGGCTGAACAGGTATGCTATTTTCCTCTCAATGAAGTTCGATTGTCTGTTCATAGAAGCCTTAATTTGAATATTTATAAAAATTACATCACCTTTTTAAGGTAAAGATGCAGAATTTAGGGCTAATCAGTACGCGTGAGATTAATTTTAAAGTGTGGAGGTAAATATGTATAATCAGTACGCTTGACAGTAAGTGTAGTAACTTAGATTCTAGACTAAGTGCAAAAACTTAAATTCTAAAACTTTGAAAAGTCCTTTGAGGTAAATGTTTGCAACCTAGGGCCAATCCGTACATTTAGACAAACTAGTCCATTTTTGTATTTCATAGTGAAATGCGACCATTTTTCTTTAGGCTGGTCTAGAATAACTTAGTTTTCTCTGAGCTACGCATTCACTGTGAGAGATTGAGTTAAATATGCAGAATTGAGGACCGGTTTTGTATGCAGTGATATATAGAGGTCTTAGGTTTGAGATTTGATTTTAATAAATTATCGTTTTGGTGGTAAATATGCAGAATCTATGGCCAATCAGTGTCCTTAACATAAATTGCAAAGGTTTGAATGCCTTTTTAGATAAATATGTGGAAACTAGGGTGAATTAGTACACTTTACATCAAAGAATAATGTCAGTTTTGGACAAACTAGTCCATTTTTGCATTTCATAGTGAAATGTGAGCAACATTTTTGGGCTGGTCTAGAATAAGTTATTTTTCTCTGAACTACATATTTACTCTGAGAAGTGGAGATAAATATGCAGAAATTAGGACCAGTTTCACACCAGTTTGCATCCAGTGAAGTCTTAGGTTAAAGCTTTGATAAAAAAGTTATACTTTTGTGTTAAATATGAAGAATCCCTAGGGTAATCGGTACCCTTAACATAAATTCTAAAGTTTTAATTGCCTTTTAGGTATTTATGTTGAAATTAGGGTCAACCAATACAACACTTGACATTAAAGAATAATTTCACTTCTGGACAAACCAGTTCATTTTTATATTTCACAGTGAAATGCTTGCCGATTTCTTTAGGCTGGTATAAAAGAACTTAGTTTTCTGTGAACTACTCCATTCACTGTTAGGAGAACTGGAGATAAATATGCAGAATTTGGCGCCAGTGCAGATAAATGCCTTTTGAGGTAAATGTGCAGAATTTTGGGTTAAACAGTACAATTAACATCAGAATAATTTCACTTCTCGACAAACTAATTTTGCATTTCATAGGAAAATGTGGGCAGTTTTCTTTAGTCTGTTCTACAATAACTTAGTTTTCTCTGAACTAAACATTCTTTATGAGGAGAACTGATGTTAATTGGTACATATGCAGAATTTAGGGCCAGTTTGCATGCAGTGATAGACATGCTAACTAGTTTTTCAGTAGTTAGTGCCATTACTTATTTTCAAAGAGAAGACTTGTAACTTTATTAGAATCAATAGGGTAACTAAATTTGAATTTTGATGAGTCTAGATGGCTTTCATTTGCTACAGTAAAGGTGCATGTTATTTTACCTTCTAGTGGAAATGTTAACGTCCTTTTATCAGGCTCTTTATTCTTCTGTGTTGCTATTTTAATTCACACTTTGCCTGCACAAAAGCATAAGAAGCTTGGCGTTTTTTTTGAAAATGCATCTTATATTTCATTAATGCACATATACATCAATGAGCCATGGTAGGTATGAAAATGCAGATTGTGCCTTCCTAGATAGGCTAAGGTTGGCAGCATAGTTGCTTTGGCAACAATTTCAAGAGAGTCGACATCTTTTCTGAAAGTCATCCTTCTAATGGAGAGGGGCTACAAATTGGCAATATGAGATGTCTGCTCTGATTACTCGGTCAATGCTTTTATCTTTTATTTTTCTGAGTCTATGCGACGTTGCCATGTTGGTGTAAGTGGTGTGTATTTATTGCCTCCACCAAGTGTTCTATTCCCCAAAGTGACATGTTTTCCTCTCGTGAACTGGCATGCCACCGCAAGAGGTCCATTTGATTAGCAGAACCATCATGGCTGTTAAGTTGGACAGGTGGGTCACACACCATTAACTGTCACATGGTGTCCTATGCCTTGACAGGGAGTGGATGCTTGGCAGGCCATCACTATTTTATTGTAAAAGTAATGAAATGCCACAATATGTCCCTTTCTTAAGTGGTGCTCAATATTTGCCACCCAAATTTCTAAGGAGAAACTTTCATAATCCTACATGTAGTTGTATAAGTATATACGAAAAGATAATAATAATCATCTATTTTTAAGGTCATGGCCTAGCCAGACATCAAATTGATGTATGAGACCCCCTTATTTGTGGGACAAGGCAACCCCTCTGTGCAGCAATTTGATTGCCTAGTCTACTGAGGTGTACAATACCTTATCCCTCTCTGAGGAGGAACACATGTTCTTAAGGACCACTACTGCCACCTTGATTTAATTTAAAAACACCTTCACATTCCATTGTGGCATAAGACTCCTTATATGCAAGTTATTGCAGGAGCATCCATGCGTCCCTAAAGTTGCCATAATCAATTGTTATAGAGTTGCATTAAAGTTGCTCTTGCTTGATTGGAGTCACAATATTGAAATTTGAAAGTAGTATAAAGATTCCAATCTCAAGATCTTTGTCATTGCTTAAGCTTTTGCATATTATGTTATGAAACATAATTGTTGAAACTTATGTATATTAAATCGATACTTTCACTTCAATCATGGCATCTTTGAGATGTTAGTGTTGTAATTATGACAAATAGTGCACATGCTTCTTGAACATTTCAAATTATATAAGAAATAGTGCACACAATTAGCTAATATAATCAGTCCTTGTTACTTGGGTCTGATAAAGTGATACGTTGTGTTGCAGTCTTTGCAAGCTTTGGAAAAGATTTCTCACAGGCATGCAGCTGCTTGTCTTCGTGGTGGTGCTCTTATGGCAGTACTGTCTTACCTAGATTTTTTCTCCACTGGTGTAAAGGTAAGATATCTTCCTCTGTATATATTATGTTGAATATGGAAAGTACAATCATATGGCTAACATAATTTTAAATTTTTACAGAGAGTAGCTTTATCAACAGCTGCAAACATTTGCAAACAACTTTCAGTTGATACTATTGCTTCTGCAATGGAAACAATTCCAACCTTGACTGGTCTTCTTTCAGATAATGATACCAAGGTATTTTCTATTTGGAATACATTTTGAGATTATCTTTCATCGTTTCTTTACACTAATAAATAAAGTTGTGACTCCTTGTGGTTCTTACATATGGATTCCTCCTGGTAAAAATTGTAATTATGTTTTAGGTGGTAGAGAATGCATCGTTTTGCTTAGCTCGAATTGCAGAAGCTTGTGCTTCTTCTCCAGAAAACTTGAACAAACTCTCTAGCTACAGTCTGGTTTCACAAGCTGCAAATCTGATATCTGTCACTAACTCAGGCAGTGCCCGGGCATCTCTTAGTTCTTCAACATACACGGTGATCTAACCTTTTATAAAGTGATTTCAATCAGTGACAGCATTAACTTTTTTCTCTTAATTTAGGGACCATGTTACTGATGGGTCTACTCAAGTTGTTCTTTCGTTTGGTGCAGGTTTTAATTAGGCTTCTTTCAACTTGTGCAAGCAGCTCTGCTTTATCAACAAAGGAACTACTTGAAATGGGGATCTCTGGTATCCTTAGAGACATTCTAGCCGGCTCAGGCCTTGTTTCACAAATAGCTGTTCCTTTTTCATCAAATAGGCCTCCTGATCAGGTCACCTTCTTGTCTAACCATTTATATGCAATAAGCTTTGTTGTGACATAGTATGGAAAGTGATGATCTAGTGTGTTTATAAATGGAATCCTCTCACTTTATTATACTCTGAGTTTTATTAGAGAGGAGGATTCCCGTAATTTATATTTTATTAGTTTGAAAAAGTCGCACTGGCCTTTCAGATAATGGTAATTGCACCATCAATTGTCTATGCTTCTTTTAGAGTAGTTAATTGCACCATCTTTTTCATATGTTATTTTATTTTTCTAATTTAAATTTTATTTATGATAATAATATTTAGTATCTTGGCAATGAAATAAGATACAAGTCACAGGTATTGACCAAATCTTGTTTTTTAAAACAGTTGTATGAAATTGTGTCCTTGGTGAATAAGCTTCTTCCATCATTACCTCATAAGACAATCTCGCTTCCCGCTACTCATAGTATTGGTGCAATTCGTTCTACAAGGAAGCAAATTGGCAGAAATAATAGAGAAAATGTGGAGGGTATCAGTAAAACTGTAGCAGACGTTTCTGATCATGAAAAACTGTTACGTGAAAAACCTGAACTTTTGGTTCAGTTTGGAGCAGATCTCTTCCCAGTATTGGTTCAGGTGAGATTGTAGATATAAATTATGAATCTGTTCTTGATATTTATGTATAATAAGGATGTGCATGATATAATTTTATGTGGTTAAGCAGGTACATGGATCAAGTGTGAATTCTCTTGTTAGACACAAATGTCTGGAAGGTATTAGCAAGTTGCTGTACTTTAGTACAGAGGACATGTTAAAGTCTTTACTACAGGCAACAAACATACCAAGGTATATGACACCCACTATTAGTTTTAAATTGTCTGCAGGTTCTTCTACTACTGACATGTTTCTTGTATATCGGCAGTTTTTTGGCAGGAGTTTTAACTGGGAAAGATGTTGAAGTTTTGGTTCCAGCACTTCAAATGGCAGAAATTCTAATGCAAAAGCTTCCTGGCACAATTTCCAAGCTCTTTACGAAGGAAGGTGTTGTCCATGCAGTAGATATGCTTATATCCTCAGATTCACGATCAGCTGTAAATGAAAGTGCTACAATGCTACCAACTCTAAGGCGTAACAAGCGACTACCTGGTGGGTCAACAAATGAAGCAATTAGAATAGAAGGATCCAAAGATAAAATGTCAGGAAAAGGTGGTGCACGTCCATCTGTTGGGACATTAACAATGACAAATGTTAAGTCGGATATTAGTGCCTATGCAAAGCATTTTAAAGATACCTATTTTTCTGTAGATTCAGGTGTTGATGCTGGAGCTACAGATAGTCTTTGCAAATTAAAAGATCTCTGTAAAAAATTAAATGGTTATTTGACTGATCCAAAGTCCAAATCAAAAGGTAGGGGTAAAAGGACTGAACTTGTTGCTGTTAATAATGATCAGTTACTAAGTATTATAGCTGATATACTAACAGAGATTAGTGAAGGGGATGGAGTATCAACTTTTGAATTTGTTAGAAGTGGACTTGTGGAAAGTTTACTAAATTATTTTTCCGGGGGAGCTTTATCCAAAGAAAACTTGTCAGAAGTTGATTTGTTGAAGCATCACAAACAGGTATTGAAGAGGCTCCAGTCATTTGTTGAACTCTCTCTTCCAGTGAATTATGAACAGAGAGAAACTCCTCTAACAAGTTTAGTGCGGAAGCTACATGATGCACTAGCCTCTTTGGAACATTTTGAGTTGGTTTTGAACCATATTCCAAATTCACACAGTGCTAATACTAGCATTTCAGCAGTATTGAATGCATTATCAAAGCCTTTGAAATTACGGCTTTGTAGAGCACAAGGAGAAAAGTCTCTTCGTGATCACTCTAGTGTTCTATTTATGAACCCTTTGGCTAGTTGTGCTGACCTTGAAGATTTACTTTGGTCCAAAGTTCAGAGAAATGAAACTGAAACAAGATGTCATAGTAGTGAAGTACAACCTTGTGCCACATCTGCATCAACTCAATCTCAAGCAATACCTGCACAAGCTGCTGAAAGTCGGCCTTCAACAAGATCCAGGTCGTTTATTGTATTGGGAAGTTCTACAAATGCCATGGACACTTCACATTCGAAAGCATCAAGGGAAAAGGGAAAATCCATCTCAAGAAATGTCATTGATGACGTCAGGGGCCCACAAACAAGAAGTGCAGCTAGGAGAAGGGCATCAATGGAAAGTTATTCACAAATCAAACAACAAAATGGAGAGTCTAGTGATGAGGTATTCATTCTGTTTTCTTTTGTTGCTCCCACTAAATAGTTATCGTTGCTTTTGGGCATAATCGAATTTTTTATTGGTATTTAGATGTAGACATAGAACAGTTATTTGACCCACATAAGCATAGGTTAAGTACTGTGCTTGGAAATTAGACAACCAACATAGATCTATCTTAAACCTGGATCTATCAAGCATTGAGAGGCATCAAATTTCTCGAGGTGTAGTTTTTTTCCTAATGTGTAAAAAATTTAAGATAAAAGAAATTTACACTTCAAGAAATTTGTTCCCTCTTGATGCAACAAGGTAACATATTTTCCTAGTTTTAGCTGTATATACAATATACAAACAAATGCTAGTCTGATGTACAGAAAGACAAGCTCTTCTGGTTTATGCTAACTTCACCTTCTCCCATTTAAAGCAGGCTTGAATCCAATAGTGAAAAACAGTAAATGCATTGGAGTTTAGGATGACTTTTTTTGATTGTATAACTATATTTATATATCATGCACTCAGAATATAGTTAACAAGTTAACAGAGATGGCAAAGGAGCAAGCTTCCACAAGTCACTTGATTACTAACCTAAAGTACATTATCACTTTATTATATGATCAGTATTATATGCTATCTCTAACACACTCTCTTAATGGTCATATGGAGAACAAGTATTTGTTTGAGTACAAATTAGTTTCGACCAAACGTATCAAAGATGTCTACAACATAACTCTTAAATTTACTCCAAAAAGCAGTTTTTGAAGATGTTAGCAAATGAGCAAAAAAGTCCACTGCATGACATGTAACCAGCATGGCTAACCTAACATAAAACACCTCACCAACCACTTGATCAAGCACAGACTCTTCAGCCATATGAGTCTTGTGGTTGAAACTTAATACACAACCACCTTTTTTTTATCATGTGGTCTCTTTAGATTCATCCTCCAATCATATTGCACTGCCCTTTGTGGGACTAAAGCCAATGCATCCTGCAACTATGGTTCCATTTCTCTATTAGCATTCCATTTTTCTTCATGCCTTCAAGCCTTCCACCTTCTCTTCCATGATTGGACTGTGTCAGCTCTTCTCTCTTTACATCTCCAAGCCTTCTGCATTCTCCTATATCATTGGACTGTGGGAGCTCTTTTTTCTTTACATCTTTAAGACTTCTACCTCCATAACTGGGTTGTGGGCTTGTGCTACCTGCACAACATCACATTATGACTGCTCAAACGTTTACACTTTAGTTCCTTGCTGGTCCACCGATTAGTCAGCCTCAAACCAGTCATCATCAATCTGATCAGACCAGAATTTTCATTGATTCTAACATCCTTCCTGACAAAACCCCCTTTTTTTGAAGGATCCACTAAATAAATGACTTCATTTTGTCAACATACCCAAGAAATCACAATTTTCTACAAGTTGTGTCATCATAAGTAATGAACCAAAGATTTTAAAATGGTTTACCTTTGGTTTCACACTGTTGACTGTTCACACCATTCAACAAATGTGTTGCTGTATTAATCATTTCAGCCCACTTCACCTTTCGCCATCACCTAGAGGAGCTCTTGGATTTGCTCAAAATATTGATCTACATTGAGCAGAGATCAATCTGCTCTTAGAAAGAATAGGTTGGCAGTCATAAATAGCAGATCCATGCTCAGGTGTGGTAGATGAAGATCTGAATACAGAAGTATGAGATCTGCTCACAAATATACAAATTCTAGAAATGGTAAAATTCCAGTTCTGAATATTCTGGCGAGGATTTCTGATTGAACATAATTCCCATTCTTTGCTTCTCTTCCTTTGCATCAAGTTGAGCAGGAAAAATGAAATCTCCAATAGCGATCTTCCTTTGAATTATGAAGCTATATAGTAAGAATGGGAACAAAAAGATAAAATGACCTTGAAGACAATCATAGCTCTTGGCCTTCTCATGCATGATGTCAAGAACAGAGTCAATGAGCTCACCCCACTCAGTATAATGCCTTTGGCCCAGTTGTTACCCGTGCCTGTCTACCTGAAGATGAAGTTATCCAGCCTGAAGATCTGACCATAGGGACCTGATTGAATGGTGCCCATGGTCGCAGGTATGAGATCCATCAGCACCAGTCCAGGCATGCAGCAGCCACCTCTGGCCTTGTTGCATCGAGAGTAGCGAGGTGCTTACAACCCAGTATGGGGGAGATGTTGTCACGTTTGTCACGTTATGTTACGCAATGTTCCCACAAATAAAAAGTAATTAAAAAAATTCATGTTGGTTCCTAACTTATCAAAAATAAAAAGTTATTAAAAAAATTCATGCCGGCTCGTAACTTATCAAAAATAAAAAGTAATTAAAAAAATTCATGTAGACTCGTAAAATAAAAAAATTAAAACCAGCATAGATCCATCTTAAACCTGGATCTATTAAGCACCGAGAAGGATCCAATTTCTTGAGGTGTAAATTTTTTCTTAGTGCAAATTGCAATGAGGGACATTTTATCTGATAGAAATTGGTTGATATCTGTTGACAGCAGTAGGCCTGGTTGTTTATGTTTAATGCTTAGGTCTGAAATACTGAGTATTTGAGAAATACAAGAATGTTTGAAGATTGGGATTAAAAATTGCCATTTGTTTATATGTTGATATTCTTTTGGTTAGGGAATATAGCATTTGAAATAAGCCAATTTGTTCCCTAATAAAGAATTAGAGTCCCAAGAATCCCAAGGCATTGTTTTCTTTTCTATTTGTCATTTGATTCACGCTTGTTGACTATTTTGTTTGTGTTCTATGTTTGTCTCTTTCTCAAAGGATGAGGATCATGATTTCACTCCTGTTGAGATCGGAGAGGCTATACCTATGGAAGACGATTACTCTTCTGAAGAGGATGGAGAAGAAGATGACGAAGATGATGAAATTTACTTGGCAGAGCGAGTGTATGAGGCAGAGTTTGGGCATTCATCATATGCCAGTGCATTAGCTTCATCAACTGCAATAACTGGTGAGATTACATTAGGACCTTCTTCTATTGTTGGAATCATAGCTTGTTAGGAATCTAGTGGATTGAGGAGTTCTGCAATCTCATGTTTCATTGTCATTTGTTGTAGCTGCTATGACTGGCCATGCATCTACTAGTGCCAAAGGAGCTATTGGGAGTAGAGACCACAGGAATTTGCCTAATCATAGTAAGGCAAATGTCTGTCCTCGATTGAACTTTTTCATTGGTGGGAAACAGCTTGACAGGTCATCAACATTATACCAGGCAATTATGCATCATACTGTATCAGATGGATATGAACCAAGGTATGCTGGTTCAGATTTTCCTGGGTATGACAGTCGAAGGTTTTGGGATGAAGTTTACACTATTACCTATCAGAGCATAGCTGTGACAACCAAGAGGGATTTGACTGGAACAATTAAAACGTATTCTACTCCTAAGAATACTGAGTATATGTCACTTATAGATAGCATTTTGCAAAGAAAACTTCCCTGTGACCTTCAAAAATCAGATAGGACATATAATATTTTGTTGTTACTTAGAATAGTAGAAGGACTCAACTGTTTAGCTCCTTCTTTGAGAGCTCAGGCCTCATCTGATGCTTTTGCAGAGGGAAAATTGACAAGCCTAGATCAATTGAAAGTCAATGGTCCTGTTGTTCCCCAAGAAGAATTTTCAAGTAAAAAGTTGACACCAAAGTTGACACGCCAGATGCAAGATGCTCTGGCATTATGTAGTGGTAGTATGCCACCTTGGTGTCAAGAACTGACCAAAGCCTGTCCATTTCTGTTTCCATTTGAGACAAGGAGGCAATATTTTTATTCCACTGCACTAGGATTATCCCGTGCATTGCAGTATTTTCAGCAGCAGCAGAGTGCTGAAAATCCAAATTTGGTAAACAATCGTGGACGTAATGTTGTTAGACTGGAACGTCAAAAGGTTCGAGTATCAAGAAGGCGCATATTGGACTCAGCTGTGAAGGTGATGGACATGTTTTGTTCTGGGCAGAAGGCTGTCCTTGAAGTTGAGTACCTTGGGGAGGTTGGCACTGGTTTAGGTCCAACTCTCGAGTTCTATACTCTTGTTAGTCATGAATTGCAAAGGAGTACACTTGGCATGTGGAGAACAAGCTCGTCACCTAAAGAAGCTGTAGAAAGGGATGTTCTGATGCCAGATGCTGAAGAAGATAATTTGTCTATGTCAGCTGCAAAGAATGATGGACACCAGGGGTATACAAACCAAAGTGGATGGTTTGTTCAAGCACCTCTTGGCTTATTTCCTCGTCCATATTGTTCTAATATGGATTCTTCAAATGAAAGTGGATTTTCCAAAGTGAGAGATAAATTTTGTCTTCTTGGGCGTCTAATGGCAAAAGCTCTTCAGGATGGCAGGCTTCTGGACTTGCCTCTGTCAACAGCTTTTTATAAACTTGTTCTTGGGCAGGTAATTTTTCTGTGTTTATACCTCATTGCCTTCAATTTAGTAGCTGATTCTTATTAGAGCTAACCAACAAAGGGAATATTGTTCATTTGTGTCCATATAGGAGCTTGATTTACATGATATCAGGTCCTTTGATCTTCAACTTGGTCAAACTTTGCAAGAAATGGAAGCCCTAGTCGATCGAAAGAAATTCTTGGAGTCAATACTTGGTGATAAGGAAGAGGCAATATCAAATTTATCCTATCGTGGTGCAAGAATTGAAGATCTTTGTATTGATTTCACTCTTCCTGGTTACCCTGACTATCCTCTCAAACCAGGGGGGAACAACATTTTGGTACTTGATAAAATCCTCACTTTTTAGTTCATTTCCTGAAATTTGGCAACCTTCTCTAACTTATTTCAAGATTGGTGTATGTTATCATTTATGCATTGCTTTCTGTAGGTCAACATCGATAACATGGAAGAATACGTGTCATTAGTTGTGGACGCAACTATCAAAATAGGAGTCATGTCACAATTAGAGGCCTTCCGAACAGGATTCAATCAGGTCCTTCAATTTTTGCTAGTCTTGTAGGAATTTTAGTGGTCACTTTTTTGTATATTTTTCTCCAACAGTTTTGTAGGCTTGTTGGTGATTAATTTTTATTTGCATATTTTTCAGGTGTTGCCCCTCTCATCTTTGCAAATATTTACTGAAAATGAGCTGGATTATCTTTTCTGCGGTGTGCGTAACTTGTGGGTGGTACGTAAAATCTGATCTTTTAAAATTTGAGCTATTCTTGATCCATGTTCTCTCAGTAAAGAACTCTTAATATGTGACATGTTTCAACAGGCTGAAACTCTTACTGATCACATCAAATTTGATCATGGCTATACAGCTCAAAGCTCTCCCATTTTGAATGTGAGTATTTATTCATTAGATATTATTTAAGGTTATCTTTGGGTGAGCTGTATTGTTTTTATAGAAATCATCATATATTGTTTTCTGCATCTTCTGCAGCTTCTTGAAATCATGGTAGAGTTCACCCCTACACAGCAGCAGGCATTTTTGCAGTTTATTACTGGTTGTCCAAGACTTCCTCCTGGAGGGTTGGGTGCTCTAAACCCAAAATTAACTGTTGTTCGGAAGGTAAGTACACTTAATAGTTGCTTGTGAACTTAATTAAGGGGTTCTGTGGAAATGGGCTTTAAGTTCTAAACATTTTCGTGGGAGTGCAGAATTTTTCAGGAGCAACTGGAGATCCAAATTCAGAAAAAACAATGGATGCAGAATTGCCGAGTGTTATGACTTGTGCAAATTACCTCAAACTTCCTCCTTACTCATCCAAGGTTTGTAGTGCTGTCAGAGTATAAGCTCCTATGCCGTAATTAATATATGGTGTTCCTAATGATGCAAAATTTTTGCAGGAGGTAATGCGTGATAGGCTGTTATATGCCATTACTGAAGGGCAAGGGTCTTTTGACCTATCGTGAGTTTTGTGTGTAGAAGAAAAATCTGGTAATCCTTTGGTTCAAAGGCAGGGTGATAATCTGCATTATTCGACTCTTCAAGCATCAAATACTGACAAATGATGAAATCCATGACATGTAAATATCTGTAATAATCTGGTCTCTTTTTACTTAATCACAATGTGATCTGGTCACCACTCTGCGATTGTTGTTGACTAAGTATGCAACAGAATTGACGAGGCTTCCCTTCCTTTCACCTACTATGCTAGTAGCAGGGCATTCAATTTGGGCAAATTATATGATATGCCCAGCTCATGGTTGTATTCATTATATCAATCATTGAATTATCCATTTCGTCTCATATAATTATGATGTAAAGTTTTGATCCAAATTGTTCTCATGTCGTTTAAATTGCTTTTTGAATGAAAAGGTAGCCTTTCTCCTGAATTTGTATTCAGGCCGGTTGCTGTCAACTTGTTCAGTGGTTTATGTGCACGTTTTTTTTTGCTCTGGACATTATACGGAAGATTTTAATATATCGTGTTTGGGTGGCCTATGTTATTCCCTTTTTAGTACGAACAACTCTATAGAATTGTTATCCCGGATTAGTACATTATACTTTTATTCAAAGTTCACAAGATAAGTGGGTGCACATTGTACCGGTGTTTCTGCTTGATTTATTGGAATGCAGTTCTAATTGCTACCTCTAATGCAGTTCTAGTGGATACCACTTCAAATTTGCAAGAGTTGCTTACCTCTTAAACTAAATTTGGAGGTATATAATTGACCAAATCGTGAAAATAATATTTTTTGGAAAATATTCTAGGGTTTTTGTGAAATATCAACTGCTTGAGCTTGCTTCTTTTCAAAGAAGAGTGAAAGCTTGGTGTTTTTTAGAACTGGTGACTGAAAAAAAAGAAATTATGTGGAATTGAAATATATGTCCTTCACCATTCAGAAATTCAGTTGTCATGGATTTGGTTAATGAATTGATTATTAAGTTGTAAAAATGTAAATGTTTAAACATAACTATTTTATAGTGGGTTATTGTGGTTAGTATGATGGTCATCTTCTCTACTCCTTTGGATGCAATGAGTTGGAATTGTATCATCTTTTCTATTTCTTTTCACTATATTACCCATGGCCGTGTATGATTGATCATTTCTAGCCTGATAATGTCATTCAGACATTTATTCTATGCAAGAATCTCTCGGGTTCAATAAATTTGAACCTATGCCTTTTGACTTGTTTCTTCTGATCTCCAAAGTTTGCTGGTAGTCTTCTCCAATCCCATTTGGGATTTTAGCCCCGTCCCTCTTGTAGGTAACTCTTGCTCTATTTCTTTGAGCTTAGAGGCACTTCACAACTTGTCTACTCTTATCCCTAGTATTCTCCTCCTTGGTTGTGTATTTCCAATCTTCTATACTTACTGTACAACACTTTTATAACTCTTCTACCCATTGTCTAATCCTCCATTGTTTTTTTGTCCCGATAGGGTTGATTTGACAAATTGTAAAGGCCTAAATGAAGTTGAACAGTACCCATCTGATAGGTTGGATTCAATTTTTGATGGGATTTTGTAGCTTCTATATATTCTACATCTTGTTGGGATCCTTTTGGAGAGGAAGATTCCATCCTCCTAAATACAAGGATCTAAATTTCATGGCATAATTTTTGCTTTAATACTTCATTGATATTGTTGCACTCCTTTGTTCAAGCTAGAAAAAATGCCCTTGGACGTTCTTTGGTTCGTGCCTTTGTGGATTTCAAGATATAAAATTGAGATTCAACGTATAAAATTGAGAGTGACATTCCAAAAGAGCCACATTTCGCTTGGAGGGGCCTTGAAAGCATTAATTTTTAAAGGCAAGGAAGTTCATCCCTTCCTTATTGATGAGCTTTTTATTTGAAGGATCCCGACTAATTGACATTCCTCTATCATCTCATAATCATCTATTTATCCACTATCATCTAATAATCATTTACCTTCATTCAATTATGAGTTCCATCTTTATTTTTCTAACCCTATCAAGTTATTCCAAAGGTCTACTGTCTTCAATGGTTATCCTTGAAAAGGTGGATATCTATTAAGCTTTACTCTTTCAGTATCATGTTCCAAATGCTTCATACCTTTGGCAAGAGTGCAAAACTCCTTTCAATGCTTATGTAGGGAGGTCACAAAAGATGGACCCTTATTTTGAAAAATTGATTTGAAGCTAAAAGAATTAAAGGAAAAAATCTAATCATTTAGTCAACCTATGACTAAAGAACCAACTCACATGGCAATATATATTGTCCATTTAAAATGTTGGAATTGATTTTTTTATCATTGTTTGTCCAATTTGCTTCTTTTATAGCTTTTAGGACATTTCCTTTGACCTCATCATCTAGAGATGTTAGATTTGCTAGATATTCAATTGCTTGTTTTGCCATTCCTTTAAATGGCTTAAAATTTGTTTTCTTCAAAACCATTGATATCTTCCTTGAACAATTGATTTAGCTTAATATCAAAGATGGATTTCTATCTCCCTTTCTCAAATGATATATAATGATGTTTGAATCCCCTTCAATAATTACCCTTTTGAACTTTGCACTAATTGTATATTGTCACTCATCATCCCTTTCTACTCTTGCTTTAGTTGCATTACCTTTTAGGTCTAAATGAAGTTGAGTAGTACCCATCACATAGGGTGTGGATTCAATTTTTGATGGGATTTTGTAGGTTCTTTGTATTCTACAACTTGTGTGGATTCCTTCATGTGCTAGCCCCTCAATCCCATTTGGTCAAGCCATGAAGTGGAATTATTTTCTCCTTTCATCCCTTGACATAATTAATTTTTGAAATGCTTTTTAGCATTGATATTGATGATGTTGGAGCTAGTAAGATACAAGTTTGATTGAATTACAAGCATACTTGTTGATTCTTGAGTTTGTGTTATTCCTATTTGCAAGCTTGGTTAAAACTCTTGAACATAAAATGTAGATGCACATGGAAATTCTGCCATAGTACTTTCAACAAAATTGTTAACAATAACAAAATTAAACTCTCAGGCAAAAACTCTATTAAAATGGAATTAGATGAGAAGCAACGACTCAACATGTAGATCTAAAATCTACAAAATCAAACACATGTACAAATGTAATTTAGCACCATATTCTAAGAACAAAACAAGATGAAGGCAATTGATTTCCCAATGAAGATTCACCACCCAACCATATGGTTTTCCTCAAGTAGATCAATACCAGCGTTGAGGGCCATAGTGTGACAAGTGCATTCTTTAGGGACTATCTATTTGAACATGAATTCAAACACAATATCAAAAGGATTAAACCTTTTTCGTTTATTTTAATTTTTTCTCCTATCCATCCTAACCTTGGTGACCATGCCCATATGATGATATTTACATTGATCATCATATTTTCTTCTACACCAACAACCCATTGTTGCTTTCAATTTAAGAGTTTTTGTACAAGACCTTCAGATCCTTTGATGCTCCTGTTGGCTTTCACCATTGTACCTCTACTTTGTAAGACCCAAGAGTACTAACATCTGAATCTTGATAAATAATACCAATCACCCTACCCAACCATATTGCGCAATCTGGCTCTGGAATTAATTCATCTCTAGGCTTGTTGCATATTGGTCCAACATAGCAATCCTGCAAAGCAAGAACATTTTCCTTTAAATAGGCACCATAATTTCATGTTCAGATCTTGTAAGTTCACTACTATGAATATCATGGCTTGTCGATGGCCAAAAGTTAGTTGCTGATTGATCAACACTCTTGAAGGGACTGTCAAAGCTTTATATACAACCTCCCAATAATTTAACTTGGGATGGCAAAATTGTTCACCTCCCTTCTCAATCCCTCGATTCCAGAATGAAATATATGTTTCTATTCCTTTTTTTATTTCTTCAATGTCCGAACGTCTTTTTGATTGCAGATTTAATAACCTAAGTTGCCCCATCGACAAGTCTGCGCTCCCATCTGACAATAACTGCCATAGATGAATAGGAGATTACCAAGCTTCATCTTGAAGTGATGCCCTCCATTGCATGACTGGAATGTTATCTATGAGATGGAATTTTTAACAATGACATTTTTTATACCGATGATCTTGACATTTCCATCCAAAAGGTGGGATTTCACAAAACTCTTAAAATCATAAAGTTCATCAATTAGATAAGGGACGTAGAAATTTTGATCTTCACATGTCCTATACGTGTCCATAATTATGAGAGTGAAATTATATCCTTGCGCATTATCTTTAATGATTACCTTCCATAAGTTCCATCTATGTCTTCATGGGTGTGTCCAACTGGGAGGAATCCAACTTCAACATATCGAACACTCTCCTTGCAGCTAAAAGAGAGAAAAATGCAAATACAAAGCGGTTTTTGTTATCACTTGAACAATTATCCATTTGCAACAACAATATGGGTGGTAGTTTTCTATTTGGCATGCATTGATCAGTACCATCAACACATAATATATCATGTTGCATTACATCTTGTTTGTATATCACACTTTTCATGACTCTGATTGTAATAGAGCATCATGCAATTGGTGCTTAGATGTTCCGCCTTTGTAGAACAAATCACTATATTTATCAACCATTGGTTTTTCAAGACTCTTCAAGCATTTAGCCAGGGATGCCCCAGTGAAATTCGATCCCATCTTTAAAAATGAGAGGCTGAAATGGCCACAACCCCCAGTCTTGTGCCCATGAGTCAACATCCCATTCAATGATATGGGAAGATTATATCATAACATTACTAAAAGCTTTTTCCTTCTTACCAATCCTTGGAATGTAAGTCTTTGACTTATCCATTTTTTCATGAGCAATACTCAAAAAAGTCTTTGGATTTTTTTGTAAAGCTAATCTGTGAGAATAATACACTAGACGACAACTTGTGATATATTTATTATTAGCTGCATGATGTCCTCACAACCTTTCCACCTCAGCTGGATCAGTGGTCCCCTTTAGCCTATCCTGTATTGTAATGCACTCATTACACCTTGCAAATGAGTTTGCCTTCAAAATTTTAACATCTCGAAAATCTTCTCTCATCACCTTGCTAAGGAGGATTGTGATACTAGAGGAAAACCAATACTTTTGATTTCTTCATTTACCGTTTTTCGTAGCAAACCATGGGACATATTATATAGCAATAATTTCAAGGTTGTCCTTGTTCCATCTTCACTGATTAATTGTGCAAGATGTGGATATTTGTGTGAATTCTCTTCTACAATTTTATTAATAGTAGCTACCAGTACAACAGTGTTTGAACTAGATTTTTCCAAGCCATTGTTACCATGCACAACTCTCACATCACCATTCAAGGACATGCTTTTATAATTGTAGAAAGCGATCCTTTTTATCCCATGTCATTTATACCATGCATTTTGACAGACGTCTATTGTGTTTAATCTCATTGTAAACATACTTATTTTTCTCTCGTCTCCTTCTTTGGCCACATGAGCATTTGATCCCATAGAATTTATAACATATTGTTTTCTTGAATTTCCATTCATACTATGAAATTTATTCACACATTCAACTATTGATTGAAGTGAAATTTTTGATATACAAATATTTGAGCAACAATGTTCATTGACAAATTTTGAAAGGAATGCAGCCTGATCAATTCCAATCTTGTAAGGTACTGAGCTTGAATTTCTTTCATAAATTTTAGTTCCAGCTTGCTGCTTTACGGAATTGTATGGCCTCATTCCATTACCTTTAACAATTGTTTATTCACAATGGGGAGTACCTGGAAGGACCATCTGTAAGGGACATTCTTCAAAAATATTCCAAATGTTGACCATGTCTTCGCTTGTGTTATTTTTTAGTATAACATCCTAAGGAACATCATTGAGGTCAAGCGAATTGTTTGTAGACCATCTTTCAAGCGAGCCTTCAAATACACCACAATCCTCACAATTGCACAAGACTTTATGAACTAAAATACCATACTCACCAACATCTAGTGGTTTGAATTGTACAATGTCTTCTAAAGAACACATGACACTATTCCTTGAGCAACATAATGTGTCTTTAAAGAACATTGATGTATCAAATTAACTTTCTCTCCCACAAACTTGATATTGTGATTTTGGCTTAATACTTTCAAAGTAATTTAAGATTAATTATTGTTGAAATTGTTTTCAACAGAAAGCAATGTTTCTGTATTAAAATCTAAGATTTTGTTAATCGACAATATAACAAAACCTCCACTGCTTAACCTTGGAAAACATTCTATACAAGAAAACACCACTTCATCCACCATAATACCAAAGAAGAAGTCACCCAAAAACGTTCCCTCAACAAAATCAATCCCACTCACATTTGTTACAAAACCTATGGAAATGCAATCCTTGCATTCTAAACATTTATGTAACAACTTGTTGAAGTAGAAGCTGGTATATCATTCACCTCATTTTCTTGAAGAGCAGATCAAATGTGGTTAACGATCTTAGATGCAAGCCATTGAATATAACCACCAACTGCCTCTGATAATGTATCTACATCTTTTGATGGATAGGGAAATTGAAGACCTGCATTTAAAATCTTGGTAACGTTTATAATGATACATCCATTATGAATGCTGATATTATGCAATATTTTTCTTTCTGGAGACAAGATTCTTTCAACAACTTTCAATCCATTCAAAAGGAGGTCCACACATGGTTGAGAACCAAAATCCATTTCAGAAGTGATTTTTGAAATACAAAATAACAGGAGCACAATAAAAATAACTCAATGCTCTACAGGTTAATATAATTATTGTATGCTATCATTCTCCATAAGATGATAAATGAGAAAACGTTCCTCGCTATGAAGAAAACGTTCAGATTTCTAGTAACAACAATCTCATGTAGATTTACCATGCTATTGTTTTTTGAGAATGAATCAATTTCAGAAGGAGCAAACGATCCTTCCTAATTGGATACAATGTAATTGTTGCTTAGAATAAATCCACGAGATAAGGAGGTGCCGCTGAATGCTCAAAAGGTAATCTATTGTTTTCATTGGAAGGTGCTCAATGCGATGATGGATGAATGAGTGACTAATTATTTGAGGAAGGAGTGGTCGTTCCTTCTTAAAAGGGTCCCTTGGACCATAGAGGTTGGAAATATTTATCGAGATAATATATTATTAGTAATATTTCAATATTATACATGAATTTTCTTTACGTATTTGAATTATGAATTCTATTAGGCGGTATCAATAAATGATGGGCGTCCTTAGTTGTCTAACACAGATATGTTTGAATAAAGTGCACAAGCTTTGAACAATTGACGATTTCATTGAAATCAGATATGATCTACTACATTCCTCACCTCCAAAATTAAATCACTTGGGGAAGGATCGACTGCTCTTTTGCTAAGAAAATTCTTGAAATCTTCACCAAAATCATATACAATTTGCTAAATTCTCGGAACTCCAAAATGGGCCTAGGTAAAAATGTGGTGGCTCTTTCTTCTAACCATCTACTTCCCCCAACCCCAAAATGGAAACCCTTGAGAAAATATCGACTGCTCTTTTTGAGATAAGAGTCTTTTCTAAAAGGGTCCATACATATAAAGATAAACCGTCGATTGACTCGGACGTCGGGAGTCGCGATGTCATAAATCCAAACAGGTATGCCGATTGTCGGTATGCAAATATGCCTTTTAATTAAAAAAACACAAATAAATTATTCGAAATTAATTTAGAAATAAAAATAAAGTGTAAATAAATTTTGTTAAAAATAAGTAAAAATTAATATATTAATATAAAGTGTTTTATATATATACCAATATATATCAAATGTTAATATTTAAAACTTTTTAAAAATGTGAAGTTGCATATTAAATGTTAATATCTCCACTTGCCAACAAACTGTTTAAATCAAAGTTCCTATCAAATTTGTGATTAAGGTACCAATATTTACTTTTCTCACCCCTTAAAAAGAAACGCTGGAGGAAGGAGAAGATGCTCTTTTTTCCCAACATATACTTTCATTAGCCCAAAATAGAACAACATGAGGAAAGAGCAGCCTCTCATTGTTTGAGAAATTTTTCACTTTCCAGCAAAGTGTGTCAAACAAAGTTCCTACAAAATTTATGTTTAATGTGTCAATATCTACTTTCCCTACCCCTAAAAAATAATGCTCGGAGAAAGGAGAGAACACTCTTTCTCCTCAACGTATTATTTCAACACCCTAGAATAGAACAACTTGAGGAAAGAGAAGTCGCTCTTTCTCTGAGAATATTTCCACTTGCCAACAAATTGTTCGAAGCAATGTTCCTATGAAATCTTCCTATGAAAATTTCCACTTTCCAACAAACTGTTTCAAGGAAAGTTCCTACGAAATTTATGTTTAATGTGCTGATATCTAATTTCCCCACCACTTAAAAAGAACGCCGGAAGAAAGGAGCGAATTCTCTTTCTCCTCATCGTATTCTTTCAACACCCCAAAATAGAACAACTTGAAGAAAGAGTGACCGCTCTTTCTCTAAGAATATTTCCACTTGCTAGCAAACTATTTGAAGCAATGTTCCTATATTGATATCTACTTTCCCCACCCAAATATAGAACCCCCATAGGAAGGAGCAGGTAATCTTTCTCCTCAGTATATACTTTCAACATCCCAAAATAGAACATCTTGAGGAAATAACGGTCGTTTCTTGCTCTAAGAAAATTTCCAATTGCCAACAAACTGTTTAAAGCAAATTTCCTATCAAATTTGTGATTAAGGTACCAATATCTACTTTCCTCACCCATTAAAAACAACCCTTGGAGGAAGGAGCAAACACTCTTTCTCCCTAGCATATACTTTCATTAGCGCAAAATAGAACAACATGAGGAAAGAGCGGTCTCTCTGTCTCTGAGAAAATTTCCACTTTCCAGCAAACCGTTTCAAGCAAAGTTCCTACGGAAATTATTTTTAATGTGCCGATATCTACTTTCCTCACCCCTAAAAAAGAATTCCTGGAGAAATGAGCGAACTCTCTTTCTTCTCACTGTATTCTTTCAACACCCCAAAATAGAACAACTTGAAAAAGATCGGTCTTTCTTTCTCTGAGAATATTTTCACTTGCTAGAAAACTGATCGAAGCGATGTTCCTATGAAATTTGTGTTTAGAGTGTCGGTATCTACTTTCCCCACTCCAAAAAGAAATCCCCAGAGAAAGGAGTGGACTCTCTTTCTCCTCAGCATCTAATTCCAACACCCCAAATTAGAACAACCTGAGGAAAGAGCGACCTCTCTTTTTCTAACAAAATTTCCACTTGCCAACAAACTCTTTGAAACAAAGTTTCTACAAATTTTGTTGTTAAAATGTCGATATATAGTTTCCTAGGGTGACACGTGGAACACTCAAATGATGACACGTGGCGCATTTACAGAGCGCCATAGGGTAGGTGACCTCTTGCCGACTTCCGACTTACGTATCGAAACAATTGGACGTTGGGAGTCAGGATGACATAAAGTAAGTGCTTGATTTCTAACTTCCGACTTCCACACTAGAACACTTGAACGTCGGGAGTCGGGATGCCATAAATCCAAATAGGTATGCTGACTATCGGTATGCAAATATGCCTTTAATTAAAAAAACACAAATAAATTATTCAAAATAAAAATAAATTGTAAATAAATTTAAAATTAAAAATAAATTGTAAATAAATTTTGTTAAAAATAAGTAAAAATTAATATATTAATATAAAGTGTTTTATATACATACCAATATATATCAAATGTTAATATTTAAAACTCTTTAAAAATGTGAAGTTGCATATTAAATGTTAATATCTCCACTTGCCAGCAAACTGTTTAAAGCAAAGTTCCTATCAAATTTGTGATTAAGGTACCAATATTTACTTTCCTCACCCCTTAAAAAGAAACCCTGGAGGAAGGAGAAGATGCTCTTTTTTCCCAACATATACTTTCATTAGCCCAAAATAAAACAACATGAGGAAAGAGCAGCCTCTCATTCTCTGAGAAATTTTCCACTTTCCAGCAAAGTGTTTCAAACAAAGTTCCTATGAAATTTATGTTTAATGTGTCGATATCTACTTTCCCCACCCCTAAAAAAGAATGCCCGGAGAAAGGAGAGAACACTCTTTCTCCTCACCATATTATTTCAACACCCCAAAATAGAACAACTTGAAGAAAGAGCGCCGCTCTTTCTCTGAGAATATTTCCACTTGCCAACAAATTGTTCGAAGCAATGTTCCTATGAAATCTTCCTATGAAAATTTCCACTTTCCAGCAAACTGTTTCAAGGAAAGTTCCTACGAAATTTATGTTTAATGTGTCGATATCTAATCTCCCCACCACTAAAAAAGAACTCCTGGAGAAAGGAGCGAATTCTCTTTCTCCTCATCGCATTCTTTCAACACCCCAAAATAGAACAACTTGAAGAAAGAGTGATCGCTCTTTCTCTGAGAGTATTTCTACTTGCTAGCAAACTATTTGAAGCAATGTTCCGATGTTGATATCTACTTTCCCCACCCAAATATAGAACCCCTGGAGGAAGGAGCGGGTATTCTTTCTCCTCAGTATATACTTTCAACACCCCAAAATAGAACATCTTAGGGAAATAATGGTCGTTTCTTGCTTTGAGAAAATTTCCACTTGCCAACAAACTGTTTAAAGCAAATTTCCTATCAAATTTGTGATTAAGGTACCAATATCTACTTTCCTCACCCATTAAAAACAACCATTGGAGGAAGGAGCGAACACTCTTTCTTTCCAGCATATATTTTCATTAGCCCAAAATAGAACAACATGAGGAAAGAGCGACCTCTCTGTCTCTGAGAAAATTTCTACTTTCCAACAAACTGTTTCAAGCAAAGTTCCTACGAAATTTATTTTTAATGTGTCGATATATACTTTCATCACCCCTAAAAAAGAACACTTGGAGAAAGGAGCGAACTCTCTTTCTCCTCACTGTATTCTTTCAACACCCCAAAATAAAAAAACTTGAAAAAAGATCGGTCTTTCTTCATATGAGAATATTTCCACTTGATAGAAAACTGTTCGAAGCAATGTTCCTATGAAATTTGTGTTTAGAGTGCCGATATATACTTTCCCCACTCCAAAAATAAATACCCGGAGAAAGGAGAGGACACTCTTTCTCCTTAGCATCTAATTCCAACACCCCAAATTAGAACAACCTGAGGAAAGAATGACCTCTCTTTTTCTGACAAAATTTCCACTTGCCAACAAACTCTTTGAAACAAAATTTCTATAAATTTTGTTGTTAAAATGTCAATATATAGTTTCCCAGGGTGACATGTGGAATACTCAGAACGTGACACGTGGCGCATTTACAGAGTGCCATAGGGTAGGTGACATGTTTCTTACTTCTGCATTGAAACAAGCGGACGTTGGGAGTCAGGATAACATAAAGTAAGTGCTTGGTTTTCGACTTCTGACTTCCGCACTAGAACAATCGGACGTCGGGAGTAGGGATGTCATAAATCCAAATAGGTATGCCGATTGTCGGTATGCAAATATGCCTTTTAATTAAAAAAAACACAAATAAATTATCCGAAATTAATTTAAAAATAAAAATAAAGTGTAAATAAATGTTGTTAAAAATAAGTAAAAATTAATATATTAATATGAAGTGTTTTATATACATACCAATATATATCAAATGTTAATATTTACTCTTTATAAATTTTAAGTTGCATATTAAATGTTAATATCTCCACTTGCCAGCAAACTGTTTAAAACAAAGTTCATATCAAATTTGTGATTAAGGTACCAATATTTACTTTCCTCACCTCTTAAAAAGAAACCCTGGAGGAAGGAGAAGATGCTCTTTTTTCCTAACATATATTTTCATTAGCCCAAAATAGAACAATATGAGGAAAGAACACCCTCTCATTCTCTGAGAAATTTTCCACTTTCCAACAAAGTGTTTCAAACAAAGTTCCTACGAAATTTATGTTTAATGTGTTGATATCTAGTTTCCCCACCCCTAAAAAAGAATGCTCGGAGAAAGGAGAGAACACTCTCTCTCCTCATGGTATTATTTTAACACTCCAAAATAGAACAACTTGAAGAAAGAGCGGCTGCTCTTTCTCTGAGAATATGTCCACTTGCCAACAAATTGTTCGAAGCAATGTTCCTATGAAATCTTCCTATGAAAATTTTCACTTTCCAGCAAACTGTTTCAAGGAAAGTTCCTACGAAATTTATGTTTAATGTGTCGATATATAATTTCCCCACCACTAAAAAAGAACGCCTGGAGAAAGGAGCGAATTCTCTTTCTCCTCATCGTATTCTTTCAACACTCCAAAGTAGAACAACTTGAAGAAAGAGTGACCGCTCTTTCTCTGAGAGTATTTCCACTTGCTAACAAACTATTTGAAGCAATGTTCCTATGTTTATATCTACTTTCCCCACCCAAATATAGAACCCCCAGAGGAAAGAGCGGGTGCTCTTTCTCCTCAGTATATACTTTCAACACCCCAAAATAGAACATCTTGAGGAAATAATGGTCGTTTCTTGCTCTGAGAAAATTTTCACTTGCCAACAAATTGTTTAAAGCAAAATTTCCTATCAAATTTGTGATTAAGGTACCAATATCTACTTTCCTCACCCATTAAAAACAACCCTGGGAGGAAGGAGTGAACACTCTTTCTCCCCAACATATACTTTCATTAGCCCAAAATAGAACAACATGAGGAAAGAGCAGCCTCTCTGTCTCTGAGAAAATTTCCACTTTCCAGCAAACCGTTTCAAGCAAAGTTCCTACAAAATTTATTTTTAATGTGACGATATCTACTTTCCTCACCCCTAAAAAAGAACACCTGGAGAATTGAGCGAACTCTCTTTCTCCTCACCGTATTCTTTAAACACCCCAAAATAGAACAACTTGAAAAAAGATCGGTCTTTCTTTCTCTGAGAATATTTCCACTTGCTAGAACACTGTTCGAAGCAATGTTCCTACGAAATTTGTATTTAGAGTGCTGATATCTAATTTCCCCACTCCAAAAAGAAATCCCTATAGAAAGGAGCAGACGCTCTTTCTCCTCAACATCTAACTCCAACACCCCAAATTAGAACAACTTGAGGAAAGAACGACCTCTCTTTTTCTAACAAAATTTCCACTTGTACGCAAACTCTTTGAAACAAAATTTCTATAAATTTTGTTGTTAAAATGTCGATATATAGTTTCCCAGGGTGACACGTGGAACACTCAGATGGTGACACGTGGCGCATTTACAAAGCGCCATAGGGTAGGTGACCTGTTTCCGACTTCCGACTTCCGCATCGAAATAATCGGATGTTGGGAGTTGCTATGTCATAAATCCAAACATGTATGCTAACTGTCGGTATGCAAATATGCCTTTAAATTAAAAAAACACAAATAAATTATTCGAAATTAATTTAAAAATAAAAATAAAGTGTAAATAAATTTTGTTAAAAATAAGTAAAAATTAATATATTAATATAAAGTGTTTTATATACATACCAATATATATCAAATGTTAATATTTAAAACTCTATAAAAATGTGAAGTTGCATATTAAATGTTAATATCTCCACTTGCCAGCAAACTGTTTAAAGCAAAGTTCCTATCAAATTTGTGATTAAGGTACCAATATTTACTTTCCTCACCCCTTAAAAAGAAACCTTGGAGGAAGGAGACGATGCTCTTTTTTCTCAACATATACTTTCATTAGCCCAAAATAGAACAACATGAAGAAATAGCAGCCTCTCATTCTCTGAGAAATTTTTCACTTTCCAGCAAAGTGTTTCAAACACAATTCCTACGAAATTTATGTTTAATGTGTCGATATCTACTTTCCCCACCCCTAAAAACGAATGCCCGGAGAAATGAGAACACTCTTTCTCCTCACGGTATTATTTCAACACCCCAAAATATAACAACTTGAAGAAAGAGCGGCCGCTCTTTCTCTGAGAATATTTCCACTTGCTAACAAATTGTTCGAAGCAATGTTCCTATGAAATCTTCCTATGAAAATTTCCACTTTTCAGCAAACTGTTTCAAGGAAATTTCCTACGAAATTTATGTTTAATGTGCCGATATCTAATTTCCCCACAACTAAAAAAGAATGCCTGGAGAAAGGAGCGAATTCTCTTTCTCCTCATCGTATTCTTTCAACACCCCAAAATAAAACAACTTGAAGAAAGAGTGACTTCTCTTTCTATGAGAATATCTTCACTTACTAGCAAACTATTTGAAGCAATGTTCCTATATTGATATCTACTTTCCCCACCCAAATATAGAACCCCCGGAGGAAGGAGCGGGTGCTCTTTCTCCCCAGTATATACTTTCAACACCCCAAAATAGAACATCTTGAGGAAATAACGGTCGTTTCTTGCTCTGAGAAAATTTCCATTTGCGAACAAACTATTTAAAGCAAAATTCCTATAAAATTTGTGATTAAGGTACCAATATCTACTTTCCTCACCCATTAAAAACAACCCTTGGAGGAAGGAGCGAACACTCTTTCTCCCCAGCATATACTTTCATTATCTCAAAATAGAACAACATGAGGAAAGAGCGGCCTCTCTGTCTCTGAGAAAATTTCCACTTTCTAGCAAACTGTTTCAAACAAAGTTCCTACGAAATTTATTTTTAATCTGCCGATATCTACTTTCCTCACCCCTAAAAAAGAACAATTGGAGAAAGGAGTGAACTCTTTTTCTCTTCATCGCATTCTTTCAACACCCCGAAATAGAACAACTTGAAAAAAGATCGGTCTTTCTTTCTCTGAGAATATTTCCACTTGCTAGCAAACTGTTTGAAGCAATGTTCCTATGAAATTTGTGTTTAGAGTTTGTACTGTCCCCATTTTGACCCCCTTTGTATTAAATCGTAAATGATGTAAATATTGTAATTTAATCATGGTGATGAGCTCAAGGCCAAGGCCCCACCATTGATTTAGCGTTTCATGTATCTGCAATTAAAAAAATAGATGCCCATGGTTCTTGTGCTAGATAGGCACAATGTAAATAAGACATCATGTAAATACGAATTTTAATGAAAAAACCCACAACTGGCTATGCTATGCAACAAAGAGATGGGGGCATGTTCCTACAAGGAATAGGGAGGGAAATTATTCAAACCCTTGAGCCAATGGTGTAATCCATGTGTCAATGAGAAAACCCATAAACTACCAACTACCCATTTTGGGTTATGAACCCAATCATTTAATTCTTCCAAGAGTTGGTTGAGGCAGTTAATGCGTTGGGAATGAAGAGGTATGGCAGCCAATTTCGTGCATGGGCAAGCCATCCACCTGGAAAATCGTATTTTGTCTCCTTGGGCAAGAAAACACCCACGAAATGGTGCCCAAAGCCATTTTGAACAGTCAGTCTTTTCCCTCTCACGCAGTTTGAACTACTGGGCCTTTCCCCATCACGTTTTTCACCATTTTTCCTGCATTTTCCATGCCTGGGAGCTCGTTTTTGCATTGGACAGCAGTTGGGAGAGAAGGGCCATGATTTGGGACTGTTATGGAGGCCGTTTTTTCCCTAGAATGTCCATGGACGTTTTTCTGAAAATGGATTTGGCTTCCCAGGGTTGTTCCCCATCTTCCAGTTTCGTTTTGGGTTTTCCACGTTTTTCTAAAGCTAATGAAAACCCCATCTTTGGGCATCTCACTGTAAAAACGTTTTATCATGCCCAATAAGAGTGGCTTTGCTGTTATGTGCATCCCGATTTTTGATTTGAACCTGTGAGCAAGAAACTTGGAGTGGTAGTGGACATAATTGGCTTGATAAACCTAGTGAAGGGAGTAACCTTTCAAGTAGATCAAGAGGGCTTTGGCTACTTTTCTATGCACACCCTGAGAGCACTAGAAAGGAAGGTATGGCTTGAGGTACTGTGTGGCAGTGAATATAATACTTCCTTGTGTTGGGTGTGTAGGCATTGTGAGTGCCAAGCTGAATGGATCTGGGAGGGGTGCCCATAGCTCTGTGGTTGAGCTCACTAGCTTAGCAATTCTTCATTTCCATTTCCTAGCAGCCTGATAAACCCAATTGCAGATTGGCTTGACTCATCTTGGTGTATGCTTGGTTATGTGTGAGTCTGCTGTTCCCTGGTTCCTTGTAGAGATCATGCCCAGCTCGGGGGTGGCAGTTGTATCAAGAGGTTGATAAACATAACTTGCCTATGGTTGGATGGAACGTTGCAGTTGCATAGCGAGTTGCTTGGGATTACCTTGTTAAGATAAGTATTCTCTTGTGTTAACTTTGCAAATTATTATTTGATGAATATCTTGAATATATGATGGATGTGTTATTGAAATTAATTCCGCTGTGTTTTTCTCATAATTATACATCCCATATCTCTTTTATATTATGTGAATGCTTAGTTAAAAGTTTATGGGGCTTGATGCCCGGTTTAGTATCACGATCCTCTCTATCATGCTGGTATGATAGGAGGGGACATTACATTTTGGTATCAGAGCTGCTGGTTGCAGCATTGGACCTCTATGGGCCAAATCCAATCACAACCACTTGGGAAGGTCCCTTCCTGATCACCACAGGTCTTAGCATTGGGCCAAAACATGCTAAGTTGGATAGATTACAGAGGTAAGATCACCTCCTGCTAAGCAGCAGTCATCACTAAAAGAAGGGAAGATTTAAAAAAAAAAATAAAAATTTTTAAGAAGTTTTTGGAAATTTTTGTTTAAGTCTGTTTCGGGAAGAGTTCGGGAAATTGTTCTGAAATTTGCGGAAGAGTTCTGCGAACCGCCCCGAAACTGCGGAAGGAATTATCTTCTGAAATTGTAGAAGGAATTCTCTTCCGAAAATGTGGAAGGATTCCACGAGTCGTTCCGCAACGCGGAAGAGTTCGGGAAATCGTCCCGAAACTGCGGAAGGATTCCGTGAGTTGTTCCGCAACACGGAAGAATTCGGTGAACTGCTCCAAAATAGCGGAAAATTTTTCTAAGTGTTCGGCGTCGAAAGGAAAATTTCGGAAGGATTCCGCGAATCGTTCCACAACGCGGAAGAGTTCGGCGAGTCGTTCCGAAATTGCGGAAGACTTCGGAGAATCATTCCGGAACTGCGGAAGACTTCGGCGAATCGTTCCACAATTGCGGAAGTCTTTGGCGAATCGTTCCGCAATTGCGGAAGCATTCCGCAAGTCGTTCCGCAATTGCGGAAGCATTCCGCAAAATGCCCCGCAATTGCGGAAGGCTTCAGCAAACCGCCCCCAAAACCGCGGAAGCATTCCGCGAATGGCTCCGCAACGGCGGAAGCATTCCGCGAATGGCTCTGCAACTGCGGAAGCATTCGCCGAATCGTTCCACAACTACGGAAGCATTTGGTGAATTGCTCCACAATTGTGGAAGCGTTCGGCGAACCGCCCCGCAACGGCGGCATGACCCCCCTTTTGTTTTCCCCCCTCATATGTCGTTGATTGTGAGAAGATTCGATGATTTGACAAATTGTCAATATAACCTTTTCCCACATGCATGAAAGTAAGTTATGAATTCTGAAAATATGATCCAGCTAACAATTGTGTGAATGAACACATTATGCAGAATCACAGTTACAGGGCAGCACTCTCGATAGTACAGTTGGAAATTTTTGGATTTTGGTTGGGCCAAGAAAATCAACATCATGGATGACGCACAGGATTCCTATGAGCCTGAGACAGATGCCATGGGGGAGAACATACATGTTGAAAATGCTGAAACAAAATCTAATGGGAGAAGAAATCAAGAGACCCCTCTAGGTATTGCAGCCACCATGAGAAGCCTAAGGGTGGAGTTGCAAAGTTGTAGAGAAGATAATGAAAGGATGATTAAAGCTCAGGAAGAACAAAATCAGCTGAATGCAGCCATGCTACAGAGTTTGACAGACATCCAAAGGCAAATAAACTCTGGGCATCAAACATCAAATCTAGAAAGGGGTGGGAGCAGTTCTAGAATGAATTCTCGTAAGAGGGCCAGTAGCTCAAGAAGAGTTTCTAAAGACAGAACATATACTCCAGAAATCTCCTCTAATGAATCATCTGAATTTGAAGAATCCATTGAGGATTCAAGCTCTTCGTCTCACGGGAGTAAGAGGAAGAAGCACTACAAGAACAATTCACATGGGGAATTTAAGAAGGCGAAACCTCCTACATTTGATGGAGAGATAAAGTCTGGTCAAGAAGCTGAAGCTTGGCTTCTGGGGATGAGAAAGTATTTCCAAGTCCAAGACTACTCGAGAAATATGAAGGCAAGGGTAGCCATCTTCAACTTGAATGGAAGAGCATCCATATGGTGGGAACACATCAAGCAAGTGAAGAAGATCAATGAAAGGAAGATTGTGTGGAAGCAGTTCAAGAAATACTTCAAGCAGAAGTACCTCTTTGATAGGTACTATGATGATAAGATCAAAGAGTTCCATGAGTTGAGATTGGGACAATTGAGCATGGAAGAATATGCAAACAAATTCTTGGAGCTGCTAAGATATGTCAGGTACATTCGAGATGATAAGGTGAAAATTCAGCGTTTCCTAAGTGGACTGCCCCAGTCATATAAAGATAGAATTGAGTTTGACGAACCTCGAACTCTAGAGGAGGCCATAAGAAAGGCCAAGTATTGATTTGATCAAAACAGAAGCAAACCATAATTCCATAAGGCATGGAAGGATAGGAAGAATGAAAAGTTTGATCAAAGGAAGAAGGGGTTCAAGCCTCCTCAATTCCAGAATCAACAAAGGAAACCATCACAGGTTGTGACTAAGCCAACTAGGATGATGGGAGACAAGTCAAGAGATCCAAAGGAGCAAAGAGAACCACTTAAATGTTGGGGTTGTGGAGGAGACCACATGGTTAGGAACTGTCCACATCAGAATGGGAATGCAAATCAAGTTCACAACATCCAAGGAGCTAGAACTGTGGGTCAAGTGGCGAGGACAATCCCTAGAATCTATGCAGCTCTAGACGACCACCAAGCAGATCATCAATCAACTGTGGTTGAAGTTGAAGGTAAGATTGCTAAGCAATCTGTTTCTATTTTGATTGATCCTGAATCTACTCACAGTTATGTCACTCCTAGAATCATTGAGATTTGTGCTTTCAAGAAATTAAAGCATAGTAAATCATGGTTAGTTCAACTAGCCACTGGAACCAAGAGAAAAGTTAGTGAAATAGTAGAGAAATGTCCATTAGAGATGGATGGGCTATTCACTTATGTAGATCTGAATATTTTGCCACTTGGTTCCTATGATATTCTCATTGGAATGGATTGGTTAGAAGCACACAGGGTTAAACTTGACTGCTACAATAAAACATTTGAATGCATGGACGAAGAAGGAAACTCGAGGGTTGTAAAAGGCATACCAAAGGTGACTTCTGTTAGACAGGTTTCAACCATGCAGCTGAAGAAGTTCTGTAGGAAGGGATGTCAACTGTATGCAGCCCACATTTTAGAGGCAGTAGAGAATGAAACTCTTAAATTGGAGGACTACTAGGTATTGCAAGAATTCAGGGATGTTTTTCCTGATGAGATTCCAGGACTCCCTCCAAAGAGAGACATTGACTTTACAATTGAACTTGTGCCAGGAGCGGCACCAGTGTCTAAGACACCCTACAGGATGAGTACACCAGAATTGCTAGAATTGAAGATGCAATTACAAGAGTTGCTGGAAAAGAAATATATTAGGCCAAGTGTGTCCCCATGGGGAGCACCTGTTCTATTTGAGAAAAAGAAAGATGGAACACTCAGGTTATGTATTGACTACAGGCAGTTGAACAAAGTCACTGTGAAGAACAAATACCCATTGCCCCGAATTGATGACCTTTTGACCAAATGAGAGGAGCAAAGGTATTTTAAAAAATTGACTTGAGGTCTGGTTACCATCAAGTAAGAATCAAAGAAGAAGATATTCATAAGACCGCCTTTAGAACAACGTATGGACACTATGAGTTTGTAGTGGTACCATTCGATCTCACAAATGCACCAGCTACATTCATGTGTCTCATGAATAATGTTTTTAGTAAGTATTTGGACAAGTTTGTTCTTGTATTCCTAGCCGACATTCTCATCTATTCTAAGAATGAAGAAGAACATGAAGAACATTTGAGAATGACAATGCAATTACTAAGGGAGCATAAGTTGTATGCAAAGTTGAGCAAATGTGACTTTTATAAAGATAGAATTCATTATTTGGGTCACATCATCTCCGACGAAGGAATATCTGTAGACCCTGAGAAGATTGAAACCATTATGAATTGGCCAACTCCAAGGAATGTGACTGATGTGAGATCTTTTATGGGCCTTGTTGGTTACTACAGGAGGTTTATCGAAGGATTCTCCAAGGTTGAAAACCCGATCACTTCTTTGCAAAAGAAGGGGATAAAGTTTGAATGGTCACCAATATGTGAGGAAAGTTTTCAACGGTTGAAGCATCTTCTTACAAGTGCACCAATTTTGAAAATTGCAGACCCAGAAAAAGACTTTGTGGTGTGTACCAATGCATGCAATCAAGGACTTGGAGGAGTTCTTATGCAAGACAACCACGTAATATGCTATGTGTCAAGAAAGTTGAAGGAGCATGAGAAGAACTATGCTACTCATGATATAGAACTTACAGCCATAGTACATGCCTTAAAGATGTGGAGGAATTACCTAATGGGAAGAAAATTTGAGTTAAGGATGGACCATTGTGGTCTGAAATACTTGTTTGATCAACCAACTTTAAATGCTAGGAAAGCTAGATGGTTGGAATTTTTGTGTGAATTTGATTTCGAAATCAAACACATAAAAGAGAAATAAAACAAGGTGGCTGATGCACTCAGCAGGAAGGTACATGAAATGTATGTGGCAGCACTTAGTACTTGCCAACTAGATTTGAAGCAGCAGATTGTTAACCATATGGTTGAGGATGCAGTGTACGTGCAGATAAAGGACAAATTGCAACAGCAAGACCTTGGCAAGAAGTATGAAGGCTATCATTTGGAAGAAGTCAGATTTCTTACTTATAAGAATAGAGTCTATATTCCAAATGCGGCAGATTTGAGGAGAATTGTTATGAATGAAATCCATAAAGCTCCGTACTCTGGTCACCCAGGATATCAGAAAACAATTGCTACAGCAAGAAAATATTATTTCTGGCCAGGCATGAAGAAGGATGTCGCTGAATACATTTCTAAGTGCATGGAATGTCAGCAGGTGAAGAGTGAACACCAACATCCAACAGGTTTATTACTTCCAGTGCCAATTCTAGAATGGAAATGGGAAGTAATATCCATGGACTTTATTACAGGATTGCCAATGACTGTGAGACAACATGATTCCATCATGGTTGTGGTGGAAAAGTTAACAAAGGCATCACATTTTATACCGGTTAAGTCCACACATAAAGCCGATGCCATTGCAAATATTTTCATGAAGGAAATTTTCAGATTACATGGGTTGCCTAAGGCAATAATTTTTGATAGGGATACCAAGTTCACTTCCAATTTTTGGAAAGGTCTCTTTGCAGATTTGGGTACACAGTTGAGCTTTAGTACCGCATACCATCCTCAAACAGATGGGAAAACAGAAAGAGTAAATCGGGTGCTTGAAGACATGCTCCGCATGTATGTAATGGACAAACCATCCAAGTGGGAGGATTATCTACACTTGGTAGAATTTGCATATAACAATGGGCAACAAGCATCATTGGGAATGAGTCCTTATGAGGCTTTGTACGGCAGAAGGTGTAGGACACCAGTGACTTGGGACAGTCCAGTGAATAGAATTGTACTTGGGCTAGAACTGCTTAAGGAAATGGAACAAGAGGTTGCAAAGATCAGACATAATTTAAAAGTAGCCCAGGATAAACAGAAAAGCTATGCAGATAAACATAGAGTGCATATGGAATTCAATGTTGGGGATCATGTGTATCTTAGAGTGAGATCAAGGAAGAGTTCCTTGAAGCTTGGAAGTTGTGCCAAGCTATCACCTAGATATTGTGGGCCATTTGAAGTGCTTGAAAGAATAGGACCAGTTGCATATAGACTTGAATTGCCTACTAGCACTAAAGCTCATAATGTTTTTCATGTCTCTTTGCTTAAGAAATATGTACATGATCCTAACCATGTGATTAATTGGGATGTGATCCAGGTGGAACCTGAGGGAGAATTCCAAACCGATCCATTGCGCATCCTAGACAAGAAGGTATCATTGCTCCGGAACCGAGCCATCGGACAGGTAAAGGTGCAATGGAAGCACTACAGTCCCGATGAGGCTACATGGGAGCTGGAGGATTCCATGAGGGTGGCATATCCATTTTTGTTCAATTTTGATGAGCACTGAGGACAGTGCTAATGTAAGGGGAGGGGAATGTAATGTCCCCATTTTGACCCCCTTTGTATTAAATCGTAAATAATGTAAATATTGTAATTTAATCATGGTGAGGAGCTCAAGGCCAAGGCCCCACCATTGATTTAGCATTTCATGCATCGACAATTAAAAAAATAGATGCCTATGGTTCTTGTGCTAGATAGGCACAATGTAAATAAGACATCATGTAAATACGAATTTTAATGAAAAAATCCACAACTGACTATGCTATGAAACAAAGAGATGGGGGCATGTTCATACAAGGAATAGGGAGGAAAATTATTCAAACCCTTGAGCCAATGGTGTAATCCATGTGTCAATGAGAAAACCCATAAACTACCAACTACCCATTTTGGGTTATGAACCCAATCATTTAATTCTTCCAAGAGTTGGTTGAGGCAGTTAATGCCTTGGGAATGAAGAGGTATGGCAGCCAATTTCGTGCATGGGCAAGCCATCAACCTGGAAAATCGTATTTTGTCTCCTTGGGCAAGAAAACACCCACGAAATGGTGCCCAAAGCCATTCTGAACAATCAATCTTTTCCCTCTCACGCAGTCTGAACTACTGGGCCTTTCCCCATCACGTTTTTCACTATTTTTCCTCCATTTTCCATGCCTGGGAGCTCGTTTTTGCATTGGACAGCAGTTGGGAGAGAAGGGCCATGATTTGGGACTGTTATGGAGGCCGTTTTTTCCCTAGAATGTCCATGGACGTTTTTCTGAAAATGGATTTGGCTTCCCAGGGTTGTTCCCCATCTTCCAGTTTCGTTTTGGGTTTTCCACGTTTTTCTAAAGCTAATGAAAACCCCATCTTTGGGCATCTCACTGTAAAAACGTTTTATCATGCCCAATAAGAATGGCTTTGCTGTTATGTGCATCCCGATTTTTGATTTGAACCTGTGAGCAAGAAACTTGGAGTGGTAGTGGACATAATTGGCTTGATAAACCTAGTGAAGGGAGTAACCTTTCAAGTAGATCAAGAGGGCTTTGGCTACTTTTCTATGCACACCCTGAGAGCACTAGAAAGGAAGGTATGGCTTGAGGTACTGTGTGGCAGTGAATATAATACTTCCTTGTGTTGGGTGTGTAGGCATTGTGAGTGCCAAGCTGAATGGATCTGGGAGGGGTGCCCATAGCTCTGTGGTTGAGCTCACTAGCTTAGCAATTCTTCATTTCCATTTCCTAGCAGCCTGATAAACCCAATTGCAGATTGGCTTGACTCATCTTGGTGTATGCTTGGTTATGTGTGAGTCTGCTGTTCCCTGGTTCCTTGTAGAGATCATGCCCAGCTCGGGGGTGGCAGTTGTATCAAGAGGTTGATAAACACAACTAGCCTATGGTTGGGTGGAACGTTGCAGTTGCATAGCGAGTTGCTTGGGACTACCTTGTTAAGATAAGTATTCTCTTGTGTTAACTTTGCAAATTATTATTTGATGAATATCTTGAATATATGATGGATGTGTTATTGAAATTAATTCCGCTGTGTTTTCTCATAATTATACATCCCATATCTCTTTTATATTATGTGAATGCTTAGTTAAAATTTTATGGGGCTTGATGCCCGGTTTAGTATCACGATCCTCTCTATCATGCTGGTATGATAGGAAGGGATGTTACAGAGTGTCGATAACTACTTTCCCCACTCCAAAAAAAAATCCCAGGAGAAAGGAGCAGACGCTTTTTCTCCTCAGCATCTAATTCCAACACCCCAAATTAGAACAACTTGTGGAAAGAACGACCTCTCTTTTTCTAACAAAATTTCCACTTGCCAGCAAACTCTTTGAAACAAAATGTCTGTAAATTTTGTTGTTAAAATGTCGATATATAGTTTCCCAGGGTGATACGTGGAACACTTAGATGGTGACACATGGCGCATTTACAGAGCGCCATAGGGTAGGTGACCTATTGCCGACTTCCGACTTCCCCATCGAAACAATCAGACATCGGGAGTCAGGATGACATAAAGTAAGTGCTTGGTTTCCCACTTCCGACTTCAGCACTAGAACACTCGGACATCGTGAGTCGGAAATGTCATAAATCCAAATAGGTATGCCGACTGTCGGTATGCAAATATGCCTTTTAATTAAAGAAACACAAATAAATTATTTGAAATTAATTTAAAAATAAAAATAAAGTGTAAATAAATTCTGTTAAAAATAAGTACAAATTAATATATTAATATAAAGTGCTTTATATACATACCAATATATATCAAATGTTAATATTTAAAACTCTTTAAAAATGTGAAGTTGCATTTTAAATGTTAATATCTAAAAATTTTAAAAACTGTGAATTTGCAAACTTCAGAAAATAATAGTATAAAATAAATAAACCTAAAGAAGTGAAATATGTTTATTTTTGAAAAAAAATTTAAATTAAAATATAAATAAATAGGATGCGAGTTTGTTGAAGTGTTTGTATTGTTTTGATATCAATATTTAATATGATTATTATATGAACCATTTTTATAACACTAAATTATTTAAAAATATCAAATTCAACAATATAATCAATACAATTTTTCATACTAAAAAATTCAATTTTCTAAAAAAATAAAAATCAAGTAAATCATAATTGCAAAATATTAACAAGGTAACTTATTTTCTTCTATAGATAATTATACATAATCCAAAGCTCATGCTATTTTTTAAAAAGAAGAGAGATTAAAAAATTAATTTAAAAGATATTAAATTATAATTATGTTTATTAATATTTTTTATGTTTAAGTTAATTTTATAAACTATATTAAACTGAAAAGAAAAAGTGGAAAATGAGATAAATTTTCACAATTTAAAAAGAACATAAAATATAAAAACTGCATATTTGCTTTTGAAAATTAGTTTAAAGGTTGTATAAAGGAATATAAGGACATTAATGGTACCATTTCAATATAAACATATAAATTTAAGTTATATCAATTTTTGGAATATATATATATATATATATATATATATATATATATATATATATATATATATATATAAGTTGTCATATGTGAAGTGACAACAATACGACATTGAAGTGACAACAATACAACACTATTTCATAGATATTTCATGAACTTTTAAATGTTTTGATAATATATGTAAATTTTATATTATTTTCCTATATTTGACTAATGTGATCAATAATAAAAATTGTGTTTTCAAGGTCTATAGGCCAATCAAATTTCAACACATATGAAAATAATTTGAATAAATAAGAAAAAAATTAATATTATTTTTCTCAAACTCTAAAAATACTTTTGATTTCTTTGTATCATTGGCCAAACTAATAGGGTAAGGTGAAACATATAGTCTCTGTCTACGACAGGACTAAAAAATAGGAAATGATTATGTGTAAAAATATCAAGTAGGTTTGTGCCTTTTTGTCTCATTCAAAGGGATATGCAATGCGGATGCACTAATAGTAGTAACTCTAACATCACATAGTCCTTGAGGCCGTGTCTCTCCTCAAACAAATAGCTAATCCAATAGAAAAAGAGCAGTGCCAAGCTACGCAATCATGATGTGATATCAATATATTCATGTACTAGCAGTAATTATATATCAAACAACTTCAAGCAAACAACTTGGGATTGCACCCCACCCAGATATGCATATTCAGTTATTTATGTATGTGAACACGCTATAGGGAATTGAGCCATCAAATGAATGTGAAAAAGAAGTACTTTAAGAGTGACCATGGAGAACCGGGGTAATGCCTCTTTCCATTCTCCCAGAGAATGCAAATAGTTCACCATACTACGCGGTATCATCGCTCAAAAGAAAAGCGTTAAAAAAATAGCATTTCAATTTTAGCAAAGGGGAAGAAGAGCTTGTACTGAAACAAAAATGCCCCTTTGTTTCTTAAAACGATTATGCAACAATTTCCTCGAGACTTTGCAACATGTATCCTACATATTCCTACTATTTTCATAACAATAGGACAATACTTACATGGAAATCAAGGAGCATAAACACCTGGAACTGTTGAAATATTGTAACTTCTAAGAATATTATATTTGTATTTTATTATTCCGGAGATGTTTCATTCCTCCGTGAAGACCTTATTGTATATCCAGAGATGTTTATTCCTCCATCGGAATGTGGTAACTTGGGTTATTAGACTTCCCTAGTGGGGGTCGGCCCTGTATGTGTTATATGGGTCAAAGGGTTATTAGACCACCCTAGAGGGGTCGGCCCAGTCAGTTGTAATGGGGTGTTTAACCCAGTGGTTAAGTTGGGGACGACCTAGTTAATATAAAATACAAGTAGGAGTTGTGTATACATAGAGGAGGTGTGTTCCTCATTTAACACACACTACACTCACTTGTGAATAGCGCATAGGTAAGGGAGAGGTCTGCTATGGAGGAGAAGGAGCTCATGTCTAGGGTTTACATCTTTATATTTGCTGGTCATCTATATTGAGGAAGCTTTGCTGGGTTTTCTACCCCATGAGGGTTTCCCAGGATAAATCTGTGTCTCTTGTGTTTATGCTGTGCTTGTTGTTCTTTCAGTGATCCTGTATATACTATTGTTGTGAAATGGAATGTAATGCTGATATTTTCTGTCTTAGCATATTGAATCTTAATAGGAACTACGCAGTTCCTACCAACCATAGAATCAAGCAACCAAATCTACTTGCCATATTCACCCCTGAGCTGGATCACCACCTTCAATCAATGGACTAGCAACAACTGCACACAACACTCTCCCAAAGAGTCTGTAACAGTTTATATGATGGACTTATAAATACCAGAGAACACACAGCAACATACCCTCAATAACAACAAAATTATCTCCATGCACAACACAACGTCGTGTGTAATCCCAATGAACTATTATAAAATTTCTTTCCTGGGTCTTGTGCCATCTCAATCAAATCTCAAGAAATCTATTTATCCCTTAAATTGTGGATCTGGTCGGAGTTGCTGAGTTTTCGGCTTGGATTTGATTGATACTCAAATCTATTTGCTATCTCCTGTCAATTGTCTCTGGTGGTGTCCCCTTTTTAACTGGTAGTTCCAAGTGTTTCTCTTGTTATTAAAAATAAAATTATAGTTTATGGTGCCAAATATTCTCTCACATAAGTGTGAGTTACAAATAGAGTTATAATAACTCTTTACAAAAATAATAATTGTTTTTGTGAGTAAAATCATTAACTCGAAATAAAATAATAAAATGTTTTTGGGGGTATTACAAGTAGTGCTCTGGGTACGTTACGTTTTGGTATCAGAGCAGTGTTCGACTCTAGGTAGAGCAGTGCTGGGCTCCTACACACTTTCTCAAAGAAAACCACCATAGTTAATGGCGTCAGGGAAGAAGTAGTAAATGAGGAGAAATGATGCCAGTCCAAAGTCAAGTTCAGATGATTTGGACTTGATGCACATTGTCATTCACCATCATCGTTTTAGTCAAAATGTATCACATAATAGCCTAAGACATATTAGGGGTTAAAACATACTATTTCTGGAAGCTATCAACAAAAATATTTATATTAGAACATGGTATCATGTAAACCTCTTATGACACAGAGGTCCAGAAACTGTAAGCTAGTTTACAAGCATAGACATGTTGGTATGGAGAAAGAAACAGACATAAAAGAACACATACAACAAAATAGTGCAAACCGATCATGTAATAGTTACATTATGATCATGTAAACCTCTTATGACACAGAGGTTCTAGAAACTGTAAGCTAGTTTACAAGCATAGACATGTTGGTATGGAGAAAGAAATAGGCATAAAAGAACACATACAACAAAATAGTGCAGACTAATCATGTAATAGTTACATTATATTCAACCGATGAATTTTTTAAGGGCTGTCAGCCGAACCGAATAACGAGATAAATCGATTGAACTGTCTTTCATCCCAATTATACAAAATGAATGGAAGACCCTTTGCAAAATAGGCCAGTCTGATACTATCCTTCCTTCCATTCTTCTACTGTCCCTCTAAAAGTAAAACCTTTAGAAAAGGCCTGCCTATACAAAATGTGCAAAAGGGCCTTTGAAAAATAGGACACATTCCTCCCCTTCTATTCTTATACCGTCGGTAGAAAAATAGATGAGGAAAACTATCAGAAAATGAAAAACAAAAAAATGAACGAGGAAAACTAACAGAAAACAAAAAACTAAAAATGATCCTGAAAATACATCTCAGGGGTTAATGATTCCAGTCCATAGTCAAGTTCAGATAGACAAAGAGATTTGGACTTGATACACATTGTCTTTCACAATCATCCTTTTAGTCAAAATGTATCACATAATAGCGTAAGACATCTCATGGATTAAAACATACTATTTATGGAATATATCACAAAAATATTTATATTAAAACATGGAATCATGTGAACCTCTTATGACACAGAGGTTCCAAAAGCTGTATGATAGTTTACAAGATCCAGAAGGGTGGGCTTCATCAAACCCTAGTTCGGGATCCTGTCCAGAAGATCCAGAAGTTTTGAAGGCAATTTTGAGGGGTCAAATTTTGGAGATTTCAAAATTGAAGTATGCTAGCTTAATCAGCTCAGCAAGGCACATCTTTCCATCCATTCAGAAGTGTGAAAGTCAAAGTTTGAATTTTTAGGGTTTCTCTGACAAACCCTAATCCAGCTCCAGATCGAGTTTCAGCAAATCAAAGTGGATTGGGTTAAAAGCAATCTTGACAGGTACGACTTGAGGAGATACAGGTATGTGTTGAAACATGTTCATGATTAAGTTTATGTTTGTCTAGGCTAGTACAATCTTGATTAAATGTTAGACTTGTCTTATTACCCTAGTAAAAGTAACAATGCATTGGAATGATAGAATACATTTATTAATTAGGGTTATGACACTTATGATTGTACTAATGCACCTGTGGTGTTGTATGAGGATGATGTTGTCTGCTAACAAAAGACATGTACATCAAGAAAGACAAATCAAGTTCTATGACCATGATGACATGAAGACAAAGACTCATCCATAATGTTTGACCATATAGAATCTCTACTTACGAGGTATGTATGACTTTGTTCTACTATGCTTAACTTATGAGATATGCAGGTTCTGGCACAAGGTCTCTAAATCATTGAAGAGAATAAAGATATTGTTTGGGTATGTTAGACATAACTAAGCATGTATACTAATCCAGGTATGTTTTCCTATGTCAAGTTAGAATCCTACTTTGTGCTAGGATCTTAGTATACCCATGTATTGAATGATCATGACCATACATATTCAAGATTACTTAGAATCATAATGTTGTGATAATATTGAGTTTATACTAATGAATGTATGATTATGTATGAGATCATGATGATGGTACTAGTGCACACTTAAGCATGCATAGTGGTCAAGGATGGATAGAAGCTCATGACATGGAAGGGAAGTCGAGACCAAGAAGGATGCAACCTCACAAGACATAAAAAAGATAAGTATTTGAATTGTTATTTGAATTACTGAATAGTCTATGATATTGCTCATAATAGTTGTATGCATATTTGTATTCCTAGCATATATCATGCTAAGTGTAAGCATTCATATAGCATTGAACAGTATACTACTAATATGCATATGATTGGTAAGTTGGACAAACATTCCATTGTTGATTGTCTAGAATGAAACCTCTTTGTTGACATGGTGAGAGCTGTGCATGCTGTCGATAGTATGTTTTGGTAGAGATGGAAGGCATCTAGATAGCCACTGTATGCATACAGGATATGGAAAAGTGTTGTGCCAAAGTATTGGTCAAGATAGTAGCATAACTATGAAAATCATATCTGTATGCATAATAGGTTATCATGTCAACATGATTTGATGATTATGAAGTATTACTAATCATGTACTTAATTTTGATTTGTAGGAAAGATCATGAAGAATGATGAACACTGAACAAGTGATGGATGTTCAACAAGAAGATTTACAAATCAAACATCCTATAGAAGGCTCGTGACTAGAAGATTCTCTTAGAAAGAGGAAGAGGATCATGACGAGATGTTTGCTCCAAGTAGCTTGATAAATATTGTTCTCTCAATGGTGTGATTGAAGAAGAAGTGCGAATCGAGAAAACTCCCAGGACTCAATTGAAGAAAGCTCTGTACGGGTACCCATGATCAATAGTCATTTGATGAGCTTAATGATCACCATGGGTGATGAAAATTTCAACCTTTGCTACAAGGTTGAAGATGGTATCTATATACAGAAGGAACTCACCACAGATTTCAAATGATCCCAAGGCGCATATCTGTAGACCCATCTGACAAGAGATGGCACAAATAGATATGCAGAAGATCACTCAATGCAGAGTGTGAATGATGTTCAGTCACAGAGGTAGAATTGATAGCTTCTTGACAAGCTTGGGCTTTACCAAAGTAAAGTTGATCCTAACCTTTACCTTAAGGTTATGGATGATGAACCTGTGATACTATGATTGTATGTGGATGATCTCTTTCTGTTAGGGAATGAGAAATAGATCATGGAAAGCAAGAAGAAGCTAGCTATAGAATTTGAGATGAAAGATCTTAGATTGATATATTACTTCCTAGGTCTAGAAGTATGACAAGGCTCATAAGGAATCTTTCTCAACCAGGTAAAGTATGCTGTGGAAATATTGAGAAGATTTGATATGTTGGAATGTACAACCATGGCCACTTTCATGGGTTCCGACTTGAAGCTATTAGCTGATGACTCATCAGAGTTAGTGGATATGACTCTGTATAGACAGATTATTGGGTCATTAATGTATCCGACGAACACTAGGCCAGATATCTGCTTTGCTGTAAACACCTTGAGTCAATATCTAGTGGAACCTAGACGTGTTCACATGATAGCTGCAAAGCATGTGATGAGGTACCTAAAGGGTACAATAGATTTTGCTCTACATTACCTTGGAGATCATGACTTTATATTGTATGGCTACACATATGTTGATTGGGAAAGAAGTGTATCAGACAGGAAGTGTACATCGGGCGGATGTTATTGTCTGGGATATGCCATGATCTCGTGGTTTAGCAGGAAGCAGTCTAGTGTGGTTCTCAGCACAACTGAAGCGGAATATATATAGCTGCTTGCTCTGCTAGTAGTGAAGCGGTATGGCTTCAGAAGTTGTTATCAAATTGTTTGACTTAGAGATGGAACCCAAAGTGATCCTATGTGACAACCAGAGTTGTATCAAGATGATAGAGAATCCAATGTTCCATGATAAGTCAAAGCACATAGAGATCTGATATTTCTATATATAGGATATGATGCAGAAAGGAGCTATCAAGCTCGAGTATGTGAGCACTGGCAAACAAGTTGCTGATGTATTGACCAAACCTCTGCCTTGAGTAAAGTTTGAGTATTTTCGAGACAATCTTGGTGTAGTTCTGAAAGACCCTCCTCGAAAGGGGGAGTGATATGGTCGCTGATGATGAGATTTCCTGTATCAATGGTAAGGTTGATTATGTGTATACTTGTATTGATGAGGATACTTGTACTGACGATATGTATACTTGTATTGATGAGGATACTGTATCGATGATGAGGCTACCTGTTCCAACGATGAGGTTGATGATGAAGTTGCCTGTTCCGATGATAAGGTCGATGAAATGGTCCTTAGAATCTGTCTAAGTGGACAAGAGGGGATTGTATCATCCCCGGACTTCGGTCCCCTGAATTCATCCGTAGACATATGTCTCTGAGAATGTGGTCCCTAGTGGACAGGTGGGGATTGTATCATCCCCAGACTTCGGTCCCTTGAATTGATCCGTAGACAGATGTCTCCGAGAATGAAGTCCTTAGTGGACAGGTGGAGATTGTATCATCCCCAGACTTCGGTCCCTTGAATTGATTCGTAGATAGATGTCTCCGAGAATGAAGTCCTTAGTGGATAGGTGGGGATTGTATCATCCCCGGACTTCGGTCCCTTGAATTGATCCGTAGACAGATGTCTCCTAGAATGAAGTCCTTAGTGGACAGGTGGGGATTGTATCATCCCCAGACTTCGGTCCCTTGAATTGATCCATAGACAGATGTCTCCGAGAATGAAGTCTTTAGTGGACAGGTGGGTATTTTATCATCCCCGAACTTCGATCCCTTGAATTGATCCGTAGACAGATGTCTTCGAGAATGAAGTCCTTAGTGGACAAGTGAGGATTGTATCATCCTTGGACTTCATTCCTAAATGAGCCGCAGACTATATATCACCGAGAGTGAGGATTGTATCATCCTTGGACTTCAGTCCTAAATGAGCCGCAGACTATATGTTATCGAGAGTGAGGATTGTATCATCCTTGGACTTCAGTCCTAAATGAGCTGTAGACTATATGTCATCGAGAGTGAGGATTGTATCATCCTTGGACTTCAGTCCTAAATGAGCCGTAGACTATATGTCACTGAGAGTGGGGATTGTATCATCATTGGAATTCAGTTCCAAAATGATGCGTAGACATATGTCTCCGAGAAGTGGTCCTTAGAATTTGTCTAAGTTGACGAGTGGACTGCATCGTCCCTAGACATGATGAGGTGTCTTAAATGGATCATGTGTTTTGTAGGGTATGATGCTGATGATCGTGTGATGATGATGCTGATGATCGTGAGATGACAATGCTGTTGATCGTGATGATCTAGATGACGATGCTGTTGATCGTGATGATCTAGATGATGATGTTGCTGATCGTGATGGTCTAGATGACGATGTTGCTGATCGTGATGGTCTAGATGATGATGCTGCTGATCGTGATGATCTAGATGACGATGCTGCTGATCGTGATGATCTAGATGACGATGATGATGATCGTGTGATGATGATGCTGATGATCGTGTGATGACGATGTTGATGATCGCGAGGATCCAGATGATGATGTTGATGTTGCTGTAGCTGTTCGAGTGCTGTAGAATATGAATACTCAGTACTAAAGATGTTGATGTTGCTGTAGCTATTCGAGTGCTGTAGAATATGAAGACTCAGTACTGAAGATGTTGATTTTCCAGTATTGAAGATGTTCTAGTAACTGCTTGAGTTACTGATGATGTTGAGAAAGCTTCCAATGATTTATAGATGTATCATGTATGATGTAGTTGATGACTCCTAGTTCGTGCAGATGTTGTTATAATATCCTTCCTATTAAGGGGGAGTGTTGAAATATTGTAACTTCTAAGAATATTATATTTGTACTTTATTATTCCGGATATGTTTCATTCCTTCGTGAAGACCTTATTGTATATCCAAAGATGTTTATTCCTCCGTCAAAATGTGGTAACTTGGGTTATTAGACTTCCCTAGTGGGGGTTGGCCCTGTATGTGTTATATGGGTCAAAGGGTTATTAGACCACCCTAAAGGGGTCGGCCCAGTCAATTGTAATGGGGTGTCTAACCCAGTGGTTAAGTTGGGGTCGACCTAGTTAATATAAAATACAAGTCGGAGTTGTGTATAAATAGAGGAGGTGTGTTCCTCATTTAACACACACTACACTCACTTGTGAATAGCGCATATGTAAGGGAGAAGTCTGCTATGGAGGAGAAGGAGCTCATGTCCAGGGTTTACATCTTTATATTTGCTGGTCATCTATATTGAGGAAGCTTTGTTGGGTTTTCTACCCCATGAGGGTTTCCCAGGATAAATCTGTGTCTCTTGTGTTTATGCTGTGCTTGTTGTTCTTTCAGTGATCCTGTATATGCTATTGTTGTGAAATGGAATGTAATGCTGATATTTTTTGTCTTAGCATATTGAATCTTAATAGGAACTACGCAGTTCCTACCAACCATAGAAGCAAGCAACCAAATCTACTTTCCATATTCACCTCCGAGCTGGATCACCACCTTCGATCAATGGACTAGCAACAACTGCACACAACACTCTCCCAAAGAGTCTGTAACAGTTTATATGATGGACTTATAAATATCAGAGAACAATCAGCAACATACCCTCAATAAGAACAAAATTCTCTCCATGCACAACACAACGTCGTGTGTTATCCCAATGAACTATTATATAATTTCTTTCCTGGGTCTTGTGCCATCTCAATCAAATCTCAAGAAATCTATTTATCCCTTAAATTGTGGATCTGGTCGGAGTTGCTGAGTTTTCGGCTTGGATTTGATTGATACTCAAATATATTTTCTATCTCTTATCCATTGTCTCTGGTGGTGTCCCCTTTTTAACTAGTAGTTCCAAGTGTTTCTCTTGTTATTAAAAATAAAATTATAGTTTATGGTGCCAAATATTCTCTCACATAAGTGTGAGTTACAAATAGAGTTATAATAACTCTTTACAAAAATAATAATTGTTTTTGTGAGTAAAATAATTAACTCGAAATAAAATAATAAAATGTTTTTGGGGGTATTACAAGTAGTGCTCTGGGTAAGTTACGTTTTGGTATCAGAGCAGTGTTGGGCTCTAGGTAGAGTAGTGCTGGGCTCCTACACACTTTCTCAAAGAAAACCACCATAGTTAATGGCGTTAGGGAAGATGTAGTAAATGAGGAGAAATGATGCCAGTACAAAGTCAAGTTCAGATAAACAAAGAGATTTGGACTTGATGCACATTGTCATTCACCATCATTATTTTAGTCAAAATGTATCACATAATAGACTAAGACATATCAGGGGTTAAAACATACTATTTCTGGAAGCTATCAACAAAAATATTTATATTAGAACATGGTATCATGTAAACCTCTTATGACACAGAGGTCCAGAAACTGCAAGATAGTTTACAAGCATAGACATGTTGGTATGGAGAAAGAAACAGACATAAAAGAACACATACAAAAAAATAGTGCAAACTGATCATGTAATAGTTAAATTATGATCATGTAAACCTCTTATGACACAAAGGTTCCAGAAACTGTAAGCTAGTTTACAAGCATAGACATGTTGGTATGGAGAAAGAAACATGCATACAAGAACACATAAAAAAAAATAGTGCAGACTGATCATGTAATAGTTACATTATATTCATCCGATGAATTTTTTAAGGGCTGTCAGCCAAACCGGATAACGAGATAAATCGATTGAACTGTCTTTCATCCCAATTATACAAAATGAATGGAAGACCCTTTGCAAAATAGGCCAGTCTGATACTATCCTTCTTTCCATTCTTCTACTGTCCCTCTAAAAGTAAAACCTTTAGAAAAGGCCTGCCTATACAAAATGTGCAAAAGGGCCTTTGAAAAATAGGACACAGTCCTCCCCTTCTATTCTTATACTGTCGATAGAAAAATAGATGAGGAAAACTATCAGAAAATGAAAAACGAAAAAATGAACGAGGAAAACTAACGAAAAACAAAAACTAAAAATGATCCTGAAAATACATCTCAGGGGTTAATGATGCCAGTCCATAGTCAAGTTTAGATAGACAAAGAGATTTGGACTTGATACACATTGTCATTCACGATCATCCTTTCAGTCAAAATGTATCACATAATAGCGTAAGACATCTCATGGATTAAAACATACTATTTCTGGAAGATATGACAAAAACATTTATATTAAAACATGGAATCATGTGAACCTCTTATGACACAGAGGTTCCAAAAACTGTATGCTAGTTTACAAGCATAGATATGTTGGTATGGATAAAGAAACACACATAAAAGAACACATACAACAAAATAGTTTAAATTGATCATGTAATAGTACATTATATTCATCCGATGAATTTTTTAAGGGCTGTCAACCAAACCAGATAACGAGATAAATCAGTTGAACTGTCTTTCATCCCAATTATACAAAATGAATGGAAGACCCTTTGCAAAATAGGTTAGTCTGATATGATTATTCCTTCCATTCTTCTACTGTACCTCTAAAAGTACAACCCTTACAAAATACATGGCTATAAAAAATGAGCAGAAGGGAATTTGCAAAATAGGACACAGTCCTCCCCTTCTATTCTTATACTATCCGTAGAAAACTAGACAAGGAAAACTAATAGAAAACGAAAAACAAAAAACAAACAAGGAAAGCTAACAAAAAACAAAAAACTAAAAATGATCCTGAAAATATAAAGAAGATAACCTGGTGGGTGTGCTGCGTGGTTCCCTCAATCAATCTCCATTGATTTTTCCCCTGAGGGAGGCTTGTTAGCTGGAGGGGACTGTCCAGAGCCTACCAAAGTCATTGGGATCCTCTCAGCATCACGTTGAGCTCGGCTGGGTGCGGCATGTTCGACGAGGAGCACTCGCATCCGTTCAATCAGTTCATCATTATTTTTTGCGAACTTGTGGTCGATGTTGTCCCCAATTATATTCTCCATGGATTCCAAGTCCTATTTGTTTGATTTTCCCTTGAGATTCTGTCGAAGTTCTGCTATCTGCGTTTCCAACTACTCCACTCTCTGGCTATTTACATCACTACTGCTAGTCCTTCCAACAGGGCCACTAATCCTACCATTCGCCATTATATAATAACGAGATAGGGCTGAAGAAATTGAGTAACAAACCTTCCCATATAGGAGCTGGCCACTGAGTAGAGCACTGGTCGAAATTCGGTGCTTTCCCTTGTCTAAAAATTCAATACCCAAATGAGGAAGAGGGCTAGTGGAGGGAGAAACCGTTGAAAACAGAGCTACGTTAGACAACATTTTTGGAAAGCACCAAGGAATAGGGGAAGATCCGATTCAAAGGACCAACAATAGTGAAAATGAACAAAAAAACTGAATCCACGGATAAGAAGAAATATCTAGCACCGCCGAACATAAATTTGAAAGTACTTGAAAGAGGGGGTATATCAAATTACGAGTGAGAGACCTCACCTTGATCGACCTTTGAATGGAATGATGGGAAGGATTCAATGCTAGGGTTCACCGATATAATCATAATGTAATCGTGAATGACAATTACAAATATAGACTAAAAATCGTGCTCTGAAGAGACCCACCTGCATGAAATCGCGATTTGATCAACTAAAATATGCAATTTCACCAATTTTTAGTTCGACCAATTCAGTAGAATGTATGGCAATGAGGCATTCTATGATGGCCATATTTTGGAGTCAATCAAGCCTGTTTTCATGCACATTGTGATTGGACGCACCCTCACCTTATAATTTTTTTTTTGTCAGTCTTTGAATGAATCCAATCAGGCCACTTGTGTACTTCTAGGTTTATGTTTTTGAAGAAAATATTTATTTATATATTTATATGTCGATTTACTAATTTATGCCAAATTTTCTAGCGGGCTATTGGTGGGCTTATAGCATGTCATTTTTTTTTAAACACAACATTCATCACGACACCTAAGTTATGCAACTTTTATTGTTACATTGGTATGTTGGATTTATGGAAATCATGGCTGGAATCGTGTCGGAAAGAGACTTATTTTCCGGGCCAAATCGTTGTTGTTTTAGACTACGAGAATTCATAATAATAAACATAGAATAACCAAAATAAAAATTTAAAATTAAAGAATTAACTTAAATAATTAAAAAATAAAAAAATTACATAATTTAAGTAGTAAACATTCATATAATATCAGAAAAATTATGGTTCTAAGGAGATATGACTGCAATTTAACGAGATTGGTAAGACCAAGTTCAAGAAACTTGAGATTATTATTTGGAGATTTATCATTTCTATATGGAAATGCCTGGCCTTAACATCAAGCAACAACCAATATCCAATTTAACACAAACATTTTTTTTCTTTACCCATACTACACGTTTTAAGAATTCCAGAGCATGACAATTTAAATTTCCATCTTGTAATTTCACTTTCTTCAATTAGAGAAAGAGGAGAGCAGTACCTAGAAGTGGATATGTCCAAGTAGCTCATCAATTTCACTTTCTTCAATTCCAAATATGAATCGAAGATATCGTACCTGGTTTCAATTGCAAAGCACCACGGATGGACTGTATCGCTCAACAAGGTACACAAGCAAGCGACCTCTATTAAACATAGAGTCCTCCCTAGGGATTCAAAACTGCTTCGACATTGCTGAAGATATAGAATAGTAATTGATTTTAGAGTGAAGTTCTTCATCTCTCCTAAGAGGTAATAACCCCAATCAAATTCACACAATCCCACTCCTATCTAGCAATAGAGATATTGCGTATGGGAAAGCTACGGACATTTATTGACTAGACGGTTTCACCACTACTTAGTTGGGGCATAGGCCATGGCTGCCCCTTGATGGTGGACGCAACTTCATCGGGGCTTGAAGAAGCTCTGGAAGGAAAGGAAAGACACACAAAAACCAGGGAAGGTCTAAATATGTAAGAACCTCACGTTAGTGGCTCGACCAATTGGGAACAAATTACATTGCTATATTAATACTCCTATACATTGACCAAAATTTCGAGAAACTTAGTCACATGACATCATAGTTGTCCCATGGCCACATGGCAGCTCTATAATAATTTTATAATAACTTATGTTTATATAGTTTACATTGATTTGTTTTATAATAATTTTACATTAAAATTTTATATAATATTATTTAAAAAAAATTGTGTTATAATTTAAGTTTAATTGCGTCAAGAGGCACATTCAACAGTCCAGTATTAGGGCCATGGATCAAATTTGAAGGGTAGGGTCCTATTTCACTTTGAAGGACTAGGATATACTGAACCCTTCAATGCTAACATGTTAAAATAAACCATTCCTTTCATTTGAAAATATAATAATAGATCAAAACTTCATTGTATATTAAAAGCATTGTAATCCAATTTCTTAAAAAACGACAAAAATTGCATCGTTCCACTCTATAGCTTTTAATAAGCAATGTCTAACCCAAATAAACCAAGAATCCATATATAGAAAATTTTAGAAACATAAAAAATACTCGACAATATGAAAAAATCAATTGAAAAATATTTATAACCATGGATATTGAATTGACAAGTAATCAAACTTCTAATAGAAAAATCAAGGTTGGATGAAAATGAAATACAATCTACACAATGTCCAATGAATATAGAGATCGATAAATACAAAAGAGGGAGTGAATATAAAAAACATGTTCATGAATACAAAAAATATTATCTTGAATCACTTCAATAACAAACTTCACTCCTTTGAAGCTGTTTATATATGATTCTAGCAACTTAGCTCTGTGAACTAGAGGAGAGACATACTCCCTTGGAGGAAATAATCATTAGGGGAGGACCTGTCATATTCTGTCTGTAGTGGCAATGTGCACCTATGCATTTGGGTACTAGATGAGTGTTGTTGGGGTGGGTGTGTCCTTTCTTTGCTTAGGAGGAGGGCCCACTGGAGTTTGGAGAGGGTATGATATACCCTAGAATGAACATGGCAAGAAAGGGTGGAAGTAGCCTGAGCAAGGTTGACGATGATGGTGGAAATATCCTGAGCAAGGGGTGAACTTGAAAGTGGACAACAAAGTGCAAAGGTATTTGGAAAATGACTGCCACAAATTATCCATTGACAATTGGTGGTCCCTTAAGTACTCTAATGTTATTTCAACATTATTAATCTTCTCATAAGATATGAGATTTAATATTTTGAGTGTGCTTTTAAGATTTATCTATATCTCAAACTACGATCTCAACCTGTCTACCATTGCATCTCCAATTATGATTCCTTATAAATAATCAAATTATACAACATCATATCTCTTTTGAGTTAGATTGGATTTGTACTCATCCTTCTTATACATATCACCATTCCCATCCCATGGATGAGGGAAACCAAGACTAATGCAACACTTTTCTTTATAAATACCTTTGATTCTAATAATCTCTTCAGCCAATGCTTTTGATTTGTCTTGAGTTATGGACATCAAGAACTCCTTGGTAATCATTTGGTTGGATATATTTATCATATGAGTCTTGTTTTCAACCTACAAGTCCTCCAATTGTTTCTTAGTTCTACTAGTATTCAGGAAATTTATTATTTCAACATCTTATTCAGTCATTTCTCCAAGCTGCTTTTCAAGATATTTGATTTCCTTTTGACATGTTTCATACATCTATAACTCATATTGTATAAGATCAAAATAATCCCATCTATCTATCATTCCAACTGATATTTTGTCCCAAAGGGTCTTTCTAGTTCTTCTAAAAAACTCTTCACCTTGGACATCTAGTTGCATCTTGGTATTTTGAATTTTTAATTCATTTATCTCTAACTCTTGATCATCAATTGTAATATCTTTTTATTTGCTTCATCTACTAGTTCAACAATTTTGTTATCTCTTTGGATCAACTCTTTTTCAAGCTCTTTGATCTTATCATCTTTGTTATCTACTTACTGAGCTTGTGTTTCAGGCTCTTTCATTGAATCTATAAGTGCTCCTTGTTTGTTTGGCTTCTCAGGATCTCTTGAAATCTTCTCTATCCCCTTTGAAGGCCGATCTATATCTTGTAAGCTTGGAGATGAAATTGGAGAAGTTGTCTTGTTTTCTAATGATGTTCTTTGTATCTCAAGAGAATCTATTTGGCACATTAGCTCATTTATCTGGTTTTCCCTCTCTTCTACCAGATTTTTAAAAATTAACATACATTCATATATGTGCTCGTTTCCTTCCTTCATTTTGGTCAGCTTAGGAGTTTTCACTAGTTGAGTTGCAGGTGATAAATATTTTATGACCTATAGTTGTTTCATCACCTTAGTTTTTCAACTCTACCGGGATATCATCTCCTTCTTCTGATTCGACCAATGCTTTCTCTGATTCTTCATCTTGCTCTGTTCTTTGCTTCTTGCTATGAGGATCTTGATCAGCACCATCAATATCCATGTTTATTTGGATCACTTCAACTCCTCTTTTTTGGCCCTACTACAGATTTGCATCTTCCCACTCTTGCAAATTCTTCAAAATGTCTGAGACTTCATTCAAGCTGTCTTTATTTGCAATCATTTCCCAATGAGGCTTGGGAACATATGTATATGCAAAATTTTTGTTGGATACCCTCATATTTGAAATGATTTGGTGAGGATCATATGATCTATATTTTTCTTTCTCTAGGATTAATTTCTTTAGATATTCATCCATATATTGTAGAGCATTTAATCCTTTTATTAAAAATGGCCCCACATCACTTATAAACAAGAATGCTTTTTGATGTTTGAAATTAACACAATGCATGTGGTCAGACATGGACCTATTCTTAGTGTATTCCATGGAAAATGATCTAGGATTAAGGAATGAAGGTATATTATAAGGTTTTTCCTCAAAGCCATAGATCCTCAAAAGTGTATAATATTCATAAAATAACTAGTCCCCTACTCTTGTATCTGGATTAATTGTAAAAGATTCTTATTTTCTGGGAACATCCTTGGAGGAGGAGCATCATGCATTAAAGAATAAGTGATTGACATGACATTATTGTAAAGCTCTTTATAATTTTGGTTCCTTGGCTTTGTGAGAATGAGATTGCTCCATTCAAATACAGGTAAGAAATTTCTAGCTTCATCCTTAGTTTGCATATTTAGCTCACTATAGAACTGTGAATTTTGGTACAGGACATATAAAACATATATGAAGGGTACCTAAACCTTTCTAGAGAAATAATATATGAAAATATGGTGTTGATGGCCTGGGACAAGTATTCACAGGATTAAAAATTATGAGGCATGACAGTATGAGCTGGTTTCAAACAACTGAGAAAACCTAGAATTACCTCATCAACCATATAATCATTGTCATAACCTAACCAAGTACAAGTTAGGGATATCTTCTCTCTAGAATTATCATGGAAGACAATGTTTTCATATGGAGGAGGTAGAGGATTGATTGCAATCCCCTACTTGAAATATTGAGACAGGCATAAGATTCTTTCCAAGGGCTTGTGGGATATGTATGCTATAGATAGTTTTTGTTCATTTAAGGGTAGAAGAATTTGGTATTCTAGGAAACACAACATCTTAGCAATAGTTATGTGTTTACAATGTAGAGTATTTTTGAGTAATCTACAATTATTATGGCCTTATACTAGGTGACTATCTGATGGAGCACCATGTCACGAATTCAGTAATATATACTATATGGGGTACATAACTCTGGCCAAATTTGTCTCCCAAAGGTGATGGGGATAACAATCAGCCGTGGCTTGGGATCTGACTTCTTTAAGAGTAGCAACTAGGCCTGTCATAGATGTCAGTGTGATGGTTAATGGTGTGGTCATCACTAACGAATCTGGGTTACTTTCTAAGATTTAGGTTTTGATGCAAATTCCATTTTAGGTTTTATTGTAGGGTTTAGTTGTGCTGGGCTAGGTTGATATTTTATTGAATTAAAACGGTTTAAACAAATTTTAACAACTAAAAACAAGGTTAAACAAACATAATAGTTAATAGATTTACCCAGAAGGTTAAAGGTCATCAAAAGTCTATAGCTCAGGGGGGTATGGTTGAATATAACATGTTTAGAAAGGTTGCTTGGGAACTGATAGCAGAGTTATCCTCCTCATAAAATGGAAATATAGGACAACAAAAGGACCTCCCTCTTAAACAGTCATAATCCAATCAAAACTTGACATTAGGCAGAATTGGATTTGATGCGGGACCACCATTTCCCAATGTGTAATTTGTGGCAGTGATGTTCCAAATACCTTTTCACTTTGTTGTTCACTTTCAAGTTCATGAGAAATGGTCAAGAGTTACTTAAGCTAAAGCTAAAAGATCTTAAATGGTAACCATAAAATAAGCTAAAGGCTCTTAGAGTGGTATAAATAGGAGAGGAAAATTTTCATTTTCATCATCCAAAATTGAAGAGCTCAGATACAAGAGTAGAGGGTAAAATTTCAGGGAAAGATGAAGTGAAGAAGGCCGAAATGCTAGTGGAAGATGAAATCTTGTGATGATTTCTACTTTTTTGTTTGTTTTGTGTCCGGTCATCTTAGGATTTTTAGTATATCTTTGTTTCTGGGATTTTCAGACTGTGAAATGTTTATGGGATGGAGACAAGATTTGTGAGTGCCTATGGTAAAAATTTTAGATACTGATTTTCTATAGTTCCAAAGATATGACCTCAGAAAGATAGGGTTTTTGAATAATATTCAAACATGCCAATTTGGAATTTTCCTTATACGTTTTGATCCAGAATGTTTCAAATAGTGCCCTTTGGAGGAGATGCAATAGAGATATTGAAGAACATATGGTTAAAATTTCAGATCTTGGTTCTCTATATTTTTTGAAGATGTGAACTTGGGAAGTCAAGGATTTTAAATGACTCAAAAATCATCTTTAAACAAGTTAGTTTGGCATTTTCACTATAATGTTTGATCCATGACGTTTCAAAGAATGAAACTTAGAGGAGATGTCGTAGAGATATTGAAGAATATGTGGTAAAATTTTCATATATTTATTCATTACATGTTAAGATTTATACTTGTTGAAAGTTAGGGTTTGTGACAATGACAAAGACAATGAAAATTCAAGAGCAGAAGGTTGACAAAATATTGCATAACTCTCTCATACAGTATCATAATCACAAACTTGTTGGCACATTGGATCAACATACTTAATGATGATCTTGGTAATTATCTTGGCACATTCTATGATGATCTTGGCATAGATATTATTGGTGATTGTATTGGAATATTCCATGGTAATGTTATTGGCATGAGATCCCTCTTGAGGTCTATGATGTAAGGGTTTGAAGGTGCAAATAGATGAAGTCTATTGGTGATTATTTATGGGATTTTATTACACCCTTTGGAGGCACATTACCAATATTTCTATACATCTAAATTATATCTCAGAAGAAGTTGCTGGCATTCTTGGAGGACAGATTTGAGGAATATATAGGTTGACATTGTGATAGAGATAGTTATTGTGGCATTGTGACAGAGACAATGATTGTGTCATTGTGACAAACATGGATTGTGATAGTGATATAAATACAATCATTGTGACAATGATAGATATAGGTACATGGAAAATGATACAGGTACAAGTACAAAGATACAAGTATAGGTTGATGGGGACAATGATACAATGGCAGTGGAATATTATTCTTCATATTCATATTAGGGTAGCAGGATGGGGCAAGGATAGGAGATTGAAGTCTCATTTAGGTTGGTGCTTATGATATCAGGAAGTTGGGGCTTCCTTCCAGTTGGTGCTGGTAAAACTATTGAGTTGGAGTTTATTGAGGATTGGAGTCCTCTCTATAGGTTGGAACTTATGAAAACCAGGGGGTTGTAGCCTCCTTCTAGTCGGAGCTAGTAAATCGAGGATTTGGATCTTCCTTCAGGTTGGAGCCTCCTCCCAGTTGGTGCTGGTAAATCAAGAAGTTGGAGCTTCCTTCAAGTTGGATCTTGTAAATTAGGGGGTTGGTTCCTCCTTCCAGTTGGTGTTGGGGTGCTTCCTATGAATGTAATCTTGATATTTTTATATAAGAAAAGCATTATGTGGTTTTCTCTTGTTTGGGTTTCAGATCCACCTTAAATCTCTTGTGCACTGTGTATGATGTTATGTGTTGGTTTTATGTGATGGTGAATGAAATTGTTAATGGTTAATGTTACATGTTGTACTTAAGGTTAAAAGTGTTAAAACATATTTAATACTGATTCACCTCCCCTCTTAGTATTTCCAAAAATTGGTATTGGAGTCAATTCCTTCAAGAGAGTCTGATAGCTGGAACGAAGATCTCTAGAGCACATGGATGAAGATGGAAGTATCTAATCTAAAGATGGGGTTCGATTATTCTATGGATCAAATTTTGATCATTGGATTATAAGGATGAGAATCCATTTACAGGCACAAGGTTTTGATATCTGGAAATCTGTTGTGAATGGTTACATCGCTCCAAAAAGACCACCAAAAACTGCAACCAGGAATGAGATAAGAAATAATAATGTAATGGAAATGGATATCATCTTGCATGGACTATCTAATCATGTGAAATATAAAGTTTGAAATTGTTCATCAGTTAAAGAGCTCCGGGACAGGGTACAAAATATCTACACAAAGGGACCCCATTGTTAACACTAGTTTTGTCTAAAGTACCTAAGAAGATCGGGTAAATAGTTCATGAGTTTTGGAGTCTAAAGAAGGCTTAAAAAGTACAAGGGAAGTAAGACTTAGGAATCCTACAAAGTTATTCCAATAGGCCCAAATGCTTAAAATATTAAGCAGAGGTGCTAGATCATCAACTACATAAGATCCTAGCCGATGAACAGGGCACTATGCGGTGAGCGCTTATTTTTTGATGGTCAAGATGAGCCAGGACGAGTTCAGATCAACGATTTGGGTTGAATGCGCACTTGCAAGTCAGCGGAGGTTTAAGGATTCGTCATGCACTTTTTCGGTCATTAGATCAATGAATGATATGGAAAGAGCACGACATTAATTACCCGACAGTTAATCAAGATCATACACATCTTTCACATCATCAAATAGATGACGGAGAGTGAAAGCACTTGAAAAAGATGGGCACGGGATAATATGAGGCATCGACCCGCAATTTAAAAACCATGGAGGGCATGTGGTGGAAAATGATAGATTGCACGTTGGAAAATATGTTCCCAAAACCACTTTTTGCGACTCGATACAATGTTGGGAAATCGAGGATGGTTCCCCCCCCCCCCCCAACTGTGCAAGGAGGTGAGGTGGTGCTCCACATTTCCCTCAAATGACATCTCAACATACACTTGGATAAATCCATAGCTGACACGTGGAAAACCAGCTCACCATAAATGATACGCATGTATTTCTCTATCAAACTAGAGCCCGCCAAATCCTAAAAATATTCCATATGACCTTTAACTATGACCAAGGGAGGAGATGGAAAAGGTGCTAAATAATTGAACAAATCACAAAAAAATTTGCAAACATGTAAACCCGAGGTGGATCAATGATGCAGACCCACCCATAAGAAAATCGATGGTGGAAAGGGGTTTCAATGCTGGAAAGTGCACGATGGTTAAACTTGGAAAGGTGGAGTGGAAATTAAACCGCTTACCATGTGGAAAGCACTGGTGGAGTCCGCTATGAAAAGCAGTCAAAGTTAAATCACTAATCGCAAGTTCCGAAACCACCTAGGCATATGTTATATAAAAGGTTTGTTCAACGTTTTAAAAATGTAAGCCTTAGGGAGCCTAAAAATTTATGCCAATAGGACCGAGCGCTTAAAATATTAAGAAGAGGTGCTAGAGCATAAACTACATAGGAACCTAGCTGATGACTAGGGCGCCATGCAGCGAGCGCTTATTTTTCGACGATCAAGATTGTCATGTCCCCAAATTTTGCTATGGTCCATGGGGATGATTTTAGCCTAAGTCACCTAGGCATTAATTAATTAATTAATGGATGGATGAAGAAATTGACTAAGGGAATATGCCTAAGGGAGAATTTGAGGAATTAAATGGATAAGGTGGGCTCCCCATGAAGTTATTAACCCCCAAACTAAGTGCTAAGGTGATTTATTAATTAATCGGGAAGTTTTGAGCCGTTATTATAAGTTTAATTAAATAATTACTGGTTTTGAATTTTGGAGAAGAAATTAATTAATTTTATTAATTATTCTCATTTATTAATATTTTATTTGTTATGCTGAATAAATGGAGAAATTGGCTCACCAATTCGAATTAGTGGATAAGGTTGGAGGAATTACTTGGAGTAGAAGTCAAGAAAGCACTAGAGTCCAAAAATGAGAAAAGAGGAATATTTCAGGAAAGGCAACATAAATCTAGAAAGCAGGAAAGTATGAAAAGCAAGAAAGTTCAGAAAAGAAGGAAAGTTAGAAAAAGAGGAAAAAAGAAGGAAAGCCAAAGCAAATCAAGCAAGCAAAGCAAGGAAAGTATGTCCACTCATGGGTGACCTATTCTCACAGGTCACCAAGCCAAGTAACTTGCTCAATAGGTCAACAAAAATTCTATTTAAGAAGGTTTCCAACTTCATTCAAGAACTTTTGATCATTGTTAGAATTTGTGTATGAGAGCTATGAGCCCTCTAGTTGAGTGATGTGCCCCAACAATTATTCTAGGGAGATGTGCCCCAACAATTATTCTCAGGAGATGTGCCCCAAGGTACATATTTTCTTGTGAGCATTATTCAGGTACAACAACTATTATTATAGACAGTAACATCCAGTTCATATCAACATTGAAGAATTAATGTCAGATTGAAGAGGAGGCTACCAGTGCAGAAGAATTGCAGCTAGTTTTGGAGGAGGTTCACCAGCAGAAGAATATAGTTAAGAAGGAGAGTGCCCAGGACCTTCAGTGACCTCCATAAGTTGTTACCAGCAGATATTAGAGGCTTCCATGTCCATAGGTTGACTTTAGACCAGTTCTTCCATTCCTCTTGCATTGCTCCAGCTCACTCAGCCAAATCTAGAGGTGTTTCCCCTGGTGGAGACAACTAGTTGAAGGAGGGCGCACCAGTGAAGTTCAGTAGCAGTAGGAGCAGAAAAATCATACCTCTGATCTATAGAGGGTCTGATCAGTACATCAGAACAGAGCAACTGTAAAAATCTCTCTCTCTCTCTCTCTCTCTCTTCATCTTCTCCATCATTGTAATGCAATTTATAGCTTGTGAGGCACTATGTTTTGAGAAGGAAGCCACTGCAATAAAAGAAGGGTTCTGTTATATCAATTTCGGTTTATTTATGTTCTTAACATTATATCAGGACAGAGTAATCATTTAATGGAAGTCATATATTAATATAAAATCCAAGACTAGCTCGTTGAGAGGTTTTTCTAGACTAGTTTTGTTGAATTTACTGTAGATTGCACTCAGGGCATCCATTTGACCTTCCGTCTGTTGCATTAGGTTAAATATTAAATATAATTCACATATCAGTCCCTAAACATATAAATATGTTTGAGTTCACCAATACAATCATGGCATAAGTTTACATAATTATTTTTGATGCTGAATTTCCCCGAGTGTTAGAAGAAATGAAAGAAATGCTGCAGCCTACACTAGAAGGACAAACATGTGATTGGTTCTTTTATAAAGAACATACTATAATTAGAGTGTATGGTTCTACTGGAGCAACATTATTTTTCCAGCCTTTTTAACACCAAGGGTTTTTTCCTTAGAATTTATTAGACAAAGGTTTCATTAAGAAGAATAACATTTTGGTATAACTTTTCAAAAAATAATGTAAAATTCCCTCTTAAATTTGGTCCATTCATCATTAACACTAAGGAATCCCTATCTATAGGAGAAAAATTATTGAAGATCATGGATTTCCAAGAGGCTGAAAGGATTAATTATGATCCTCATTAAATTATATCGCAAGCGAGACAAAAAAATGGAAACAAGGCTTTTGATCATCAAACAAGGGAAGGATTAAAATAAATGACAAATTTATTCAAATTTGAACAAGATAAAAAAGAAGTAAATATGGAATAAACAAGAAGTTATTGGCATGAGATACCTCTTTTGGAATGTACTATGAGGCCTATGATGTAAGGGTTTGAAGGTGAAAATAAATGAAGTCTATTGGTGATTATTTCTGGGATGTGATTACACTCTTTGGAGGCATCTTTCTGGTCTTGCTATACATTTGAAGTATATCTTGGAAGAAGTTGTTGGCATTCTTGGAGGAAATATTTGAGGCATGTACATGTTGAAATTATGACATAGATATTTATTGTGGCATTGTGGCAGAGACAATGATTGTTTCATTGTGACAAACATGGATTGTGATAGTGACAACAATAAAATGATTGTGACAATGATAGATATGGGTATAGGGACAATGATACATGTACAAGGACACAAATACAAGTATAGGTTGATGGATACAATGATACAATGGTAGTGGGATATTGTTATTCTTATTCACATCAGGTTGGCATGATGGGGCAAGGATAGGATATTGAAGTCTCCTTTAGGTTGGTGCTTGTGATCTCAAGGAGTTGGGGCTTCCTTCCAGTTGGTGTTGGTAAAAATAGTATGTTGGAGTTTACTGAGTATTGGAGTCCTCTCTATAGGTTGGAGCTTATGAACAACAGGGAGTTATAGCCTCCTTCTAGTTGGAGCTAGTAAATCGAGGAGTTGGAGCTTTCTTCAGGCTGGAGCCTATAAATTAGGGGGTTGGAGCCTCCTTCCAGTTGGTGCTAGTAAATCATGGAGTTGGAGCTTCCTTCAAGTTGGATTTTGTAAATTAGGAGGTTGGTGCCTCCTTCTAGTTGGTGTTGGGGTGCTTCCTATGAATGTAATATTATTATTTTTATATAAGAAAATAATTATGTGGTTTTCTCTTGTCTGGGTTTCAGATCCACGTTAAATATCTTGTGCACTGTGTATGATGTTATGTGTTGGTTTTATGTGATTGTGAATGCCATTGTTAATGGTTAATGTTACATGTTGTATTTAAGGTTAAAAGTGTTAAGAAGTGTTAAATACTGAACCACCCTCCCTCTTAGTATTTCCAACAATTGGTATTAGAGTCAGTTCCTTCAAGAGAGTTTGATAGATGGAATGAATATATCTAGAGCACATGGAGTAACATGAAAGTAGCTACTCTGCAAATGGGTTTCAACTGTTCTATGGATCAAAATTTCATCATTGGATTACAAGGACGAGACTCCATTTACATGCACAAGGTTTTGATATCTGGAAATCTGTTGTGAATGGTTACATCGCTCCAAAAAGTCCACCAAAAAAAACAACTAGGAAGGAGATAAGAAATAATAATGAAATGGAAATGTATATCATCGTGCATGGACTATCTGATCATCTGAAAGATAAATTTGGAAAGTGTTCATAAGCTAAAGAGATCTTGTACAAGGTACATAATCTCTCCACAAAGAGACCCCACTATTAGCACTATTTTTGTCCCAAGTACCTAAGAGGATCAGGTAAATAGTTCATGAGATTTGGAGTCCAAAGAAGGATTAAAAGGTATAAGGGAAGTAAGTCTTAGGGAGCCTAAAAAGTTATCCCAATAGGATATAGTGCTTAAAATATTAAGAAGAGGCGCTAGATCATCAACTACACAGGACCCTAGCCGATGACCAAGGCGCTTTTCGACGGGCGCTTATTTTTCGACGGTCAAGATGAGCCAGGATGGGGTCAGATCAAAGGTTTAGGTTGAATGCGCACTTGTAAGTCAACGAAGGTTTAAGGATCCATCATGCACTTTTTGATCATCAGATAAACGATTGATATGGAAAGCGCACGGCATTAATTACCCGACATTCAATCAATATCAGATGCATCTTTCACATTGTCAGATCGACGATGGAGAGTGAAAGCACTCAGCAAAGATGGGCGCGGGATAATATGAGGCATCGAACCGAAATTTAAAACCATGGAGGATGCGTGGCACAAATGATAGATTGCGTGCTGGGAAAAGGTGTTTCAAAAACCAATTTTTGTGACCCGATATAGTGGTTGGAAACCAGGGATGGTTTCCCTCCCCAAGCCGCGTAAGGAGGTGAGCTGGTGCTCCACTTTTTCCTCAAATGAAATCTCAACATACACTTGGAAAAATCCATAGCCGACACGTGGCAAGCAGGCCCATCATAAAAGGTATGCATGTCTTTCCATTTCAAACTAGACCCCTCCAAATCGTAAAAATATACCATATGACCTTTAACTATGACCAAGGGAGGAGATGGAAAAGGCACTAAACAATTGAAAAAATTACACCAAAAGTTGCAAATGTGTAAACCCGTGGAGGATCAATGATGCAGACCCACCCATAATCAAATCGACAGGGGAAATGGGTTTCAATGTTGGAAAGTGCATGGTGGTTAAACTTGGAAAGGTGGATCGGAAATTAAACTACTTACCATGTGGAAAGCATTGGTGGAGTCTGCTATGAAAATATGCCAAAGTTAAGCTGCTCATCGCAAGTTCTGAAACCACCTAAGAATATGCTATATAAAAGGGAAAGGGATATTTTCGACCCTGTTTTGTCTGTGGGTAGTATTTCGTAGTCTAAAGAGAAATTAATGGAGTTTAAGTAGTAGGGAAAGGATGTATTTAATGTTTTTATTTATTTTCTGTATTATTTTTGTGTCGAACAGACCCTACACTTCCCTGAATTTGTTGGTTGTTGTGCAGTGAATTATTCGCAAGCCGAACGGGTAATCATTAATGTAAATACAACCAAAATTCTATGTCGAGTCAATGTGCATACTGTCCATGAGGTTCTAGGTTTATCTGAAAAATTTCCCCAAAGCCATGATTAGTTTAATTAATCGACATTTAATCAAGATTATACACATATTTCACATTGTCAGATTGAAGACAGACAGTGAAATCCCTTGGCAAAGATGGGTGTGGGATAATATTAGGCATCGAACCACAATTTAAAAACCACGGAGGACGCGTGGAAGCAAATGATAGATTGTGCGTTGGGAAAAGGTGTTTCCAAAACCACTTTTCGCGACCCGATACAGTGGTTCGAAACCAGGGATGGTTCCCCCCCTCCATCTACACAAGGAGGTGATGTACGGTTTTGGGTATCCCTGCAGTTTGACCTCTCGCCACGCTATAATGTGCAGGGAACCAACGAAAAAGGTGGAGTTGAAGCAGTCCTGCGAGCTCGTAACAGACGTGGGGTCGTGGCGACTTGCTAAGATCAACAGGTAACTCGCCATCCCAACGACCTTGGGTTTGGTTTACCCCGTTGGTGGGGGCAGAGTTACTAAAATGCTATTAGTTGAGGTTATGGTTTTCTCCTTCTTTCATTTGCATGTTTTTAAGGAGCATGGCCTTTGGCCAAAATGATAGGGGCGTGAAGCCGTCCTATGAGAGAGTCACTGTGAGCTCTATTGCACTCCATTGTCGTTGCAAGGTTGTTGGGAACTTAAAGAATTGTAGTACAGGGGACTCCCCACTGTCATATGTAGTTGAAAATCAAATCCAATGACGCTCTGCCCCTGGCAGAGGCATTGGGATTATACGTAACTGGCTTCGTTGTAATTAAAGTTGCAACGCCACAACCTTTACGATTCCAAAACTTTGTCTGTAGGTTTTGTTTGAAGTTAAATTCGAAAAGATAACTTAAATGCAAGCCCAACTTGACTTGAAATACCCGCTGTGACTCTCGTCGGGTCTGTATGTTATTTATAATTGATATGCATTTTGGATTACATGACTTAATTATATAAGTGCCCTCGACATTTGATATTATTATGCACTGTATATGTTTAGCTTCACCCCTGTATGTGCATATAAATTTAATGTTAGATGCATGATGTTAATATGAGCATACATATTCATTGCTAGAAGCATATGCTTTGAATGCGTTGTTTAATGCTCACTTAGAAGGAATCGACCTCATACCATGCATCCTCCACGATTTAGTTTGCATTCATAACAACATATTGTATTATGGTTTTTAATTCGTGTGGAAAGAATGTTTAGGGTAAAGGCATTAAGCCTGACTACCATATGCACAAATGAATGTTTAAGTGCGGAGATTCATTGTCTCTTTCTTCAACAAAGTTTAACATACAAAATTCGTTTATATGCTGCGATGTTTAATTATTAATATGTGGATTGCGTCTATTCCCAACATCGTTTTCACATTTAATGTATTCAATTCACTATTTAACAGTAGGTGAAAATGCCAGGCTATAATAAAATGTACAGGTGAATGTATACATGTATCTTAACATATATTAATATTAAAGGCAGCCACACTAAGGGAAAACCCTTAGACTCTTGAATTGTTTTCATTCAGTACTTACGGCATTTCAAAATCGCATTCAGTCTATATGCATATATAGGTTATGACGACTTAGGTTATACATGAGTCGCATATCTCCATCGGCGAATACATTCACATCCATATTAATGAATGAGTATTTCAATGCTGTTTGGATAAGCATTAGTCATTTAACTCAAAATGATATTTAGGCATAGATTCAACTCAGAAATATAGCGATGTATAGTTTATTTCAATACTCAACAATTTAACCTGAAATTCCAATTAATTGCATACAATCGATTCTGACCAGATCTAAATAGAGTAACAAAATCTGTCCAAAATAATAACTCAGAACTATAACAGGTTTGAACTATAGCATTATCAGGGTTGACCTTTTCTGAAACAAACTCTACTATAAAAGAGTTTATAAACATAAGGGCTAGGCATGTAAACCTTCAGGTTTACATGTCTGCCCTATTTGCAGCATTACAATACAAGACATAAGATCTTTATTAAATACTGGAATATATTTAAAATACCAACACTTGCAATATGAAAACATGCCTCAGCAAACCCTAGGTTAGCACATGATTCATATTAGTATTATATTAGATACTGTATACACTTTAAATAGTATAGGGGTCTTAATGTTGTATATCTACTGCAATTAGAATGTAGGTATTTTCACAGCTAGCCCATAACACAAACATTCCAGATCTGTAAAGATGATCATAAGATAAGCTCATTACAGATATCTAGTTATTTAGATGAGATTCAAACTCAAAATGTACAAGAAACAATACAGATATAGTCAGATCTGATACATATACCATTCAATTGTAAATCAGATATACTCAGAAACATATATAAATATTGTCCAAAAAAAAATACTCTGCAAGTCAGAAGATAAACACTTATCTGAATCTGTTGACCAGTGGAACCAGGCACAAACCTCCCAGCCTTTGACCAACAAGTTCTCCTTTCTCTCAGTTCACCCCGAGCTAAGTTCATAGTCCCCCATGTAGAGTATATATTTTAGTTACCCTTAACTTGTTATTTCCCCAAGTTGTTCAGGATATTTCAAAGGAAGCAAGCAACCCAACACCCAACTCAATACTCTTGAGCTCCAGGATTCTCCAGGGGCTTTTAAGCCATATCCATGGAGATAATCACTAAAACACAGTCTATTCAGGTAAATGCAGTACTCCTACAAGCTTGGGGTAGTTCTCTTCCTGCACATAATTAAGTGGCCAAGATCATACCAAACTGTATGATTCCTCCTGATCTGAGTCAGTTTGGTCCTCCCAAATTTGCCCTCAATCACTTGGCTTCAGGACCAATTTGGTTCTCCCAAATCTATCCTCCCTCACCAACATTCATTGTCTCAGGTTCAGGTTTTCCCATTCCCATTTCTCTTGTGTATTCAGCTCATGAGATTTTGAATGATGCATAATGAATAATGAGAGTTTCAATGAGTTTTCACCTTTTATTCTCTTAGGGGAATTTTCCTCATTATGTGAATTCTATTAATTCATTAATCTCTCAATTCTTTTATTTAGGGTTTTCCAATTGTCTCCAATAATAATTTCTTCTTCTTATTATTAAGTGGCATTTTCCCTCCAACGTTAGGGGACTGTGACTCCCTCTTTAATGTGCTGGTCCACATGGTCAATAGAAACCTATTTAGAAGATTTATAAACTTTTCTAAGTATGAATGAAATAATACTTAGCAGAAAATATAATAGGGGTTCAAAGTAAAAAATAGGGGTATTAGATTTCTCCTCCCCTTAAGTTTTCACCGTCCTCGGTGTTAAACAGTTTTGCAAAACAACACAAATTAACATAAAAAAAATCCAGTTTTTGTCATGGTCTTCATCGAACAGGAAGGGATATGATGCTTGCATTCCCTTTCCATTTCCCAGGTAGCCTCATCAGGCTTGTAGTTCTCCCATTGCACTTTTACTTGAACGATGGTTCGATTCCGAAGTACCAGCTCTTTCCGATCCAGTATGAATATAGGGTATGTTTGGAAATATCCTTCCGATTCCACCTGAATCAAATGCAAGTTTACAATATGCTTAGGATCGTATACATACTTTTTCAGCAATGAAACATGAAACACATCATGTACTTTAAAATTTGTTGGTAAAGCTAATTGATAAGCAACAAGTCCTACTCTAGCAAGTATTTGGAAAGGACCACAAAATCTAGGTGCAAGCTTGGAAACCTTTCCCAAGCTTAAAGAACTCTTTTTGGCCTTCACTCTTAGAAATACGCGATCCCCAACTTCGAATTATTTGTTTTCCCTATGCAGATCAGCATAGCTTTTCTGTCTATATTGGGCAATTTTCAGGTTTGTTCTAACTTTCTGCACAATGTTTTCTAATTCAGTTAACATTTCGGGACCCATCACAATCCGATTTACCGGATCGTCCCAAGTCATAGGGGTTTTACACTTTCTTCCATACAACACTTCAAATGGACTCATTCCTGCAGAAGTTTGGTAACCATTATTGTAGGAAAATTCAGCTAAGTGTAGGTAGTTTTCCCACTGCTTTGGGTCGTCCATGACATATAAGCGAAGCATGTCCTCCAGGACTTGGTTCACCCTTTAAGTCTTCCCATCAGTCTGCAGATGGTAGGCTGTACTAAAGCTTACTTTAGTCCCCAAACCTGCAAACATATCTTTCCAAAAGTGTGAGGTGAACTTGGTGTCCCTATCGGATATAATCACCTTGGGAATTCCATGAAGTCGAAAGACTTCCTGCATGAAAACCTCTGCAATATTTATTGCCTTAAAAGTGGATTTGATAGGTATGAAGTGTGCTGCCTTAGTCAACTTATCCACAACAACCATGATTGCATCATGCTGTGTATTGTTTTTAGGCAATCCAGTGATAAAATCCATGGAAATGGTTTCCCACTTCCATTCTGGCACTGGTATGGGCTGCAACAAACCAGTCGAATGCTGATGTTCTATTTTCACCCACTCATAGTCCATACATTTAGCAATGTATTCAACAATTTCTGATGTTAGTCTTGGCCAATAATGCTGTTTTTTAACAGCTGTCATCATTTTATGGTAGCTAGGATGACCAGAATATGGTCTTATGTGAAATTCATCCATAATAAATTGCTTTAAGGCTAGCTGATCTGGTATGTACAACCTGTTTTTGAATAGCAGCAGTCCATCCTTGGACATGCTAAAATTTGTTGCTTGCTGTCCTGAATTTTCCGCAAGACATTTTTGTCTTATATCCATATATTTTTGGTCTTTTTCAGCTGCTGTCCGGATCTGTGACATTAGATTAGACTGAAAATCGTTGACTGATGCCATAGTTAGTAGATGCATGTGTCTACTAAGTGCGTCAACAATTTTATTTTCCTTACCTTTGATATGCTGAATTTCAAAGTCAAACTCACTTATGAAGACCAACCACCTTGCTTGCCTTCTGTTTAGATTTGGCTATTGGAAAAGATATTTCAGTCCAATGTGGTCGATTTTCAACACAAATATTTTTCCAAGAAGGTAGTGCCGTCAAATTCATAAGCCATGAATGATATCAACCAATTCTAAATCATGCGTTGCATAGTTCACTTCATGTATTTTCAGTTTTCTTGATTCATAACCAATTACTGTGCCTTCGTGTGTAAGCACGCCTCCCAATCCATTCTTGCATGCATCCGTGCATACAACAAAATATCCATAGGGATCTACCACTGTTAGGATAGGGGCAGAAGTGAACAACTGTTTCAGCTTTGCGAAACTTGCTTCACACTTGGATGTCCATAGAAATTTTACTTCCATCCGTTGAAGTTAAGTAATGGGATGGGATACTTTGGAAAATCCTTCAATAAATTTATGATAATACCCGACCAATCCCATGAAAGAGTAGATATTTCTTACGTTTTGGGGAGTAGGCCAACTCATTATGGCCTTTACCTTGTTGGGATCCACCGCAATACCCTCTGCTGATATAATATGACCCAAATATTGGATTTGGTCCTTATAAAAATCACACTTGTATAATTTGGCATACAACTTATTTTCTCTCAAGACTTGCAGCACTAGTCTTAAGTGTTCCTCATGCTCCTTTTCATTCTTCGAATAGATCAGGATATCGTCAATAAACACCACAAAATTTTTATCAAAGTACTTGCAGAAAAAATTATTCATTAGGCACATAAATGTGGCTAGTGCATTCGTCAAACTGAATGGCATCACCACAAAATCGTAATGCCCATAACGGGTTCGGAAAGCTATTTTGTGCACATCCTCTTCCTTAATCCAGATTTGATGATAACCCGATCTTAGATCAATCTTAGAAAAGACAGTGGCACCCCCAACTTGATTGAATAGATCGTCTATCCTTGGAAAAGGATATCGGTTTTTGATGGTTACCTTGTTCAATTGTCTATAGTCTATGCATAATCATAATGTGCCATCCTTATTCCGCACAAGGATTACCAGTGCTCCCCACGGGGACACACTTGGGTTGATATAACCTTTCTCCAACAGTTCCTACAATTGTGCTTTTAGCTCAATTAGTTCAGGTGTACTCAGTCGATACGGTGCCTTGGAGTTTGGCACGGTTCCCAGGGAAAGGTCAATAGTCAAATCCAGCTCTTGTCTAGGAGGTAGCTCTAGAATCTCCTCAGGAAACACATCCTTAAACTCAACCAACATAGGATGTGTTGGCTTAATTACTGATCTAGAGGTTTCCAATGTAGACCCAGGTTCTTCGCGGTTTCAATGAACCAACAAAACCCCTTCTCACCGGCCCTTTCGAAAACAACCTGCGAACAGGCTGAGGTCTCACCTGAGGTGTAGCTATGGGGGCACTGCGGAATCAGGTTTCCACAGTGAGGTGATGAGTTGTTCTGACATAACTACTATGAAACACACTATTAGACTTGTGCTGCGAGCTGAGGACTGCACGACGATAGGCTGCATCGTGGCCCACACTTCTACAACCTTAACTGCTGTGAAACCAACACATCCAAAAACTGCGCGGTTTCGATAGAAATTAAAATAATAGGATAGTGCAACTGACTTATACGCTTCCTTTTCCAAACTTAACCGATAGTGAAGCCTTCACTTCAACATTTAACCATTCATCTACTGCCTTAGATTATTATATTTTAGAATAGATGCAAACATATGAAATATACGATACTGCGCATCTCCAGTGCGGTGTGTCCAAAGAGTTACACAATCAAACCTCTACCTATACTTGTGATTATTCAATAAACTAGTACTTTCACCAACTTAAAATACTGCGCATTCATCATTCATCTATTCATGTAAGACTTAACATATTATTCTCATCTTTCCTCTATGGAAAATACATATAAAAGCATTCACATACAACTGATAAATGAGAATCCAAACATTCAAAGTAGGCAAATAAGCAAATGCAGAAACACATCAATCACAATACACAGTATTTAATGTGGTTCACCCCCCTGATGGAGGCTACATCCACAAGAACTATTGTTATATTAGTCTTTGGGAAGGGTACAACAGTTCTTTGTCTGCGCACTCAGCTGCAGACTCTCTTCTCTCTCAATCGACCTCTGCGCACACAACTTGTATAGCCTTACAAAATTTTTGTTTACAAAGATTTATCGAATCAATAACAAAACAATAGAAAAAATGAGAGTCTTTCATAATCTGAAATATCAACAATGAAGATTAACCCTTTCCCATACAAAAATATGCCTATTTATAGATCATGCCCGTAGGTCATGTCTTTACAATCCGTAGGAAAAACCCTTAGGTTTACAAAACTGTTACAGTTTGCAGCTCATCAGGCTTGCTAACTTCTGGTAGTGAATGTTCCGTTGTGGCTTCCTTTAGCACCTGCCTCATGTCCCTATCGGCCTTCCTATCGTATGCATGCCAACAGGTCACTTTCACCGAGCCGTTCTTCCTCTAACGGCCTCGTGCGACTGGTTCAGGTAGTGGTTCTTTCGCATGTGCGACCAATCACTTTCTTTCTGCATTGCTCCTACCCGTCGCTTGGCACTCCTGGAACATATTTACCAAAAATAGACCTCCACCGGTCTAACCGGAATCTATGCCGTCTTCCGTCCAACACTCTGCTTTGCTGGCTTCCTGTAGTCTAGACACATCGCAGCACTGTCTCCTCGCTGTACTGAACTTCGCAGTTCTTCCGACACTGCGCTGAGTGAAACTTCGCAGCATCCCAAAACTTATACCGAAAAAATACTTCGACTAAACTGCGCTCACCTCTGCAGTTCCAAAAATCCTTCTTGCTCAACATGCCCCACTTGGGCCAGGCCCAACAGGATGCTTTATGAAATATGCACTTTCAATTTTCTGATTTTTTGTCATGTGGACAGCATATAGTTTGCACCCTTTTCGTGCATTCCTTTTTAGTTGGAGAGCAGAAATTTTCCTTAATTTCACTGCTCTCACGATCCCTTGGATATTTTCCTACTATTCCACATCGTTAGTAAATGCAACAGATTTATGGCAGCATTCTATAACAACCCTATGTTTTTCCATCCAATACATACTAATAAGCATATTGTATGATCCTAGTGGCAAAACATTTAAATATGCACTAGTATAGGATTTATTTAACTGTAAGGGACATTGATTTACCACCTCGGAAACCTTCCTTTTCGTCCCTCTTTCCATTTGTACCAGCCAAGGCTACGTGTATTTATTCTTATTAATTTTGCATGACACACATATTTTTGGGTCTATGTAACTCTTACATGCTCCAGAATCAATTAAGATAAACACGGGTGTCCCGGAAAGCATACCTTCAACCTCAATTACTGAAGCGCAATGGTAATCTTGATGGTTGTTCAATGCAGCATATATTCTCGGACTTCTTGCTACATCTTGGACTGTAGAAGCCTCTTGTAGATTATGCACAGGTTTTCTCATGTCCTTTTTGTGAGGATAGTCATACCATCGATGATTCTCTCGGCAACCCCAACATTTGATCGGTGGCTTTAGTGGTGTTGGTTTCCATTTTTTTGGTGCCTTCATTGTTGAAATTTTTAGTGGGCGGAGCAAATTTGGACTATGGCTTGCTGCCCTCAAATTTGTTGCTGGAAGGTGTCCGTGAACTTTGGTTTCTAAAGCTTGTGACCCTTCTACCTTATTTCAGATTTATGTTTCTTCTTTTCATTCCACTTCTTGGACACTTCAGCTCTGTTCTACCCTCGTTCATAACACAATCTAGCTTTTCTAAAATCATCTTCCAACGTCTTTGGATCATCAAAATCTATTCGATCTTTGTACCCAAACATCAAATAATTCAAGAAACGCTGAATTTTGACTTTTTCATCCTAAATGTATGGAAAATACTTCAGCAGTTCCAGGAATTTACTGATCAACTCTTCCATGTTTTGCTGTCCCAGCTTAAGGTCATAGAAATCTTTTACCTTTTTGTTGAAGTACTGTTGATGCCCCGAAAATCGTAGCATCAATCAACAAGGGATTCTCCTCGATAAGAAAGCCCAATTAGATCGCTCACCATTTGGTATGGGGAATCCTTCTGGTCAACGGTTTGGCTACCGTGTAAGATTTAAAATTTGCTTTCTTTGCATCAGTTGTAGCCCGATCCACCGTTTATGTATTTTAAAATTAAAGATGATATGCAAGTGCTCTAAACTAAATGCAGGTAATTAAGCAAATTTGATCTAAAATTGTTAAGCAAATCTAATCTATCCTTGCAAGGAGCAAACTGTAAATATGAGTAATAAACTGAAAGAGACATCTAAATATTACATAGATATCTATTTAATCATAAAGATGCATTTCTAGCAGAAGATAAAAGATATCAAAGAGAGCTTTGATTAATTAACACATTCTATTACTCATTTGAGATAAACATCTTTGCACCTAAAATTATGAGAACATTCATCACAAAGAAACAATTCATAACATCAAGGAATGATCTCACAGTAATGTATAAATGACATAGGAACAATCCAATAGACATTCAGCACATCCTTCAGGAAAAAACGCAGTCTCCCAGGCTTTCTTTAGGCAAAAATCGAATTCCTTATATATGTAGAAAATCTGTTCATGTACAAGATATAAAATGTATTTTCACCTGCCAAAAAAAGTCCTGCTATTATTCTCTAATCATCTATATATAGCTTTACAAAATGCTCCCAGCGCTGCCACATGTCCCCCTAACAAAGAATCTTTTAATTTGTCTTTTAATGCCCTTTACAAAATTGGAATAATCCCCAAAAGTTTTTTACAAAAAGAGACAAAATACAACTGTCCTTTATCCTCACGACTAAATAGAAAAACAAAACTGCTAGCATATCACTAGACATATGTGACTTCCCAGTCAGCTCCCAGATGGCGCTTCTGCCTCTGTTGGCACTTTTGTCCTAGATGGCGCTCCTGCCTCTGCTGGTGCCTTAGCTAGCTTATCTGCTTCTGCTATATAACTCACCCAAATGCTTGTTTCTCGTATAATAGTGTTGGCAGGTGAAGGGAGCAGGATCTTTCGAGAAATCACATGCTTGGCCAACTCTGCTTCAATGTCCTGCACCTTTGCTGTTGTAATTTTGAGAATCTCTTGAAATAGGTGGGCATGTATGGAAGGTTGCACGATTCCCTGGTGGATATCATCCATTGTTAACACATCTATTTTCCTCACGTACTCTACCTCTGTGTTTAGCTCACCCTTCAAATCAGACAAGCACTGCTCTTTGTTCAGAAATTCTTCAAGAGTTTGAGGTATTGCCATTTTTCACCTTTCATGAATTTCCCGAGTCTTCTGATAAAGACCATTGCACCTTTTGACAGTTGCTTGAATCACAGAAATCAATTTCACACCGCAGTTCTTGCAGAACTCCATGAAACCCATATCTTCTTTGAACTCGGCTATGGATTTGAGAGGGAGGTGTTTGGGGAATTCTGACTTCCCCTCTCTCCATTCAATATGCTTTCCAATATCCTCTTTTACCCGTGCATATTTCTTTTTAATCCTAATGGCTTTAGAGTTTATTTATTTCATACTCTCCATCATAGCTTTCAGCTTGCAAATTTCTTCAGTAAGTAGTTCCTGTGACTCGTGCATCTGCTTTAATATGTCACAGGATTGTTCATGAAAGGGGCTCAGGTCCATTGCCTTGCTGCTTGCTTGTTCCAGTTTCTCGGCCATCAACTCTTTCCCTTCTTCCAATTGAATGATCCTAGCTTCAAAATTATTCTTTTCTCCTTCTACTATCATCATCTGGACCGCCAAGTGTTCATTTTTTTCTTCCAAGTGCTGATACTTATCCGACAATTCTTTCTGATTTGAAAAAAGGCGATTATATTTTTTCACCACTAAGTCTCTATAAGCCTTCTCATTAACCTCAGTGAGATGTAACATGCGAGCCCTTTTCTTGGTTGCATCTAACTCATTTACTATCTTGAGTATATTGTCTTCACTTGCCTTGGCGGCAGCTACAGTAGCGGATGCCATAGCCACTGGACCATTTTGTGTGTCCTGCATGATAGTGATTTCTTGCGTGGTAATGATGTTCGGGTGGAAAGGATTCTTCAACCTTGTCTTTGTCCTTCAAAAGGTGGACTTCCTTTTCTTGTCAAAAACAAATTTGTCCCAATGGGTTATAGTATGATCCTTTGATGGAGTGAAAGGGATGAGTGGAAGATCTTCTATAGGGATATCATCTTCCGCAGGCAGGCTCTAAACCATTTGGGATGAGGCTATGTCCATGTCTTGTGTGTTGGAGCCCTCAACTTGTGCATCCTACTTGGCCTTATTTTCCTCTTCGGCCTTAAGATGTCTTTCCTCTTCTTTGGCCTTCAACTGCTTCTCTTTTTTCTTTCTCTTTGGCAGCTTCTTCCTTTCTTATCTTCTCTAGCTCTTCACCCCGAAGACTTTGAGCTTATTCTTCCTTAAGCCAATGAGCTTATTCCTCCTTAATCCTATGAGATTATTCCTCCTTAATCCTATGAGATTCTTCTTCTCGAAGCCTATCTTCTTACTCCTTCTGCTGCTTTGTTGCTGCTTCCCTTTGGAGCTTTTCACCCTCAGCTCTTCCTCCATCAGAGCCTCATCTTCTTCCCTTTCTCTTCTCAATTCTGCTTCCTTAACAGCTTGGGATGCTGTGGAACTAGTACCAGTTCCACTCTTGAGGCGAAGGCATCTTTGGAGTTCGGTCATATTATTGACCCCTCTGAAAACTTCTTCGTCTTCATCAAAATAGTGGGCGTACTCAAAGTGTGCATTCACAATTCTACAGTGATCTACGGCCTTATTAAGCCTGCCATTCTTTGAGAAGATTCTTTCTCTGAAGTGAAACTCCCTTAGTTCCTGAACAAACTCCTCAGCCGAGCTGACTTTAGAAAACTTATATGCCCTGAAACAGAAGGGTAGTGCTAGGAAGGAGGCCTTCTTCACTTTCTTTAAGACATGACCAACTCCATCTATAAACACTTGTCTTACTGCTGCTTTGTGGACCACGAAATCAATAACATATCCTGGTAAGAGAAGGGGTGGCTTGGAACCTCCATACATTCTTATGTACGTGCCTTCCTCTGATAGATAAAAATCCCCATACTTTTCTAAGACTGCCATGGCGTTCTCTGATAAAAAAATGGGTTCTTCATTGAACATGAGTTCATACGGTGGCATGATTAATTCTTCACAGATGATCTTGTAATGCCTTTAGTAATTCTGGACCCATAATATCTTATAACTGATATACACAGGGGTGTTAGCCTTGTTCCAAACACATCCTAACGTTGGGAACAGATGCCTTGCCAGATTACAATCCATAAGGTATGATGGCATGTAGAACTATGATTTTCCCCGGGACAATCCTTCCTTAGAAGATGCTATGGATGACGATATATTATCTACGAGGATATCTTCCCAATTGAACATTGTGCCCTTGAATGCTACATAGTGGATTAGAGGGACCCAATGCAATTGATAAGTGGTTCCATCAGCCCTGCCAAAAATTCTGCTTAGCATGAGGGAAATAATTCTGAAGGGAGGTATGAGTGCTTGAACTTCATAATCATCACTCTCTTTCACCCTCAGCTGCCTGCCTTGAATTAACAATTTTCTATCCATCTCCACGCAATCCATGTTAAGAATTTCTAGCCATGTGTTGTTCAACAGTTGCTGAGTGCGGGGAAATTTGTAGGTTTCCGAGATATGGTCTGGGTGGAACGAGGTGGATGGCTCTCCGTTGCTGTCAGATAAGACTCTTGATTCGGTGTCTGCATGTGCTAGAATCCACCCGATAACTTCTGCGCAGGGGAAAATCTCATGACACGTTGCTGCTTTGGTGATGCCAGAGCTTCTAATGTTATGGTATAAGTAAATCTCTTCTAGGACTGACCCGGGAATTTCCTGGTCTCTGATCATGTGATATACATCTCCCCATTTCAATTCAGGCGCAATGCCCATAATTGGCTTGGTGTCTTCATATAATGTCTCGATTCTTTCTTCAATGCTACTTGACTCTAGTTCGACCATTTTTTCCTTCCTCTTGCCACCTTTCGGCATTGTGGTAGGACCTGGCCAAAACCATATATGAGTGGGTACATGATAAAATGAGCATGAAGACACAACATTGAAATGAAAATTCATCACTACAACAAAAATAAGAAAGTGCTATTAAACAAATTTGAAAGTTATATTACGCTTCAAACAAAACGTAAGCAACAAAGCAAATGAATCCATGATAGGTAGCTACTAAGAAAAGCTTGTTAGAACGAGCTTTCCCTATCAGTGTTACAACACAACCTATGATGCTAAGGCACAACCTCCTAACTAGGAGTTCTAGGATGCTGATAACAGGACGTAGGCAGGAGCAACCGAGAGGTTGCGGCCAGGTGCGACCATCCACAAGGTTCAAGTCACTAAAACTTCAGAAGGACAAACAGAGGGGTAGTGAGTAGGGTCTAGTCAGGCCTCTCTAATGGCTTTATGAATAATCAGACGGGTGCAAAAACTTCATCATTGACGAGGGTGGCCATGGCGACAGACTGCTAGGATGGTATTAACGAAAATAAATGATAGTCTTGGGCTACTGAAAACAAAGTAGAAAGACATGGTAGAGTTACTTACCTGGTAGCGGACGATTGGCTTGGGTGAGGCTGACGAGTTGCAGAATTGGATGTCTCGGAACGGCTAGCATGACCTTGAATGACGTTCTCATTAAACTTTGACGATAATAGAAAAACAATGATAAACCCCCTAAAACCCCACTTACTATATAAAGAAAAAGGCACGTGTGGGAATTAAAATGGGTTAGTGGGGCATAAAATGACATTATGGCGATGTGACCGGGGTAACTTTTGGCCCCGCTTTGGCATTAAATGCGAGCCCTCAACCGGAAGCTTTCGGTGAGTCAGAGCGACAGTTTCAACAGTGTTGGCTGAGTGCTTCCGCAATGGGCTGACACACTTTGGTGAGCCCGACGCCCACTCTAAACTGGGTTCGTTTTATCTCGTTTCGGCGACTCTTGCTGAGTTTCGCCATGTGCCTCTATATCACTTCTCACCAACAGGGCTCAGAGTGTAGATAGGGTTTTCACCCTAGCTTGTGCAAATGAGCACCTACTAAGGAGAAGGCACTCCTTAGTAGCAGTTTAGTAAAAACAGTAAAAGCAATACAATAAATGAAAACAGTAACTTTAAACTAGCATGTGCATAAACAGAAAAGACAAGATAATAAAATGTTTTTGTATTGATTATACCTCAGATGCAGAGGTTGGTGGAGCCCTTGCAGCAGTCCAAGAGGGTTGCTTCCAAGCTCCAGTGTTGTTCCTTCTCCTTCTTCCAAAGATGTTTTGGAAATGGGGCCAAATGGGTTCTTTTATGGAAAGTAGCTCCAAAGGGAGAGCTAGGGTTTCGTGAGAATTTTTGGCAGAGTGAGGATAGGGATGATTGTGGATGAAAAATGGGGAGCCTCCATCACCTATTTATAGGTTTTTAGTGGTGGAGTGCTGACCCATGGTTTTGGGCACCATATGGTTTAGGTCAGCTGTATAGGGTTTTTGTTCCTTTTTTCCCTCTTTTTCCTTTTTTTGTATTTTTTATTCCCTTTTTATAGGGTTTTTGCTATTTTTGGAGGAATTTAAAATTATTTTGGGGGAAAAAAGGGGGGTTTTTGGCCTTTTGGAGGCTTTTTAATGGTTTTTTTGGCCTTTTGGATGCTTTTTAATGGGTTTTTTGGCCTTTTGGAGGCTTTTTAATGGGTTTTTAAGGTTTTGGAGGCAAATATGGTAGGAAATATGGACAAATGAGTCATGTAATGAGGGAGATGAGGTAGTCAGCACTTTTTGGGTGTTAACAGATTGCCCCCTGATGTGTGAGGGTAGGAGCTCATCGTATGGCCGATAGACATCATAAGTCTTTTATGGTTTTCCTGGGATGTGGAGAGGAGAAGAAACGAACTAGAGCCCAGAACAACGGTCCCGAACAAACTGCAAAAACTGAAAGTACATGACCTCAATAATGAATGAGGAATAATATGAACATATGGACGAGGCGGGCATTCCCATGCTCGTATCAAGATATAGAACAATAACAAGGGGTCCAAAAACTAGGGACCTGAAATATACATGGCCTCAAATGAGGAAGAATCTCAATATATGGATGAGGCGGGCATACCCATGCTCGTATCTAGATATATATAAAAAATAACAATGAGGCCCAAAATTGGGGGCCTGAAGGATACATGGAGAACCACTATGTACATCATAAGGGTCTAGATGGGACATAGAAGCTGGGACATACTGCTGGGATGACCATGTCTAAGCTGAAGAACTGATACACTGGAATAACAACAGTGTTGCTGAGTGTGGTACCAGAGGAACTGATGAGCTGTTGGATCATAGTGATGGTGAGTCATACCCTCAATGGTACACTGAATTGGAACTGAACTGGGTACTCAAGGAAGCATATAACTGGATGGCTTCCGAATACAATCGCCTACGCAACCTGGACATCCATAGGAACATATAACTGGGTGTTCCGAAGTGACTCACCAATGTGCTAGAGTCGGGGGAAATCCGGGGTCTTCGACCAATAACTGAAGGGATATATACCCTGCGTGATTCTCAACGATGCGATCAAGGGGTTGAAGTTAAGCATGTGAGAAACAACCACTCGGAGAGGCACTGATGACTCCTCTCAAAATGGTCCGTAGGCACTCACCACAAATGGTGATGAGTCCAAGGCGCAGGGACCTCTAGGTCTATCCTCTAGAATAGATGGGCTGTCGTCGATAGAGGGAGATGTGCAACTAGCAAGGCAATGATGTTTCCTTGATAGGAGCATGAGGTGGAGAACTGAAGTGTGAGAGTACTGATGGTAGGACTAACATACTGTGGGGGTGGGGGATAAATGGGCAAGTAGAGTGGGGGGACTCAAACTTCCTTTGTTCAGAGTATGATGGCGGGGATGATCGGGAAACATATGAAACTGACGGGTGGGAAAGGGATCATGGCTGTAATGGATCAAGGATAGTGACTAGGATGAGTGATACTCAAGTTGGTGTAAGATGGCAGGAGACTGCAGAATACTCTGAATAAAGGCGACCTTATTGGGGGTGCTGCCGAGATGATCGATCATGGTGGTGAGAGGCACTGGGGGGACTTCTTCATGGGTTAAGGAAACTAGAAGAAGTGTGTTCAAAATGGTACTGTCATGTGGATTTATACGAGCCCAGGACAATTCATGCTCGTGATTGCTTTCAATTTTAAGGAGTCTAAAAGCGATAAGAAGACTCTGGAATAATGGAATGGTACCGTCATGTGGATTTGTACGAGCCCAGGACGGTGCATGCTCATGGTTGCTTTCAATTTTAGAGAGTCTGAAAGCAATAAGAAGACTCCAGGGGGGTGATTTTTTGTGTGTTAGTCTCTAAGGCCCGAAGAAGCATAAAAGGATGCAATGAAGAACTCTTCTAGCCGGTGTGACTAGAGTATTCCTTTTTTGTAATTAGTCTATCAGGTCCGGAAAATGGTTAAACTTATACCAGATAGATGCCCTTTCAGGTACTTTAAAGAGCATGAAAGGAAGCAAGATTGCTCGACGATCTTTTCATTGTTTTAGGAGTCAGAAAAGAGCTTAACAGAAACTCCCTAAGTGCCTTTTTCATAAAGGACTTGTCCGGCCCGAAAAAGGGATAAAATTATACCGAACAAAAGGAATGGTCAGGCAAGGAGGAAGTGTTCAATCAAGGAACATCGATGAGAACCAAGAATGAGGGTGGGGGGAACACTGGTGGGCCTCCTTGCGGGGTGATGAATGGTGGCAAAATAATGAAATAATTGCAGTATGAATGGAGTGAATGGCTCATGTAAAAATGTGGAACAATTCAATGGTGGTTGATGTGGCATGCAAACTGAGGCAACAAGGTGTAAGGTCACAATGTCAATAAAGGTTCGGGTGAGAGTGAGAAATGATCTCAAGCATCATCACAAGCACGGAAATATGAATCCGGTGATATAAGGAACGTCAGAACGGATGACGGCCGAAGTGGCATGCGAACCATGGCGACGGGGGGCGTTTTGGAAAAAATACCCAAAAAATCTAAGGGTGAGAGCGAGAAATGATCTCAAGCATCATCACGAGCACTGAAAAATGAATCCGATGACATAAAATATATCAAAAATGGGTGATGGCCGATGTGGCACGTAAATCAAGATGGCGATGTTGGGCATGTGAAAAAGTGCCCAAAAATTCTGGGGGTGAGAGCAAGAAATGATCTCAAGCATCATCACGAGCGCGGAAAACTGAATCCGGCGATATAAAATTCGTCAAATATGGATAACGGTCGATGTGGCACGAAAATCAAGGCGACGAGGGGCATGGGAAAAATTCCCTAAAGTTTTTGGTGAGAGCGAGAAATGATCTCAAGCATCATCATGGGCACGGAAATATGAATCCGGCGGTGCAAATGGTGCGAAAAACAGAGGTCATAAGGACTCCGGATTGGTCAAAGGAAATAACTAGGTTAAAAAATGGTTGCAAATAAAGGTGAGCCCACCAAACCAAGGATGCAGTGGTGGGGAGAAATGATGGCCCGCTGGGGCGAAATACTAGGCGTATCAATTCAAATCAAATATACAAGTGACACGTGACCTCAAAAATGGTTGAGATCACAAATTTGAAAATGTGAGCAGGGTTAATGACCTGCCCCCATGCTATGTGCATGGGGTTTGTGATTGTGGATCACATATGAGTTGGTTTGAACAATGGGATCATTGAAATAATGAGAGAGATGTGATGGGGAAGGTTAAAAATGATTGATCATGCTTCCTATCCCAGGGTCGAGGTAATCTATTATGCCCCCTAACTCAGCAGTGTCAATGTGGTGTTCTATGATAGCCGGGTCAAGACGAGGCATTTCGGTGTAGGACCAGGCAAAGACATCGCAAAACTCTTGTCAAAGTTTCTTGTACTCTCCGATCTCATACTTAGTGTAGGAGGCTCCTAACGTAATGAGTTTAGGAGCATTGGCTGGGGCAGAGATATCAATGTGGATTGTGGGTGAAATATTGGTCATGTTACCTTCCTCAAAGGCATCGGGAGCGGGAATGGGCTCTTTAAACCAGTGGACTTTGGTGGGGAGGAAATCTTTGGACTCAACCGAAAACTGGGTGGCTGTGGTGGTGGAGGACTCTTCCAGGAGAAAATAAGAATGATGGTGCATATCTTCCCAGGGGTAATCAGGTGCAGTAAGAGCATCGAGAATCTCCTCATCATTGTGGAAACTTTGGGTTGTCAAATCGGTTGACGAGGAAGCGCTAGTAGAAGAGATCATATAAATGGTATTAATCTCTCCGGTTGGCGGGGATGCTGGGGGGTGGATCTCTTCAATGGTGGGGGGAGCCATCTCGAAGTCCAAATTATTCATCTCGTAGAGAGCTGCTTTGTAATCTGCGAGATCAGGACAGTGCTGTGAGTAATGGCTGTAAATACCGCATATGGCACAAGGGTGGTTGGTATGTAGTGGTTTATCACGAGGCTTAGGGGTCGGGTCGAGTTGGACAACCGAGATATTGGGTTTGTCTTCAAGCATTTGCATGTGCTCTTGTAATGCAGGTAATTGTGGACATTGATGGGTGGGATGGCCTAACTCATCACACAACGAGCATTTGGGAGGAGCATGAAACACGGGGGGTTTTTTAACTGTTTTGGGTAGGGGTACAGAAGTGTATGGTTGTGGGCCTCTGCACCCAGTGTGCTTGAGAAGAGGGGATGGATTGGATGATGAGGAAGGGGTAGTGACACCGGGAGGTGGTTGACTAGTAGTGGTGATGGGTTGCACCGGTTGTAGGATGACATTTGGTGTTGGAGGGGTAGTGGGAGGCATAATGTACCATACAAGTAATCCTAAGGTTAAACCGGGGAGGCCGAGGGTAGCCATAACTGGGGCACTAACTACTCCCGAAGGGGGGAATAGGAAGGAGATCGTATGGATGGGTGTAACACCAACATGACTAAGTACCAATGGTGGTTGGGGTAGCAAGGGCAGTTGATAGTTGGGTGTTGGTGGATTGTGGGAAAGGGTACATAAGTCAGAGACTTCGATCACGGGTGACGGGGGTGGAATGGCTTGGAATGTTGAAGTCATTGGCATATCTGAGTAGACTCCGGGTCCCACTGAGGAAACCAATGAAGTAGCTGCGCCATAAGCAGGTTGTTCAACCATGTGGAGAACATTTTCGGGTGCAGCGGGGGCATTGGGATCGTAATAGGTGAGTTGATTGACCTTGACCACGCGTCTGTCATGGGGGAACATCATGGTACGAAAAATGGATGAGGCAACCGCCCCCATGGCATACATGTAACTGCAGCCAAGTAAGAGGTTATAATCAAGTTGGGCATTGATGACCTCTATGTCAATGAGTACTATTTTACCAGCACCCCTGGACGGGGACATTAGCTAAGAGACCTTGCGGTTGAGCCGAACGGCCGTCGTAGGCTCGCAATGCAGTGGTGGACTGCTGGAGAGTAGGGGATCTAAACTTCTGCAAACTGAATGTGGACATAACGCATGTAGAGGCACCTTCATCAATAATGCACCGATGGATAAAAAGATTTTGAACCGATACAGAAACTTGGAACACTAATGTGGAAGGCAGGTGTGGTTCGGATTGGTCCAAATCAAAGGCCATCATTCGTGAATCATTTGGGTCAATAGCACCAATGGCTGAAAGTGAAGTCTTGCGCTGTGTAGGACAGTTTTTTAAGACCTCTAACGTAGACATGGCTGTGGGGGACTGGGCTAAGCCATCGAAAATGTTGTAATTAGACGCAGCGCAAGCATTGGGGTTATTGTTGATGCGAAGAAGTGGGAAGCGAGGGGCTTTGGAGGCACCATCTAGTGGAGCTGGAGGTATGTGTAACGACTGATAGGTAGGATGAGTGTTAGTGTTTTTGTTGGCGAGAGGGGCTTTGGGGGTGGAGCCATATTGGCTCTGACGGGTTTGAAGGTTGACATCGACAGATGACATCATTAACAAGTGATGGGTACCTGAGTCTAAAATGGGTTGATCAGGAGTGGCATAAGTGATTTGCTGTTGTGGTGGTGTGTTTCCTTGAGGGGGAGCCAACGGTTGAGCATTCACCATGCCTTGGGTGGGCAAAGGGTTTTGTAACACCAAGGGTTGATTCTAAGGTGGTGGGGGGTTGGGTGGTGTTAAATTTTGAGCATTAATTCACAATACTCTAGGATCTTTGCTGAGAGAATAACATCTACAGTATATCAATACATGACAATCACAATATGACAAGCATGACAAGAATCAAAAGCATAAGAGACAAGAGACACAGAGTTTCCGTGGGGAAAACCCTAAGGTGAAAAACCCCACAACTTCCTCAGAGATAGAGAGAGCAATGGCTCAACCAAAGTACAACCAAATAACACTGAGATAGTCTCCTGATAGAAGATGATCCTCCTCCTCACTAGTGCGCCACTTTTCAAGTGAGAGTGAGTTACTTTTCCGAGTGTGTAAAATAGAGATCTCCGATCTCTATTTATACTTACCTTTTTTCCCAGTGACCTTATGGGGCCGACTTGTCTATCTAGATACATCCACATTATATTATATATAATTCTGGGCCAACCCCACATGGTGGTCTAATAACCCATTGGCAAGTACACACACTTGCGACACTTGTCAATCCACATGACGACACTTCCTTATAGAGGAATAACACATCTCTTATAAGGGTACAATAAATATATATAAAATACACAGATGAAATACATTCCGAAGTTACATATACATCAACACTCCCTCTTAACTAGGAAGGTATTTCTCAACACAGATCTGCTAGACAAGTCTTCTTCTTGGGATCATCGTCATCAATGCATCGTCATCATCATCGTCACTACTGCTGCTATCTCAACCAATCTCTGACTCTACTCGTCATAGGAAGTTCTATAGAGCTAGTCCTTTTTCATACTGGATGTAGGCCCACCATCTGTAGGTCTTCATCATCACTAGCCATACTGTGGAATCCTCAGGACTTATTACGTGCGTCACAAAACCTAGCTGCAGCATCCCAGGCTATTATGAGCACACAGCTCTACATGTAGGATCTCCCAGGAGCACATTACATGTGACCCATCACAAAACCTGGTTGAAGCATCCCAGGCTGTTACGAGCACACGGCTCTACTTGTCGGATCTCCCAGGAGCACATTACATGTGATCTCACCAAAAAAACTGGCTGAAGCATTTGAGGCCTTTTTCATGCTGTCCAGATCTCCCAGGAGCAAATTACATGTGGTCATGGAAAAACTTGGCTGAAGCATCTGAGGCCTTTTTCATCCTGTCCAGATCTCCCAGGAGCAAATTACATGCCATAGGACAAAACCTCACAAGAGCATCTGCCAGATATCCCAGGGCACCGAATTACATGCCATAGGAAAAACCTCGAAAGACTATTTGCAGATATCCCAGGGCACAAATTATATATCCTTCCAAGCAAAACCTTGAAAGAGCATTTGCCAGATGTCCCAGGGAACCGAATTACATGCCATAGGAAAAACCTCGAAAGACCATCTACAAATCTCCGAGGGCACAAATTACATGCTTACCTGCACAACCAGATCCACGGCCACAAAGTATCATCTGATACTTACCATACATCATCCTGATGTACACATGATCATCCTGATCATCATCACTGCAACAACCTGCTGCATGTCATCTGGAGAAGCTCGTCATCCACGATCATCCTGATCATACAATGCATCCATCTGATGCACACCAAGTATCTACCTGATATATATCATCACACATAGTGTATCCACCTGATACATAGATACATGATCCACATAATGCATCCATCAACATACATGATCTACCTGATCATACCTGATACATATCAATATACATGATCTACCTGATCATACAATGTATCCACTTGATACATATACAGATACATGGTCCAAGCATCCAACATGATGCATATACAAAATACATACAAATGATCCAACCGATCATATCCAACATCCAACATGATGCATACATACATATGAATGATCCAACTGATCATATCCAGCATCCAACATGATGCATACATACATATAAATGATCCAACTGATCATATCCAGCATCCAACATGATGCGTACATACATATACATACAAATGATCCAACTGATCATACAAAGCAGAAACTAGAACATCATCTTGATGCTCATACACATCCAACGCTTACATCCACAGCCATGTGAAGGATCCTTCTTCCAACATGCTTGGAATGGCTTCAGCAAATGTGTCCATCACTTCTTCTTCGAAGTGTCCTCGATCTGAAGAACACCAAGCCTCTCTCTGAAGTACTCGAACTTCACCCTGGCTAGTGGCTTTGTCAGCACATCTGCAATCTGCTCGTCCCTTGCAACATACAGGAGCTTCACAGCTCCTCTCTGCACCATATCCCTGATATAGTGATATTTGATCTCTATGTGTTTCAACCTGTCATGAAACACTGTATTCTCAGACAGCTTCACACAACTCTGGTTATCACAGAAGATATTAGTAGCATCCAACGGGAGATCAAATAACTCAGACAGTAGCTTTCTTAGCCATACTGCCTCACAACTAGCTGAACAGGCTGCAACATATTCTGCCTCAGCTGTACTTAGTGCTACACATGACTGCTTCCTGCTAAACCAAGAGATCACACCTGATCCCATACTAAAGCAACACCCATATGTGCTCTTCCTATCTGCAGCACTGCCAGCCCAATCTGAATCAACATAACCCTGCAGGTTAAACTTTTGATTCGCTTCATACTTGAGCCCATAATCCACTGTACCCTTCAGGTACCTCAGAACATGCTTTACAACAACCAGGTGAACACTCCTCAGATCCGTCAGGAACTGGGTAATTGTGTTCATAGCAAAGCAAATATCTGGTCTCGTGTTCGTCAGGTACATCAAGGACCCAATCATCTGACGATACATAGAGACATCAACTGGCTCAGATGAAGCATCACATAGAAGCTTCAGATTCGATGCCATAGGTGTGGCCATGGCTTTGTAATCCATCATCTGAAATCTCTTCAGGATATCCACTGTGTACTTCCCTTGACCAAGGAAGATCCCACCTGCACTCTGCCACACCTCCATACCTAGGAAATAGTGCATCATTCCTAAATCTTTCATATCGAATTCAGCAGCAAGCTTTCTCTTAGTATCTATAATAAGTCTGTCATCTCCTGTGACAAATAAGTCATCCACATATAGGAGTAGAATCACAGGATTCCCTTCCTCAACCTTGTAGTAAAGGTTGGAATCTGCTTTACTCTTGGTAAAGCCCAAACTGGATAGGAAACTGTCCATCCTACCATACCAGGTTCTGGGAGCTTGCTTCAAGCCATACAAGGCTTTCTTCAATTTGCACACATGTGACTCCCTGTCATGTATTTCAAAACTGAGTGGCTGTTCCACATATACTTCCTCTTCAACTACACCATTCAAGAAAGCAGTCTTGACATCCATTTGGTGTATTTTCCATTTCATTGCTGCAGCCAGGGCAAGTACTGTTCTAATGGAAGTATACCTGGCTACAGGTGCAAAAGTTTCTTCATAATCTATTCCCTCTTTCTGAGAGAATCCACGAGCTACGAATCTTGCCTTGTATTTCTCCACACTGCCATCTGCAGCATGCTTGATTTTGAAGATCCATTTAGAAGTTACAACTAACTTCTCTTTAGGTCTTGGGACAACATCCCAAACATCATTCTTCATTATTGATTGATATTCCTCAACCATGGAATCCTTCCATTCTTTCTTTTCCACTGCTTCTTCATAACTAGAAGGCTCTTTGTTCATAATGTCACAGAGTAAAGCAACATAGCTGGTCTGTGATCTGGTTCTCTTCTTTGCTCTGTGTTCTTCTTCTAGAATGCCAAATCTTTCTGCATCTTGAATGAGCTCTCTAGCCCATGCAGGTTTCCTCTTGTGAGAGTTATCCTCACGGGGTGGATCTACAGGTTCTTGTGGCTCTTCAAATTCATGAGCAACTTCTGGAATTGCTTCAGTCATGGTAGTGTCTTGACATCTTGTTTCCTTAGGTTCTTCATAAACTTCGGTAGGTGCGTTCCTTGATTTGATGAATGCTGAGTTTTCATCAAATGTTACATCCCTGCTGACATCAATCTTCTTGAACCCTGAAAAGTATATTCTGTAAGCCTTCGAGATTTCACTGTAACCCACAAAGATACCCTTCTTTCCTGAAGGATCTAGTTTAGTCCTCTTTTCCTTTGGGACATGAGTGTACACTGGACAACCAAACATTCTGAGATGACTGACTTCAGGTTTCTTACCAGAAAAGACCTCTTCTGGTGTCTTGTTGTCCAATATCTTGTGGGGTGTTCTGTTCTGCACATATATAGTTGTTCTAGCTGCTTCTGCCCATAAATGCATAGGTAGATCCTGGTCATGCAACATTGCCCTTGCTGCTTCCATAATGGTTCTGTTCTTCCTTTCTGCAACTCCATTCTGTTGAGGATTATACGGTGCAGTCAACTCCCTCTTAATCCCTGAATCACTACAAAGCTTCTTGAATTCACTTGAGGTGAATTCTCCACCATTGTCGGATCTGAATGTTTTGATCTTATTGTCAGTTTGATTCTCCATCAATGTTTTGAATTCCTTGAATTTATCAAATACCTCATCTTTTCTCTTCAAGAAGTATACCCAAGTCTTCCTGGAGAAGTCATCAATAAATGAGACATAGTAAACATACCCACTTAGGGAATTGGATGACATAGGACCACATACATCTGAGTGGATGATTTCCAGGATGTCTTTTGCCTTGCTTTCACTGCTTGGGAAATCCTTCTTTATGTTCTTACCTTTTGCATATCCTTTGCAAACACCTTCATGTTTGGTCTTGATTTCAGGAAGACCCTCTACTTCCTTGCTTGCAATTGGAAGTGCTCTATAGTGCATATGAGCAAGTCTTCTATGCCAAAGTTCACTTGGATCCATGGATTGATGCACCATGGCATGTTCAGGTTGTCCCTTCAATTTATACAAACCTCCCTCTTGCTCTCCAATCACTACTGCATCATCTATGGTCTTTCCCTTTGGCCACATTAGGACTTGGCCATCCACAAATGCAACCCTCATACCTTTTGCATCCAATGCAGAGATTGAGAGTAAGTTCTTCTTTAGCCCAGGTACATAAAGAACTTCTTTCATCTTCAAATATTTTTCAGAGTCTAGGTTGTAGGAGGCTTCACCACTTCCTTTGATTGGGTATTGATAATCATCCCCAAGTTTCACCTTATGGGGTGATTCATGTTCAGATAGATTCACAATAGATTCCTTAAACCCAGTCATGTGTTTGGAAGCCCCACTATCAATCAACCAATCATTACAACCATGGGAGATGGTACCTATGAGAGCAGAGATTAGAACATACTCTGCTTCACTTGATGAGTCATCATCACTTTCTTCCCTAGCCTTTTTCTTGGGTGGTTCATCATCCTCGACAGCATGAGCATGAAACCTTCTTTTGCTGCCATTCTTCTTCTTGTTGGAGTTGTTGTTGTCCTTCTTGTTCTTGGGAAAATTTATGGCAATATGTCCTTTCTCATTACAAGTGAAGCATATTCTTCTTTCTTTGAAGTGATGTGAAGATTTCTTGGAGTGAGATGGCTCTCTCTTAAACTTCCCTTTCTTGGTGTGAGCTGTGAGAGCTTGATATTCATTCCCCATCTTTTCTTCTCATGCCATAAGCCTTGCTTCTTCTTGTGAGCATTCTTCTCGTAGTCTACTGAAGGAGATCAACTTCTTCCTTGCAAAAATTCCTTGGATAAAGGAATCCCATGCCCTGGGTAGGCCATTTAGAGTGGTCATTACCACTTCACCATTCTCCACCATTTCATCTACTGCTTCCAGCTGTTCCTTGATCTGGGAGACCCTTGAAAAATAAGATTGAATGGTTTCTCCATTCTGAAATTTTACTCCTTTCAATTGGTTCCGCAGGGTCATCTTCCGATTTATGTTCTTCCCCTCAAACAGCTTGGTCAAAGAGTCAAACATCTCCTTGGGTGTCTTAAGAGAAGACACATGGGGCATGAGATGGTCTTTGATAGAATCAACAATGATTGTTTTTGCCTTGACCAAGTTCTTCTTGTGCAATGCCTTGGCCTCTTCATCCTCTGGGATAGGGATGTCTTCTTTCACATATGAGTCCAACTCATTCTCTTCCAGGATTAACCCAATTCTATACTTCCAAGCTCGGAAGTTATCAGCCCCTTCAAGCTTATCCTCAATCTTGGTGTGGAGAGACATCTTAAAGAGTACTTCAAATGGAAATAGAAAAGATTTAGATCTTACCACTTGAAGTGCTGAAAACTGGATCTGGTCTCGGATTAGGGTTTGCCAGAGAAACCCTAAAAATTCAAAATGTGAATTTCAAATTTCTAAAAGGATAGAAAGATGCACCTTGATGAGCTGATCAGCCTGGTGCATTCAGAATTTGAGATCAGCAAAGTCTTGCCCTTCAGAATTTCCTTTTTGTCCTCCCGGGTTCACTCGGGAGAGCCCTGAATTAGGGTTTGAGTTTCCCGAAGATCTACCCAGCCAAAAATCTCGATCCAAAGCTCTAAACTTTGATTTTTACAAGGAGCTTCCAGCTGTGTCTTCAGATTCCAGACATTACTATTTTTGTGTAAACCCTAATTTTTAGGGCCAAATCTGAAAATGCTCGGAATTGAATTCTGATTGGATAGATAGATGCGCCTTGATGAGTAGAGTCAATCTACTATACTGATTTTCAAAAATATGTGGAGAGAAACCCAATAAAAAAGGAACTCAAGCTTCCGTCACTGCAAAATGTCTTCTTCTCAGGTTAGCTCTGATACCATGTTAAATTTTGAGCATTAATTCACAATACTCTAGGATCTTTGCTGAGAGAATAACATCTACAGTATATCAATGCATGACAATCACAATATGACAAGCATGACAAGAATCAAAAGCATAAGAGACAAGAGACACAGAGTTTCCGTGGGGAAAACCCTAAGGTGAAAAACCCCACAACTTCCTCAGAGATAGAGAGAGCAATGGCTCAACCAAAGTACAACCAAATAACACTGAGATAGTCTCCTGATAGCAGATGATCCTCCTCCTCACTAGTGCGCCACTTTTCAAGTGAGAATGAGTTACTTTTTCGAGTGTGTAAAATAGAGATCTCCGATCTCTATTTATACTTACCTTTTTGCCCAGTGACCTTATGGGGTCGACTTGTATATTTAGATACATCCACATTATATTATATATAATTCAGGGCCGACCCCACATGGTGGTCTAATAACCAATCAGCAAGTACACACACTTGCGACACTTGTCAATCCACATGACGACACTTCCTTATAGAGGAATAACACATCTCTTATAAGGGTACAATAAATATATATAAAATACACAGATGAAATACATTCCGAAGTTACATATACATCAACACTCCCTCTTAACTAGGAAGGTATTTCTCAACACAGATCTGCTAGACAAGTCTTCTTCTTGGGATCATCGTCATCATCATCGTCACTGCTGCTGCTATCTCAACCAATATCTGACTCTACTCGTCATAGGAAATTCTATAGAGCCAGTCCTTTTTCATACTGGATGTAGGCCCACCATCTGCAGGGCTTCATCATCACTGGCCATACTGTGGAATCCTCAGGACTTATTACGTGCGTCACAAAACCTAGCTGCAGCATCCCAGGCTATTACGAGCACACAACTCTACCTGTAGGATCTCCCAGGAGCACATTACAGGTGACCCATCACAAAACCTGGTTGAACATCCCAAGATGTTACGAGCACACGGCTCTACCTGTCGAATCTCCCAGGAGCACATTACATGTGATCTCACCACAAGAACTGGCTGAAGCATCTGAGGCCTTTTTCATCCTGTCCATATCTCCCAGGAGCAAATTACATGTGGTCATGGCAAAACCTAGCTGAAGCATCTGAGGCCTTTTTCATCTTGTCCAGATCTCCCAGGACCAAATTACATGCCATAGGACAAAACCTCACAAGAGCATCTGCCAGATATCCCAGGGCACCGAATTACATGCCATAGGCAAAACCTCGAAAGACTATTTGCAGATATCCCAGGGCACAAATTATATATCCTTCCAAGCAAAACCTCGAAAGAGCATTTGCCAGATGTCCCAGGGCACCGAATTACATGCCATAGGCAAAACCTCGAAAGGCCATCTGCAAATATCTCAGGGCACAAATTACATGCTTACCTGCACAACCTAATCCACGGCCACAAAGTATCATCTGATACTTACCATACATCATCCTAATGTACACATGATCATCCTGATCATCATCACTGCAACAACCTGATGCATGTCATCTGGAGAAGCTTGTCATCCACGATCATCCTGATCATACAATGCATCCATCTGATGCACACCAAGTATCTACCTGATATATATCATCACACATAGTGTATCCACCTGATACATAGATACATGATCCACACAATGCATCCATCAACATACATGATCTACCTGATCATACCTGATACATATCAATATACATGATCTACTTGATCATACAATGTATCCACCTGATACATATACAGATACATGGTCCAAGCATCCAACATGATGCATATACAAAATACATACAAATGATCCAACCGATCATATCCAGCATCCAACATGATGCATACATACATATGAATGATCCAACTGATCATATCCAGCATCCAACATGATGCATACATACATATAAATGATCCAACTGATCATATCCAACATCCAACATGATGCATACATACATATACATACAAATGATCCAACTCATCATACAAAGCAGATGGAAGGACATAATATGGTTCTGGGGGTCTTCACCTGCCTTGCCCTCAAACTTAGGGATGTCTGATGGGAGCTTAGTGGGCATGTGAGGCCACGCAAGGTCGTGTTTGATGGGATCGTTAGTCAGTTTGGCCAAGTCAGGTAGGTTGAGACTAGCCATGAATGGCAAACTAGTAGAAGGATGTGACATACTGGTGGTTGTGACCACATTGGGGCCAATGCCCCCGAGTGGAGGGGCTGGGTTTGGGATGTTGCCCCTAGGTGGAGGAATGAATGTGGTATGGGACGGTCCTGCACCGCCAAGGGTAGTGTGAGTCACTGGTGGAGTTGGGATGGGTATGCTAGCTACTAGAATGGGTACAGTGATTGGAATGGTAGATGTGGGCCCCATCGAGGGCATACCCAAAGTGAGTTTGGTAGCTGGTGTGGTGGTGGATGCTCCACCAACGGTTCCTACAAAGAAAGGGTTGGACGTCATGCCAGCCATGGGGCTGTTTGGTGCAGTGTAGGTGGGGTTCTTGGACTCTGCCTCAAAATCAGAGGTAAAATAAGGGGCGTCTAGGTCGGGTGACGGAGTTCTATGCTATTGACGAGTGGAGTCAAGTGACAAAGCTCGATATCTATGATGAGTGGTATCAAGTGATGAAGATCTACGTCTATGACGGGTGATGTCAAGTGAACCGTGCTGCGGGGGCTCACCTCGGAGGCGCCGAGAATGTCTCGGGGACTCAATGGTGATAGATGGTGTCAAGTATCTGGGGGTTGTGTTGAGTGAAAAACAACTCAGAAAATCCTAATGAAACCGAGTGTGCTAAAGGAGAGCACAAAAAATATGGCACTCAGGTCAACAACCAACTCAAAACACTTACTATAATAGCTGTGTTATAATAAGCGGAGTATCAACAGAAATGGTCAGAATATCAACAAGCAGCAGGTTTCCTAAAAAATAAAAAATGGTGGACTCACTAGACCAAAGGGAGGTAAGGGAGCATGCAAACACCTAGCTAAATAGTATTCTGACTCAACCAGACATATCCTTTGCAAGGTGATGAAATCCAAGTCAGACAATATGGATAGTAGAGCCAAGTGGCTAAAGATATCCCCCTATCGGGAGGGACACCGGGAAGTCAATCCTAGAGGAAAGACAACCGAGATACCCCGTTCATGACACGTCCAGAAAAGGTGAACCTGCAATTTGGTTCTATCGCCTCTGTACCCCCATACGGGTGGTACACCAAGAACTATGAAAGGTATCCTTCGGTTACTGAATGGATTGCAGTATTCCACTCAGGCCTCCGGAACCAGTCTGGCTACTTTAACCCTCCTAGGGGAGAGGCCCTCTGATAAACTGGTTGTGACCGTGCCAAAAAATACTAGGGGATTTTGGTTCCCTAATGGACAACAACTATGTCTCAAGTGTAAGTGACCGAGGGGTGTTATTTGGATGCCTATCCCCCTGACCCTACCTAACTACAATATTCTTATGTGTTCCCAAAGTGGGGTTAAAATGTTGGTTGTGTTAAGTAGTATTTTAGGGCTCACTTGAATTAGGTGACAGAGTGTGTGCGTGTGAGATAATGAACCTAAGTAAAAGTTCCACGGGGTGGGAAACTTTCTAACTAATAATAATAATGCAGAAATTAAACTTTGAAATGCAAAATTTTCTCTTTTCAATTAAAATGCTGAAATTTAAAAAATTCTGTAAATGGAACAGAAATAATACTGCAAAAAAAGGCTGTAGGGAAGTATGGCTGCAGATAGGACAGGTGGCTATGCTGGTGCATAAAAAATTGCAGCAAAGTGTTGGGTTCAAACAGGGAAAAAGTGCAGAAAAAAAATCGCGGGTCTGTGGCGAAACTGCGCGGTCGGACTGCGGGAAATAGGTCAACAGTCGCAGGAAGATCGTGGGAAAATGGATGAAAGCTGCAGGTGGATCGTAGCAAAATGGCTGAAAGCCGCAGGTCGACCGCAGGAAAAAGGGAAACAGCCGCAGTCGGAACGCAGGAAAAGGGTGAATAGCTGCGGTCGGATCGCAGGAAACAGGATGAAAGTCGAGATCAGATCGTAGGTAACAGACTGGAAATTGCAGGGAGATCGCAGGTAACAGTTTGAGAGCCGCGGTCAGATTGCAAGTAACAGTCTGAAAGCTGTGGTCGGATCACAACTGTGGGGAAAAAAGTCACGATTTACGGCAGCCAAAAGGGACAGCCGAAAGGAAAAAAACAAAAAAATATTGCAGAAAACTAAAAACTTCTAAAAACTATAACCAGAAATTCAAAGGAACACTAGTGGAGTCACCAAAACTGTAGCTAGGGTTTTCACCCTAGCTTGTGCAAATGAGCACCTACTAAGGAGAAGGGACTCCTTAGTAGCAGTTCAGTAAAAATAGTAAAAGCAATACAGTAAATGAAAACAACAACTTTAAACTAGCATGTGCATAAACAGAAAAGACAAGATAATAAAATATTTTTGTATTGATTATACCTCAGATGTAGAGGTTGGTGGAGCCCTTGCAGCAGTCCAAGAGGGTTGCTTCCAAGCTCTAGTGTTGTTCCTTCTCCTTCTTCCAAAGATGTTTTGGAAATGGAGCCAAATGGGGTTCTTTTATGGAAAGTAGCTCCAAAGGGAGAGCTAGGGTTTCGTGAGAATTTTTGACAGAGTGAGGATAGGGATGATTGTGGATGAAAAATGGGGAGCCTCCATCACCTATTTATAGGTTTTTAGTGGTGGAGTGCTGACCCATGGTTTTGGGCACCATATGGTTTAGGTCAGCTGTATAGGGTTCTTGCTTCCTTTTTTCCCTCTTTTTCCTCTTTTTTGTATTTTTTATTCTCTTTTTAGAGGGTTTTTGCTATTTTTGGAGGAATTTACATTATTTTGGGGGAAAAAAAGGGGGGTTTTGGCCTTTTGGAGGATTTTTAATGGGTTTTTTTTTGGCCTTTTGGAGACTTTTTAATGGGTTTTTAAGGTTTTGGAGGAAACTATGGTAGGAAATATGGACAAATGAGTCATGTAATGATGGAGATGAGGTAGTGAGCACTTTTTGGGTGTTAACACAGAGTTCAAATGCGACAGTTTCAGCGAGGTAGGCTGAGTCCTGCCAAACAGAAGCTTTGAACGCTCGATTTTGTCGAAGTGTTAGCCATTTCAGATTGCGATTGCGAGCTATGTCGGTGTAACCTACCGTGTTTCACCGTAATGAAAACCTTAGAAAAAGATAAGGCAAAAGCTGTGTTTCAGATGACTTGAATGAGTCTGAGTGATAGTTTCGGTCGAATTGGGCGAGTTTACCTGAAACAAGAAGGATTTAAAAACTTAACCAAAACGAATGCTTGTTGCGGCTCAACTCAATGAGTTTCAATGAAACGGGGAAAGCTGAAAAATTACCAAAAGGATCCGAATGTTGCGGCCCAACTAAGTGAGTTGTGCTACCATTTTGGCTCAAAAAACTCAGTTTTACTTAGCAGAAAAAAAAAAACTCAAGGACTTGACTCCTAGGAAAACTCTTCTAAAAACAAGAAGGAGGGGCCCCAATATTTAGAAAATTTTGGGGAGGGATGTTGCAGTAACAACAAGTACCTTTCAGATAGGTACTTCTGTTTGAAGAAGGTTGCAAAATTTTTCCACTTTATCTTCTTCTCCTTGATCAAGCGAGTCAGCTTGAGATCGTCCCACCACACTGATGCCTTACCTTGCAGATTGAAAACAACAATTCTAGCCTTAATGAGGCTAGAATAATCAAACATGCATAGGTACTTCTCCATGTCTCTCAACCACAACTCTGCTTCTTCTCCAATTTTAATTTCTCCGTTAAAAGTAGGAGGCTTGATCTTCCGCAATTCTGAATGAAAGTGATGCATTTTTCCTATTTTCTTTTTCTTCTTAGGAATGCACTCTTTAGAATCCTCGCCCTGTGACTCTTCGTCACTGACATCCATATTAAGACTAGCATAATTTCTTGGAGTTGTAGATTTGAAGTTGGAATTTCTCTTGGTGACTGATTTTTTTGCATGCTATTCCTCCGGTGTTGGGAGGTGACTGTTCTCTTTTTCCATCAATTTTTGCAGTAGGATAGCATTGATTTCTTGTTGCTCTTCAAAGTTCTTAATGTTGTCTTCTTTGATGCTCACTAATTCAGCTTTCAGACTTTTCATTGTTTCCAACATCTTGCTGGATGGTGTTGCTCTTAGTGGAGAATTTGGATTTCTCCCATGCCTGCTGGCCATCTCTCCGTGCTGACTGGATGTTTCTATAGCCAGTACGCCTTCTTGCTCTACAGAATTTAATCCTGCCATTTAAAGTTTCAGCTGCTCTATTGTCTAAGTGTGGCCAACCAGCTGTTTGTTAGACTTTAAAAACAACAGGTAATAATAATAAAAAATTACAGGTAGTATGCTACAGGAAAATATTTAAGCATTCATACAAAAAAATTTAAAAGCACATCATACATGCAATGAGCTTAAGGTCCTAGTGTAGTGACCGTGCTCTGATACCAATTTGTCATGTCTCCACTTAACAAATTTTTTTGTTGCATGGGTCCAATGACCCTACAGTACTGCGTATACTTATGCCATTAATTATTAATTATACTTAGTAATTTATCATAAGCATAACCTGATATGTACGTCTGTCATACATTCTACGGAATGCTCACCGTGGCTCTTTCGAAGTGCTATAGTCTTTCAGACTATACGCACCCTTACGTATTTTATGTGATAACATAAAGTATACTTGATCAAGCGTATGTGTCATGGAGGTCCTTTATGCTGACATGATGACACATACTAACTTCTGTCCAAGTGACAATGAACACATACTTTCTACCTGAACCAAGGGTGTAAGAAACAAGGACATGCCTAAGCAGGAGGCACCTAACAAGGACACCCAAGGTCCTATCATCAATTCCTGCTTATTTAGCCATTACATAAATAGACAGATCAATGCTGCATCATGATACATAAACACCTAAATAGGTCCTATGTCCAGTAATGGACTTCAGCCATAATACAAACATTAATACTTGATTTGACCAAAGCAACACTTCTCTTCAATTAAACATATATACGTATTAACTAAATACATACATATATATAACAACTTGCATTAATGATATTTCCTAACATTAGAATTTCCACATGCGAAGGCTCTATAGTGCAAAAGTTATTTATTAAATCAATTAACAACTTTGTATTAAATTGACAATGGCTATTAATATATATATAAATGTTTATTTACATATTATATTAATACATAACATACCATGTAACACAAGTATGCTTTTTAACCTAAACATAATGGCTTCAATACTTTACACTGCCATGTAATTCGACTTACCCATATCTCAACATAGATTAAAAATCGGTTCCATAACATAAAACTTATGCATACAAGTGGATGTAAATATATATAAGGTTATATATATATATTTATATATAATGCATAGCGCTCCTTTCTAAGGCTTAAGGCGCCACCCCAATATGCACGTAATATAAGGAATACTAACCATGTAAAGCGTTAGACTTAAGCCTCAACGCATACACTTAAACATATAAAGGTTCGTTAAGGTGTGGGGTCGCTAATCAAAGCTGACACTACCATACGACGTGGCTCACTAACCACAACGTTCACACGTAACATTGTAGAGATAAGACCGTCAACACATATTCGTGTGAGGGTATTCATGTTGCCACGATGATATGAATCAAAGCCTACGAATGAACATAGCTCGAATTCAACATTAAACATGGACAAAGGATGTCCGACTCAACTGGTTGTAAGTTGACTCGATCCAACCGGTGGCCTGCATGGTTTGTGGATTGCGCCACTCAGGCTTAATCATTCCAAATACACGTTTTAACCCCACTCCTTGCTGCCTTGTTGGCAGGTGACAAATACTCATGCTCATGTGGATGGAGGGTCGCCTACATACTGTGTTGAAAGGCTTGGCGACATGGTGAACATGGTGGTTCGTCCCATTTATGGAACTCTATTAATGGGAATTTATGTCGAGACGTACCATACACTAAACTTTGTATTGCATTAAAAAATTCCTTTGTTCCAAGCCGTTAATGGTGATCCAGGATAATGCATGGGTAGTTGTGATACTTTTGGCACCGTCGATCCAGGTGATGGGATTTCGTGCCCAACCATCTCCATGCCTGCGTTAATTTCATTCCTGTACCGGCCGCAGTGGTCTCCACCTGCTCTCTCTGGTATTCAACGTTGATAGTCCCTTCACTTGGCATTCGGCTCTTGTGTTGTTCAACTTCGATGAGAGCTTTGGCTCTGCGCAGGGTAAGGTGAAGCTCTATTGCCCGGATAATGCACTTCACTTCCAGAGATGCACACGGTACCAGTTAGCACCCTACTCAAAGTGGTCACTATTTCAATGTAAGTGACAGTGTTTACTGTTTGCACCATATTTATGTTTTATATGATGTCGTGGATTACTGTATGTTACGTTTACATTTTTCATGTTAAAGGCCTAAGTTTGACCTTCGTGGTGTTGTTGTGATAGGTGCAACTGGAGCTGTCATGTCCCCACCCATCATACCAGTGCAATGGAGAGGATCGTGATGCTAAAATTGGGCAATCAGCCCTATATTCAATTTATTAAAAACGTCCACATAACATAAAAGACAAGCATGCAGATGTGGAAATCTAAGAAAACACAGCAGGTTAGAAATCTATCACACATCCATCATGCATTCAAGACATTCAAGCTATTCATGTCATAGGCATATTGTAATTAAACAAAGCGGAATTAAAGTCATGTAACTAACTAGCATACACTTAGCATTTCATGATAGCCGTTAAATATAAACATTGCAAAAAAAGCAAATGAGAGTAATCTTAAAACAAGTAGTCTCTGGGCAACCAGCTATGATTCTGCAACGTTCCACCCACCATAGGCCAGTGTGCTCTTCAATCTCTCAGCACCACTACCACCCCTGAGCTGGGCATGATCTCCATAAGGAAAAGGGAAACAACAGGCTCTCACATAGCCAAAGATACACCAGAATCAGCCAAGCCAATCTGCAATTGGGTTTCTCAGGCTGCTAGGAGATGGATAGAGGTGAATTGCTAGGCTAGTGGCTCAACCATTGAGCTATGGATACCTAATTGGGATCATCAAGCCAAATCTGTCCTCTTCCACTCCTAAATCTCTTTCCCACAGGTTCATACCAAACAGGGAGGGACATAACAGCCAAAAATGCAAGTGCTGGGCGTTTTTACAGTAGGATGTCCAAAGATGGGATTTCAACCAGTTCAGAAAAACATGGGAAAGCCCAAACGAAAATTGGAAAATGGGAAATCAACCCCAGGAGCATAATCGTTTTCAGAAAAATGTCCATGGGCATTTCGTGGGAAGAAATGACCTCTATAACCCCAGAAAATCGTGGTTCTCTTCTCCCAGCCACTGTGCTAACCAAAAACGAGTTTGCAGGCATGGAAATATGTAGGAAATGGTGAAAAACGTGAAGGATAAAACGCCAGCAAGCTCAGACTACGTGAGAGGATGAATGCCATGGGTGAAGAATGGCTTTGGGCACAATTTCGTGGGGGTTTTCTTGCCCAGCAAGCCAAAAATTGATTTCCCAAGTTGTTGGCTTGCCCATACACGAAAATTGACAACCATACCTCTCCCATCCCAAGGCATTAATTGTCTCAATCAATTCTTGCAAGAATTGAATGATTGGGTGCATGAGACCAAATGGGTGTTGATGTATATGTAACTTCAGAATGTATTTCATCTATATTTATTATACCCTTATTAGAGATGTGTTATTCCTCTATAAGGAAGTGTCGTCATGTGGATTAACAAGTGTCGCAAGTGTGTGTACTTGCCAATGGGTTATCAGACCACCATGTGTGGGGTCGGCCCTGAAATATATATTATATTGTGGATGTACCTAGCTAGACAAGTCGGCCCCATAAGGTCACTGGGCAAATAGGTTAGTATAAATAGAGATCGGGAGATCTCTATTTTGATCATTCGGAAAGACACACTTCTCTCACTCAGAAAGTGGTGCACTAGTGAGGAGGAGGATCATCTTCTCTAGGAGACTATCTCAAGTGTATTTTGGTTGTACTTTGGTTGAGCCATTTCTCTCTCTATCTCTGAGGAAGTTGTGGGGTTTTTCACCTTAGGGTTTTCCCCAAGGAAACTCTGTGTCTTTTGTCTCTCATGCTTTTGATTCTTGTGATGCTTATTGTGATTGTTATGCATTGATATATTGTATATGTTATTCTCTCAGTAAATATCCTGGAGTATTGTGAATTAATGCTCAAAATTTAACATGGTATCAGAGCTAACCTGAGAAGAAGACATTTTGCAGTGACGAAAACTTGAGTTTCTTGTTTATTGGGTTTCTCTCTACATATTTTGGAAAAGAAGTATAGTAGATTGACTCTAATCATCAAGGAGAATCTATCTGTCCAATCAGAATTCAATTCTGAGCATTTTCAGATTTGGCCCTAAAAATTAGGGTTTCCACAAAAATAGGAATTTCTGAAATCTGAAGACATAGCTGGAAGCCCCTTGCAAAAATCGAAGTTTAGAGCTTTGGATCTAGATTTTTGGCTGGGTAGATCTCCAGGAAACTCAAACCCTAATTTAGGGCTCTCCCTAGTGAACCCGGGAGGACAAAAAGGAAAATCTGAAGGGTAAAGCTTTGCTGATCTCAAATTCTGAATACACCAGGCTGATCAACTCATTAAGGTGCATCTTTCTATCCTTTTAGAAAGTTGAAATTCACATTTTGAATTTTTAGGGTTATTCGACAAACCCTAATACGGGACCAGATATAGTTTTCAACATTTCAAGTGGTAAGACCTAAATATTTTCTATTTCCATTTGAAGTACTCTCTAAGATGTCTCACCACACCAAGCTTGAGGATAAGCTTGAAGGAGCTGATAACTTCCAAGCTTGGAAGTATAGGATTGGGTTAATCCTGGAAGAGAATGAGTTGGACTCATATGTAAAAGAAGACATCCCTATCCCAGAGGATGAAGAGGCTAAGGTATTGCATAAGAAGAACTTGGTCAAGGCAAAGAGAATCATTGCTGATTCTATCAAAGACCATCTCATACCCCATCTGTCTTCTCTAAAGACACCCAAGGAGATGTTTGACTCTTTGACCAAGCTATTAGAAGGGAAGAACATAAATCGGAAGATGACCCTATGGAACCAATTGAAAGGAGTAAAGTTTCAGAATGGAGAAACCATTCAATCTTATTTTTCAAGGGTCTCCCAGATCTAGGAACAACTAGAAGCAGTGGATGAAATGGTGAGAATGGTGAAGTGGTGATGACCACTCTAAATGGCCTACCCAGATCATGGGATTCCTTTATTCAAGGAATTTGTGCAAGGAAGAAGTTGATCTCCTTCAACAAATTGCGGGAAGAATGCTCTCAAGAAGAAGCTAGGCTTGTGGCCTGAGAAGAAAAGATGGGAAATGAAGATCAAGCTCTCACAGCACATGCCAGGAAAGGAAAGTCCAAGAAGGAATCAAATCATAATAGAAAATTCTCACACCACCATTATCATAAAGATAAGAAAGATCTTAGATGCTTCAATTGCAATGAGAAGGGACACTTTGCTTCAGATTGTCCCAAGAAGAAGAAAGACAACAACAACTTCAACAACAAGAAGAAGAATAACAAAAGAAGATATCATGCTCATGCTGCCGAAGATGATGAACCCCCAAAGAAGAAGGCTAGGGTAGAAAGTGATAGTGATGATGACTCATCAAGTGAAGAAGAGTATGTTCTAATTTACGCTCTCACAGGTACTATCTCCCATGGTTGTAATGATTGGTTGATTGACAGTGGGGATTCCAAACACATGACTGGGTTTAAAGAATCTTTTGTAAATCTGTCTGAACATGAATCACACCATAAAGTGAAACTTGGGGATGATTATCAATGCCCAATCAAAGGAAGTGGTGAAGCCTCCTACAACCTAGATTCTGGAAAATCTTTGAAGATGAAAGAAGTCCTTTATGTACCTGGGCTGAAGAAGAACTTACTCTCCATCTCTGCATTGGATGCAAAAGGTATAAGGGTTGCATTTGTGGATGGCCAAGTCCTAATGTGGCCAAAGGGAAAGACCATAGATGATGCAGTAGTGATTGGAGAGCAAGAGGGAGGTTTGTATAAATTGAAGGGACAACCTGAACATGCCATGGTACATGAATCCATGGAGACAAGTGAACTTTGGCATAGAAGACTTGCTCATATGCACTATAGGGAACTTCCAATTACAAGCAAGGTTGTAGAGGGTCTTCCTGAGATCAAGACCAAACATGAAGGTGTTTGCAAAGGATGTGCAAAAGGTAAGAACATTAAGAAGGCTTTCCCAAGCAATGAAAGCAAGGTAAAAGACATCCTGGAAATCATCCACTCAGATGTATGTGGTCCTATGTCATCCAGTTCTTTGAGTGGGTATGTTTACTATGTCTCATTTATTGATGAATTCTCCAGGAAGACTTGGGTATACTTCTTGAAGAACAAAGATGAGGTGTTTGATAAGTTCAAGGAATTCAAAACCTTGATGGAGAATCAAACTGACAAGAAGATCAAAACATTCAGATCCGACAATGGTGGAGAATTCACCTCAGGTGACTTCAAGAAGCTTTGCAGTGATTCAGGGATTAAGAGGGAGTTGACTGCTCCTTATAATCCTCAACAGAATGGAGTTGCAGAAAGGAAGAACAAAACAATCATGGAAGCAGCAAGGGCAATGCTGCATGACCAGGATCTACCTATCCATCTATGGGAGGAAGCAGCTAGAACAGCTGTATATGTGCAGAATAGAACACCCCACAAGATATTGGACAACAAAACACCAGAAGAGGTCTTTTCTGGTAAGAAACCTGAAGTAAGCCATCTCAGAATATTCGGTTGTCCGGTATACACACATGTCTCAAAGGAAAAGCGGACCAAGCTAGATCCTTCAGGAAAGAAGGGTATCTTTGTGGGTTACAGTGAAAGATCGAAGGCTTACAGAATATACTTTCCAGGGTTCAAGAAGATTGATGTCAGCAGGGATGTAACATTTGATGAAAACTCAGCATTCATCAAATCAAGGAAGGCACCTATCGAAGTTTATGAAGAACCTAAGGAAACTAGATTTCAAGACACTAACATGACTGAAGCAATTCCAGAAGTTGTTCATGAGTTTGAAGATCCGCAAGAACCTGTAGATCCACCTCATGAGGATAACTCTCACAAGAGGAAACCTACATGGGATAGAGAGCTCATTAAAGATTCAGAAAGATTTGGCATTCCAGAAGAAGAACACAGAGCAAAGAAGAGAACCAGATCACATACCAGCTACGTTGCTTTACTCTATGACATTATGAACAAAGAACCTTCCAGTTATGAAGAAGCAACGGAAAAGAAAGAATGGAAGGATGCCATGGTTGAGGAATACCAATCAATAATGAAGAATGATGTTTGGGATGTTATCCCAAGAGCTAAAGAGAAGTTTGTTGTGACTTCCAAATGGATCTACAAAATCAAGCATGCTGCAGATGGTAGTGCAGAAAAATACAAAGCAAGATTCGTAGCTCGTGGATTCTATCAGAAAGAGGGAATAGATTATGAAGAAAATTTTGCACTTGTAGCCAGGTATACTTCCATCAGAACAATACTTGCCTGGCTGCAGCAATGAAATGGAAAATACACATGATGGATGTCAAGACTGCCTTCTTGAATGGTGTAGTTGAAGAGGAAGTATATGTGGAGCAACCACTCGGTTTCGTGTTAGGAACCCATGTATTTACTTTGTTAGTATATTGTTGTTGGACGCATATGCTTTGTAAGTCGTCCCGTAGTATTTTTTGATCAATAGTTTGTGTTATTGTTGTTGGCGCATATGCTTTGTAAGTCGCCCGTAGTATTGTTGATCCATAGTTTGTAGTGGCCCATGGTTTTGACCCATAGTATTGGCGCCTAGACTTAGTATATAAGTGTGTGTTGAGACCTATGAAGGCACCGTGAAGTTAATTGTATTGAGCTTGCTTAAAGGAGGTTGCCCCCTCAAAGTGGCCTGTCATCAATATAAAAGTGATTCTGAGTCAGTTCTCATATCGTTTGGCTCTTGCTCATGGTAGATTCCAATATTCATCATGGACTTACCCATATTTGCCATGCCCAAAAAAATCTACCTGAAATCTGATACTTCCATCAGCCAAACGCTTTGTAAGTCTCTATGCATGTAATATTTCATTGCTGCCACAGTCACCGAAGCATTATAATATCACCAAAACCATTCACTTCATGTGAATCATTACCATACTGGAGTTGCATGGTTTAATTACATCATTTTATGCAATCATTCTCTTGCTCTTAAGATTGATAATAGTTCACCATTCCATCTATTATCTAATTGCAATGAAACATACATCACAATCATGCATTCTCACAATGCATCTCATCATGTGCACCTATACCTATGCATACACATTTACATCACTCACATAATCTTTTAATGTGCACTCAATGCATAACCACAAGATTGTACATAATATTTTAATGCACATTTCCTCAATGCTACCTTGCATTAAGTTATGAGTACTATGCGTTCAACATAATTCAAACATAGTTGAAGGGATCTTACCAAATCCTCTTTCAACATTCATGCAATTTACGCACCAATAACCATTACCTGCATGGCTGATATTAACATCACTTGATGTTACCTGATCAGTTGGCCTCTTACCAAGGCTACACAGTCCTTTTGCCAACCTCATGATCATAGATTTGTTGCACCATCCCTTCCTCATATGGTTGTTGGTCATATGCAACAACATCATCCTCATCTTTAGCCATGCTTCAGTTGCATTTGGCCCTCTAACCAATGCGAACACAACTAATGATTAGAAACCACAATCATTGTCTTAAGTGGCTCATTGCATATGTAAAAATTCACTATTTTACCAATATGCAATATCCTATTCATGCACAACATTTCCACATGCACTATGCAATGTTTGTTAATATGCCATCTAGTGCATATGCATCTATGTAATCTCTTACATTTTCACATTCCTATGCCATAGTTTATATGCATGACAATTTTATAATTATAAATACGATATCAAAACAGGGGGGTTAGGGAATTCTCCCTTTCCAATCCCTCATCGTAGAATGGAATCCCTCTTCCATATCATAGTTGGTCTGATTTCCTTCCAGTCATGCAATTGTAGAAATTGCCCATATTGACAACAAAATTTTGTTTTTGTCAAACAGCCGCTGGCACTCTTCTGTACCAAATATCTATGATACATGTGGACCCTATTCAAACTCTGGTCATGCATCCCTGTTCTCCTCTGGATAAGCTTTCCAACGCCTATCCCCGTGCTCCATTCTGACCCAAGACTTGGAATTTACATTCTTCCAAAATTGCAAACTTTGCCCAAATTTTGCCCGAAATTCGGCACACAGCTGCAATTTATTCTAAAAGGCCAGCTTCAGCTGCTTGTAGAAGCAAATTTAGGAAGAATCATGAAAACTTATCTTCTAAGAGAAGGTAGTCCATATAACAAGGAACACTCAAAAACCTTCAGATCCCTGTTCCGATGCACCAGTCAACTTCTATAAAATTCGGGGTTTGGCTACTTTTAACTTTTCACTTTTCCCCCAAAATCTCAAAATTTGGCCAAAAATGGCTATCTCCCAAACTATGCATTTCTGGAAAATCTTCGTCTAACAAAAAATGTCCGTCTTAATGAGAAGATGATATGTCTAGTTTAGTAAAATTTTTAATTCCAACATCCAGGGTCACTTTTACTGTCCACAAGCTTTTCAAAATCCTGAAAAAGTGGCCCAGAACAGTGCCTTTTGGCCTTCTTGCTCATCCCGACTCCACATCCTTTGGAGTTTGACTCCAAGATTCCAAACTTAACACTGTGCCTTCTCCATGGCCACACCATATCGATTTCATCCCAAATCGACCTTTCGTCGAGCCTCGGGACACCCTCTTGCAAAAGTCACTATTCTCCATCTTCTGTCAAATTGGAACATATTGGGTTCGGGACCCTCTCTGGTTCTTTCATGGCCTTTGTTAATGGCCTCTTAGCCCCATAGGAATCATCCCATTTTGATCTCAACTGCTCCTATCCAAAAATCAAGTTTTTGGCTCTATACTTTTTTTTTTTTTCTGCTCCTCCCATCGCTGGTCGCGGCTCAACCTTTGTGACCATCGTTGGATTTGACCTTAACTCCCCCGTCACAATGCAGGTTTTATCCTTAACGTTGCCGCCCTTGGCGCTGTATCTAACTCTAAAATTGCCGCCGTAGCGCATGTTTTAGCCCTATATTATGCGCCAGTTTCGCCCATCCTGGCCTTTTCTTCGTCGCTCGTTGCAATTTTTAACATTAACTGTGCCGCGCTCTCCATGCACATCACAGATTTTAAGTTAAAATTGCCGCCGCCACGTGCAAAACTTAACCTTATCTCCGCCATCGCGCGTCGCAAACTTAACATTAATTTTGCCACCGTGCGCCGCGCGCATCGCAGGCTTTACCCTTAAATTTGCCGCGGGTCCTACCACCAAATTTGCCACCGCGCACCGTGCATGGCACAGATTTTAATGCTAATTCCGCCATCGTGCATGCAGAGTTATTCTTAAATTTTCCGTTGCACCTGTGGTGCAAAAATTAGCATTAATTCTGCCGCCGTGCGCGCAGAACTTAATGCTAAAATCGCCGACAGAGCTTTTAGCAGAACCCATAATTACTTTAAAAAATTGCAAATTTTCACAGACAGTTAGAAATTTTTCTGGAATGTTCCCTTCGTTTCTTTACAGAGGTGAGTTACTACAGATCAAACTTGCATAAAAACAGTAATAGAATGCCAAGAACTTGCATCTCTTCACAATTTTGCAAAAATACCCAAAACAGTCATGGGAATGATTTCCCATTCTAACAAATAGAAGCCATGAGATCTTCAGGTTTCTTTAATGCATTTTAATCCCAAATACTAAATACATATACACACAATGATGAAGGGCCCAACAACCGTAGTGTTGAACCTTAAGCTCTGATACCATTCTGTCACGTCCCTACCCATCATACCAGTGCACTGAAGAGGATCATGATGCTAAAACTGGGAAATTAGCCCTATATTCAATTTATTAAAAACGTCCACATAACATAAAATACAGGCATGCAGATGTGGAAATCTAAGAAAACACAGCAGGTTAGAAATCTATCACACGTCCATCATGCATTCAATATATTCAAGCTATTCATGTCATAGGCATATTGTAATTAAACACAGCGGAATTAAAGTCATGTTACTAACTAGCATACACTTAGCATTTCATGACAGCCGTTAAATATAGACATTGCAAAAATAGCAAATGAGAGTACTTATCTTAAAACAAGTAGTCCCTGGGAAACCAGCTATGCTTCTGCAACGTTCCACCCAGCCATAGGCCAGTGTGCTCTTCAATCTCTTAGCACCACTACCACCCCCGAGCTGGGCATGATATCCACAAGGAAAAGGGAAACAACAGGCTCTCACATAGCCAAAGATACACCAGAATCAGCCAAGCCAATCTGCAGTTGGGTTTCTCAGGCTGCTAGGAGATGGACAGAGGTGAATTGCTAGGCTAGTGGCTCAACCATTGAGCTATGGATACCTAATTGGGCTCTTCAAGCCAAATCTGTCCTCTTCCACTCCTGAATCTCTTGCTCACAGGTTCATACCAAACGGGGAGGGACATAACAACCAGAAATGCAAGTGCTGGGCATTTTTACAGTAGGATGCCCAAAGATGGGATTTCAACCAATTCAGAAAAACATGGGAAAGCCCAAATGAAAATTGGAAAATGGGAAATCAACCCCAGGAGCAGAATCATTTTCAGAAAAATGTCCATGGGCATTTCGTGGGCAGAAACGACCTTTATAACCCCAGAAAATCGTGGTTCTCTTCTCCCAGCCACCGTGCTAACCAAAAACGAGTTTGCAGGCATGGAAAAATGCAGGAAATGGTGAAAAATGTGAAGGATAAAACCCCAGCAAGCTCAGACTGTGTGAGAGGATGAATGCCATGGGTGAAGAATGGCTTTGGGCACAATTTCGTGGGGGTTTTCTTGCCCAGCAAGCCAAAACTCGATTTCCTAGGTTGCTGGCTTGCCCATACACGAAAATTGACAGCCATACCTCTCCCATCCCAAGGCATTAATTGTCTCAATCAATTCTTGGAAGAATTGAATGATTGGGTGCATGAGACCAAATGGGTAGTTGAGAGTTCATGGGTTTCCTCAATGAAATGGCTTAACACCATGGCTCAAGGGTTTGGTTATTTCCCTCCCTATTCCTTGTAAATATCATGCCCCCATCTCTTTGTTTCATTGCATAGTTGGTTGTGGGTTTTTCATTAAAATTGCATATTTACATGATGTCTCCATTTACATTGTGCCTATCTAGCACAAGAGCCATATGCACCGATTATAATTGCCAATACATAATAATTCTAAATCAATGGCGGGGCCTTGGCCTTGAGCTCCTCACCATGATTAACTAACAATATTTACATCATTTACAATATTAATGCAATAGGGTCAAAATGAGGACGTGACAGGAGCCGAGCTACGCCACAACTCGTTTCTTCACTAGGTAATGTCACACATCCATCCCCTTTTCAGTTTCGTCGTGGCATTGTTTACTTTCGTTAACAATTGGTTTTGGGTATCCTTGTGATTTGATCTCTCTCCATGCTGTAATGTGTAGGGAACCAATGACAAAGGTGGAGTTGAAGCACTTCCGCGAGCTCGTAATAGACATGGGGTCATGGCGACTTGCTAAGCTCATCAGGTAACTCGCCGTCCCAACTGCCTCGGGTTTGGTTTACCTCGTTGGTGGGGGAAAAGTTACTTAAACGCTGTTAGTTGAGGTTAGGGTTTTCTCCTGCTTTAGTTTGCACGTTTTTAAGGGGAATTGCCTTTGGCCAAAATGATAGGAGCGTGAAGCTAGCCTATGAGAGAGTCACCGCGACCTCTATTACGCTCCATTGTCATTGCATGGTTGTTGGGAACTTAAAGAATTGTAGTCCAGGGGACTCCCCACTGTCATATGTAGTTGGAAAGCAAATCCAACGACGCTCTACCCCTGGCAGAGGCGTCGAGATTATATGTAACCAACTTCGTTGTAATTAAAGTGGAAACTCCACAACCTTTACGATTCCAAAAGTCTGTCTGTAGGTTTGGTTTGAAGTTAAATTCGAAATTATAACTTAAATGCAAGCCCAACTTGACTTGAAATGCTCGCTGCGACTCTTGTTGGGTCTACATGTTATTTATAATTGATAGGCATTTTGGATTACTTGATTTCATTTGATATTATTATGCACTGTATACGTTTAGCTTCACCCTTGTATGTGCATAGCGATTTCATGTTAGATGCATGATGTGAATATGAGCATACAGATTCGTTGCTAGCAGCATATGCTTTGAATGCATCGTTTAATGCTCACTTAGAAGGAATCAACCTCATACCATGCATCCTCCATGATTTAGTTTTCATTCATAACAACATACTGTATTATGGTTTTTAATTCGTGTGGAAAGAATGTTTAGGGTAAAGGCGTTAAGCCTGCCCACCGTATGCACAAATGAATGTTTAAGTGCAACGATTCACTATCTCTTTCTTCAGCAAAGTTTAACATACAAAATGCGTTTATATGCTGCGATTTTTAATTAATCATATGTGGACTACGTCTATGCCCAACATCGTTTTCACATTTAATGTATTCAATACACTATTTAACAGTAGGTGAAAACGCCAGGCTATAATAAAATGCACAAGTGAATGTATACATGTATCTTACCATATATTAATATTAATGACAACCACAGTAAGGGTAAAACCCTTAGACTCTTGAATTTTTATCATTCAGTACTTACGACATTTCAAAATCGCAGTCAGTCTATATGCATATATAGGTTATGACGACTTAGGTTATACATGAGTTGGATATCGCCATTGACGAATACATTCACATCCATATTAATGAATGAGTATTTCAATGCTGTTTGGATAAGCATTAGTCATTTAACTCAGAATGATATTTAGGCATAGATTCAACTCAGAAATATAGCAATGTATAGTTCATTTCAATACGCAACAATTTAACCTGAAATGCCAATTAATTGCATAGAGTTGATTCTGACCATATCTAAATAGAGTAACAAACTCTGTCCAAAATAATAATTCAGAACTATAACAAGTTTGAACTCTAGCATTATCAGGGTTGATCTTTTCTGAAACAAACTCCACTATAAAAGAGTTGATAAACATAAGGGCTAGGCATGTAAACCTTTAGTTTTACATGTCTTCCCTATTTGAAGCATTACAATACAAGACATAAGATATTTATTAAATATTGGAATATATTTAAAATACCAACACCTGCAATATGACAACATGCCTCAATAAACCCTAGGTTAGCACATGATTCATATTAGTATTATATTAGATGCTGTATACACTTTAAACAATATAGGGGTCTTAATGCTGTATATCTACTGCAATTAGAATGTAGGTATTTTCATAGCCATCCCATAACACAAATATTCTAGATCTGTAAAGATTATCATAAGATAAACTTATTACAGAGATCTAGTTATTTAGCTGAGATTCAAACTCAGAATGTACATGAAACAATACAGATATAGTTAGATCTAATACATATGCCATTCAACTGTAAATAAGATATAATCAGAAACATATATAAATATTGTCCAAAACAAATACTATGCAAGTCAGAAGATAAAAACTTATCTTAATTTGCTGACCAATGGAACCGGGCACAAACCTCCTATCCTTTGACCAGTAAGTTCTCCTTGCTCTCAAGTCACCCCCGAGCTGAGTTCGCAGTCCCCCAGGTAGAGTATAGATTTTAGTTACCCTTAAATTGTTATTTACCCAAGTTGTTCAACATATTTCAAAGGTAGGAGGAAACGCAACGCCCAAATCAATACCCTTGAGCTCCAGGGGCTTTTAAGCCATAGCCATGGAGAGAATCACTAAAACATAGTCTATTCAGGTAAATGCAATACTCTTGCAAGCTTGGGGTAGTTATCCTACCTTCATAGAATTAAGTGACCAAGCTCATACCAAACTGTATGATTCCTCCTAATCTTAGTCAGTTTGGTCCTCCCAAATATGCCCTCAATCACTTGGATTCAGGACCAGTTTGGTTCTCCCAAATCTATCCTCCCTCACCAGCATTCATTGTCTCAGGTTCAGGTTTTCCCATTCCCATTGCTCTTGTGTATTCAACTCATGATATTGTGAATGATGCATTATGAATAATGAGAGTTTCAATGAGTTTTCACCTTTTATTCTCTTAGGGGAATTTTCCTCATTATGTGAATTATTTTAATTCATTAATATCTCAATTCTTTTCTTTAGGGTTTTCCAATTGTCTCCAATAATAATTTCTGATTATTATTATTAAGTGGCATTTTCCCTCCAACCTTAGGGGACTGTGACTCCCTCTTTAATGTGCTGGTCCACATGGTCAATAGAAACCTATTTACTAGATTTCTAAACTTTCCTAAGTATAAATGAAATAATACTTAGCATAAAATATAATAGGGGTTCAAAGTCCAAAATAGGGGTATTACATCCCCCCCCTTAAGTTTTCACCATCCTCAGTGTTAAACAGTTTTGCAAAACAACACAAATTAACATAAACAAAATTAAGTTTTTTTCATGGTCTTGATCGAACAGGAAAGGGTATGCTGATTGCATTTCCATTTACATTTCCCAGGTAGCCTCATCAGGCTTGTAGTGCTCCCCTTGCACTTTTACTTGAATGATGGTTTGATTCCGAAGTACCACCTCTTTCCGATCCAATATGCATAGAGGGTCTGTCTGGAAATCTCCTTCTGATTCCACCTGAATCACATGCCAGTTTACAATATGCTTAGGATCGTATACATAATTTTTCAGCAATGAAACATGAAACACATCATGTCCTTTAAAATTTGCTGGTAAAGCTAACTAATAAGCAACAGGTCCTACTCTAGCAAGTATTTGGGAAGGACCACAAAATCTGGGTGCAAGCTTGGAAACCTTGCCCAAGCTCAAAGAACTCTTTTTGGCATTCACTCTTAGAAATACGTGATCCCCAACTTTGAATTCTTTGTTTTCCCTATGCAGATCAACATAGATTTTCTACCTATCTTGGGCAGTTTTCAGGTTTGTTCTAACTTTTTGCACAATGTTTTCTAATCTAGTTAACATTTCGGGACCCATCACAATCCGATTTACCGGATCGTCCCAAGACATAGGGGTTTTACACTTTCTTCCATACAACACTTCTATAATACCCCTATGTTGGACTTTGAACCCCTTTGATAATTTCTACTAAGTATTATTTCATTTATACTTAGGAAAGTTAGAAATATGCTAAAGAGATTTCGATTGACCATGTGGACTAGCACAATAAAAGAGGGAGTCACAGTCTCCTAAGGTTAGAGGAAAAATGCCACTTAATAATAATAATAAGAAATTATTATTGGAGACAATTGGAAAAACCTAAAGAAAAGAATTGAGAGATTAATGAATTAAAATAATTCACATAATGAGCAAAATTCCCCTAAGAGAATAAAAGGTGAAAACTCATTGAAACTCTCATGATAATTCAGAATTCATTATGCATCATTCACAATCTCAAGAGATGAATACACAAGAGCAATGGGAAATGGAAAACCTGAACCCGAGACAATGAATGCTAGTGAGGGAGGACAGATTTGGGAGAACCAAGCTAGTCCTAAAGCCAAGTGATTGAGTATAGATTTGGGAGGACCAAACTGACTCAGATCAGGAGGAATCATACAATTTGGTATGAGCTTGGCCACTTAATTGTGTGCAGGTAGGAGAACTACCCCAAGCTTGCAGTAGTATTGCTATTACTTGAATAGACTGTGATAGTGATTCTCTCCATGGCTATGGCTTAAAATCCCCTGGAGCATCCTGGAGCTCAAGAGTATTGAGTTGGGTGTTGGATTTCCTATTGCCTTTGAAGTATCCTGAATAAATTGGGTAAATGACAAGTTAATGGTAACTAAAATAAATAATCTACCTAGGGGACTGTGAAATCAGCTCCGGGGTGACCTGAGAGCAAGGAGGACTTGCTGGTCAAAGGCTGGGAGGTTTGTGCTTGGTTCCACTGGTCAACAGATTCATATAAGTGTTTATCATCTGACTTGTAGAGTATTTTTTTTGGACAATATTTATATATGTGTTTCCAAATATATCTGATTTACTGTTGAAGTGTAAATGTATCCGATCTGACCATATATGTATTGTTCTTGATTATTTATGAGCATGAATTTCAGCTAGATAACTAGATCTCTGTTATGAGTTAACTTATGATCATTTTATAGATCTGGAATATTGTTGTGATGGGTTAACTGTGAAGTTATCTACATTATAATGGTAGTAGATTTACAGTATTAAGACCCTCTACACAGTTATAAATGTATGCAACATTTGAGATAATAATAATATGACTCATGTGCTAACCTAGGGTTTGCTGAGACATGTCTTCATATTGCAGGTTGCTATAGGTTAAATATATTCCAGTATTTAGATAATATATTATGTTTTGCATCATAATGCTGTAAATAGGGCAGGAAGGTAAACCTGAAGGTTTACATGCCTAGCCGATATGTTTATCAATCATTTTTCTATGCTAAGTTTATGGCAGAAAGGATAAACCCTGAAAATGCTAGAATGCATATCTGATATAGATATGAATTAATTTAGTTGTTGACAGAATTTGTATTTTATTCAGATCTGGTCATAATCAACCTTATGTTTTTAAATGACATTTTAGTTTATTTGTTGAGTTTTGAATAATGATACACTGCTATATTTCTAAGTAAATATATGCCTAACTATCATTCTGCATTTAATGGAAATGCTTATGCAAGCAGTATAATGATATGCATTATTAATACAACGGTGAATGTATTGGCCGATGGCCTTATGCGACCCAACCATAACTAGGTTGCCACATCTATGTTTAAAGATATTGTTTAAATGTGTTTGAAGTGCTGAAATGATGAATGCGAATGATTCAATGGCTATGAAGTGCTGAAAGGATGAATGCGAATGATTCAATGGCTAAGGGTTTGACCCTTAGCATGGATATCGTGTTTATAAATATATGATATTATACATTGAGCATTCACTGTGCATTGTTTATAAACTTGGTGTTTCAACTATTGCTAATAGTTTATTAAAATAGACTGAAAATGAAACGAAGCCGGGCATAAACAAATCCACATATTATTAATCAAACATTGCAGCATTTAAACATAGTAGTGTGATGATACATTGTTGGAGATTGAGACTGTGTCTCAACACATTGCATATTCAGGTGCATATGATGGGCAGGCTAAACACCTCACCCTAAACAATTTAATGCATGAAGTCAAACGACGTTTCAGTATACCATTGGAAAATGCAAACAAAGCATGGAAGACTGCGACAAGGTCGATTCCTTCCAGGGAGCATTTAAAAACATGAATGCAAACATATGTTGTATGATAAGAATTTACTTGCATTTATAATATAAATTACGTATGCAACGAATCTCTTTGATATGCACGAACATTGTAGAAACAAAAGCGATTACATTGTATATTAAATATCAAGTGCCGAGGGCATTTGTACAATTCCTGTATGTAAACCAAAATCCATAGCAAGTATTTAATCCACAGATCCGACGAGTATCGCCCAGGGTTGCAAAGCCAAGATGGGCTTGCTAAAAAGTTTACATCACGAGTTCCAAACTTTAAAAATAACAGACAAAGTTAAAAGGGCCGTGGCATGGCCACTTAAATTTAACTACGAAGTTGTGTACATATTCCCGATGCCTCTGCCAGGGGAAGAGCGTCGTGGGATAGAATGTCAAATGATGTATGATTGTGGAAATACCCACATCATTTCGCTGAGCACATTTTAAACCTGCAACAACAGAAGAGCGAAGTAGCGGTCACAGAGATGCTCTCAGAGGATGGATTCACACCTCTATCCTCTCGACCGAGGGCCGAACTCCTTAAAAACGTATCGACGAAGACAGGAGTAACCCTAACCGTAACAAACAAGCATTTTAGTAACTTTTCCCCCACCAATGGGGTGAACCAAACCCGAGGGAGTGGGATTGGCGAGTTACCTGTGTGAGCTAGCAAGTCGCCACGACCCCAACGTATGCTACGAGCTAGCAAGAGTGTTTCACTCCACCACTCGCCATCATTTTCCCTGCATAGTGAAACATGGCGAAGGGTTAAACCATGGGGTTAACAACTTTACCCTATAACATCTATCAAAGCAAGTAACTTAACAAACAAAGAAACTGTGGGTATGTTGGTGATACTACCTAATTGTGTAGTGAGTTGCCACATATCCCGACACCATCAACACCTGTCCACACAAAGCAACACAAAGAGTTCATCCTGGGTATTTAAGCTTGCAAACATTAACGTAAATTTGAGGTGCAGTAAGCAACTACATTGCAAAACGAAATAGTGGTGCAAACAATATACTATCACTTACATTGGTTGTGTTCACGCTGTGTATGGTAACTGTTGGTGCGGCATGCATCTGAGAAGAGTAGTGCCATGGTTTGGCCAAGACCTCCACCATACCCTATGCAGAGCCGAAGCTCGCATCGCAGGCCAACAACAATGAGCCAAATGACCAAGTGATAGTATTTCAACATGTGATACCGGAGTAAGAGGTGGATACCACTGCTACCAATGAAGGGCAAAGTTAATGCAAAAGTGGAGACGGATGGGTGTGAAAAACCAACGCCCGGATCGACGATGCTGAGTGCATCACAAAATCCCATGCAGAGTCCCAGATCACGATTGACGATGCAGAGCAAAGGGGGTTGTAAATGCTTTGCAGAGTTGGGTGTATGGTACGCCTGGGCATAAATCCCACTGACAGAGCTCATAAATTGGGATGAGACGCTACATTCACCACGTCGACCATACGTCCAATGTAGTGTTTGTACAAACCATCATACACGTGCACACCATCACCTTCCAACAGGGCAGACAGAGAGGGGTTAAAACGTTGAAGTGGATTGGTAAGCCTTAGTGGCGTAAGCCACAAACTACGTAGGCCATCCATTGGAGCGAGACAGTTGACAACTAGCTGAGTCATGCATCCCTGTCCACGTTTAACAAATGGAGTTGAGCTACGTTCAATCGTAGGCTTTGGGTATTCTACAATCGTGGCAGTATGCTAAATCTCACACGGTTATGTGTGGTCCGGTCACAAGTTAAGACATTAAGTGTTGACGTATGATGCGAGCCACGTCGAGGTGGTAGGGTTGGCTCCCATCAATGATCACGTATTATTCATAAACAACGTTTATATTTATGCTAAGTATAAGCATTGAGCCCGAAGGCTAATGCTTCTTATGTTTATTAATTCACTTACATTGTTATATGTTAAGGGTACGCATGTAGCTGTAAGGCTAATGTGTTTATTTATTCATTATGTTTATTGTCCATACTATATGTATAGTTGGGTGGCATTTAAACCTTGTAAAGGAGCACTTTAATGTGTATAATATATATACATATATAGGGGTAACCATTGTATGCATAAGTTAGGTAGTTACCCTAACTTTAATATGCATAGGGTAGTTTGGTTAATTCGATTTGCTTGGTAAAGTAAGGTGTTAGAATTAATATGTTATAATACTAATTATGCCTTGAGTTTTATGTCATGCCAAGTATTAATATATATATATATGTAAAATTACATATATTAATATTAATAGCCATAGTGGTATTATTATATATTTGTTAATAGTTTAATTAACAAGTTTTGCACTATAGCACATTAACCTATATGCATATAATATTAATGTGCAACATTAATACGTTTTAATGTGTAAATATTTACAGGTATGTGTAATAAATACATACGTACTCTAGGAGGAGAGTCTGGCTAAGTCCATTCATGCATTAATGACGATAATAACTCTGGACAATACACCTAAGCTTAGCATTAAATACTTACAGTTTGTGGTATACGTTGAGTGAGCTGGAAAGGATTCCAGGTCTGGAGTGTCCTTGTTCTTAATGTGTTGCTTATGTACTAGTCCTTAGAATCAGTGATGTATGTGTACAACTTAGGCATTGTTATGGAGGGTTACACTCTTAGTGCATATAGGTAGTTGTGTCATCATGTCGGCATGAGGTACCTCTACGTCACACACCTTGTTCTAGGACGTCTGTGTCATGACACTAAAGACATAAGGGTGCGTATAGTCTGAAGGACTATAGAACTTCAGTAGAGAACCACGACGAGCATTGTGTGACAACTGTACATAAATTGTTATACTTCTGTTATGTTTTAGTAAGTGTATTTATCACCTAGTGGTGTAACTGGAAAAGGTATTGAAGGGCTGTGGGCCCATGCAAATTTTTTTTTTGGTAAGAGGAGACATGAAAACTTCGAATGGACTCATTCTTGCAGAAGTTTGGTAACCGTTATTGTAGGAAAATTCAGCTAAGTGTAGGTAGTTTTCCCACTACTTCGGGTTGTCCATGACATATAAGAGAAGCATGTCCTCCAGGACTGGGTTCACCCTTTCAATTTGTCCATCAAATTGCGGATGGTAGGCTGTACTAAAGCTCAGTTTAGTCCCCAAACCTGCAAAAAAATCTTTCCAAAAGTGTGAGGTGAACTTGGTGTCCCTATTGGATATAATCACCTTGGGAATTCCATGAAGTTGAAAGACTTCCTTCATGAAAACTTCTGCAATAGTTATTGCCTTAAAAGTGGATTTGACAGGTATGAAGTGTGCTTCCTTAGTCAGCTTATCTAAAACAACCATGATTGCATCATGCTGTTTATTTCTTTTAGGAAATCCGGTGATAAAATCCATGGAAATGGTTTCCCACTTCCATTTTGGCACTGGTATGGGCTGCAGCAAACCAACCGGATGCTGATGTTCTATTTTCACCCGCTGACAGTCCATACATTTAGCAATGTATTCAGCAATTTCTGATTTCAGTCTTGGCCAATAATGTTGTTTTTTAATAGCTGTCAACATTTTCTGGTAGCCAGGATGACCAGAATACAGTCTTATGTGAAATTCATCCATAATCACTTGCTTTAAGGCTGGCTGATACGGTATGTACAACTTGTTTTTGAATAGCAGTAGTCCATCCTTGGACATGCTGACATCTATTGCTTGCTGTCCTAAATTTTCCGCAAGACATTTTTGTCTTATATCCATATATTTTTGGTCTTTTTCAGTTGTTGTTCGGATCTGTGACATTAGATTAGACGGAAAACTATTGACTGATTCCATAGTTAGTAGATGCATGCGTATACTAAGGTCAACAATTTTATTTTCCTTACCTTTGATGTGCTGAATTTCAAAGTCAAACTCACTTATGAATGCCGACCACCTTGCTTTCCTTCCGTTTATATTTGGCTGAGTCAAAAATATATTTCAGCCCATTGTGGTCAGTTTTCAACACAAATATTTTTCCAAGAAGGTAGTGCCACCACATTCACAAGGCATGAATGATAGCACCCAATTCTAAATCATGCATTGCATAGTTCACTTCATGTGTTTTCAATTTTCTTGATTCATAACCAATTACTGTGCCATATTGTGTAAGCACGCCTCCCAATCCATCCTTGCATGCATCCGTGCATACAACAAAATCTCCATAAGGATCTGCAACTTTTAGGATAGGGGCGAAAGTGAGAAATTGTTTCAGCTTTGCGAAACTTGCTTCACACTTGGCTGTCCACAGAAATTTTACTTCCTTCCGCTGAAGCGAAGCAATGGGATGGGCTACTTTGGAAAATCCTTCAATAAATTTTCGATAATACCCGGACAATCCCATGAAAGAGCGGACATCGCTTACATTTTGGGGAGTAGGCTAGCTTGTTATGGCCTCTATCTTGTTGGGATTCACTGCAATACCCTCTGCTGATATAATATGACCCAAATATTGGATTTGGTCCAACAAACTGGCCAAATATGTATATGTAACTTCAGAATGTATTTCATCGATGTATTTCATATATATGTATTGTACCCTTATAAGAGATGTGTTATTCCTCTATAAGGAAGTGTCGTCATGTGTATTGACAAGTGTCGCAAGTGTGTGTACTTGGAAAAGGGTTATTAGACCACCATGTGTGGGGTCGGCCCTGAAATATATATTATATTGTGGATGTACCTAGCTAGATAAGTCGGTCCCATAGTGTAACTGGGCAAACAGACTAGTATAAATAGAGATCGGGAGATCTCTATTTGGATCACTCAGAAACTCATACTTCTCTCACTCAGAAAGTGGTGCACTAGTGAGGAGGAGGATCATCTGCTACTATGAGACTATCTCAGTGTATTTTGGTTGAGCCATTGCTCTCTCTATCTTTGAGGAAGTTGTGGGGTTTTTCACCTTAGGGTTTTCGCCACGGAAACTCTGTGTCTCTTGTCTCTCATGCTTTTGATTCTTGTGATGATTATTGTGATTGTTATGCATTGATATACTATACATGTTATTCTCTCAGTAAAGATCCTAGAGTATTGTGAATTAATGCTCAAAATTTAACATGGTATCAGAGCTAACCTGAGAAGAAGACATTTTGCAGTGACGGAAACTTGAGTTTCTTGTTTATTGGGTTTCTCTCCACAGATTTTGGAAAAGCAGTATAGTATATTGACTCTACTCATCAACGAGAATCTATCTGTCCAATCAGAATTCAATTCTGAGCATTTTCAGATTTGGCCCTAAAAATTAGGGTTTCCACAAAAAAGGAATTTATGAAATCTGAAGACATAGCTGGAAGCTCCTTGCAAAAATAGAAGTTTAGAGCTTTGGATCAAGATTTTTGGCTGGGTAGATCTCTAGGAAAAGAAAACCCTAATTCAAGGCTCTCCTTAGTGAACCTGGGAGGAAAAAAAGGCAAATCTGAAGGGTAAAGCTTTCCTGATCTCAAATTCTAAATACACCAGGATGATCAGCTCATCAAGGCGCATCTTTCTATCCTTTCAGAGAGTTGAAATTCATATTTTGAATTTTTAGGGTTTTTTCGAGAAACCCTAATCCAGGACTAGATCCAGTTTTCAGCATTTCAAGAGGTAAGACCTAAATCTTTTCTATTTCCATTTGAAGTACTCTTTAAGATGTCTCACCACACCAAGCTTGAGGATAAGCTTGAAGGGGCTGATAACTTCCGAGCTTGGAAGTATAGGATTGGGTTAATCCTGGAAGAGAATGAGTTGGACTCATACATAAAAGAAGACATCCCTATCCTAGAGGATGAAGAGGCTAAGGTATTGCATAAGAAGAACTTGGTCAAGGCAAAGAGAATCATTGCTGATTCCATCAAAGACCATCTCATACCCCATGTGTCTTCTCTAAAGACACCCAAGGCTATGTTTGACTCTTTGACCAAGCTATTTGAAGGGAAGAACATAAATCGGAAGATGACCCTACGGAATCAATTGAAAGGGGTCAAGATGTTGAATGGAGAAACCATTCAATCTTACTTCTCCAAGGTCTCTCAGATCAATGAACAAATTGAAGCTGTGGATGAAGTAGTGTATAATGGTGAATTTGTTATGACCACTTTGAATGTGCTTTGAATGCACTTCTTAGGTCATGGGACTCCTTTATTCAAGGAATCTGTGGAAGAAAGAAATTGATCTCTTTCAATAAACTGTGGGAGGAATGATCTCAAGAAGAAGCTAGGATTGTAGCTCGTGAAGAAAAGATGGGAGGTGAAGATCAAGCTCTTGCAACTCACACCAAAAGTAGCAAGGGCAATGCTGCATGACCAAGATCTACCTATGCATTTATGGGCAGAAGCAGCTAGAATAGCTGTATATGTGTAGAACAGAACACCCCACAAGATATTGGACAAAAAGACACCAGAAGAGGTCTTTTTTGGTAAGAAACCTGAAGTCAGCCATCTCAGAATATTTGGTTGTCCAGTATACACTCATGTCCCAAAAGAAAAGAGGACCAAACTAGATTCTTCAGGAAAGAAGGGTATCTTTGTGGGTTACAGTGAAAGCTCGAAGGCTTACAGAATATACTTTCCAGGGTTCAAGAAGATTGATGTAAGCAGGGATGTAACATTTGATGAAAACTTAGCATTCATCAAATCAAGGAAGGCACCTATTGAAGTTTATGAAGAACCTAAGGAAACTAGATTTCAAGACACTACCATGATTGAAGCAATTCAAGAAGTTGTTCGTGAGTTTGAAGATCCGCAAGAACCTGTAGATCCACCCTATGAGGATAACTGTGACAAGAGGAAACCTGCATGGGATAGAGAGCTCATTCAAGATGCAGAAAGATTTGGCATTCTAGAAGAACACAGAGAAAAGAAGAGAACCAGATCACATACCAGCTATGTTGCTTTACTCTGTGACATTATGAACAAAGAACCTTCTAGTTATGAAGAAGCAGCGGAAAAGAAAGAATGGAAGGATGCCATGATTGAGGAATACCAATCAATAATGAAGAGTGATGTTTGGGATGTTGTCCCAAGACCTAAAGAGAAGTCTGTTGTGAATTCCAAATGGATCTACAAAATCAAGCATGCTGCAGATGGCAGTGTAGAGAAATACAAGGCAAGATTCGTAGCTCATGGCTTCTCTCAAAAGGAGGGAATAGATTATGAAGAAACTTTTGCACCTGTAGCCAGGTATACTTCCATCAGAACAATACTTTCCCTGGCTGTAGCAATGAAATGGAAAATACACCAGATGGATGTCAAGACTGCTTTCCTGAATGGTGTAGTTGAAGAGGAAGTATATGTGGAGCAGGCACTCGGTTTCGAAATATATGACAGGGAGTCATATGTGTGTAGATTGAAGAAAGTCTTGTATGGCTTGAAGCAAGCTCCCAGAACTTGGTATGGTAGGATGGATAGTTTCCTATCTAGTTTGGGCTTTACCAAGAGTAAAGCGAATTCCAACCTTTACTACAAGGTTGAGGAAGGGAATCCTATGATTCTACTCCTGTATGTGGATGACTTATTTGTAATAGGAGATGACAGATTTATTGTAGATACTAAGAGGAAGCTTGCTGCCGAGTTCGATATGAAAGATTTGGGAATGATGCATTATTTCCTAGGTATGGAGGTGTGGCAGAGTGCAGGTGGGATCTTCCTTGGTCAAGGGAAGTACACAATAGATATCCTGAAGAGGTTCGGGATGATGGATTGCAAGGCCATGTCCACGCCTATGGCATCGAATCTGAAGCTTCTATGTGATGCTTCATCTGAGCCGGTTGATGTCTCTATGTATCGTCAGATGATTGGGTCCTTGATGTACTTGACGAACACGAGACCAGATATTTGCTTTGCGGTGAACACATTGAGCCAGTTCTCGACGGATCCAAGGAGTGTTCACCTGGTTGCTGTAAATCATATTCTGAGGTACCTGAAGGGTACAATTGATTATGGGCTCAAGTATGATGCGAATCAAAAGTTTAACCTACAGGGTTATGTTGATTCAAATTGGGTAGGAAGTGTTGCAGATAGGAAGAGCACATCTGGGTGCTGCTTCAATATGGGATCAGGTGTGATCTCTTGGTTTAGCAGGAAGCAGTCCTGCATAGCACTGAGTACAGCTGAGGCAGAGTATGTTGCAGCCTGTTCAGCTAGTTGTGAGGCAGTATGGATTCGGAATCTACTGTCTGAGTTATTTGATCTCCCGTTGGATGCTACTGGTATCTTTTGTGATAACCAGAGTTGTGTGAAGCTGTTCGAGAACCCAGTGTTTCATGACAGGTCGAAACACATAGAGATCAAATATCACTATATCAGGGATATGGTGCAAATAGGATCTGTGAAGCTCCTGTACATTGCGACGGACGGGAAGATTGCAGATGTGCTAACGAAGCCACTAGCCAGGTTGAAGTTCGAGTACTTCAGGGAGAGGCTTGGTGTTCTTCAGATTGACGACACTTCAAGGAAGAAGTGATGGAAACATTTGCAGAAGCGATTCCAAGCATGTTGGAAGGAGGATCCTTCACATGGTTGTTGATGTAAGCATTGGATGATGAGCATCAGGACGATGCTCCAGTTACTACTCTGTATATGCATCAAGAGAATGCTGGATATGATCAGTTGGATCATTTATATGTATATGTATGTACGCATCATGTTGGGTGCTGGATATGATCAGTCGGATCATCTATATGTATATGTATGTACGCATCAGGTTGGATGCTGGATATGATCAATTGAATTATTTATATGTATATGTATGTATGCATCATGTTGGATGCTGGATATGATCAGTTGGATCATCTATATGTATATGTATGTACGCATCATGTTGGATGCTAGATATGATCGGTTGGATCATTTGTATGTATTTTGTATATGGATCATGTTGGATGCTTGGACCATGTATCTGTATATGTATCAGGTGGATACATTGTATTATCAGATAGATCATGTATGTTAATATGTATTAGGTATGATCAGGTGGATCATGTTTTTGTATTTGTATCCGGTGGATACATTGTATGATCAGGTGGATCATGTATGATGATATGTATCAGGTAGATACTTGGTATGCATCAGGTAGATGCATTATATGATCAGGATGATCATGGATGACGAGCTTCAAGATGTTGCTCCAGATGACATGCAGCAGGATGTTGCAGTGATGATGATCAGGATGATCATGTGTACATCAGGTTGATGTATGGTGAGTATCAGGTTGATACTCTATGGCCGTGGATCAGGTTGTGCAGATGAGCATATAATAGCACCCTGGGAGATTTGCAGATAGTCTTGCAAGGTTTTGCCTATGGCATATAATTTCACCCTGGGATATCTGGCAAATGCGCTTTCAAGGTTTTGCTCTGGGAGGACATATAATAGCGCCTTGGGAGATCTGCAGATAGTCTTGCAAGGTTTTTCCGCTGGCATATAATAGCTCCCTGGGATATTTGGCAGATGCTCTTTCGAGGTTTTGTCCTATGGCATATAATAGCGCCCTGAGAGATCCGATAGGTTGAGATGTGTGCTCGTAATAAGTCTTGGGATTCTCTTGCAAGGTTTTGCCATGACCACATGTAATATCGCCCTGGGAGATCTGATAGGTTGGGATGTGTTCCCGTAATAAGTCCTGGGATGCTCTTGCAAGGTTTTCTGGTGACCACATATAATAGCGCCCTGGGAGATCCGATAGGTTGAGCTGTGTGCTCGTAATCAGTCCTGGGATTCTCTTTCGAGGTTTTGTGGTAGGGTCACATGTAATAGCTCCCTGGGAGATCTAATAGGTTGGGCTGTGTGCCCGTAATAAGTCCTGGGATGCTCTTGTAAGGTTTTGTGATGCACATAATAAGTCCTGAGGATTCCACAGTATGGTCAGTGATGACGAAGACCTGCAGGTGGTGGGCCTACATCCAATATGAAAAAGGACTGGCTCTGTAGAACTTCCTATGACGAGTAGAGTCAGATATTGGTTGAGATAGCAGTAGCAGTGATGATGACGATGACAATGCATCGATGACGATGATCCAGAGAAGAAGACTTGTCTAGCAGAACTGTGTCGAGAAATACCTTCCTAGTTAAGAGGGAGTGTTGATGTATATGTAACTTCGGAATGTATTTCATATATATTTATTGTACCCTTATAAGAGATGTGTTATTCCTCTATAAGGAAGTGTTGTCATGTGTATTGACAAGTGTCGCAAGTGTGTGTACTTGGCGAAGGGTTATTAGACCACCATGTGTGGGGTTGGCCCTGAAATATATATTATATTGTGGATGTACTTAGCTAGACAAGTCGACCCCATAGTGTAACTGGGAAAACAGACTAGTATAAATAGAGATCGGGAGATCTCTATTTGGATCACTCAGAAACTCATACTTCTCTCACTCAGAACGTGGCGCACTAGTGAGGAGGAGGATCATCTGCTACTAGGAGACTATCTCAGTGTATTTTGGTTGTACTTTGCTTGAGACATTGCTCTCTCTATCTCTGAGGAAGTTGTGGGGTTTTTCACCTTAGGGTTTTCGCCACGGAAACTCTGTGTCTCTTGTCTCTCATGCTTTTGATTCTTGTGATGCTTATTGTGATTGTTATGCATTGATATACTGTACATGTTATTCTCTCAGTAAAGATCCTAGAGTATTGTGAATTAATGCTCAAAATTTAACATCCAGGACTTCCTTTGAACAAGAGCATGAGCAAATGAATAGACTCAGGAAACATGGACTCAAATAACAACACTGTGTGATGTAGGAGGAATCAACAAAGGGCTCCATAATGACTGAAAGCTTAACCAATTGGTGGAGTAAAATATGAGAAATGAGTACAACTCCTAAGGTCCTACTATAGTCCCGACTCATAATGGATGGAGTGGAATGAATGCTCTGTTCAAAGGCGTCAAAACAACTTCCAAAAAAAAGAAGTAAATATTCTCCCTTCCGGCTTTTTGGAACATTTGATTTTTTTGGTCTTTTTCATATTTGGAAAGCTTGAAAAAAGAATAAAATTGCTTATAGTACAACAAATGAGGGAACAAGTATCAAGTAGCGATAAAACTAGTCCCAAGCAGTGGAACATTCCTATGATTAATGCAAGGAAGCATGTGCAGGATGTGGACACTCAGGGGGGGTGTTCCCTTAGGGTCAAGGGTCATCAAATTGTGAAAGGAAAATGAAAGCTTTGCAAGGATCAACAAGGGAAGTTCTCAGGAACTAGGCTAATATTCAAGTAAGTGGGAGCTGGCACAAGGCTCAAGCGGCATGCAGGATAATGTAATGCAATAAATCACAACTTGATAAAAATGGGGGGTATCCTTTTGGGAAATGGCTAGCATAAGACAAAGTAGAGTATGAGTCTTTATCATAAAGTCATGGCGTAACTACAAAGGACTCCCAATCCTAAAGAGAGACAACAAAATGGGCGCCAAAAGGCAAAAAGGGGCTCTAACTAGGGCACCCATGGTTGGATAGGCCATACTGCCAAATAATGACACTTCTATAATAGTGTGAAGGTTTTGTGTCGGTTAAGAAGCAGGGTCGCACCTAGGGTTAATGGAAATGGTCAAATGGTCAAATGCATAATGCATTTGAAAATGACATCTAACCTATATGCCAGGTGTGAAATATACCTGTCGTAGGTGTGAAACGGTCAAAACACCAACTCTCGTCGAAGAAATATGTTCAAAATGCTACTCCAAGACATCACATTAGTCCAAAACAGCTTAAAATGGCGAAAACTGTAGGAAAGTGGGTTTTGAAAACTATAAATAGTAATAAAAAATTACAATTTACAATTCATTTTTACAATTCACCCCAAATAGTGATTTTGATTAGTTTTCAACTGAAGTTTCAGTTGCTGATTCTGGGAGCTATGAGCATCTGTTCAACGAGCCGTCTGGAGCAGGTTAGTCATCTCATCCTCCTCTTTCATTTGGTTTCTTTTATTTCATTTTTTAGTAGTCCAATTTTTTTATTGGGAAAGCCCTACTTCTCTATGGTGTTGTACGTAGGCTATAGTTATACGGGTCACGGGTAGGGATGTCTAGACGCGGTCAACGCTTGCGTTGACCGCGGGTAGACACCTCTGTTTTCTCAATAGCCCGCGGGTGCCGCCGTGAAGTTGATTTTAAAATGTAGAAAGCTAAACTTCTTGTGTTTTTTCCTCCAGGTTTGTTCTAGAGTGGAGGGAAAGGGAGCATGACCTTGTGGATGAGGCTATCTGCCAAGATTTTCCTACGCAACAAGCATTACAAGCGTGTGGGATTTTCAAATTCTGGAGCATTGGGGGTTTGAGGGCCCAAAACCAATTGCTCCGTCGATTGATAGACTACTGGGACGTAGATGCACAAAACTCCAACTTGGATGGTCAAACACTCTCCTTAGAGGTGGATGACATATATTTCATCACAGGGTTGTCCCACAGAGGGGAGGTGGCTAGTCTTCGATCTCGCACTGTAGGTGGTGGGATCACCATTCCTGACTACATAGAGCGGTACTGTCTTCCCAACACCCGAAAGGTGGGGATTCAAGTACCGATTGGAGCCATAGTCAGTTTGAGCATGAAGATCATAGTGTCCACCTTCGTTAGGATTACAGGTTCAACAGCACTACACCAAGCTTCCAGGTTAGTGATGTTCTACGCTGTAGAGTGCATGAGGCCCATGATATCTGTCTAGTGCACAACATTACTGGTGTTTATGAAGACCCAATTAACAGAGTGCAAGCGTGGGGAGGAAAATAACTTCGGATATGGCAGTTTACTTTGCAGCCTTTTCTTTGAGAGAGTTCCGAGACTTAGCCCGAGGGTTGAAGTCCCTCCTCATAGTCTCCATGACCTAGCCCTGACCCGGTGGGTAGAGGTATTTACACGATAGGGTGGTGGCCGACATGCATCACCCTATACAGATGAGTTCTTTCACTGGTGGGATCGACAAGTCATAGCCATTGATGGCTACCCCTATGCAAGGATAGACTTCCATGGTGATCGCGACATGCTGCTTCCTCCAGGAGTCGCATTCGGAGACATCGGTATGTTACTCTTTTTATGTTTTTGTGTATTAAATATTTTGGGATTTTTGATTATATATGAAAATGCAAAAAATATTTTTGTTGTAGTATCACATATTGACATTTCACTGTTTGTTCGCAGATACTGGTTCGCGAAGACTAGATGGTTTTTTGAGACATCGTCGACGGGGCAGGGGTGGAGAGGTATCTAGCGCTGTAGCAGAGTGCACATTAGAGACTGTGCAGGTCAACCTGACCTGTATGACCAACAAGGTACCTATGATATAGGTGGAGCATCTACCAGAGGCGATGCAACGACACATTGTGGGAGTACCAGGCACCTGGGTGCGGTTACTGCGGAGCATAGCGCAAGCAATACATTATTATTATCAGACACATCCTGTCAAGTCAGCTAGGCCTCCTCGTGGGGCTTAGATATCTCAGAGTCCCATATTTTGTATCAATTATGTATATTTTTGAGAGCTACAGGCTCTAGTTTTGTACTGTGACACTACCATTTTGGACATGTTATTTATAAAAAACTATGATTCTTTGGTTCTACTATATGTGTATGTACAAATGTATGGATGTATGTTTATTTGTGTGCTTCATTATGAATGTGACAAATGCCAATCCAGGACATAGTTAGCATATGCATCAGATACATGATTAAAACTTCTTAGAACATGAATGTATGTAATGGAAACAAAAAGACGTTCCAAGAGTCTTACCCTTAAGAACCTCCGTAGTAAAGTAGGATACCTCACACGGTACTCACCATTCAACTGAGACACAACCAGTTGTGAATCTAGGTGGACTTCTAAAGACTAGATACAATGTGAAATGGCATCATGAAGTAGATCAAGAATGATACTGTACTCAGCCACATTGTTGGATGTAGGACCGAGACAAGCACCTCCCGAAGACACAATCTGATGGTCAGGTGAATAAATAACTCATGCAATAGAAGAAAGTCTTTGCATATGACAGATAGCACCATCTGCGAATCCCAGGAACACAGGAGATTCCGCTGACATCTGTCAACCAAATGGAAGCGAATCAGCAGACTCGAAAAACCAAAATAAATCTAAACTATGTACATAAGCAACTATACAATATTATACAAAAGTATTATCTTGGACTAGAATTTCAAGCATAATTCCGCTTGAGGTAGAGCCCATTTCTGGGCACCTTCAAGGCATTCCCTTCATAATCTTCCAATTAGTAGGCTCCTTTTTCCAGGACATGCCTCACTACATAAGGACCGTGCCACATGGGGTTAAACTTGCCTGCCCCTAGGGGTTCCTTAGCTTGGTCATACAAGAGAACCGAGTCATCTTCAACATATTATCGGGGATGGATAGACCTATCGTAATGAACCTTAACACGACGTTTGTTGGAATCTATGTCCACAATGGAATCTTGACACTGCTCGTCAAGCTACTCAGGGTGGATCAAAGGTTTCTCAACATCCAAGGTGTCAGGAAGGAGACCTATGGCTAGTTTTAACTAAGGGATTTCGCTTTCAATAGGTAATATAGACTCCACACCATGAACTAGCTAAAATGGTGAGAAACTGGTGGTAGTCTTAACTGCAGTTCGATACGCCCACAAAGCAGGATATACCATAATGTGCCAGTTGCTCTTGCTTTGCTGGATGGTACGTTGGAGAAAGGTCTTTAAGGACTTATTGACTGCCTCAACCTGACCATTCGCTTGGGGGTAGTACAATAAGGAGTGATCTTGAAGAAACCCAAGATGAGGGACAAATCCGCCATCATCTTGTTCTAAAAGTGACTAGCATGGTCAGTGACAATCTCTCTCGAAATACCGAACCGAGCAATAATCTGATTGAACACGAAGTGGGCTGCTGTAGCACCGTTGACTTTTACGGTAGGCATGGCCTTAGCACATTTGGAAAAGTAGTCCATGAACACAATGATATGGTGATTCCCCCTAGCCAAAGCTGGTTTTCAATCCATGAAATCCACCCCCCACTTGGTGAAGGGACTGATGGTGACGACCGGATGAAGGGGCACTAGATGCGAGTGTACATTCCAAGAAAACACCTGGCAAGGGTGACATCTCTTTACAGCGTTCATACAATCCTTGAATATTGAAGGCCAAAAGTAACCATCTTGCATAATGCGTTGGGATTTTGCAAGCCCGGATAAGCGACCACCACATGCCCCAGTGTGGAAATCATTAAGAACACTCTTTTCTTCTTCGTGAGTCAAACAACGACGGAGGATAGAATCCTTTCCTCAATGATACAAAGTGTCGCCGACGATGGTATAATATTTAGCATGGTGTTTCACACGCTGTCGTTCGTTTCAGGAATAGTGTGAAGGAAACTTCAAAGTTTGAAGATATACGATAATATCCCCATACCAAGGGTCCGTAGATGGGATACGAAATAAGTTTTCATCCAAAAATTAATATTCATCCAGAAAGGAATATTCATGGACAATATCCTCATCCAATTGTGGAAGGTCTAACATGAGCTCAGCAAAAACCAAGGATTTCACCGACTTCGCCGAAGCAAAATCGAGATCAAACTCCTGAAGGATCACAATCCATTTATTATAATTCCCCCTATAATACATTGTGATAGCACGAACTGAAAAGGATTGATATGCACTATGAATGTGATTTTCTTAAGCATGATGTAATGCTGTAATCGCTGGCCTGCATGAAAAGTCGCAAGTACCAACTTCTCCACATGAGTGTATCTTAGCTCAGCGTCTACTAAATTTCGACTAAGGTAATAGATCACATGCTCCAGGAGCACATCATCAACCTGAACTAAGACCATGCCAATCGTCTCTTGAGACGCGGCCACATAAAGTAGAAAATCTCTTGCAAAGTCGGGTGGACTAAGCAGAGGGACCAATACCAAGGATTTCTTCAAGGCATTGAAAGACTGGTGGGCTCGCTCATCCCAGATAAATAGTGTGTCTTGCTTCAACAAGTGCACGAAAACTTTAGTAAGACTAGCATAATCCACTACAAAGTGACATAGAAAAGTGGCTCTCCCTTGGAGGCTCTGAATTTGAAGTAAATTGCACAGAGGAGGCAATCGAAGTATTGCCTCAACTTTAAGAGGATCGACTCTGATACCCTCTTTCGAAACTATGAAACCTAGAAGGCGACCTGTTTTCACAACAAAGATGCACTTATTGGGATTTAACCGAATTTTGTAGCGTATGCATCATTTGAGAATTAAACGGAGGTGCTTGGGGTGGTCCACTCTCTTGTGAGAATGCCCAACAAGATAATCCAAGTAAGCATCTACTATACATTTAAGGTCGTGAAAGGCGTAGGTCATAGCACGTTGAAAAGTAGCTTCGACGTTTTTAAGGCCGAAGGGCATTTTTCAGTACGCAAATGTACCCCAAGGAAAAATAAAAGAAGTCTTATGTTGGTCCTTGGGATTTATCTGGATTTGGTTATATCCTGAAAAGTCATCCATAAATGAAAAAACTTTGCTTCTTGCACAAGCATCCAAGATCTGATCCATGAATGGAGTGGGGAAATCATCTTTCGGACATGTGTGGTTCAGGTCTCTAAAATTAGTGCATAGACGGATAGTTCCTTGCTTCTTATCCATAGGAATGGGATTCAACACCCATTCGGTAAGGGGAACTAGGTAGATGAAACCAACCTTAAGTAGTTTCTCCACCTATGCCTTGATCGCGACTGCCTTTCTAGGGTTCACATCACGAAGGCATTGTCGAACTGGCTTATCATTGGGATATGTTCTAATCTCGTGTTCGACAATGCTTGGGTCTATTCCTGGAATCTCCTCATATGACCAAGTGAAAGCCTCCCAGAGTTCCTTAAATGATTCAGTGTAAATGTGAACTTCCTCAGGAGAGCAATCAACACCGATGTAAATTTCTCAATCTTTCCGGGTGTACAAGAAATGTTGATCGGTATAGTAGGGGAAATATTAGCCATGTTCCCCTCTGCGTAAATCCCATGTGAATCCCACAGAACCACAGGGTGACCAACCATCTTTGCAAGAGTCGTCCTAAACTCTTCTTACTCGATAAGATCAAGGTTGGGAAGAAAATAGGAGTGATGATGCATGTCTTCCCAAGGTCTTTCACTAACAAACATGGCCTCAACAATAGCTTCATCCGAAGGTAAAGTACCGTCAAGACAATCGTGTGAACAAGATGAGTCGACTACCCACATGGGCAGCATAATGGGATCTTCTTCTTCTGTCCGTGAATATGAGAGATCCGGCTCTGTCGTGGATTGTTGAATATATCGATATGCGTTGGTATTTTGCAATCCCGGATAAGCGACCACCACATGCCCCAGCGTGGAAATCATTAAGAACACGCTTCACTTCTTCGTGAGTCAAACGACAATAGAGCATTGAATCCTTTCCTCGATGATACAAAGTGTCACCGATGATGGTATAATATTTAGTGTGGTGTTTCACACGCCGTCGTTCGTTTCAGGAGTAGTGTGAAGGAAACTTCAAAGTTTGAAGATATAGGATAATATCCCCATACCAAGGGTCCGTAGATGGGATATGAAATAAGTGTTCATCCACAAAGGAATCTTCATGGACAATATCCTCATCCAATCGTGGAAGGTTTGACATGAGCTCAGCAAAAACCAAGGATTTCACTGACTTCGCCGAAGCAATATCGAGATCAAACTCCTGAAGGATCACAATCCATTTATTATACTTCCCCCCTATAAGATGTCATGATAGCATGAACTGAAATGGATTGATATGCGCTATGAATGTGGTTTTCTTAAGCATGATGTAATGCCATAACCGCTGGACTGCATGAAAAGTCACAAGTTCCAACTTCTCCACATGAGTGTATCTTAGCTCAGCGTCTACTAGATTTCGACTAAGGTAATAGATCACATGCTCTAGGAGCACATCATCAACCCGAACTAAGACCATGCCAATCGTCTCTTGAGATGCAGCCACATAAAGTAGAAAATATCTTGCAAAGTCGGGTGGACTAAGAAGAGGGGTCGATACCAAGGATTTCTTCAAGGCGTTGAAAGACTGCTGGGATTTCTCATCCCAGATAAACGGTGTGTCTTTCTTCAACAAGTGCACGAAACCTTTAGTAAGACTAGCATAATCCACTACAAAGCGACGTAGAAAAGTGGCTCTCCCTTGGAGGCTCTGAATTTGAAGTAAATTGCACGGAGGAGGCAACAGAAGTATTGCCTCAACTTTAAGAGGGTCGACTCTGATACCCTCTTTCAAAACTATGAAACCTAGAAGGAGACCTGTTTTCACAACAAAGATGCACTTATTGGTATTTAACCAAATCTTGTAGTGTATGCATTGTTCGAGAATTAAACGGAGGTGCTTGGGGTGGTCCACTCTCTTGTGAGAATGCCCAGCAAGATAATCCAAGTAAACATCTACTATATGTTTAAGGTCATGAAAGGTGTAGGTCATAGCATGTTAAAAAGTAGCTCCGACGTTTTTAAGGCCGAAGGGCATTTTTCGGTACGCAAATGTACCCTAAGGACAAATAAAAGCAGTCTTATGTTGGTCCTCGAGATTTATCTGGATCTGGTTATATCCTGAAAATCCGTCCATAAACGAAAAAACTTCGCTTCTCACACAAGCATCCAAGATATGATCCATGAATGGAGTGGGGAAATTGTCTTTTGGACATGCATGGTTCAGGTCTCTAAAATCAGTGCATAGATGGATAGTTCCTTGCTTCTTATCCACAGGAATGAGATTCAACACCCATTCGGTAAGGGGAACTGGGTAGATGAAACCAACCTTAAGCAGTTTCTCCACCTCTGCCTTGATCACGGCTGCCTTTCTAGGGTTCACATCACGAAGGCGTTGTTGAACCAGCTTAGCATTGGGATATGTTCTAATATCGTGTTCGATAATGCTTGGGTCTATTCCTGGAATCTCCTCATATGACCAAGTGAAAGACTCCCGGAGTTCCTTAAATAATTCGGTGTAAATGTGAACTTCCTCAGGAGAGTAATCAACACCGATGTAAATGTTCTCAATCTTTCCAGGTGTACGAGAAATGTTGATTAGTATGGTAGGGGAAATATTATCAATGTTCCCCTCTGCGTAAATCCCATGCAAATCCCAAGGAACCATAGGGTGAACAACCATCTTGGCAAGCATCGTCCTAAACTCTTCTTGCTCGATAAGATCAAGGTTGGGAAGAAAATAGGAGCGATGATGCATGTCTTCCCAAGGTCTTTCACTACCAAACATGGCCTCAACAATAGCTTCATCCGAAGGTAAAGTACCGTCAAGACAATCATTCAAACAAGATGAGTCGACTGCCCACATGGGTAGCATAATGGGATCTTCTTCTTCTATCCGTGAAGATGAGAGATCCGGCTCTGCCGTGGCTTGTTGAATATCTCAATATGCAAGTTCAGTAGCAGACAATGGCGTAGCCATTCCAACATGCGCAATATCTCCAGACGTGGAACTCATGGACGGTAAGGTCCATGGATCATTAAAATACGAAGTTCAGAACAATACATTATTCAATGGAGGAGCCGCATTATCGGAAATGGTTCCAATAAAAGCGATTGGTGCAGCGAAATCAATAGATCCCATCAATGAGGGGTACAATCCTACACCAATGTTCCCAGTTTTTGGCTGAGAATATTTGACCTGGTGGACAATAGGTCCCATGGATGCTGTGGAATAGGGACTGACGAAATCTAGCTAGTTGACCGTCACAACCTTGCCTTCGTGTGGAAAGCAAATAAATCTGAATACAGAGGACACGACCACTCTCATAGCGTAGATGCAATTCCTACCTAGGAGAAGGTTGTAGTTGATGGGCGCATCAACCACCTCGAATTCAATAGGCACGGATTTCCCACCCAAGCGGACAACAAGGGAAGGGAGAATACCATGCGGCTTAAACGACCGACCGTCGAATGCAATGAGCATGGTCATAGACTTGGATAAGGGAGGAGAGCCAAGAGCTTTCCAACAATATAAGGACACCATTGATGTAGAAGCCCCTTCGTCAACCACTGTTCTTTTGATGATATTCTGCAGGCACTCCACATGAACTTGAAAAGCCACATGGTAAGGTAAGCGAGGTTGGATGTCAGTAGTGTCAAACTTGATAATGTTAGGACTTCCCCCATCCTGAACTCCTAAAGTGCACAAAAGGGAATTCCTTTGAGAAGGGAACGCTTGTAAAACCTCAGGAGCCAACATGGCACACAGAGTTTGACCCAAATCTTCTACAATAGAGTAGTTCTGGGTGGCTTGAGCATTGGGATTATGCATAGAGCACTTGAGAACACCTTTTGATATTTGTGGCATAGTAGTGGGCTTCTTGATATGCAAAGAAGTATCAGGCGGAGGAGGAGGCTCATTCCCCATATTCGGTTGTGGTGCACCATAATCATGTTGACGAGTAGCAACAATAACCTCTGATTTAACCATATTCACACATCGAAAGCCACCAGCATGGGAAGAAGACGTGGAAGTTTCATTGGTCCCATAACTAGTGACGGGAGCATTCGAAGCCATATTCTGATGATGTGGAAGGGGATCTTTCAACAAAACCAGGCTATGTGCAAGATGCTTAGAAGCCTCTTCAATTCGAGGACACAAGTGAGTAAGATGATCTTCCGAGCAACGCTTATAAGGAAATTTCACCTTACGCCTAGGCTTACGGTCCTCACCAGCATTTTCGTCGTCCCAAGAAGGGTTGGCGTTCTATTTTCGAGGAGTATTACGATTAATACCATTGTTCCCATTATTTCCACCCTTACGATTGTTTCTCCCTTTCTTCTTACCACCAGGATACTGGTTACCCGATGGGTTCGCCGATTGCATAGCGTGTGCATCAGATGATGGGGTGGAAGTGGACACGGTGTGAACCTTTCCAAGAGTAGATTGGTTGAGAGACAAATTTTGAATTTGATTGGTAACCAAATCTACGGGTCGAGTACTTGCGGATCCAACAATGCCATCGGCATGTGGTCTAGGAATTGGCTTGGGCTCATGTTGTGATCATAGTGCATTAGGAATAATGTCATATAGGATGCCAGATTGAGCATAGAGTAAATCTAGCTGCTGGAATTTGTTTATAGCTTGTTCCTTAGTTGTAATGCCAGACATCGAAACATCCTTAGAAATGTATGGAAGCAAATACTTGAGAAACCATTCCTACAGAAACTCCGGAGGAATGTTGGCTTTCACTAGCCTGTTCCGTCGATGCCACTCTTGAACATGGTCAGATATGTGTGTGGCCTTATTCTGGCGGAAGGTAGGAAAGAGTTCAATGCTAGTGTCATAGAAAACTGGAAGCTGAAAATGATCCAGGAAAACCAAATCTATCTCATTAAAAATTTTGTACGTGCCCCCAGGCAACTCAACATACAACTTCACGGCTGCCCCCATGAGGGTGCGTTGAAATAGTCTTAAATGAATGGAATCATGATTTAATGAGTTTGATGAGCACTAAAGATGAAAATTCATAACATGATCACCTGGATCCTCACCACCCTCCCCCTCAAACTTGGGAATGTCTGAAGGGAGCTTGGTAGGGACTAGAGGCCAAGCAGGATCATGACACACCGGATCATTCGTGAGCTTCGAAAGATCCGAAAGATTTAATTGAGCAAGGAACGGGAGATGCGGCTGTGAATCTTGATTATAAGCTCCCATAAAAGGTTGATTATACAGACCTGAAGGATAGTATGGACCATAACCATGACCATGAGGCTGATATCCTCCACCAACCTGACCCGTGTGAGGGTAAGCAGGTATATATGTATTATGAGCACCGTAACGAGGTGGGCTGTAATAAGGGCCAGAACCGACTGTATTATAGTAAGGGTTACCACCATAACTATGAGGCATATAAGTATTACTCGTAGCGGGAACCTTGTTGTAATGACCATAATTGTAAGGTATGTTCCCGCCCCTTGCATAAGTGTTACTAGTAGCAGGAGCAGTTGTATTGTGACCATAAGTATAAGGTACATGCCTACCCCCTTCATAAGTGTTACTAGTAGCAGGAGTAGTCGTATAAGTGTACGGTATGTATCCACTCCCAGTATAAGGAGGATTATTGACATTAGTGAAGGTGGTCGTAGGTTGATGTGTAGAGGCATGTGTATTGTACGGTGGAATGTGAGCCATTTTGTGAACAGTGTTCCCACTAGGAGGGGTAGTCCTAGGAGGCGGCCTTCCTCCAAAATCTGGAATGTTTGAAGGGATATGGCCCGTCCCATACTGATGTGTGTGAGTAGAAAGTGCAGTTCCCCCAGCGAGGGTAGTGCCCCCAGTGGGTGCAGTGTTGCCAACACCATGACTAGTGCTAGCATGACTACCTGACGTAGTGGAGGTATTAACTCTGTTCGGACTAGGAATACCATAAGAGAATAGGGTAGTGTTCGTAGCAGTCATAGGACCCGTGTTAACATGCAAATATGGCATCCCATATCGAAAACCATGCGGATTCAAATGATCGAATGGGTCGTCCTCGGGTTGATTCGACCCAAAAAGATGGGTTTGGGTCTCTGGTAGTGATGGAATGCCCCCCATGCCTCTCTAGGAGTAAGAGGACCAGAAGTGTCTTCGACTCTACCCAACAGAGTAGTAGGGATTTCTCCCATGCTAGTATGAGAAGTCATAGTGTAAGCTTGAAGCTCTTCAAAAGAATTAAAAGAATCGGATGGGATCCTTCGGCGTCTCCAATGTAAAAGATGTGTAACTTTGTCGGATGGTAAACTAGCCAAACGACGGGACCGGTGGAGTGGTGGACCTCGTGCCACGATACCTCCAAAGAGTCAATAAATAAAAGCATCCCGTAATGGCCAAAATAACGATCAAAGACCACACACCTAAAGAAAATACAACCAAATGCACACAAACAGGACTGGCTCAAGGGACCTCCTAACACTACAGTCGGTATGTCTCTCCTAGGAGAGGCTTGAGACTCCAAAACTTTAACCGGAGGTAACATAATCAGTTATAAGGGCTCCCAGACTTCACTGCATGCACAGGGTCAAATCCCTATACAACAGGAAACTGTGCTGTCCAACCCCTATCTGACTCAGGACAACCGCAGTATAACCACTATGAATGCCCTATGCGATACCTAGGTAAGGCAACTAAGGTCACCACAATATAACCAATTCTCAGGTGGACAATCGTAGGTGGGATCTGTCGTATGGGCAGGGTAGCAAATCCCAAAACTCAAGAGGTATAGATCCCTCAAGATCCCCCATACATGAAGAAATCCTGGAAATATCTCCCACGTTTAGTCAGTATTGGAGGGCTATCTCTGCAACCAACCTCCCGTGACCTCGTGCTTAACTCTGGTATGAGTAGAGCTTCCTGAGAACACTGATGTATACTATGGAATTCACCACTCCCTGGTCAGACACATAATGTTTCGTCTAGTAGTCTTGGATTGTTAACTTAGAATGATCTATTCCAAGACTCTAAACCTATACTAGTTGGTGCACCCTATAAAAGAAAAATTGTTCTAATCAATTTTAAGATTAAGCATTGATTTTAAATGGCTGTAATTACTTAAAGGATATGGTCATGAAACTGATGATGTATAGGACTCAATAGTATGCACAATCGAAAAACTCAAGACTCATCTATTCAATACAAACAATGCCCTTAGAATGACAATCAATCCAACTGTTCGAAATAAAATGCAACCCTTTTAAAATTCCAATGCACAAGCAGATCCTAGATGAAAGCACAAGCACTCAGATGCAAAATGCAGTATGGAAAGCAAATATTTTTGTATTTTCTCTTATAATGGAAAGGAAAATGCAAGCTATGTTTTTGTATTTTTTCAATATAATGAAATGAAAAAATGCAAGCAAAATATCAGTTAAAGAAATGCAGAGCAGATCACTAAGACAACCCACCAGATCCCAAATAGTAAGATTTAGCCAATGTAATGAGCTATAAAATAAAAACTTGTGGAAAATCACAAAGCTCGAAAACCAAAAGAAAGAGGAGTTTCTGGTCACAAACAGGGCATGGAACAATCAAGAATCAAACCAACTAAGACTCAGGAACACTCAGAACCAACCCAACAACAATCCAATGTCATAAAACAATCAATCCCGGAGTTGTACGCAATTGTACAAAGAACAAATGCGGGTAGACTCAAGCTATAAAACAAACAGGGGTGGGTAGACGTGGGCAAAACTAGGTTGAACCATGTACAACAAAAAGAAATTGAGCCCAAAAAGAGTCCAACAACCCAGAAAAGGTAGGTTTTCTGAAGTAAATCCTAACGGCCAATGAACGACACAAAATATCAACACACAACAACTCTAAATAAAGGAAAATGCCTAAAAATCCCCAAAATGGAGGTTCATCCCTAGTATGGTCACATTTCTGTTACGAAGAAAAACTTCCTATGGCTTGGGGTAGACCACAACAGACAGATGACTGCAGAATACTACTCAATTCCCAACGCAATGCTATGTAAAAGAAAATGCTAAGATAATGGAGAAAATACCGACCTTCAACCGGATGTTCGAAGTAGATCCTCATTGAGCTTTCAACTTCTACACTTGAACCTGCAAATTAGTCTCAACAACAAGTATAAGCAAGTGTATATAACATGTGAAAGACATTAGCATAACCCATAGCATGATCCATGATATCATAAGCAAATATAACCCAATGTAATTTAACAATATTCACAACATCAATTGGACAAGAAAATGAGTATTTCCATTAATGAACAACAAGAAGTACAATATACAACCTCTTGCTGACAACCAATCTGAACCAAGAACTGGGTCTCTCCACTTGTGCCTCCACCACTTCAATCCTCCATGCAATGGAAAAATCAAACTATGAAAGGATTTTGGTAGGTGAATATAAGGAATTCACAACAACAAGGATTAATAAGTGTAGACTCAAGTCACGACAAAAATCCACTAGAGTTATGGTGCTCTCTCTTTCTCCTCCCTTCCATATACCATAAGAGCTCAATATATAGCCTTCCAAAGGTAAGTGAAAGGAAACATAGAGGCGTTTCGGGGTATGGAGGGCCAAAGGTCACCCTAAGACTGCTTTTGGGAGTAAAAAGTAATTTTCTAATGAGTTTTACCATTTTACTTGGAACCCGCGGGCTATAGTGGAACAGCCTGCGTGTACGCTGGCTATATTGGAACAACTAGCGTACAAGAACAAAAATAGGGAATTATGTGTTCCTAGAGGGAAAATGATAGATCTGAGTCAAAAATGGATCCTGAAGGCCAATCAATGCTGATGCTCACAAGGTGGAAAATCACACTGTAACACCTGTTGAAGATCTATGCTCTGGGGAAGCACCAGAATACCCTTTTATCTCAGGGAAGTACCATCCCAAGAGTAATGTGGTACACCAGAAGGGTTGTTGGAAAACTATTGGATGATTTGAGATAATGAGGATTTATTGACATAGACCTACTGAACAGATTGCAACCAATTTGGAACATGCATAGAAATAGGTGAAAGAGAAACTTGGTCATCAAATGTGCGAGAAAGAGAATCCACCACAAGATTGTCCTTACCCTTCTTGTAAGTGATCTCATAGTCATAAACCATGAGTTTGCTAACCCATTTATGTTGTTTTGGGGAGGAGACTCATTGTTCCAAGAAATATTTCAGACTCTGTTGATCGGTCTTGATGCAGAAATGATTCCATAATAGGTATGGATGCCACTTCTATACTGCATGCAAAATAGCCATCATTTTCTTCTCATATGTAGAGGCAACTAAATTCTTACTGGAAATGGATGTGTTGGTGAACGCAATGGGATGTTCATCTTGAAGGAGAACAACACGAAGTCCATTGTCGCAAGCATCACTCTCAATAGTGAAGGGCTTGGAAAAATCGAGCATAGCTAGAACATGTGTAGTACACATAGCTTGTTTCAGTTTTTCAAATACACACTCACTAGCATGTGTCCATGTAAAAGCATCCTTTTTCAATAGAGCGGTTAATGGAGATGCAATATTCCCGTAATACTTGAAAAAATGCGGTAGTATCCAGTCAATCCCAAAAAATCACGAAGGCTCTTGAGTGTCTGAGGATGCGACCAATTTTTCATGGCATCTATTTTTGCAGGATCCACGTGAACCCCTTGTGCTGAAATAATATGCCCGTGATACTCTACTTCCCAAGAAATTTCTTTGATACCATATTGGAGGAACCTTTATCAATTAAAATATGAAAATGCATGATATAGCAGAACACAGAAGGAATTTATTGATTGTAGGCCACTTTGAGGGGGAAACCTACTTTGAGCAAGATCAATACAAATAACCGGTGGATGCCTTCATTGGCCTCAACACGTACTTATATACTAAGTCTAAGCTAAACAACTATTACTCCCCATGAATGTGGGATAATACAATATACTCACGGGACGACTTACAAAGCATATGTGTCCAACAACAATATACTAACAATGTGGGATAATACGATATACTCACGGGACAATTTTCAAAGCATATGCGTCCAAAAATAATATAATAACAAAGTAAAGAGAAGGGTTGACATGGGTCCTAACACACAATCCAAATACAAAACACCAATGATGCCTCCATTCCTTCCATTCCTTTTGTAGGAAACACCCGGCCTACGTTTTACTGCCTCCCTCCCATATTCACCTGTTGATGCTAGTTTCCTGGGGTTCCAGCCCAACGAACAGTGAAACCTATGGATCTATTATGTCATTTTCCCAAATTTTGTCTAAGGTTCAAGTTCCTCTTTCTCCTTTTGCTCTATATTTCTCTATGCTACTTCTATCATTGCTGCTCTTAGCACATCTGCTCTGATGTACATGGTCCATTCTAACATTTTGAGTCAATAATAAAGCTCCAAGTTTTCTCCAATATCTCTCTCTTCTGTCTCATGTTCCAATAGCTAGTAAAATTTCCATTAGGATTAATTGGATGTCAATTTCTCCTTCAGAAGTCTGATTAATGTATGCCACTGTTAATGTACATGTTGTTGGTCATATCAAGATAGTTGATACATAAAGTTGTGACCCTTAGCTTTCCTTTTCGTTTCCCAGAAAAATGGTTCTTGTCTACAGTTTGCACTATTAACACATCTTCCTTTATGTGATCCTAATTCCACTTCTGTGAGTTACCAATATTATTAGTGGCACCCCATTGAACACCAATAGCAGAGGATTTTCCATAGAATTCCTAGGGTTACCATCTTGTAACCATTGGTTTAGCCAATGGAGACTTCCCAGGAATGATGCACTCCCGAATGTGTCAATGGCCAATGTGCTAGGAAATCCACCTCTTCCCCAATGGTATAACATGAAGGAATGCTAAACCTTGCATATCTATACATTTATGCAAACCACCTATAGCCATGTGTTTCAGAGCTTTGAATGGCTGTAGGGGGATTCCACAAATTTGTTACTAATGATTTGTCTTATCAAATTCAATCATATCCCATGACATTTTTTAGATTTGGGAGATGAGAGGAGGACCATAATATATTGACAATTACAGTGGAAGAGGATTCAAAATTTGATTTTATTTCTGTAAGTGATCTTAAACTGGGTATGAAAAATGAAAAAATGCATTGAAATCATCATGAATTTGGTTTAGGCCTGTTGAAGCTCCGGATGTGCTGGAAGTACACCAGGAAACAATGTAAAAGAGAAATCTCAATCTGAAGGATTCAAATAACCCTACGCAAGAATTATTCTATCCTTAAAATGTTTGGTATAGCTAACTTTGACGGATATTAGGCCTCCATTGGCATTGTGTGAGTAATCCAATTGAATCTTTCTTCCTTCGTAGGAAGATATGAAAAGGTTTGTGGAAAAAAATAAAAATGAATGTACATAAAATAAATAAAATATGGGAAATGTGATTGTAGATTCAGAACATTCAGATTTGGAAATCTAGGAAAATGTTATACTAATCGATAAATATATAGATGTGATCTAACATTAACAACTTTAAACAAAACAAAATAGTGAAAACTAGTTTATTTTATTCAAAGGATTAAATGGGAAGACTGTTCTGTAATTGATATATTAATTAACAAATTAACATATAATAATGATGAATGTTCTGCAATTGCAAGAGATACAACAAAGTGAATCATATAAAGAAACTTATTGATACCCAATCTACACATAAATCATATGATGAGAAATCAACACATAGATTTATATGTTTTATAATTATACAATACAAAACAAAGTTATTAAATGAATGTGTGAAAAACCAGAATTCATCAAGGAAACTTGATAAACATAACGAAAGAAAGGAAGAGAGAAACTCATTGAAATTCTTTTAAAGATTGCAATGAAATTATAATACTCCCAGCACACAAAGTGTTTCTAGTTATTTCATTCGATGGTTCCCCCCCCCATCTCATGAGATCTAAGTCTCTTTAAAAAATAATTACAAAAGTTACAAAGAAACCAATCTCCCATAAAATTAGGTATTACAAGCTATTGGTTAAGATTTTCCAAGGGAAGATTTCCACTTGGAAAATACATCCAAAATATCATCAACGTCTTGATAGTGTGCATGCTCGAGCTATAATTGTGCCTTGCAAGTAAAAGCCTCGATCTCCCTCTTCTTATCCTTTGATCATTCTCGCAAGAACACATTAATATCCATTCCTGAAGCCATAGGCGATTCAACTAATTCCTTGATCTCTGCTATCTGGATCTGCTCAAGATTCTCAATGTGCTCCTTGGAATTCAGATACTTTTCTTCAACCTATGTGATCATAAGTTTGGGTGGAAGAGAATTCTCAATCTGATTCATGACAAGGATGTCCAACAAACCTAGTAGGCTATCAAAGGAAAACCATCTCTTCCTGCAGACTTTTTGGCCTTCTTCAATTGTAGATTCAACTATGTCACATAAATCCTCCCAAGATTCTAAAGAAATCTTTATTCTTCTGAGTTCGATACTATCCATAATAGGAACCGCTTCAGGTTTATGTTTGATGTATTTTTTCCAATCAATTACATCTTCAAAAGCTCTAGTGATATCATTTCTCCTTTGATTGTGATCACAAAGGATATATGAAAAATTCTCAAAGGAATTAAGGATATCCTGAATTTCATTTAGGTCTTGAAACAATTCAATCAAAAGGTCCCTAAAATCATCATTACTCCTCAAGGTGAATTCTTTAAATTATTCTTTATAAAATTTTGAAAAGGAAGAAACAACAAAAATGGACTGTGAAGCTTCCAACCGTTGCTCAAGGGTTGCCAAATTCTCAGCATATTGTGCATTCTGCCCTTGTGCTTCTATAAGTTTCTGTTTAAGATCATCATTATGAGAATGCAATGTTTGAATTTGATCTTCACAATTGTCTTTCAATACCTGCAACTGAGATTGATGTTGTCCATTTATTTGAATCTGTTTATGCTTAATATCTTGTAATTCCTCCTCCTTCTCAATTTATCTGTTAAGTGAGGAAACATAATCAAAATTAGCACCAGCAATGGATCCCATGGCAACAACTGTTTCCAGGGCTTCATGTTTGACATTTGTGGAAGCTCTCTTTCATATAACCTGATTTGGACAATTCCCTGCACTAATGTCCCTTCTCTGGCTCTTTTGGAACCTTTCTTCACTACTGCCTTCTCTGACTTACTCCAAAAATATTCTCCAAGTGAAACCACTTCATCTTCACCAAAATATGAAATTTATTTAACAAGGGATGAATATATGCCCCGAAATGTAACCAAAGATACAGGTTGGGAAGCAACAGGGGTAGGGATAGGCATACTTATCTGAGGTATGGAAGTGGAAGCTATTGCAGTAGTGGAGATTGAAGGAAAATAAATGGGAACTATAGCTGAAGTAACATGATTTGAAGATGTAGAATAAACTTGTACTTCAATTGGATTGGGGGAAATATCCATGGGAGTAACAAGTTGATCAGATGGTGGGGATGGAGGGACTGTAATATTTGATGATGGTATATATGGAAAAATGGTAGGGATGGTAATAAGTGGAGAATAAGATACAATAGAAGTGGCGGTGAATTTTGAAAAGTGAATGTCAGGAAAAGAATCATCTACTGATAGATTTTGAAGTGGATCAGAGAGAGCTTGGGTAACTGAAGTAACCACTGTTAGGCTAGTAGGAATATTAACTGGACATGACAATTTAGTAAAATCCAAATCATCTTCCAAGTCACTGTCATCAACATGCAACAATGTATCCTTTGTCACCGACACTTCAGTTTTCTGCGTCTTGGTTGGAGGAGTTGAAGGAGTAGTCTTGGTCTCGATTGCAGAGCTCATTAATGCTAGGATCTTCTTCATTTCTTCAATTGATTTGATCAGATCATTCAGAATAACCAGGGGTTGAGGCTGCTGAGGATCCCCAACTAGAGATTTACCTTTATCTTCTTATTTATAGGTCATCAACAAAGGAGTTTTAACCTGTGTTTTTTGTGCCTCCTCTATAAATTCCTTCTGAGCTCTTTCATAATCCAAAAGTTTGAGTTTTATTTCTTGCAAGACTTTTACCTTGAGTTTTTGCTGGTACTGGTGAATGAAACTTTTCTCCTCCTGAGAGGTTGCTTTGTTCAATACCTCATGGAAAGAATTCAAAACTTCAAAGATGGAATCATGAGGCTCTGTCTGATGCACATATGTTCTCTTAATGTGTTCCTTTATGAAGTGTTTGGCCAAGAAAGACTTTGGATCATGCATTCTTTTATGGGCCTCCCTGTTAAGAAACCATGTCAACCCTTCTATTTACTTTGTTAGTATATTGTTGTTGGATGCATATGCTTTGTATGTTGTCCCGTAGTATTTTTTGATCCATAGTTTGTATTATTGTTTTTGGATGCATATGCTTTGTAAGTCGTCCCGTAGTAATTGTTGATCCATATTTTGTATTGGCCCATGGTTTGTATTGGCACATGGTATTGACCCATGGTATTGGCACCTAGACTTAGCATATAATTTTGTGTTGAGACCAATGAAGGTACCGTGAAGTTATTTGTATTGAGCTTGCTCAAAGGAGGTTTCCCCCTCGAAGTGGCCTGCAATCAATATAAAAGTGATTATGAGTTCCATTATTTCTGCTATATCGTGTGTTTTCATTAATTAATTATTGGAGGTTCATCACATCTGGTATCATAGCACTTTCTTGGGCTCATTGGGTGGAATTTCTGCCAAATTTTATTTTCGCATCTGTTACAAGTTCGGATTTGGGAATAATCCCTATCCGCTTAACTGTGGGAAGTACTTTGGCATAATCCCTAAAAATCATTGTGAAGAGTACCACAGGAATCCCAAAGTAGTTGGCCGATTGAGAGGACTTGCCAACGAAAAGGGAAACAACCCCTACCTGATTGACTAGTTCCCACCCATGAGGTAAACCAAGAGCTGTCGTTTGTGGCAAAGCGGTTATCAGTTTTACCTGAGCCATGGAGTGAGGGGTTCTACCCCAATACGCAAGTCGTTAGACAGCATTGGTGGCCGGGTGAAACCCCTGAACTGTTAGGAAGCCGCACATACCCGGGGTCCATATCTATTTTCAGCTAAACTGTTGTTGATCACTTCCGTGCCGTTTTAGATCTATTTCGAGCCGTTTCAGATTCAGCCGTTTCAGATCCATTCCGAACCATTTTAGATCCATTCTGAGAGTCATTCCAGATCCATCCATTTCAGATCCAGCCATTTTTTATCCATTCTGCATTGTTTCAGATCCATCTGTTGTCGATTGCAGATCTATCTATTTTCGATCCCTTTCACGCCATTGCAAATCCATTCCTGAAAATATATATATATATATATATATATATATAATTCTGTTTTTTTGCCATATCTCCTTTGTTTTAACTCCGTTTCCCTTGAAACTTTCGAGACACCCCTGCAATCCCATTCTACCTATTTCATTCTTGAGGACCCTATCCCAAATTCTACTTCCCAAAGCCAGAAATCTCACATTTGTCTATTTTTAGCGTTTGCCATAACTTCTTCAATTTTCACCTACTCACCTCCAAATTTTTCCACCGTGTTCATTCCATCTTTCTGCTTCTTTGTCCCTCTTTAACAAATTTTCTCATTCTTTTACCCAACTTCCGAAATCCCCATTTTTTACTTCTCTACCCATAAGAAAGTGTCCAAAACTGATTCAAACCCCAATTACCCATCTACGTTTTCCCAAATCCAGATTTCCCTTTACTAAATAAGCTTTTGTTTGTGTTTTTCTATCCATCCCCTCCCCCCCCCCCCCAAAAAAAAAAAACTCCTGGTTATGGTTGTCACCCGCGCAGGAGCAAAAACCATGGAGGAAGCACTTGCAACTATCCAAACCAAACCCCAAGATCTGGATGAAAAATTTCTCAGCCTCCATCTTCAGCATTCAACGATGAACAATAACCGACAACAAGAATCTTCTGCAGCCAATCGGTTCTCTTCTTCCAGCACTTTCCGTGGTCCGAAGCTTAAATTTCCTCGCTTCAATGGTATTGATCTGACTGGATGGATCTATCATGCAGAACAATATTTCAGTCTACATAATACTTTTGCTATCCAAAAAGTTCCACTTGCATCCTTTCATTTGGAACAGGAAGCCCTTCAATGGTACCGTTGGTACATCAAGGCTCATGACGAGCCAAAATAGACAGATTTTTGCCAACTCCTTTTGCACCGATTTGGTCCTAGTGCTTTTGATCACTTCACCAGAGCACTCACTAAACTTCGTCAAATTGGCACTGTGAGAGAGTATCAGAAAGAATTTGAGAAACTAGCCAACCACACAGAAGGATTATCTGATGACTTCTATAGGAGTTGTTTTATCAGTGGTCTTAAGGATGAAATCCTCCCAGAGGTCAAAATGTTATGTCCCAACACAATGATGGAAGCCCTGGGGTTGTCTAAGTTGGCAGGAGACAAGATTGCCGCCCAATAGCGCTCCAAACCCACTTTTGTTCCCTTCCGAAATATGGGTTCTCAACGACCTCCCATCCCGCCAGTTCCTCGACCAACTTTTATCAAGCATTTGTCCGAAACAGAGATGCATGAACGTAGAGAAAAAAGGCTTTGTTATAATTGTGATGAAAAATTCACTTGGGGACATAAATGTGTTCAATAAAAGCTCTATCTCTTGGATGTGGATTCTTTGCCCGCCTCTGAAGTTGCTAAAGAGGCTCCAGATACACCGGATGATCAGGTCAACATTCAAAAGCCGTTTGTCTACCTTCCATCTCAGGAATACCACCTAGAGATATCTTTCCATGCTTTATCTAGCGTCACCACCCCCCAAACAATGCGGGTCAGGGGTTACTTCAAGAAGCTCCCTCTTACAATACTCATTGATTCTGGTAGCACTCATAACTTCATTGACCCTTGGATTTCCAAACATGCTGATTGTTTTGTCCATCCTTGCGCCAACTTTGAAGTCATGGTTTCCAATGGGGGCACCTTACCTTGCAAGGGAAAGTGTCACAATGTGCGTATCTCTCTAGTATATTATAACCCGCGCTCTGACATGTTTGCCTTGTCCTTAGGCGGATGTGATGTGGTTTTGCACATTCAATGGTTACGCACACTTGGCCCCATCTTATGGAATTTTGATGAACTTTGGATGTAGTTTTCACTCAATGGGAAACAACACAAATTTAAGGGCTTACAACAAGGGTCTCTCCGCACCATCAGTTCACATCGCTTGGAAAAGATCCTTAAGAAGAATTCACATGGTGTCATCGCTCAACTCCATTCCATTGAGATGCACCCATCAATGGTCTCCCATACTTCCATTTATAGATATGCAGGTGTCCTTGCTGACCAGTGGGCTCGTGGCCTTCAAGAGGCCTTTCCAGTAAGAATTTAGCCGCATCTACATCTCAGCAGGAAATGATGGCTATTTTGCATGTAGTACAGAATTGGCAACCATACCTATTAGGGAATTATTTCTGCATCAAGACTGATCTCCAGAGTCTGGAAAATTTCCTGGAACAATGGGTCTCCAACTCACACCTGAAATGGGTTATCCAACTCATGGATTATGCCTATGCGATCACTTACAAGAAGGGTAAGGACAATATGGTGGTAGATGCTCCTTCTCGTACATTTGATGACCCCATTTCTCTCCCATCTATTTCTCTGCTTGTCCCAAATTGGTTGCAATCTGTTCAATATGGCTATCTCTTCTATGAACTCCATGCTTCTTCATCAGTAGGGCACTTTGGGTTCCTCAAAATGTATGACTAGGAACAATGTAAATTCTTTTGGAAGGGACTGAAAATGACAATTCAACAGATGGTGGCTGACTGTGATACTTGCCAGGACAACAAGGGTGAAACGACAACTATTTCTATGGATTTCCTAGAAGCACTCCAGTGGTACAATACCACATCTAAAAGGACATCATATGAAGCAGTCTATGGACAGACACCACCAATTCTTCTTCCATACACCCTCAGTAGCTCCCCAGTTCAGGAAATTGACTCGATTCTTCGAAACCGCAATCAGATTCTTCTCATTATGCAGGACAATCTTCACATGGAAAGAATTCGACTGAAACAACAAGCTGATCGGCACTGTTCTGAGTGCACTTTTCACGTAGTTGATATGGTTCTTCTTTGTCTACAACCTTCCAAGCAACCCTCCCTGAAAATCACAAGGCATTAGTGGCCCGGAATGCAACCCGAGGATGCTATAGGGGAACCACTCCTTTAGATTCTGCATCAATTTCCACATCTAAAGATTTGAGGACAAATATTTTTCTAAGGGAGAGGGGATGTTAAGAACCCATGTCAACCCTTTTATTTACTTTGTTAGTATATTGTTGTTGGATGCATATGCTTTGTAAGTCGTCCCATAGTATTTGTTGATCCATAGTTTGTATTATTGTTGTTGGACGCATATGCTTTGTAAGTCGTCCCATAGTAATTGTTGATCCATATTTTGCATTGGCCCATGGTTTGTATTGACACATGGTATTGATCCATGGTATTGGCGCCTAGGCTTAGTATATAAGTTTGTGTTGAGACCAATGAAGGTACCGTGAAGTTATTTGTATTGAGCTTACTCAAAGGAGGTTGCCCCCTCGAAGTGGCTTGCGATCAATATAAAAGTGATTCTGAGTTCCATTATTTCTGCTATATCGTGTGTTTTCATTAATTAATTATTGTAGGTTCATCACACTCCCCAAGGTTCAAGGTTGTAATTCTTTTCCCAAGCAAATTTGCATGAGTGGAGTTCTGAATAACTAGTGGCCCAAGAGTAAGAGGAAACTTAGGCTAGCCTTTCCTTTTAGCTCCAATAAACCGAGGGAGCACACCATGAATCATAGTTTGGAAGGATATATATTCAATTACCATTTTGTAAGGTAAAACCATGGGTAATAGATGAACTGTCTTGCTTCCCCAAACTCTGATGTAAGAAAAATATTCTCCTACATACCAATCTCCCATAGTGGCAATCAATGCCTTAGCTTGTGTAGAAAATGTGGGGCATCTTTCTTGAATATCTTGTAATAAATGGAACCAAGAAAATGATCACAGATGTCATAGATGAGGGGTACAAATTTGTCCTCCCACAATTACGAACAATAAATATGGGCTGGAGGTCCTTCCCTGGTCCAATTCCATCCCATGGCAGGAAAGGGGAAAGGTGAACAAAATACATCCATAATATAAGTAGAAAGAAAAACACTGGATTTTTGGAGGCATGAGTCTTCTTATACTTCTCAATGGCTTCTTTCAACACTACTGATAAAATATGTTCCCAATTAAAAGATTCACCGGTGGCGAGAACATGATGTGCCACAAGTTCCCATTCTGCTTTGAAGACTGTACAATTGGGTAACCCATACAACCTGCACAACATGGATGCCAACAAATAAAATGGCTCTCTAAAACAGATAATATGAAACAACTTGTCAGCTTTGGGAGTAAAAATAGCAGGGGTTTCCATCCAAGATTTAATCATTTCAACGAAATTGAATCGGGTTGTAGAAGACTCTAGGAATTGCTTGGTAAGAAGCTGCTGGGTAATTCTAAGTGCATAAACCTTGGCAAAGACCTCAGGTCGGAAAGAATCTAACAGAGTTTGGTTTATGTCATTGAATGAATGGTCCTGGGGGTTGGCATGGTCAATAATCCATTTTATTGCATATGTGTAGGGAATCAGGGACATTTTGGCTGCTATAGCATGAATTTGGGATTTACTGATGTTCACATAAGTTGTCTGGTCATGCTGGATTTCAGAAAAATAGTCATTGTCAAAGATGGAATACATTTGGGGCCAATCTAGGAAATAGGTTTCATAAACCCTCTTGTTGGTGTCAGAGAAGATTCCGCTATTTGGGTCTTTGTTTTTCAATTCATCCAAGGCTGTTTTGGATCTAGTATTCTTCAATGGTTGAAAACAAATAGGTTTTTTCTGATAAAAATAACGAAAAGAAATTTCAATTAAAGCTGAATTCAATTTCCAAATGTTTTAAGTAGATGATTGGAATCAAACATGGAAACTTACTTGTAACCCAGTGACGAAAAATAAAGATGATAGCAGGGTAAAATCCGAAGTAAGATTCGTCCGCAGAAGGTGAAATTTGCAGCGTGAAAATGGTGAAAAGAACAATTTTATTTGGAGTATTTAACCATAAAATGTTATTAGTGAAATTAAAACAGGACTGTAGATCTCAAGCAAATTAACGGTCAAGATCAAAAACAAGGAAAAACAGAAATGAAAATGTGGAAACTCCTTTTCAAAAATTTATGATTTCAACTTCCCGCAATTCACATTGCGGGTTGCAAAATTGCAAATGCGTGGGTTTAAATTTTAGGAAAATAATCATTTCTGCAATCCACAATCTGAAAGTAGGAAATGCGGAAAATCAGGTATACAGAGATAATTTCATCTTCTCACATTGCGGTATGCGAGATTGCAGATACGCATGAAGTTTTTTAGAAAATTTGGCTATCTGTAATACGCAAAATACTTGTAGGTTCGGAAACGACGACGCGATTTTATTTTTCAATTTGGTTTCCGATTTCCGCAATCTATATTGCGGAATATGGAAATGCGGAACCGAAAATCTGATTTTTTTGTCCAAACGTTTTCCAACTTCTGCAAATAGATTTGTGGAATACAGAAATGCGGAAACAAAAAAAAATCAAAACATGAAATTTGGGATTCCCTCAACCCAATTGCGGATTGCGGAATTGTGGAAACGATGTGTTTTAAATAAAAGAAAGGCTTCCCGCAACTCTAAAAAATGCATGCAATCAAGAATTATTTACAAATTTTATTAGACTCAAAGCATGCAAAAGTGGGATTGATAGACACCAATCACCAACCCAATAATAAAGATGAAATATTTATAGATCACCTCAACCAGTTAGTAACTGAGGCTCCCATTTTATAAGATAAAATGGGATCTGTTGTGCCTACAACAAATGGCGACTGGCTGGGTGAGGCAGTTATCTTTGCAGAATTAATCGTCAAAGTTCAGGAAGGAAAACGCTAGCATGAGAGTATTTCAGTCTGTAACCTGAAAATGCCTTCATAAAATACAACAGAACCATCAGAGTTAATTTATATATAATTGATCTTTCCTCTACCATAACCACATATAATGATACTCAATTGAAAAGTATCCTAGAAGCAAATGGGATTCTCTGTACTAATATGCAAGCATGAGAGAGCAGTTTAAGATGAGACTTAGGAAAAACCTTTTACTAATTCTAGATAATCAAATCATCAATCATCTCAATTTATTGTCAATTTATTCATGTATATACTGACTTTATTTATTAACTTGTTTATATACATAACAACTCCTTTTATTTCTTCTTACTTTTCATTTTTTTTTTTGAAGAGAGAAACTAACAAAAATTGAGACTTTGTTGAAACAACATGATTTCCTTGACTTGGTGATCATATTCTGGCAATGCCACTCACAAATCCTACTTGGAAACTGAACAAGCTCGCTATGTCAAGAGACAACTTGTCTTTTATATTTTAACTAAAAGCAATTACCATGGTTTGGTGACCACATAGTAATAATTTTAGTCCAGAATAGAACCCATGATCATGGTCAGGATGGATTGCAATAAGACCCCCTATCCTTGAGTTCAAAAAAATGTTTTAACGAATAATTTTTTATTATTAAATAGTAAATTTCAAGGCACTACCTTGGCTTGGTAACCAAATTTTGGTAGCATCATTCACTGATACCAGCAGATCATGAATGGACCGACCTGTGATAGGATCTTCCAACTTCCAGCAGATAGCTGGAAGTCATCTCCCTAGCTTGATGAACAGATGTGGAGATATCATTCCACCAAATATCTATGAGCATGATAGGATGGCTTGTAATAAGACCCCCAATCTTACAACTTACAATGATTTAGGTGAATTTTATTTAAGTCCAAGATGATCAAGATGGGACCCAAAAAGTATAAGATTCACCAGACTGTAAAATTTTACTGCCAATCATTAATAGAACATATGACAGGAAAAACTAGTTACTCATATGGCTCATTCATCAAATGAGATATTTCTAAAATGGTGGTTCAAATGAGAAAGTATCAATTGATAGTCTGCATGGATTGATTGATAGATTATATGGAAATCATACTTCCATGTATAAACTAAGTAAAGTATAATTTGGCATGGCAATCTGTTATAGCTTGAAATGACACCTCTCCGTCCGTGACGACACTTGTTTCCCTTGGTCGCATGGCGACACTTCTTGAGATCAAGTTCAGTCACACAACAGGACATTTGTGGATGGAGGAGTCATTTGGGACACTAAAAATGGTTGAAATTACCTCATTCTTGACCCATTTGATGTATATGACCCTTGGGAACATTTTTCCAGACCAAACCATCTCCTGAAAATGAGCAGAAAAGCCCGTTTTTGGCCATTTTTCAATATGAGCGCGACTCTACTGTTGAAATAGTAGCGTGTGTACGCGACTTTGTCTCATTTAAAGTAGCGCCCATTGCCATGTGTACGCGACTTTTTCTACTATAGAGTAGCATACACCCCTGTTTTGGTCAAAATATCGAAATTCGAGTAAGTTAAGTTGGTTGGGAAACCTCTTGAGTGGTTATAACTTCTTTTCCTCTTCCTCATTGATTATATAAGGAGGGTACAAGGGTCATGTGAAGGGACCAAGCCCAATTACAAAGTTATGCTGGAGGAATGGAGACCCTCATCCCCCTCTCTTGTGCTTCAGTTTTGGTAAACCCTAGTACAATTGCTTAGAGGCTGGGATCCTTGGAGAACGGAAGCAGGAGACCTTGAATCTAGGTTTCGTGAAGTGCCAAGCTTGAAGGAAGGTATAATTTTATGTACTTGATTTCATTCATTAATAAATATCAGACATTCTTCTCTTTCCAAATATGACCCATTAATGTGTCTCAGATTTGATTACAGTTTGTTTATAATCTGATGTCTCTTTCTATTATGAATATCAGTCTTATATGTGTAGTCAAATGTATTTGAGAAAGGTATCAAGTTGTTTTGTAGGTCTGGGCATTGCGACACTGGATAAGCATTGAAGAGTGAGGGAAGCAAAGCTAGGATCAACCTTCTGAATGAGGTTCCTACATCTCTAAACCCTAATCTCTTCATTTATTTGTTGTACTTGCAGAATGATTGTAAGTCTATCTTTATCACCGTAAGTTGGTAGTTTCTCCCCTGAACTATAGGTGAATTTTTCCCCACAACAGAATGGCGACTCCGCTGGGGAATGCCTAACTGCTTAGGGGTATCCAAGGTCATTTATTCAGTGTTTTCTGATGGTCTTTGTTCATTTTATTGATTAGGATCAGTTAGTAGGCTCTGTTTGACCCTCCTTGGCTCTTACAGACCCTTCCCAACCCTTGCAAACCCTTGTGGACCTAGGTGTGGGGGTTTTAAGCCCATTTTTCAAACTTGTTGTACCTATACGCTACTATTTGTACCACACAGTAGCTCCCATACACTACTTTCCCTCTGCACAGTAGCGCCCATACTGCTATGAGCGCTAGTTTCCTTCATACACAATAGCGCTCAGAATCTGGGTTTGATTTTTTTGAGTTTTTGGGTTGTGGACCCGAATCTGGGGGCTGTGGCTACAATTTTTTGGGTCCCTGATGACCCTAGGTCTGAGTTAAACCACTGTAAGTGGTCTCCCATCCTTGCACTGATCCTACATTCATGATTTGAACCTCTTTTGATCATTTTGGGCTTGTTTGGAAAGTTTTGGGGTTTGTTGACCTAAGTTGGGGGGTTGTGGACCTGTTTGGTGTTTTGTACCCTAATTTGAGTCTGATTGAACTTGCTTGCCCCATTTCCACTGGATTTGAAACCTCTTGAGTCTTCTTGACCCTGTTTGTATCTATTTGAGTGAAATTTCTCTTTTAGGTTGGCTTCTTATCCTCCCTTATGCTTTTAGTTTTTCTTTTGTAGTGAAAGCTCAAGTGTTTTGGCTGTTGTTCAAGACCTTGTTTGCATTGTTTATGTGTAGACCTGACTTTACCAAACCATACTTCTTTGTAGGTCATTTGCTTCGTTTGGGTCTAAAAGTAGTTTTTGTACTCTTTTCCCAATGGTTGGCATGCTTACATCTATAAGAATTTGAAAGTCATATTTGGTAGCTTTTACTGTTTCATAAATAGAACCTGAAAGTTTCTTTGCTTTGCTTTGATAGTAGGTTAGTTTCAGTTTTGTTTCTTACCTTTGAAAAGCATAAAGAATTTTGATTCATTTTTTGAATAGAGTACCTTGCAAGTGGCTTAAAAGATTTTAGAGTGCTTTGCATAAAAAAGAACAAGTTTTCTTTTGCATACCTATTTGCTTGAGTAGCTGCATTCTTAGGTTTTGATTTTGTACATTTAGACTTTATTTTTACCCTTTTTTGCATTCGAAATATTAAAAAATTGCATTTGCATATGCATTCTAGATCAGAATTTTAAGACTTGCATTGAAAAGAAAAAGATTTTTTTGGTGGTAAATATTTCATTTTCAGTACTCTATCTCTAATATAACCACTCTCACACACCCACTACCTTTTTGAGTAAGCAAGTAACCTTTAAAATGAACCCTAATAAAATGTACTAGTAACATTTTCTTTTCTAGGTTACACTACACCAACTAGTTTTGGTTAGGATCTTGGGTTTAAAACACCTTAAACCACCCAAGATCACACATTACGCAAAAATCATAGTGATACTATCACAGGTAAACCCACCTCACTCAAAACTTTCCTGGGATCTATGCAGTAGGTCATTGCGAGATCAGATTGTTGGGAATACTCCTCCCACTTTCTGTTCGAACATACGCCAGGATTGGATTGTGTATTGGGGACTCTTTCGAGTTTCGGGCTTAGCTACCCTGCCCACGCTTTCTGATTCGACCGGTGACTGTTCCCCCAGGAGTTTTCGGTGTTGTGGTATCCTTAGTATCTGACTCTAGGTTCATACATAGGTGACAGCAGAGGGTATATCTGCTGTACCTAAGACAGACATGGGAGGAAATCCCTTGCAGGTCTTTGGGAGGGCGGTTGGGTGATTCCAGCACTTGCACCCGTAGTCATTGTATTGTGGACCCCGGGTAACTATCTTTCTTCCTTCGTTGATCTGTTCTGGGCCCTCATCATCCCAGACTCTTCTCCAGAAGGCATCTGTTTGCCTGGTTTGATTTACCTAGGACCTTTTTTAGTGGTGTGCTCTTTGTGCTACTTGTTTTAGTTTGCCTTAGAGAAATTCTTGTTCATTTGAGCAGGAAACTATGTCTAGCATTCCGACAAGTGCCAATCAAGGTACCCCTGTTCCGGGGGATCCTTGTGCTGTTCCATTCATTAGAAACATTGGTACTCCCTTAATGGATACTCTGAATCTTCCTGGATTCACTATTGGGCTGCCGGTTTGGTTGTTTTCCACTCCGAATTCCTTGCATGCTCCTGACGCTTCTTTTGTGAGCACCTCAAATCAAGAGCATCAGAACCCTGTGCCTCCTTTTCCAGTAACATCTTCTCCTCCTCCTTCTACCTCATGTGGCGAAAGTAGCAATACTAGTAGCCAGCAGTCTAAAAGGAATAGACAGGGGAAGAATAGGAAGAAGATTCCAAAACAAGGGGGCAGCAACCCAGCCTTTGTAAGTCATGCTGGGGGCAAGCACCCTGCCTCTACAAGTCATATAGGGGGCACGTACCCAGCCTCTGGAGGTCATGCGGGGAGAAAAATTTTAGTCACTGAAAATCATACTGAAAGTTCATCTTCAACCACTGTCAGTCATGTTGAGGACGCATCATTGATCACTGCTAGTCATATTAATGACAAGTCACCAGTTCCTGTGAGTCATACTGGAGACACCAGATCAGCCACTGCAAGTCATGTTGAGGGAGTTGACATTGTCGACAAACCAAAAAAATAGAAGCTTAAGTTCCCTTGTAAGTTTTGTGAGGGAGACCACCTTACTTACTTGTGCCCTGTACTTCCAGAAGTGCAAAAAGTGTGGTCCTTAGTTCAAAATTCTTCTGCTTCTGAGCAACCAGCCTTTGTGAGTCATGCTTAGTGGGGGCAAGCTGTCAGCCAATGCTATTTATGCTGAGAGTACTGACGTTGTAAATGAGTCTAAACCTATAGGACGGAAACCAAAGTTCCCTTGTAAAATTTGTAAGGGAGATCACCTTACTCACCGATGCCCTGCCATTCCAAAGGCACGAAGAGTGTGGTCCATGTCTGAAGGAACCTCTATTCCTGAGTTGTCTATAGATTCCCTGTAGTCAGATCAACCTTTGGTTGATAAAGTGGTTGAACCAATGCAATATTTGGTCGACCCCACTCTTCCTTCGGAGAGTGAAGTGATCGAATCGATGCAATCTTTGACCGATCCCATCAGTCCTTCGGAGATTGATGCACCTACTACTGAAGTCTTCTGCATTACCAATTTGGATGTTCCTGAAAAAGGGGGCACTCCATCTGTGCCATGTGAACCCCTACCAAGCCCTAGGACCATTTCCTTTGATTGGAATAGTCTAGCCGAGCCTTGTCTTCCTTCTTCGACACCTTTCCAGATAAAGGTTGATATCGGGAACCATACGGTTAATCGATGCATTGTTGATGAAGGTGCTTCTGTTAGTATCTTATCCGCTTATGCTTGGAGAGATTTGGGTTTCCCTAATGTTATTCCAACTGCTAATTGGCCGTTGACCTTCGATAGAAGACCTAGTGAACCGTTTGGATTCCTCCGTCAGGCACCTGTTACTTTGGGTGGAAAAACAGTCTTAGTTGATTTTATGGTTTTAAAGGACCCTATGGACTTTGATATCATCCTCGGGCGTGATTACGTTTATGCTATGCATGCTGTGGTGTCTACGCTTTTTCGTGTGATGCATTTCCCTCATTATGAAAACATTGTCACCATCGACCAGCTTGCATTCGTTGATCCTCCTTATTACCCAACTGTAGACCAGTCAGGTCCCTCGTCATTAGGCACTACTATGTCACATGGGAATTATGTGGCATATTTCTCTTTGAGTTCAAATGCTACCGAGAAGAAGTCTCTGAGTTCATGCTTACCTTCTCAGGACTTGGTCCCAGCTTTTGACCAAGTGACACCTCCATCTGAATGTTTAGATATGTGTTCTATCTGGGATGATATACTTCCTTCCGATGAAGTTTTCCTAGAGTCTATAATACAGTCTGGCATTCATTTGGATGTTGATCCAGTCGCAGTTATGTCCAACCCCGGTTTGACCTTAAAGTCTGATCTTCCTACTGTTGAGTCTTTGGACTCTCCTATAGATCCGCAAATCGGTGTTTCTGGTGAGTTTGATTCTGCTTCTAGAATTTTCAACTCCTGTGATGATGAATTTGTTTCTGCAGATTCCATCATTTCCTTCAACTTTGATCTTCATCCTGAAGTTGATCTTGTTGATTGTAAGTCCTCAGGCTTGGGTACCATAAAGTCTTCATTTGAAAACGCTGCCTTGTTTATGCCTGCTGTTGATGATAGTGAAGTTGAAAGTATTTCTACCACAGTGAATTGTATCGGGTATTTCCTTACATATGTTTTAGATATGATCCTAGTACTAATGTTTCTTGGATATAGGATTCTTAGCTGGATGTATACTTGCTTACTGGTCCTTTTCGACACCTTGTGCAACCATGTCAGGTATATTCGGAACCTTGCATATAGGTTTAGAATTCCCCGCTGTTATGTTACATTTGAACCTTTTTCCATCCGAATTATCCCTAGGGTTGAACCTGTTGGATATTGGTGTGTTAGCCATTTCTTTATGCATTGTGCACCAGTCCGACAGCAGAGCCTACCTAACATGGGTCACCCTAGTTAGCACCCTTATGCCATTCTGGTGCCCATGCTGAGTTTTTCTCATAGGATCGGGAGCCTTTTTAGATTTACCATGACTTTGAGAAGAAGCCTCATATCTTTATTCCTCATATATTTCTGGCCATCCCTGATAAGGCTCCCATCTTTGTGTTCAAATTGCATATGCATCATTTATGATCCCGCTTGCGTTAATGAGCCTGAAGCCAGCTTCCACACTTTTAGCCCATTGTATAAGCCTCCATCTCTGATCTCATTTCCGCTAAGCCCTGTATCATTTTGCCTTCACAGTTTGACACCTTTTACATGGAGGAGACACACCCTGAGTGTCCTTATCTTGCTCATGTTCCTTGCATTAGGCATAGCTTTGTTCCATGCGCTTGGAGCTAGTTTTGCATGTCCCTGACACTTGTCTCCTCCCAATCGAGCATTCTTCTTTTACTTCGAGCTCATTAAAAACAGTAAGTAGGTTATGAGCATTCTTCTGCCTTCACTTCGAGCTCGTTAAAAACAGTAAGTAGGTTTCGAGCATTCTTCTTTTACTTTGAGCTCGTTAAAAACAGTAAGTAAGTTATGAGCATTCTTCTACCTTTCCTTTGAGCTCGTTAAAAACAGTAAGGAGGCTATGAGCATTTCTTTCACCTTCCCTTTGAGCTCGTTAAAAATAGTAAGGAAGTTGTGAGCATTTTCCTATCTCCTTTGAGCTCATTAAAAACAGTAAGGAGGTCATGAGTTTACTTTTCTGGACTCGTTAAACCTTTACGGAAAAGATCCCTATGGAGTTCTTTTAATCCCTTTTCAGACTCCTTAAATAGGAAAAGTTTGCCGAGCATAGTTGTCTTTTCGGGCTCATTAAACTAACTGAACCGACATCCACTTAGGTATAGAATTACCCCTTTTCTGGGCCTTGGTGGATAATTTACGGAAAAGGTATACTCTAGGTATACTCTTGTATGCGCTAGAAGAGTTCTTCTTCCATCATTTTACACTTTTTGGGGGAAGGAGACTAACTTTACGAAAAAGGACCTTTGGAGTCGTCTTTAGGGTTTTCAGACTCTCGAAATGTGAAAACACCAAGCGAGCATTCACCTACTCAGGCTCGATGTGAAATCCAAGAGATAGGTGTATAGAGGACTGTTTAAGTTTTTCAACTCTATAAGCAAGAAAACACCGCCAAGCACAGACCAATCCGGGCTCGATATAAAATCCACGGATAGGTGTATGGAGTTTTCTTCTAGGTTTTTCAGACTCCTTAAATATGAAAATACCGTCGAGCATGCTTTAGTTCTTTGTCAAGCTCGTTAAAAAATGAAAAAGGAAAGGGAAGGGAAGAATGTTAAAATATTTTTCAATATGATGGCAGCAAGTCAACTATCTCCTTGAACAAAGCACCTGTTTTGAGTCTATCAAACAAGTTGGGTTCTAGTGTTGGCCTTAGGATAAACCTGATCTCAGAGTTCTTACTCCTTCATTTTGTTAGTCTTCCAATCATATGGAGAATCTGTTAATGTATCCTACATTGCAGACTTGCGTCGTGGTCCCTTTGTGTTCAAAGTTGCCTAAGTCACTCTTGTGTCGTGCTCACTGTTCAAGGATATAACCTATGTCGGCCATTCTGCAGTTGCCTTGACCTCATGTGTCGGCCATTCCTTGGTGTCAGTATGTTTCATCATGTGTTTAGTCCTACTCCAAATCAGCTCATACCTGTTTGAGTGTCCCTTGTGTTGGATGATGGAGGATGCATTAAGGCCTCCCTTCCAACGGACTTCTTCCCATCGACTTCAACTCATTGTACTCTGGGAATGAAGTTTAGAGTTTCGGTTAGTACCTTGGGGTTTGCAGTCATTAGTGGCAGTTTCCCTCGCTATTGGATAGATGGGAATACATCAATGTCTCCTATCCGATGGATTCTTCAAGTGTTCGACGGCAAGACCACTTATTCGCACTTGCTTGAATGTACTAGGTACCTTGGGTTCCATTTTCATTATTGGTGGACACCCTCACGTTTGTTAACGGTATACATCAATGACCGGTAATCAAATGATACCTCCCATGTTCGACAACAACTCATTTATTCGCATGGATAGGTTTGTACCTTGGGTTGTTTTTTGGATGAAGACCTTGGGATCCTCGATAGCATCACCTCATTTATGTTATCACCCAAGTTGCGCAAGACTGAGCCACACTTTCTTTGGGCTCTTGATGAGACATAGATCCAGCTTGTTCTTTATGGCTATGTTCTCCAGTTTTGACATAGATCCACCTTGTATTTATGTGGCTATGTTTACACTTATGTCCCTCATGGATCCACGCTTGTGTTTTAGTGGCCATGATATATGCATCAGTATTTGGATCATTATTGTATCCTCTTGGAGATCATGTTCCACCATTTGAACATGGATAGTTACCCCATGGATAAGTTTGTCTGACATTGCCTTTGCTTTCAGGTACTTCATTTGAGCCTATGATTCTTGGTTTCTCCGTTCCTCCATGATTCAACTCTTTTTTATTTATAATGTATTTCGGCCATCGTTTCCCGTACTCCCTCTAAACTCATACATTAGGGGGCATCTGTTATAGCTTGAAATGACACCTCTCCATCCGTGACGACACTTGTTTCCCTTGGTCACATGGTGACACTTCTTGAGATCAAGTTCAGTCACACAACAGGACATTTGTGGATGGAGGAGTCATTTGGGACACTAAAAATGGTTGAAATTACCTCATTATTGACCCATTTGATGTATATGACCCTTAGGAACATTTTTCCAGACCAAACCATCTCCTGAAAATGAGCAGAAAAGCCTGTTTTTGGCCATTTTTCAATATGAGCGCGACTCTACTGTTGAAATAGTAGCGTGTGTACGCGACTTTGTCTCATTTAAAGTAGCGCCCATTGCCATGTGTACGCGACTTTGTCTACTATAGAGTAGCGTACACCCCTGTTTTGGTCAAAATCTCAAAATTCGAGTAAGTTAAGTTGGTTGGGAAACCTCTTGAGTGGTTATAACTTCTTTTCCTCTTCCTCATTGATTATATAAGGAGGGTACAAGGGTCATGTGAAGGGACCAAGCCCAATTACAAAGCTATGCTGGAGGAATGGAGACCCTCATCCCCCTCTCTTGTGCTTCAGTTTTGGTAAACCCTAGTACAATTGCTTAGAGGCTGGGATCCTTGGAGAACGGAAGCAGGAGACCTTGAATCTAGGTTTCGTGAAGTGCCAAGCTTGAAGGAAGGTATAATTTTATGTACTTGCTTTCATTCATTAATAAAGATCAGACATTCTTCTCTTTCCAAATATGACCAATTAATGTGTCTCAGATTTGATTACAGTTTGTTTATAATCTGATGTCTCTTTCTATTATGAATATCAGTCTTATATGTGTAGTCAAATGTATTTGAGAAAGGTATCAAGTTGTTTTGCAGGTCTAGGCATTGCGATACTGGATAAGCATTGAAGAGCGAGCGAAGCAAAGCTAGGATCAACCTTCTGAATGAGGTGCCTACATATCTAAACCCTAATCTCTTCATTTATTTGTTGTACTTGCAGAAGGCTTGTAAGTCTATCTTTATCACCGTAAGTTGGTAGTTTCTCCCCTGAACTATAGGTGAATTTTCCCCCACAACACAATCCCAAACTTTGAAGCTCAATTGATTTGAAATAAATTGATCAACCAACTTTGGCCAAATACTTTATCATTATCATGCTCTGAAAGAAAATAAAATACAGTAAGGAATACAAAAGAAAAAAGAAAAAAGAAAAACATACCACTCCTATGTACTTATAAGCCAATCCTTACCTTAGATAAAATACTTCTTCAAAATCTGAATGTTTACTGGATAGGTTTCAGAGAAACCCTCCAGTGTTTGTAATTGAACAGTGCTAGGGACAAGATTTTCTATAATAATGAATGGCCCTAGCCACAAGCGTTGAAACTTAGTATATTCATTTTTATCTTTGTGTTGTTTGTCCCATTTCAAGACTAAATCCCCTACTTGGAAATCTCTTTCAGTTGAAGATTTTTCATCAAACCATTTTTTGACTAGTTGTTGATGTTGGTATAATTTGTTTTTGGACTTCTCCCTCTCCTCTTCTAATTTAAGCAATGAATCAATTCTATTCTAAAGAGGAGAAGAGTCATACTGTTGAAATGATTGCACCAATTGTAACGAAGGGAGTAATAGGTTTGGAGGTAAAATGGATTCCTTTGTGAAGAACCTGCAACAATTAATTAATGAAATGACACGAGATAGCAGAAATAACAGAACTCAGAATCACTTTTATTGATTACAGGCCACTTCGAGGGGGCAACCTCCTTTGAGCAAGCTCAATACAAATAACTTCACGATACCTTCGTTGGTCTCAACAGAAACTTATATACTAAGTATAGGTTCCAATACCATGGGTCAATACCATGTGTCAATGCAAACCATGGGCCAATTCAAACTATGGATCAACAATTACTACGGGACGACTCACAAAGCATGTGCGTCCAATAACAATAAGACAAACTATGGATCAACAAATACTACGGGACAACTTACAAAGCATATGCGTCCAACAACAATATACTAGAAAAGTAAATAGAAGGGTTGACATGGGTTCCTAACATCCCCTCTCCCTTAGAAAAAGCTTTGTCCTCAAAGCTTTAGATGTGAAAATTGATGTAGAATCTGAAGGAGTGGTTCCCCTGTAGCATCCTTGGGTTGCATTTCGGGCCCCTGATTCCTTGTGAGTTTCAGGGAGGGTTTCTTGGAAGGTTGTGGACGAAGAAGAACCATATCAGCTGCGTGAAAAGTACGCTCAGAACGGTGCTGATCAGCTTGTTGTTTCAGTCGAATTCTTTCCATGTGAAGATTGTCCTGCAGAATGAGAAGAATCTAATCATGGTTTTGAAGAACCGAGTCAATTTCCTGAACTGGGGAGCTGCTGAGGGTGTATGGAATAAGAATTGGCGGTGCCTATCGATAGACTGCTTCATACAATGTCCTCTTAGATGTGGTATTGTACCATTGAAGTGCTTCTAGGAAATCCATAGAAATAGTTGTCCAAATTTGTGTAGGGATGGGCAAGGGTTCGAGCAGTCCCGAAAGGAGTGTCGTTTCATCCTTGTTGACCTGGAAAGTATCACAGTCAGCCACCATCTGTTGAATTGTCATTTTCATTCCCTACCAAAAGAAGTTACATTGTTCCCAGTCATACATTTTGATGAACCCAGAGTGCCCTGCTGATGAAGAAGCATGGAGTTCATTGAAGAGATATCCCTGTTGAACAGATTGCAACCAATTTGGAACAAGCAGAGAAATAACTGTAAGAGAAACTGGGTCATCAAATGTGCGAGAAGGAGAATCTACCACCATATTGTCCTTACCCTTCTTGTAAGTGATCGCATAGGAATAACCCATGAGTTGGATAATCCATTTCAGGTGTGCTGGGGAGGAGACCCATTGTTCCAGGAAATTTTCCAGACTCTGGAGATCAGTCTTGATGCATAAATAATTCCCTAATAGGTATGGCTGCCACTTCTATACTGCATGCAAAATAGCCATCATTTCATGTTGAGATGTAGATGCGACTAAATTCTTACCGGAAAGGTCTCTTGAAGGCGACAAGCCCACTGGTTCAGGAAGGACACTTGCATATCTATCCAAGGAAGTAGGGGAGACCATTGATGGATGCATCTGAATGGAATGGATTAAACGATGACACCATGTGAATTCTTCTTAAGGATCTTTTCCATGCGATGTGAACTGATGATGCAAAGAGACCCTTGTTGTAAGCCCTTAAATTTGTGTTGTTTCCCATTGACTGAAAACTACATCCAAAGTTCAGCAAAATCCCATAATATGGGGCCAAATGTGCGTAACGATTGAACGCCCAAAACCACATCACATCTGCCTAGGGACAAGGAAAACATGTCATAGCGCAGGTTATAATCTGCCAGAGAGATACGCACATTGTGACACTTCTCCTTGAAAGGTAAGGTGCCCACATTGGAAACCATGACTTCAAAGTTGGAGCAAGGATGGACAAAACAATCAGCATGTTTGGCGATCCGAGGGTCAATGAAGTTATGAGTGCTACCGGAATCAATGAGTATTGTAAGAGGAAGCTTGTTGAAGTAACCCCTGGCCCGCATTGTTTGGGGGGTGGTGACGCCAGATAAAGCATGGAGAGATATCTCTTGTTGTTCATCTTGATATGGGGGGTCAATAGGCAGCTCCTGAATGTAGACCTGATCATCCATTGTATATGGATTTTCTTCACCAATTGTAGAGGCAGGCGGAAAATCCATATCCAAGAGACATATATTTTGTTGAACACATCTATGTCCTCGAGTGAATTTCTCATCACAATTATAACAAAGCCCTTTTTCTCTGCGTGCATGCATCTCTGTTTCAGACAAATGCTTGATAGGAGTTGGTTTAGGAGCTGGTGGGATGGGAGATCATTGAGAACCCATATTTTGAAAGGGAACAAAAGTGGGTTTGGAGCGCTGTTGGGCTGTAATCTGGTATTCTGCCAACTTAGCCAACCCTAGGACTTCCATCATTGTGTTGGGAAAAAACATTTTAACCTCTGACCGGATTTTATCCTTAAGATCAATGATAAAACAACTCCTGTAGAATTCATCAGACAATCCTTCTGTGTGATTGGCTAGTTTCTCAAATTCTGTCTGATACTCTTGCACAGTGCCAATTTGATGATGTTTAGTGGGTGCTATGGTGAAGTCATCAAAATTGCTAGGACCAAATCGCTGCAAAAGGAGTTAGCAAAAATTTGTCCATTTTGGCTCATCATGAGCCTTGATGTACCAATGGTACCATTGAAGGGATTCCTGTTCCAAATGAAAGGATGCACGTGGAAATTTTTGGACATCAAAAGTATTATGTATACTGAAATATTGTTCTGCATGATAGATCCATCCAGTCGGAACAGTACCATTGAAGCAAGGAAATTCAAGCTTCAAACCACGGAAATTGCTGGAAGAAGAGAACCAATTGGCTGCAGAAGATTCTTACTGTCGGGTATTGTTCATGGCTGAATGCTGAAGATGGAGGCTGAGAAATTTTTCATCTAGATCTTGGAGTTTGGTTTGGAAGGCTGCAAGTGCTTCCTCCATGGTTTTTTCTCCTGCACGGGTGACAACAATAACCAAGAGTTTTTTTTTGGGGGGGGCGGAATGGATAGAAAAACACAAACAAAATCTTATTTAGTAAAGGGAAATTTGGATTTTGGAAAAACTCGGAGGGGTAATTGGGGTTTGACTAGGTTTTGGACACTTTCTAATGGACAGGGAAGCAAAAAATGGGGATTTCAGAAGTGGGGTGAAAGAATGAGAAAATTTGTAAAGGAGGGACAAAGAAGCAGAAATAGGGAATGAACACGGTGGAAACATTTGGAGGTGAGTGGGTGAAAATTGAAGAAGTTATGACAAACCCTAAAAATAGACAAATATGGGATTTCTGGATTTGGGAAGTGGAATTTGGGATAGGGTCCTCATGAATGAAATATGCAGAATGGGATTGTAGGGGTTTCAGTGAAGTTTCATGGAAAACATAGTTAAAATAAGGGATCTGAATGGATCTGAAATGACTTTTGGAATGGATCAGAAACAATGGGATCTAGAACAGCTCAAAATGGATTGGAAACGCCTGGATCTAAAACAACTTTTAGAATGGATCTTAACCAACTTTCAGAATGGATCTGCAACGGCGTGGAAGTGATCGATAACAGATGGATCTGCAATGGCGTGGAAGTGATTGGAAACAATTCAGTTGAAAATAGATATGGACGCCAGGTATGCTAGGATTCCTATCGGTTCAGGGAATTCACTCAGCCACCAATGCTGTCTGATGGCTTGCATATTGGGGTAGTACCCCTCACTCCACGGCTTAGTTAAAACTGATAACCACTTTGCCACAAACGACAACTCCAGTTTTACTTCACAGGTGGGAACTAGTTAACCAGGTAGAGGTTGTTGCCCTTTTCGCTGGCAGGTCCTCTCAATGGGCCAGCTACTTTGGGGTTCCTGTGTTATTCCTCACAATGAGTTTTAGGGCTTATTCCCAAGTACTTACGATAGTTAAGTGGATAGGGATTATTCCCAGGTCCGAAGCTGCAACAGATGCAAAATTTTTTTTGGTAGAAATTTCACCTAGCGAGCCCAAGAAAGTGCTCTGATACCAGATGTGAAGAGCCTGCAACAATTAATTAATGAAATGACACGAGATAGCAGAAATAACAGAACTCAGAATCACTTTTATTGATCACAGGCCACTTCGAGGGGGGAACCTCCTTTGAGCAAGCTCAATACAAATAACTTCACGGTACCTTCATTGGTCTCAACACAAACTTATATACTAAGTATAGGTTCCAATACCATGGGTCAATACCATGTGTCAATACAAACCATGGGTCAATGCAAACTATGGATCAACAATTACTACGGGATGAATTACAAAGCATATGTGTCCAACAACAATAAGACAAACTATGGATCAACAAATACTACGGGACGACTTACAAATCATATGCATCCAACAACAATATACTAACAAAGTAAATAGAGGGGTTGACATGGGTTCCTAACATCCTTACCATAGAGCAAGCAATAAGGGGAATTTCCAACAACAACTTTTGGAGTTAATCGGTTAGCCCAGAGAGCATTAAAAAGTTGAGTATGCCAATTTTTATGATGAGTGGCCACAGTCTTCTTCAGGATATTAATCAAATTTTTATTTGAAGACTCAGCTAATCCATTTCCCCGTGGGTAATAATTGGCAAAGCACTTGAGTTTAATTCCTCTCTCTAGGGCATATTAGGTGAGATCAATAGGGGTAAAATAAGATGCATTATAGAAAACCAAGGATTCGAGAATTCCAAACCTGTTGACAATGTGACTCTTAAGAAAGGATATCACTTGGTTTGTATTGGAAACCCTAAGGGGGATTGCTTCTACCCATCTGGTGAAACAATCTATTGTAGTAAGGATATAATGATGTTGCAAGGAGGAGGTAAGGGTGATAGGACCAACAAAATGTAAACCCTATTGCTGAAAGGGAATCTGGATAGTGACTGGTTGAAGGGGAAAAGAGGAATTCTTGACCTTACCAACACATCTTTGACAGGATTCACACTTCCTAGCAAAGGCATAAGCATATTTGAACAAATTTGGCCAATAATAACCAACCCTTAAGATTTTATGGGCTGTTGTCTCTCCTGAGTAATGTCCTCCAGCGGGACCTACATGCAATTGCAACAAGATATTATCAGTCTGTGTTTTATCAAGACATCTGAGAAAAACTCCATCATAATTTCTTCTAAACAAAACACCATCAATGAGATGATAAGGTGCAACTTTTAATCTCAGAGCTCTTCACTTCTTGAAGTCTAAAGTTTGAGGAGAAAACCCGTGTGTAAGAAAAAATCTGATATCATCATACCATTCGGATGCTGGGGAAGAAATGACATTCACTGTATCTTCAGATATACTTTCCTCTTGGTTCCATTCATGTTGTTCTTGTTCAGGATCATTAGATTGGGAAGCGAGCAAACAAAAACCTTGTCCTTTAACAATTTTAATGGGCTTTATTTCCAAATCATACTCTTGAAGTGCATTCATCCAATGGGCACGTTTTTCACCAAGTTACTTCTGGATCAAGACATTTCGTATTGCTACATAAGGAACAATGACTTTAGTTCTAGAATTCAGAAGATATGTCAGGAAATGTTTTACATATTTGTATACTGCATAAGACTATTTATCAATTTGGCAATAGTTCAATTCAACACCTTTAAATGTAGAACTCATATAAGAAATGGGGATTTCGATGTCCTTAGCCTCTTTCTGTGTTAACACAACATCATAAGAAAAATAAGTGCAAATGTATAAAGAATAAAATCCTTTGTGAAATCAGGTGACATTAATGAAAGAGATTATGCAATAGCTTTCCGAATCTCCGCAAAAGAATCTCTCTAAATATCAGACCACTTAAATTGAACATCCCTTTTGATCAGATCTTGTAAAGGCCTAACAATATGAGAAAATTTAGGTACAAACCTTCTGACAAAGTTGATCTTTCCCAAAAAGGACCGCATGGATTTCTTAGAACTTGGGAGTCTGATTCTAGCAACAGCATCTGTTCTTGCAGGATCAATAATCATACCGTGTTTAGGAACTATAAACCCCAGAAGTTTACCTTCTGTGACTATAAAGATAAACTTCTTTGGGTTCAAAGAGATCCTGTACTTTTGACACCTACCAAAAACTTGTTCCAGAGAAAACAAATGATCATGTATCTTTTTGGAGTAAATAGTTATATCATCAAGATAAACTACTACATAATTATGTAGCAAGCCTCTGAAATCTACATCCATAGCTCTTTGGAAAGTAGTGCCTGCATTAATTAATCCAAAGGGCATTTTTCTGTAAGAAAAAGTTCCCCACAGTGTCCTAAATGTAGTTTTAAGTTGATAAGAAGGGGTGACCAATACCCCATTGTACCCAGAAAAACCATATAATAAAGAAACCATCTCTGCACCTGCAACTTTCTGCATAATTTGTTCCATGGGAGGCACAAGATAGTTATCCTTCTCAGATGCTTTATTTAAATTCCTGAAGTCTACACAGTCTTATTTCCCCATTTTTGTTATGAACATGGACTAGATTGGAAACCCATTGTGTGTATCTTACTGGAAATATGATTCTTGCTGCCAATAATTTCTCTAACTCTTTCTTTATAGATGGTTCCAGACTAGGATGCATTTTCCTCAGCTTCTATTGGTAGGGTTTGGCATTAGGCTTCATAGGGATGTTGTGCTAGATTATTTTAGTATAAAATGTCTTAAGGTCATCATAATTCCATGCAAACAAATCCTTAAATTCCTTGCACAGTTTGATGTAATCTCTTTTCTCATCGGGTGTACAATCAATCCCTAGATTAATCAATTGAGTATTTTGCTCAGTTCCTAGGTTGTCAGGATGATAATTTAGAGAAGAGTTGTGTGTTTTGCAGTTGGTTACTTTTTGAATTTATATTGCAAGTCATAATATTTATCCAAATTGATCACTGATTTAGGAATCAAGTTGGAAGGGAAATTGGGGTCTGATAATGATTTTTCATGTTCCGCTTCATCGATTGCTGTGTCTTTGAAGGTATCTTAAGCTGTTAGGAAGTACAACATCTGTTGATCATTGTCAAATACTTTATAGTTGGTGACATTATATGGGATTGGAGGTCTATATATTAATTCAGTTGAAAAGGTATAAGGAGACATACCCTCAGGAGGAATAAGCCTGGATGCAGTGTTTGCCAATAAGTCAGCATCGAAATTTTGTGATCTAGGGACAAAATTAATGTTAAATGCTTTGAAAGAATTGGTCAAATCCCTGAATAGATTTTGATAATTTATCAAATGAGGGGATATGCAATGAATTTTATTTCTAACCTGTTTCACAATGATCTCAGAATCCACATAGCAATCTATAACTTGAGCACCCAAATCAATTTCGTTCCTGAATAAGGGCTTCATATTCAACAACATGATTAGAAACTCAAGTTCTAACCTACAAGAAATCATAATTTTGGTGCCCTTGGGATCTATCAGTACACATTCTACACCAGCTCCTTCTTTGGATTTAGATCCATCAAAAAACAAAGTCCAAGAATTTAATTCTACTTTAAAATTTGTATTTACATTATACACATTATGTACAATTGAACCAGAAAATGGAACAACAGTATAATTAACAATCTCATATTGGTTTTCAACATTCTCACTGGGTGAAGAATCAACAGGAAAATTCCCGAAAAATGAATCAAATGTATAATGTTCAATATGTGAACTAAAGTAAACAACAAGCTCACTGGTGTCATTCAGATCAATGACTATTTGTTTCATTTATGGATCTCTATTAATATTAATTTTATTAGGTTGTCCATTATGAGGGAGCCATAAATGGGACCAATCAGTGGCAAAATAGCCTCTAATTTTCTGTGATCAGTTTCTACTCAGCCACATGCCATATGATTCAGAAATGTCAACAACCACTATATCAATAGTCTGATGAATCCTGGATCAAAATATAATGTTGAAAGGACATTCCCCACTACCCTGACCCTTGATCTATCAAGATGGAAAATATGGGTAGGAGAGGGTTCCCAGATGCATTAAGCTTTTTGCAGACAAACAATGGCATAACATTGGATGAAGCACCCGAGTCTATCATGCAATTGTGTATATTCCTATTGAATACCTCGAAAGTGAGTAAAAAGGGGGGCGTTTTCTTACTATATGGATATTGATTTTTGGGCTTTGAATAAGTTTCCAATTTTTTGTTTTGAACTTCCCTGGATTTATTTAGCATCATACTTTAGGCATGTTTTCCCTCATGGAGGGTATTTTCAAAAGTTCAAATAAAGATATATTGGCCTTCTTTATTTTTAGGTCATTGACTAGATTATATTCAATCTTAGGAATGATTGTTTCCTTTTGTGATACTACTTTGGTTTTGTTGGGGTCGGATGATGATGGTGGAGATTCCTGTGAAGTTTTCCCTTTAATTCTAGTATTGTAAGGGTGTTGCATATTAAATACTGTTTCAGGTTCACATTCCTCTTCAACCATAGGTATTTCAGAAAAATAACTGATGGTATCAACATATTGATCATGTTCTTCATCAGGAGGTTCATATTCCTCAGTTTGTTTTAAGATTTCCTCATTGCTATCAAGGATAGTTTGTGATTCAACAACCACAGCTCTGAAAATGGAATAAAGTTCTTCAGAAGATAATCATTAATCAAGAGTGGGTGCAGTTTGATGTTGAGGGGGTTGGTAAGGTCTCCTGAAAGGTTGCCTTATGAATCCTCTGTTATTGGTTTGACCTTCAGTATTGGTTTTCCTCAAATCCACCACTTCATTGGAAATTTTCTGTAAAATTTTCTTCATACTACCCATGTCAAAAGGGTCCTTATTTTGTGTAGCTAGTTTAGGGATGTTTTCTTGCTTCTTACGGAATGTGGAAGGTTGATCTACTCGAATGTCTGGTTTTTCTTTCAAACCAAACATATCCTTTTCTACTAAAATTGCTTCACCGAAATCATCTTACAGGTTTTTTTATGAGCCCTTTTAACCCACATGGAAATAGGAATGGGTAGACCTTTGATATAATATGCAACCAATAATTCTTCTGTTGGAAGAACATTGTTAGGAATTTTGTTTTTCAATTAAGAAAATCTCTGGTTAAAATCCTTGACCCTTTCTTTTCCTTTTATTTTTAAAGAGGATAAATCAATGACTATATATTCAGGAGATCGGTCATACCCGAATTTATGGAGAAATAGGGTTTCAAAATCAACCCAGGAAGTAATGGATATAGATTCTAAGGCAAAGTACCATGTGGCTGCTTTCCCTTGAAAAGTATAAGGGAATAAACTACATAATACATCTTCATGTATTACAAGTCTGAGCCTAATAGCCTGCATGAAAGTTTTGCTATGATATTATGCAAGAGACTTATCATCAGGATTGAACTTGGGGATCCATTTCTCTGTATTTTTTGGTAGTATGTGTTGTTCTCCAGGAACGAATACAACATCCTGATCTAACCAAGGTCTATTGGGTTGATCTGCCATTGGTTTGTCTACTGAAGTGGATGAGATTGAAGATGTATCACTGTCAGATGACTCCTTAGATGATTATGAAGATGAAGATGGAGGTGTTGGTGGCGGGCCACCAGATATTATGTTGGGTTGTGTATTATCCTGAAGTTGATTTGTTTCCTCAAATAATGGATTAATTTGAATCTCAGGAAACAGTTCTTGTCGGAATGTATTTTTATTTTCTATATCAACCTATGAGTTGTTTGTAAGACACTGTTGGGACAATAAGTGTTAGAAAAACAGGATTGCAGAGAAATAACAATAAACAAAAATGCAAATATAATCACACACACATTACAAGAGAGACACAAATATATCGTGGTTCACCCCAACTTGGGCTACGTCCACACTGAATTTTCCAGTCCTTATTATTATTACCGTCCAACAAGGTGAAGGGATACAACCTGCAGCACAACCACTGCACTTCCTCTTCACTGTCTCACAGTCTCTCTCCTGATCTTAGAGATCTTTACAATGCATAAAACCTAATACATATTTCCCTAGCTGTATTACAATGTATTTATTTTATAGGGGAAATACAATGGGAAAATACCACGGGATACCCAAAAACCATGGGCCTGCAAAACAGTTGGAGAAAACAAAACATTGATACCAGTTTTAGAAGTCTAGCACTAATTATCCACAGAGAAATCCAGCAGAGTAATCAAAACTAGCAGAAACTGTGACTTCAATAAGCATTTCTCTTGTACTCCATCGACCCTAATACAATCTGTCTTCCTAGCTTTTATAGCCAAAGCTACTAACTGCTTAGAGATTTTTACGTAACAACTATTCTAAAAATAATCATTTGGTTCTTAACAGCTGTTACATAAAAACAAACAAGAAGGTCTTGTCATTGTTCTGTTACATCAAATTCCTTCAAGAAAAAGGCACCTGGAATATTTGATCATCATATGAAATCATAGTTGTAATTGTCACTATGATGATCGGTTTGTATTAACTTCTGTCTATAAGCATCGAGGAGTATGTACAACTAACGTGTCTTCTCCAAATCGGTAGCCAAAATAGTTGTAACTGCAGCATCTTTATACCGAAAAATCCTAATTGTTGTAACACGTAACCTTTCTATTCATTCAACCAAAAATTGAACAACTTCCACCTAGCATGCATAACTGTCTTTCGTGAATGTCCAGCTTCTAGAATATATACTGACTGTCAAATATAAACTTTGTCTTTCTTCACAAAATTTCCAACCTGTTCGTGATATATGTATACCTGAGACAATCAACAATATAAAATTAATTTATGTTATGCTAAAGATAATAAGGAATAATACAAACTAATAAAAGTTTATGTACAAAATTAGAGATTCTGCAGTTATGTTTATTAAATTGTAGTATTACCTGTCAAAACCAAAACAGAGCATATGTCAATTTCTGATTGCCCTTCTTGCTTCGGCCAACCTAACCTTTAGTTTTAAGATCTTAAGTTTTTGCTCTTCAACTTGTTCAAGTAAATGTGTGTTTGTTATTATCACAACTTTCCTGGATTCCTTATAATTCCGTTTCCTCAAATTCGCCTTATGCCATCTTTCCACCAAGCTTAACACTTCAGCCCTGAATGTTTTAATCTCCTCATCCTTTGATATTGCATTAGCCTTGCAATCTTTTAATTCGGCTCTTAACTGTGAGATCCTAGTCTCATACACTCTGTCAAGAATTTTCTTGAGTGTCTCTTGTTCTTGATCAATATGGTCAACATAATGAGGTGAATTTGGTTCTTTTACATCTTGAACAGGTTGGGGCATATTTCCAAATGAAGGTTCTATTCCCGATTCGTTTGGATGAGTTGTATTGATATCTTCATCTTTTGCCAAAGGTGACTTAAGGTCATTAACACATGAAGCTTGTTCATTATCCTGAACGATCTCAGGAGTTGGGAGTGAGAAATCATCATCATTTTCAAGTTGAATAATGATAGGCTTACTGTTTTGTTGTGTTGTTACAGGCATAGACAAGCTAGACATACTTCGAGTGAACCTTCGAGGAACTTCTGCTACTACATTTGTTTGCTCAAACCTAACCTCATCGCTACAAACTTCTGCTAATTTCTCAAGCTTATAAACACAAAGACCTTGAGTATTCTTCTACTGAGAAATGAGGGTTTTCAACAACACCTTCATCATTGGTCAATTCCCTCTCTGAATTGTTAACACCCAAATCCTCTAACATAATATCTGATTACAATATTGAATTCTCAGAGATTGGAATCTTCTTTCGTTCAGACCGAGTCTTAGGTCTATCTGGTGGCCAAAATTCATTTTGCCCTAAATCATTCTCCATTAAAAATTGATCCCAGGTTCGGCCATCAAGAGATAATTGGTGTTTGATTAAAATTTTAATTAATCCATGATGAAAAAGACTTTGATCATGAACCTCCACTGTACTTTGATTAGCCAATTCATTTCCTCAATTTGTTTTAATTATCAATACCTTACTTTAGAGAATACCTTAAGAAGAATTCAAATGATATCTCTGAATTAATTGCGATAAGTTATAAAAGGAATTGATCAATTTTATTGAACCTTGCTGAATCGTAGTAACATTCATAATTTCTGAGTGTTGTTTTTTATCAACAAAATCAGATTTGTCAGATTCAAAATTCCCAAAACCACTTTCAAGCATGTAGTTTCCCATAATAGACTCTAAAAACAATACTGGCTCACTTGGGTCATGCATCTCTGTGACTGTATCTTTCAAATACCTCTCCCTGCTTATTTTAATCTGGTTTGCTTTTCCATTTCTGGGCAGCCAGAGAGTTGACCATTCAGTAGTAAAGAGTCCATTCAAATTTTGTGACCAGTCTCTGCTAAGAAGTAATCCATAAGCATCTGGGATATCCACAACTACAATATCAATAATCTGAAAAATAGAAGGATTGCAAGCAAGCCTAATCAACACATCTTTCATCTCTCCCAATACTCTCACATTTGTCCTATCAAGCTGAGTGATTTGTGACTCTGATGGAACATATTTACCATTTAACCTTCAACATACTGACAAAGGCATTACATTAGTTGATGCACCAGAGTCAACCATACAGTTGTGAACGTTTCTGTTAAAGATTTTGAAAGTGAGAAGGAATGAAGGAGTAGTGGATTTTGAGTTCTTACCTATCAGTGTGGATTTGTCAGCTATTGACTTGCCTTTATCATTAAAAACTGTTTCAGCAGTTGAATTATTTGCAGCTACATTTTGCTGAACATTAGTGGCAACAAAGCTAATAGCTGGAGTAATGATAGGACCATTAGGCATGGGATAGATTTGAAGTAAGTCATACATGCTAATGTTAGCACACAACTTCTTCAAATCTTCAATTATGTCATACTCTAACATTGGACCAGTCTGAGTCAGTTGAGTATTTTTAGCAGGTTGAACCTGTTTGCCAGATTGTTGATTATTGTTATCTTTACTTTGAGTAGAACTGGTTGATGCTCCAGGAGTATTAGTTGATGTTCTACCTCTAGTATTATATGCATGCTATCCTACAGGTGGGTCTCTATTTTCAGCCTCCTTACTCAAATTATCCCAAAAATGACCATTCAATTGTTGAGGTTCTAGTGGCTCTTCTTCATTTTCAGATTGTTCTTCTTCATCCTGATCAACAGATTCTTGATTTGAAGAAGTTTTAGATAATGACAAAACTGCTCAGATGGTATTAAAAATTTCTTCTTGAACTGCTACATTGGGAGGTAAATTTGGTTTATTGTTAGTAGCAGGGTTTGGTCTAAATTGATTTATGAAGTATCCTCTTGAAGAAGAACCTTCAGAATTTGTTTTCTTTAACCCTACTACTTCATTAGTTAATACTCAAACTACATTCTGCAATTGTTCAATGTCATATGCCTTATCTTTATCCACATTGGCTCGTTCTGTTTTCTTACGTGGAAAAGTATCAACCTTTCCACTTCGTTCAGGCTCATAAGACATATAGTCTTTTTCAACTTTTATGGGTTCTTCGAAAGTTTCAAGAAGTGTTGTTTTACCTGCTTGTTTAACCCACATCCCTAAGTATTTAGGCAAAGCAAAAGCAAAGTTTTCAATAATGATGTCCTCGGGTGGTTGTGATGCAGTAGGAATTTTATTTTTTAATGTCAAGAATCTTTGATTAAAGTCTTTAAATCGTTCTTTGGTTTCCATTTTAATTCTAGACAACTCAAGTGCTAAGGCTGCAGGTGTTTTGTCTTCACCAAATTTGTCTAAGAAGGCTTTACTGAAATCTGCCCAATTGGTAATTGAACCTTGGACTAATGAAAAGTACCAAGTTGATGCTCTACCTTCAAAAGTTAATGGGAAAAGACGACACACTACATCTTCATGTTGAGCGTTCATCATTTGAATACCTAAAACAAATTTATCAACATGTCCTTTAGCTGGTTCTTTGTTATCTGGATTAAACTTCGAGAGAAGCTTATCTGGATGTTTAGGTAATGCATGTTGGACACCAGATACAACTACAACAGCTGTCCTTAGCCATGGAGCTGGTGGATTGAGTTGATTACCTGCCATAGGATTCTGTTCAGAATTTGAGGAACTATCCTGATTAAAACGTTTGGGAGAATCAGGTGGAGAATCTGGAGGGGATGGTGGTTGACCAAAACCTCCAAGATTAAGAAGCCCAGGAGTAGTGTGTGTTCTAGAAATTCGAGGATTTAAAGTATCAGTCAACACAATATCAGTGTCTGCTGATTCTGGTTCAGTTTGAGTTAACTGAGTATGATGTTGCTATCTACGGGGTAATCCGTAATCAATAGGTGGTAAACTAGTTTGACGAGCATAAGCTCTTGTAAGGATTCTACGTGTGTCTGCTAAAACTATGATATTTTTCTCATGTGTAATAGAAGTTCTGACAGTTTCAGTAAGTGGTGAACTACTGATTTCAGCTTGTGAATTAGACCGTACTGGAGGTTGTTGACTGGTTGAAGGTTTACTGTTAGGTTTATCAGCCATTAATCATTAGCTAGCCCTCCTTCTAGCGCCATTTGTTGGCCTATTTTTCTGACTTAGGCCAACTTAAAGAAATCAAACCCACACAGATTGCTTAAGGCAGCTTTCAGTATGTTTGGTATGATTTGATCTCGCAGGTTATGGTCTCTTGCTACCAATTAAATTTATTCTCTTAAGGAGAACTTGTAAAATTTAACAAAAATGTAATTCTAAGCTATCTACTGTTTATGAAATGAATCCTAAATCTAATCACTAAATGCAAAACTAATCTAATGTGCTTTCTTAAGGAAAGTCTCCTGTTTTTATTTTGATTTTGTTTTTCTGATTATATCAAATAAACTTCAAAATTTAAACAAACCTAAATCAAATAAAATATAACTATATACTACTAGAATTTAACCTATTAAAATAAAATTAATTGACCTATCTATTCTACCCTATCTCAGCTGAGAGCTATTTTAAAAGCTAAAATTAATCATTAACTAATTGTTAAAATATCAAAGAATCAAGTATGATAATAACAGAGATAGAAATATCATCAATCATTCACCATAAAAAATACTCTGCAATTTATGTATATTCACAAAGTAGGATAAAATAGAAAACTATTTTATTCAACTATGATATTCAATTAATTAATAACTAAAATGCAATACCAGATATTTAAACAGGAAATAATACTGATCATGAAAGCATTGTACAAATACAACTGCTAATAGTCTCAAGTGAATAATGTATCATTACTAGATCCCTATCACCCAAAACATATCAAATGATAAGATGTAGTAATGGTTAGTTCAAATACCAGTACTATGCAAATAGAGTAATATAAAATAACACATACAATCACACAAAGGTAAAATTGTATAAGTATAAACTCGAGTAGATGATATATTAAAATCAGTATTAAGTTTTCAAAAAGTGTAATCAAAACATTGATACCAGTTTTAGAAGTCTAGCACTAATTATCCACAGAGAAATCCAGCAGAGTAATCAAAACTAGCAGAAGCTGTGACTTCAATAAGCATTTATCTTGTACTCCATTGACCCTAATACAATTTGTCTTCCTAGATTTTATAGCCAAATCTACTAACTGCTTAGAGCTTTATACATAACAACTATTCTAAAAATAATCATTTGGTTCTTAACAGCTGTTACATAAAAACAAACAAGAAGGTCTTGTCATTGTTCTGTTACATCAAATTCCTTCAAGAAAAAGGCACCTGGAATATTTGATCATCATATGAAATGATATCTGATTGCAATACTGAATTCTTAGAGATTGGAATATTCTTTCGTTTAGCCCGAGTCTTAGGTCTATCTGGTGATTTTAATTAATCCATGATGAAAAAGACTTTGATCATGAACCTCCACTGTACTTTGATTAGCCAAAGCCATCTTCTCTAAACTATGGAGTAGAAAATAGGGCAAACTCATTTTATATCCTTTCAATGCCATTAGAAATCTAAGATGATAAAAGCGTACATGAGAAAATCAGCCATCACAAGTTATAAACGGGACTATCAATCTAAAGACAGGCAACCACTTGGGTTTCAGGAATTTTACTGGAAAGCCATACTTGTCATTAAAATATTTAGGTACAGGTAAAAGAAATGTTTTCCATTTGTCTTTGTACATTACGCCTTTCTTGAACCATTTTTCTCCATCCAATGGTAACCTAGTTGCTTCAGCAATGAATTACTCAGACAGGGTCAACTGTAAATCGCTAATTTGTGCAATTTTGCCATTAAAAGACAGATCAAATCTTCATGTAACTTCCATGTTATGGCCACTAAAACTATTGAAGAATTTTCCCCATCCAATTTTATCAAAGAAACAGGCTGACTCAGGATCCCCAATAAGCCATTTTGAACCCTCTGGTTCGAATCTGCATAACAGTGCCATTTCTTCTTCTTGCGAATTTTCTCTTGATTGGGAAACATAGGATGTGGTAAAGATCGATGGAATAGGTATCCAGGATTTAACAGACATGATATCAATCTTTCACTTAACTCCATTGAAACCCTAGACTCGTGTTTCAAGCTGATAAACGCAGGCTCTCATACCAAAACCATCATATTGATACAGTGTGGAATGATCGTAAGGTACTTGGGCATTGAATGAAATGATTTCGAATATAAAGTTTGAACACAGCTGTAAGCTGGATAATACCCTTCATGCGATTTATCTCAAATAGATGTAACCAAAATGAGTTCGTGGCATGCACCAAAACGTATGTTGCCAGGTTTTGATGGACACCTTGTTTTATGTAGGGGTTGGATGTGACGATTTGAAGTTCCTACACAATGACCTATACTGATTATACTACTTCAAATCATCAATGATCTTGCATAATTCCAAAACATGGATCGTTGTTTAAACTCATTATCAAATATCAATGTCGTACTATGCAAATATTTTCTAATTTTGATAGGAGTGCATCATATGAAGTAATTAGACTTAGCCTTGATGATATAAATCTTCGCATTGTGGAACCTAATGACCTATGGTTTCAAAAATCACAAATTAATGAATATAATAGGTCACATTCCCATAGGCTAAATTCACAATTCAAACTTCTAAATGTCATCCATTGAAAAGATTATCATAACGACTTTCATTCATCATTTTGATCAAACATGAATTCTAATGTGAAAAACATATTTACATGGCAAAATTTATTTATGTACAAGGTTAAAATATGATTTACATAAGGTAAGAATACTATTAATATCTACTAAGGGTTAAAAGGTTTATGAAACACGGTTAATTAACCCCAAGTAATATATATTATCATATGCTTAGTCTTAGAAAATCATATCTTAAGAGAAATAAGATAACAAAATAAAATAAAAAATGATAAAATCCAATGCAAACCATGAAACTAATTAATCAATGACTAACAGAGCATAAATATAATCACTTGAAGTGAGACTGCAAATTGTTCATATTTAACAGCTGCTAGCCAAATCATTTTTCAAACAATCATGAACTTGAATTAAATTCATTTCTTCAATTTGTTTTAATTATCAATACCTTCCTTTAGATAATACCTTAAGAAAAATTCAAATGATATCTCTGAATTAATTGCGATAAGTTATAAAAGGAACTGATCAATTTTATTGAATAAAACAGAAAAATTGAGAGGGTTGTTGCCTGCTAACATGCCCCCAAACCCCCTTTTTCGGGGTGTTTCCCCGAACCCCTAAAAATGCAGAATGGGTGTACAGTCCTCCGGGGTGCATGGCTAAGACAATATCATCTATGAGACTGGAAGATCTAGCTCCACAACCAACAATCTCCCACTTGGAGACTGATCACAACAACTCCACCGCTGTTGCACTTGCTGGACTTGGACTTGGAAAATTTCTTCTCTTCACCTTCATGCTAGAAGGCCAACTAAAACCGAGCAACAAATCAGTTTCTCTCTGGTCAATACCTTTGTGAACATGACTACAGGATTCTGGCTAGTATGTATATTTTCCAGCTTCAACAGTTCATCTTCCAGAACAAAGCATATGAAATGGTACTAAAGCTGTATATGTTTAGTTCTGGAATGGAATGCTGAGTTATTTGCAAGATGAATGGCACTCTAGCTGTCACTATACAACCTGCTATCCTTCTTCTTCTTACCCACTTCCTCCATAAACCTCTACAACCAAATCATCTCTTTACTAGCCTCTGTAACAATAACATACTCTGCTTTCGTTGTTGAAAGTTCAACAACCTTCTATAGTCTCGAAATCCAGCTTACTGTTGTTCCACCTATAGTAAACACATACCCTGTGGTGATCCTCCTACTATCCTTATCACCTACCATATCTGCATCAACATATCCTTGTAGAACAGTGTCTGAACCTCCAAAACATAATGCCTGAGTGGTGGTACCTCTTAAATACCCGAGAATCCACTGTACTGCCCTCCAATGTTCCTTACCTGGATTGTTCATATATCTGCTCACAATTCCCACTTCATGTGCAATATCTGGTCTTGTGCACACCATCGCATACATCAAGCCGCCAACTGCTGATTGATAGGGAAGCTTGGACATGTAATCAGTCTCTTCCTGTGTCTTGGGACACATTTCTTTACTTAGACTGAAATGGCTGGCCAAAGGTGTACTTACTGGTTTTGCATTTTGCATTCTAAACCTCTCCAACACCTTTTGTATGTACCCACTCTGAGACAATGTCAATTTTTGATTTTTCCCATCTCTCGTTATTGTCATACCAAGGGTTTGCTTTGCAGCACCCAAATCCTTCATCGCAAATGAATTAGCTAGTTTTCTTTTGAGTACATTTATATCCTGCATGTTAGACCCTTCAACAAGCATGTCATCCACATACAATAACAAGATAATATATCATTCATTGTCTACTTTCTTGAAATAAACACAGTGGTCAGAATGACATCTACTATAACCTTGTTTTGTCATAAACCTGTCAAATTTTAAATACCACTGCCTTGGAGCTTATTTCAAGCCATACAAACTCTTTTTCAACCTGCATACCAAGTTCTCCTTACCTTTAACCTCATACCCTTGTGTTTGCTGCATATATATCTCTTCCTCCAAATCCCCATGGAGAAAGGCTGTTTTTACATCTAATTGTTCAAGATCCAAATATTCTACCTCCACTAGACTTAAGATAGTCCTAATTGAATTCATCTTAACAACAGGAGAAAATATTTAATCAAAATCTATACCTTTCTTCTATGCAAACCCCTTTACAACAAGTCTGGCCTTGTATCGCTTCTTGCCTCCTTCTTCTTCCTTCAACCTGTAAATCCATTTGTTTTGCGATGATCTTTTACCAGCAGGAAACTGAACCAAATCCCAAGTCTGGTTTCCTACCAATGAGTCCATCTCCTCATTCATGCCTTGTTCCCACTTCTTTCTAGTTTCCACTTGCATTGCTTCTTCATAATATTCTGGTTCACCGGCATCAGTCATCAACAAATAATACATTGAAGGAGAGTATCGTTTAGGGAGTCTACTTAACCTGGTAGATCTTCTTACAGTTGCAGGAATTTCAGGCACTTGCTGCTGTTCTTGATTTTCTGGAACCTTTGGAACTTCATTTTCTGTAATTTCATCAAGTACTGTGTACTCTGTGTTTTTCTTTTCTTGTTTCTTTCCCTGCAACTGATCTTTATACATGACCTTTTCATTGAATATGACATCTCTACTTCTAATGATTATGTGATTTTCATAATCCCATAAATGATAACCAAAATCATTAACCCCATATCTAATAAAGGTAAATTTCTTGGATTTAGCTTCAAGCTTTGTTCTATTTTCTTTATCAATATGGACAAATTCTTCACAACCAAACGTTATCAGAAATGAGTAGTTTACCTTTCTATCTATCCATGCCTCCTCTGGAATACCACCATCCAAAGCACTTGAATGTCCTCTGTTTATTAAATAAACAACAGTATTTACAGCATCTGCCCAAAACTGTAAGGGCAATCCTGCATGCAATCTCATACACCTTGCACGCTCCATGATCGTTCTATTCATCCTTTTTGACACACCATTTTCTTGTGGTGTTCCTGGGACTGTCTTCTCTCTACGAATCCCATGGTATGAACAGTAACTATCAAAATCCTTGTCGCAGCACTCATCTCCATTATCAGATCTGAGACACTTCAACCTTTTTCCTGTCTCATTCTCAACCAAAGCTTTCCACTTCTTAGAAGTAGCAAACACATCAGATTTCTGTCTAATGCAATAAACCCAAGTTTTTCTAGTTGCATCATCAATAAATGTAACATAATAATGAGAGCCACCAAGAGATTATACCTGAGCCAGTCCCCATACATCTGTATGCACTAGCTCTAACTTTTCATTCTTCTTCTGTTTCCCAACCTTGAGAAATCTGACTCTTTTCTGTTTTCCATAACCACAGTTTTCACAGAATTCCAAACTTACCTGCTTCAAATCTGGCAGCGACTTCCTTGAGTGGAGAATCTGCATCCCCTTCTCACTCATGTGGCCAAGCCTATGATACCACAATGCTGTATCTATTCCTGTGGAAGCTAAAGAGATAGAATGATCAGTATTATAAGGACATAAATACAACGTACCTATTCTGTCTCCTTTTGCTATCACCATTGATCCTTTAGTGATATTCCACCACTTTTATCCAAATGTAGATAGACAGCCACCATCTCCCAACTTCCCTATTGAGATCAAATTTCTTTTCATAGCAGGAATATGCCTAACATCTTTTAATAGCCAGTCAGTTCCATTCTTAACTTTTATCCATACCTTACCCATTCCAACAATTTTACATGGCTCATCATCATCCAATAAAACATGTCCAAAATCGCCAGGAACATACTCATGAAAGTATTTCCTATGGGGTGTAGCATGACATGAAGCTCCTGAATCTACTACCCAATAATCACTAGTATTATCTAATGCAAGAATCAAAGCATCTTGTAACACATCACCTGCTACATTTGCTTCCTGGGTAGTTTCCTTCTGTGCATCTCCTTTCATCTTTAGAGATCTGCAGTCTTTCTTCAAATGTCCTTTCTTTCCACAGTTCCAACACTCTATTTTTCCCAGTCTGGACTTGGATCTGACCGTTTTAGACTTGCCACGATTACCTTGGCTCTTTCCTCTCTCCTTTTGTCTTCCCCTGCTCTCCATGGTCAATGCATTACCTGATGTCTCATCGGTGCTTTTTCTTCGCATTTCCTCGCTAAGAATGACACCAATAACATCATCAAATTTCAAGGTGTTTGAACCAGAGACAGATTTACTTACAGCCATGACCAAGCTATTCCAGCTTTCTGGCAATGAACATAAGATTAGAAGAGCCCTAACCTCATCATCAAAGTTCACACTTGCAGAACTTAGCTGATTTGTAACTGTATTAAACTCATTTAAATGATCAGTAACGGATCCACCTTCAGACATCTTCATATTAAATAAACGCTTCATTAGAAATACCTTGTTGGAGGCTGAGGGTTTTTCATATAGCTTACCCAATGCACTCATCAAACCCTCCATTGTCGTTTCTTTTGAGATATTGAAAGCCATCGACGAAGCCAGGCTCAGCCGTATTGTTCCCAGAGCCTTTCTGTCAATAAACTCCCATTCTTCGTCCTTCATGGCCGCCGATTGCTTTGATATTCCTCACAATGGTAGGAATAGATCCTTCTGGTACAGATAATCCTCCATTTGCATCTTCCATAATTGAAAGTTTTGGCCGTTAAACTTCTCAACCTTAAAATTTTCTTCTTCTGCCATTGCTCCCACTCGAACCAGAAACCCTAGCTTCCTGTGGGTTTATCTGCCAAATAGACCTTTGGCTCTAATACCCATTGTTAGAAAAACAAGATCGTAGAGCAATAACAATAAACAAAAATGCAAATATAATCACACACACATTACAAGAGAGACACAGATATATCATGGTTCACCCCAACTTGGGCTACGTCCACACTGAATTTGCCAATCCTTATTATTATTACTGTCCAGCAAGGTGAAGGGATACAACCTGCAGCAAAGCCGCTGCACTTCCTCTTCATTATCTCATAGTCTCTCTCCTGATCTTAGAGATCTTTACAATGCATAAAACCTAATAAATTTTTCCCTAGCCATATTACAATGTCTTTCTTTTATAGGGGAAATACAATGGGAAAATACCACGGGATACCCAAAAACCATGGGCCCGCAAAACAACTGATGAAAACAGCCCCAAAATTTTTTCTCGGGGCCATTGCCCCTGAACCCCCATTTATCGGGGGCGCTGCCCCCGTACCCCCGTTTGGGGGGGCTCCACCCCCGCACCCTTGTGACTTGGGGGCGTTTCCCCCAAACCCCCTTTTTTGGGGCATTGCCCCGAACCCCCAAAAATGCAGAATGGGTGTATAGTCCTCCGGGGTGCACGACTAAGACAATATCATCTATGAGATTGGAAGATATGGCTCCACAACCAACAATAAGTGTCTCAGGTTCTCAATTGTGTCAATCATCTGTTCCACTCTGGAGGTGATATCTTGAGTACTCTTCCTTATTTTCTCAAGAGTCAAAGGTCCTCTTGTTGGTGATACAAAGATAATTTCAGACCTTCTAGTTTCTTGTTCTATTATAGGAGTAGTAGGGACTGTAGTTTGAGTTTCAATTTGTGGGATCGTCAAAGTGGATGCTTCAGCATGACTTCTAGTAATGACCGATGTCCTAGCAGGAGGAGGTTTGCTAGTGTTTATTTTAGGCATGACTGTTCATGACCCTCATTCTAGCACCATTTGTTGAAGCCCCGGATGTGCTGGAAGTATCCCATGAAACAATGCAAAAGATAAAGCCCAATCTAAAGGCTTCAAACAAACCTACGCAAGAATTATTCTATCCTTAGACTATTTGGTATAGCTAACTCTAACAGATATTAGGCCTCCGTTGGAACTATGTGAGTAATCCAACTGGATCTTTCTTCCTTCGCAGGAAGATCTGAAAAGGTTTGTGGAAAAAAATAAAAAAGAATCTACTTAAACTAAATTAAATCTGGGAAATGTGATTGTAGATTTAGAACATTCAGATATGGAAAGCTAGGCAAATGTTATACTAATCGATAAATATATAGATCAGATATAACATTACCAAATTTAAACAAAACAAAATAGTAAAAAATAGTTTATTTTATTCAAAGGATTAAATGGGATGGCTTTTCTATAATTGATATATTAATTAACAAATTAACATATAATAATGATGACTGCTCTGTAATTGTAGGAGATATAACAAAGTGAATCATATAAAGAAAATTACTGATACACAATCTACACATAAATCATATGATGAGAAATCAACACACATATTTATATGTTTTATAATTATACGAGCGATGGAGCGAAGATGTGAAGGAGCGAAGTCTTCAGGATAGACACTTTCTGCAGCTCCACTAGCCCTAGGGGGTCAAACCTGCTATCCCCGAACTTTCCCATCACCCCAAATGACTCCTTCCCCTTTCACACCCGCTCTCCAGCCTTGGTCACATGGATTTTGAGGAGGAGCTCTTGGCTTTTTTGGACAACCTGTGGTAGCACGACACTGTTTTCACCTCCCCATTAACTGCATTTGTCATCGATCCTGACACTTATCTTTCCTTATTGATAGCTGGATCCTGTCAACCCTCCCCTAGAAGAATGGAATCTAGGGTTTTGGAAGATCCCACTCCCGCTTTCCCAACCCCTCAAACGAACTTGCCACAATCACCACTAGCAGTTTCTCCCTTGATCCAGGATCCTGGCACCACCTCCCTTTCTCCCCCTTATTCACTTTTCACTTCAAAACCTTTCCTCTCAGCCTCAGACCCCAAATTCCTTCTCCCATACACTGACTCTTACCAAATACAGACATCCCTTCCGCCGCTTGAAAAGACATGGCTCACCGATCTGGAAATGCAGGAAGCAGGTTGGCTTGGAACCCTACCCGACCAAACACTCCAACATTCTAAATCTTCTCTGGATTGCGTGGAATTACAAAGTTCTGAGTGTTTCATAGCATCCCTCCTACACTTGGAGGATTTCCACGTCTCCCCTCCTACGACTGGTTCAGACAACAATAGTGGATATGACCAAGCGAACATTTTGGCGGGCAATAGCAATGAAAGAATTCTTCCTCTCAGAAAACGGAAAAACAAATGTCTTACTCCGACGGGAAGCCCTTTGAATCTAGTCTACGGAGTCAATATTTCTCTCGAGGAAGCTGGTCCCATGGCAGAGTGAACTTTGGTCGGAAAAATTCATGGTCGCAATCCCACTCCTGATGAAATGGACACTTGGGTTCAGATAAACTGGATGGGCCATATCAAGTCTAAACCTGAAATCAACGCTCTATCCAAAGGCTGGTTTGGCTTCTTTTTCAAAGTGCTAAAGATGCGGATTCGATACTAAAACGACATTGGAGCTATGGGTCAATTCCCATCATGCTCAAATACTGGACGTCGCTTTTTGACACTGTCTATGAAAAACTTGATACCTTCAGGTTTGGGTATGCCTGCCTGGCCTGCCCTGGGAGCTTTTGAATCCAACTTCCTTGTGCGACCTTGGAAATGCCTTGGGTTTTTTTTGGAGGCTGATCTGTCCTACCAGCAGACCCAGATTCGAAAGGTTGCACAAATTTTGGTCTCCCTAAACATATGGACAGAACTCCAGACTCATATAAATCTACTTCGGGGCACCACTATCAGAAGAAAGATTTTAGACTATGAAGGAATACCCTTCCGGTGCCACCATTGCCACGAAACGGGACATATTTCCCGCAACTGTAAACTAGGGATTTCACAGGAACACACCTCCAAACGATGGATGGCACAGGATAAACCGGTTCAAGAAAACAAAAGGGAATCTACAGTGCCAATGGGAGTCATTCACACCAGTGCTCTAGATGAATCGATTCAGTTGTCGTCTTCTACTTCTCCCCAGCTCACTCCTATAGCATCAGATCGGGACCACACTCTTCTTCGATCCCCGACCTCCCTAGGTATTGATACAGTCTCTCTTATGAACACTCATTTGCTTTCTATGCATATTATTGATTCTTCTTCCCCCCTGCCTCTAATCCCCCACCCTCCCCTCCCCACTCAACAGTAAAATCTCTTTCCCCCCCCTCCCCCGAAGCCTCAAAGCAACCTCCCCCCCAAATTTCTCTCCCTTGACACTCTCCTCCTCCCCGAACACCTCAGCCACATCCTCCACAATCTGTTTTCATCTCAGGACAAGAGACATTCCGACCCTGCCTGAACATCCCCCCACCACCTCTGGTTTAGGGAAAAACAAAACCCTTAAAAAAAAAAGGAAAAGGATGACCCACACACCTCTCTTTTGCTCATCAAAAGGCTCTCTAAGACCAGGAAAATGGAAAACAAAAAACAATCATTGGGGCACTTAGAGTAACAAAATCCCCCGCAGGGGTTTCCCGATGAAACTCCTCTCCTACAACTGCAGGAGTCTAGCGAGTACCCGAAAAAAAATTTCCCTCAAGGGGATGCTCCTGGTCCTCAAACCAAATGTTATCCTCCTTCAAGAAACTTTTGGCTCTGAACTTGACGTTTCTTTTATTCTTTCCTCTATCTCATCATCCTTCTCCTTCCTCGGTCAGAGTACCAGAGGTCATTTTGGCGGTTTGGAAATTGGGTGGAACCAATCCACTATCAAGCTCACAGACTCTTGGGGTGCCCATTTTGGCATGGGTATAAAGGTTCTTTGGGCGGAGGTTGCTCTTTCTCTAAATATCATCAATATCTATGGCCCCTACACAGATAGATTTGATTTCTGGGAGACCATCCAAACCTCCCCCCTGGTAATTGGTGGAGACCTCATTTTCACTTTGGGTACTCATGAAGTTTGGGGCCCGAGATCAAGATTAGATTCTATGGAAAACTATTTCATCAACCTCCTCCAGAACATTCAGATGGTGGATCTCGACCCCATAAAATTCTTGCCTACATGTGTTAACACCCAAAAAGTGCTCACTAGCTCATTCCCTTATTCCCATGACCCATTTGTCCACTTTTCCACCATTTGAGCCTCTAAAGCCATCAAAAGGTCACCAAAAAGACCATAATACACCCTTTTTTTCCCCTATATTTTTCCTCAAAAAACACAAAAACCCTCAAAAAGGGTCCAGAATTCCCAAAAATATTAAAAGGGAATAAAAATATTAAAAATATTCAAAAAAGAAAAAAAGAGGGAAAAAGGTACCTAAACCATGTTGGTCAATACCATTCGTTTCCTCAAAACCACAAATGGTATTCCCCATCACCAAAAACTATAAAAAGGTGATAGGGGCTCCTCACTTTCCATCCATCCATCATCCTATCCTCACGCTGTCAAATTCTCTCCTGATACTTTTGGTCATTTTCAACATCTTGGAGAAGAGACCCTTGGAGCTTGGAGCTACTCACCCTTGGAGTTTCTCAACATCACATCCTCACCATTTGAGGTATCTTAATACAAAACATCTATTCTTTTATTTCTTGTTCTTTCCATGAATAGTTTTTAAATTTATTTGTTATATGCACATGTTAGTTTAGATTTAGGTTTAATTCATAATCCTTTTTGCTTTCTATATTGAAACTGCTATCACATTGTTGATAGGTTCCCATTGCACAAAGCTTGGTTGCAAAACCAAGCCAACAGTTTTTGGCGACTCCGCTGGCTTCGAATTCTTAGATCCTGGTTTTTTGCTTTAGATCTTAGTTTTGGTTAGTTTTAATCATTTTAATTCATAGATATGCCATCCTAGACGGTAGATCCATTGTTGTTCTAGATCTTGGCCCTTTCTATTGCCATTAACAGCCTGAAATTTGCATTTTTGGGTTCATTTTTCAGCGTCCATTTTTCGGATTTCGCCTCGCTGCTTTTCGCCCAACAGTCGCATGGCTCATCACGACCTTGCAACCTTTTTCCGCGCGGCACACCGTGGCTTCACGACCATTTTACGTGCTGCACATCACGGTTTCGTGGCCATTTTCCGCGCTGCACATCGCAACTATGTGACCGAAACCTGCGCTGCACATTGCGGCTTCACGGCCATTTGCCGCGCTGCACATCGTGACTGTGTGACCGAAACCTACGCTGCACATCGTGGCTGTTTCCCCAAAACCCGCGATGTTGTTATTTTGAATTCAGCCAATTTTTTAGAAAATGTTTTGTTGTATTTTTTTCCCATTTAGCCTATTTTACAACATTATTTTTTCTGCATTTTTACAGCCATACTGAATCTTTTTCTATTTATATATGCTCCATAAAAGTCTTTTTAAAAACTTTCAGTAATTGAAAGAAATATTTTCTACATTCTATTTAGATCAAAGGTTTTACTGTTTATATGCTCAATAGTTTACCCAAGCAATTTTCTAAGAGATCCATTTATTTCTTGAAATATTTATGTTATTTTCTTCCCTTTAAATTATTTCAAAGATCCATAATTTTTGAATAGTTTTTGCAAGCATTTACATTTCAAAAAATGCCTTTATGTTTTGCAAACTGGAAGCATATTTTCTTTCTTCTGTAATCAATCGCCTAAGCGAGGCAAATCAATTTCAGTTTGATAACCACACTTGCACCCACTCTGCCACATTAATCAAACTGAGCCTTAAAATCTACCTTAACTCGACAAACTTTTTAACCCCACTTGGGGAGCACTTAAAAGAATTTTGTAGTTAGTTAGAATTGAGGGGATAGGTGTACCAATAACACCCCTGAATTATTTACATTTGAGACATAGTGGTTGTCTTAAGGGTCCAAAAAATCCCTTATAATTTTGACACGGTTATCAACCAATTTATCGGGAAGGCCTCTCCCTTAGGAGGGTTGAAGTAGCCAGACTGGTTTCGAAAGTTTGAGTGGAATACCGCAATCCATTCAGTAACTGAAGGATACCTTTCGAAGTTGTCGGTGTACACCCGAATGGGGGTACAGCGGCGATAGAACCAAACTGCAGATTCACCCAACCGAACGTGTCATGAACGGGGTATCCTAGTTGCCACTCTTTAGGATTGTCTACCCGGTGTCCCTCCCGGTAGGGGGAATACTAGCCGTTGATTCAACACTCTATATTGTCTGACTTGGATTTCATCACCTTGCAGAGAATATCGTTTGTTGACTCACAGTACTTCTATTTAGGTGTTTGCATGATACAATACCCACCTTTGGTCTAGTGAGCACCACTTTTTTCTAGGAACTGTTTGACTTTTGGTATTCTGACCACTTTGTTGGATCCCTCCACTTATTATAGCACATCTGTTATAATAAGTGCTTTTGAGGTTGGTTGTTGGCCTGAGAGCCTTTATTTTTTCACTCCCCTCTTGCACTCATTGTTGCACTAGGGTTTTGAGTTTTTTACATCACCACCTTCCACTAAAATTTTTAAAATATTTCTCACCATTGAGAATTTAAGACGATCTCGCTGTCTTCAGGGTGAACCCCCTCAGTTCGGCACACTTTGCTCTACACATCATAGATGTGGAGCCTTATCCCTTGACTCGACACATCATCGGCCAAGAACACAGTCATCCGATTCTGACGCGCCTCACTTCACATTTGATTCCGAGGATGAATCCGAAACCCTACTGAAATATCACCAACCAACCCCATGGCTGGATCACAATACGACCCCCTCTTCACCAGTGCTATTGGAGATACATCGACAAACCCTTCTACTACTTTGCCACCAATGATAACAACAACCCCTTTAGGCATGCCTAATATAGGGGCCACTCCACCTTTAGGTATGCCCAACACATGACTACCTCCTATTATGGGTATGCCCAACATAGGAATCACACCCCCTCTCATTACCACAACCCAGATCCCAGGATTTCCTGGCACTATTCCTAACCCCTCTGCAACCCATGTTGCACTTGGGAGTGCTGGCCCATCCCACGCCACAACGGTTCGAGGACACATACCTTCAATACCTAGCATACCCTTAGGGGCTACTAGATCACTACATAATGCCACCATTAACAGTTATGTCCCAGTCACTACGCCACACCCATCTGCTAGTTTACCATACATGGCTAGTCTGAACTTACCAGACCTAGCCAGGTTAACCAACGATCCTATCAAGCATAACCCTACATGGCCACCCATGCCTACAGAGCTCCCCTCGGACATCCCCAAGTTTGAAGGAAAACCTGGGGAGGATCCCCAAAACCACATAATGTCATTTCACCTATGGTGTTCATCTAACTCCATAGTGGATGACTCCATTAGACTAAGGCTGTTGCAACGAATGTTCACTGGCTCTGTAGCCAAGTGGTACATTGAACAACCACATGGGACTCACCATACATTTACATCCCTCGCCTCCACTTTCCTTCAGTTTTTTTAGCTACCTGTACGTTATGATGCAGGAGTTGAAATACTGTTGTCTTGCAGACAAAACACAGCTACCCACATCAACGACCATATCCATGAGTGGCGCAAGCGTCGTAGCCTCTGCAAGATAAAACTGGACGACCGTATATTTTTGGATTGGTTTCTCAAATCACTCCTACCCCTCATAGCCAAAGACGTAGCTTCTAAACGACCCTAGTTAGAAGAAGAAGCTATCTTAAAAGCTCAACAGTTCGACCTGATTTATGCCCAGTGAGGCTATCTCTACACCATCATACTAGACGCCCCATGAGGTGATTCTTCACGCGGTGATGCTCCAGGGGCATCACATGCTGCTGATGGTATTATCGACCAAGTCACGGCACAAAATAAACCTTTTAGCATGGTGAGCACCATAAATGCCCCAGACCTCTCTAGGGCTACATCTAATTTTTGAGTGACGACTTCGTACGCTCCAACGAATCAGACTCATCACACTCATGGACCCTCTTGTCCACAACATTGCTATGGGAAAGCGCCATTGTCATATGTACCACCCACATACTATAACCAACCGGCCACCCAGAACCCAATTCATTTACCGTCCCAACCAATGTATTACCCCCAGCAAGCTACACCAGCTAACCCAACACTTCCAATAGCGCACGGTTACCAACAACCCCAGCAGGCAACTGGACCTCCTCCAGCCCCACCAGCTTATTATCCACCACAACTTGCTCCCACACCTGCGGCACCCCAAAATCCTCCCACTACTCAAGGGCAAGTGTACACACAACACAATCAACCCCAACACCAAAACAAACAACACAACCAGGGTGGACAACAAAACCGCGGAAGAGGACGTAACCACGGCAACAACCAACAACATAATCAAGGTCCACCACCACCCAATCCTCCAAATAATAACAATGCTGCTCCCCCAAACTAGAATCCCGATTGTCATCCCAAACAGGCGAAAAACAATAACTTGAGAACAAACCATCCATGTTTTATATGTGGAGTCTATGGACACTACACTCACAACTGCCCCCATTTAGAGAAATCACGTAAGATTTGGGCTGACGATGCCCAATGCCAGGGCCATGCTGGACAGGCAACTCCACTTAGTCAACCGCAACCCATGATATTGCAAAACCCATTGCCAAACTAGGGAATATTAAATGCCCACCCAATGGATCCCCCACAAGGATCTGCTGCACCTCAGCAGTAAATCACCTATACCGCAACTGATTATCAGCATACAGATTCAGGCACACACCATTTATTAATGATGTCATCCAATGACATCAATCTCCAGACTCGCAGGAATTAGTATGGCCCACCCCCATAAACTCTGCCCACTGACGCATCCACCCCCTTCCATCAAATCAACCACTACGCATACCAAATATGTCGTTGGACGGAGGACCTAAAATCCCTCGCATACCTTTGCGAAGGATCAATAACAATCCTAATGCTCGTGCAATATCCAATTATAACGTCGTGGAAGATTTAGCACAATCCCCTGCTGTTATGTCTGCTTTAGAGGTATTGAAAACATGCCCTGCACAACGAAACTACTATTATCCTCCATCGGAGGAGTAGATACTAACGACACACATATGATGGCCTTCGACATAGACCAAGCCAAACCTCGACTACCATCAAATTTAGCTTTCCAAGTATCTGTAAACATTCGAAACCTTGTTGTGCATCGATGCATCATCGATGAAGGAGCTTCAACCTGCGTTATGTCCACTCTTGTGTGGAAGAAACTTGGCTCCCCCATTTTACAACCATCCACCACAGCATTACAAGCTTATTACAGGTGCTCAGCTCAACCACAAGGCCTCTTAGCGAACGTACCCGTAGAACTAGGTGGCAAATTGGTTCTCATCGACATCGAAGTGATCAATGCCCAGCTCGACTACAACCTCCTTCTTGGACGTAGCTATATGTACAAAATGAAAGCCGTCGCTTCATCTATGTTCCGCCTCATGATGTTCCCACATGAAGGATGCATTATCAAGATTGATCAACTCACATATTATGATCCTAACGCCCCCGCAACCCCTCAAAATGTGCTACCAATGATTGAACAAACCGTTAGAACTACACCGACATCATTTGTCTCGTCAATTGGTCCTGGAATCTACACCGAGTCACCTATGACTTCCACATTTCCATCGATCCCACCACCTTTACAGATAACAAAAACATCCGATTTGTGCACCCTGTCACACACCACACAACAGCCCTCGTCACTGCATCAAACACCCATAGTGCCTACTCATATCGGAACAACGCCAATTCATACTATCCCATTCTTGTTCCCGTTTTCAGGAGTTGATAGTTTGCCAGTAATGGCTACACTCAACCTTCTTGGTTTAACATTAGGATTACTTGTATGGTACTTACCAGCTCCGATCCCCCCGCCGACTCCAACTGTTATTTTACAATCAGTACAACCTATTGCTACTACCAACCGCCCACCCCCTCCTATCACTCATCTGCAAAACAGACCACCTCCAATAGGGACTATGATATCAACGTCTAGAAATGCCCCACCTCCGTTACGAAACATAGGGGGCAGAGGCCCACAAACTTATAACACTGGACCCATAACTCGCACCCCCCCAGCAACCCCCAAGGTAGCCAAGAACCCCCCAACTATTCGCATTCCCCCTAAGTGCTTGTTGTGTGACGACGTAGGCCATGCCACTCATCACTGTCCACAATTACTTGCACTCCAAGAACACATGAATATGTTGGATGACAACACCGGAATCCCAGTGATAAGACTTGAGCCACCTCCTCAACCTCGTGACAAAACACTTCGCACTAACCACCCTTGTGTGATATGCAGCATCTATGGCCATTATTCACATCACTGCCCTGATCTCCCATATTATAGAGCAGCACTATACGAATTGAATAATGCCAACCTAGAGATATCCCCTCTTCTCATTGATGAAATATATCCCCCAAAATCTTCCTCCTCGGAAGAAATTAACACTATTTACATGGTTTCCATTGGAGGACCCTTCGTCTGGTCGACCCCTTCCACTGATCCCTTTGACACACATGTTCAACCCTTTCAAATCGACGAGGAAACCACATGTCCAAAACATGGGGCAGGCCCAAAACCTTGCCTACTCATCATCATCGTGATTCTCGTCGGAGATACTGGCGGCATCCACCCCACAAGGGGAATCCCCCATCATCATATCATCACTTCAGTATGCCACCACGGCCCACAGCCTCATGGTACACCCCCCCGCCAGCAGTTGGTCAATGCCCTGTTGATCCTTCTCTAAGACAACATCTGCAACACATTGACACCTCTAAGTTAGGGGGCATAATAGATTACCTCAACCCTAGGACAGGGGGCATGATCAATCAATTTGAACATTCCCCATCACATCTATCTCAGTATTTCAATGACCCCATTGTCCAAACCAACACATATGTGATCCACAATCATAAACCCCATGCACATAGCATGGGGGCAAGTCATTAACCCTACTCACTTTTTGACATGCGTGATCTCAACCATTTTTGAGGTCACATATCACTTGTATATTTGATTTGATTTGATACACCTAGTATTCTTCCCCCGCGGGTCATCATTTCTCCCCACCACTGCATCCTTGGCTGGGTGGGCTCACCTTTATTTGTAGTATATTTTAACCTAGTTATTTCCTTCGACCATTCCGGAGTCCCCATGACCTCCATTTTTCGCACCATTTGCACCACTGGATTCATATTTCCGTGCCCATGATGATGCTTGAGATCATTTATCGCTCTCACCAAACACTTTTGGGCATTTTTTCCATGCCCCACGCCACCTTGAATTGCGTGCCACATCGGCTATTGTCAGTTTATTGGCAATTTTTATTCTGCCAGATTTAGATTTCTGTGCTCGTGATGATGCTTGAGATCATTTCTCACTCTCACGCCCAGATTTTTTGGGCATTTTTTCATGCCCCCTCGTCGCCTTGGTTTACGTGCCACATCAGCCATTGTCCATTTTTGAAGAAGTTTATATCGTCGGATTCAGTTTTCTGCGCTCGTGATGATGCTTGAGATCATTTTTCGCTCTCACACCCATATTTTTTGGGCATTTTTTTATGCCCCCTCGTCACCTCGGTTTGCGTGCCACATCGGCCGTTGTCCATTTTTGACGAGTTTTATACTGCCGGATTCAGTTTTCCGTGTTCATGATGATGCTTGAGATCATTTCTCTCTCTCACCCCCATAATGTTTGTGCATTTTTCCAAAATTCCACTCATCACCTCGATTTGTGTGCCAAATCGATCGTTGCCCATTTTTGATGATCTTTATGTCACCGGATTCAGTTTTTTGCACTCATGACGATGCGTGATACCATTTATTGCTATCATCAAAACCTTTTTGTTCGGTATAATTTTACCCCTTTTTCGAGTCGAGTAATTCTTTTACGAAAAAGGCACTTGGGAGTTTCTGTTAAGCTCTTTTTTGACTCCTAAAACAATGAAAAGATCGCCGAGCAATCTTGCTTCCTTTCATGCTCACTAAACGTATCTGAAAGGGCATCTACCTAGTATAAGTTTACCCCTTTTCTAGACCTTGTAGACTAATTATGAAAAAGGAATGCTCTAGTCCCATCGGCTAGAAGAATTCTCCATTTGCATCATTTTATGCTTTTTTGGGCCTTAGAGACTAACTTACGAAAAATAACACCAAAGGAGTCCACTTACCGCTTTCAGACTCTCTAAACATGAAAGCAACCACGAGCAAACACCATCCTGGGCTTGTATAAATCCACAGGACGGTACTCCACCACCACTGCAGAGTCTTCTTATTGTTTTCAGACTCCTTAAAAATGAAAGCACCCATGAGCACGAACAGTCCTGGGCTCACAAAATCTATAGGAGAGTACCATTTCAGAGCACACTTTTATCCCTTCTTCGAGCTCATTAAAACTACGAAGAAGGACCCAATGGTGCTTCTCGGTGCCACAACAGATCATGTCTACTCATATGGCAGCTTCCCCATTTTGGTCACCTTTGTTTAGAGTATTCTATAGTATGTCACCCTGAGAGTCCCTCTACAACATCCATCAGCATGTCCCCCTAGAGTCAATACATACCCTTCAGTCCTTAAAAGCTATGATCCCCGAACCTACAAGTCAGTTTCCTACGCTGCCAGGTCAACCATGTTATCATGCTCTGAACAAAGGAAGTTTGAATCCACCCACTCTATGACCCCAATTACTTTCCATCCCCACAGTATGTCAGTCCTACCATCAGTACTATCCCTCTTCGGTTGTACACCTCGCACTCCTATCAAGGAAACATCCTTGTCTTGATAGTTGCTAGTCTCCCTTTGTCGACGCCAACCAAATTTATTCCAGAGGATAGACCTAGAGGTCCCTGTGCCTTGGACTCATCATCATTTATGATGAGTTCATACGAATCATTTCGACAAGAGTCCTCAGTGCCTCTCCAAATGGTTGTTTCTCACATGCTCAACTTCAACACCTTGATCGCATCATTGAAACTCGCACAGGGTATTTCTCCTTTCAGTTATTTGTTGAAGACCCCAGATATCACCTAACTCTTTCACATTTGAGAGTCTACTTATGGAAACAACCAATTACATTTTCCTATAGATATCCGAGTTGTGCATGGCGACAGTATTCAGATGTACCCCAGTTTTATACTCCCTCGAGTATACATTTACATAAACTCCTCAGAGTTGACTCACAGTTGTTGAGTCCCTATAGATATCGGATACCTTCAGTTTCAGCAGTTTATCAACCCTTCTAAAACCTTATTCGGAATGGTTGTTGCATTTCCAGTGTATCAGTTATTGAGATCAGTCATGTTATGATCATGAATAAATCACAAAATAGTGTCCCCTTTGGACCATTATGATGTACCAGCAGATTTTTTATGTATTATTCAGGTCCTCCTTCTTGGGACTAATTGTTATGTATATGTCTTGATACGAGCATGAGTATGCCCGCCTCGTCCATTATCAAAGATTATTCCTCATTCATATTGATGCCATGGAATATTTTTTGTTTTTGCAGCTTCCAAGGGGCCGTTGATCCAGTCTCCAACTAGTCTCTTCTCTTCCCCAAACCCCAGTAAAAAGACAAAAGAACTATGATGTCTATCGGCCATACGATGAGATCCTTCCCTCACACATCAGGGGGCAATCTGTTAACACCCAAAAAGTGCTCACCAGCTCATTCCCTTATTCCCATGACCCATTTGTCCACTTTTCCACCATTTGAGTCTCTAAAGCCATCAAAAGGTCACCAAAAGGACCATAATACACCCTTTTTTCCCCTCAAAATATATATTTTTCCTCAAAAAACACAAAAAACCCTCAAAAAGGGTCAAGAATTCCCCAAAATATTAAAAGGGAATAAAAATATTAAAAATATTCAAAAAAGGAAAAAAGAAGGAAAAAGGTACCTAAACCATGTTGGTCAATACCATTGGTTTCCTCAAAACTACAAATGGTATTCTCCATCACCAAAAACTATAAAAAGGTGATAGGGGCTCCTCACTTTCCATCCATCCATCATCCTATCCTCACGCTATCAAAATCTCTCCTGAGACTTTTGGCCATTTTCAACATCTTGGAGAAGATACCATTGGAGCTTGGAGCTACTCACCCTTGGAGTTGCTCAACACCACATCCTCACCATTTGAGGTATCTTAATACAAAACATCTATTCTTTTATTTCTTGTTCTTTCCATGAATCGTTTTTAAATTTATTTGTTATATGCACATCATGTTAGTTTAGATTTAGATTTAATTCATAATAATTTTTTCTTTCTATATTGAAACTGCTATCACATTGTTGATAGGTGTCCATTGAAAAAAGCTTGGTTGCAAAACCAAACCAACAACATGGACTAATCAGAGACTAGGGGAATAAATAATTGCTAAGAGACTCGATAGATTCCTTTTGGATGAAGGCCTTCTGGATCAAGACTTTCTGTTCAAACAATGGGTGGACACTGGTGGAGATTTGTTACGGAGAAAACTTCCTATGGCTTGGGGTAGACCACAACAGACAGTTGACTACCAAAAATTAACTCAATTCTCAATGTAAAATTAGTCACAGCAGATCTAATGAACAAGTAAATCAATCACAACAGTTGAACATAGAAAATATGGTGCAAAACTGTGCAAAACATGCAGCAGTGCTCTCTATCCCAGAAAGGGTGAATGAATTACAATACAAACTGTCACAATGAACAGAGCAATTCGAATTGCCTAAGGAGGTCATTCGAATCACTGAATGGAGTAGCTTGACTCTATCTAGGAGTCCTCATCAATCATCGGTGTTGCTCATCAATCACAAAAACTAGTCATCCAGGTGTCAAGCTGAGTCTAACTGATCATAATAAATGTAACTGAAGTGTGTAGCACTGATATAGGATCTGGAGGCTCAGTGGGGGCGCATGGGAGGCTAACTGGAGTTAGAGCAAGTCACCTAATCGAACTGGAGGTCAATCGGAGGTGAAACAGTCAGTCAGGAGTGAAATCAATCAGAATCGGAGCTAACTGAATGTAACTGGAGTGAATCTGCAGTGGTAGGTGAACAAGTGCGCCCTTCTCTGTCAGTAGGTGAGAAGAGGGCTCCTTTCAGCTTGGGAGGGCTAAAACTCTGTGGTAAGTGGCTCCCGGGTGCTAGAAGAAGGTGGATAAGGTGCTGGAGGCATCAAACTGGTGACTGGGCTGCATATCCTGAAATAGATCATGCAAGATCCTGAAGTAGATATGTATCCTGAAATAGATGATCCTGAAATAGATATGTATCCCGAAATAGATGATGGATATCCGAACACCCCCCCTCAAGCTAGACTATGATGTGCCAACTAAAATAATGTGGGGCCCTGGCAACTAAGACCAAAGGTCACCCCAATACAATAATCCAAAAAATGCTGAAAATAAACTAAGTGAGGAAAGAGGGAAAACCCAGTGGGAAGAAAGCCCCCCCTCAAGTCTAAAGCATAATAATGAATCAATCTGTCTCCACCATGATGTAACTCACCCCCAACAGTGAACGCAGGTAAGAGAACTTCTTCTCAGTGAAGCTCTTGGTGAAGATGTCTGCAATTTGCTCATCAGTAGGGCAATATTGCAGAATGATGGTGCGGTCGTGCACCAACTGTCGAATGTAATGCATATGAATCTCAATGTGTTTGGTCCTCTGCCGCTGAACTGGATCTGTGGATATCTTGATAGCACTTTGATTGTCACAAAATAGGACAGTCGAAGTAGTGCCACCAAAACCAAACTCGGAAAGAATACCCTGCAACCAAACTGCCTGAATGCAGGCATTGACTGCCCCTCGATACTCTGCCTCTGCTGAAGAAAGTGCAATGGCTGCTTGCTTTTTGCTGGACCAGCAAATAGCACCATGACCAATCATGAAAACATAACCGGAAGTGGACTTCCGATCAATGCTATCACCTGCCCAATCTGAATTAGTAAAACCAATGAAATCTAGCTCAGAATCTGCAGCATAATGTATGCCAAACTGTCTCGTACCTTGCACATACTGCAAGATCCGCTTGGCTGCTCGCCAATGAAGCTCATGTGGCTGCTGCATATATCTTGACACGGCACTCACGGCATATGAGATATCAGGCCGTGAATGTGTCAAATAAAGTAGTGAACCAATCAACTGTCGATACATACTGCAATCTGCAAGCGGTGTGGAATCTCCCTCCTCAAGACTGATTCCTGAGAGGAATGGGAATGGGGCTGCCTTACATTCAGCCATATTAAACTTCAATAACAGGTCGGAAGCATATTTTTGCTGAGATATAGTGATCCCATCGAAATTTTGAGCTATCTCCAAGCCCAAAAAGTGACTCAGCAAGCCCAAATCGCTCATGTCAAAAGCTAGATTTAGGGCAGATTTTAGCTTGTTTATTGAAGTAAGTGTGCTACCAGTAATAAGAAGATCATCAACATAAAGTACAATAACCAACAAATTACCTTTAACTCGCTGAAGATAGACATTCGGATCAGATTTGCATCTTTGGAAATTCTGAGAAAGAAGGAAGGAGTCCATCTTTGCGTACCAAGCTCTTGGGGCCTGTTTTAACCCGTACAAAGACTTCTTCAATCTACAAACCAATGATGGATCTGATGTATAACCCTCTGGCTGCTGCATATAGACCTCTTCAGCAAGGTCTCCATGTAAAAATGCACTCTTCACATCCATGTGATGCACCTCCCAGTGCTTGGATGCGGCAATAGCTAAAACAAGGCGGATGGAATCCATCTTTGCAACCGGTGCAAAGGTCTCTGTGTAGTCCACTCCTTGGACTTGGGAAAAACCTTTTGCCACCAACCTTGATTTATATTTGCTGATAGTGCCATCAGCAGCAACTTTAGTACGGTAGACCCATTTACACTTCACTAATTTTCTTCCAGGTGGAAGAGAAACTAGCTCCCATGTATTGTTCTTTTGAAGAGAACTGTACTCTTCATCCATGGCATCTTTCCATCTCGGATCTCGATGGGATGAATAGTATGATTGGGGATCTGAACCAGCCATCAAATAACAAATCTCAGGAATAAATGGATCAGCAATAGAAAGAGCCATACCTGCCCTTTGAAAGTCTCCTCTTGTTCGTCTCGGATCAGCAGGATTTCCAAGACTAGAACCAGCAGATTGTAGAGTATTTTGGGCCCACTTTGGTAACTGAGGGGGATATGAATGGTTGGATTCCGAACCTGATATGTCATGATCATCATATGCTGCTACAATATCAGAAATATCAGAACTCATACCTTCATTATCGCTGCTCGAATCTTCTTCTGGTGAAGGCGGTGAATCGGCAGTTTTCTCCTCAACTAGTTGCAATTCTTGAAGCGGTTCTTCAAACTGCACACTGCGCTCTATGAATATCTTTTTAGATCTGATATCCATGAGTTTATATGCTTTTGATTCTTCCCCATATCCTATCAATATGCACTCGATACTTTGTGGATCCAAATCTCGTCTCTTCTCAGAAGGAATTCTAGCCCATGCAGTAGAGCCAAAAACTCTCAAATTTGACACATCCGGTTTGTGACCAAAGAATGCTTCGAAAGGAGTCATACCTTTCACGGATGAATGTGGAACTCGGTTCTGTATATATGCAGCAACATTGATTGCTTCAGCCCAAATATTTGCAGCCAAACCTTTAGATTCAATCATGCATGTAGCCATCTCTTTCAGTGACCGGTTTTTCCTTTCCGCTACACCGTTCTGCTGGGGTGTGTAGGGAACTGTATGTTGGATCTTGATTCCGCTTTGGGCACAAATTTGCAGCAACTTGGACTTGATATATTCCCCACCATTATCAGATCTAAGAGCTTTGATCTTGCTCTCAGTGGTGGTCTCAACAGAAGCCTTAAAATCCTTGAATTTTCCAAGCACTTCTGACTTGTTTTTGAGAAAGAATACCCATGTAAAGCGAGAATAATCATCAATAAATGTCAAAACATACCTTGAACCATTTAATGACATATGGGGCAGCGGACCACTGATATCAGAATGGATCAATCCCAAAATAGTAGAGGCTCTGCTAGCCTTGCCGCGGTCGAATCTGTGCTCGGGGTGCTTCCCAATAATGCAACCGGTGCATATTCCCTTCGAGGAACGGAGTTGTGGAAGCCCATCAACCATGGATTTATTTGATAGCAGCAGCAAATACTTATAATTTAGATGTCCAAATCTTTCATGCCAAAGCCTACTAACCTCATTACCATGTGTGCGAAGAGCAGTGGGCTTTGCAAGCGGAATAAAGTGCGAAAACTCATAACATTTTGCAGTGTGGTTTGCCTTTCCAACCGCAACTAGTCTTCCACTTTTGATATCAGAAATTTCAACTGTATTAGGGCTGAATGTGACTTTCTTTGGATCACCAGTATGTGTCATTTGATACACAGAAAGGAGATTCGAAGCTAAGGAAGGCACATAGAGAACATTCTGAAAGCATCCATGATCTACATGAATCGTACCTTTGCCCTTTGAAGAAATTTTTGAGTCATCTCCCAAATGGATGGGGATGGAGCTGTTTGGATCGAATGAGGAAAAAGAATCAATATTTGCAGCCATATGATTTGATGCACCCGAATCTATCAAGAGAGTGGGCTTCGAAACCGTTTCCATGAGTGCTTGTCCTCTTTCATGATCGTCATTCCGATCCTTCTTCCTTGCACCGTCAGGAAGGGTTATGTTGTTCTTTTCCAAAAGGAGGGCCATTTGATCTATAGTCTTCTTCATACATGAACTTTCAGGATGAAAGCCACGGTTACAATAAGTACATTTATATTTTTGGTTACCTTCTTTTCCCTTTTGCTTGGATTTCGAACTGGATGGTGCATCCGTTTGCTTGCCTTTGTCTTTTTGCTTGTGAGGCTCGAATTTGGGCTTCTCCTTCTTTAGCTTTCCTTTACCATTCGAGATCTTGGGTCCTTGAACAAATAGGGCTGAATCTTTGGAGTTTATGGACCCCATTTGAATCAACTTGTCATGCTCTTTCGTAACGGACTCAATGAAGGCATTCAAGGTAGGCATCTTCCAATTCGGGGTAGTTAGCCGACCGGAATTGAAAGTGGAGACAAATACCGAATAATCTTTCCCAAGCTTGCTTAGAATGGAGAGGATCAACTGTTTATCCTCTTTGATAACACCACTGTTCTTCAATTGCAAGTTCAAGTTCTTGAATTTTGTGAAGAATTCATTGATGGTCTCGAAATTTTCAGGATTAAGGCCAATCAATTCATTCTCTAATTGAAAAGCCCTAAGCTCATCCTGCTTGCCGAATAGTGTCTCAAGTTGCTCCCATATGGCTTTTGGAGTCTTCAATCCGCTGAGATGAAAGTGAAGATCCTTGGAGATGGAGAGACAAAGAAGACCGTAAGCTTCATCAAGCTTGTTGTAGTGTTTAGTTCTTTCTGCTACATTGTTTGGCTCCAATTCAAGACCAAGAGTGACTCGGTAGTAACCTTTTGAACGTAATATGATCTCCATATCATCTTTCCAATCAAAATAATTGAATGGGGTGAGGATAGGCTTTGAAGAAGAGTATTCCATTGCAAGGATTGAGTCAACTGATGAAGAGGAAGCTTGCATGCAGACTAGAGCGAATGGAATTGCTGTAGAAAGGCTTGCATGCAGAAGGTAGCGAATGCAATTGGAGGAGACAATAAACCTGTAAATCACATAAAAAAAACCACAATAAGGTCGAACAATCCACCCTTTGAGAGTTGCATCACACCTGGGATTGGATTTCAAGCAATGTTGAATAGGTCCAATGTATCAGATCCAGGAATTATGTGGTAACTCAAGCTTCTGGAGTGGTATTGGAGTATTTTTCAAGCTTTGCATGCACAGGAGCGAATGCCCTTGAGATATCTCATGCCAAACTTTTTGCAATTTTTAGCAATTCAGTCAAATCTTCTTGTATAAACACCTGTAGAAAAGAGATCTTGTCCCTGCAATGGCTCTGATACCATGTAAAATTAGTCACAGCAGATCTAATGAACAAGTAAATCAATCACAACAGTTGAACATAGAAAATATGGTGCAAAACTGTGCAAAACATGCAGCAGTGCTCTCTATCCCAGAAAGGGTGAATGAATTACAATACAAACTGTCACAATGAACAGAGTAATTCGAATTGCCTAAGGAGGTCATTCGAATCACTGAATGGAGTAGCTTGACTCTATCTAGGAGTCCTCATCAATCATCGGTGTTGCTCATCAATCACAACAACCAATCATCCAGGTGTCAAGCTGAGTCTAACTGATCATAATAAATGTAACTGAAGTGTGTAGCACTGATATAGGATCTGGAGGCTCAGTGGGGGCGCATGGGAGGCTAACTGGAGTCAGAACAAGTCACCTAATCGAACTGGAGGTCAATCGGAGGTGAAACAGTCAGTCAGGAGTGAAATCAATCAGAATCGGAGCTAACTGAATGTAACTGGAGTGAATCTGCAGTGGTAGGTGAACAAGTGCGCCCTTCTCTGTCAGTAGGTGAGAAGAGGGCGCCTTTCAGCTTGGGAGGGCTAAAACTCTGTGGTAAGTGGCTCCCGGGTGCTAGAAGAAGGTGGATAAGGTGCTGGAGGCATCAAACTGGTGACTGGGCTGCATATCCTGAAATAGATCATGCAAGATCCTGAAGTAGATATGTATCCTGAAATAGATGATCCTGAAATAGATATGTATCCCGAAATAGATGATGGATATCCGAACACTCAATGCTATACTATATAAATGACAATGCTAAGATAATGAAGAATATAACCAACCTCGATCCAAACGTTTGATGTAGATCCCCATTGGAGATTTCAACTCATGCACTTGAACCTACAAATTAGTCTTGAGAGCCAATATACAACAAGTGCATATATTATATAAACGAAATTAACATCATCAATAGCAATCGCCCATGATATCATAAGTAAATGCAATCCAAGGTAATATAAACAACATTCACAACATTAATGGATGAGAATATGAGTATTTCTATTAATAAATAACAAGAAGTACAATGTGATACGACCTCTTGTCGGCAACCAATATAAACCGAGAACTGGGTCTCTCCACTTGTGCCTCCACCACTTCAATCCTCCATGCAATGGCAAACTCAAACTATGATAGGAGTTTGGAAGGTGAACATAAGAGGTTCACAACAACAAGGATCAATGAGTGTAGATTCAAGATGTGGAAAAAGTCCACTAGAGTTATCTTGCTCTCTCCTTCTCCTCCCTTCCATATGCCATATGTGCTCAATATATAGTCCTCCCAAAGGTAAGTGAAAGGACACATCGAGGCGTTTCGAGGAAATTGGAGGGCCAAAGGTCACCCTAAGACCGCCTTTTGGGAGTAAAAAGTTATTTACTATTAATTTTTATCATTTTACTTGTCACCTGTGGGCTATAGTGGTGCAACTCGTGGGCACACTGGCTAAAGTGGAACAACTAGTGTACAGGAAGAAAAAAAAGGGAAATAGTGTATCTGAAGCATATAAAGTGGATCTGAGTCAGTAAAATGGATCCTAATGGCTAAAGAGTGCTGATGCTCACAAGGTGGAAAATTACGTTGTAACAGATGCCCCCTAATGTGTGAGGTCAGAGAATGGTGCTACGATGGCCGAAATACATTATAAATCTCATAAGTGGAGTGATGGAGACACAAGTGGAAGGAGCAACTCACTCGTCATAATACAATAGTATCTATGAATACATGTCAATATAGTACAACAATCTGATACAATGGCCATGAATAGGCAGTACATAATGAATATCTGTCATAAGTGATCATAGCCATGATCCTTCTACAGTAAGATATGGTCTCCTGCTGAAAAGGAAACAATTGGTGCAAAATGGAGGTAAAAACTGCTGATATCTGAGAGGTTCTATCTCAAATGTAAAGTCATAATCATAAGTAGCATACTGAATGCCACTATAACCTGGGGTCTTCTACACAAATCATCTATGGTGCAAGTCCCATCAAGTGAATAAAGGAGTTGAGGTCGAACCTAATGTGACATCATTTGATTACCGGTCAATGATGTATACCATTAACAGACGCGAGATAACCCACCAATAATGAAAATGGGCATCAAGGCACAAAGTACAATCATCAAAGTGCGAATAGATGTGGTGAAGTCGAACACTAAGATGAATCCATCAATCAGGGGACATTGATGTATTCCCAAAACTATCGATGGCGAGAGAACCTACCACTAATGATTGCAAGCTTCAAGGTACTCAACTAAACTCTAAGCCTCAAGTCCTGGAATAAATGGGTTGAATTCGATAGAATGAGACTCACTGGAAGGAGGACATTAAGGCATCCCCCATCAACCAGCATGAGGTACCAGCTATGCTGAAAGATTTGGAAGAACTCAGGTGAAACAGATTGACTTAATAAGGATGGCCGACATGCAATAGTCAAGAGATTTGAGGAGTGGCCGACTCTGGGTTCAGGACTTCCTTTGAACAAGAGCATGAGCAGATGGATAGACTCAGGTAGCATAGACTCGATATATACTATGCGATGTAGGAGGCATTGATAAAGGGCTCCATAATGACTAGAAGCTTAACCAATTGCTGGAGTAAACTGAGAAACTTCCTATGGCTTGGGGTAGACCACAATAGACAACTGACTACCAGAAATTAACTCAATTCTCAGTGCTATGCTATATAAATGACAATGCTAAGATAATGAAGAATATAACCAACCTCGATCCAAACGTTTGATGTAGATCCCAGTTGGAGCTTTCAACTCGTGCACTTGAACCTGGAAATTAGTCTTGACAACCAATATACAACAAGCGTATATAATATATAAACAACATTAACATCATCAATAGAAATGGTCCATGATATCATAAGTAAATGCAATCCAATGTAATATAAAAAACATTCACAACATTAATGGACAAGAATATGAGTATTTCTATTAATAAATAACAAGAAGTACAATGTGATACAACCTCTTGTCGGCAACCAATCTGAACCGAGAACTGGGTCTCTCCACTTGTGCCTCCACCACTTCAATCCTCCATGCAATGGCAAACTCAAACTATGATAGGAGTTTGGAAGGTGAACATAAGAGGTTCACAACAACAAGGATCAATGAGTGTAGACTCAAGATGCGGAAAAAATCCACTAGAGTTATCTTACTCTCTCTTTCTCCTTACCACCAGGATGCTGGTTACCCGATGGGTTCGTCGATTGCACAGTGTGTACATCGGACGACGGGGTGGAAGTTGACAAGGTGTGAACCTGTCCGGGAGTAGACTAGTTAAGCGACAAAATTTTCATTTGATTAGCCACCAGATCTATAGGACGAGTACTTGCAGATCCCACAATTCCATCAACATGCAGTCCATGAACTGACTTGGGCTCATGTCGTGTTCGCGGTGCATCAGGAATAATGTCATACAAAATGCCAGACTGAGAGTATAGTAAATATAACTGTTGGACTTTTAAGATGGCTTGTTACTCAGTCATAATACCGGACATCGAAACATCCTTAGCAATATATGGAAGTAAGGACTTGAGGAACCATTCCAACAGAAATTTTGGAGGAATGTTGGATTTCACTAATCGCTTCTGTCAACGCCACTCTTGAACGTGGTCAGAAATATGCGTGGCCTTATTCTAACAGAAGGTAGACAAAATTTTAGTACCAGTATCATAACGAACCGACAACTGGAAATGATCCAATAAAACCAAAGCGATCTCATTGAAATCCCTATAAGTGCCCCCAGGAAACTCAACATACCACTTTGCAGCTGTCCTCATGAGGGTGCACTGAAATAGTCGCAATCAAATGGAGTTGTGATTCAACAAGTTGGATGAGCACCAAAGGTGAAAGGTAGTGTCATGGTCACCCGGATCCTCACCACTCTTCCCCTCAAACTTAGGAATGTCTGAAGGGAGCTTGGTAGGGACTAGAGGCCAATTAGGATCGTGACACAATAGATCATTCGTGAGCTTCGAAAGATCCGAAAGATTAAAATGTGCAAGGAACGGGAGCTGCGGCTGGAAAGATTGATTATGAGCTCCCAAAAAAGGTTGATTGTAAGGACCTAATGGATAAGAAGGACCATAAGCTTGACCATGACCATCAAAATGCTGATTACATGAGCCTGACTAACCATAAGCTTGACCATGGACATAAGGTTGATAACCTCCTCCGACCTGACCCGAGTGAGGGTAAGTAGGTATATATGCATTTTGAGCACCGTTTTGAGGTGGGTTGTACTGATGGCCAGCACCAAATGCTCACGCTACTAATAATGCTTACGTAGGGGGTGGGGACATACCTTACCATCATGGTTATTACAACACGGATTCTTCATTATCTTAGCATTGTCATTTATATAGCATAGCATTGAGAATTGAGTTAATTTCTAGTAGTCAGTTGTCTATTGTGGTCTACCCCAAGCCATAGAAAGTTTTCTCCATAACAGAAATGGTGATTCCACTGGTGCCTCCACCACTTAAATCCTCCATGTAATGGCAAACTCAAACTATGATAGGAGTTTGGAAGGTGAACATAAGAGGTTCACAACAACAAGGATCAATGAGTGTAGACTCAAGATGCGGAAAAAATCCACTAGAGTTATCTTTCTCTCTCCTTCTCCTCCCTTCCATATGCCATATGTGCTCAATATATAGTCCTCCCAAAGGTAAGTTAAAGGACACATCGAGGCATTTCGAGGAAAATGGAGGGCCAAAGGTCACCCTAAGACCACTTTTTGGGAGTAAAAAGTTATTTACTAGTGATTTTTACCATTTTATTTATCACCCGCGGGCTAAGGTGGTGCAACTCGCAGGTACACTGGCTAAAGTGGAACAACTAGCGTACAGGAAGAAAAAAAGGGAATTAGTGTATCTGAAGGATATAAAGTGGATCTGAGTCAGTAAAATGGTTCCTAAAGGCCAAAGAGTGCTGATGCTCACAAGGTGGAAAATTACGTTGTAACAAGATTCCAACCATCTCCCTATCTACCCATAAATCCTCAAAAAACCTAACAAGCCACCAAGTCCTTTCAAATTTTGTGAAGCATGGCTTAAAGAAGCAGAAATCCTTGAACTCATCCACAACAATTGGATCCCTTTTGGAACAGAATTTGGCAATCATGCCACCACACACTTTGCTCAGAATCTCTCTAGAATAAAGGGAATTTTGAAGGCTTGGGAAAAAGAGAAAAGGCTTATGGATGATCGGGCCATCCTCCAGATTGAAGCTGAGTTGGAAGAGCTTCAAAGCAGTGAGGGGGGAGGTTTCCTCATCCAGGAAGATAAGTAAAAACTGCTCTCCCTAGAATCTAACAAAACCAAAATCCTAAAAGAACGAAAGGAAATCTGGAGGCTCAAGAGCAGAGCAACCTGGATGACTAGTTGGGACGACAACACCAAATTATTCCAAGCCTATGCCAAGGGGATAAAAAAACACAATACAATCTGGGAACTGCAGAACAACAAAAATGAAAGGGTCTCCACTTTCGAAGACCTGGCCGAGATTAGCACTGCTTTTTTTGCAGGACTCTTCAAAGATGAACAACAGGACTCCATCGCAGAAATTATTTAGATCTCCCGTCTCTTTCCCTCAAGAATCACTGGTGAAGACAACTCAGAGCTTTTTGAAGAGGTTACAGAAGAGGGAACTCAAAACAACTCTTCATAGCTTTCAAAAGGACAAAATCCTGAGGTTGTATGGATGGACCATTGAATTCTTTCTGGCAGCTTTTGACATCATTGGGCCTGACCTACTTCATCTGGTGGAAGACTCCTTGGGTAAATGGCCATATACACCCTCCACTAAATTCGACTTTCATATCACTCATCCCTAAAAAAGAGAATTCTCTTAGTCTAGAGGACTACCGACCCATTTCACTTTGCAATATTACCTACAAAGTGGTTGCAAAGGTGATTGCTCAAAGATTCAAGAAGGTTCTCTAAAAAATCATCTCACATAAGTAGTTTGGATTTCTAGAGAACAAACAAATACAAAAAGCAATTGGAGTTTCCCAGGAAGGCATGCACAACCTCAAAGTCAAGAAATCTAAAGGGGCCATTCTCAAAATTGACCTTTCAAAATATTTCGACAGGGTAAGCTAGCTCTACCTTAGGCTCCTGGTCACTCACTTAGGTTTCAACTATCCCTTTATCAAATGGATTTTTTCCTACATCTCCACTGCCTCCTTCTCGGTCCTAGTTAATGGGTCCCCCACTCCTTTCTTCCACTTTGAAATAGGCCTTCGCCAAGGGTTCCCGCTCTCACCTCTCCTTTTCCTCTTGGTGGCTGAAGGTCTAAGTAGAGCCATTCTAGATGCCAAAAGCAGAGGTGCCTTCACAGGAATCAAAATTGCCGAGAACCTTAAAATCACTCATCTTTTCTTTGTAGATGACATCCTTATTTTCTGCAATGGCTCTCATAGGGAAGCTAAGATGCTCTTAGTAATTCTGAAACTTTTCTACAAAGCCACGGGTATGAAGCTCAATGAACAAAAGTCCACCATCACCACTTTCAATTTGGAAGAAGAGGCCATCAGCAGACTCCAGGTTCTTTTCCCTTTTGCTGTCTCCCCCCTGGATGCTAGTCTTAAATATTTGGGCTTTAAACTGAAGCCAAACAATTACAAAAACTAATACTGGTTTTGGCTAATTGCGAAACTGGAAAGCAGGATAAAAGTCTGGAGCAACAGATGGCTTTCAAGAGCAGGGCATTTAATACTCGTAAAATTTGTCCTAGAAGCCATCCCTGTCTATTAGATGGACCTGGAATGGATCCCAAAATCCATTCTGGAAAGAATAATAAAAATATGCTCTCGCTTCCTTTGGAATGGGAAAAAGGAACAAAAAGTCACCCCCTGCGTAAAATGGGATCAGATCGGTCACCCAAAAATATCAGGGCGGTTGGGGGCTCAAAAAAAACACTCTTTGCAAAAGCACTTGCAACAAAAGATGGCCGAAGACTCATCTCAACAAAAAGTGTTTGGGAGACAGTTGTATCCCATAAATACGTTTCCCCCACTATCCATATGGGAGTGGATCAGAAACTTAACACACAATACACTCCCATCGGGGTCCATATTCTGGAAAGCAATCTGCAACGCTTTCCCCACTTATCCTCACCAACCTATCCTAGAAAGTAGGGAATGAAACACAAGTCCTAATTGGAGCAGATCCATGACCAGGAATCGAGCTCCAACACATCCTCCTGGCCCCAACTAATTTAGATCCTAAACGATTATGGACACTTCCACTTAAGTCAGATTGTCGATCTAGCCTCCACAAACTTCCTGAATCAGGGGTTGGAAAAGTCTCAGAGACCTAGATCTTCCAACCGAATGGACGACAGAATGGAACATATTCACAATGCCCTTCATGCCTCACATATCCGACTCTCAGACTCTCCGGACGAGCTCATTTGGGAACTAAATGCACATGGCTGCTACACCCCCAAAAACTGGTTATCAAAGCCTCTGTTCTACAGTTTTCCCACTAATCCCTAAGTGGTGGAAAATCAGACACTGGAAACTAAAATGCCCTCTGAAGGCTAATTTTTTCATGTGGTGTGTATTGGAAAACATAATCCCTACATGGGATAGAATGAAGAACCGTCAGTTAGCAGGTCCTGGATGGTGCCCTTTATGCAAAAATAATGAGGAAAACCCCAATCATCTCTTCCTTTTCTACCCCTTCTCCTTACAAGTCTGGTCCCACACACGATCCTTATTAAGTCACAGTTTTTATCTGGACAGGTCAATCCATTGAGAATGCTTGGAATTCATGGTCCTCCTTGAATGAAAACACTCACATCAAATCCCTCCCTCTCATTCATATCTGGGGCATTTGGCTCGCCCGAAACACTGCCATCTTTTTGGAAAAATCCTCTTTTCTAGAAATTATTGCAAAACATGGCCTAAACATTCTTTCCTCCCCCCCCCCCCCCAACAAAAAGATACCCCTGCTATCCGAGTCATCACTAAAGAACAGATTGATCCATCACTCCCTTGGGCATACTTTGATGGGGCTTCACAAGATCACCTCTGTGGTGGGGGAGCCACACTCTTCCTCTCACAAAATCATCACTTCTAGATCCAAATGGGCCTAGGGGCTAGCACAAACAACTTTGCAGAACTCCCTTGCCTTGAAACTTTTGCTGTGCTTTTCTCTCGAGAAAAATTGCAGAAAGCTTCAAATTTTTGGTGACTCTCTCATAGTCATAAAATGGGTGAACAAGATCCATTGTTGCAGAACGGTCCTCCCTTGTTACTTTGTTTGAATAAATTTGCAAACTCATGACACACTTTGACTCTATCACATGTTGGCATGTGTACAGGGAAAGAAACACTAATGTTGATTGATTATCAAAACAAGGGTTGACGATGGAGTTCGGGACATGCAAGATTGTGGAATCTAGGGAGGCTAAAGTCTATGAGTTTTTTCATAGACCCTTTACTGAAAATCAATAAATGCATCTACTCTCATTTCAGCATTATTTCTCCTTTTCCAAAAATGTTCATTTTGGGCACTTATCGATATATCCTCTAAGATAATTTTGTTACTAAATTGCTCTTGCTAGACTCTCGATTCTGCTATGAATCAGAACTCTTATGCTCACTTTACTATTACAGTGAAGGTTTTGACATTCGAACAGTATGCTCTCAGAGCACTGCTACGAAAGCTGTATGCTTGCATACATATGTAATCATGACACTCTTTGATGATAATATAAAAAGCTTTTTTCCTTGGGAAAAAAAAAGGTTTTATAATTATACAGTACAATTATACAAAACAGAGTTATTGTAATGTCCCAAATTTGGCATTGGGTCACAATGGCCTAATCACATTGTCCCTGTTCAATAGAGTTTGTCAAATTGATGCTAAAGTTCAAATAATTGCCAAGGAGGAAAATTACTAGTTTCCTAGGTTTGGGGTGGAAGCTTTGGGATTTGGAATAATGGGGATAATAAATGATGTTTGAAAATTAGAATGGAATAAATATTTAATAAAGTGACCTAAATAAATATATACAAGTGAAAATCAAAGTGGCATTTGATCATGATGACACATGGAGGAAGTGGGACCCACATATGGCTAGATTTCCCCACTTACTTGGCATCATTCTCTCACCAATTCGAATTCAAGGTGAATGGTAACATACTTGGGGGAGTCTAAAAGGTATTATTGATGGCCCGACTCATCCAAGGTCGAAATATAGAGGAAGAGTAACTCCCATGGAATAGGAAGAGGCAATTTGGAGATAGTGAGACACTTGGGCTAGATTCCCTAGCTCTATGACAACAATGATGAAGATTAAGGATTTTAGGTTTCCGTGGTTTGCAGTGTTTGAAAGGGTATTCGGATGATCCACGGTGGTCATTTCGTAGTCGACGTTTCGAATCCCAAGCTGGATTCATCATCAGGACAGAATATGTTGTAGGAAGTTGCTAATCTGCATAAAAATAGTTAGAGATGCCTTCTCATCTTCTCGTCTTTTCATCTTCTACATCTTCATCTTTTCACATTCAACTTCAACTATGATGTTTCTATAAATTCTCCAATTTCTCCCAATTTCCTCTTCGAATTCTATAAATCAATCAAAAATTATTAATCATTCATACAAGTTCAATCAAATAAAATCATTATTGAAATAATGATTATTATTAAAACCTTTATTAAAGAAATAATGCCACTATATAATAATAAAAGGTCTAGCTAATTAATAATTGATAAATTAATAATTGATAAATAATACAATCATTAAAAGACCTTCACAATAAAACTATATAGTCTTAATTTCTCAAACAATCATAATAATAATCAAATATTAATAATAATTATTAATGGTCCAAATGATTATTAAGAACCTTTATTAATGAAATACAACAATTATAAAACAATAAAGGGTCTAATTAAAGAATAGCTAACTATTTAATAATTGATTCTTAATACTAGATTAGCTAACTAATTATGATTATCAATAATAAAATCATTAAAAAGTATAATTAAATGACCAACACAATAATAAAATAAAACTATATAGTATTTATTACTCAAAGGTCTCACAATCAACCCGTCATACTAATAATCAATTATTAATAATTATAAATAACCAATGAATAATTGAATGAAAAATTCATGATAAAAACTCACCGATGAAATGGATAAGACGAGTCGGAGGCTAGTGATACTCATCACAGAAAGTGCTAGTTATAGAAACATACCTGGTTTTATCCATTACCTTCCTTGTTTACCAGAGGTAGCCATCTCTCGCTTATTTCAAGTCCCCCGTCTCTATTTAGGTTGTTCGGGTGCTTTATGATTTCCAAGGCCTCTCTCACCCTTCGTTTGTAGTAATGGTCCTCCACCGCGAGTACCTCCGCGTTTTCCAAGCAGACCTGGTGTTTTGTTTTGAGGGAATGCTCTGCAAGTGCGGAAGTGTTTGCCCTCTCTCTTCTTATGTCCGCCCCATGCTCTTTCAATCTAGTTTGAAAAGATCGTCCTGTCTCTCCTATATAGCTCTTTCCACATGAACAATTTACCTTATACACCCCCTTATACTGGTGCCAATCAACCTTGTCTTTCACCCGACCTCATTTTCTGTCTAATGGTTTTCCATAGGTTTGAAGGCAGTCCAAACTTCTTTTTTCTTTAACACCCTTGCAATTTTGTCGGTTACTCCTTGGATGTAAGGGAGGAAAGCTTGCGAGTCTTCCTCTCCTTTGTGTGTTTGAGTCCAGTTTTCTGCTTTCTTCATTGCCTTATGGATGTCCTTGTTCTTGTATCCCAGGTTACTGAAGACGGTGGTTAAGTGGTCTTTTCTCTTTTTTCAAGATGCTCCTTGTCAGATATGCGGAAAGCTCTCATAGGCCAAGGTGTTGATTACCCCCAATTTTCTGAGAGGGGTGGTGGTGTGAGTGAGCGTGAAGGTAATTTTCTGAGTGGGTTTTCTTTCTGTTAGACACCATGGCTTAGGGTTCCATCTTCATTTTTCTTTATTAGCACGTCGAGGAAGGGGATGCTACCATCTTCTTCAATATCCATAGTGAACTTAATGTCCTCCGAGAGTTGGTTGAGATGCTCATGAAATTTGTTTAGCTCGTTTATCCCATGGGGCCATCTCACATTGGTATCGTCCACATACCTTTTCCACCTTGCGGGTTGTAAAGGGAACGAATGAAGGGCTTTCGTTTCGAAGTGTTCCATAAAGAGATTAGCCACAATTGGTGACAAAGGGGACCCCATTGCCACCCCCGCTAGTTTGCTCCATAGAATTCACCTCTGAAGCTGAAGAAGGTGGATCGGAGGCATACTTCTGCCAGCTTTGCAGTATCTGAATCCGCTACTTCGAATAACACCTGCACTGCTTCATTGAGGGGAATTTTGGTAAATAGACCCACAACATCAAAGCTTATTAGTAAGTCATGTGCGTCTAATTTTTCCTCCTTGATGATATTAATGAAATCCTTGGAGTCTTTGATAAACGAGTCTGTATTCCCCACTAGTGGGCTTAATAAACTGGCTACATATTTGGCGAGGTGGTAGGTTGGGGAACCAATTGTATTCACAATTGGTCTAAGAGGAACCCCCTTCTTTGTGAATCTTTGGCAAGCCATAAATTCTGGGCGTGATCTCGTTGCCAGGCATGAGGCGTTTTTTAATCCTCTCTTCAATGTTAGATTCTTTAATGGCTTTTCTTACCTCTTTCGTAACCCTAGAAATTGGATTTCCAGGTAACTTTTTATAGCTGCCACTAGTTTCCAGGTGTTCTATCATCTTCTTGTTGTAGTCCTCTCTGTTCATCACCACCGTGGCTCCTCCTTTATCTGCCTTGAGTACCACAATCGCTTCATTATTTCTCAGGTTTCTGAGGGCTCACCGTAGCAAATTTGGGAATAAGGTCGTTTTCTCTGCATCTCTTTAAGAATGTTAGATCAGCAACTTTTTTCACAATTTAATTCTGAGTCTCTCCAAAAGCTGGATGTCATCACAAGTTTTCCTACCGTACAGGTCTGTGATTAAGGATTTTAGGTTTCCGTGGTTTGCAGTGTTTGAAAGGGTATTCGGATGATCCACGGTGGTCATTTTCGTAGTCGACGTTTCGAATCCCAAGCTGGATTCATCATCAGGACAGAATATGTTGTAGGAAGTTGCTAATCTGCATAAAAATAGTTAGAGATGCCTTCTCATCTTCTCGTCTTTTCATCTTCTACATCTTCATCTTTTCACATTCAACTTCAACTATGATGTTCTATAAATTCTCCAATTTCTCCCCAATTTCCTCTTCGAATTCTATAAATCAATCAAAAATTATTAATCATTCATACAAGTTCAATCAAAATAAAATCATTATTGAAATAATGATTATTATTAAAACCTTTATTAAAGAAATAATGCCACTATATAATAATAAAAGGTCTAGCTAATTAATAATTGATAAATTAATAATTGATAAATAATACAATCATTAAAAGACCTTCACAATAAAACTATATAGTCTTAATTTCTCAAACAATCATAATAATAATCAAATATTAATAATAATTATTAATGGTCCAAATGATTATTAAGAACCTTTATTAATGAAATACAACAATTATAAAACAATAAAGGTCTAATTAAAGAATAGCTAACTATTTAATAATTGATTCTTAATACTAGATTAGCTAACTAATTAGATTATCAATAATAAAATCATTAAAAAGTATAATTAAATGACCAACACAATAATAAAATAAAACTATATAGTATTTATTACTCAAAGGTCTCACAATCAACCCGTCATACCTAATAATCAATTATTAATAATTATAAATAACCAATGAATAATTAAATGAAAAATTCATGATAAAAACTCACCGATGAAATGGATAAGACGAGTCGGAGGCTAGTGATACTCATCACAGAAAGTGCTAGTTATAGAAACATACCTGGTTTTATCCATTACCTTCCTTGTTACCAGAGGGTAGCCATCTCTCGCTTATTTCAAGTCCCCCCCCCGTCTCTATTTAGGTTGTTCGGGTGCTTTATGATTTCCAAGGCCTCTCTCACCCTTCGTTTGTAGTAATGGTCCTCCAACCGCGAGTACCTCCGCGTTTTCCAAGCAGACCTGGTGTTTTGTTTTGAGGGAATGCTCTGCAAGTGCGGAAGTGTTTGCCCTCTCTCTTCTTATGTCCGCCCCATGCTCTTTCAATCTAGTTTGAAAAGATCGTCCTGTCTCTCCTATATAGCTCTTTCCACATGAACAGTTTACCTTATACACCCCCTTATACTGGTGCCAATCAACCTTGTCTTTCACCGACCTCATTTTCTGTCTAATGGTTTCCATAGGTTTGAAGGCAGTCCAAACTTCTTTTTTCTTTAACACCCTTGCAATTTTGTCGGTTACTCCTTGGATGTAAGGGAGGAAAGCCTTGCGAGTCTTCCTCTCCTTTGTGTGTTGAGTCCAGTTTTCTGCTTTCTTCATTGCCTTATGGATGTCCTTGTTCTTGTATCCCAGGTTACTGAAGACGGTGGTTAAGTGGTCTTTCTCTTTTCAAGATGCTCCATTGTCAGATATGCGGAAAGCTCTCATAGCCAAGGTGTTGATTACCCCAATTTTCTGAGAGGGGTGGTGGTGTGAGTGAGCGTGAAGGTAATTTTCTGAGTGGGTTTTCTTTCTGTAGACACCATGGCTTAGGGTTCCATCTTTCATTTTTCTTTATTAGCACGTCGAGGAAGGGGATGCTACCATCTTCTTCAATATCCATAGTGAACTTAATGTCCTCCGAGAGTTGGTTGAGATGCTCATGAAATTTGTTTAGCTCGTTTATCCCATGGGGCCATCTCACATTGGTATCGTCCACATACCTTTTCCACCTTGCGGGTTGTAAAGGGGAACGAATGAAGGGCTTTCGTTTCGAAGTGTTCCATAAAGAGATTAGCCACAATTGGTGACAAAGGGGGACCCCATTGCCACCCCCGCTAGTTTGCTCATAGAATTCACCTCTGAAGCTGAAGAAGGTGGATCGGAGGCATACTTCTGCCAGCTTTGCAGTATCTGAATCCGCTACTTCGAATAACACCTGCACTGCTTCATTGAGGGGAATTTTGGTAAATAGACCCACAACATCAAAGCTTATTAGTAAGTCATGTGCGTCTAATTTTTCCTCCTTGATGATATTAATGAAATCCTTGGAGTCTTTGATAAACGAGTCTGTATTCCCCACTAGTGGGCTTAATAAACTGGCTACATATTTGGCGAGGTGGTAGGTTGGGGAACCAATTGTATTCACAATTGGTCTAAGAGGAACCCCTTCTTTGTGAATCTTTGGCAAGCCATAAATTCTGGGCGTGATCTCGTTGCCAGGCATGAGGCGTTTTTTAATCCTCTCTTCAATGTTAGATTCTTTAATGGCTTTTCTTACCTCTTTCGTAACCCTAGAAATTGGATTTCCAGGTAACTTTTTATAGCTGCCACTAAGTTTCCAGGTGTTCTATCATCTTCTTGTTGTAGTCCTCTCTGTTCATCACCACCGTGGCTCCTCCTTTATCTGCCTTGAGTACCACAATCGCTTCATTATTTCTCAGGTTTCTGAGGGCTCACCGTAGCAAATTTGGGGAATAAGGTCGTTTTTCTCTGCATCTCTTTAAGAATGTTAGATCAGCAACTTTTTTCACAATTTTAATTCTGAGTCTCTCCAAAAGCTGGATGTCATCACAAGTTTTCCTACCGTACAGGTCTGTGATTAAGGATTTTAGGTTTCCGTGGTTTGCAGTGTTTGAAAGGGTATTCGGATGATCCACGGTGGTCATTTTCGTAGTCGACGTTTCGAATCCCAAGCTGGATTCATCATCAGGACAGAATATGTTGTAGGAAGTTGCTAATCTGCATAAAAATAGTTAGAGATGCCTTCTCATCTTCTCGTCTTTTCATCTTCTACATCTTCATCTTTTCACATTCAACTTCAACTATGATGTTCTATAAATTCTCCAATTTCTCCCAATTTCCTCTTCGAATTCTATAAATCAATCAAAAATTATTAATCATTCATACAAGTTCAATCAAAATAAAATCATTATTGAAATAATGATTATTATTAAAACCTTTATTAAAGAAATAATGCCACTATATAATAATAAAAGGTCTAGCTAATTAATAATTGATAAATTAATAAATGATAAATAATACAATCATTAAAAGACCTTCACAATAAAACTATATAGTCTTAATTTCTCAAACAATCATAATAATAATCAAATATTAATAATAATTATTAATGGTCCAAATGATTATTAAGAACCTTATTAATGAAATACAACAATTATAAAACAATAAAGGTCTAATTAAAGAATAGCTAACTATTTAATAATTGATTCTTAATACTAGATTAGCTAACTAATTATGATTATCAATAATAAAATCATTAAAAAGTATAATTAAATGACCAACACAATAATAAAATAAAACTATATAGTATTTATTACTCAAAGGTCTCACAATCAACCCGTCATACTAATAATCAATTATTAATAATTATAAATAACCAATGAATAATTGAATGAAAAATTCATGATAAAAACTCACCGATGAAATGGATAAGACGAGTCGGAGGCTAGTGATACTCATCACAGAAAGTGCTAGTTATAGAAACATACCTGGTTTTATCCATTACCTTCCTTGTTTACCAGAGGTAGCCATCTCTCGCTTATTTCAAGTCCCCCGTCTCTATTTAGGTTGTTCGGGTGCTTTATGATTTCCAAGGCCTCTCTCACCCTTAGTTTGTAGTAATGGTCCTCCACCGCGAGTACCTCCACGTTTTCCAAGCAGACCTGGTGTTTTGTTTTGAGGGAATGCTCTGCAAGTGCGGAAGTGTTTTCCCTCTCTCTTCTTATGTCCGCCCCATGCTCTTTCAATCTAGTTTGAAAAGATCGTCCTGTCTCTCCTATATAGCTCTTTCCACATGAACAGTTTACCTTATACACCCCCTTATACTGGTGCCAATCAACCTTGTCTTTCACCGACCTCATTTTCTGTCTAATGGTTTCCATAGGTTTGAAGGCAGTCCAAACTTCTTTTTTCTTTAACACCCTTGCAATTTTGTCGGTTACTCCTTGGATGTAAGGGAGGAAGTGGAACGTTGCCTGGACCGCAATGACTTACCTTTAGCTGTCAGCAATTGGAAAATGGATGATAAAGCTGCCATCGCAGTAAGGGACGTGGCCACCATCGCAGCAAATAAAAGACGCGTTACCATCGAAGACCTGATTGCAGAAGGAGCCGGTGCTGCGGATGAAGGTGAAGGAGGCGCTGAGCAGAACAGTGAGCACAATAGCGAAAATTATGAAAGCCTGGCTCGTAGCTTCGATGGGAACATAGCTCAGAACATAGCTCAGAACCAACGTAATAAAGATGGTGACAAGCTGGACCAGAACCTGAACCAGAACCTTAATGACAATAAACTTGTGGTTAATTTGTCCAATATGGAGCTAGACAGAAGCACAATCTGCCTCCTCAAGAAAGGCCTGGGATTTGCCCCAGCCCCCAAACACGTCCCTCTCGATAGCATCATCTGTAGCGTGGAGGACAGCATCCAAACACTTTCCGAAGAAGACAAGGAGGATGTGAGACTAGACTGTGCAATGATCCTGAAAAAAGCCAAGCTCCCAAGAGATAACCTGAGCAAAAATGAGCGTAGAGCCCTCAGAAACCTGAGAAATAATGAAGCGATTGTGGTACTCAAGGCAGATAAAGGAGGAGCCACGGTGGTGATGAACAGAGAGGACTACAACAAGAAGATGATAGAACACCTGGAAACTAGTGGCAGCTATAAAAAGTTACCTGGAAATCCAATTTCTAGGGTTACGAAAGAGGTAAGAAAAGCCATTAAAGAATCTAACATTGAAGAGAGGATTAAAAAACGCCTCATGCCTGGCAACGAGATCACGCCCAGAATTTATGGCTTGCCAAAGATTCACAAAGAAGGGGTTCCTCTTAGACCAATTGTGAATACAATTGGTTCCCCAACCTACCACCTCGCCAAATATGTAGCCAGTTTATTAAGCCCACTAGTGGGGAATACAGACTCGTTTATCAAAGACTCCAAGGATTTCATTAATATCATCAAGGAGGAAAAATTAGACGCACATGACTTACTAATAAGCTTTGATGTTGTGGGTCTATTTACCAAAATTCCCCTCAATGAAGCAGTGCAGGTGTTATTCGAAGTAGCGGATTCAGATACTGCAAAGCTGGCAGAAGTATGCCTCCGATCCACCTTCTTCAGCTTCAGAGGTGAATTCTATGAGCAAACTAGCGGGTGGTGGCAATGGGGTCCCCTTTTGTCACCAATTGTGGCTAATCTCTTTATGGAACACTTCGAAACGAAAGCCCTTCATTCGTTCCCTTTACAACCCGCAAGGTGGAAAAGGTATGTGGACGATACCAATGTGAGATGGCCCCATGGGATAAACGAGCTAAACAAATTTCATGAGCATCTCAACCAACTCTCGGAGGACATTAAGTTCACTATGGATATTGAAGAAGATGGTAGCATCCCCTTCCTCGACGTGCTAATAAAGAAAAATGAAGATGGAACCCTAAGCCATGGTGTCTACAGAAAGAAAACCCACTCAGAAAATTACCTTCACGCTCACTCACACCACCACCCCTCTCAGAAAATTGGGGTAATCAACACCTTGGCTATGAGAGATTTCCGCATATCTGACAAGGAGCATCTTGAAAAAGAGAAAGACCACTTAACCACCGTCTTCAGTAACCTGGGATACAAGAACAAGGACATCCATAAGGCAATGAAGAAAGTAGAAAACTGGACTCAACACACAAAGGAGAGGAAGACTCGCAAGGCTTTCCTCCCTTACATCCAAGGAGTAACCGACAAAATTGCAAGGGTGTTAAAGAAAAAAGAAGTTTGGACTGCCTTCAAACCTATGGAAACCATTAGACAGAAAATGAGGTCGGTGAAAGACAAGGTTGATTGGCACCAGTATAAGGGGGTGTATAAGGTAAACTGTTCATGTGGAAAGAGCTATATAGGAGAGACAGGACGATCTTTTCAAACTAGATTGAAAGAGCATGGGGCGGACATAAGAAGAGAGAGGGCAAACACTTCCGCACTTGCAGAGCATTCCCTCAAAACAAAACACCAGGTCTGCTTGGAAAACGCGGAGGTACTCGCGGTGGAGGGACCATTACTACAAACGAAGGGTGAGAGAGGCCTTGGAAATCATAAAGCACCCGAACAACCTAAATAGAGACGGGGGGACTTGAAATAAGCGAGAGATGGCTACCTCTGGTAAACAAGGAAGGTAATGGATAAAACCAGGTATGTTTCTATAACTAGCACTTTCTGTGATGAGTATCACTAGCCTCCGACTCGTCTTATCCATTTCATCGGTGAGTTTTTATCATGAATTTTTCATTCAATTATTCATTGGTTATTTATAATTATTAATAATTGATTATTAGTATGACGGGTTGATTGTGAGACCTTTGAGTAATAAATACTATATAGTTTTATTTTATTATTGTGTTGGTCATTTAATTATACTTTTTAATGATTTTATTATTGATAATCATAATTAGTTAGCTAATCTAGTATTAAGAATCAATTATTAAATAGTTAGCTATTCTTTAATTAGACCTTTATTGTTTTATAATTGTTGTATTTCATTAATAAAGGTTCTTAATAATCATTTGGACCATTAATAATTATTATTAATATTTGATTATTATTATGATTGTTTGAGAAATTAAGACTATATAGTTTTATTGTGAAGGTCTTTTAATGATTGTATTATTTATCAATTATTAATTTATCAATTATTAATTAGCTAGACCTTTTATTATTATATAGTGGCATTATTTCTTTAATAAAGGTTTTAATAATAATCATTATTTCAATAATGATTTTATTTTGATTGAACTTGTATGAATGATTAATAATTTTTGATTGATTTATAGAATTCGAAGAGGAAATTGGGAGAAATTGGAGAATTTATAGAACATCATAGTTGAAGTTGAATGTGAAAAGATGAAGATGTAGAAGATGAAAAGACGAGAAGATGAGAAGGCATCTCTAACTATTTTTATGCAGATTAGCAACTTCCTACAACATATTCTGTCCTGATGATGAATCCAGCTTGGGATTCGAAACGTCGACTACGAAAATGACCACCGTGGATCATCCGAATACCCTTTCAAACAATGATGAAGATGCTATGACACCTATGACACAAATCAGACCTGAAGGCTGACATATGACATATATGACATGTCAGGTCTAAAAATAGAATCCAAGAGGGCGCTCAAGGGTGTTAGGGAAGCTAAGATGCTTCCACATGTGATTTGGTGGAAGTGGGAGACTAGGAATTGTTGTACAAGTGGCGTTCTTTGGAATCTCTTCCCAACTTGAGTTGGCATGATTATCTTGGAAGGAATTAGACCCATGGAGGACATTAGAACTTTATAAATGTCAATAAAAAATAATGAAACCAGCTTTTGATCATTTGTAGAATTTGCAATTGCATTTGTGAAGAGGGAGAGCTAGTGGATGACTAGTTTCTTGCCTTAGCCAATTTCGAGGGTGAAAGATTCCCATCCAAGTTGGTAATTGGAAAGGCCATTCAGAACTTTCATTTGGAGCTTTAATGGAGTCTTTATTTGCAGGTGTAAGCTACAGGGAAGCTCATGGTTTATTCTATTGCAGCTCACTCCTTCAACCATTTCCAGTTTTGATGGCATATTCTTGATCCTTGAGGGAGGGCATTTTTGGTGAGATATTGTACTCTTTGGGGAAGCTTCTAATGCCCCATTTCTTTTGTAATATGAATTAAATACTCTATTATTCATCTCCAGAAAGTTTCAGGTCGAAATTCCAAGTAGAAATGTATAAATCTCATTTTTAATGGAAGAACAATGCCATTTCCCTACTACCTTGTTGTGAACCAATGTATTGATGATGATTTCGAATGAATGGATGATTCTATGATGAATTTTTGATTAATGGACTGCCATGTATGTATTTTACAAGTTTCATGTACTGTACTTGAGCATTTGAAGTATTTTTACTCAGTTTAATTGCACTGGGAGAAGAAATAGTGCCATTTCCCCAAGGGTCGAATTGGTAATTTTTGTAGTTGAATGGGAGAGGGTTGGAACATATATAATAATAAATTAATGGTTCACATGAGACCTTAATAACATCCTTAATACATTCCCTACCTCTGTTAATAAATTTGAGTGGCTTTGGAGGCATTTGGGAAGCCATTTCTAGTACTTACCCCAGGGGGATTTGAACCCCAAATTACTAGTAAAATTGCATACTTGGTCCAGAATATTAAGAGAGTTTACAGAGGTATTTTGGTGGCCATATATCATCCCTGAACATCCTATTCAATTCCTAATATCATTCATACACCTTCCTTGAATATTTGAAGGCATTTGGAGTCAATTTGGGACCTAGAGATCAAAACTAGTCAAAGGTCGAACTAGGGAAAAAAAGTGGAAAATTGCCATTTTAATAAAATTCCTAACAAGGGACATTACAGTTATTAAATGAATGTGTGAAAATTTAGAATTCATCAAGGAAACTTGATAAACATAACAAAAGAAAGGAAGAGAGAAACTGATTGAAATTCTTCTAAAGATTGCAATAAAATTACAATACTCCAAGCACATAGAGTGTCTCCAGTTCTTTCCTTTGATGGTTTCCCCCCCCATATTATGAGATCTAAGTCTCTTTAAATAATAATTAAAAAATTTACAAAGAAACAAATCTCCCATAAAATTAGGAATTACAAGCTATTGGTTAAGATTTGCCAAGGGCAGATTTCCACTTGGAAAATACATCCAAAATATCATCAACGTCTTGATAGTGTGCATGCTTGATCTATAATTGTGGCTTGCAAGTAAAATCCTCTATATCCCTCTTCTTAGACTTTGACCATTCTCGCAAGAAGACATTAATATTCATTCCTGAAGCCACGAGCGATTTAACTAATTCCTTGATCTCTTCTATCTGAATCTGCTCAATGCATTCCTTGGAATTTAGATAATTTTCTTCTACCTATGTGATCATAAGTTTGGGTGGAAGAGAATTATCAATCTGATTCATGATAGGGAAGTCCAACAAAACTAGCAGGCTATTAGAGGCAAACCATCTCTTCCTGCAAACTTTCTGGCCTTCTTCAATTGTAGGTTCAAATATGTCACAAACATTCTCCCAGGATTCTAAAGAAATATTTATCCTTCTGAGTTTGATACTATCCAGAATAGGAACTGCTTCAGGTTTATCTTTGATGTATTTTTCCAATCAATTACATCTTCAAAATCTCTAGTGGCATCATTTCTCCTTTGATTTTGATCATGAAGGATATTTGAAAAATGATCAAAGGAATTAAAGATATCTTGAATTTCATTTAGGTCCTGAAACAATTAAATCAAAAGGTCCTTGAAATCATCATTAATCCTCAAGGTGAATTCTTTAAATTATTCTTTAGAAAATTTTGAAAAGGAAGAAACAACAGAAATGGATTGTGAAGCTTCCAACAGTTGCTTAAGGGCTTCCAACTTCTCAGCATACTGTGCATTCTTCCCTTGTGCTTCTATAAGTTGTTGTTTAAGATCATCATTATGAGAATGTAATGTTTGAATCTGATCTTCATAATTGTCTTTCAATCCCTGCAACTAAGATTGATGTTGTCTATTTATTTGAATCTGTTTTTTCTTAAGATCTTGCAATTTATCCTCCTTCTTCTCAATTTCTCTGTTAAGTGAGGCAACATAATCAAAATTAGCACCAACAAAGGCTCCCATGGAAGCCACTATTACCAGGGCTTCCTGTTTGACATATGTGCAAGCTCTCTTCCATATAACCTAATTTGGCACAATGCCTTGCACTAATGTCCCTTATCTGGCTCTTTGGGAACCTTTCTTCACTACTTCCTTCTCTGACTTACTCCAAAAATATTCTCCAAGTGAAACAACTACATCTTCACCAAAACATGCAATTTCTTCAACATGGGATGTAGATATTCCTAGAAATGTAACCAAAGGTACAGGTTGGGAAGTAGCAGGGTTAGGGATATGCATACTTATCTGAGGTATGGAAGTGGAAGCTATTGCATTAGTGGATATTGAAGGAAAATAAATGGGAACTGTAGCTGAAGTAACAGGATCTGAAGATGCAGAAGAAACTTGTATTTCAACTAGATTGGGGGAAATATCCATGGTAGTAAAAAGTTGATCAGATGGTGGGGATGGAGGGACTGTATGATTTGGTGATGGTATAGATGGAAAACTAGTAGGGATGGTAATAAGTGGAGAATAAGAGGCAATAGAAGTGGTGGTGATTTTTCAAAAGTGAATGTCAGGAAAAGAATCACCTACCTATATATTTTCAAGTGGATCAGAGAGAGCTTGGGTAACTGAAGTAACCACTATTAGGCTAGTAGGAATAATAACTAGACATGGCAATTCAGTAAAAGGAAACTTATATTCCATGTCACTACCATAAACATGCAACAATGTAGCCTTTGTCACCGACACTTCAGTTTTATGCTTCTTGGCTGGAGGAGTTGAAGCACTAGTCTTGGTCTCGATTGTAGACCTCATTAATTCTAGGCTCTTCTTCATTTCTTCAACTAATTTGATCAAAGCATTTATATTAACCAAGGGTTGAGGCTGTTGAGGATCCCAAATTGGAGCTTTTACCTTTATCTTCTGATTGATAGGTCAACAACAAAGGATTTTTTACCTAAGTTTTTTGGTGCCTCCTTCTCTATCAATTCTTTTGAGCTCTTTCATCATCCAACAGATTGAGTTTTCTATCTTGCATCACTTTTACCTTGAGTTCTTGTTGGTACTGGTGAATGAAACTTTTCTCCTCCCGAGAGGTGACTCTGTTCAATACCTCATGGAAATAATTCACACCTTCATAGATGGAATCATCAGGCTCTATCTGATGCACATAGGTACTCTTAATGGCCCCCCCAAGAAAGAATTTGGGTCATGAATTCTTTATGGCCCCCCCCAAGCTTCAAGGTTGTAATTCTTTTCCCAAGCAAATTTGCATGAGTGGACTTCTAAATAACTAGTGGCCCAAGAGTAAGAGGAAACTTAGGACAACCTTTCCTTTTAGCTCCAATAAACTGAAGGGACACACCATGAATCATAGTTTGGAAGGATATCTCTTCAATTACCATTCTGTCAGGTACAAACCTGGGTAATAGATGAACTGTCTTGCTTCCCCAAACTATGATGTAAGAAACATATTCTCCTACATACTAATCTCCCATAGTGGAAATCAATGCCTTAGATTGTGTAGAAAATGTGGGGGCATCTTCCTTGAAGATCTTGTAATAAATGGAACCCAGAAAATGATCACATATGTCATATATGAGGGGTACAAAGTTTTCCTCCCACAATGCCGAACAGTAAATATGGACTGGAGGTCCTTCCTTGGTCCAATTCCATCCCATGGCAGGAAAGGGGAAAGCTTAACATAATACATCCATAACATAAGAAGAAAGAAAAAACGCTGTCATTTTGGAGGAAGGAGTCTTCTTATAATTTTCAATGGCTTCTTTCAACACTACTGATAAAATTTGTGCCAATTAAAAGATTCACTGATGGTGAGAATATGATGTGCCACAGGTGCACATTCTTCTTTGAAGACTATACAATTGGGTAACCCATACAACCTGCATAACATGGATTCCATCAAAGAAAAGGGCTTTCTAAACCAGCCTATATTAGGACACAACTTCTCAGCTTTGGGATTAAAGATAGCAGGGGTTTCCATCTAGGATTTAATCATTTCATCAAAATTGAATCAGGTTGTAGAAGACTCTAGGAATTGCTTGGTAAGAAGCTGCTGGGGAATTCTAAGTGTATAAACCTTGGAAAATACCTTAGGTCGGAAAGAAGCTAACAAATTTTGGTTTATGTCATTGAATGAACGGTCCTGGGGGTTGGTATGGTCAATAACCCATTTTATTGCATTTGTGTAGGTAATCAGGGATGATCTGGATGATATAGCATGAATTTGGGATTTAATGATGTTCACATAAGCTGTTTGGCAATGTTGAATTTCAGAAAAATCATCATTGTCAAAGATGGCGTAAATTCATGGCCAATCCAAGCAATAGGTTCTAGAAACCCTCCCGGTGGTTTCATAAAATATTCTGTTGTTTGGGTCTTTGTTTTTCAATTCATACAAGGCTGTTTTGGATCTAGTATTCTTCGACATGGTTGAAAAAAATAGGTTTTTTCTGATAAAAATAATGAAAAGAAATTTCAATTAAAACCAAATTCAATTTCCAACTGTTAAGTAAATGATTGGCATTGAATAGGGAAACTTACTTGTAACCCAGTGAAGAAAAACAAAGTTGATAGTAGGGTAAAATCCGAAGTAAGATTCGTCCGTAGAAGGTAAAATTTTCATCATGAAAATGGTAAAAGGAACAATTTTATTTGGCATTGTTAACCCTAAAATGTTATTAGCAAAATTAAAACAGGACCATAGATCTCAAGCAAATTAATGGTCAAGATTAAAAACAAGGAAAAGAGGAAACGCCTTTTCGAAAATCTATGATTTTAGCTTCCCGCAATCCACATTGCGGGTTGCGGAATTGCGGATGCGTAGGTTTAACTTTTAGGAAAATAATCATTTCCGCAATCCGCAATACAAGATTCGGAAATGCGGAGCGTCAAGTACATGGAGAGAATTTCATCTTCCCGCAATCCACATTGTGGGATGCGGGATTGTGGATCTGCTGGAAATTGTTTAGAAAATTTGGCTATCTGCAATCCACAAAATACTTGTGGGTTCAGAAATGATGACATGATTTTATTTTTCAATTTGGTTTCCGATTTCCGTAATCCATATTGCGGAATATGGAAATAAGGAACCAAAAATCTGATTTTATTGTTCAAACGTTTTTCGACTTCCGCAATCTGTTTTGCAGAATGCAGAAATGCGGAAACAAAAAAAATTCTAAACTGAAAATTTGGGATTCCCGCAACTCGATTGCGGATTGCAGAATTGTGGAAACGATGTGTTTCAAAGAAAAACAAGGCTTTCCGTAACTCACAAAAATGCATGAAATCAAGAATTATTTGCAAGTTTATTAGACTCAAAGCATGCAAAAGTGGGACTAATAGACACCAATCACCAACCCCATAATAAAGATGAAATATTTCTAGATCACCTCAATAAGTTAGTAACTGGTGATCCCATTTTATAAGATAAAATGGGATCTGTTGTGCCTACAACAAGGACTTCACAGAATATCTTCTGAGATTGTCTGAATTCTTCATTAACAAAAATGGGCAAAGTTTTGAATTCTTCTGCAATAGATTTGCAAAACTGTGAACCTGTGGGTTGAGATTTCAAAAGCTCCAACTATTCTTTTATATATTTAAGATCCTAGGACGGATGATAGAGCTTGTATGCTTGTTCTTTCTTCTACTCCAAGAGCAGCTAGCACTATATCTTACATTTTGTAATCTGTTTCTCAAAATTTTCTTTCAATACAATGATTTCTTTTAATAAATCAACCTTCAAAACCTCCTTATATTTCTCTAAAGACTTGCACATGCCATTTTCTTGATCTATCATTTGATTTAAAGTTGAGATAGTATCATAATTGACCCCATCAAAGGATCCCATAATTTTTGCTGTCTTAATGGATTCTTTTCTAAAATAAGATGTGTCATGTTTCCAAATGATCTAGTTTTCCATAGGCCTGGGATTGATTTCTCCCTCCCTTGGCCTTTTGGTCCCTCTTCTAATGACTACTTTATGTTTTCTATTGAAACAATAATTTCCAAGGGAAACTAAAGTATCCTCTCCAAAATCTATTGATTCTTGAGAAAAAGATGGCACAAGAGAACTTGGATTAGGAAGAGGGATTAGTAGGATTATTGAAGTAGGAGGGACATGTGATGAACTCTGTCATATCTATGGAAAACCTAAAGTTGTTATAATTTTAGTTTTCTAAGGAAGACGTGACTGAGTAAGGACAATGGTGGCAGGCACAAAGGACAATGAATCAGATGATTGGATATTAATAGATGTTCGTCCTGATTGAGTTTCTACAGTTGACATAGCTGAAGAGATGAGAAAAGAATGAGCCTATTATGAAGGATAGGCCGACAATTTATCTATATCCCAAATGGTGAATGAAAGAATGAGCGATCAACCATTCTTGTATTGTAGGATTAGTAGAAATAGTAAACACCAGAAGGATCGAGAACCCCTTCTTATATACTCCAAATATAAAAAATATCATGGAGAGAAAGGATCGGCCGCCCCTTCGTTTAGTAGAGAATTGTAAAACTGTTGAAGCTATGAATAGTAATACAACAATTCACCTATATCAAGAATGGTGAACACAAGATGGAACTATTGACCCTTCTTGTACTATATAACTATTATGAAAATAATATGTAGCACATGAAGGTTCGTTCGCCACTTCATTTATGAGATAAATGTAAAAATATTCAACCTCCGAAGACTAGGACAACAATCCATGTATATCTAGAATGGTGAACACTGGAAGAATACTAAGCACAAGAAGGGTCGATTGACACTTCATTTATGAGATAAATGTAAAACTATTTAATCTACGAAGGATAGGTCGACAATTCATCTATATCTAGTATGGTGAACACAAGAATGAATGACCGACCCTTCTTGTATTGTGGGATTAGTAGGAATAGTAAACACAAGAAGGATCGGGTGCCCCTTATTCTATCCTCCAAATATCAAGAATATCATGGATAAAAAGGAATGGACACCCATTCATTTAGTATACTTAATTGTAAAACCATCGAAGCTATGAATGGTCATCCAACAATTCATCTATATATAGAATAGTGAAAACAAGAAGGAACAACTGACCCTTCTTGTATTATAGAGCTATTAAGAAAAGAATATTGAGCACAAGAAGGGTCGGTCGCCCCTTCATTTATGACAAAAATGTAAAAATATTCAACCTACGAAGGCTAGGCCGATAATTCATCTTTATTCAGAATGGTGAAAAATCGAAGAATACCGAACACAAGAAGGGTTGGTCGCCACTTAAGTTATGATAGAAATGTAAATATATTCAACCTACGAAGGCTAGGATGACAATTCATCTATATCCAGAATGGTGAACACAAGAATGAATGGCTGACCCTTTTTGTATTGTATGATTATTAGGAATAGTAAACATAAGAAGGATTAGACACCCTTTCCTATATCCTCCAAATATCAATAATATGTTGGAGTGAAAAGATCAACTGCCCCTTCATTTATTAGAGAATTATAAAACTATTGAAGCTTTGAATGGTCATCCAACAATTCACCTATATCCAGAATGGTGACCCAAGAAGGATTGAACACCGCTTTCTGTATTATATAAATATTAGTAAAAGAAAACCCAAGAAGGATCAGACGTCCCTTAGTATATTGTCCAAATATCAAGAATATAATGGAGATATTCTATCTAAATTACTTTGACATAAGTATATTTAAGAAAGGAACGTACACCCCTTCTTGCATCGATTTATTTTCTACAAACCACAATAAAGATCCATTCAAATGGTAAGGAGTAGCACTTGATTGAAATGTGACTTCCCGTAATATTCTCGATCTATTTATTTCTAGCACAAATACCAAATTAAAATGATAGTTAGTACGAAATAATGATCGCTCCTTCCATGATTGATTCTTTCTCAAATGAATATATAAAATGTACATTCGATCTCTCATGGACAATCCTAGAAGATTTGTTCTTAATCAATCAATTGATTTTGGAAAGGAGCAGTCATTCCTTCTGCATCGATCATTCACTTGAACATTTGAAAGTATACATCTAATATACAAACACTAATTGATAATTATCAAAATTGCATGAATTCTTATATTAACTACACAATATTTAATGTTTCGCAGATAAAATATGTTTGCGGTGTTGATCCTTAGTCAATACTAGGAAATCCTGTTCCTTGATTTGTTAAAAGATCACAACCTTGGTTTATTTAAGAATGGATGGAATTGTGAAGAACCTACAATAATTAATTGATGAAATACATGATATATCAGATCACAGAATATTTTTATTGATCGCATGCCACTTCGAGGGGGCAACCTCCTTTGAGCAAGCTCAATACAAAATAAATTCACGGTGCCTTCATTGGCCTCAACACAAACTTATATACTAAGTCTAGGCACCAATACTATGGGTCAAAACCATGGGCCAGTACAAACTATGGATCAACAAATACTACGGGACAACTTACAAAGCATATGCGTCCAACAACAATAATACAAACTATGGATCAACAAATACTATGGGACAACTTACAAAGCATATGAGTCCAACAATAATATACTAAAAAAGTAAAGAGAAGGGTTGACATGGGTTCCTAACATCCCCTCCCCCTTAGAAAAAGATTTGTCCTCAAAGCTTTAGATGTGGAAATTGTTGTTGAATCTGAAGGAGTGGTTCCCATGTAGAATCCTCTGGTTGCATTTTGTGCCACTAAATTAAGACCTCTGTGATAGAGAGAGAGAAGCCGACGAGTGCGCTTATTGAGGACAACCTCCAACTCCAAAAGCATGGATCCTTCATTATCCAGTTCAAGTAAAATCGTTTGTCCTCTAATGTTGGTACCAAGAACTTTCTTCAGACAAGAGACATGAAATACTGGATGAATGCGGGAAGAAGGAGGAAGTTCCAATTTATAAGCAACAAACCCAATCTGTTGAAGAATGTTATATGGCCCATAGAACTTTGGAGCAAGCTAATGACACCCTTTGAGTTTTAGGAAGGATTGCTTGTAAGGCTGGAGATGAAGAGAAACCATATCACTTGCTTGAAAAGTGCGCTCAGAACATGTTGATGTATATGTAACTTCGGAATGTATTTCATTTATATATTTATTGTACTCCTATAGAGATGTATTATTCCTCTATATTGAAGTGTCGTCATTTGTATTGACAAGTGTGTTAACTTGTCGATGGGTTATTAGACCACCTTGTAAGGGGTCGGCCCAGATTAATGTAACATGAGGTTATTGTGCTAAGCTAGACAAGTCGGCCCCATAAGTTTATTGGGCAGTCAGGACAAGTATAAATAGAGATCTCCTGATCTCTATTTTGATCACTTCAGAACTCACTCTTCCTTCACTCAGAAAGTGGTGCACATATGAGTAGGAGGATCAGCTGCTAGGAGGAGTCTATCTCTGTGTACTTTGGTTGTATCATTGCTCTATCTATCTCTAAGGAAGTTGTGGGGTTTTTCACCTTAGGGTTTTCCCCACAGAAACTTTGTGTGTCTATTGTCTCTTATGTTTGCTTCTTGTGATGTTTGATATGCATTGATATACTGTACATGTTATTCTCTCAATAAATATCCTAGAGTATCTTGAAATAATGCTAAAAAATTAACATGCTATCAGAGCTAACCTAAGAAGAAGACATTGTGCAATGACGGAAACCAGGGTCTCTTGTTTATTGGGTTTCTCTCCTCAGATTTTGGAAAAGTAATATGATATATTGACTCTCCTCAGCAAGGTGAATCTATCTATCCAATCGGAATTCAATTATGAGCACTTTCAGTTTTGGCCCTAAAAATTAGGGTTTCCTAAAAAATAGGAATTTTTGAAATCTGAAGACACAGCTGGAATCTCCTTGGAAAAATTGAAGTTTAGAGATTTGGATCAAGATTTTTGTCTGGGTAAAACTCCGGGAAACTCAAACCCTAATTTAGGGTCCTCCTTAGTGAATTCGGGAAGACTAAAAGGCACTTCTGAAGGGTGAAACTTTGCATAAATCAAATTCTGAGTATACCAGGATGATCAGCTCATCAAGGTGCATCTTTCTATCCTTTCAGAAAGTTGAAATTCACATCTTGAATTTTTAGGGTTTCTCTGACAAACCCTAATCCGGGACCAGATCCAGTTTTCAACAAATCAAGTGGTAAGACCTAAATCTTCTAAGATGTCTCTTCACACCAATTTGAATTACTCTCTAAGATGTCTCACCACACCAAGCTTGAGGATAAGCTTGAAGGGGCTGATAAATTCCAAGCCTGGAAGTATAGGATTGCGTTAATCTTGGAAGAAAATGAATTGGACACCTACATCAGCTCTGAGGTCCCTATTCTAGAGGATGAAGAGGCTAAGGTATTTCATAAGAAGAACTTGGTCAAGGCAAAGAGAATCATTGCTGATTCTATCAAAGACCATCTCATACCACATGTGTCATCTCTGAAGCCACCCAAGGAGATGTTTGACTCTTTGACCAGGCTATTTGAAGGGAAGAACATAAATCGGAAGATGACTCTGTGGAATGAATTGAAAGGGGTCAAACTGTTGAATGGAGAGACCATTCAATCTTACTTCTCCAAGGTCTCTCAGATAAAGGAACAACTTGAAGTTGTGGATGAAGTAGTAGACAATGGTGAAATTGTTATGACCACTCTGAATGGCCTACCTAGGTCAAGGGACTCTTTTATTCAAGGAATCTGTGCAAGAAAGAAATTGATCTCTTTCAGTAGACTATGGGAGGAATTATCTCAAGAAGAAGCAAGGCTTGTGGCTCAAGAAGAAACGATGGGAAATGAAGAGCAAGCTCTTACTGCTCACACCAAGAAGGGAAGCAAGTTCAAGGGGAAGCATTCTCATTCTAAGAGACCTTCTCACCACTCTAAAAATAGGAAACATCTAAGATGTTTCACATGTAATGAGAAAGGGCACTTTGCCTCAGATTGTCCCAAGAACAAGAAGGACAACAATAACAACTTCAACAAAAAAGAAGAAGGGAAACAAAAGAAAATATCATGCTCATGCTGCTGAGGATGATGAACCTCCCAAGAAGAAGGCTAGATCTGAAAGTGATGATGATGACTCATCAAGAGAAGAAGAGTATGTTCTAATATCTTCTCTCATAGGTACTATCTCTCATGGTTGTAATGATTGGATTATTGACAGTGGGGCTTGCAAACACATGACTGGGTTTAAAGAATCTTTTGTAAATCTATCTGAACATGAATCACCCCATAAGGTGAAACTTGGGGATGATTATCAATACCCTATCAAAGGAAGTGGGGAAGCCTCTTACAACCTAGATTATGGAAAGTATTTGAAGATGAAAGAAGTTCTTTATGTACCTGGGCTCAAGAAGAACCTACTCTCCATATCTGCATTGGATGCAAAATGTATGAGGGTTGCATTTGTGGATGGCCAAGTTCTAATGTGGAAAAAGGGAAAAACCATAGATGATGCAGTGGTGATTAGAGAGCAAGAGGGAGGATTGTATAAATTGAAGGGACAACCTGAACATGCCATGGTGCATGATTCCATGTAGCCAAGTGAACTTTGGCATAGAAGACTTGCTCATATGCACTATAGGGCACTTCCAATTGCAAGCAAAGCTGTAGAGGCTCTTCCTGAAATAAAGACAAAGCATGAAGGTGTTTGTAAAGGATGTGCAAAAGGAAAGAACATAAAGAAATCATTTCCAAGCAGTGAAAGAAAAGCTAAAGGAATCTTGGAAATCATCCACTCGGATGTATGCGGTCTGATGTCATCCAGTTCTCTGAGTGGGTATGTTTACTATGTCTCTTTCATTGATGACTTCTCCAAGAAGACTTGGGTTTACTTCTTGAAGAACAAAGATGAAGTATTTGATAAGTTAAAAGAATTCAAAACCTTGATGGAGAACCAAACTAATAAGAAGATCAAAACATTCAGATCCGACAATGGTGGAGAATTCACTTCAGGTGACTTCAAGAAGTTATGCAGTGATTCAGGGATTAAGAGGGAGTTGGCTGCTCCTTACAATCCACTACAGAATGGAGTTGCAGAAAGAAATAATCGAACAATCATGGAAGCAGCAAGGGCAATGCTGCATGACCAGGATCTTCTTATGCATCTAAGGGAAAAAGCAGCTAGGACAGCTATATATGTACAGAACAAAACACCCCTCAAGATATTGGACAACAAGACACCAGAAGAGGTCTTCTCTGGTAAGAAACCTGAAGTTAGCCATCTCAGAATATTTGGTTGTCCAGTATACACTCGTGTCCCAAAGGAAAAGAGGACCAAGCTAGATCCTTCAGGAAAGAAGGGTATCTTTGTGGGTTACAGTGAAAGCTTGAAGGCTTACAGAATATACTTTCCATGGTTCAAGAAGATTGATGTCAGCAGGGATGTGACATTTGATGAAAACTCTACATTCATCAAATCAAGGAAGACACTTGTTGAAGATTATGAAGAACCTAAGGAAACTAGATTTCAAGACACTACTATGACTGAAGCAATTCTAGATGCAGATCATGAAATTGAAGATCCGCAAGAACCTGTAGATCAACCCCGTGAGAATAACTCTCACAAGAGAAAACCTGCATGGGCTAGAGAGCTCATTCAAGATGCAAAAAGATATGGCATTCCAAAAGAAGAACACAGAGCAAAGAAGAGAACTAGATCTCATACCAGCTATGTTGCTTTACTCTATGATATCATGAACAAAGAACCTTCCAATTATGAAGAAGCAGTGGAAAAGAAAGAATGGAAGGATGCCATGGTCGAAGAATACCAATCAATAATGAAGAATGATGTTTGGGATGTTGTCCCAAGACCTAAAGGGAAGTCTGTTGTGACTTCCAAATGGATCTACAAAATCAAGCATGTTGCAAATGGCAGCGTAGAGAAATACAAGGCAAGATTCGTAGCTCATGGATTCTCTCAGAAAGAAGGAATAGATTATGAAGAAACTTTTGCTCCTGTAGCCAGGTACACTTCCATCAGATCAGTACTTGCTCTGGATACAATGATGAAATGGAAGATACACTAGATGGATGTCAAGACTGCTTTTTTGAATGGTGTAGTTGAAGAGGAAGTGTATGTGCAACAACCATTTGGTTTTGAGACACATGATAGGGAGTCATATGTGTGCAGACTGAAGAAATCCTTGTATGGCTTGAAGCAAGCTCCCAGGTCTTGGTATGGTAGGATGGACGGTTTCCTATCCAGTTTGGGCTTTACCAAGAGTAAAGCAGATTCCAACTTTTATTACAAGGTTGAGGAAGGCAATCCAGTGATACTACTTCTGTATGTGGATGATCTGTTTGTAACAGGTAATGATAGTTTGATTGCCGATACCAAGAGGAAGCTTGCAGCCGAGTTCGAGATGAAGGACTTGGGGATGATGCACTATTTTCTAGGCATGGAGGTGTGGCAGAGTGCATATAGTATCTTCCTTGGACAAGGGAAGTATGCAGTAAAGATCCTGAAGAGGTTCGGGATGATGGACTGCAAGGCCATGGCCACACCTATGGCATCGAACCTAAAGATTCTGTGTGACGCTTCATCTGATCCGGTTGATGTCACTGTGTATCGTCAGATGATTGGGTCCTTGATGTACCTGATGAACACTAGACCAAATATTTGCTTTGCGGTGAACACATTGAGCCAGTTCCTGACGGATCCCAGAGGTGTTCACCCGATTGCTGTAAAGCATATTCTGAGGTACCTGAAGGGTATAGTTGACTATGGGCTCAAGTATGATGCGAATCAAATGTTTAACCTGCAGGGTTATGTTGATTTGGATTGAGTAGGTAGTGCTGCAGATAGGAAGAGCACTTCTGGGTGCTGCTTCAGTATGGGATCAGGTGTGATCTCTTGGTTTAGCAGGAAGTAGTCCTGCATAGCACTGACTATAGCCGAGGCAAAGTATGTTGCAGCCTATTCGGCTAGTTGTGAGGCAGTATGGCTGAGGAAGCTACTGTCTAAGTTATTTGATCTACCATTGGAGGCTACTGGTATATTTTGTGACAAACAGAGTTGTGTGAAGCTATCTGAGAACCCGGTGTTCCACGACAGGTCGAAGCACATAGAGATCAAATATCACTATATCAGAGATATGGTGCAGAGGGGAGCAATGAAGCTCCTGTATGTTGTGACGGATGAGCAGATTGCAGATGTGTTGATGAAGCCACTAGCTAGAGTGAAGTTCGAGTACTTCAGAGAGAGGCTTGGTGTTCTTCAGATTGACGACACTTAAAGGAAGAAGTGATGGAGACATTTGTTGAAGCCATTCCAAGCATGGTGGAAGAAGGATCCTTCACATGGCTATGCATGTAAGCGCTGGATGATGAGCATCAGGATGATGTTCTAGTTTCTGCTCGATATGATCAGTTGGATCATTTATGTATGTATGCATCATGTTGGATGCTGGATATGATCAGTTGGATCATTTATGTATTTATGCATCATGTTGGATGTTGGATATGATCAGTTGGATCATTTATGTATGTATGCATCATGTTGGATGCTGGAAATGATCAGTTGGATCATTTATATGTATGTATATATGCATCATGTTGGATGCTTGGACCATGTATCTGTATAAGTATCAGGTGGATATGATTGTATGATCAGGTAGATCATGTATGTTGATATTTATCAGGTGGATACATTGTATGATCAGGTGGATCATGTATCTGTGTATGTATTAGGTAGATACATTATATGATCAGGTGGATCATGTATGATGATATATATCAGGTAGATACTTGGTATGCATTAGGTGGATGCATTATATGATCAGGATGATCATGGATGACGAGCTTTAGGATGTTGCTCCACATGACATGCACAGGATGATGCAGTGATGATGATTAGGATGATCATATGTGATGACATGTAGCAGGTGGATACATTACATAATTAGTTGGATTATGTGTGATGAGTTCCGAAGACACAGATGCACATGAGATTTTCAGACATGGTTGTAGATGTGTTCTCCCATGGTCGCGATGTAATTGCTGGGCTTTTTCGACATGGTGGAAGATGTGTTCTCCCATGGTCGTGATGTAATTGCTAGGGCCATTCAGGCATGGTTGTAGATGTGTTCTCCCATGGTTGCGATATAAGTGATGGGGCCATTCGAGCATGGTTGTAGATGTGTTTTCCCATGGATGCGATATAAGTGCTGGGGCCATTTGATCATGGTTGTATATGTGTTCTCCCATGGCTGCAATATAAGTGTTGTGCCATTTCGACATGGTGGTAGGTTGGTCTTCCCATGGTCGTTGATGTAAGTGCTGTGAGCCTTTCACAGATGGTGGTAGGTTGGTCCTCTTATGCTGGTGAGTAAAAGTGCTGTGTGTGTGCATCTAGGTTGTGCTTCGTGATACTCTGTGGCCGTGGATAGGTTGTGCAGTAGTACGTAAAAGGTCCTGGGAGATCCGATTGGTTGAGCTGTGTGCTCGTAATCAGTCCTAGGATGCTCTTTCAAGGTTTTGTGATGCATGTAATAAGTCATGAGGATTCCACAGTATGGCCAGTGATGATGAATATCTGCAGGTGGTGGGCCTACATCTAGTATGAAAAAGGACTGGCTCTGTAGAACTTCCTATGACGAGTAGATTCAGAGATTGATTGAGATAGCAGCAGCAGTGACGATGACGATGATTCAAGGATGATGATTCGCTGATGATGATCCAGAGAAGAAGACTTGTGCTAGAAGATCTGTGTCGAGAAATACCTTCCTAGTTAAGAGGGAGTGTTGATGCATATGTAACTTCGGAATGTATTTCATATATATATTTATTGTACTCCTATAGAGATGTATTATTCCTCTATATGTAAGTGTCGTCATTTGTATTGACAAATGTCACAAGTGTGTTAACTTGCCGATGGGTTATTAGACCACCTTGTAAGGGGTTGGCTCGGATTAATCTAACATGAGGTTATTGTGCTAAGCTAGACAAGTCGGCCCCATAAGTTTATTGGGCAGTCAGGACAAGTATAAATAGAGATCTCCCGATCTCTATTTTGATCACTTCAGAACTCACTCTTCCTTCACTCGGAAAGTGGTGCAAATGTGAGGAGGAGGGTCAGCTGCTAGGAGGAGTCTATCTCTGTGTACTTTGGTTATATCATTGCTCTATCTATCTTTGAGGAAGTTGTGGGGTTTTTCACCTTAGGGTTTTCCCCACGGAAACTCTGTGTGTCTATTGTCTCTTATGTTTGCTTCTTGTGATGATTGATATGCTTGCTATGATTGATATGCATTGATATACTATACATGTTATTCTCTCAGTAAAGATACTAGAGTATCTTGAAATAATGCTCAAAAATTAATAGAACAGTGTTGATCGGCTTGTTGCTTCATGCGATTTCTTGCCATGTGAAGATTGTCCCACAAAATGCGAAGAATATGATCGCGGTTCCGAAGGACCGTGTCAACTTCTTGAATTGGTGAACTGCTAGGGGTGTATGGAAGAAGAATTGGCGGTTCCTAACCATATACTGCTTCATATGGAGTCATTTTAGAGGCAGTGTGGTAGGAGGTATTGTACCACCATTCAGCTAGAGGGAGCCACTTTTCCCATTGATGTTGTTGTTCAGAGGTGAAGCAACGGAGATAAGTTTCCAAGCATTTATTGATAATTTCAATCTGACCATCTGTTTGTGGGTGATACCTTGAACTCATCTTCAGTTTCATGCTAGTGTGGTGAAATAATTCTTTCAAAAATGACTCGTGAAAGTCACATCACGATCCGAGACAATGGAAGAAGGGATTCCATGAAGGAAAAAGATTTGGTCCAGGAAAATTTGAGTGACTGAGGAGGCTGTATAGGGATGGCTGAGAGCAAAAAAAATCTATATTTGGAGAGGTGATCAGCCACAACCAAAATCACTGTCTTCCCGCCAGATTTAGGGAGCCCTTCTATGAAATCCATAGAAATATCTATCCAAATCCGTGTAGGTATGGGAAAGGGTTCAAGCAATCCCATAAGGAGTGTCATTTCACCCTTATGGCGTTGGAAAGTATCACATTCAGCCACCATTTGTTGAATTTTCCTTTTCATTCCCTTCCAAAATAAGTTATGCCGTGCCCGCTCATATGTTTTGAGGAACCTAGAGTGCCCTGCTGATAGAGAAGCATGGAGTTTGTTGGCAGTCAGTTTGGTAAGGAAGAATCGCAGCATCGTCGATGCTGCGACACCTCAGAAGAGGTCGCGAAAGGCAGAGGAATAGACTATTTTATGTATTTTTGAGTTGTTTGTACCGCAATAGGCAGGTTTTTGGGTCATTGGACCATATGAGATGTAAATTTGAGTCATTTGTACCGCAGTAGGCGGGTTTTTGGGTCATTTGGACCGTGTCAGTTAGATATTGGTCATTTGTCTAGGAGTCAGTTAGGAAGTTGTTAGTAAGTGGACAAGCATTGCAAAGGCGGAAGCCTATTTATAGTCAAAGAGTCATATGTGTTGGATAACTTTTGGAACTTTTAGAGCTGAGCCAAGAATGCTCTTTGGATGTTGTTTATGTGCATCTTTGAGCCTGTATGTGAGATCAAGTGATATTTCTGAGATTTGGTTTTGTAGAGATGATGTATCAGGGTTTTTCTGAAGCAATATGACACAATGGAATTTTTTGGTGAAATTCCTTGTGTACCTTCTCTGTTAATGCATGTTGCGATGATCTCTTACTGCAATTAATGCTTTAATGTTATACTTGTCACGATGAATGTTTCTATTGAATAATTCTATGAATACGAATGATGTTAATCTTGAATGCATAGATCTATCTTGAATGATGTGATAAATAAGTTAAGTAAGCAGATCCCACAACATCCTCCTTCATTCGATGGAAACATGGTTCCGTCCACTCTCCCTTGATCGCCTCGGGTGAGACCTCATCTGCTATGCAGGTGTTGCTGGGCAGGGTAAAACTTGTCCGGGCTGGTGCTTAGGGAGATCGTGGTGGGTTGGTGTCGACATTGATGGGAACCCCTGTCGACTGGGTTTGAGTCAACAGAGTTCATATAAGACATCCTGTTGAAGATCTTGGCTCTGGGGAAGCACTAGACGACCCTTGTATCTCAGGGAAGCACCATCCGAAGAGTAATGTGGTACAACAGAAGGGTTGTTGGCCAAGCGTTGGATGATTTTAGATAATGAAGAGTCATTGACATAACCCTGTTGAACAGATTGCAACCAATTTGGAACATGCATAGAAATAAATAAAAGAGAACCGTGGTCATCAAATGTGCGAGAAAGAGCATCCGCCATTATATTGTCCTTACCCTTCTTGTAAGTTATCTCATAGTAATAACCAATGAGTTTGATAACCCATTTCTGTTGTGCTAGGGAGTATACACACTGTTCCAGGAAATATTTTAGACTTTGGTGATCGATTTTGATGCAGAAATGATTCCCTAATAGGTAGGGTCACCACTTCTGGACTGCATGCAAAATAGCCATCATTTCCTTCTCATATGTAGAGGCAGCTAAATTCTTACATGAAAGGGATTTGCTGGTGAACGCAATGGGGTGTTCATCTTGAAGGATAACAACACTAAGTCCATTGCCGCAAGCATCACTCTCAATAGTGAAGGGATTGGAAAAATTGGGCATAGCTAGAACAAGTTTAGTACACATAGCTTGTTTCAGTTTGGAAAATGCACACTCAGTAGTAGGTGTCCATGTAAAAGCATCCTTTTACAATAGTGCAGTTAATGGAGCTGCAATATTTCCATAATCCTTGACAAACTTGCGGTAGTAACCAGTCAACCCCAAAAAACCATGAAGGCTCTTGAGTTCCTGAGGATGTGACCAATTGTTCATGGCAGCAATTTTGGCAGGATCCACGTGAACCCCTTATGCTGAATTAATGTACCCGAGATACTCTACTTCCTTCTGTCCAAAAACACATTTAGACTGTTTGGCGTGGAGATGATGGTCAGAAAAAAGTTGCATTACAAGATCCAAATGCTGGAGATGTTCAACCCATGTTTTACTGTAGATGAGGATATCATCGAAGAAGACCATAATGAATTTCTTCAAATAGGGCCGAAATATTTTATTCATCAAGGCATGGAATGTGGAAGGAGCATTAGTGAGGTCAAAGGGAATGACCAAAAACTCATAGTGGCCATCATGTGTGTGTAAAGCTGTTTTAGGGATATCATCCTCATGAACCTGAATTTGATGATACCCAGAACAAAGATCCAACTTGGAGAAAAATTGAGCACCATGAAGCTCATCAACAATAGGAATTGGAGACTTATCCTTGATTGTGAGGTGATTAAGTGCTCGGAAGTCATTGCAGAGGCACCATGACCCATTTTTTTTGCGAACAAGAAGAACTGGTGAAGAAAAGGAACTAGTGCTTGGGCGAATAATACATTGCTTTAGTAAGTCCCGAATGAGCATTTCAATCTCTATTTTTTGGTGAAATAGGTAGTGACATGGCCTAATGTTGGGAGGAATTCTTCCAGGAAGGAGCGGAATACGATGGTCCTCTGGCCTTGAAGGTGGAAATCCCACTGGTTCAGCAAAGACACCTGTATATTGATCCAAAATTTGTTGTAGATCCAAAGGAGTAGTGGAGACTGTTGAAGGTTGCATCTGAATGGAATGGAGCTAAGCGATGACACCATGTGAATTCTTCTTAAGGTGTTTTTCCATGCGATGTGAACTGATGATGCTGAGAGACCCTGGTTGTAAGCCTGTCAATGTGCATTTTTGTCCATTGGGTAAAAACTGCATCCAAAGTTTAGAAAAATCCCATAATATGGGGCCAAGTGTGCATAGGAATTGAGCACCCAAAACCACATCACATCTGCCTTGTTAAATATTGTAACTTCTAAGAATATTATAATTTGTACAATATTATTCCGGAGATGTTTCATCCCTCCGAGGTAACTCTATCATGTATCCAAAGATGATTATTCCTCCGAGGGTTTGTGGAAACTAGGGTTATTAGACCCACCATGTGGGGGTAGGCCCTGAACTTATATTTTAGGGGTTATTAGACTTCTCTAGGAGAGGTCGGCCCCATTAGGTATTTTGGTCAGTCGGGAGTTAGTATAAATAGAGGAGGTGAACTCCTCATTAGACACACTTGTACAACTCAGAAAAGTAGCGCACTAGTCTAAGAGATCTGCTAAGAAGAAAGAGAAGGAGGGAGCACATCTTGTATTTTGGTTGATCATCTTATTGAGTAAAGCTTTGCTGGGTTTTCTTCCCCATGAGGGTTTCCCAGGGTAAATTCTGTGTTTATCTTGTGATTATGATTCTTTCAGTGATCTTGCTAGTCTATTTAGTTTAAACTTAACATGGTATTAAAGCTAGCCTAAATAGGACATCTTTCACAAGGTAAGAATATCTCTCTCTCTCTCTCCGGTGAAAATTAGGGTTTCAGCAAAAAGTTTGGTATTGTTAATTTATGATTACATGGTTGGATAGCCCTTCTCAAAACCAATCTTTTGAACCATAGATCTTACTTTTTGGTTGGGTAGAACTCCAGGAAAGTCAAACCCTAGTTCTACCAAAAGTGCGATAAACCAGAAATTGGTTTCAGCAAAAAGTTGGTATTGTTAAATTCTGATTACATAGCTGGATAGCCCTTCTCAAAACCAATCTTTTGAGCCCTAGATCCAACTTTTTGGTTGGGTAGAACTCCGGGAAATTCAAACCCTAATTTTACCAAAAGTGTGATAAAATTCTGTCGCAGGATCCAGAAAAGTAAAAAGGTTAAAGTTTCCTGGTAATTACTATTCTATATCTTGTCTCTTGGACTCCCCCAAGAGAAGATGGCTCCAAGCACTAAGCTTGAAGACAAGTTAAAAGGCATAGAAAATTCCCGGGCATGGAAATACAGAATTGGTCTCATTCTTGAAGAGAATGATCTTGCTCAATACATCAAGGATGAAGTTGCAGAACCTGAAGGAGATGAAGCCAAAGAGAAGCACATAAAGGATTTGATTAGGGAAAAGAGAATCATAGCTGATTCCATCAAGGACCACTTGATTCCCCAAGTGGCTTCCAAGAAAACTCTAAAGGAGATGTATGATGCCCTAGGAAGAATATATGAGGGAAAGAACATCAATAGGAAGATGAACCTAAGAACTCAGTTGAAGAGTACCAAGATGAACAAAGGGGAATCCATTCAGGACTACTTTTCAAGGGTCTCCCAAATCAAGGAGCAACTAGATGCCATTGGTGATACTCTTGATGAAGATGAAATTGTAATGACTGCTCTAAATGGTCTCACCAGATCTTGGGAGTCATTCATACAAACTATGTGTGCCAGAAAAGAAAGTATGAAGTTTGTTGTAGTGTGGGAAGATTGTGTTCAAGAAGAGGCTAGAGTAGCCAATAGAGAAGAACTCCTCAAGGAGGATGACCAAGCCTTGGCCACTCACACCAAAAGAAGAAGAATGGGTCACTTCAAGAAAATTGACCACAAAGGATCTCAACACTTCTCTAAATTCAAAAGGAATAGAGGACCCAATCCAGGAAGAGATCTCTCCACAGTCCAATGTTACAGCTGTTTTAAACTAGGACACATTGCCAAATTTGGTCCTTCACAAAAGAAGAAGAGACTTGTACACAGAAGACATCATGCACACATGGCATAAGATGATAGTGAAGAAGAAGAAGAAGAAGAAGAAGAAGAAGAAGAAGCCTCGAAGGAAAAGATCTAAAATAAAGAAAGAAGATCCAGAAGAATATGTCTTATTCTCTACACTCTCTGGATTTGTATCCCCTGGAGAAGATACATGGCTCATTGATAGTGGTGCCTCTAAGCACATGACAGGTCAAAGAAAGACTTTCTCAAATCTTGAAGAAAAATATTCTTCTCAAAAGGTATCTCTAGGAGATGACTACCAATATCCTATCAAAGGAATTGGTGAAGCAAGCTACAAGCTAGATTCTGAAACACCCTTGAAGATGAAAGAAATTTTATATGTGCCAGGTTTGAAAAAGAACCTACTATCTATCTCAGCACTAGATAAGAAAGGTTTTAGAGTTGCCTTTATAGATGGTCAAGTACTTATGTGGCCCAAAGGAAAATCTATTGAAGATGCAGTTGTCATTGGTGAAGAAGAAGGAGGTCTCTATAAACTCAAGGGACATCCAGAAGTTTCCCTTGCTCATGAAACCTCTAGTCCCAGTGAGCTATGGCATAGAAGATTAGCTCACATTAACTATAAAGCTCTACCCTATGTAATCAAGGTGGTCATAGGACTACCAGATTTGAAGGTTGATCATAATGGCTCATGTAAAGGATGTGAAAAAGGGAAAAATATTAAGAACCCTTTTCCAAAGAGTGAAACAAAGACTAAGAACATTTTGGAGCTAATACACTCATACGTATGTGAACCTATGCCCACCAGCTCCCTAAGTGGTTTTGAATATTATCTCTCATTCATTGATGACTATTCAAGGAAGAATTGGATATACTTCCTAAAAGGAAAGAATGAAGTCTTTGGAAAATTCAAAGAGTTTAAGGCCTTAATATAAAATCTCTCAGAAAAGAAAATCAAGATTCTCAGAACAGATAATGGGGGAGAATACACTTCAAAAGACTTTGAATACTTTTGTAAGGAAGTTGGAATCAAGAGGGAACTAACCACTCCCTACAATCCCCAACAAAATGGGGTAGCTGAAAGGAAGAATAGAACCATCATGGAAGTTGTAAAGACTATGATTCATGATCAAGACCTACCCATGTATTTATGGGCTGAAGCAGCTAGGACAGTAGTCTATGTGCAGAATAGACTATCCCATAGTGCTCTTGAATTCAAAACTCCAGAAGAAGTGTTCACAGGAAAGAAGCTCGAGGTAAGTCATCTCAAAATATTTGGTTGTCCTGTGTACATTCACATTCCAAAAGAAAAGAGAACCAAGTTGGATCCCTCTGGTAAGAAGGGAATATTTGTTGGTTATTGTGAATCATCCAAAGCCTTCAGAATTTACATACCAGGTTTTCATCATATGGAAATAAGCAGAGATGTAACATTTGATGAAGAAGCAGCTCTCAAGAAATCCAGGAAGTGTCAACTGGAAGAAATCTATGAAGAAGATACACCTCCTAGAATCATAGAAGCTGTGCACACTCTTGAAGATGATACTCCAGAGGACCATGACATGATAGAACCACAAGAACCCCCTATTACAAACTTATCTAGGAAGAAAAGGCCAGCATGGGATAGAGACATTATTCAAGGAGCTGAAAGATATGGAGCTCCTGAAGGATCCATTAGAGAAAGAAAGAAACCAAAGCTAGTATCCAACTATGTGGCCTTGATGTGTGATCTTGTGGATCAACAACCTGCTAGCTATGAAGAGGCAGCTCAGAAGAAAGAATGGGTAGAAGCAATGACAGAAGAATATCAGTCAATAATGAAAAATGATGTTTGGGATATAGTTCCCAAACCAAAAGATAAAAGTGTGGTTTCTTCCAAATGGATTTTTAAGATAAAGCATGTTGTAGATGGTAGCATTGAAAAATATAAGGCAAGGTTTGTAGCCTGAGGTTTCTCTAAGAAAGAGGGAATTGACTATGAAGAAAATTTTGCACCAGTTGCTAGGTACACTTCAATTAGAACTATCATGGCACTTGCATCCATGATGAAGTGGAAATTACACCAAATGGATGTTAAGACAGCTTTTCTGAATGGTGCAATTGAAGAAGAAGTGTACATAGAGCAACCACAAGGTTTCGAGATTAAAGACGGAAGAAATCATGTATGCAAACTAAAAAAGGCACTATATGGATTAAAGCAAGCTCCTAGAGCTTGGTACAGAAGGATTGACAATTTCTTAACAAGCATGGGATTTACCAATTCAAAGCTGATCCTAATCTTTATCTCAAGGTAATGGATGATGAACCAGTTATACTACTGTTATATGTAGATGATCTGTTTCTAACCGGAAATGAGAAACAAATTATTGAATGCAAGCAGAAGCTTTCTTCAGAATTCGAGATGAAAGATCTTGGATTAATGCACTACTTCTTAGGTCTTCAAGTATGGAAAGAACCAAAAGGAATCTTTCTAAATCAAGGTAAGTATACTGTGGAAATTCTGAAAAGATTTAATATGTTGGAGTGTAAAGCCATGGCCACTCCCATGGACTCCAACTTGAAATTATTAATTAACGACACATCAGAATTAGTGGACATAACTCTATATAGACAAATCATTGGGTTTTTAATGTATTTAACAAATACTAGGCCAGATATATGCTTTGCTGTAAATACCCTAAGTCAGTATCTAGTACAACCTAGAAAGGTTCACTTAATAGCTGCAAAGCATGTGATGAGGTACCTAAAGGGTACTTTAGATTTTGGCCTATATTATCTTGGAAACCATGAACTCAATTTACATGGTTACTCAGACTCTGATTGGGTAGGAAGTATCTCAGACAAAAAGAGTACATCTGGTGGATGTTATGGTCTTGGATCTGCCATGATCTCATGGTTCAGCAAGAAGCAATCCAGTGTGGCTCTCAGTACTGCTGAAGAAGAATACATAGCTGCCTGCTCTGCTAGCTGTGAAGCAGTATGGCTTCGGAAACTATTATCTGGAGTATTTGACTTAGAGATGGATCCCACTGTGATCATGTGTGACAATCAAAGTTATATCAAAATGACAGAAAATCCTGTATTCCACGATAAGTCAAAACACATAGAGATTCGATACTTTTATATACGAGACATGGTGTAGAGAGGGGCTATCAAACTCAAATATATAAGTACTGAAGAACAAGTTGATGACATATTAACCAAACCCCTAGCCCGTGTGAAATTTGAATACTTCCGAGACAAGCTTGGAGTAACTCTAAAGGACCCTCCTCGAAAGGGGGAGTAGTATCATCACTAATGATGAAGATACTTGTCTGCCACTCTTAGATATTTAGGCTTATTTAGATTTAGACTTCTTACACTTACACTATTTCTATGTTTTGTTGATGAGGTTACATGTTTTGATGATATACGTATTTACATGTTTTGTTGATGAGGTTACATGTTTTGTTGATGAGGTTACATGTTTTGATGATATACATATTTACATGTTTTGTTGATGAGGTTACATGTTTTGATGATATACGTATTTACATGAGGTTACATGTTTTGTTGATGAGGTTACATGTTTTGATGATATACGTATTTACATGAGGTTACATGTTTTGTTGATGAGGTTACATATTTTGATGATATATGTTTTGTTAATGATGAGGATACATGTTTTGATAATGTATGTATTGACGAGGATACATGTTTTGATAAGTATATTTATGTACTTGTATGGATGAGGATGCTTGTACACATATTGACAAGAGGATTGTATCATCCATGGACTTTAGTCCTAAAGTGATCTGTAGACAAGATGTCTCCGAGAACAAAATCCTGAATGAATAGGTAAGGGGATTGTATCGTCCTTGGACCATAGTCCTGTGAAGTGAGTCGTAGACAAGATGTCTTCGAGAACAAAATCCTGAATGAACAGGTAAGGGGATTGTATCGTCCTCGGACCATAGTCTTGTGAAGTGAGTCATAGACAAGATGTCTCCGAGAACAAAATCCTAAATGAACAGGTAAGGGGATTGTATCGTCCTCAGACCATAGTCCCGTGAAGTGACTGTAGACAAGATTTCTCCGAGAACAAAATACTGAATGAATAGGTAAGGGGATTGTATCATCCTCGGACCATAGTCCTGTGAAGTGAGCTGTAGACAAGATGTCTCCGAGAACAAACTCCTGAATGAACAGGTAATGGGATTGTATCGTCCTCAGACCATAGTCCTGTGAAGTGAGCCATAGACAAGATGTATCCGAGAACAAAATCCTGAATGAACAGGTAAGGGGATTGTATCATCCTCGGACCATAGTCCTGTGAAGTGAGTCATAGACAAGAGGTCTCCGAGAATGGAATGATAGGACTGGATCGTCCCTGGACTTCGGTTCAAAAGGTACATGATAGGACTGGATCGTCCTTGGACTTCGATTCAAAAGGTACATGATAGGACTGGATTGTCCCTGGACTTCGGTGAAAAAAGGTACATGATAGGACTAGATCGTCCCTGGACTTCGATTCAAAAGCTACATGACAGGATTACATCATCCATGGACCTATGTCCTAAAAGGAGCAAGATTGATCATCCTGTAAAATGATCATATGTATTGCAGGGAATACGATGCTGATGATCGTATGATGACGATGCTGATGATCGTATGATGACGATACTAATGATCGTATGATGATGACGATGCTGATGATCGATGATGATGACGATGCTGATGATCGTACGATGACGATGCCGATGATCATGCGATGATGATGACGATGTTCCAGCAATTGATTAAGTTGCTGATGATGATGTATTGAAGAAAGCTTCCGATGATTTATAGATGTATCATGTGTGATGTAGTCAATGACTCCTTGCTCCTGCAGATGTTGTTATAATATCCTTCTCATTAAGGGGGAGTGTTAAATATTGTAACTTCTAAGAATATTATAATTTGTACATTATTATTCCGGAGATGTTTCATCCCTTCGAGGTAACTCTATCATGTATCCGGAGATGATTATTCCTCCGAGGGTTTGTGGAAACTAGGGTTATTAGACCCACCATGTGGGGGTCGTCCCTGAACTTATATTTTAGGGGTTATTAGATTTCTCCAGGAGAGGTCAGCCCCATTAGGTATTTTGGTCAGTTGGGAGTTAGTATAAATAGAGGAGGTGAACTCCTCATCAGACACACTTGTACAACTTAGAAAAGTAGCGCACTAGTCTGAGAGATCTGCTAAGGAGAAAGAGAACGAGGGAGCACATCTTGTATTTTGGTTGATCATCTTATTGAGGAAAGCTTTGCTGGGTTTTCTACCCCATGAGGGTTTCCCAGGGTAAATTCTGTGTTTATCTTGTGATTATGTTTCTTTCAGTGATCTTGCTAGTCTATTTGGTTTAAACTTAACATGCCTAAGGTCAAGGAAAACATGTCAGAGTGCAGGTTATAATCTCCCATAGAGATACTCACATTGCGACACTTCCCTTTGCAAGGTAAGGTGCCCCCATTGGCAACCATGACTTCAAAGTTGGAGCAAGGATGGACAAAACAATCAGCCCGTTTGGCGATCCGAGGGTCAATGAAGTTATGAGTGCTACCAGAATCAATGAGGATTGTAAGAGGAAGCTTCTTGAAGTAACCCCTGACCCGCATTGTTTAGGGGATGGTGATTCCGGCTAAAGAAGGGAGAGATATATCTGGGTAGTCATCCTGAGATAGGCGGAGAATCCACATCCAAGAGATAGAGCTTTTTCTGAACACAACTATGTCCCCAAGTAAATTTCTCATCACAATTATAACAAATCCCTTTTTCTCTGCATGCCTACATTTTTGTTTCAGAAAAATTCTTTATAGGAGTTGGTTGAGGAGCTGGTGGGATGGGAGGTCGTTGAGAACCCATATTTCAGAAGGGAACAAAAGTGGGTTTGGAGCACTGCTGGGCTGCAATATTGTCTTTTGCCAACTTAGCCAACCCTAGGGCTTTCATCATTGTGTTGGGACAAAACATTTTGACCTCAGAGTAGATTGCATCCTTTAGACCACTGATAAAACAACTCCAGTAGACGTCATTAGGAAATCCTTCGGTGTGGTTGGCTAGTTTCTCAAATTCGATTTGATACTCTCTCACAGTGCCAATTTGACAAAGTTTAGTGAGGGATCTTGTGAAGTCATCAAAATCACTAGGACCAAATCGTTGCAAAAGGAGCTAGCAAAAATCTGGCCATTTTGGCTCTTCATGATCCTTGATGTACCAACAATACCATTGAAGAGCTTCCTATTCCAAATGAAAGGATGTAAGTGGAACTTTGTTGACATCAAAAGTATTATGCAGAATGAAATACTGTTCTGCATGATAGATCCATCCAATTGATCAATACCATTGAAGCAAGGAAAATCAAGCTTCGGACCACAAAAATTTGTTGGAAGAAGAGAACCCATTGTCTGATGAAGACTCAAAATGTTGTTTGTTGTTCATGGCTGAATGCTCAAGATGGAGGCCGAGAAATTTTTCATCCAGATCTTGGAGTTTGTTTTGGATGGTTGCAAGTGCTTCGTCCATGGTTTTTGCTCCTACGCGGGTGACAACCATAACCAGGAGTTTTTGTTTTTTGAGTGGGTAGAAAAACATAAACAAAAATTGTTTCAGTAAAGAAAAATATGGATTTGGGAAAAAATATGAAGGATAATTTGGGTTTGACTAGGTTTTGGACACTTTTGAATGGACAGGGAAGCAAAAAAGAAGGATTTCAGAAGCGAGGTGAAAGAATGAGAAAATTCGGCAAAGAGGGACAAAGAAGTAGATATAGGAAAGGACATTTGTGGTAAAAGTTGAAGGCAATTGGGTGAAAGTCGAAGAAGTTATGGAAAACCCTAAAAATAGACAAATGTGGGATTTCTGGCTTTGGGAAGTGGAATTTGGGACAGGGTCCTCAGGAATGAAATATGCAGAATGGGATTATAGGGGTTTCAAGGAAGTTTCAAGGGAAACAGAGTGAAAACAAGGGAGATATGGCACAGAAGGATCTGGATCTGCTATGGCGTAGAAGGGATCGAAAATAGATGGATATGCAATGACGCGGAAGTGATCGGCAATAGACGAATCAGCAATGACGCGAAAGTGATCGGCAACAGTTCTGGATAGAGGAAATCTGTGATTTATCAGCTGAAAATAGATATGGACCCCAGGTATGCTCGAATTCCTAATGGTTCAGGGGATTCCCTCGGCCATCAATGCTGTATGATGACTTGCATATTGGGGTAGTACCCTTCAATCCATGACTTCGGTAAAACTGATAACCGCTTTGCCACAAACGACAACTCTTGGTTTACCTCACGAGTGGGAACTAGTCAATCAGGTAGGGGTCATTGAACTTTTCACTGGCAGGTCCTCTCAATGGGCCAACTACTTTGGGGTTCCTGTGGTACTCCTCACAATGAGTTTTAGGGATTATGCCCAAGTACTTCCCATAGTTAAGTGGATAGGGATTATTCCCAGACTCGAACCTGCAACAGATGCAAAAATTGTTTTTGGCAGAAATTTCACCCAACGAGCCCAAAAAAGTTCTCTGATACTAGATGTGAAGAACCTGCAACAATTAATTGATGAAATACACGATATATCAGATCACAGAATATTTTTATTGATCGCAGGCCACTTCGAGGGGGAAACCTCCTTTGAGTAATCTCAATACAAAATAACTTCACGGTGCCTTCATTGGCCTCAACACAAACTTATATACTAAGTCTAAGTGCCAATACTATGGGTCAAAACCATGGGCCAGTACAAACTATGGATCAACAAATACTACGGGACGACTTACAAAGCATATGCATCCAACAACAATAATACAAATATGGATCAACAAATACTACGAGATGACTTACAAAGCATATGCGTCCAACAACAATATACTAACAAAGTAAAGAGAAGATTTGACATGGGTTCCTAATAGGTATGTTGAGATGGATGAACCAGATAATTTGTACCCAAATTTATATCTATTCTACTAGGATGAGGAAGGAGTTCCAAATCGAGATGGAATATTGACATTTGCAGATCTCATTTCTGACTATTTATTACGTGTTCAAGTTGAAGTGATCAAGAGAGACCAGTGTTTCCTTCTACAGACTGATCTTATGGTTTGTAATTTTTGACTAGATCTAATGAAAAGTGGTCTCGATTCAGATCCGGTTTCCTGTGCAATGAAATGGTGGGTTTTTCCCTCGTATAATGATTGCAATCGACTCGGAATTAATACCGCATCATCTTTGAAGAAATGAATTTTGTCAGTATGGAAGAAAATAATCCTGGCTGTGAAATCCTCGTTTGTATTGCATTACATGAATATTGAAAAGAAGTTGACAAATGTAGACCATGAAAAAATTATTTTCTACCTTAGATAATCATTTCTCAACCATATTGAAAAAGATGTGACCGAATCTTCCTTCAAAGCACTCAAAGCAAGTCCTTCTAAAGCGATGATGCAGAAAGGGACTAAGACCTTCGAAAGCTCAAAAGAAGTTCAACAAGAACATATCAAATACTTTTTGTTCAATGACAAAGTCTTTTCTATTGATGTAACATGATCTGTTATTGTGCCTCCGCATTTGCAATATTGAAAAATTGATGAGGAGGTCATGACAAAGATGGTTTTATCTCTTGTCTCAACTTTTACAACAACATTGATAGATGCTATTCTATTGCCTTTAGATAAGGAGACCAAGTTGGGATTTCTTCCTAGAAATGAAGAGGAAATTAATTTTCCTTCAATAAATTTCTATATATTGGATGAGCATCATACTATTTTAGCGCAGAAAAAAACCCATTGAATGTGACAAATATCAATCGGTCCATTCATAGTATCATCATCAAATAGGTCATCTTCTACATAAAGATGTTCCTCAAAATGTTATCAGCAAATTATCCAAACAACAAAATTTATCAAGCAATGAATTTGAAGAAAATCCATTCATTTCTCAAGTTGTAAAAGCCAGGGAGAAATGGATATCCTATGGTAGGCCATCCCACCCGAGAAAGGGAAATGATTCTAATGATGATTGGTAGGTATAGAGTTTTTCTTCTTATCAATAAAAGTCTATAGATTTATGCCTGTGTTCTAAAATTAGTAAATTAAATATTATCTTTAATTTTATATGTTTGCAGGATTTCCAAGGTGAATGTATGGATATATTTGTTGTTCAAACAAAGGACATCCTTAAAGACAAGCTAACTATTTTTTTGACATCAGATCGACTGTGGAGCAAGTGGATGTCTGTATTTGAGCTTTAAAAAAGTGGTTCCTTTCCATGCTCACCCAAGAGAATCACTCAGATTGATTTTGTTCAAAATAAAATAAAGAATCATGGATCTAATTTTTTTAGACCATTGCGTGATCTTGATGAAGATTAATTGACTACTGTGGCAGACAATATAATCAAAGGATCAGTTTGGCTGAGCACATTAGTCGAAAAAATTGTTTGTGCATAGACTTTACATCAATATTGGAAGCGAATCAAGGACGAGAGGTCAACCAAGCATTCGATATCTGAATATTTCAAAGTTCATGATGTTCATACTTTTTGTTCACAGATTATCATTAATGATAATTTCATTGAAATCTATAAAATTTCTACAAATCATATCCAACAACTGTGCAGTATTTTATGCTCCGATAAGCAAGAAAAATATCCTGGAAAAAAGAGAAAGAAAGAATATGAAGAGGATAATGGTACCAAATTACCAAAGGATGCTGATAAAATATTGAACATATATATCAATAAAGAGGGGATGGGTATGTCCATTGAATCCGTCAAAGATATTTCACAATTTGCTTGTCTACGTTGTCATCCTTCATCTTTGGTCAACACACTAAGATCGATTGCATTTTTTGGTGCGACAATCAGCTGTGAACTTGTTGTTGTTGATTTGTGTAATTTTGATAGTTCCTGGACAAAATAAGATATGATTGTGTTGTTTTATTGCTTAGAAGAAAATGAAGTGGCTTGTACTTGTATTTTTTTAGCTGACATGGAAAACTCCTGTATGGTTTCTAAAGCTTTCACACATTTAAGCAAGAAATAAAAAAAAATGGTAACGCAGAATACTACCAAGGGAGTTTATAGAGATTTATCAAAGGACTTACTTATAGGATTATCTTTTATACAGTATTGGAGAATTGGATGGGATGAGGATAATTTGTCTACTTTTCAAATGGATGTGGATTGGAAGGATGAGAACCTACAAATAATTGATTTACCTTTGTCTAAGGTTACTAATGATAGTTTGATAAGCCATGTTTCTGCAAAAGAAAAGAAATAGGAATTCCGGGATCACATGTTTTCCATACTGGTCTCTTCTTGAGGTGATAATAGATGAAGTTGTTTGCAAGTAGGGAGTTAGATATGCAACATATCAATCTATCTTACTAAGGAATGGTGAGTTTCTATGTCAGCAACATGAAAATATTATCACAAGTTTACGAAGATCTATATTCATTCATCAAAACTCATTAAGATCTAGATTCATTTAAGATTTAAATTCATACATGATAAGAAAAATTCAAACTCTTAGATGGTCGAAACTTGAATCCATTCATATTAAAACAAGGAAGAAGTACATCCTTACCAATGATATTGGTGTGAATCCCTCCTCCATTTCTATGAGCTTCTCTTCCTTCACCCTTGCTTTTGAAGAATTTGAGCTCTATTCTCCTCCTTCAGAATCTCTCCAGCATGCCTTTGCCCTTCCTTTGGTGTACTCTACAATGCCTCTCATGCCTTTCTATATAGCATTGGGAAATGAGCCCTCATGTTTCTCTTTTCAATGTGGGATTATCCCTTTTCATCTTTTTTTATTATTTTAGCTCAAAAACCCACTTTTCCATAGTTTTTAGGCTTTTTGCACAACTTTAACATACTTTGAGTACAATTAATGCATTTTAATGCATTAATATTCACTTATTGATTGGCGTAGCTTAGTTTTGGACCTTTTATGAGAGGTTCAATGACTGAACTTGGTATCCTTAGGTTCTTACTGTTTTCACCTAATCCTTCCATTTATGGGAGAAGTGATTAGATCAGAGAGGACTTGTCTCTGAATGTACTTGTGTTCTGTCTTCATGTTGCGGGCGCATAGTAAAAATGTGCTTCGTCTGTCACATGACTAAGGGTGTCAATTTGATTGTTAACACGAGGTATAATTATTTTGTTGTATGCAAGAGGTAGAGTTCTTCGTTCGTTGATAAGGTCGCCAGATATAATAATTATTTCTATTGTGGAGACAATATAGCAAGAGATATTTATGAGCAGTTTCTATCATGAATTGGATATAAACCAAGGTATTTGTATTAACATTTTGAAATGTCTTATTTAATTGTATTTTACTTTTCTCGGTCGATTATGTTCAATAAACTCTTCAAATTCCTATTATACTACGTCAGATTTAAATAAAGAGCACACTCATATATCATCCAATAAAATTATAGTATCGGATGAAGACATTGAATGTGATGGATAATCCACAAAGAATTACCAAACCGGTGGACAAGATGGACAAGAAGGTAATTTTTTTTGTCAAAGATCCTCGTTAAATTAACTAAATTATGAATGGGTATAGTGACCTTGAATAGTTGCAAAAAGTTATATAAAATGTATACCTCGAAATTTCCAGGTCAATATGATTGGATTTGTTTTGAACATGTGGATCATCCACAACGAGAGCTAGGATCGACGATGTCCGTGGATATTAGCCAGCATATCACATTGGAGATGGGAGCCTTGGATAATAACGAACCAGGAGAGGGATTGGTGTCAAAACAAGATATCTCCAGCAATGTTACTCACCACTCAAATGTTGGCCGATCATTGACATGTAAGAGACAAAGATTATTTTCTACCTAAATTGGTAAAACAAATTTATTCCGAAATATATCATGACAAGCAATATTTCTATGCAACTCCCCATACAAAAATGTTATTGATATTAGAAATGGAAGGTTTTCTATTGTTGATGTATATGTAACTTCGGAATGTATTTTACCCATGTATATTGTATTCCTATAGAGATGTTATTATTCCTCTATATGGAAGTGTTTGTATTCCTATAGAGATGTTATTATTCCTCTATACGGAAGTGTCGTCATTTATATTGTAAGTATCGTAACTTATACTTGATGGGTTATTAGACCACCTTGATGGGGTTGTCTCTGTATAAGTCATGTGGGTAAATGGGTTATTAGACCACCAAGTGTGGGGTCGACCTGGATTAATGTAACCATGGGTTATTAGTCTAAGCTAGACAAGTCGGCCCCACTGGTTTATTGGGCAGGACAGGACAAGTATAAATAGAGATCGGGAGATCTCTATTTGACATCTCTTTACTCACTCTTCCATCACTCGAAAAGTGGCACACATGTGAGGAGGAGGATCAGCTGCTAGGAGAAGACTATCTCTTGTTCTTTGGATGTATCATTGCTATTTTTATCTCTGAGGAAGTTGCGGGGTTTTTTACCTTCTTGGTTTTCCTCGGTGAAACTCTGTGTCTCTTGTGTGCTTGCATTATTGTGTCCATGATTGATATGCTATAGATATGCTGTAGGTATGTCGTAGATGTTATTATCTCAGTTAAGATCTTAGATCAGATTGAAGTAAATTCTGAAAAATTAACATGGTATCAGAGCTAGCCTGAAAGAAGGCATGGTATGGCATGTATGACACTTGTTGCACTTGCAATGCTAGGGCTTGATATAGAAAAAACCAGTCATCATAGAAATTTCGCTATAAATCCATTTAGGAAAGGTTTCAAGATTTGAAACTCTTACAAGTCGAAGATAATATCTCCATGTACCTTGTGTCCAAAGCACAACTTCTAATTCGTTGTACTTTATGTTTTTATGATCTGTACAATCTAGGGTTTCTGCCTCTTCCAGATCTCAATCATAAATAGGTGACCTAGGAAAAAATGTCACAACTTGGGCTAGGAAGCTCCAAATGAAATTTCATAAAAAATGATAGGTAGGGAATGGAATCTAGTTTCTCTGGTAAGGGTTTTAGAGGTTGAAGTTGAACCAGTGACACGTGGCATGCCGTACAATTTTGCTCTCCTATTTTATCCCATAAATAGGTCATGTTGCGACACTTGGCATAAATCTCTCTCAGAGAATCCAATTGTGGTCAGACCTATTGGGTTGGAAAGATGATAGGTCAGGATACTATAGGTAGAAGATTTAGACCCTGTGGATTCGTAATTTCAGAGTTACACTAGAAACAATTAGGTGCATATTTCTTTCAAAACAGAATTGGATTTTGAGCACCTTCATTCATGGCTCTGGGAATTAGGGTTTCAGAGAAAGTTGGAATTTTTGTAATCGGAGACCACGACTAAATGATACTCGTCAAAATCGAAATTTAGATACCAAGATCAAATTTTTTGGTTTGGCAGAAGGCCGAGCTTGATCAAACCCTAGTTCGGGACTTTGATCGGAAAAGTGGAAAATTAGGGCTTCTACAAAAGTTGGAATTTTTGAAGTCTGTGACCACGGCTAAAAGCTCCGTAGAAAAATCGAAGTTTAGAGCTTTGGATCAAACCTTTTGGTTGGGAAGAAGGGTGGGCTTTATCAAACCCTAGTTCGGGATCTTGTCTAGAAGATCCGAAAGATTCAAAGGAAATTTTGAGGGGTGAAACATTGCATTTTTCAAATTCTGAGTATACCGGCTTGATCAAATCATCAAGGCGCATCTTTCTATCCTTTCAGAAGTTTGAAATTCAAAGTTTGAATTTTTAGGGTTTCTCTGACAAACCCTAATCCAGCTCGAGATCTAGTTCCTGCAAATCAAGTGGATTGGATTAATCCTAGAAGAGAATGGATTGGTCACCTGCATAAGTGAAGAAGTTCCAGTTTCAGAGGGAGATAAGGCTAAGGACTTACATAAGAAGATTACAAGCAATCTCGGCAGGTATGAATTATCGAGGTATGTTTCGAGATCTGTTCATGATTAAGTTTATGGTATGTTTGTCTTCATTAAGGTTAGTACAATCTTGATTAACTTTAGACTTGTCGTATCACCTTAATAAAATTATGAATGCACAATAGAAGATATTCATTGATTAGGGTTTTGACACTTATGATTGTACTAATGCATTATAGTGTTGTATGAAGTTGATGTTGTCCGCTAACATGAAAGGTACATCAAGAAAGACAAATCATGTTCTAGTTCAATAACATATGACCATGGTGACATGAAGACAAAGGTTCATCCATTGCCATGGATCACATAGAAGATCTAATTACGAGGTATGTATAACTCGGTTCTATAATGATTAACCTATGAGATATGCAGGTTACTAGCACAAGTCATTAAAGAGAACAAGAAGACATTGCTAGATATAACTAGCAAATATGATAACTATGTATGTTTTTCCTATATCAAGTTAGAATCCTACCTTGTGTTAGGATCTTATACTGTTGTATTCTTGATAATGATTATTCATAAAGTTAAAAATGTAAGTAATCAAGGGTTTATGCATATTATGTCTCTTCCCTTGATTGATAATATGACTAACCAAAAAAGTCCTTTGGTCAAATATGGATATGCATGAGTAAGAGAAGTCTTCCCTAAAACATTGAATGCTAATGCTTATTATCTATGTTTGAAATGATCATGACTATACATGTTTAAGATTATTGTGTTTTGATAGTATTGAGATTATACTAATGAATGTATGATTATGTATGAGATCTCAATGGTAACACAATGATGATACTAGTAAGCATGCATAGTGATTGAGGATGGATATAAGTTCAAGGACAGGTAATCCAGGAAGCAAAGATCAAGAGGGAGCACACTCCAGTAGTTTCTGCAAGGATGAAGACATTCAGAGGGATTTAACCACTTCTCACAATCCACATCAGAATGGAGTTGTAGAAAGGAAGCAAAGACTGAGAGGGAGTCAACCCAACAACACATAAACAAAGATAAGTATTTGAATTATCATTTCTTGCATATTTGATTGTTTAAATAATACTGTTCAATGATGTATATACTGATGTTCCTAGAATTAGGCTGTGTATTTTGGCATATTAGAATAATTGCATTAATGAACAACATACTACTAATATGCATGTAATGGGTAAGTGTCCTATGGCACTCTACAACATTCCATTGATACTTATCTAGAATGAAACCTCTTTGCTGACATGTTGGGAGTAGTGCAAACTCTTAACAATGTTCTGGTAGAGATTGGAAGGCATCTAGAAAGTTACAGGATATGGATGAATGTTGTATTGAAGCATTGGCTAAAATAATTGCATGACTGTATGACATATTTATTTATGTGTAAGATTTTTTCTGAAAATTATGAGATGTTTCTAATCATGCAATTTAATTTGTCTTGTAGGAAAGATCGTATACCGTCACCTACAAAAGAAGAACTACAACATTTGTTCAAACAAAAAATTTATCTATTGAAGATATTGAAGATTCTGAAGTTCCTAGGATATGGGATATAGTAAAAGGATGCCATGGTCGAGAAGTACTAGTCAATCATGTTTGGGATGTGGTCCCAAGAATTGAAGGGAAGTTTGTTGTGACTTTCAAGTGGATCTATAAGATCAAGCATGTTGCAGATGGTAGCATGGAGAAAGGCAAAGTGAGGTTGTAGCTCGTGGCTTCTCCCAGAAAAAGGAATTGATTATGAAGAGAATTTTGCTCCTATAGCCAGATACACTTCCATTAGATCAGTACTTGCTTTGGCTGCAGTGATGAAATGGAAGATACACAAGATGGATGTCAAGACATCTTTCTTGAATGGTGTAGTCAAGGAGGAAGTGTATGTGGTGCATCCACTTGGTTTTGAGACACATGACGGGAAGTCATATATGTGCAGAAATTGGTATAACAGGATTGATGACTTCCTATCTAGTTTGGGATTTACCAAGAGTAAAGAAGATTCCAACCTTTACTACAAGGTTGAGGAAGGCAATCTAGTAATACTACTATTGTATGTGGATGATCTGTTTGTAACAGGTGAGGATAGATTGATTGCCGACACGAAGAGGAAGCTTGTTGCCGAGTTCGAGATGAAGGACTTGGGTATGATGCACTACTTTCTTGGTATGGAGGTGTGGCAGAGTGTAGATGGAATCGTCCTTGGACAAGGGAAGTATGCAGTAGAGATCCTGAAGAGGTTCGGGATGATGGACTGCAAGGCCATGGCCACACCTATGGCATCGAACCTGAAGCTTTTGTGTGATGCTTCATCTGATCCGGTTGATGTCACGATGTATCATCAGATGATTGGGTCTTCTATGTACCTGACGAACACAAGACCAGATATTTTCTTTGTGGTGAACATATTGAGCCAGTTCCTGACGGATCCGAGAGATTTTCACTTGGTTGCTGTAAAGCATATTTTGAGGTGCCTGAAGGGTACGGTTGATTATGGGCTCAAGAATGATTCGAATCAAAAGTTTAAGCTACAAGGTTATGTTGATTCGGACTGGGCAGGCAGTGCTATAGATAGGAAGAGCACATCTGGGTGCTGCTTCAGTATGGGATTAGGTGTGATCTCTTGGTTTAGCAGGAAGCAGTCCTGCGTAGCACTGAGTATAGCTGAAGTAGAGTATGTTGCAGCTTGTTCGGCTAGTTGTGAGGCAGTATGGCTCCGGAAGCTATTGTCTGAGTTATTTGATCTCCCGTTGGATGCTATTGGTATCTTTTGTGACAACCAGAGTTGTGTGAAGATGTCTAAGAAGCCGATGTTCCACGACAAGTCGAAGCACATTGAGATAAAATATCACTATATCAGGGATATGGTGCAGAGAGGAGCAGTGAAGCTCTTGTATGTTGCGACGGATGAGCAGGTTGTGGATGTGTTGACGAAACCACTAGCCAGAGTGAAGTTCGAGTACTTCAGAGAGAGGATTGGTGTTCTTCAAATTGATGACACTTCGAGGAAGAAGTGATGGACACATTTGCTGGATCCATTCCAAGCATGGTGAGAGGAAGATCCTTCCCATGGCTGTGGATATAAGTGCTGGATGATGAGCATTAGGATGATGTTCTAGTTTCTTCTCTGTATGATCAGTTGGATCATTTATATATGTATGTATGAATCATGTTGGATGCTGGATATGATTAGTTGGATCATTTATATGTATGTATGTATGCATCATGTTGGATGTTGGATATGATCAGTTGGATCATTTATATGTATGTATGTATGCATCATGTTGGATGATGGATATGATCAATTGGATCATTTATATGTATGTATGTATGCATCATGTTGGATATTGGATATGATCAGTTGGATCATGTGTATGTATCTGTAGATGTATCAGGAGGATACATTGTATGATTAGGAAGATCATGTATGTTTATATGTATCAGGTATGATAAGGTGGATCATGTGTTTGTTTATGTACCAGATGGATACATTGTATGATCAGGTAGATCATGTATGATGATATGTATCAGGAAGATCTATGTATGCATAAGATGGATGCATTGTATGATCAGGATGATCATAGATGACGAGCTTCAGGATGTTGCTCTAGATGACATGCATCAGGACGATGCAGTGATGATGATCAAGATGATCATGTGTACATCAAGATGATGTATGGTGAGTATCAGGATGATACTCTGTGGCCATGGAATAGGTTGGGAAGATGAACATGTAAGTTGACCTGGGAGATCCTATAGGTTGGAGCTGTGTGCCCGTAATAGCCTGGGATGCTCTTTCGAGGCATTGCTCTGAGAGGACATATAATAGTGCCCTGGGAGATCCTATAGGTCAGAGCTGTGTGCCCGTAACAGCCTGGGATGCTCTTTCGAGGTTTTTTCCTATGGCATATAATAGCGCCCTGGGAGATCCTATAGGTCGGAGCTGTGTGCCTGTAACAGCCTGGGATGCTCTTGCGAGGTTTTTCCATGAACACATATAATAACACCCTGGGATATCCTATAGGTCGGAGCTATGTGCCCGCAACAACCTGGGATGCTCTTGTGAGGTTTTGTGGTGACCACATATAATAGTGCCCTGAGAGATCCTGTAGGTCAGAGCTTTGTGCCTGTAACAGCCTGGGATGCTCTTGCGAGGTTTTGTGGTGGGGTCACATGTATATGTCCCTGGGAGATCCTATAGGTTGGAGTTGTGTGCTCGTAACATCCTGGGATTCTCTTGCGAGGTTTTGTGATGCACGCAATAAGTCCTGAGAATTCCATAGTATGGCCAGTGATGATGAAGACCTGTAGGTGGTGGGTCTACATCTAGTATGAAAAAGGACTGGCTCTGTAGAACTTCCTATGATGAGTAGATTCAGAGATTGATTGAGATAGCAGCAGCAGTGATGATGATGATGATTCGAGGACGATGATTCACTGATGATGATCCAGAGAAGAAGACTTGTGCTAGCAGATCTGTGTCGAGAAATACCTTCCTAGTTAAGAGGGAGTGTTGATGTATATGTAACTTCGGAATGTATTTTACCCATGTATATTGTATTCCTATAGAGATGTTATTATTCCTCTATACGGAAGTGTTTGTATTCCTATAGAGATGTTATTATTCCTCTATACGGAAGTGTCGTCATTTATATTCTAAGTGTTGTAACTTATACTTGATGGGTTATTAGACCACCTTGATGGCGTCGGCCCAGATTAATGTTACCATGGGTTATTAGGCTAAGCTAGACAATTCGGCCCCACTGGTTTATTGGGAAGGACAGGACAAGTTTAAATAGAGATCGGGAGATATCTATTTGACATCTCATTACTCACTCTTCCATCACTCGAAAAGTGGTGCACATGTGAGGAGGAGGATCAGTTGCTAGGAGAAGACTATCTCTTGTACTTTGGTTGTGTCATTTCTCTTTCTATCTCTGAAGAAGTTACGGGGTTTTTCACCTTCTTGGTTTTCCCCAGTGAAACTCTGTGTCTCTTGTGTGCTTGCATTATTGTGTCCATGATTGATATGCTGTAGATATGCTATACATGTTATTCTCTCAGTTAAGATCTTAGATCAGATTGAAGTAAATTCTGAAAAATTAACATCTATTTCATAAGAAAGTCACAGAAAATGACTCCACAAGAGAAAAAAAAGGAAATAAAAAAGTACTGACCGAGACAAAAAAGTAAAAAATGGGGAAGAAAGTACTTTTGGTGAATTTGAATTTAAACACAAAGAAAATTCATATGAGTCACGAACAAATGTGATACAATTTTTCAGATTATGTCTTTCCAAATTCAACGTTGGGATTTGGTCATCTAAATTTTGGTTCAATGAGGGGAAGTCATTGTTTACAAAATGTTTGAGGGAAGGTAGTGCATAAAAAAATATGGGGACCAAATTTTATTTTTATGGTTTCGAGAGAGATGTACCAACGGTAAAGAAGGAAATACACACAAAAATACGAAGAGAGTGTGGGAGGAGTTCCCAGTGAAATCTTTGCAAAGTAATACATCAATGATTGTTTTGGAGGGTGATGATGTGAAAGCACATCCATCTAAACAATTTATTTTGAGTAATCCCTTTATTGTATCGTCTGCTAGGACATAGGGTGAATTGGTACGTCGAATCTGGCAGGGTTTCCGTAAAATGCATGAATCAATTGATATCGAAACCTTCAATGCCTTCTTATAGCTGAGTGAAAACCATCAAATGTGAGCTATCATTGCCTCTTTCAAGAGCAGGAAACACTAACTGTAACCTATGGAGATTTTAAATCATTTAATGTGTTTTCTGTTTTTTCGATGACGTTTCTATTTTCATCTGAATATAACGTATTATTAGTTCAGTGTGATTCTTTTATTAAATCATTTCAATCTGATAAATTTTGGGTGATTTTTGTAATAATATTTGGAAATCAAAATCTTCATTTTTAGTTTCATGTTTATGATCATTAACTTCATGAACGAAGTGTTGTTTTTGTGTTTATATATATAGTCATCGTTTTTGTATGTAGTACGGATATCACTGCAAAAGAAACTATTGGTCCTAGGAGTAGAGGGATTTCTCTTTGGAGTTCGGATGTTATCCAACATTGAATATTTTTCCAAACAACCTCATTTTGTCCATAAATGCTATCGTTATTATGCACGGATGTTCAACCCCGATATTATCAATGTTTCCAGAGAACATTTTGAAATTGCTCTGTGGTTTTCCTCACTCGAAAACATGGAAAATAAAAATTCCTTGGTATATTTGAATGGTTGAAGAATGAAGACTTTGTATTTATTTGGGTTCGAGAGCAATGCAAACATAGTACTATTTATAATTCCTTAATATCCGCATATTATAATGTTGGTGAAGTACTGCACATATACAAAAAGTCATTCAAGGATGTACTTATCCAATATGGATATATATATATTTAAATGGACATGTTGTTTATATATGAAGAACAATATCATTCAACAAATAATAGCAAGGAAAACTGCTTGAAAATGCCAACTAGTTGGACATTTGACGGTTCACAAGAGAGAGAAATAATTATAAAAATAATGTTGTGTCCTCTATTGAATCATCTCGAGCCTCGTTAAAAAATGGGGCATTGGTTAAAGACATTCAAATTCAGATGAACTCTAGATTATACAGACAACAACTTATTTAGTGATTTGTTATATTTTGACAACTTTGACAAATAGATGTAATTTTTTTTGGTATATTTATCTTGGACAATTCTCATATTATTTATGGACATCATATCATGTATCTGGTGACGTGTTTCAAAAATTGTAGAACATGCAAGCAATATACTTAGAAACATTGAAACATAATATTTTATTAACCGGGTTGTGTGTGTTGTTTTTTGTTTGCAGATACTAGAAGATTTGTTACTAGTAAACCATTGATTATTTTAGATTTCAATGGAGTTTTGTTACATGCAATTCATAAAAAATAGAAATTTCAATTTCCATGAACACCGGATATAGAATCAACCACAAAGTATTATTTTATACGTCCAATATTTAGGAAATTTTTTGAAAAATTCTTTAGTATATTCAAAGTTGGGGTATGGACATCTGCACAACAAAAAAACATTGACGGGTTTTTGCCAACATTATTAGAAAGAACATGATTGGAAAGGGAACAATTTAGAGTAATTTTAACACAAGAATATTGTTCTTGCATAGCCAAAGAGGGTTATCATGGTGATGAAAATCTTTATGTATTTATCAAGCCTTTAAACTACGTTTGGGACATTTTGATCCATGGTTGGGATGCTACAAATACAGTGATTGAAGATGAATCGAAAGAAAAGAAGTTTGTAAATAGGAAGGGAACTGTATTATATAAAAAAAACTTGCCAAGATGTCAATGACACATTCTTGTTGGATCGATTATGGCCTTGCTTGCTGTACCTGAATGGCGTGAGTGATGTGAGGTCAATTGTGAAAAAAATGAAAGTATTTTGTTAAATAATACACTTGAATGTTTTTTTGTACTAGTATGCTCAATTGCATTGTGATTATAGCACTTGTAAACTGTCGAGTTTGGTTTTTGAAAGTGAAAAATCAGAGCTTGAAAGTGCCAAAATCGGTTTTCAAAATTGCAAATTTAAGTATCAGGAGTGTCAAAAGTATCCTTCCAAAAGGGAGAAATCAGGTTCTAAAAGTGCCATTATCATATTTATCATATTGGAAAAGTGCAAAAACCAATTTCAAAAGTGGCGAAATCAAAAGCAAAAGTATGCTTTTGGAACCTGGATTTGGCGCTTTTGGAACTAGATTTTGCACTTTAGAAATCTTGATTTTGGGGTTCAAAAAGGATGTTTTTGACCTGTCTTCAAAGTGAATTGGACTAGAATATGTATAAGTTTAATGAAATAGGCGTTCTTATTGAATTTATTTATCTCTTGAATTATCAATAGTTTAATCAAAGCTTGATGAAAAATACTGTGCCGACTCTTTGGAAAATTTCTAACCCTAGCCTCCATTTTTGTGATACTTTTCAAAAAATAGAAGGGAAATTTATTTTCAATATTCCATCTAGATGTAATAGGAAACACATATCGTATAAGTGAATTGTGGCATACATTCCTTCCCCTGTAATGTATCTTTGAACCATTTTCAAGAGGTCACTATATTCTTGTTTTAACCAGGCCCGTGGAATACCCCTGTGCCAGTCTATATTTTGATGCTTATTTTGGAGAAATTGATTGCCTTCTGAAATATCAACACTATGAAGTTTAAACCATTGTTATCCTTCCCATGGGAGTTCAACTTCTATGTCTATGGAGTTTTCTGAGACTGGAAATGTCAAATATCCTACTATAACATTAGTTCCATTGAAACCCTTTGCAAATGCTCTAGAAACTCTAGTGTGGTGTCCTTGTAACTTCTCACAGTAACAAAACCATCCCACATTTTTTAATTTTACACCAAACTCTAGATATGCTTCAAGAATCTTAACCCCCAATGGCTCATTTCTCACTACATGCCCGCTTCTGTGTTAAGGCATAGCTGTTTTGTTCAGTTACTATAAAGAAACAAGATTAAGTCTCTGTATATGATCTTTCACTCCCACAAAACCAACCTGCAATGTCTCAAAGGATATTATAGATAACAATTTTAATTTTCCCGATTATGCTGATTATTATGAAAGGTTAGGGAAAGGCTCATCATATCGATTCACGAGAAATCGAGAACATTATAGTCACTTGAATCCATAATTTACCATATTTGCTTCACTTTTCATGATCACAGGCCTTCAAAAGGTTGACATGACTGTGAGATTTTCAATTGCTAGGAACTAGATTCATAAGACAATTTCACCATGGAATATTTTAGACAATGAGAGAAGAACAATAGAGAGAATAAATTATGGAAAACACTATATATCTTATTCATTCATATGATAACAATATATAATACATCCTCCATGGATATGTTGATGTATATGTAACTTCAGAATGTATTTCATCTGTGTATTTTATATATATTTATTGTACCCTTATAAGAGATGTGTTATTCCTCTATAAGGAAGTGTCGTCATGTGGATTGACAAGTGTCGCAAGTGTGTGTAATTGCCGATGGGTTATTAGATCACCATGTGGGGTCAGACCCGAATTATATATAATATAATGTGGATGTATCTAGATAGACAAGTCGGCCCCATAAGGTCACTGGGCAAAAAGGTTAGTATAAATAGAGATCGGAGATCTCTATTTTATACACTCAGAAAAGTAACTCACTCTCACTTGAAAAGTGGCGCACTAGTGAGGAGGAGGATCATCTTCTATCAGGAGACTATTTCAGTGTTATTTGGTTGTACTTTGGTTGAGCCATTGCTCTCTCTATCTCTGAGGAAGTTGTGGAGTTTTTCACCTTAGGGTTTTCCCCATGGAAACTCTGTGTCTCTTGTCTCTTATGCTTTTGACTCTTGTGATGCTTGTCATATTGTGATTGTCATGCATTGATATACTGTAGATGTTATTCTCTCAGCAAAGATCCTAGAGTATTGTGAATTAATGCTCAAAATTTAACATGGTATCAGAGCTAACCTGAGAAGAAGACATTTTGCAGTGACGGAAGCTTGAGTTCCATGTTTATTGGGTTTCTCTCCATAGATTTTTGAAAATAAGTATAGTAGATTGACTCTACTCATCAAGGCGCATCTATATGTCCAATCAGAATTCAATTCCGAGCATTTTCAGATTTGGCCCTAAAACTTAGAGTTTCCACAAAAATAAGAATTTCTGGAATCTGAAGACACAGCTGGAAGCTCCTTGAAAAAATCGAAGTTTAGAGCTTTGGATCGAGATTTTTGGCTGGGTAGATCTCTGGGAAACTCAAACCCTAATTCAGGGCTCTCCCTAGTGAACCCGGGAGGACAAAAAGGCAATTCTGAAGGGCAAGAGTTTTCTGATCTCAAATTCTGAATGCACCAGGATGATCAGATCATCAAGGCACATCTTTCTATCCTTTCAAAAATTTGAAATTCACATTTTGAATTTTTAGGGTTTCTCTGACAAACCCTAATCCGGGACCAGATCCATTTTTCAGCACTTCAAGTGGTAAGATCTAAATCTTTTCTATTTCCATTTGAAGTACTCTTTAAGATGTCTCTCCACACCAAGCTTGAGGATAAGCTTGAAGGGGATGATAACTTCCGAGCCTGGAAGTATAGAATTGGGTTAATCCTGGAAAAGAATGAGTTGGACTCATATGTGAAAGAAGACATCCCTATCCCAGAGGATGAAGAGGTCAAGGCATTGCACAAGAAGAACTTGGTTAAGGCAAAAAGAATCATTGTTGATTCTATCAAAGACCATATCATAGCCCATGTGTCTTCTCTTAAGACACCCAAGGAGATGTTTGACTCTTTGACCAAGCTGTTTGAAGGGAAGAACATAAATCGGAAGATGACCCTGCGGAACCAATTGAAAGGAGTAAAATTTTAGAATGGAGAAACCATTCAATCTTATTTTTCAAGGGTCTCCCAGATCAAGGAACAGCTAGAAGCAGTAGATGAAATGGTGGAGAATGGTGAAGTGGTAATGACCACTCTAAATGGCCTACCCAGGTCATGGGATTCCTTTATCCAAGGAATTTGTGCAAGGAAGAAATTGATCTCCTTTAGTAGACTACGAGAGGAATGCTCACAAGAAGAAGCAAGGCTTGTGGCACGAGAAGAAAAGATGGGGAATGAAGATCAAGCTCTCACAGCTCACACCAAGAAAGGGAAGTTCAAGAGAGAGCCATCTCACTCCAAGAAATCTTCACATCACTTCAAAGAAAGAAGAATATGATTCACTTGTAATGAGAAAGGACATATTGGCATAAATTGTCCCAAGAACAAGAAGGACAACAACAACTCCAACAAGAAGAAGAAGGGCAGTAAAAGAAGGTTTCATGCTCATGCTGTCGAGGATGATGAACCACCCAAGAAAAAGGATAGGGAAGAAAGTGATGATGACTCATCAAGTGAAGAAGATTATGTTCTAATCTCTGCTCTCACAGGTACCATCTCCCATGGTTGTAATGATTGGTTGATTGATAGTGGGGCTTCCAAACACATGACTGGGTTTAAGGAATCTTTTGTGAATCTATCTGAACATGAATAACCCCATAAGGTGAAACTTAGGGATGATTATCAATACCCAATCAAAGGAAGTGGTGAATCCTCCTACAACCTAGACTCTAGAAAATATTTGAAGATGAAAGAATTTCTTTATGTACCTGGGCTCAAGAAGAACTTACTCTCAATCTCTGCATTGGATACAAAAGGTACGAGGGTTGCATTTGTGGATGGCCAAGTCCTAATGTGGCCAAAGGGAAAGACCATAGATGATGCAGTAGTGATTGGAGAGCAAGAGGGAGGTTTGTATAAATTGAAGGGACAACCTGAACATGCCATGGTGCATGAATCCATGGAGCCAAGTGAAATTTGGCATAGAAGACTTGCTCATATGCACTATAGAGCACTTCCAATTGCAAGCAAGGTAGTAGAGGGTCTTCTTGAAATCAAGACAAAAAATGAAGGTGTTTGCAAAGGATGTGCAAAAGGTAAGAACATAAAGAAGGCTTTCCCAAGCAGTGAAAGAAAGGCAAAAGACATCCTAGAAATCATCCACTCAGATGTATGTGGTCCTATGTCATCCAGTTCCCTGAGTGGGTATGTTTACTATGTCTCATTTATTGATGACTTCTCCAGGAAGACTTGGGTATACTTCTTGAAGAGCAAAGATGAGGTATTTTATAAATTCAAGGAATTCAAAACCTTGATGGAGAATCAAACTGACAAGAAGATCAAAACATTTAGATCCGAAAATGGTGGAGAATTCACCTCAAGTGACTTCAAGAAGATTTGTAGTGATTCAGGGATTAAGAGGGAGTTGACTGCACCGTATAATCCTCAACAGAATGGAGTTGCAAAAAGGAAGAACATAACCATTATGGAAGCAACAAGGGAAATGCTGCATGACCAGGATCTACCTATGCATTTATGGGCAGAAGCAGCTAGAACAGCTGTATATGTGTAGAACAGAACACCCCACAAGATATTGGACAACAAGACACCAGAAGAGGTCTTTTCTGGTAAGAAACCTGAATTCAGTCATCTCAGAATATTTGGTTGTCCAGTGTACACTCATGTCCCAAAGGAAAAGAGGACTAAAATAGATCCTTAAGGAAAGAAGGGTATCTTTGTGGGTTACAGTGAAAGCTCGAAGGCTTACAAAATATACTTTCTAAGGTTCAAGAAGATTGATGTCAGCAGGGATGTAACATTTGATGAAAACTCAGCATTCATCAAATCAAGGAAGGCACCTACCGAAGTTTATGAAGAACCTAAGGAAACAAGATTTAAAGACACTACCATGATTGAAGCAATTCCAGAAGTTGCTCGTGAATTTGAAGAGCCACAAGAACCTGTAGATCCACCCCGTGAGGATAACTCTCACAAGAGGAAACCTGCATGGGCTAGAGAGCTCATTCAAGATGCAGAAAGATTTGGCATTCCATAAGAAGAACACAGAGCAAAGAAGAGAACCAGATCACAGACCAGCTATGTTGCTTTACTCTGTGACATTATGAACAAAGAGCCTTCCAGTTATGAAGAAGCAGCGGAAAAGAAAGAATGGAAGGATGCCATGGTTGAGGAATATCAATCAATAATGAAGAATGATGTTTGGGATGTTGTCCCAAGACCTAAAGAGAAGTCAGTTGTAACTTCTAAATGGATCTTCAAAATCAAGCATGCTGCAGATGGCAGTGTGGAGAAATACAAGGAAAGATTTGTAGCTCGTGGATTCTCTCAGAAAGAGGGAATAGATTATGAAGAAAATTTTGCACCTGTAGCCAGGTATACTTCCATTAGAATAGTACTTTCCCTGGCTGCAGCAATGAAATGGAAAATACACCAAATGGATGTCAAGACTGCTTTCTTGAATGGTGTAGTTGAAGAGGAAGTATATGTGGAACAGCCACTCGATTTTGAAATACATGACAGGGAGTCACATGTGTGCATATTGAAGAAAGCCTTGTATGGCTTGAAGCAAGCTCCCAGAACCTGGTATGGTAGGATGGACAGTTTCCTATCCAGTTTGGGCTTTACCAAGAGTAAAGCGGATTCCAACCTTTACTACAAGGTTGAGGAAGGGAATCCTGTGATTCTACTCTTGTATGTGGATGACTTATTTGTAACAGGAGATGACAGACTGATTGCAGATACTAAGAGAAAGCTTGCTACTGAATTCGATATGAAAGATTTAGGAATGATGCACTATTTCCTAGGTATGGAGGTGTGGCAGAGTGTAGGTGGGATCTTCCTTGGTCAAGGGAAGTACAGAGTGGATATCCTGAAGAGATTTGGGATGATGGATTGCAAAGCCATGGCCACACCTATGGCATCGAATCTGAAGCTTCTATGTGATGCTTCATCTGAGCCAGTTGATGTCTCTATGTATCGTCAGATGATTGGGTCCTTGATGTACCTGACGAACACGAGACCAGATATTTGCTTTTCTATGAACACATTGAGCCAGTTCCTGATGGATCCGAGGAGTGTTCACTTGGTTGCTGTAAAGCATGTTCTGAGGTACCTGAAGGGTACAGTGGATTATGGGCTCAAGTATGAAGTGAATCAAAAGTTTAACCTGCAGGGTTATGTTGATTCAGATTGGGTTGGCAGTGCTGTAGATAGAAAGAGCACATCTGGGTGTTGCTTCAGTATGGGATCAGGTGTGATCTCTTGGTTTAGCAGGAAGAAGCCCTGTGTAGCACTGAGTATAGCTGAGGTAGAGTATGTTGCATCCTGTTCAGCTAGTTGTGAGGCAGTATGGCTACGAAAGCTACTGTCTGAGTTATTTGATCTCCCGTTGGATGCTACTGGTATCTTCTGTTATAACCAGAGTTGTGTGAAGTTGTCCGAGAATCCAGTGTTTCATGACAGGTCGAAGCACATAGAGATCAAATATCACTATATCAGGGATATGGTGCAGAGAGGAGCTGTGAAGCTCCTGTATGTTGCGACAGACGAGCAGATTGCAGATGTGCTGACAAAGCCACTAGCCAAGGTGAAGTTTGAGTACTTCAGAGAGAGGCTTGGTGTTCTTCAGATCGAGGACACTTCGAGGAAGAAGTGATGGACACATTTGCTGAAGCCATTCCAAGCATGTTGGAAGAAGGATCCTTCACATGGCTGTGGATGTAAGCGCTGGATGTTGATGAGCATCAGGATGATTTTCTAGTTTCTGCTTTGTATGATCAGTTGGATCATTTGTATGTATATGTATGTACGCATCATGTTGGATGCTGGATATGATCGGTTGGATTATTCATATATATGTATGCATCATGTTGGATGCTGGATATGATCGGTTGGATCATTTGTATGTATTTTGTATATGCATCATGTTGGATGCTGGATATGATCGGTTGGATCATTCATATATATGTATGCATCATGTTGGATGCTGGATATGATCGGTTGGATCATTTGTATGTATTTTGTATATGCATCATGTTGGATTCTTGGACCATGTATCTGTATATGTATCAGGTGGATACATTGTATGATCAGGTAGATCATGTATATTGATATGTCTCAGGTATGATTAGGTAGATCATGTATGTTGATGGATACATTGTGTGGATCATGTATCTATGTATCAGGTGGATACACTATGTGTGATGATATATATCAGGTAGATACTTGGTGTCGATCGGATGGATGCATTGTATGATCAGGATGATCGTGGATGACGAGCTTCTCCAGATGACATGCAGCAGGTTGTTGCAATGATGATGATCAGGATGATCATGTGTACATCGGGATGATGTATGGTAAGTATCAGATGATACTTTGTGGTCGTGGATCAGGTTGTGCAGGTAAGCATGTAATTTGTGCCTAGGAGATTTGCAGATGGTCTTTTGAGGTTTTTCCTATGGCATGTAATTCGGTTCCCTGGGACATCTGGAAAATTCTCTTTCGAGGTTTTGCTTAGAAGGACATATAATTTGTGCCCTGGGAGATCTGCAGATAGTCTTTCAAGGTTTTTCCTATGGCATGTAATTTGGTGCCCTGGGATATCTGGCAGATGCTCTTGTGAGGTTTTGTCCTATGGCATGTAATTTGCTCCTGGGAGATTTGGACAGGATGAAAAAGGCCTCAGATGCTTCAGCCAGGCTTTGCCATGACCACATGTAATTTGCTCCTGGGATATCTGGACATAATGAAAAAGGCCTTAGATGCTTCAGCCAGGTTTTGTGGTGAGATCACGTGTAATGTGCTCCTGGGAGATCCGACAGGTAGAGCCTTGTGCTTGTAACAGCCTGGGATGCTTCAGCCAGGTTTTGTGATGGGTCACATGTAATGTGCTCCTGAGAGATCCTACAGGTAGAGCTGTGTGCTCATAATAGCCTGGGATGCTACAGCCAGGTTTTGTGATGCACGTAATAAGTCCTGAGGATTCCACGGTATGGCCAGTGATGATGAAGACCTACAGATGGTGGGCCTACATCTAGTATGAAAAAGGATTGGCTCTGTAGAAATTCCTATGACGAGTAGAGTTAGAGATTGGTTGAGATAGCAGCAGCGGTGACGATGATGATGATGATGCATCGATGACGATGATCCCGAGAAGAAGACTTGTCTAGCAGATCTGTGTCGAGAAATACCTTCCTAGTTAAGAGGGAGTGTTGATGTATATGTAACTTTGGAATGTATTTCATCTGTGTATTTTATATATATTTATTGTACCCTTATAAGAGATGTGTTATTCCTCTATAAGGAAGTGTCGTCATATGGATTGACAAGTGTCGCAAGTGTGTGTACTTGCCGATGGGTTATTAGACCACCATGTGGGGTCGGCCCTGAATTATATATAATATAATGTGGATGTATCTAGATAGACAAGTCGGCCCCATAAGGTCACTGGGCAAAAAGGTTAGTATAAATAGAGATCGGAGATCTCTATTTTATACACTCGGAAAAGTAACTCACTCTCACTTGAAAAGTGGCGCACTAGTGAGGAGGAGGATCATATACTATCAGGAGACTATCTTAGTGTTGTTTGGTTGTACTTTGGTTGAGCTATTGCTCTCTCTATCTCTGAGGAAGTTGTGGGGTTTTTCACCTTAGGGTTTTCCCCACGGAAACTCTGTGTCTCTTGTCTCTTATACTTTTGATTCTTGTGATGCTTGTCATATTGTGATTGTCATGCATTGATATACTGTAGATGTTATTCTCTCAGCAAAGATCCTAGAGTATTGTGAATTAACGCTCAAAATTTAACAGGATACAATTGAATTGCGTTGAAGCAATATGGAATGAGCAAAAAGAAAAGGCTTAGAAAAGACAAAAAACCCCCTAGGTGGCAAAACCAGTTTCCAAAACTGTGCTAGAGGCTCACGAATTTGGAAAGTATGGTATGGCAGATCATGAGTGAGGTAAATAGTATGTATTGATGGCTTTAGAAAGTTATATATGACGTGGAGTTCGAATTGGTCAAGTGGCAAAAGATTCCAAGTTAACTAGCTTTATCTTTTCCACTAGAAAGTAGAAAAAGAAGGACAAAGCTAACTAAAACTGGATAGTGTCTTTCTAATTCAAGAATAGAATAAAATTAGATAGAATCCAAGGAAATCTTATCCATAATCTATCCAAATTCATTTTTGTGAATGAGGATAGCATGTGGTCCACTAAAAGACAAAACTGGCCTATTCTACCTAGTCAAAACTCAGGAAATTAATCATAAATGATTAATTAATTTTATCCTAAGTCTAGAATGACATAGTGGGTTTTTTAAATGTTCCAACTAGAGGCATTTGCTGCAATAATTAATCTGACAATTCTTGTCAGTTTTGTAGCATGAGTGTATAGTTTGGTAGTGCTTATATCTACAGTTTGGTAGCACAACTTCTTTTGCAATTTTATAGCGCAATGAACTTTTCAGTCTATAGTACATCACTTTAAAGAGGGCTTTGTCTCATGGCCATGTTTAAACTTCTCAAAGAATAAGACTATTTGACCAAAAAACAATGCATGCAAGAATTAACAAATAAACAAAAACCATATGAATTGTGCCTTCTTATCACTTTACCAACTAATAATCAAAATCTGAAATTGAAGCAAACATAAAATCATAAGATAAAGCACCATTGGAAAAAGGTTTATCTTGGGAAAATCAAATCTTGAGATGATCACATAAAGGTTTGAGTTTCAAGGTTTCAAGGTAAAATATGTAGAAAACCCTAGGTGCAGACCTAGGTACTAACATCGTCTCCTATTGGGGATATCATTTCCCTGTGAGGTGCTTAGAACTCATAGATCAATGTCCTTTTTGTTATGGTAACTTATACTCTTGTAATCCCTATACGTATGAAAATCAATCACTGCTAAAAATAAAACATACAAACTATGTACCAGTGCCTCCATTGGATGTTGGAGTCTTATTGAGTGATTAAATAGCTACTGATATTTACAATGGTTTTAGGCTACTAATAACCTCAACAAATGAAAAAGTGTTTGAGAAAATGCCCATTGATTGGGAATCCAAAATCGATATGACCATCAAGATTCTCCAAAATGAATGTTTTGTTATTTAATACCTCAAAAATCCAAAATGGTCCAAACCATAAATGATCAAACTTACCATGCTTAGAACTTTCCTCTCTTTGAGCATCCCATATTAAAACTAAGTCACCTGGGGAGAAAGTATCTTCTTTTGTTCTCTTATAAAAAGCTGAATTTGGTTCCTCATTTTCATCCTACATAAATTTTAAAACCGGCAAGCCTAGTTGAATAGGAAAAATGGCTTTAGTCCCATACACAAGTTTAAAAGGAGACATACCAATAGATTTCTTAGTACTAATCCTATCTTCCCATAGTGCATACTTAAGCCTCATGTCCCATGTTCTTTTATTCTCTGACAACAACTTTTTAATACTATTGATGAGATTTTCGTTGATAGATTCGGCAAGGCCATTATCCTGTGGATAATGGGTATGGAATGCTTAAGGATAAAATTATACCTTTCAAAGAAATTGACCATGTAAACAGACTTAAAAGCAAGAGCATTATTAGTTATCAATTTGCGTGGACATCCGAATCGAGAAAAAAAGTGTTCTTCCAGAAAATTGAAGATTACATTATCAATTGCTTTCCTTGTTGGAATAGATTCTACCCACTTAGTGAAGAAATATGTTGCTGTTAATATCCATCTATACTGCCCACTAGATGGAGGATGAATTTATCCAATAAAATCTAATCCACATTGCTGAAAAGGAGCTGGCATCAACAATGATAGGTTTCAATGGAAATGGAAATAAATTTTGTCTCCCAATTTTTTTTTGGCATTCTACACAGGATCTCACTTTAGTTAACACATTAGAAAATAAGGATGGACAATAATATCCTTCCCTTAGGATTTTAAATGCTGTTATTTTCCAATATCGGTGTCCTCCACAAACTCCACTATGAAAATAAGTCATGATCATATAAAATTTATCATGATCTATGCATTTTAATAATATCCCCCCTGGATCGTTCCAGAATAAGGTTATGTCTACTATACAATAGTTATGAGATTTCAACTTCAAAGATTTGAATTTTTTCTTATCAATATCAGGTGGACACTGAAAATTTAACAGGAAAAACAAAATATCGTTATACCAGGTTGATGTAGAATATTTATTCATAATCTGTGAGATTTCATCACTCTCTTGTGCCTCATCAATATCATATTGATTCATAATTAAATTTAACCCTAGTGCTTTTCAATTTCAATCAACAAGCAATCTAGCTAAACCTTGGCCTTTTATTAATTTGGTTGGTTTTATTTCAACATAATATTCAAGCAATTTAGCTATCCACTTACCCCTTTTACCTTCACTATCAAGATGAATCAATATATCTTTCACAACACTGCTTGGGACATAAGCAACTATCTTTCATTGAAGAATGTAAAATCTAAAAGATTTCAAGGCTTTTATTAGAGCATAAGACCGCTTCTCTAAAATATCATACTTCAATTCAACATCTCTCAGAACTTTGCTGAAAAAGGAAACATGTTGTTCATATCCATCTTTATTTTTTTGCAATAATACTGTAGCAATAGTATCTTCTGAAGAAAAGGAAAATGTCTAGAACTCCTTTGAATAATCTGGACTAATAAGCACTGGAGCTTTAGTTAAATCCCATTTGATTTTCTCAAAAGAATCCCTAGATTATTTAGTCCATTTAAATTCAACATATTTCTTTAACATGACTGTAATGTGCTTAATAATTTCAACAAAATTAGAAACAAACCTTCTAAGGAAATTTATCTTACCAAGAAAATGCTAGATTCCCTTTTTATTCCTAGGAAGATCAATTTTCAAAATTGCTGCTACCTTATTAGGATCAATTTAATTTCCTTTCTAAGAAAAAATATGTCCAAGAAGTCCACTTTTCATCATTGCACAATTCAAATTTTTGGGATTAAGATAAAGACCGTACTTTTTGTTAAATGTACAACATCACAAGTCATTCTCCAAGCAAATCTTGTGTAGCCAGGATTGGGCCTCATGGGTTGAGGTAGGGAGCGTGAGTTGGACTGAGGAACTTGGATTAGATTCTTGAGTTGGACTCAAAAATGAATAAGCCTTCAGTTGTAAAAGATTATTCCTCATGTGTTGAGATGAATGCTTTAATGTATTAAAGTGTTGATGTTGTAAAGTATTGTTGGACAAGGCTCAAGACTTGTGTGTCAAGTCAAATTCTCATGTGGACCTCCAGTTATAGTAGGTACTCATGGGGTGGACCTCCAGTTATAGAGGTATATGCTTTGCATATTGAAGCATTAATGTTGTGTGATGTATCACTAACCATGGTCATTGATTGCTATTAAGTCTTCTTTAGAGACTGGCCACCTCTAGAGTGAATTAATTTAGCATATGATGATTTGGTCCAAGAGTAATATAATATGATCAAAAAATTTGACATATATTCTAAGTATAATATGAAATGATAGTGTTACGAAGAAAACTTCCTATGGCTTGGGGTAGACCACAACAGACAGCTGACTACTAGAAATTTACTCAATTTTCAGGGCTATGCTATATAAATGACAATGCTAATATAATGAAGAATATAACCAACCTCGATCTGGATGTTCGAAGTAGATCCCCGTTGAAGCTTTCAATTCGTGCACTTGAACCTGCAAATTAGTCTTCACAGCCAATATAAAACAAGCGCATCTAATATATGAAAGAAATTAACATCATCAATAGTAATGGTCCATGATATCATAAGTAAATGGAACCCAATGTAATATAAACAACATTCACAAAATTAATGGATGAGAATATGAGTATTTCCATTAATGAATAACAAGAAGTACAATGTGATATGACCTCTTGTCGGCAACCAATCTGAACCAAGAACTAGGTCTTTCCACTTGTGCCTCCACCACTTCAATCCTCCATGTAATGGCAAACTCAAACTATGATAGGAGTTTGGAAGGTGAACATAAGGGGTTCACAACAACAAGGATCAATGAGTGTAGACTCAAGGTATGGAAAAAATACACTAGAGTTATCTTGCTCTCTCTTTCTCCTCCCTTCCATATGCCATATGTGCTCAATATATAGTCCCTCCAAAGGTAAGTGAAAGGACACATCGAGGCGTTTCGGGGAAAATGGAGGGCCAAAGGTCACCCTAAGACCGCTTTTTGGGAGTTAAAAGTCATTTACTAGTGATTTTTACCATTTTACTTGTCACCTGCGGGCTATAGTGGTGTAGCTCACGGGTACGATGGCTTAAGTGGAACAACTAGCGTATAGGAAGAAAAATATGGAAATAGTGTGTTTTGAAGGACATAAAGTACATCCGAGTCAGTGAAATGGATCCTAAAGGCCAAAGAGTGCTGATGCTCACAAGGTGGAAACTTACATTGTAACAAATACTCCCTAATGTGTGAGGTTAGAGAAAGGTGCTACGATGGCCGAAATACATTATAAATCTCAGAAGTGGAGTGATGGAGACACAAGTGGAAGGAGAAGCCCACTCGCCATAATATAATAGTATCTCTGAATACATGTCGGTATAGTACAACAATCTGATATAATGACCATGAATAGGCAGTACATAGTGAATACATGTCATAAGTGATCATAGCCATGATCCCTCTATAGTAAGATATGGTCTCCTGTTGAAAAGGAAACAACTGGTGCAAACTGGAGGTACAAACTGCTGATATCTGAGAGGTGGTATCTCATATGTAAAGTCATGATCATAAGTAGTATAATGAATTCCACTATCGCTTGGGGTCTTCTACACAAATCATCTACGGTGCAAGTCCCATCAAGTGAATAAAGGAGTTGAGGTCGAATCTGATGTTGTAGCTAGGGTTTTACCCCTAGCTTGTGCCAATGAGCACCTACTAAGGAGAATGGACTCCTTAGTAGCAGTTCAGTATATTAAACTAATTATGCAATAAACCAAAATTTAAATTATTTCTAATACAAGCATGAAGCATAAACACCAAAATGAAAGAATGTCTTTGTATTGATGTTACCTTGAGTGTCAAGGTTGGTGAAGCCCTTTGCAGTGTCCAAGAGGATGCTCCAAGCTCCAAGAATGCTCCTTCTCCTTCTCCAATGTTGGGGATGGGCCAAAGGTGGCTCTCAAGGTGAAACTAGTTCAAAGGTGGACTAGGGTTTCGAGAGAGATTTTGGCAGAGTAAGGGTGCTTGTGATTGTGGATGTGGAATAAGGGATCTCCATCACCTATTTATAGTTTTTTGGTGGTGGAGTGCTGACCCATGGTTTTAGGAAACACATGGTTTTCGGCAGCTGTATAGGGTTTTTTCCTCCTTTTCCTCATTATTTTATATTTTTATTCCCTTTTTAGGGGATTTTTGTTATTTTTGGAGGAAAAGGGGGTTTTTTAGCCTTTTTAAGGCTATTTTGATGGTTTTGTGGCCTTTTGGAGGCATTTTAGGCCTTTTGGAGGCTTTTTAATGGGATTTTTTGGGATTTTAATGGAAAAATGGTAGGAAAATGGACAAATGAGCCATATAATGTGGTAAATGAGCTAGTGAGCACTTTTTGGGTGTTAACAGATTGCCCCCTGATGTGCGAGGGCAGGAGCTCATCGTATGGCCGATGGACATCATAAGTCATGAATGGTTTTCCTGGGATGTGGAGAGAAGAGAAGAAACAAACTGGAGCCCGGAACAATGATCCCGAACAACTGCAAGAACTAAAAGTACATAACCTCAATAAAGGATGAGGAATCATCTGATCATATGGACGAGGCGGGCATTCCCATGCTCGTATCAGGATATAACATAATAACAACAATGGGGTCCAAAAATGGGGACCTGAAATATACATGACCTCAAATACTGACTGAGGAATAATCTCAATATATGGACGAGGCGGGCATACCCATGCTCGTATCAAGATACATAAATATAACTGTGAGGCCCAAAAAAAAGGGGACCTGTAAGATACATGACCACTGTGTACATCATAAGAGTCCAGAGGGGACACAAATCTGGGACATACTGCTGAGCGGATCATGTGTGAACTGCAGAACTGGTGCACCGGAACAATCAACAGTGCTACTGAGTGTGGTACCAAAGGAACTGATGAGCTGCTGGATTATAGTGACTGGGGTCATACTCTCCATGGTACACTGAACTGGAACTGATCTGGAACTGAAACTGGGTACTCAAGGAAGCATGAAACTGGATGGCTTCCGAATACAAACGCCAACGCAGCCCGGACATCCACAGGAACATATAACTGGGCGTTCCAAAGTGACTCACCAATGTGCTAGAGTCGTGGGAAATCCGGGGTCTTCGACTAAAAACTGATGGGATATAATCCTACGCGATCCTCAACGATGCGATCAAGGTGCTGAAGTCGAGCATGTGAGGAACAACCACTCAGAGAGGCAATGATGATTCCTCTCGGAATGATCCGTAGGCACCTACCACAGATGGTGATAAGTCCAAGGCGTAGGGACCTCTGGGCCTATCCTCTGGAATAGAGGAGCTGTCGTCGACAGAGGGAGACCTGCCCCTATCAAGGCAATGATGTTTCCTTGACAGGAGCGCGAGGTACAAGACCGAAATGTGATAGTGCTGATGGCAGGACTGATAAACTGTGGGGGGACAACTGGGCAAGTAGAGTGGGTGGACTCAAACTTCCTTTGTTCAGAGTATGATAATGGAAATGATCTGGCAGCATATGAAACTGACTCAGGGGAAAGGGATCATAGCTGTAATGGATCTGGGGGAATAACTGGCTGAGGGAGACTCAAGCTGGTGTAACGTGGCAGGAGACTGCAGAATACTCTGAACAAAGGCGACCTAATTGGGGGTGCTGCCGAGATGATCGATCATAGTGCCAGGAGGCACAGGAGGGTACTTCTTCATGGGTTAAGGAACTAGAAGAAGTGTGTGTAAAATGGTACTGTCGTGTGGATTTTACGAGCCCAGGACAGTTCATGCTCGTGGTTGCTTTCAATTTTAAGGAGTCTGAAAGCGATAAGAAAACTCTGAAGTGATGGAATGGTACTGTCGTGTGGATTTTACGAGCCCAGGACAGTGCATGCTCGTGGTTGCTTTCAATTTTAGAGAGTCTGAAAGCAAGTAAGAAGACTCCAGGGGGTTGCTTTTTCGTAGATTTAGTCTCCAAGGCCCAAAGAAGCATAAAAGGATGCAATGAAGAACTCTTCTAGCCGGTGTGACTAGAGTATTCCTTTTTCGTAAGTAGTCTACCAGGTCCGGAAAAGGGTTAAACTTATACCAGATAGACGCCCTTTCAGGTACTTTAACGAGCATGAAAGGAAGCAAGATTGCTCGGCGATCTTTTCATTCTTTTAGGAGTCAGAAAAGAGCTTAACGGAAACTCCCTAAGTGCCTTTTTCATAAAGGAGTTGTCCGGCCCGAAAAAGGGATAAAATTATACCGAACAAAAGGAATGGCCAGGCAAGGAGGAAGTGTTCAATCAAGGTTAAGTAATGATGACCAAGAACGAGGGTAGGTGGGAACACTGATGGACCTCCTTGCGGGGTAGATGAGATGGTGGCAAAATAACGAAACATTTGCAGTATGACAGGAGTGAATGGCTCATGTAAAAATGTGGAACAATCCGATGGCGGCCGATGTGGCGCGCAAACCGAGGCAGCAAGGTGATGGGACACAATGTTGGAATTGTACCAAGTGAGAGCGAGAAATGATCTCAAGCATCATCACGGGCTCGGAAAAATGAATCCGGCGATATAAAGGATGTCAAAAACGGGTGACGGCCGATGTGGCACGCAAACCGAGGTGACGGGGGCATTTTGAAAAATGCCCAGAAAATCTGGAGGTGAGAGCGAGAAATGATCTCTAGCATCATCACCAGCTCGGAAAAATGAATCCGATGATATAAAATAGGTGAAAAACGGAGAACGGCCAATGTGGCATGCAAACCGAGGCGACTAGTGGTGTCTGAAAAATGGGTAAAAAATGACAGGACAAAAATAATGCAACGAGGTGACCATCATGACGGTCACGTCGCGCTGATTCCAGTGGTGGAAACGGTTTGGAAAAACAAAAAACAAAAAAGAAAGTACTGTACAATGCAGACCCATGAGGCCGCGGGTTTCTTTTTTATGGGTAAAAACGCTTAAGATACAACCCATTACGAGGGTTGCGCAAAGGACGGCCTTCAGAGTCAGCTAAGATGTATGCCCCCTTGCCGAGGCAGGTCTGCACGACGTAAGGGCCTTGCCACATAGATTCAAACTTCCCTTTACCGGTTTTGTCATGGGCTTGGTCATAGGCGAGGACGAGGTCCCCTTCTTGGAAAGTTCGAGGGTGAACATGTTTATCATAACCGGCTTTGGAGCGGGTTTTGGCAGCTTCGATGTTCTGGAGAGTGGCCCGGCGGTCTTCATCGGCTTGTTCGAGGTGCAGCAGACGCTGCTCGAGGGGGGTGGTGTCAGGGAGAAGCTCAACGGCGATCTGTAAGGCAGGGATCTGACACTCGATGGGGAGAACAGACTCTATACCGTGAACTAAATGAAATGGTGTAAAACCAGTGGCGGTCTTAGTGGAGGTGCGATAAGCCCACAAAGCAGGGAACAACATGTGGTGCCAATTGGACTTATGCTTGTCAACTGTTCGTTGGAGGATGGTTTTAAGGATTTTATTGATGGCCTCTACTTGGCCGTTCCCTTGGGGGTAGTAAGCAGAGGAGAATTGGTGCTCATACTTAAGGAGGGTGGATAACTCACGCCAGACGGCATCTTCGAAGTGTGAACCATGGTCAGAGACTAACTGCTTAGGAACCCCGAATCGAGCGATGACATGGTTGAAGAAGAAGCGGGCAGCAGTGTCAGCGGTACAATTGAAGGTAGGCATGGCTTCCGCCCATTTGGTAAAGTAATCAACAGCGACCACAATATATTTGTGGCCGTTGGCAGACTGGGGTCTACATTCCATGAAGTCGATGGCCCACTTACAAAAGGGACCAACGGTGACGACGGGGTGTAACGGAGCAGGAGGTGTCCGGGCCTTGGGGGCAAAAAGTTGGCAGTTATGGCAGTGTTTGACCGCAGTGATGCAGTCAGTGAAAAGTGTGGGCCAGAAGTATCCGGCGCGGACGACCTTTTGGGCGGTGGCCATCCCTGAGAAATGGCCTCCGCAGGCACCGCTATGACAGTCATTAAGGACGTGTTCAGCTTCCTCATGGGTAAGGCAACGACGAAGAATGGTGTCAACCCCGCGCCGATAGAGGACATCGCCTAAGAGGAGATATCGAGAGGCCTGGTGGCGGATGCGACGGCGTCCATTGCGTGTAACTTTGGGTCTGAACTTTTGTGTGCGTAGGTATAACAAGATATCACCGTACCATGGGTCATCGGACGAGATAGTGAACAGGTGATTGTCGGGTAACTCATCGGAGATGGGTTTGGCCGGGAGAAGGGAAGGGAGATCAGTAATGAGCTGGGCAAGCGCGAGGGCTTTAGTGCTCTTAGGTGTTTTGAAGGTAAGGTCATATTCTTGGAGGATAATGACCCATTTGGCAACACGACCTTGGAGTAGCCTCCGGTTCAGAAGATATACCATGGGGTTAGAGTTAGCTACGACCGTGGTATGACTCATTAAGATGTAGTGTCGCAATTTTTGAACGGAAAAGACTACTGCGAGGGCAAGTTTCTCTTCATAGGGGTAACGTAATGGTGGACCAGACAAGGTCTGGCTAACGTAGTAAATGACGTGCTCCTGGTGAGAATCGTCTTCTTGAACTAAGACTCCAGATACGGCATGCTCGGAGGCCGACACGTAAAGGATGAAGTCTCGAGTGAAATCCGGAGGGGAAATCAGAGGGGCTTGTGTGAGGGCCTTCTTGAGGGCCTCGAATGCAGCTTCTGCTTGCGCATCCCAGACAAAGGGTACGTGGGTGCGGAGTAGGCGCAAGAAACCGTGTACCGTAGTGGCATAATCAGGAACGAAGCGTCGAAGGAAGTTAGATCGCCCCTGCAGACTTTGGAGCTGCCGGAGCGTGCGAGGAGGGGGGAGGTCTAAAATAGCTTGGACTTTTAGAGGGTCAACAGTAATTCCTTTCTGGGAAACAATGAAACCCAACAATCGGCCTGCCGGTACGCAAAAAACACACTTGTGTGGGTTCAAGCGAATTTGGTATTTGCGACAACGCAGAAAAATTTGCCGAAGGTCGTTAAGGTGGTCTGATCGTTTCCGGGAACGAGCTGTAAGGTCATCAAGGTAGACTAGCAGGATATGGACCAAGTCGTGGAAGCAGTAGGTCATGGCCCGCTGGAAAGTGGCACCAGCATTTTTGAGGCCGAACGGCATAACGCGATAGGCAAAGGTGCCCCAAGGAGTAGTAAAGGCGGTTTTGTACTGGTCTTCCTTACGGATCTGAATCTGATTATATCCGGAAAAACCATCCATGAAGGAGAGGACCTCATGTCCCGCACACGCATCTATGAGTTGATCGATGAACGGCGTGGGGAAGTTGTCCTTGGGACAAGCATAGTTTAAGTCACGGAAGTCAGTGCATACGCGGATGGTGCCTTGCTTTTTGTTAACTGGAACAGGGTTTGAAACCCATGTGGTGTAGGCAATAGGATAAATGAACCCTGCCTTGCGCAGCTTCTCAATCTCGGCTTTGACAGCTGAGAGCTTTGAGGGATGAATGGGGCGCTGTTTCTGACGAACAGGGGTTACATCAGGCCATGTGTCAATGTGGTGTTCTATAATTGCGGGATCAAGACCAGGCATTTCGGTATAAGACCAGGCAAAGACATCACAGAATTCTTTGAAAAGGTGTGTGTAGTCCTCAATCTCTTGTTTACTGCAGAATGCTCCTAAAGTAATGAGTTCAGGGGCACGACCTGGAGCAGCAATATCAACTTGGATGACAGGTGAGATGTTGGCCATGTTGCCCTCCTCGAAAGCATCAGGAGCAGGAATAGGGTCCTTGAACCAGTCAACCTTGGTGGGGAGGAAGTCTTTGGATTCGACCGCGTATTGGGTAGCGGTGCTAGAGGAAGACGCTTCTGGGATGAAATAGGAACGGTGGTGCATATCATCCCAAGGATAATCCGGGGCAGTTAGGGCCTCAAGAATCTCCTCATCAGTACGGAAAGTCTGTGTCGTCAAATCGGTTGACGAGGGGGGTAGTGGAAGTATTGGTTGAAGAGATCATGTAGATAGTATTAACCTCTCCGGAAGGTGAAGAGTCTGGGGGGTAGATCTCTTCAATGGTAGGTGGTGCCGTCTCAAGGTCCAGATTGTTCATCTCATAAAGAGCTGCTCTGTAATCCGGGAGATCAGGACAATGATGTGAATAGTGCCCGTAAATACCGCAGATGGTGCATGAGTGGTTGGTACGTAGGGACTTATCTTTAGGCTTAGGAGTGGGGTTTAGTTCGACAGTTGGGATGTTGGGGTCATCATCGAGCGTTTGCATGTGCTTCTGTAATGCGGGTAACTGTGGGCATTGGTGGGTCGCATGGCCCAACTCGTCACACAGCGAGCATTTGGGAGGAGCACGAAACACTGGAGGGTTCTTGACTGTCTTGGGAGGTGGGACAGCAGTGTAAGGTTGTGGACCTCTGCCCCCAGTGGGTTGAAGAGGAGGAGGAGGTGTCGTGGAGGACGAAGGGGTAGGGACCCCGGGAGGTGGGTGGGTGGTAGTAGCCATGGGTTGCACCGGCTGGAGGACGACATCAGGTGTCGGCGGGCGAACGGGAGGCGAAAGGTACCATACAGGTAATCCCAAGGTTAACCCAGGGAGGCTAAGGGTAGCCATGACCGGGGCGCTTACTACTCCTGCTGGAGGAACTAGGAAGGGGATCGTATGGATCGGTGTAACACCAATGTGACTAGGTACCAAGGGTGGTTTAGGCAACAAAGATGGCTAATTGTTAGGTGGTAGGATGTCATGGGACAAGGTACATAAGTCAGACATTTCGGGCGTAGATGATGGCGGAGGAATGGATTGAAAGGTGGAGGTCATCGGCGCGTCTGAGTAGACTCCAGGCCCCATAGAGGAAACGAACGAGGTGGAGGCAGGAGAAACAGGTTGTTCAACCATGGGGAGAACATTTTCCGGTGCCGCGGGAGCACTGGGATCATAGTAGGTGAGCTGGTCAATCTTAACCACGCGTCCTTCATGGGGGAACATCATGGTGCGAAAGACAGAAGAGGCAACCGCCCGCATGGCATACATGTAGCTGCGGCCAAGTAGAAGGTTGTAATCCAGTTGGGCATTGATTACCTCTATGTCAATAAGAACTGTTTTACCACCTAACTGGACAGGAACGTTGGGCAGGAGGCCTTGGGGCTGGGCCGAACGACCGTCATAGGCACGTAACGCAGTGGTGGACTGCTGGAGAGGAGGGGATCCTAGTTTCTGCCATACAAATGTAGACATAACGCATGTGGAAGCACCCTCATCAATGATGCACCGATGGATAACAAGATTCCTAACGGAGACTGTAACTTGGAAGGCTAAGCTGGAAGGTAGGCGTGGTTCAGACTGGTCTAAATCAAACGCCATCAAATGTGAATCAGTTGGGTCAATGCCCCCGATGGCGGAAAGTAAAGTCTTGCGCTGGGCAGGGCAATTCTTCAAGACTTCTAACGCAGACATGGCTGCGGGAGATTGGGCTAGGTCGTCTACAATGTTGTAGTTTGACGCAGCACGTGCATTAGGGTTATTATTGATTTGGCGCAGTGGGAAACGAGGTGCTTTCGCAGCGCCGTCTGTGGGAGGCGGAGGTATACGTAACGCCTGATCGGTGGGGTGGGCGTTAGTAGTTTTATCCGTGGGAGTGGCTTCAGAGGTGGAGCCATATTGGTTCCGACGGGTCTGGAGGTTGACGTCAGCGGATGACATCATCAGTAGGTGGTGGGTACCTGAGTCAAACATGGGTTGATCAGGGGCAGCGTAGGTGATCTGTTGTTGTTGGGGTTGCACGTTAGCTTGAGGGGCCAACGGCTGAGTGTTCACCACGCCTTGGGTCGGTAAGGGGTTTTGCAGCACCAAAGGGGGTTGCTGAGGTTGGGGGGGGTTGGGCGGTGCTTGGGGAGCCGCATGCCCTTGGCGATGGGCCTCGTCAACCCAAAGCTGCCGAGCTCGCTCCAAGTGTGGGCAAGCATGGGTGTAATGTCCATAGACCCCGCAAATAGAACAAGGGTGATTTGTTCGGAGATTGGGGTTTTTGGCCTGCTTGGGCGGGCGATCAGGGTTTTGATTAGCGGGGGCCGCATTGTTATTGTCAGGGGGATTAGCCGGTTGACCAGCTTGGTCTACAGGTTGGTTGTTTCCCCGATTACGGCCCTTGCCGCGGTTCTGTTGGCCCTGGTTACGTTGGTTATTCTGGTTTTGCTGCGGGTTATGTTGGGCGTAAACTTGTCCTTGGGCAGCAGGTGGATTTTGAGGTTGTGCAGGTGCTGGAGCAGGCTGCGGAGGATGATATGCAGGTTGAGGCTGAGCAGGTGCAGCAACTTGAGGGGGTTGCTGATAGGACTGCGGAGCCGGTTGTGGATGTGCCGCAGGGGCTGCCTGGGGCGGATAATAAGCTGGTGGGGCTTGTGAAGGCGCAGGAGCTGAGGCAGCCTGCTGATGGTAGTAAGGCTGAGGGGCGACTGGAGGAGCATAAGCAGGAGTCGCATACCCGAAGCACTGTGGTGGACATGAGGGCCCATGGGAATGGTGATGTGTCATGGGAGCATACGAGTTGGTTGCTCCAGACTGTGAAGTAGCCCGCGATAGGTCGGGGCCAGGGGTAGGACGTGCTATAGAAAATGGTTGGGGATGCGAAGAAACACGGCCAATGATACCATCTGCAGCGTGGGATGCCCCCGGCGCATCATGATGGGAGGACTCGCCGCGAGGGGCGTCAGGTATAATGGTATAAAGGTAACCCGACTGGGCGTAAATGAGGTCGAACTGCTGTGCCTTAAGGATGGCCTCTTCTTCAGACTGGGGTCTTTCTGAAGCTACATCCTTAGCGATGACAGGAAGCAGGGACTTGAGGAACCAATCGAGGAAGATACGGTCATCTAGTTTAATCTTGCATAAGCTACGGCGTCTACGCCACTCATGGATGTGGTCCGTGATATGGGTAGCCGTGTTTTGTCTACAAGATAGAAGGATCTCAACGCCCGCGTCATAGCGGACTGGCAACTGGAAGAACTGCAGGAAGGTCGAGGCCAGGGAAGAAAAGGTGGCGTGGGTCCCATGAGGCTGCTCAATATACCACTTGGCTGCAGAGCCAGTGAAGGTGCGCTGTAAGAGACGGAGGCGAACAGAGTCATCCACGATGGAGTTAGAGGAACACCATAGGTGGAAAGACATGATGTGGTTCTGTGGGTCCTCACCGGCCTTGCCCTCGAACTTAGGGATGTCAGAGGGTAGTTTGGTAGGCATATGAGGCCACGTGGGGTCGTGTCGAATAGGATCGTTGGTCAATCTGGCCAGGTCAGGTAGGTTGAGGCTAGCCATGAACGGCAAACTGGAAGAAGGCTGTGACACAGTAGTGCTGTGGACCAAGTTGGGGCCAGTGCCCCCAAGTGGAGGGACAAGATTTAGGGTGGTGCTCCCAAGTGGGGGAACTGAGGTAGTGAAGGATGGTCCAGCACCACCATTGGTAGTGTGAGCCACTGATGTAGTGGGGATGGGTATTCCCGCTGTGGGTATAGGTACCGTGAGGGGAACGGTAGATGGTTGCCCCATGGAGGGCATACCAAAAACAGGTGTAGTAACTGGTGTAGTGGTGGATGTGCCACCAATGGTCCCTATGACAAATGGAGTGGAAGTCGTACCAGCCATGGGGCTAGTAGGGGCAGTATAAATAGGGTTCTCAGACTCTTCGTCAGAATCAGAGGTAAAGTAAGGTGCGTCACTATCTGGTGACGGAGACCTACGTCGCTGACGGGTGGAGTCAAGTGACAAGGCTCTAGATCTGTGATGAGTGGTATCAACGGACAATGATCGGAATCTATGACGAGTGGTGTCGAGAGAACCGTGCTGTGGGGGCTCGCCCCTGAGGCGCCGAGAATGTCTCGGGGACTCAATGGTGACAGATGGTGTCTAAATCTCTGTGGGTTGAGGTGAGTATAAAAAACAGCTCAAAAAATCCCAATGCAACCGAGTGTGCAGAAGGAGAGCTAAAAAGCAAGGCACTCAGGCCAACAACCAACTCAAAACACCCACTGCAACAGCTGTGCTACAATAGGTGGAGTAACAACAAAGATGGTCAGAATACCAACAAGCAGCAGGCTTCCTAAAAAAGAAAAATGGTGGACTCACTAGACCAAGGGAGGTAAAGGAGCATGCAAACACCTAGCTAAAAGTATTCTGACTTAACTAAACATATCCTCTGCAAGGTGATGAAATCCAAGTCAGACAATATGAGTAGGAAAGCCAAGTGGCTATGATATCCCCCTACCGGGAGGGATACCGGGTAGTCAATCCTAGAAGAAAGGCAACTAAGATACCCCGTTCATGACACGTCCAGAAAGGTGAATCTGCCGTTTAGTTCGTTGACCGCAATACCCCTATACAGGGATATCCCGCGAACCGCGAAAGGTAGCCCTTCGGTTACTGAATGGAGTGCGGTATTCCACTCAGGCCTCCGGAACCAGTCTCCCGACTTCAACCCTCCTAAGGGAGAGGCCCTCTGATAAACTGGTCGTGACCGTGCCAAAAAGTACTAGGGGATTTTGGTTCCCTAGTTGGACAACAACTATGTCTCAAGTGAAATAACCAAGGGGTGTTATTGGAAGCCTATCCCCCTGATCCTACCTAACTACAATGATTCTTTTGTGTTCCCCAAGTGGGGTTAGAATGTTGGTTTAGTTAGGTACTTTTTAAGGCTCACTTGATTTAATGTGACAGAGTGTGTGCTCGTGAGGTGTTGAACCCAAAAACAGAAGTGCCACAAGGGAGGGCAACTTCCAATCTATCAATAATGCTGAAATTGATTCTTTTAATTTGCAAAATTTTCTGAAAATAAAAATACTGAAATTTTAAAAAGATTCTGTAAAAGGAACAGAAATTATGTTGCAGAAAGGCTGTAAGGAAGTAGGCTGCAGGTGGGACAGAGGGCTGTTCAAATGCAGAAAATATTGCAGCAAGAGGGGCTGGGCTCAAAAACAGAAAAAGAGCAGAAATCAGACCGCGGGTCTGTGGCGGGTCAGAACAGGCCGACCGCGGGTTTGAGGGCAACAGCGGCGGTCAGGTCGCGGCTATCGGGCCAATAGTTGCAGTCGGGACGCAGGAAACAGGGGAAAAGGCACAGTCGGGTCGCGGCTATCGGGCCAACAGTGGCAGTCGGGACGCAGGAACAATGGAAAAACAGACAGTCGGGTCGCGGCTAAAAGGCTAACAAGCGCAGTCGGGACGCCCGAAAGAGGCAAAAAGCCGCAGTCGAGACGCGTGAACAAGGCCGATAGGCGCAGTCAGATCGCGGCAAACAGGCTGGTTAGCCACGGTCAGATCGCAGGTAACAGACTTGAATCCGCCGACTGAGCGTCGGAAGCAGTCTGAGAGCCACGGTCGGATCGCGGGTAAAGGCCTGAAAGGCGCGGTCGGGACGCGACTGTAGAGGAAAAAGACGCGGTATGCAGCGGCCAAAAGGGACAGCCGAAAGAAAAAATTTAAAACGGAAACCAGAAATTCGAAAACTAGGGGAGTCGCCAAAACTGTAGCTAGGGTTTTACCCCTAGCTTGTGCCAATGAGCACCTACTAAGGAGAATGGACTCCTTAGTAGCAGTTCAGTATATTAAACTAATTATGCAATAAACCAAAATTTAAATTATTTCTAATACAAGCATGAAGCATAAACACCAAAATGAAAGAATGTCTTTGTATTGATGTTACCTTGAGTGTCAAGGTTGGTGAAGCCCTTTGCAGTGTCCAAGAGGATGCTCCAAGCTCCAAGAATGCTCCTTCTCCTTCTCCAATGTTGGGGATGGGCCAAAGGTGGCTCTCAAGGTGAAACTAGTTCAAAGGTGGACTAGGGTTTCGAGAGAGATTTTGGCAGAGTAAGGGTGCTTGTGATTGTGGATGTGGAATAAGGGATCTCCATCACCTATTTATAGTTTTTTGGTGGTGGAGTGCTGACCCATGGTTTTAGGAAACACATGGTTTTCGGCAGCTGTATAGGGTTTTTTCCTCCTTTTCCTCATTATTTTATATTTTTATTCCCTTTTTAGGGGATTTTTGTTATTTTTGGAGGAAAAGGGGGTTTTTTAGCCTTTTTAAGGCTATTTTGATGGTTTTGTGGCCTTTTGGAGGCATTTTAGGCCTTTTGGAGGCTTTTTAATGGGATTTTTTGGGATTTTAATGGAAAAATGGTAGGAAAATGGACAAATGAGCCATATAATGTGGTAAATGAGCTAGTGAGCACTTTTTGGGTGTTAACAGATGTGACATCATCTTCTTACCGATCAATGATGTATACCGTTAACATATGCGAGATAACCCACCAATAATGAAAATGGGCTTCAAGGCATAGAGTACAATCATCAAAGTGTGATTAGATGTTTTGAAGTCGAATGCTAAGATGAATCAATCTATCAGGGGACATTGATGTATTCCCAAAACTGTCGATGGCGAGAGAACCTACCACTAATGACTGCAAGCCTCAAGGTACTCAACCGAACTCTAAGTCTCAAATTTCGGAATAAATGGGTTGAAGTCAACGGAACGAAACTTGCTAGAGGGAGGGAATTAAGGCATCTCCCATCAACCACATGAGGTACCATCTACGATGAAATATTTGGAAGAACTCAGGTGAAATGGAATGACTCAATAGGATGGCCGACATGCAATAGTCAAGAGATCTGAGGAGTGGCCCACTCTAGTTTCATAACTTCCTTTGAACAAGAGTATGAGCAGATGGATAGAATCAGGAAACATAGACTTGACATAACACTATGTGATGTAGGAGGCATCAACAAAGGGCTCCATAGTGACTGGAAGCTTAACCAATCGGTGGAGTAAACTGAGAAACAAGTATAGCTCCTAAGGTCCAACTATAGTCCTAACTCATAATGTATCGAGTGGAATGAATGCTCTGTTCAAAGGCGACAAAACAGCTGCCAACTACCAGAAATTTATGCAATTCTCAATGCTATATTCCTGCGACATATATTCTAAGTATAATATGAAATGATAGTGTTACAGAGAAAACTTCCTATGGCTTGGGGTAGACCACAACAGACAGCTGACTACTATAAATTTACTCAATTTTCAATGCTATGCTATATAAATGACAATGCTAAGATAATGAAGAATATAACCAACCTTGATCCGAATGTTCGAAGTAGATCCCTATTGAAGCTTTCAATTTGTGCACTTGAACTTGCAAATTAATCTTGACAGCCAATACACAACAAGTGCATCTAATATATGAAAGACATTAACATCATCAATGGCAATGGTCCATGATATCATAAGTAAATGCAACCCAATGTAATATAAACAACATTCACAACATTAATGGACAAGAATATGAGTATTTCTATTAATGAATAACAAGAAATACAATGTGATACGACCTCTTGCTGACAACCAATCTGAACCAAGAAATGGGTCTCTCCACTTGTGCCTCCACCACTTCAATCCTCCATGGAATGGCAAACTCAAACTATGATAGGAGTTTGGAAGGTGAACATAAGGGGTTCACAACAACAAAGATAAATGAGTGTAGACTCAAGGTATGGAAAAAATCCACTAGAGTTATCTTGCTCTCTCTTTCTCCTCCCTTCCATATGCCATATGTGCTCAATATATAGTCCCTCCAAAGGTAAGTGAAAGGACACATTGAGGCGTTTCGGGGCAAATGGAGGGCCAAAGGTCACCCTAAGACCGCTTTTTGGGAGTAAAACGTCATTTGCTAGTGATTTTTACCATTTTACCTGTCACCCGTGGGCTATAGTGGTGCAACTCGCGGGTATGCTGGCTAAAGTGGAATAGCTAGTGTACAAGAAGAAAAATAGGGAAATAGTGTGTTTTGAAGGACATAAAGTACATCTGAGTCAATGAAATGGATCCTAAAGGCCAAAGAGTGTTGATGCTCACAAGGTGGAAAATTACGTTGTAACAGATAGATAATTAAAGTTAACACATATTGACCATTAAATAAATATAAGAGATAAAGATAAATGCACAGTGAAAAAGAGAATTCCAATTTCTCATGAGATGACTAAGTGAACTTGAATGTTTAAAATTCAGTGGAGACTTCATTCAATCAAAGGAGAACTTGAATTGATCACTACAATGATGTTAAAAATAAATAATAATTTAAAGAGAGTTAGCTAAGTGATAAGAAAGAAGATCTAGTTAACTAAGTGTTATTGCATGGCGTCACTTATGTTAAACTAAAAGATGACACTAATGTTAAACTAAAAGATGACACTTGAGTTGCGACACTTGCATGACGACACTTAAGTTAGCCACCGAACTAAGTGGGAAATATTTCAGTTAAGGGGAAAGTTCATCCTAAGACTCAGTTTAGTGAGTTAATGCATTGCATGAGAATTGGGCCGCTCTTCTTCATGCAAGATTGATTCATCTATATGGATGGCAAGTTTGTCATGAAGTTAGAATATAATAATAGAATCCAATGCATCTGAAGAATATATAAATATGTTATACACAATTGATGAATTCAATGTGAAGGGAATTCTCTTCTCCCTTGAAGGAAAGGCACTTCTATTTGTGCAAGATAATTCTCCAAGAAGGCAATTAGCATTTTTTGCATGTGATGCACCATTACCCATGAAACCATTCGCTACTGCTTGCAAGGAAGTGATTCTTGCTTGTTATTAAAGTGCTAGGAACATGGAAAGTTGATACAATTGATATTTATTCTCCATTGCTCAATATTCTCTCTTATCTAGCACTTTGGGTGCCGAAAGCAATTTTCTATTTTGTAAAAGGCATTCTCTACTATCTATCATAATTATACTCTGAATATTTGCTAGGTTTTTTCATCCTTATTGTTTTGAGGGTTTTCCCCAGGGCACATTTTGTGTTATGGTTGAATGTTTCATGTGATTGAATGGTTCATTGATTCAAGTATTCAATATTTCCACACTTAAATTTTTAAAGTTCAAAGCTCATCATATTTTCTCAAATTTAACACTTTTTGCACTTCAAAAAGGTCCATTTGAGATGCTTGAGAATGTCTTCATCTGATTTGGAAAATATTGTAATGTCATCTAAGAGGATAACAATAAATTTGTCTTTCTCTCCTACAAATTCTATGTCCATAGCTCTCTGAAATGTTTCCCTGCATTCACCAGACCAAATGGAATTTTGTCATACATAAATGTTCCCCAAGGAGTTACACAGGTAGTATTATCCTTATCTTCTTCGTGAACAACAATCTAATTGTAACTTGAGAGCCCATATATCATACAAATTCGCTGCGCTCCAACCACCCTTTGTAAATTTGATCCATCTTTGGTAAAGGATAATTATATTTTAAGGAACTTCTGCTCAAGTTTTGGAAATAAACATAGAGCCTGATTTCTCCATTTTTATTTCTCATAGGCACAAGGTTAGAAACCCAAGTATATAATCTCAAAGGAACAATAATTTTTGTGTCAAGCAGCTTTTTCAGTTCTTTTTCAATGACTAGTAACAAAATTGGGTTAACTTGTATTAATTTTTGCTTGAACGGTTTTGTAGTAGGTTTTAGAGGTATCTTATGCTAGAAAATACCAATGTTCCCCAAGTTTATGGGACGGGGGGATGCGGGAGTGGGGAAATGCACATTCATGATGCGTGGAGACCCCCCCCAAATTTCAGGGAAATTTGGGGGGAATGGGGGGATGTCCCTAAAATTATAAAAATAAAATAAAATACTAAAAAAAATATTCCATTTGATGTATATTCACAATTGTGTAATGTAAATACTAAATATATTGATTTATTTTCTAAGTAGTACAAAGTAGGGAATGTAAAAAGTGAAAATAATGGAAAAATATACAAAAGATATTCTCAGGGGCATGGGTGGGGGGAAACGTTTCGTTAGGAGTCCCCGAGATGCAGGAAACACGGTAAACACGTCCCCGACCCTATAGTATGCATCCCCATGGAAGACTGGAAAATACTTGTATCAAAAGTATTCAAATGCTCATAGTACCATGCAAATACATCCACAAAATCCTTCATTAAACATACATACCTCTTCCGTTGTTCATATGACAGAGATTTTGATTGTTTGATAATTTTAGGATCAGATTATTCACCATTATTCCAATCTATAGTGATGTATTTCATAGGCTGAGCCAAAGAATTTTGAAGTGTATCATGACTACCAAATAACCTGTCGAGTGGGACCAAAACTTTGGATAAGAAATTACCTTTGAGTTCAATAATATCTGTTAGAAAAATAGGATTGCAGAGTAATAACAATAAACAAGATCCAAATATAAATCACATAGAACACATTATAAGAGAGACACCAATATAATGTGGTTCACCCAATATGGGATACATCCACACAAAAATTTCCATTCCTTATTATTATACCATCCAACAAATGAAGGGATACAACTTGCATCACATCGGCTGCAACTTCCTCTTCACTTTCTCACAATCTCTCTTACACAATTAGAGATAGTTACAATGCTACAATACATTACACAACTGCATTACAATGTCTTCCTTTTAGATGGGAATTACCAAGGGAAAATACTACGGGATGAGTGTACAGTCCACTTGCACAACATATAAAAATGGGGTACAAACACAACTGAACACAACAACATATCTGAATCAGGAAGATCGGCCTTCACAACCAACAATATCTCACTTGGATATTGATCACAACAAATCCACTGCTACTACACTTGCTGGACTGTACTATGAACCTTGGACCTGTAAAATTTCTCATCTCCACCTTCATGCTTGAAGGCCAACTGCAACTGAGTAGGAAGTCAGTTTCTCTTTGGTTACTACCTTTGTCAACATGTATGTAGGATTATGGCTAGTGTGTATCTTTTCCAACTTCAACAGTTCATCTTCTAGAACATACCGTATGAAATGGTACTTGATTTGTATATGTTTAGTCTTAGAATGTAAGGATGAGTTATTTGCGAGACGAATGGAACTCTCGCTGTCACTATACAATCTGATATTCTACTTCTTCTTACCCAATTCCTCCATGAACCTATGTAACCAAATCATCTCTTTACTAGCCTCTATAGCAACAACATACTTTGCTTCCGTTGTTGAAAGTGAAACAACCTTTTGTAGCTTCAAAATCCAACTTACTGATGTTCCACCTACAATAAAGAAATAGGCTGTGGTGCTCCTCCTGCTGTCTTTATCACCTACCCTACCTACATCAACATATTCCTGTAGAACAATGTCTGAACCTCCAAAACATAATGCATGAGTGAACATAGTGCAAGAATCCACTGTACCGCCTTCCAATGTTCTTTACTTGGATTGTTCATATACTTGCTCACAACTCCTACTGTATGTGCAATATCTGGTCTTGTGCACACCATGGCATACATCAAGCTGCCAACTGCTGATGAATAGGGAACCCTGGACATGTAATCTATCTCTCCATGTGTCTTTGGACACATCTCCTTACATAGTTTGAAATGGATGGCCAAAGGTGTACTAACTGGTTTTGCATTTTGCATTCTAAACCTCTCCAACAACTTTTGTATGTACTCACACTGAGACAATGTCAATTTGTGATTTTTCATGTCTCTTGTTATTATCATACCAAAGATTTTCTTTGCAGCACCCAAATCCTTCATCGCAAATGAATTAGCTAACTTCCTATTGAGCACATTTATATTCTACATGTTAGACCCTACAAAAAGCATGCCATCCAAATACACTAAAAAGATAATATATCTTCCATTATCTAGACTCTTGAAATAAACACAGTGAACACCTATTTCATTAAAATTGGACATATTCTAGTCCAATTCACTTTGAAGACGGGTCAAAAATAACCTTTATGAACCCCAAAATCAAGGTTTCTAAAGTGCAAAATCTGGTTCCAAAAGTGCCAAATCCAGATTCCAAAAGTGCCAAATCCAGATTCCAAAAGCATACTTCTTATTTTGGTACCGCCATTTTTGAAATTGGTTTTTGCGCTTTTCTTATATGATAAATATGATAATGTAACTTTTAGAACCTGATTTTTCCCTTTTGGAAGGCTACTTTTGACACTTCCAATACTTAAATTTGTAATTTTGAAAAATGATTCTGGCACTTTCAAGCTATGATTTTGCACTTTCGAAAATCGAACTTGACACTTTACAAGTATTATAATCATAGTGAAATTGAACATACTAGTACAAACAAACATTCAAGTGTATTATTTAACAAAATACTTTCATTTGTTTCACAATTGGCCTCATATCACTCAAGCCATTCAAGTGTAGCAAGCAAGGCCATAATCGATCTAACAAGAATGTGCCATTGAAATTTTGGCAAGTATACGTTTTTGTTATAATACAGTTCCCTTTCTGGTTACACACATGTTTTTCTTTCGAGTCTTCTATAGTCACTGTATTTGTATCATCGCAACCATGGATCAAAATGTCCCAATTTTTTTTTAAAGGCTTGAGAAATACATAAGGATTTCCATCACCATGATAACCTTCTCTGGCTATGCAAGAACAATATTCTTTTGTTAAAATTACTCTAAATTATTCCCCTTCCAATCCTATTCTTTCGAATAATGTTGGCAAAAAGTTGTCAACTTTGTTTTGTTGTGCAAATGTCCATACCCCAACTTCAAATATACTAAAGCATTTTTTAAAAAATTCCCTAAATCCTAGACGTATAAAATAATACTTTGTGGTTGATTCAATATCAGGTGTTTGTGGCAATCCCATTTTTTATTTTATTTTATTGCGTGTAACAAAACTCCATTGAAATCGAAAATAATCAATGGTTTACTAATACCAAATCTTCTAGTATCTACAAACAAAAAACAACACACACAACCCAGTCGATAAAATATTGTATTTCAATGTTTCTAAGTATATTGCTTGCATGTTTTGCAATTTTTGAAACACATCACCAGATAAATGATATGATGTCCATAAATAATATGAGAACTATCCAAGATAAATATACAAAAAAAAATTATGTCAATTTGTCGAAGTTGTCAAAATATACAAATCACTATATGAATTGTTGTCTGTATAATCCGACGTCATCTGAAGTTGAATGTCTTTAACCAACACCCCATTTTTGAATGAGGCCCAAGATGATTCAACAGAGAACACAACATTGTTTTTATAATTATCTCTCTCTTGTGAATCGTCAAATGTCCAACTAGTTGGAATTTTCAAGTCGTTTTCCTTGCTATTATTTGTTGAATGATATTGGGGCCTTCATCTATAAACAACTTCTTCATTTTTTATATATATATCCATATTGGATAAGTACATCCATGAACGAATTTTTGTATATGTACAGTACTTCACCAACATTATAATATGCATACATTGATGAATTATAAATAGTACTATGTTTACATTGCTCTCGACCCCAAATAAATACAAATTCTTAATTATTCAACCATTCAAATATACCTAGCAATTTTTCAATTTCCATGTTGTTGAGTGAGGAAAACCACAAAGCAATGTCAAAATGTTCTCTGGCAACATTGATAATATCAGGGCTGAACATCTGTGCATAATAATGATATCAATTATGGACAAAATGAGGTTGTTTGGAAAAATATTCAATGTTGGATAAAATCCGAACTCCAAAGAGCAATCCCTGTACTCCCAGGACCAATAATTTCTTTTGCAGTGATATCTAGAATGCATACAAAAACCGTGACTATATATATAACCACAACAACAACACTTCGTTCATGAAGTTAATGATCACAGACATGCAACTGTAAATGAATATTTTGATTTCCAAATATTAATACAAAAATCACCCAAAATTTCTCATATTCAAATGATTTAATAAAAGAATCACACTAAGCTCATAATATCTTAGATTCAGATGAAAATAACGTCACCAAAAAAAAAGAAAACACATTAAATGATTTGAAATCTCCATAGGTTACATCTAGTGTTTCCTGCTCTTGAAAGAGGAAATTATAGGTCACATTTGATGGCTGCCACTCAGCTAGAATAAGGCATTGAAGGTTCTGATATCAGTTGATTCATGCATTTTACTAAAACCTTTCCATATTCGATGTACCAATTAACTATCTGTCTTAGTGGATGATGAAATAAAGGGCTTACTCAAAATACAGTTTTCATATGGATGTGCTTTCACATCATCACCCTCCAAAAAAATCATTTATGTATTATTTTGCGAATATTTCATTGGGAACTCCTCCCACACTCTCTCCATATTTTTTGTGTATTTCCTTCTTTATCATTGGTACATCTCTCTCGAAACCATAAAAATAAAATTTGGTCCCCATATGATTTTTCTTCACTGCGTACCCTCATAAATTTTGTAAACAATGAATTCCCCTCATTGACCCCACATTTAGATGACCAAATCCCAACATTGAATTTGGAAATACATAATCCCGGAAATTGTATCGCATTTGTTTGTGACTCATATGAAGTTTCTTTGTGTTTAAATTCACATTCACCAACAATACTTTCTTCCCCCTTTTTTACTTTTTTGTATCCATTAATACTTTTTTTATTTCCCTTTTATTTTTCTTTTGGAGTCATTTTTTGTGACTTTCTTGCAAAATAGGAAAACTTCCATTTATAATATCAATAAATTTTTTGTATGGGGAGCTACACAAAAAATTGCCTGTCATGATGGAATAAATTTGTTTTACCAATTTAGGTAGAAAATAATCTTTGTCTCTTACATGTCAATGATCGGCCAACATTTGAGTGGTAAGTAACATTGCTAGAGATATCGCGTTTTTGCACCAAGCCCTTGCCTGGTTCGTTATTATCCAAGGCTCCAATATCCAATGTGATTTGTTGGCTAATATCCATGGACATCGTCGATCCCAAATCTTGTTGTGGATGATCAACATGTTCAAAGGCAATCCAATAATCTTGAACTGGAAATTTGCAGATATATATTTTATATAACTTTTTGCAAGTATTCAAGGTTACTATCCCCGTTCATAATTTAGTTAATTTAATGAGGATCTTTGAAATTTTTCTTTTTACCTTCTTGTCCATCTTGTCCACCAGTTTGGTATTTTTTGTGGATTCTCCATCACATTCAATGTCTTCATCATACACTATAATTTTATTGGATGATATATGAGTGTGCTCTTTATTTAAATCTGTAGTAGAATAGGAACTTGAATAAGTTATTGAACATAATCGATCGAGAAAAGTTAAATACAATTAAATAAGACATCTCAAAATGTTAATACAAATACCTTGGTTTGTATCCAATTCATGATAGAAACTGTTCATAAATAGCTCTTGCTGTACTGTCTCCACAATAGAAATAATTATTCTATCTGGCGACCTAATCAACAAATGAATAACTCTACACCCTGCATATGTAACAGAATAAATGTACCTCGAGAAGAGACCAGTCTAGAAACCATGTGATCCCATAATTCCTGTGTCCTTTCTTTTGTAAAAACATGGCTTCTCAAACTATCATTGGTAACCTTAGACAAAGGTAAATCAATCATTGGTAGGTTCTCATCCTTCCAATCCATATCCATTTTAAAAGTATAAAAATTATCCTCATCCCATCCAATCTCCAATACTCTATAATAGATAATCCTTTAAATAAGTCCTATGAGAAATCTCTATAAACTCCCTTGGTAGGATTCCACATTACCAGTTTTTTTGATTTCTTGCTGAAATGTGTGAAAGTTTTAGAAACCATACAGTATTTTTCCATATCAGCTAAAACAATACAAGTACAAGCTGCTTCATTTGCTTCTAAGTAGTACAACAATGAAAGCATACCTTCTTCTATATAGGCACTATGAAAATTACACATATCAACAACAACAAGTTCATAGCTGATTGCCGCACCAAAAATGCATTGGATCTTAGTGTGCTGACCAAAGATGTAGGATAAAAACATAGACAAGCAAATTGTAAACTATCTTTGATGGAGTCAATGGACATACCTATCCCCTCTTTATTGCATACCCATCCCCTCTTTATATAGATATATATGTTCAATATTTTTTCAGCATCCTTTAGTAATTTGGTACCATTATCCTCTTCAAATTCTTTCTTTCTCTTTTTTTCCAGGAGATTTTGTTTGCTTATCGAAGCATAAAATACCGCATTGTTGTTGGATATGATTTGTAGCAATTTTATAGATTTCAATGAAATTATCATCAGTGATAATTTGTGAATGAAAAGTTTGAACATCATGAACTTTGAAATATTCACAGATCGAATTCCTGGTTGACCTCTCGTCATGGATTCGCTTGAAATATTAATATAAAGTCTCTGCGCAAACATTTTTTTCGACTGATGTGCTGAGCCAAACTGATCCTTTGATTATATTGTCTGCCACAACGGTCAATTCATCTTCATCAATATCACACATTGGTCTAAAAAAATTAGATCCATGATTATTTATTTTATTTTGAACAATATAAACCTGAGTGATGCTATTAAGTGAGAATGGCAATGAACCACTTTTGTAAAGCACAAATACATACATCCGTTTTCTCTAGAGCTGATCCGATGTCAAAACAAGAGTTAGCTTGTCTTTAAGGATTTCCTTACTTTGAATAACAAAGATATCCATAGATTCACCTTGGAAATCCTGCAAACATAAAAACTTAAAGATAATATTTAATTTACTAATTTCAAAACACAAGAATCAAACTACGAACTTTGATTGATAAGAAGAAAGACTCTATACATGCCAATCATCACTAGAAGCATTTCCCTTTCATGGGAGGGATGGCCTACCACAGGATATCCATTTATCCCTTGATTTTACAACTTGAGAAATGAATGGAGTGTTTGCAAATTCCTTGTTTCATAAATTTTGTTAATGTTTGCATAATTTGTTGGTAACGTTTTGAGGAACATCTTTATGTAGAAGACAAGTTGTTCGATGATAATACCCTGAATGGACCAATTGGCATTTATCAGTTTCAATGATTTTTTTCTGCTCTAAAATAGTATGATGGCCATCCAAGATATAGAAATTTATTGAAGGAAAATTAATTTCCTCTTCATTTATAGGAGGAAATCCCAACTTGGTATCCTTATCAAAAGGAAATAGAATAACATCTCTCAATATTGTTTTAAAAGATGAGACAAGAGATAAAACTATCTTTTCCACAACCTCCTCATCAACATTTCGATATTGCAAATGCAGAGGCGCAATAATACATCTTGTTACAACAATAGAAAAAACTTTCTCATTGAACAAAAAGTATTTGATTTGTTCTTGTTGAACTTGTTTTGAGCTTTCAAAGATCTTAGTCGCTTTCTGCATCATCGCTTTAGAAGGACTTGATTTGAGTGCTTTGAAGGAATATTTGGTCACATCTTTTTCAATATGGTTGAGAAATGATATTCTAAGGTAGAAAATAATTTTTTCATGGTCAACATTTGTCAACTTATTTTCAATATTCATGTAATGCAATGCATACGAGGTTTTCACATCCACAATTCTTTTCTTCCATACCGAAAAAATTCCTTTCTTCAAATGTGATGTGGTATTAATTCCAGACCGATTACAAACATCATATGAGGGAAAAATCCACCCTTGATTCACACAGGAAACTAGATTTGAATCAGGACCATTTTTCATTAGATCTGGTCAAAAATTACAAACCATAAGATCGGTCTTTAGAAGGAAACACAGTCGCTCTCAATCACTTCAACTTGAACATGTAATAAATCGTTAGAAATGGGATTTGTAGATGTCAATATTCCAGTTCGAGTTGGAACTCCTTCCTCATCCAAGCAGAATAGATATAAATCCAGGTACAAATTATCTAGTTCATCCATCTCAACATACCATCCATCTTGAATAAACCAATGTTGTGATATTTTAACAAATCAAGGAACACGATTTCCTGGTATTGACTAAGGATCAACAACGCAGACATATTTTACTTGCAAAACAATAAATATTGTGTAGTTAATATAAAAATTCATACAATGTTTATAATTATCAATTAGTTTTTGTATATTAGATGTATGCTTGCAAATGTTTAGGCGAATGATTGATGGAGAAGGAACAACTACTCCTTTCGAAAATCAATTGATTGATTAAGAGAAAATGAGAGATCGAATGTACATTTTATATAGCTAGTTGAGAAAGAATCGATCATAGAAGGAGTGATCATTATTTCATATTAACTGCCATTTTAATTTGGTATTTATGTTAGAAAAAAACAGATCGAAAATATTACAGGAAGTCACATTTCAATCAAGTGCTACTCCTTACCATTTTAATAGATATTTATTTTGGTTTGTAGAAAATGGATCGATGCATGAAGGAGTGTCTATTCCTTTATCAGAGCTACTTATTTAAAAGTTATCTAGGTAGAATATCTCCATGATATTTGGAGAATATACGAAGGTGCATCCGATCCTTCTTGGGTTTTCTTTTTCTAATAGTTGTATAATACAGAAAGGGTCATTCGATACTTTTGGGTTCAACATTCTAGATATAGATGAATTTTTGGATGACCATTAAGAGCTTCAATAGTTTTACAATTCTCTAATAAATGAAGGGACGAACGATCCTTTCACTCCATGATATTCTTGATATTTGGAGGATATAGGAAGGGGCGTCCAATCCTTCTTGTGTTTACTACTCCTAATAATAATACAATACAAAATGGTCATCCATTCATTCTTGTGTTCACCATTTTGGATATAGATGAATTGTCGGCCTAACATTCATGGGTTGAATATATTTATATTTCTATCATAACTGAAGCGACGATCGACCCTTCTTATGCTCATTATTCTTCTAGTGTTGACCATTTTGAATAAAGATGAATTATCGGCCTAGCCTTCGTAGGTTGATTTTTTTTACATTTCTATCATAAATGAAGGGGCGACCGACCCTTCTTATGCTCATTATTCTTTTCATAATAGTTCTATAATACAAGAACGGTCGGTTGTTCCTTCTTGTTTTCACCATTCTAGATATAGATGAGTTGATGGATGACTATTCATAGCTTCGACAATTTTAAAATTGATTCTACTAAATGAATGGGAAGCTATTCCTTTCACTCCATGATATTCTTGATATTCTTTGTAATGTCCCCTCCCATCATACCAGCATGATAGAGAGGACGTGAGGCTAAAACTAGGCATCTAGCGCCATGAACTCTTACATAATCATTCACATAATATAAAAAGACATATGGGAATGTATAATTATAAGAAAACACATTGGAAGTAATTACAATAATACATCCATCATACATTCACGATATTCATCAAATAAATAATTGCAAAGTTAACACAAGAGAATACTTATCTTAACAAAGTAGTCCCAAGCATCCAGCTATGCATCTGCAACGTTCCACCCAACCATAGGCCAGTTGTGCTTATCAACCTCTGGATACAACTGCCACCCCCGAGTTGGGCATGATTTCTACAAGGAACTAGGGAATAGTAGACTCACACATAGCCAAGCATACACCAAGATGAGCCAAGCCAATATACAATTGGGTTTATCAGGCTACTAGGAAATGGAAAGGAAGAGTTGCTAAGCTAGTGAGCTCAAGCACAGAGTCAGGGATAACCTTACAAGATCTATCTAGCTTGGAACCCACAATACCTACACACCCAGCACAAGGAAGTATTCTTTTCACTGCTGTACAGTCCCTCAAGCCATACCTTCCCCATCTAGTGCTCTCAGGGTGTGCATAGAAGAGTAGCCAAAGCCCTCTTGATCTTCTTGAGAGGTTGTCTCCCCCATTAGGTTTATCAAGCCCTCTCTATCCACTACCACTCCAATCTCTTGCTTACAGTCTCCAAATCAAACAGGGATGCATATAATCAACTAACTACAATGGTTGGACAGGAGAAAAATGTTTGTACAGTGATAAGCATGAAAATGATTCCCTGAGCTTCAGAAAAACGTGGGAAGGCTAAAAATGAACAATGGAGGTTTTGGGAAAACCCCAGGAAGTAGAAATCGTTTTTAGAAAAAAGTCCATGGGCATTTTGGGGCAAAAATGACCTCCATCATAGTCCCAAATCGTGGCCCTTCTCTCCCACCTACTGTACAATGCAAAAACGAGCTCCCAGTCATGGAAAATGCAGGAAAAATGGTGAAAAACGTGATGGGGAAAGACCCTGTAGTTCAGATTGCCTGATAGGGAAAAGACTATGGGTTTAGAATGGCTTTGGGCACCATTTCATGGGTGTTTTCTTGCCCAAGAAGAAAAAATATGAATTCCTAGGTTGATGGCTTGCCCATGCACGAAATTGGCTGCCATACCTCTTCATTCCGAAGGCATTAACTACCTCAACCAATTTCTGGAAGAATTAAATGATTGGGTCCATAACCCAAAATGGGTAGTTGGTGGTTTATGGGTTTTCTCATTGACACATGGATTAACACCATTGGCTCAAGGGTTTGAATAATTCCCCCCCCCCCTATTCCTTGTAGAATCATGCCCCCATCTCTTTGTTGGATTGCATAGCCAATTGTGGGTTTTCCATTAAAATTCATATTTACATGATGTCTTAATTTACATTGTGCCTATCTAGCACAAGAACCATAGGCATCTATTTCTTTAATTATCGATACATAAAACGCTAAATCAATGGTGGAGCCTTGGCCTTGAGCTCCTCACCATGATTATATAACAATATTTACATCATTTACGATTTAATGCATAAAGGGGGTCAAAATGGGGACATTACATTCTTGTGTTTAATATTCCTACTAATCCCACAATACAGGAAAGGTCAACCGTTCATTCTTGTGTTCACCATACTGGATATAGTTGAATTCTCATCCTATCCTTCGTAGATTAAATAGTTTTACATTTCTCTCATAAATGAAGGGTCGACCAACCCTTCTTGTGCTCAGTATTCTTCTAGTGTTCACCATTCTTGACATACATGAATTATTGACCTAGTATTCGTAGGTTGAATATTTTTACATTTATCTCATAACTAAAGTGGCGATTGACCCTTCAGGTGCTTAGTATTCTTTTCATAATAGTTCTATAGTACAAGAAGGGTTAGTCTTTCCTTCTTTTGTTCACCATTCTAGATATAGGTGAATTGCTGGATGATTACTCGTAGCTTCGACAGTTTTACAATTATCTACTAAACGAAGGGGAGACTGATCCTTTCTATCCATGATATTCTTGATATTTGAAGGATATAAGAAGGGGTGCCAGATCCTTCTAGTGTTTACTATTTCTACTAATATTACAATACAGGAATGGTCGACCATTCATTCTTCTATTCACCATTCGAGATATAGATAAATTTTCAGCCTAACATTCATAAATTAAATATATTTATATTTCTCTCGTAAATGAAAGGTCGACTGACCCTTCTTGTGCTCACTATTCTTCTAGTGTCCACCATTTTGGATATACATGAATTGATGGCCCAACCTTTGTAGGTTGAATATTTTTACAATTCTCTCATAAATGAAAGGGCGACTGACTCTTCTTCTTCCCAATATTCTTTTCATATTAGTTCTAAACTGCAAGAAGGGTCGGTCGATCCTTCTTGTGTTCACCATTCTGGATATAGGTGAATTGATGGATATAGGTGTTCACAATTCTGTACTAAATGAAGGAGTGGCCGATCCTTTCTCTCTATGATATTCTTGATATTTCAAATATATAAGAAGGGGTACTATACGAAGGAGTGGCTGATCCTTTACTATTCCTACTAACCCTACAATACAAGAAGGGTTGGTCATTCATTCTTTTGTTTTCTCTCATAAATGAAGGGTAGGCCGACCCTTCTTTTCGAAAGTCGGAAGTCAGGACAATTTTTTTTATATGTTATAACTTAGCCAATGTCCCGGTCCCTACTATTTAATGTAGAAGTAGGAATTCGGGAATTGTCGGCCTAGCCTTCGTAGATTAAATATTTTTACATTTCTCTCGTAAATGAAGGGTCGACCGACTCTTCTTGTGCTCAATATTCTTCCAGTGTTCACCATTCTGGATATACATGAATTGACGGCCTAACCTTCATAGGTTGAATATTTTTACAATTCTCTCATAAATGAAGGGGTGAGTGACCCTTCTTCTACCCAATATTCTTTTCATAATAGTTCTATACTTCAATAAGGGTCAGTCATTCCTTCTTGTGTTCACCATTCTGGATATAGGTGAATTGCTAGATATAGGTGTTCACAATTCTCTACTAACCGAAGGGGTGACCGATCCTTTCTCTCCATGATATTATTTATATTTCGAGGATATAAGAAGGGGTTCCTGATCCTTATGGTGGTTACTATTCCTACTAATCCTACAATAAAAGAAGGGTCGACCGTTCATTCTTTTGTTTTCTCTCATAAATGAAGGGTTAGTCGATTCTTCTTGTCAGAATTCGGAAGTCAGGACAAACATTTTTTATATGTTATAAATTAGCCGATGTCCCGATCCCTACTATTTATTGCAGAAGTCAGAAGTCGGGAATCGTCTGCCTAGCCTTCGTAAATTAAATATTTTTACATTTCTCTCGTAAATGAAGGGTCGACTGTTCATTCTTCTGTTTTCTCTCATAAATTAATGGTTTTCCGACCCTTATTGTCGGAATTCAAAAGTCGGGACAAACATTTTTTATATGTTATAACTTAGCCAATGTCCCGATCCCTACTATTTACTGCATAAGTAAGAAGTTGGGAATTTTCGGCCTAGCCTTCGTAGATTAAATATTTGTACATTTATATGGTAAATGAAGGGTTGAACGACCCTTCTTGTGCTCATTATTATTCAAGTGTTCACCATTCTGGATATTCATGAATTGACAGCTTAACCTTCATAGGTTGAATATTTTTACAATTCTCTCATAAATGAAAGGGTGACCGATCCTTCTTCTGCCTGATATTCTTTTCATAATAGTTCTATATTGCAAGAAGGGTTGATTGATCCTTCTCATGTTCAACATTATGGATATAGGTGAATTGTTGGATATAGGTGTTCAAAATTCTCTACTAAACGAAGGGGTGGCCGATCCTTTCTCTCCATGATATTCTTGATATTTCGAGGATATAAGAAGGGGTTATGGATCCTTCTCCTACAATATAGGAACGGTCAGCCGTTCATTCTTCTGTTTTCTCTCATAAATGAAGGGGCGACCGACCCTTCTTCTACCCAATATTCTTTTCATAATAGTTCTATACTGCAAGAAGGGTCAACCGATCCTTCTTGTGTTCACCATTATGGATATAGTTGAATTGCTGGATATACGTGTTCACAATTCTCTACTAAACGAAGGGAAGACCAATCCTTTTTCTCCATGATATTATTGATAATTCGAGGATATAAGAAGGGGCGCCCGATCCTTATGGTTTTTACTATTGCTACTAATCCTACAATACAGGAAGGGTTGGCCATTCATTCTTTTGTTTTCTCTCATAAATGAAGGGTCGATTGACCCTTCTTGTCAGAAGTCAGAATTCATAAGTCAGGACAAACATTTTTTATATGTTATAACTTAGCCAATGTCCCGATCCCTACTATTTACTGCGGAAATCAGAAGTCGGGAAAGTAATATTTTTATTTGATTTTTCTCCTGATGTATGGGTGCCGACCCACAAGCAATCATGTATTTTTCTACCGATGTTCCGATGTCAATGATTTCTGAAGAACCTTTATACCATAACATCAATAAATATCATCTACACACCATTGCAGCTTGAACCGCGACTCTACCCTACACAGACTTGGTAAAATGGATGATCAAGTTTGCTGATATCCAGACTTCGACGTCCAAATATGCAAACCAGCTGGTGTATGCTTCCTATAAGCTTGGCACTTTCACCATGATGTACTCATTGAATAATCCACAGGTATTTCTCAACCAAGAATTCATGAAAGCATTTGAGGCCCTTGTTTCTTGCACAACAGATCCCATTTTGTTAATAAAATAGGAACCCCTATAATTTTGATTTTAATAAGTCATATGAATTATTTTGTCTGTGTTTTAATATTGTAATTTTAACATGTGTTTTACTAGGTTATTTTATGTAGGGTGTTATCACTTAGATATTTTCCCAGACTGTAAGAAAAAATTTCCAAGGTAACCTCAAACCAATATTTAGGAGTGAAAACTAACTTTTTCAATTCAAAGGGGGATCCCTTATGAATCTGTTATCTAATGGTCACTCATAGCAGTTCACCTTTTTAAAACAATGGCTATATATTTAGTTACAACATACAATTTAACAAAGTGGTTGAATAAAAAACAAAATCCATTAGGTATTGAGTCAACGCATGCATTTGTCAAAATTATTTAATAGACTGGCGGTAGGATAAATATTTCACAGAGGAATATAATTTCTACAGACAAATAGCAATTTTATGAATGATAGAAGATTAAAGAAAACAATACATTAACATATAATATTTAACTGGGATTAATTCTTCATTAATTTGGAAGAAAGAACATTGACAATATTTAAATGTGTATATCAGAGCATATAAAATGAATTCTAACTCACATAGTTCATTCAAATATGAGGTAATGTGATAAGATGGTGTAACAGGAAATAACTTCACACAATAGAAATTAACAAACTAAAGAAAGTGACAACATATGAACCTCTGTTTCCGATAGACCTGTACTTCTGATCTTCATTAAAGTCTTCAAAAAATATTACATCACTAAGTATTTTTTTCTTCTCTCGGATCCAACCCCAATTAATTTGTAAAATCAAAATTTATACAAAATGTTCTTTGAATAAACCCTAACTGATTATTTGCTAAAAATAGAAATTTCAAAGAAATCTCTAAACTTTAGGAACATTTGTTTTGCTATTGACCAAGCTGATAACGTGTTGCTTTGATTTGGTCTAATGTAATAACTTAGGCAGTTTTTTTTTTTGTAATTAAAAGGACATCATATTAATTGAAGAAAACAGAGATACATAGCCACTTATAGCAGAACCGAGTTTCAGATCTTAACCCCCAAAACCAATGTCTCTACCAGCAATACAAATCCGGATAAAGCATGCCTGAATTTTAAATACTAACCCCATAACCAAAGTCTAGACATAATAAATACATATTACACAGCCTACACCCCAAGGCTGAACCATGCACTGAGAACTCAAAATTATAGACACATGCCAAAAAACTGAACTGACCCCTATCACTGATAATCCATTTTCTAACTAAAAGCTGAACTACAGATAATAAAAACATGAAGCGAGAACCTTTAAGCAGGCTGTCAAACCCCCGTTCCATCAGAAGTCTTAGCCAAGGAGCCACTCGCATCTATCTTCTGGGCTTAAGTGATCACCTCCGACAGCTAGGGAGAAGTAGTAGCAGTGAATGAAACAACCATTGGTTGGTTCTCATCCTTCCTGGGAGTCTTGCTGGAAGGAATCCAATTTTGTTGGCATCCAAACCGGGATAGTGAAATGAGAGGCCAAGATTTTTTGCAATTGCATCAATCTTGCAATGCATAAGCCTATTATCCGCATTGTGGGCCTTCCATGCCTTAATCGGCACCTCATCCCCTTTCCTATTCAGGTTCCCCTCCATCAACACATTGGCCAAGAGGTTCTTGGTAACCCAATATCTCATCACCATCCTATCATATGCCGAGGCGCGAACCACCATAGAGCCTGGATTTGTAACCCAATATTCAACTATGCTTTGGACTTTCACTATAGGCATACCCTTAACGTCTTTCCAAAGCTTTTCCTCCATTACCTCAATGTCTATCCTTTTGGAATCAGGAATACGATCACAGAAGAAAGCCGCATCAGTTTGTGCCTGCAATTGGGCTCTTGTGACCCTCCTCCCCCCTCCTCATTTTCCTAAGACCTTTTCCTTTCCTTTCAAAGCCGCACCAGCCAGAGCTGACCCAGAAGGAGCTATAGAATCTCGATTTGGGGCCATGACGTAACACAAGACTAATAGCAGAAAAAACTCAGGAGGTCGTAATTGGATGAAACCATTCTGAAATAGATGACTCAAAGCAAGATCCATAAAGACACAGCTATTACCATCAACTGCCTTGGAGCAGGAATGAAGCCCACACAGGAGCGAGATCAAATAAAAGGGGCATCTTCTAATGCTGAGATCGTCCATACCATAAATGGTCAAGCATTCCGAAGAACTAACCAGGCTCAGATACGTACCATCACCATAAACCAAACTGATTGCCACCATTGTGCGAGCATACGGAGATCGCATCAAATTTACTATCACGATTACAAAACAACTTAAGACGTACCACCCTCGTAGTCCCATAATGATTAAACCATGGGTTATATCCTTCTCTGATATTAACCTCCCCATCATCCAAGAATCATGGATGAAACCTCCGAATGACCTCTGTATTGTCCTCGGGGGGCGATCTGTCCTTTGTTCTCCACCTGTCCTCCTCTCATGTCCTCCTCTGCCAGTTGTAGGCACCTCGGGGGCCAGGATTCATTGCAGAAACCGTCCATGCATCCCACCACGTGGCCTTTTCTCCTATCCACCTCAAGGTTAGCCATGTAATCAGCCACTTTATTGGCTTCCCACCTGACGTGGAGAAAGGACAACTGATTATTAGATTGAAGAAGGTGGCAAAGAGTCTCCAGACGGTGTGAGAGATCCCAGTTGGACGTAACATGCTCCATTGATTTACCCTGTGCCAGGCCTTTAGCCATTTGGATAATGATATGCGAGTCTCCCTTGATAATGGCTAGGAAGAGTCTTTCTTGAATAATTAACTTCAGACCGATGATAAGCCCATCCAGATCTGTTGAATTATTTGTGTCATAGACTAGGTGTCCAAAAAAGACAAGCATAACCTCTCCCCTCTCATTTCTACATACCCCACCAAAACTAGCAGGCCTCGGGTTACCGCGCGATGCCCCATCAAACTTCATCTTAAAGAATAATGACACAGGGGGGGACTAGGACTTAGGAATAGATTGTTTGCAAAGTTAGTCTTTTCTGTGGAGCCCAAGTAAATCCTCCTTGCCTAGATCCCAACCATTAGCAATGAGCATTTCTCCCTCCGTAAGGTTTTTGTCTTCGTTAGTCCATTGGAGACTCCTAACCGTTTCTTGGATGTTGCAAACCAACGTAGTCCATACCGCCTCCTTATTCTAACTTTTATCCCAAATAATCCTTCCATTTATTTCCTTCCATAAGTTCCAACAAATAATTCCAGGGAACATTTGCTAGATGAAAGCAATAATGGGATTATTAAATGCTTTAGCATCCCAATTACTTAGAGAGAGCTCTGGTTGACCATGAGCTCGGTCGCTTCTTTGAAAAATCATGGCTCCTTTGTCCCATAGGAATCAGGAAACCTCACATTCGTCCAGAAGATGGTCCGTAGTTTCCTCACTATTTCTGCAAAGCGAGCAACAGGATGGTCCTTGAATACCTCTTTTCTTAATATTTTACCTCGTTAGGACTCTTTGCCATATGACCAACCAACAAAAGATTGTTGATTTTGGCCAGGGGTTCATTTTCCAAATCTTAGCCCAATAACTATGACCATCCTCTACTCGATTCATGTGGAGGTCATAGGATTCCTTAATGCTTAAAACACCTTTCTTTTTGTAACCCCAGCGAAGCTTATCAGGGCCCGTCCTGATTCGAATATATCGTTCTTGAAGAATTTCTCCAAAAGATTGACCATCCCTTATATTAGTAAGATCATTCCACCAATCTTGGTCCATCCAATTCCTACTAAAATTCCCAGGTATATTAGACCAGTAATGATAGACCTTCGATTTTCCTTCCATCAAAACTTTGCTTCTGAGATCCTGCCACTATTGATCACTCCCTAATTTCGAGAATTGATTCCATGAATCATCCCAGAAGTTGGCTATCTCCCCATCTCGAATTTCCCAGAAGCTATGATCCTGCACCATTTTCCTTCCTATCATATCTTTCCTCCAAATGTGGGAGCCTTCGATATCTATTTTGAAATGAATTAATTCGTTGGGGGATGGGTCCTAGCATACTTGATTTACCACAGTTTTTCCCAGGGCTTGTTACTATGATTGCACCAGCTCCACCACAACTTTGCACCTTGGATGTCACTAACAACTTTTGGATCGCGAAGTCCCAATCCACTCTTGTCCTTTGGTTGGCAAAGGACATCCCATCGAATCAAGGAAAACTTAGACTTGGATGCCCTACCTCCCCATAAGAAATTGCGCTGAATACCTCTAATTTCATGAGGGATAGAATTAGGAGCTGACAAAAGAGAAAAGAGATAGATAGGCATGGCCTGAAGAATAGATTTAACCAAAATGAGCATGCTGGGGAAGTTAAGTGGTCTATTGGTCCAATTCTGCAATCTGTTCTTTATTCGATTTAGAAGATCTTGCCAAGAAATCCCACTAAGGGAGTCGTCAGAGAGATGCGCACCCAAAAATTTAGTGGGGAGGGTACCTTTAGAAAAGTTGAGAAGGCACAGGATATTGCATTGAGTAACATTGGGAGTGTTAAAAAAGAACACTTGAGACTTATCTGGATTATCTTCAAGCCCCGATGCCTTAGCAAAAAGATTTAGACTTTTTTAAAGGCATGGGATTCTTAGACTGAAGGGTGCCCCATAAGGATGGTGTCATCAACAAATTGTTGGTGAGTCTATTTTGTCAAACCTGCATGGAGATCTAGACCCCGAAGTTCCCCAGCCCCTGCTTTAGCCTTAACCAGGCGACCCAATCCATCCGCCATTAGGATGAATAGAAAAGGGGATAGGGGATCGCCTTGCCTAATGCCACGAGAGGATTGAATATGCTTGGTGGGGGAGCCATTAAGAAATATGGAGAAAAAGGGGGTAGTGACAAGATTCAAAATCTAGCTTACCCAATCAACATCAAAACCATAAGCTTCCAACATTCCACGCATATACTGCCAATTTAATTTGTCATATGCTTTGGCAATGTCCAATTTGATTAACATACCTGATTTTCTGGTGGTTTTTAGGGAATGAATGGTCTCATGAGCCAAAATAATACCATCCAAAATTTGTCTCCCTTCCACAAAACCCGACTGTTCTGGGCTTATCAGGAGAGGGAGAATGGGTTTAAGACGATTAGCAATTACCTTAGTAATAATTTTATAAATAACGTTGCATAGGGAAATTGGCCGAAAATTTTTAGGCACCTCTACCCCGTCCTCCTTGGGGATTAGGGCTAGAAAAGTGGCATTGAAGGCCTTAAACCCCCCCCCCCACTTCGGGGAGATTCTTCCACAATGTCAGCCACTTCCTGCTTGATAAGATCCCAAAAGCAATGAACAAGTTGGTGGTGAAACCGTCAAGCCCAGGGGCTTTTCCAAGAGCCATTTGCTGCATGGCTTCGTCAACGTCTTGCAAGGAAACATATTTATTCAGGAGCTTGTTGTGCTCATTTGTGACCAATATGGGGATGTGCCTGGTGATTCTGGTAATAGCAGAGCTACGGTCCATCCTATCCCATTGAGAATATCCAAAAAATGGAGAACTAGTTCATCATCAATCTCTTGTCTAGATTCCGCATGGGTCCCATCAGATTTTCTCAGTTTATAGATTTTCGATTTGTGGCGATCATGAACCACATAATTATGAAATAATTTTTTATTCCGTTCTCCTTCTTGAAGCCATTGAATTCTAGATTTATGGTTCCAAAAAATCTCTTCTTGCTTTTCATGAGCTTCCAGTTGTGTCAACAGGTTGAACTCCTGTTCTTTTAGCTCATCAGTCCATCCTATTTCCATACCCTGACATTGTACCCTTTCCAAGTCAGCCACCACCCTAGCCTTGTCCTGGAAGATATTCCCAAAGTTTGACTTGTTCCAGTCTTTGATTTTGACTTTTAAGGCTTTTAATTTTTGCTGGAATTGGAACATTTTTGTTCCCCAGGGAGGGACAATCTCCTGCCACCACTGTCCCACTAGATCCTTAAAGTATTTATGCTCTAGCCAAATTTGTTCAAACCTAAAAGGTTTGAAACAGGAGGAATTGGAGCCATCCCATTGGAGACAGATATGCCAATGATCAGATCTATCCGCCGGCAAGACAAATGCATGGGATTCCCCACCATTTCTGACCAAATCTTCAGTGGTCAGAAATTTGTCGATGCGTGAAGCCACCAGGTGGGAATCCCCTCACCTATTGTTTCAAGTGTATAACCCATTACCTATCTCAATGTCTATGAAAGGTCCCTGGGTAATAAAATCGCCAAAAGCTTCCGGATATTTATCCAAATTTCTCCTATGTCCTGTCTTTTCGTCCAAAGATGCTATGAGATTGAAGTCTCCCCCAATAATCCAGGAATCACAAGAGGCCTGTTCACGCAGCCATGATAACTGATGGATGAATGCCCCTTTTTGAGGGAAAGCGCTAGGCCCATAAACATTTACAAGTCTACCAGAAGAGCCAGTATCACGGTCTTTGAACAGGGCACTCAAGGAAAAGTGAGTGGCCCACAACTCTAATAGACCTACTCTAATAGACCTACTGCATCAGGCCAAAAAAAATTGCCATACCCCATGCAAATCCATTACAATCAATAGCCATCACAGCGCTTCCTTTCCATATTTTTTGCTTAATACGCTCCAGAACAAGAGAACTACATTTTGTTTCATGGAGTAAGAGTATCCGGTTTTTCCTACTTAATCTTCCTGGCCAAAGTCTTGACCTTCCTGGGGTGGTTGCACCCTCTGATATTCCATGATATCAGCTTCATTGAGTAACCTTATGGACTTCAGAGAAGGCATCTAGTATCGTGGGATACTGGCCAGACTCAATTAACTTTACGCCTATCTCAACAATTCTCTATTTGTTTGTTTTTCTGCCCCTCTTTGAGTCAGCCTCCGAGGGTTTTCTTTTGCTTCCCTTCTGAGGATCAGAGGCTATTCCTAACTGCTGAGGTACTTTGGCACTAATGATGGCTTCCTTGAGAAGTTCTAACTGCTGCCTGGTAGCGTAACCTTTCCCTTTCTAGTCCCATTCCCTCTTAATCTCGTCGAGATTTAAATCCCCGAGCTCCATATCCTCCTCTTCATCCTCCTCCATTGGTTCTGCAGGATTTATGCCAGTTTGAGCCTGCTCCATTTCCTCTATTATTCCTTCCATTGGATCAACTTTTTCTTTACCTTTGTTCTTGCCAGTCATCTCCTCTTCCTGGTGATCCTCTAGAATCTAGAACGGATTAGATGTCTCGATCCCCTTCCCCTGGGGTTCCTTCCCTCCCTTAGTTTGTCTTGCCATTTTATTTCTTCTTCTATTACGAACCTGGGAAAAACCTTCCTTGTCCATACCACCTTCTAGGCGACTTTTCGAGGGCGGAGGGGAAAAAGAACTTACCTGTGGGCAATCTCTACCCAAATGGCCATATGCATGACATTGACACCATCGAAAAGGAAGTTGTTCTTAATCTAGAGGCTAAACCCACTCCTCGTCCTCCCAGTTTAAACTAATTGCTTCAGGAAGCTCCTTTGACAGATCCATATAGACACATATCCTTGCATATGCAGTGTAATGCTGTTGTTTGGTTTGGTCTACGACTTTAACAAATTCACCCAGCGTGTTGCCAATATCTTGAAGAATCTCCACATCCCAGTATTCATAGGGTAGGGAAAATAGACTGATCCATACCAGGGCCACTATCACATCCTCAGTCTCTGGGTTGAATCTTTCCTTCCAGGGCCTAAGATATAACCCAACAGAGAAGAAAAAATACGAGCCTCCTTCTACAACTTGATCTCTATCCTCCACATTGAATAAAATAACGGTAAAAAACCCCTTAGCACCCAGTTGAAGGTCATAATGACCCTTAGGTTTCCATGTTGTCTTGATCCAATTCACCAACTCTCATTCTTTAGGGACAGTCCCCACGAATTTCCCAATTAGGGATTCTTCATGCCATTTTTCTATTCTCTCACGGATCTTGTTTGATTTGATCTGCATGGCAGGGATCTTCAATGATCTAGGTAGGCATCCACCTAGTCCCATTCCTTTCCTAAATCCATTTCTGACTATCTCCTGAGACTCCCTAGAACTGACCACCTGTAGAGCTGATGGTGGCGGCCGTCGGGGGGAGCTTGTCCCCATCAAAAAGATTGGGGAGAGGGCCCCGAGCCCACTGCTCTCAACCTGTCATGGTTGGGCGTGTGATCACACTAGGACCAGCTGCCACACCCTAGAGTCAAGCCGTCACTACTTCACAACCCTGTAGATCTAGGGTTTCCCTCCTCGCATCCAACAATTACTAGAGCTCAACCTTCTCTTTTGAGCATTGTTAATCATAACTCAGGCAGTTAACAAAGGAACCACAACTTCATTTCAAATTAAGACACCTGAATATTCATTCTTGATATACCATGTATTTTGTTTCCTAATTTTTTCGACAATTTTCCATTGCCCTTGATTTGGGATTTCATAACCCATCATTTATTTCACTATCACCTCCAATTCTATGCATGTTGTGTAACATACAACTGGCAGATCCTTCTTAATCATTAGAAATTGATCAAATATTTCAAAATCATCGGTCAATTTCTCAATTTTTGTATTTCCAGTTAATCCTTTAACAAAACCTTCAAATTTCAAGTGATCCATATGAGAATGCACTATCAAAATGTGATAATTCTCTTGAGTCATTAATTTTCCATCAGCACTCCAAAAAGAAGGTAGACCATTTTCAAAAAGCATTTGAAATGATTTCTTAAAATTTTGAACTTGAAGGAACATCTATTGCACTTTGTCTTGTACTTATTTAACACAATCATGCTTTCCAATAATTCATATTTCCCAAATGATGATTACTGGTATGTCTTTGATTCCAAAACTCTACATAACTGATTGAGTTAGAGTGTTTAAAAAACTGACTTTATTTTGAGCTTTTTCTAAAGGCCTTTTGTTTAATGTCTCGTTTTCCACTTTACACCTATGGAGAGCTATTTTTTCTATAACATCTTTATCAACCATAAAATTCAAAAGTGACCAAAATTTGGTGACTTTCACTGATATCACATCCCATATAATGTGTTTAGCTCCTCATATTGGAAGCTTACTTGTCAATCTATCTTTTAATTCATCAACTTTCTTTTGCAATTGTTTTCTATCACTCAAAGCTTTTTTCTTTCTTCGGAATTTTGAATTACTTCCTTTTTCAAATTCTAGTTTTCCGCTTTCAAATCTTCTATCTCTACATATTTTGGACTAATTTGTGACAGAACATTGGCCAGTTCCTATGTGGAGGAATTATCCATTTTGTTAAAATTCAATATGCTAAGACAGAAAATAGCAGCATTACATTCCATTTCACAATAATAGCATATACAGGATCACTGAAGAAACAACAAGCATAGCATAAACACAAGAGACAGAGATTTATCCTGGGAAACCCTCATGGGGTAGAAAACCCAGCAAAGCTTCCTCAATATAGATGACCAGCAGTATACAAAGATGCAAACCCTGAGCATAAGCTCCTTCTCCTCCATAGCAGACCTCTCCTCCACAAATGCGCCTTTCTCAAGTGAGTGAGTGTGTGTAATGAGGAACACACCTCCTCTATTTATACACTACTCTGATATGTATTTTACACAAGTACACGTAGGCTCGTATTTAACCAATAGGTTAAATACCCCACTACAACTAACTGGGCCGACCCCTCTAGGGTGGTCTAATAACCCTTTGACCCACATAACACATACAGGGCCGACCCCTACTAGGGAAGTCTAATAACCCGAGTTACCACATTCCGACGGAGGAATAAACATCTCCGGATATACAATAAGATCTTCACGGAGGAATGAAACATCTCCGGAATAATAAAGTACAAATATAATATTCTTTGAAGTTACAATATCTTAACACTCCCCCTTAACGAGAAGGATATTATAACAACATCTGCACGAGCAAGGAGTCATCAACATCATATATGATACATCTATAAATCATTGGAAGCTTTCTTCAATTTGTCTTCATCAGTAACTCAAACAGTTACTGGTACATCAATGTCAACATTAATATCAGCATTACGATCATCAGCATCGTAATCACACGATCAACAGCATCATCATCACACTATCAACAGCAGCACGATCAGCATCGTCATCATACGATCATCAGCATCGTCATCACACGATCATCAGCATCGTCATCACACGATCATCAGCATTGTCATCACACGATCATCAGCATCGTCATCATACGATCATCAGTATCGTCATCAGCATCGTCATCACACGATCATCAGCATCGTCATCAGCATCGTCATCATACGATCATCAGCATCATCATCACACGATCATCAGCATCGTCATCACACGATCATCAACATCGTCATCATACGATCATCAGTATCGTCATCAGCATCGTCATCACACGATCATTAGCATCGTCATCATACGATCATCAGCATCATCACCGCACGATCATCAGCATCGTCATCATACGATCATCAGCATCGTCAAGGAATGATGTAAACCAGTCATGTACCTTTTGAACCGAAGTCCAGGGACGATCCAGTCCTATCATTATCGAAGACATACATCTACAGCTCTTCTTTCGGACTTAAGTCCAGGAATGATCCAATCCCTTCATTATCGGAGACATACGTCTACGGCTCTTCTTTCGGACCGAAGTCCAGGAATGATCCCAATCCCTTCATTATCGGAGACATACGTCTACGGCTCTTCTTTCGGACCGAAGTCCAGGAATGATCCCAATCCCTTCATTATCGGAGACATACGTCTACGGCTCTTCTTTCGGACCGAAGTCCAGGAATGATCCCAATCCCTTCATTATCGGAGACATACGTCTACGACTCTTCTTTCGGACTGAAGTCCAGGAATGATCCCAATACCTTTATTATCGGAGACATACGTCTACGGCTCTTCTTTCGGACCGAAGTCCAGGAATGATCCCAATCCCTTCATTATCGGAGACATACGTCTACGGCTCTTCTTTCGGACTGAAGTCCAGGAATGATCCCAATCCCTTTATTATCGGAGACATACGTCTACGGCTCTTCTTTCGGACCGAAGTCCAGGAATGATCCCAATCCCTTCATTATCGGAGACATACGTCTACGGCTCTTCTTTCGGACTGAAGTCCAGGAATGATCCCAATCCCTTTATTATCGGAGACATATGTCTACGGCTCTTCTTTCGGACCGAAGTCCAGGAATGATCCCAATCCCTTCATTATCGAAGACCTCACGTCTACGGCTCTCTTTAGGACTGAAAGTCCAGGGATGATCCCAATCCCCTCAACTGTCCACTAAGGACTTCATTCTCGGAGACCTCACGTCTACGACTCTCTTTAGGACTGAAAGTCCAGGGATGATCCCAATCCCCTCAACTGTCCACTAAGGACTTCATTCTCGGAGACCTCACGTCTACGGCTCTCTTTAGGACTGAAAGTCCAGGGATGATCCCAATCCCCTCAACTTTCCACTAAGGACTTCATTCTCGGAGACCTCACGTCTACGGCTCTCTTTAGGACTGAAAGTCCAGGGATGATCCAATCCCCTCAACTGTCCACTAAGGACTTCATTCTCAGAGACCTCACGTCTACGGCTCTCTTTAGGACTGAAAGTCCAGGGATGATCCAATCCCCTCAACTGTCCACTAAGGACTTCATTCTCGGAGACCTCACGTCTACGGCTCTCTTTAGGACTGAAAGTCCAGGGATGATCCAATCCCCTCAACTGTCCACTAAGGACTTCATTCTCGGAGACCTCACGTCTACGGCTCTCTTTAGGACTGAAAGTCCAGGGATGATCCAATCCCCTCAACTGTCCACTAAGGACTTCATTCTCGGAGACCTTACGTCTACGGCTCTCTTTTAGGACTGAAAGTCCAGGGATGATCCAATCCCCTCAACTGTCCACTAAGGACTTCATTCTCGGAGACCTCACATCTACGGCTCTCTTTAGGACTGAAAGTCCATGGATGATCCAATCCCTTTCTGTATTCTCATCTATACAAGAGCAGTTATCACATTAGCATGTATTCTCACCAATACATCAAAACATGTATACATCATACCAAAACATGTATACATCACAACTCGCATGTATTCTTACTAATACATCAAAACATGTATACATCACATCTAGCATGTATTCTTACTAATACATCAAAACATGTATACATCACACAAAAACATGTATACATCACAACTAGCATGTATTCTTACTAATACATCTAACATCAAAACATGTATACATCACAACTAGCATGTATTCTTACTAATACATCAAAACATGTATACATCACACAAAAACATGTATACATCACAACTAGCATGTATTCTAAGTATAAGAGTCCTAAATATTTCTAAGTAACTGGGTGTAGGGAACAGGTTACCTCATCAACGACCTTGTTGTTTGATGAGACAATCTCATCAGTAGTGACTATACTACTCCCCCTTTCGAGGAGGGTCCTTTTGAACTACACCAAGCTTGTCTCAGAAGTATTCAAACTTCACTCGAGACAGAGGTTTGGTTGGTAACTTCTTCACTTGACGTAGAGGCTTGGTTAGTACAACGGTAACCTGTTACAAATTCAAACTTTTAGAGTTCCTTTCTGTGTCATATCTTGTTAGTTCCCTATGTTCTTTGATTTATCATGGAACACTAGATTCTATGTCATCTTGATACAACTCTAATTATCACATAGGATCTCAGTTGGTTCTATCTCTAAGTCAAACAATCCTAAAGCCAAACTTCTTCACAACTAGCAGAGCAAGTAGCCATATATTCCGCTTGTGCTGAGAGTCACACTAGACTGCTTCCAGCTAAACCACGAGATCATGGCTAATCCCAAACAATAACATCCTCTCGATGTGTTCTTCTTGTCTGATACACTTCCTGCCCAAACAGAATCTGAATAGCCATCTGAAGTCATGATATTCAAGATAGCATAGATCAAATTCTATCGTGTCCTTTATGTGCCTCATCACATACTTTGCAACTATCAGGTAAACACATCTAGTTTCCACTAGATACTAACTCCTAGTATATGTTAGATATATCAAAGACCCAATAATTTGACTGTACAGAGTTATATCCACTAACTCTGATGAGTTATCCCCTAACAGCTTCAAGCTGGAATCCATAAGAGTGGCCATTCCAACACCTCAAGTCATATTTCTCATCATACTTTCCCTGGTTGAGAAATATTCCTTCTAAGCCTTGCCATACTTCCAGACCTAGGAAGTAAAGCATTAATTTGAGATCTTTCATTTTTCATTTCTGCATTGAATGATCTTCTGCATATCTATCTGTGCCATCTCTCGTTAGATGGGTCTACTGAAATGAGCCTCAATATCATTCGAACTCTGTGGTGAGTTCCTTCTTGCATCCATGTCATATGTGTATCATATTCAACCTTGTAGCAAAGGTTGAGATCCACATCACCCATATTAAGCTTATCAAATTATTATCGATCCTAGGTACCTATACAGAACCTGATTCATACTTCTTCTTTAATTACACCATACTTGGAGCAAACATCTTGTCGTGATTCTCTTCCCCTTTCTAAGAGAATCTTCTAGCCATGAGCCTTCTATATTTTGTTTGATTTGTAAATCTTCTTGTTTGAACATCCACCACTTGTACGGTGTCCATGACCTTTCCTACAAATCAAAATTAAGTACATGATTAGTAATACTTCATAATCATCAAGAGATAACCCATTATGCATATAGATATCATTTACATAGTGATGCAACTATTTTGACCAATACTTTGGCACAACACTTTCCCATATCCTGTATGCATACAGTGGCTATCTAGATGCCTTCCATCTCTACCAGAACATACTATCGAGAGTGTGCACAACTCTCAGCATGTCAGCAAAGAGGTTTCATTCTAGACAAGCAACAATGGAATGTTTGTCCAAACATATGCACATTAGTTGTATACTGTTCAATGCTCTATGAATGTTTACACTCAACATTATATATTCTAGGAATACAAATATGCATGCAGGAAATATCATTACTATTTCAAATAGCAACTCAAATACTTATCTTTTATGTTTGTGTGGCTGCCTCCCGCTTGATCTTCTGTATGTCTTTTGAACTTCTATTCATTCTGTACCACTGTGCATGCTCAAGAGTCATCCTCATGATCTCATACACAAACATACACTCATTAGTATATTCTAAATGCTATCAAAACATTATAGTACTAAATAATCTTGAAAACGTATAGTCATGATTATAGTTAATAAACATTAGTATTCAAGATTTCAGGGAAGTCTTCTTTTACTTATGCATATCATTGATAAAAGATATAATATGCATAATCCCTTGATTACTAACTTTATGAATAAGCATAACCAATCATTCCAAGTATACTTATATAAGGGATCCTAACACAAGGTAAGATTCATGGGAAACATACTTGGATTAGTATACCTACTTGGTTATGTACAACATACCTAAACAACCTCTTCAATGATTTAGAGATCCTGAGCTAGAACCTGCATGTCTCATAGGTTAAGCATAATATAACAAAGTCATACATACCTCGTAAGTAGAACAAAGATTATGGATGAGTCTTTGTCTTCATGTTTTCATGGTCATGGAGCCTGATTTGTCTTTTGTGATGTACCTGTACTTGTTAGCAGACAACCTCAACCTCACACAACACCATAATGCATTAGTACAATCATAAGTGTCAACACCCTAACTAATGAATATCTTCTATCATGCATTCATAATTTTGTTAAGGTGATACAACAAATCTAAAATCAAGATTGTACTAACTGTAATAACATGAAGACAAACATACCATAAACTTAATCATGAACAAATCTCAAAACATACCTCGATGAGTCATACCTATCGAGATCGCTTGTAATCTCCTTATGTAAAGCCTTAGCCTCATCTCCCTCTGAAACATGAACTCCTTCACTTATGTAGGTGACCAATCCATCTTCTTCTAGGATTAACTCTATCCACTTGATTTGCAAGAACTGGACCTGGAGCTGGATATGGGTTTGTCAGAGAAACCCCAAAAATTCAAACTTTGAATTTCAGAGTTCCGAAAGGATAGAAATATGCGCCTTGATGAGCTGATCAAACTGATATATTTAGAATTTGAAAACTGCAAAGTTTTACTCCTCAATTTTGCCTTTGAAACTTTCGGATTCACTGGACGTGACCCTGAACTGGGGTTTGATGAAGCCCACTCTTTTGCCCCATCAAAAAGTTTGATCCAAAGCTCTAAGCTTCTATTTTTCTGAGGAGCTTCCAGCCGTGGTCACAGATTTCAAAAATTCCCATTTTTACAGAAGCCCTAATTTTCCACTTTTCTGATCAAAGTCCCGAACTAGGGTCTAATCAAGCCCGGCCTTCTGCCCAACCAAAAATTATGATCTTGGTCTCTAAATTTCTATTTTGATGAGTAGCATCCGGCCGTGGTCTCCGATTACAAAAATTCCAACTTTCTTCAAAGCCCTAAATTTCGGAAGCCATGAATGAAGGTACCAAAAAAATAATTCTGTTTTGACAGAAATATGTACCTGATTGTTTCTGGTGTAACTCCGAAATTTTTGATCCACAGGGTCTGAAAATTTTTTCTGAGATAGCCTGACCTGTTAGCTTTCCATCCTGACAGGTCTGACCTCAATTGGATGTTCTGAGAGAGAGTTATGCCAAATGTCGCAACGTGACCTGTTTTGGGAAAATACAGGAGAGCGAACTTGTACGGCGTGCCACGTGTCACTGTTTGACCTTCGGCCTCTGAAAAAGTTTTCTGAGATAGCTCGGCCTGTTATATTTCCATCCTGACAGGTCTGAACTCAATTGGATTCTCTGAGAGAGAGTTATGCCAAGTGTCGCAACGTGACCTGTTTATGGGATAATACAGGAGAGCGAACTTGTACGGCGTGCCACGTGTCACTGGTTCAACTTCGGCCTCTGAAAAAGTTTTCTGAGATAGTACAGTCTGTGTACTACCTGTCAATTTTCACTAAATTTCATTTGGAGCTTCCTAGCCCAAGTTATGACCTTTTTCCCAAGGTCACCTGATTTTGACTCAGATCTGGAAGAGGCAGAAACCCTATATTGTACAGATCATAAATCACAAAGTACAACGAATTAGAGGTTTTCCTTTGGACACAAGGTACCTGGAGATCTTAGCTTCGTCCTGTAACAATTTCAGATCCGAAAACGTTTCCAAAACGGATTTATAGCGAAAGTACTACGATGACTGGTTTTTGCTATGTAAAACCCTAACCTTCAAATTGTCGTAAGTAAAGCAAGTGTCTTTAGTGCCATACCTTGTCTTCCTTTAGGTTAGCTCTGATACCATGTTAAAATTCAATATGCTAAGACAGAAAATAGCAGCATTACATTCCATTTCACAATAATAGCATATACAGGATCACTGAAGAAACAACAAGCATAGCATAAACACAAGAGACAGAGATTTATCCTGGGAAACCCTCATGGGGTAGAAAACCCAGCAAAGCTTCCTCAATATAGATGACCAGCAATATACAAAGATGCAAACCCTGAGCATAAGCTCCTTCTCCTCCATAGCAGACCTCTCCTCCACAAATGCGCCTTTCTCAAGTGAGTGAGTGTGTGTAATGAGGAACACACCTCCTCTATTTATACACTACTCTGATATGTATTTTACACAAGTACACGTAGGCTCGTATTTAACCAATAGGTTAAATACCCCACTACAACTAACTGGGCCGACCCCTCTAGGGTGGTCTAATAACCCTTTGACCCACATAACACATATAGGGCCGACCCCTACTAGGGAAGTCTAATAACCCGAGTTACCACATTCCGACGGAGGAATAAACATCTCCGGATATACAATAAGATCTTCACGGAGGAATGAAACATCTCCGGAATAATAAAGTACAAATATAATATTCTTTGAAGTTACAATATCTTAACACATTTGTCCTTCATTTGTACATAGAGATTGATCCCTTATCTTCTCTGGAACTTGTACAGTTCCAATCCTATTAGTATTTAACACTGAAATTTGTGACAACAATTCAATCCTTTCTTTTTCCCAACCATGCTTTTCATCTTGTAACTTTAACAATTTATCTTTGTGATCCATCATTTCTTGATATATGGATTCCTTTTCTTGTTTTAATGCTGTCAACTCTGGCGATTGCACATGTTGATTAGTTGGCACCATCAATGTTTTCTTGAGCATTTGAATGGTATTTTATTTTTCATCAAGGAGCCTTTTGGTACACTGGTTCCCTGTCTAAAATCCCACAGTCACAAGGTCCATTTGTAGTCTTTTAATATGGACCAAATTTGCTTTATTTTCTGTCTTCTCTTGCCTAAATTGACTCTCCATCTTTGCTATCACAAGCTGCAATTTAGAAATTTTTAAAGTGGATTGTAATAAATTAGAATACAAGACATCTCCTGTTTGTCTATGCAATTGAATCTTATCGGGTATATCAATCTCATCAAGCTTAACTTCCATTTTAGAAACTTTCTCATCGATCACCAATGCAAAACTTTGAGTGTTTCTTCCTGAATCCTTAACTGTAACAAGGGAAATTTTTTGTTTTGTCAACTTTCTTTCTTGAGGGAACAATTTATGAGTTTCTTCCAAAGACTGCTTCTTCTTTTCTACATACTATGAAAGGAAATCCAATATGGACTTATACTGAGAGTTACTTCTAGATTCCTTTATTTCTGAAAAAGAATATTGCTGCATATTTACAGGTGGGTTCGAAGTCAAAGTAGTTTTTTCTGAAACAATTAAATCTTGTTCCTCCATACTAATAATTTACTTATGTTGTTCCACTTTTTCTTTCTTACTTGAAACTTCTTCATCGAATTCCATACTATCAACTTCTGAAATAGTTCTCTTATTGGTGATATCAGATTTAGTTGGTGTCTGAACCAACATTGCCAAATTGCTTGTTTGTTCCATATTTACTTCTTTTTGATCTTGTTCAAATTTGAATAAATTTTCCATTTCTTTTAATCCTTCCATTGTTTGATGATCAAAAGCCTTGTTTCTATTTTGATGTATCCTTTGAGATATAATTTGATGAGGATCATAATTAATCCTTCCAGCCTCTTGGAAATCCATGATCTTCAATAATTTTTCTACTATAGATAGAGATGCCTTAGTATTAATGATGAATGGACCAACTTTAAGAGGGAATTTCACATTTGATGATTTTTTGAAAACACCAAAATGTTCTTCTTCTGAATGCAACCTTTGTCTAATAAATTCTAAGGCAAAAACCCTTGGTGTTAAAAAGAATGGCAACAAATATGGTGCTCCAGTAAAATAATGCACTCTAATTATAGTATGTTATTTATACAAGAACTAATCACATGTTTGGCCTTCTGGTGTAGGCTGTAACATTTCTTTCATTTATTCTAACACGAGGGGAAATTCAGCATCAAACATAATTTTGTAAACTTCTGCCATGATTGTATTGGTTAACTCAAACATATTGATCTATTTAGGAAGGTCTAGAGAAAACATGGTACCGAGAAACTTCAATTCAGAAATATTTGAACACAAGAACATGTTCAGGATATATGACTGATATCTAAAATGTTTCAACCCATGGAAATTCACCAACTGGGCATGAATCGATTCACCTGGAATTCATCAAAATTAAAACAACATACTGGACTCGACTGTGACTCGAGTGTATTGACTTGCAGAAGGAAACCTAACATAACTTTTGTGATTGACTTATCACTATCTAGACCTAAAATTTGACTCAACAAGGACACAACTAACTAGGTATCTAGCTGAAAGACATCAATACTTGAAGGGAATGATAGGTTTTCATGTGACTGACCATCTTTCAAGACTTATAATAAACAAATTTATTTTTCTTCTGGACTACAATTTCTATAACACTTTACCAAAATTGATTCATTAAATGACTCAAAGCTTTGGGGAAATGTTTCAGGTAAACCTAGAACCTCACGAACAGTCTATGCATTGACTCGACATAGAATTTTGTTTGTATTTACATTAATGATTACCATTTTGGCCTATGAATAATTTGCCGCACACCAAACAACAAATTCAGGGAAGTGTAGGGTCTGTTCGACACAAAAATAATACAAAAAGGAACCAAAAACATTAAATACATCCTTTCCCTGTGACTTAAACTCCATTAATTTCTCTTTAGACTGCGAAATACTACCCACGTACAAAATAAGGTTGAAAATATGCCTTTCCCTGTCAACTACAACCTCCCCTTTTTCATCTAAAATTTCATTGAATAGAACATGGTCTTTAATTTTCTCCATTTGGGAAAGAAACTCTAAACATTCAAGATTTCAAGCTACATGTGGAGTGAGCTTACGAATAGGAGAACACAAGGGTTAACTTCTGTGCAGGTTGACGAAAAAAAGTGACGTGTTTTCGACAACTCCTTTTCCTCCATGCAATAATAAAAAATGCCTTTTCAAACTTCGAACAAACCTTTTATATAACATATTCTTAGGTGGTTTCATAACTTTCGATGAACGGTTTCAATTTGACTGCTTTTCATAGCGGACTCCACCAACGCTTTCCATGTGGTGAGCAGTTTAATTTCCTCTCCACATTTCCAAGTTTAACCACCGTGCACTTTCCAGCACAGAAACCCCTTTCCACCGTCGATTTGCTTTTGGGTGGGTCCACATCATTGATCCCATAGGGGTTTACATGTTTGAAAATTTTGGTGTGATTTGTTCAATTTTTTAGCACATTTTGGAATTCTTCCCTTGGTCATAGTTAAAGGTCATATGGTATATTTTTAGGATTTGGTAGGGTCTAGTTTGACAGGGAAAGACATGCGTAACTTTTATGGTGGGATCGCTTTCCCTGTGTCGGCTATGGATTTGTCCAAGTGTATGCTGAGATGCCATTTGAGGAAAATGTGGAGCGCCACCTCACCTCCTTGCGCAGTTTGGGGGGGGGAAACCATCCCTATTTTCCAACCACTATATCGGGTCATGAAAAGTGGTTTTGGAAACACCTTTTCCCAGCCCGCAATCTATCATTTTCCGCCACAATCCCTCCATGGTTTTTAAATTGCGGGTCGATGCCTCATATTATCCTTCACCCATCTTTTATGAGCACTTACACTCTCCTCTGTTGATCTGATGATGTGAAAGATGTGTCTGATATTGATTAATTGTTGGGTAATTAATGTCGTGCACTTTCCATATCAACCGTTGATCTGATGATTGGAAAAGTGCACGAAGGCTCCGTCAACCTCCGTTGACTTGCAAGTGCGAATTCAAAATAAACTATTGATCTAACCCCATCCTGACTCATCTTGACCATCGAAAAATAAGTGTCTGTCGCATAGCACCCAGGTCATCGGCTAGGGTCCTATTTAATTGATGATCTAGTGCCTCTGCTTAATATTTTAAGTGCTCGGGCCTATTGGCATTAATTTGTAGGATCCCTAAGTTTTACCTTTTTCAAACTTTGAACAAACCTTTTATATAACATATGCTTAGGTGGTTTCAGAACTTGCGATGAGCAGTTTAACTTTTACCTCTTTTCATAGTGGACTCCTCCAATGTTTTCCACATGCTAAGCGATTTAATTTTCGCTCCACCTTTCCAAGTTTAACCATTGTGCACTTTTCAGTGATGAAACCCCTTTCCACCGTTGATTTACTTCTAGGTGGGTCTGCATCATTGATCCTCCACAGGTTTACACGTTTGAAAATTTTGGTGTGATTTGTTAAATTGTTCAGCACCTTTTCCATCTTCGCCCTTGGTCATATTTAAAGGTCATATGGTATATTTTTAGGATTTGGCGAGGTCTAGTTTGATAGGGAAAGACATGCATACCTTTTATGGTGGGACTGCTTGCCATGTGTCAGCTATGGATTTGTCTAAGTGTATGATAAGATGTAATTTGAGGTAAATGTGGAGCGTCACCTCACCTCCTTGCGTGGATTGGGGGGGGGAAACCATCCCTGGTTTCCAACCACTATATCATGTCGCTAAAAGTAGTTTTGGAAACACCTTTTCCCACCACGCAATCTATCATTTACCGCCATGCATCCTCCATGGTTTTTAAATTGCACTTCAATGCCTCATATTATCTCGATCCCATCTTTGTCGAGCGCTTTTACTCTCTTCCGTTGATCTGATGATGTGTAAGATGCATATGATCTTGATTAACTATAGGGTAATTAATGTCGTGCGCTTTCCATATCAGTCGTTGATCTAATGATCAGAAAAGTGCACGAAAGATCCTTAAACCTTCGTTAACTTGCAAGTGCGCATTCAACCTAAATCATTGATTTGACACCATCCTGGCTCATATTGACCGTTGAAATTAAGCGCCCACCACATAGCGCCCTGGTCATCGACGAGGGTCTTTTGTAGTTGATTCTCTAGTGACTTTGCTTACTATTTGAAGCACTCGGGCCTATTGGCATAACTTTGTAGGATCCCTAAGGCTTACTTCCCTTATACTTTTTAAGCCTTCTTTGGACTCCAGACATCATGTACTATTTACCCTATCTTCTTAGGTACTTGGGTTAAAAATAGTGCTAACAATAGTGTCCCTTTGTGTAGAGATTTTGTACCTTGTCCCTTATCTCTTTAGTTGATGAACACTTTCCAAATTTATCTTTCACATGATCAGATAATCCATGCAAGATGATATCGATTTCCATTGCATTATTATTTCTTAGCTCCTTTTTGGTTGCAGTTTTTGGTGGTCTTTTTGGAGTGATGTAACCATTCACAACATATTTCCAGATATCAAAACCGTGTGCCTGTAAATGGAGTCTCATCCTTATAATCCAATGATCAAAATTATATCCATAGAAAAATCGAACCCCATCTGTAGAGTAGAGACTCTCATGTTCATCCATGTGTTCTAGAGATATTCGTTCCAACTATCAGACTCTCTTGAAGGAATTGACTGTAATATCAATTGTTGGAAATACTAAGAGGGGGGTGAATCACTATTTAACACTTTTTAACACTTTTAACCTTAAGTACAACATGCAACCTTGACCATTAAAAATGTCATTCACCATCACATAAAACCAACACATAACATCATAAACATTGCACAAGATATTTAACATAGATTCGAAACCCAAACAAGAGAAAACCACATAATGCTTTTCTTATATAAAAATAGCAAGATTACATTCATAGGAAGCACCCCAACACTAACTGGAGGAGGCACCAACCCCCTAATTTACAAGATCCAACTTTAAGGAAGCTCCAACTCCCTGATTTACCAACACCAACTGGAAGGAGGCTCCAACCCCCTAATTTATAGGCTCTAATCTGAAGGAAGCTCCAACTCCTCGATTTACTAGCTCCAACTAGAACTGGAGGATAAAACCCCCTGGTATTCATAAGTTCCAACCTATAGAGAGGATTCCAATCCTCACTAAACTCCAACTCACTAGTTTTACTAGCACCAACTGGAAGGAATCCCCAACTTCCCGAGATCACAAGCACCAACCTAAATGAGACTTCAATCTCCTATCTTGCCCCATCCTGCCACCCTGATATGAATACGAAGAATAATATTCCACTTCCATTGTCTCACTATCTCCATCAACCTATACCTGTATCTCTGTACTTGTACTTGTATCGTTGTCCCTGTACCTATATCTATCATTGTCATAATGATTGTATTTCTATCACTATCACAATCCCTATTTGTCACAATGACACAATCATTATCTCCGTCACAATGCCACAATAACTATCTCTATCACAATGTCAACCTATACATGCCTCAAATCTGTCCTCCAAGAATGCCAACAAAATCTTACGAGATATAATTTAGATGTACATAAATATCGGGAATATGCCTCCAAAGAGTGTAATAAAATCCCAAAAATAATCACCAATAGACTTCATCTATTTGCACCTTCAAACCCTTACATCATAGACCTCATAGTACATTCCAAAAGAGGAATCTCATGCCAATAACATTACCATGGAATATTCCAATACAATCACCAATAATATCTATGCCAAGATTATCATAGAATGTGGCAAGATAATCCCCAAGATCATCATTATGTATTATGATCCAATGTGCCAACAAGTTTGTGATTTTGATACCGTATGAGAAAATTATGCAAGATTTTCTCAACCTTCTTATCTTGAATTTTTATTGTCTCTATCATTGTCACAAACCCTAACTTTCAACAAGTATAACTATTAACATGTAATGAATAAATATATGAAAAATTTACCACATATTATTCAATATCTCCATGACATATCCTCTAAGGTTCATTCTCCCAAACCTCATGGATCAAAATTTATAGTGAAAATTCCAAACTAACTTGTTTAAAGATTATTTTTGAGTCATTTAAAATCACCGACTTCCCAAGTTCATATCTTTAAAAACTACAGCGAACCAAGATTTGAAATTTTAACCATATGTTCTTCAATATCTCTATTGCATCTCCTCCAAAGGGAACTATTTGAAACATTATGGATCAAACCTTATAAGGAAAATGCCAAATTGGCATGTTTGAATATTATTAAAAAACCGTTACCTTGTTAGTGTTTTATGGACAATCTACCAAGAGCGGACTCGAGGCCTGATCTCCCTAGCTCAACGTGAGTCTAGAACAAATAGAGACATAACATAAATAACTCTCCTATATCTAATTAGAGATCAAGGAACTAGGTGCTTTACCTTTTGAATTGATGATCCTTTCTCCTTGAATGTTTCTCCAAGCTTGATGGTCTTTAGATCTCAGCTACAAAACCTGTCAAGACAACACAACAAAACAAGCAGTAAAATGCACCTACACAATAATAGATCTAAGTAAGCAGTTAAATAGGCAAACTACACAAAATATCATTAGCACAATGAGATTTGGTGGAAAGCACTTATATTATTGTATTAAAAGGGAAATAGATAGGATGAAGAGATTACAACCAAAGAGTTAACGTAGCAATCCTTCTCCGATCAAGCCAATGCCAAAGCCTCCAAAGGGATGATGGATATCTAAAGGGATGAGTAGAGATCTCTCCTAAGATAATTTCACCAGCAATTACATACTATAGACTTCCTCCCTTTGGAATGGGAGTGAGCTTCACTTATATAGGACTAAGTGGATAGGGTAGGTTGAGATATGGTAGGAGAGAGATAGGGGATCCTTCCAAGAGGCTAGGAACCAAATGCTAGCTTCCCAAAAGGCTAGGGATAGGAATACACATCAACCAACTTCGAGAATGGGCTTGAAGAAGCTATTTTAGTCAATTAACTGACATCATCACAGTCTGTAAGAGGACAAACCGCGACATCGCAGGTTGCATTAGGACAACCTATGACGACCTCTCAAAACCTAGTAGGAAAAGGTTTGTATCTCTTTCAGGTTAATGAATTAGTCAAGGAACTTCAGGGAATGTTTACACTGATTATCATGATGGAAAGATTTAGGTGTAACAGAATCCCCCCCAAAGTATGAAGCTGTTTGAAAATTGGACATGTGAAATGGTCTGACAAAAGGAATGGCAATGGCTTGCCGGACGAAGGATGCTACTGTAGTACAACTGACTCTAATTACACAGTCTCATATGACTCACAACATGGCTGCCGACCAATACATTGCATATCTATGGTAGTAATGACCTAATGAACACAATCATGGTTACTAGACACAAGCATAGATCCATGATGAGATGATAACATAGCCACGACCAATACAAATGTGGATCCATGTGATATGACTCAAAACAATCTCCATCGTAACTTGGGTAAAACATGACTTCCCAGGGTCTTCAAGCTGAACCTACAATGATACGAATCTATCCATGTGATTACAAATGTCTTGATGTTGAACATGGTAGAAACCACTTGATTACTGGTCATTGATGTATACCGTTAACAAGCGCGAGGGAAATCACCATTAATGTCAATGATTCCCAAGGTATCACAGTACATATCATCAAGCGCGAATAAATGAGTTGAAGTCGAACGCTTAATGAAATCTTTCAATCAGATTCAATGATGCAAACTCATGTTGAAAGCAAGGTAACCTGCCATTGAGGCATGCAGGACCAAGGTACTCGATTGGTTTCTAGATTCAATCCTCAGATGATGATTTGAAGTCGAAAAGGATGAACCATCGAAGGAGGGCCATGATGAATCCCCCATCATCGAAACGAAACACCACAATAGATGTTTGGAGTAGATCGGATCATACAGTAACATATAGGACTAACTCAGAGTAGACCGAAATGGTGGAAGGTGTACTAACTACGGATAATGAGTGGTGAAAGTATTCTTGAACATGGGAATGGAATGACTTGGCAGTATTGACATGACGAGTATGACACCAAATCCTAATGCATCTGATGGTGGAAGTATTCTTTGGATGATCCAAAGGAGTAATAAGAATCAGGAAGTAGGAAAAAATCGAGGACAAACGAATGATCCAAGTGCAGTATGAAAATGGAAATGAGTGCCATGTTCAAGAACGACTAGGTACTGCCACGGATAAAAAGTGTAACATAAAAGCTTTCATTTTTCCCCATCATGAACGATGAGTGCCTCATGTGTTTTTTACAAGCTTGAGGAGGGTAACCATATGCTCAGTATAGCTCATCTCATAGATGAGTCCAATCCCAAATGTTTTCCCAACCTGGGAGAGGAGGGGTTCGTCCCATGACGGGCCCTTCAATGTTAAAGTTTAACAAGTCCATAGAAGGTAAAAATCGGTTGTCATTTCATGTTTAGAGAGTCTGAAAAGAACCAAAGAAGACTCCAATGGTCCTTTTTCGTAAAGTTAGCCTCATCGCCCGAAAAAGGGTAAAACAACGTGGGAGAGGACTCTTCGAGTCATGATTGGCTGGAGTATTCCTTTTTCGTAAATAGTGTCCCCTAGTCCGAAAAGGGGTAAACTATCACCGGGGAGATGATCATTCAAATAATTTTACAAGTGTGAACGAATCAATTTCTCTTGGACATCTTTTCCTATTTTAGGAGTCTGAAAAGAACTTAAAAAGGACTCCATGAACAACTTTGTCATGGTTGATAACCGAGTACGACAAAGAAAAAATTAAACTCGGCACAGTTCCTTTTCTGTAAATAGTCTAGCGAGGCTGGATAAAGTGATAAACCTACACTCAGTAGACACACCTTTTTACTCAAATTTTTAACAAGCACAACAATGGTATCAAAAGCACTCAGAATATTTTTCATATTGTTTGAACCAGAGCACGAAAAAGTAAAAACTAACAAGGTTCTCTGGCATAGGTTTTTCATATTTTTCATATTGTTTTAACCAGAGCACGAAAAAAGTGAAAAGTAATCTCAAATACCATCTTACTGTTTTTAACGAGCTCAAAGGTAGGTTGGAAGAATGCTCATGATGTCTGCTTCATTTTTTAACGAACTTGTAACATAAAATAAACTATGCTCGGGATAATTCCTATTGGCAGGTTTCTTCCCAACATGATGGAAAGTTTGCCCCCAACACAAGAAACTGACGACTTACTTCTAGTATGATTTCTAGAGGTACTGTTTCATTTTTTAGTGATATCGAAAACCAAAAAGGAAAGGATGCTTGAAAATGTTCCCATTGGTGGACTCTTCATCAACATGGTATCCAGAGGTTGGTACATACCCCTAGCGTGATTGCTAGAAGTAAGTGACTTAACTCCAACATGACATGGAGAGGTGATCAAGTTGACTTCAACATAACGTCTAGAGGTTGAAGACATGCCCCCCAAGCTTCATTTCATTTGTCTAAGGCATAGGCGGATGAAAAGAAGGTTCAGGTACTAAGTCTACGAGAAGACTCGACTCACAGGGAACAAATCTGTTTCATTTTTTAATGAGCTTGACACAGGAAAAGTACTGTGCTCATGGGAACTTATTTCATTTTTTAACGAGCTTGACATAGAAAGGGAACTATCCTAATAGGGAGATGGTTTCATTTTTCCACAAGCTTGAAACCAAAGGTAAAATATGCTCCAAAAAGGACCATTTCATTTTTTAACGAGCTTGAAAGGGAATAAAACTATGCTCACAGGATATTGTTTCATTTTTTAACAAGCTTATCGCAAGAATAGAACCATGCTCATTGGGTATTGTTTCATTTTTTAACTAGCTTGACACAGGAAAAGAACTATGCTCAATAGAACCTATTTCATTTTTTAAGGAGATTGACATAGAAAGTGAACTATGCTCAAGATTAAAGGCACTTATCCAACATGATGTCCAGAGGTTAGTAGTGTGCCCCCCAGCATGGTGTCCAAAGGCTAGACACATGACCCTCATGCTTAAGGGGAAGAAACCACTAATACGTCTGGAATGTTCAGGGAAATTTGTTGAATGGAAGTCATGCGATGATTGGGTGTCATGAAGGAAAGATGATAAATGGTCACAATCATCCCATCATAGGAAAAATACAGCACTCGAAAGAGTGTGCACACTACGGCTTTCATAGCATAGACACATTCACTTCCAAGGAGCAGATTGAAATCTAAATGGCCTTGGACAACCATGACATCAACATAAATAGTTTTACCTCCCAAGGTGACAGGTAACTACGGAAGAATCCCTAAAATTCAGGTAGGCCTTCTATTAAAAGCCAAGATTTGGATGGTAACCAGTGCAAGCTGAGGAGACTCTATAGCATGCCAAGCAGTTGAGGATAAAATACTAACAAAAGCTCCCTCGTCAACTATAGTGCGAAATATTTCCTTATCGGAAAAACCTACAGATATCAGGAAAGGAACATCTGAGGGGAGACGAGATTCTGCTAGACTATTCCAATCAAATGAAATAACATCAGTACTTGGAGGAGGTCCCGTGGACGAGACTTCTCCTGGCCTAAGATTGTCTGAACCAACCAGAAAGATATCAGCAGTTTCTAATTCACTTTCAGTTGGAAAAGCAGGATACGATGGATATTTTGCGATGGTGACTGCTTCAATATGAGCATTTTCCAATGAAAAAGTCGGGTGGACCGAGGATAAAACTAGATCTACCGCTTGCGTTTCACTATTCAAAGGGAGAGTGGGATCAATCGAGGGTGATGCTTGATTAATTGTTTGCATTTCACTCTTCAAAGGAGGAGTGGGGGTTAACCGAGAATGAGACTTGATTAACTGCTTGGGTATCATCCCTCAAGGGAGGAATGGGGTCAATCAAGAATATTGTTGAATCGACTGCTTCATTTTCACTCTCTGATGAAAGAGTAGGGTCAACTGAGGGTGGGGTTGGATTGATTGTCCTATCAACCAATGTAGGATCAAGGGACAACCTACAATACTTCATTGGAAGGTGTTTATGGGATGTGTCCATGTTTTCCAATAATTGTGAAGCTTCATCCATATGAGGACAAAAGTAAGTACGTTGCATGCCCTTGAAGAGTGGTCTCCATATTTGGTCGACGGACAATCTACCAAGAGCGGACTCAAGGCCTGATCTCCCTAGCTCAACATGAGTCTAGAACAAATAGAGACATAACATAAATAACTCTTCTAGATCTAATTAGAGATCAAGGAAATAGATGCCTTACCTTTAGATTCGCTGATCCTTTCTCCTTGAATGCTGTTCCAAGCTTGATGGTCTTCAGATCTCAGCTGCAAAACCTGTCAAGACAACACAACAAAATAAGCAGTAAAATGCACCTACACAATAATAGATCTAAGTAAGAAGTTAAGCAGGAAAACTACACAAAATATCATTAACACAATGAGATTTGGTGGAAAGCACTTCTCCCCAATATGGTCTCCACATTTGTTTGATGGACAATCTACCAAGAGCAGACTCGAGGCCTGATCTCCCTAGCTCAACGTGAGTCTAGAACAAATAGAGACAGAACATAAATAAATCTCCTAGATCTAATTAGAGATCAACGAACTAGATGCTTTACCTTTTGAATCGACGATACTTTCTCCTTGAATGATGCTCCAATCTTGATGGTCTTCAGATCTCAGCTGCAAAACCTATCACGACAACACAACAAAACAAGCAGTAAAATGCACCTACACAATAATAGATCTAAGTAAGTAGTTAAGCAGGCAAACTACACAAAATATCATTAACACAATGAGATTTGGTGGAAAGCACTTATATTACTGTATTAAAAGGTAAATACATAGGATGAAGAGATTACAACCAATGACTTAACGTAGCAATCCTTCTCTGATCAAGCTAATGCCAAAGCCTCGAAAGGAATGATGGATGTCTCAAGGGATGAGTGGAGATCTCTCCTAAGCGAATTTCACCAGCAATTAGATACTATAGACTTCCTCCCTTTGGAATGGAAGTGAGCTTCACTTCTATAGGACTAAGTGGATAGGGTAGGTTGAGATATGGTAGGAGAGAGATAGGGGATCCTTCCAAGAGGCTAGGAACCGAATGCCAACTTCCTATTGGGCCTGGATCAAGGGGGTCAAATTTTGAACACATTAAGTTTTTGGTAACTGCGAAGCTGAGCGCAGCATGGATGGATACTTTTGTTTAAATCAGTTTTTGGAAGCTACGAGGAGAAGTGCAACACAGTTTTGTTGTTCTGTCACGATTGTGCACAGTGCACTATCAGAAGAGTTGCGAGGTCGATGTTGCAAGGATTACATTGCCGTGATGTGCCACGTCGACGGAGATCCAGGTAAGCAGAGCGTTGGATGGATGATGACATTTATTTTTGTTAGGTCACAAAAGACCTATTTTTTGCAAAGATCATCGATAACTACCAAGCAATGGGTAGGTGTAGATCGGGAGGTAGGTGACTGATCACACAAACAAAGGACTACTACTACTTGAGCCAGTCATCTAAGGTTGTGAAAGAAGGAACAGATCGGTGGAAGCAAGATGTTGGTGCAAATGACAGGGGGTGGATAGAAACGTGTTTACAAAGAGGATAGCCACAACTAAAGATCTGCTACCAGACCCCTGCAGTCCGGTTTTGGGAAAATCGTGATAGTTTTGTAAACCTAAGGGTTTCTGCCTTCGAAAATGTAAAGACATGACCTACGGGTCTTGATCTATAAATAAGGAAATTTTGTAAGGGAAAGGGGATGGATGAGGGGGGAGGGAGAATACATGGGAGGGAGGGGTAGTATGCAAAACTATTGATTAATGAGCAAACAATGTCCATTTCCCCAATGCATTGATGTATGACACTATAATGTTGATTATTTCAAATGGATGGATGATTCTTTGATATATTTGTGATCAATATACTTCCATGGATGTCTTCTACAAGTTTCATGTACTGTACGTGAGCATTTGAAGCATTTTTACTCAGTTTAGTTGTATTGGGAGGTGAAATAGTGCCATTTCCCCAAGGGTCGAATTGGGGGTTTTTGCTGTTGAATGTGAGAGAGTTAGAACAATAGAAAAAATCAATTAATGGTGCATATGAGACCTTAATCACATACTTAACACATTATATACCTCTATTCATAAATTCGTGGGAGTTTGGAGGCATTTGGAAGGCCATTTGTAGTGTTACCCGGGGGGGGATTTGATGCACAAATTACTAGTCAAAATTACATATATTGATCAGAATACAAATCAAGTTTGCAGCAATATTTGGAGGGCCACAAAACATACTTGAACCTGATATTCAAGTATAAATACCATTCATACACCCCTACAGAATATTTGGGAGCATTTGGGTTGATTTGGAGGTCAAAACAGTTAAACTAGTCAGAGGTCGAAATTGGGGAAAAGTGGAAAAATTGGCATTTTAATAGAATTTTGAAAAAGGGTCATTACACCCTCCCCCTCTATCCCCCTTCCCCTCTTTGTCTACTTCTCCATCATTATCTCTGTCTCCCTCTCATCCTCCCTTCACCCCTCCCTTCATCCCTCCTCCTTCCCCTCCACCTCCCACTCTCTCTATCCCTCTCCCTCCCCCTCCCTCTCACCATCCAACCTCAATATCCCTCTAAACCTCCCCCCCCCCCCTCCCTCCCCATATCCCTCTAACTCCCACTCCCCCTCTCCCTCTATCTCTCCCACAATATCCACGTCCCCATCCCGCTCTCTCTCTCTGTTGGCTTGGTTTTGCAACCAAGCTTAGTGCTATGGGCACCTGTTAACTAGTAGCAGCAGTCTCAAATATTAAAGCAAAAACAAATGTAAATCTAAAACTAAAACTAAACTAGCATGTGCATATCATAATAAAATTTTGAATTGAAAACAAGAACAAGAAATAGAGAAAATAAATTTGTATTGAAAATGGGGGCAAGCAAGTGCTTGCAATAATAATACCTCCAAATGATGAAGGTTGTTGAGTGGCTCTAAGGGTGAGCAGCTCCAAACTCCAAAGGGTCCCTTCTCCAAGGTAGCTACAATGGCCAAAAACTCATGGGAGATTTTGGCAGCATGAGGATAGGATGATGGATGGATGTAAAGTGAGGAGCCCCTACCACCTTTTTATAGTTTTTGGTGGTGGGGAATACCATTATGGTTTTGTGGAAACCAATGGTATTGACCAACATGGTTTAGGTACTTTTCCCTCCTTTTTCCTTTTTTTGAATATTTTGAATATTTTTATTCCCTTTTTAATATTTTTGAGAATTTTGGACCCTTTTTGAGGGTTTTTTTATGTTTTTTTTAGGAAAAATACTTATTTTGAGTGGGAAAAGGGGTGTATTAAGGTCTTTTGGTGACCTTTTGGTGGCTTTAGAGGCTCAAATGGTGGAAAAGTGGACAAATGGGTCATGTGAATAAGGGAATAAGCTAGTGAGCACTTTTTAGGTGTTAATAGATTACCCCCTGATGTGTGAGGGCAGGAGCTCATTGTATGGCCAATAGACATCATAGTTCTTTTGTCTTTTTTCTGGGGTTTTGGGGAGGAGAAGAGACCGATTGGAGACTAGATCCACTGCCCTTGGAAGCTGCAAAAAATAAACAATATTACATGGCCTCAATATGAATGAGGAATAATCCTGATAATGGATGAGGCAGGCATACCCATGCTCGTATCAAGACATAACAATTAGTCCCAAGAAGGGGGACCTAAAAAAATAAAAAAAAATGCTGGTACATCATGATGGTCCAGAGGGGACATCATTTTGGGATGTACTCATGATCTTATCATGACTGATCTCAATAACTGATACACTGGAATAAAGCAACAACCGTTCTAAATAAGGTCTCAGAAGGGTTGATGAACTGCTGAAACTGAAGGCGTCCAACATCTGTAGGGACTCAATGACTGTGAGTCATCTCTGGGAAGTACTTGTAACTGTATACTCGAGGGAGTATAAAATTGAGGTACATAATACTATTGCCATGCGCAACCCATATATCTATAGGAAAAATGTAACTGGTTGTTTCCATAAATAGACTCTCAAATGTGGAAGAGTCAGGAGGTATCCGGGGTCTTTGACTAATAACTAAAAAGGACCAATACCCTATGCGAGTCTCAACGATGCGATGAAGGTGTTGAAGTCGAGCATGTGAGAAACAACCATTGGGAGAGGCACTAAGGACTCTTCTCGAAATGATTCGTAGGCACTCATCATAAATGGTGATGGGTCCAAGCCACAGGGATCTCTAGGTCTATCCTCTGGAATAAATTTGGTTCTCATCGACAGAGGGAGACCAGCAACTAACAAGGCAATGATGTTTCCTTGATAGGAGCACGAGGTGTAGAACTGAAGTGTGGTAGTACTGATGGTAGGACTGACATACTTATGGGGATGGGAAGTAACTGGGGTCATATAGTGGGTAGACTCAAACTTCCTTTGTTCAGAACATGATGACATGGTTGACCTGGTAGCATAGGGAACTGACTTGTAGGTGTGGGGATCATAGCTTTTAGGGACTGAAGGGTATGTATTGACTCTAGGGGGGTCAAGCTGATGGGTGCTGTCGAGGGGTTCTTAGGGTGACATACTGCAGAATACTCTGAACAAAGGCGACCAAAATGGGGAAGCTACCATATGAGTAGACGTGATCTGTTGTGGCACCGAGAAGCACCATTGGGTCCTTATTCGTAGTTTTAGTGAGCTCCAAGAAGGGATAAAAGTGTGCTCTGAAAATGGTACTGTCCTGTGGATTTTGTGAGACCAGGACTGTGCGTGCTCATTAGTGCTTTCATTTTTAAGGAGTCTGAAAACGATAAGAAGACTCTGCAGTGGTTATGATTACTATCCTGTTGGTTTTACGAGCCCAGGATGGTGACTTCTCGTGGTCGCTTTCATGTTTAGAGAGTCTGAAAGTGGTAAGTGGACTCCATTGGTGTTCTTTTTCGTAAGTTAGTCTCCAAGGCCCGAAAAAGCATAAAATGATGCAAAAGGAGAACTCTTCTAGCCGATGTGACTAGAGTATTCCTTTTTCGTAATTAGTCTACAAGGTCTGGAAAAGGGGTAGTCTTATACCAGGTAGACGCCCCTTTCATATACGTTTAGCGAGCATGAAAGGAAGCAAGGTTGCTCGGCGATCTTTTCATTGTTTTAGGAGTTAGAAAAGAGCTTAACAGAAACTCCCTAAGTGTCTTTTTTGTAAAAGTGATCACTCGGCCCGAAAAAGGGATAAAATTATACTGAATGAAAAGGGATTGATGATAGCGAGAAAAGGTCTCAAGCAGCATCATGAGTGCGGAAAACTGAATCCAGTGACATAAAGATTGTCAAAAAGGGGCAACGACCAATGTGGCACGCAAACCGAGGCGACAAAGGGTCATGGAAAAATTGCCCGAAAATCTGGGCATGAGAGCGAGAAATGATCTCAAGCATCATCACGAGCGTGAAAAACTGGATCCGGCGATATAAGGTTCATCAGAAATGGACGACGATCGATGTGGCACGTAAACCGAGGCGACAAGGGGGCATGGGAAAAATGCCTGAAAAAACTGGGCGTGAGAGTGAGAAATGATCTCAAGCATCATCACGAGCGTGAAAAACTGAATCTGACAATATAAGGCTTGTCAAAAATGGACGATGACCGATGTGGCAGGTGAACCGAGGCGACGAGGGGGCATGGAAAAAAAATGCCTGAAAAATCTGGGCATGAGAGCAAGAAATGATCTCAAGCATCATCATGAGCGCAGAAAACTGAATCTGGCGGTATAAGACTCGTAAAAAATGGATGATGGCCAATGTGGCACGCAAACCGAGGCGATGAGGGCATGAAAAAATGGTCAAAAAATGGACCTGGCGAAAATAGGAAAATGAAAGAACTGTCATGAAGTTCTCGCTGTTCTAATTCCAACGGTACCAACGGTTTTGAGAAACGGAAGTCGTATGTTTCCGGAATGGTTGTTTGAAAAATGGTGGAATCTCTATAAATAGGGCGTGGGGCCCATATGACGTGTCATTGTTACGTGTGAGTTTGGCAGAGCAGTCAGAGCTCTTTCTTGATTGTCAGGAGATTTCACAGTTGGTTTTCGATTCGGCGAGTTTCAAGTAACTCTATTCGCCTTAGCCTTTTCAATTATGTCATTTTTGGTTAGCGGCGGGCCCCCGAAGGCCGCGAAATTCCATGTTGGCCTTCCAATGTGGAATATCGCGGTTTTCGACTCCTTTACTGCGATGGAAATCGCAGGTTTGAGGCTAACAGTCGCGATGTTCATCGCGACTGTTAGTATGAAAGTCACGATGTTCATCGCGGGTATGGGGGAGACAGTTGCGATGTTCATCGCGACTGTTAGTATGAAAGTCGCGATGTTCATCGCGGGTATGGGGGAGACAGTCGCGATGTTCATCGCGACTGTCTGGCCAATACCCACGATGTTCATCACGGGTTCTTGTATAGAAGCCGTGATGATCATCGCGGCTTTTGATGGAAAAGCCGCGATGGCCTTTTTTTGAAATTTTTTTCTATGGTGCTAAAAGTTTCTTTGTTTTTTGGCAGGATGCTGAGGAGGCCATTGACATTGTGGCGAGAGCGAGAGATGGAGGAAGACTTGATGATTCGGATTCAGACTGATCAGCATGTCCGACATGTTTTGGTAGAGGGTGGACTGCTAAAGTTCGCTCAGATTCCCCCAATGCGTTCAGTAGGACCCCTATTGAACAAGTTGGTGAGTTGATGGGTACCTGCATAGGGTGCCTTTGTTGTTGGGGGTGAGAGGTTGGAGATCACCCTCACAGATGTCTATTTTCTTACTGGGTTGCCTCGCTTAGGGGAGGTGGGGGATCTTCTACCGAGGATCTCGGCAGGTGTTGACATGGAGGATCTCCTGGAGACTTTCTGTGTCGCTGGGGCGATTGTACAAAACAACGCGCTGAGTCTGAGATCACTACGAGAGTGGGACATGCTCACTGTTGGGGCTTGTGTTCTGCGGGTGTTGGGTGCCGCGGCGCCACATCGTTTGTCAGGGGGGCAAACGATGATGGTGGATTCTATGCTAAGGGGGACTTATTACGCATGGGGTCAGATGTTCTTAGCTGGTGTCCGGAGAGATCTGGACAAGGTCAGTCAGGAGGGGGGAGAGTTCTGCTATGCCTCCTTTCTGTGTTCATTTTTCTTTGAGCGGGTACCGACTTTGCGACCACGGGTGCCCATTCGTGATGGTTTAGTGAGCGAGCCGCGGATGGTGCGGTGGGGGCAGATGATGCCTCGCGGAGGTGGTGGTATCCACTGGTTCTTCTCGTAGGAGTTTTACGAGCAGTGGGAGCAAATCCCTTTGCTGATTGAGGACTATCCATATGCTGGTATGGATTACTGAGGAGATCCTGAGATGCCACGAGCCCAGGGACAGGCCTGGGGTTTAGATGGTATGTTTTGTTCTCTACTATATCATGTGCTTTTAGATTTATTGGTTATGATTATAGTTTAGATATGTATATGATGGTTTATTTCCATTGTGTAGATGTTGGTCCTGTTCCCCCCGGCTGACTATGTGGCGCGCAGGGGACGGGCGATGGTGGTTGCTCCACCTCCGGCAGCTGTACCGCCTCCACCTGGTCGAGGATTCAGGGCTCGTGGTCGAGGGGATGGCCCTCGAGATCATGCTGTCGCTAGTGTCTGAGAGACACTGGGTATGATTGTAGCAGGATTCCCAGAGGATGGGTGGAGGGATCTGGATCAGGACATTGTCGAGCGATGTTTCGAGGTGCCTCGTGAGTGGCGCTCAATGTTGTTGAGAGCGGCAGTGATGGCGGGCCGAGTTGAGGGATAGGGTTCGGCGGGATCAGGCAGGGCCGACGAAGGGCAGTATTCATTTACGGGATGATCCAGCGGGGCTATCGGAGAGGCGAGTCCGGGCTCGGCATGATCCAGCGAGACCGACGGAGGAGGTGCCAGAGGAGCTTAGAGACCGTGATGATTAGATGATATGTATTTGCCCCCAAATGCTGATGAGCATATGGGGAAGCTATTTTTTGTACGGCTGATGTATTTTGTATATTGGGTGCTGAGGGAACTTATGACATGTTTTGATATATATATGGTGTTGATATATAGTCATGTATGCACATGGATGCATTTGTTGTCTTTTTGTTCGACCATGGAGGCATGTTTGATTTTCTGTATGCCCGTGAAGGCACATGTTATGCACATGGATGCAACATTTTGATTTTTTGTATATTCTTGTGGAGGCACATGTTATGCACGTGGATGCAACATTTTGATTTTTTGTATATGCCCGTGGAGGCACACATTATGCATGTGGATGCACATTTTATTTATGAAATGATTTGATTGGTGTGCCAGTCAAGCACGTTGTTGGCCATATGGTCTGCTATACTATTGAGGTTTCTTGGGACATGTGTGAATGAAATGGATTCAAACTGTCAAATCATTTGTTTAGTGCGCAATTTTTTTTTGAAAAGACACGGATCGCGTACTTGGTAATCATTGTTGAGCTGGGAAACAAGGAGTTGTGAGTCCAAGAAAACGTTAAGGTGATGTATGCTCATTTGGAGAGATGCGACCAGGAGACCGGTCACGGCATCATACTCAGCTTGTTTGTTGGTGGCAGTACCTAAACACACTCTGTCGATGTGGATCAACTCATGGGAAGGGGAATATATTACCCAAGCTGCGGAGGCCAGGTTGGGGGACCAACGGCTTGCACCATCAGCAAAACTGACGTAGCAGAGTGGAACATGTGTGTGAAAGGGATAAATGGCAGGGGCCGACCGGATAGAGGGGTATCCAGTGGAAATCGTGTAAATGGTGTTAATTGATTCCGAGGAGGAAGATTGTGGGGGATGACTGGGTCGTTGTTGCTGATGAATGGGGGGTACATCAGGCCATGTGTCAATGTGGTGCTCTATAATGGCGGGGTCAAGACCAGGAATTTTGGTATAGGACCAAGCAAAGACATCACAGAATTCTTGGAACAGTTCTTTGTATTCCTCAATCTCATGCTCACTTAAGGAGGCTCCTAATGTAATGATTTCAAGGGCACCGAGTGGGTCAGAGTTATCGATGTGGATGACGGGTGAGATATTGGCCATGTTACCTTTCTCAAAGGCAGCAGGAGTAGGAATAGGATCCTTAAACCAGTCGTCTTTAGTAGGAGGGAAATCTTTGGACTCCACCGTGAATTGGTTAGCAGTGGTGGATGAGGTCTCTTCTGGGAGGAAGTGTGAACGATGGTGCATATCTTCCCAGGGGTAATCAGGGGTAGTAAGATCCTCTAGAATCTCCTCATCATTGCGGAAACTTTGAGTGGTCGAATCGGTTGATGAGGTAGTAGTAGTGGAAGAGATCATATAAACGGTGTTAATCTCTCCAGATGAGGATGATACGGGAGGGTAGATTTCCTCGATTGTAGGGGGCACCGTCTCAAGGTCTAAATTGTTCATCTCATAGAGAGCTACTCTGTAATCTGGGATATCAGGACAGTGATGGGAGTAGTGGTCGTAAATACCGCATATCGCACAAGGGTGGTTGGTACGCAGTGATTTGTCACGAGTCATGGGGTTTGAGTCTATTTTGACAACCGGGATGTTGGGGTCGTCGTCAAGCATTTGCATGTGTTCCTGTAGTGCAGGTAACTATGGACACTGATGGGTTGGATGGACTAACTCATCACACAACGAGCATTTAGGAGGAGCACGGAACACGGGGGGAGGTTTATCTGCCTTGGGTGGGGGTACCGCAGTGTATGGTTATGGGCCTCTGCCCCCAGTGGTCTTGATGAGAGGAGGGGGATTCGTAGATGACGAAGGAGTAGTGATACTGGGAGGTGGTTGAGTAGAAGTGACAATGGGTTGCACCAGTTTCAGGATGACATTTGGTGTCGGCGGGGGAACGGGAGGCGAAATATACCACACGGGTAATCCCAATGTTAACCCGGGGAGACTGAGGGTAGCCATAACCGGAGCGCTTACTATGCCCGAGGGAGGGAATAGAAAGGGGATTGTGTGGATGGGTGTAACACCAATGTGACTAGGGACCAATGGTGGTTTAGGTAACAAAGATGGTTGATTATTGGGTGTTTGTGTATTTTGGGAAAGAGTACAGAGGTTAGCGACGTGGGTCTCCGGTGACGGTGGTGGAATGGATTGGAATGTAGAAGTCATCGGCGTGTCGGAGTAAAGTCCGGGTCCCATAGAGGAAACAAATGAGGTAGTTGCACCACAAACAGGTTGTTCAACCATGGGGAGAACATTTTCAGGTGCGGCAGGGGCCTTGGGATAGTAATAGGTAAGTTGGTCGGCCTTGACCACGCGTCCCTCATGGGGGAACATCATGGTACGAAAAACGGATGAGGCAACCGCCCACATGGCATACATGTAGCTCCGACCAAGTAAGAGGTTATAATCAAGTTGGGCATTGATGAACTCTATGTCAATGAGCACGGTTTTACCAGCCAACTGGATGGGGACATTAGCTAGGAGACCTTGGGGTTGAGCTGAACGACCGTCGTAGGCTCGCAACACAGTGGTGGATTGCTGGAGAGTAGGAGGTCCAAACTTCTGCCAAACGAATGTGGACATAACGCATGTAGAGGCACCTTCATCGATAATGCACCGATGGATAACAAGATTCCGAACAGAAACAGAAACTTGGAATGCTAAAGTGGAAGGTAGGCGTGGTTCGGATTGATCCGGATCGAATGCCATCAGTTGTGAATCATTGGGGTCAATGGCGCCAATGGTAGAGAGTAAAGTCTTGCGCTGTGAATGACAGTTTTTTAAGACTTCTAAAGCAGACATGGCTGCAGGAGACTGGGCTAAGTCGTCTACAATGTTGTAATTCGACGCAGCATGAGCATTGGGATTATTGTTGATGCGACGAAGTGGGAAGCGAGGTGCTTTAGAAGCGCCATCAAGTGGATCCAGAGGTATACATAACATCTGATCCGTGAGATGACCGTTAGTGTTCTTGTCGGCTGGAGGGGCTTCAGGGGTGGAGCCATATTGGTTCCGGTGGGTTTGGAGGTTGGAATCTGTAGACGACATCATCAACAAGTGGTGAGTATCTGAATCGAACATGGGTTGATCAGGAGAGGCATAAGTGATTTGTTGTGGTGGCGCGTTGCCCTGAGGGGGAGCTAATGGCTGAGTGTTCACTACACCTTGGGTTGGAAAGGGGTTTTGTAGCACCAAAGGTTGATGTTGAGGTGGTGGAGGGTTGGGTGGTGCCTGAGGAGCCGTTTTCCCTTGACGATGGGCATCGTCAGTCCAGAGTTGCCGAGCTTGCTCCAAATGTGGGAAAGCATGTGTGTAATGGCCATAGACCCCGCATATAGAACAAGGGTGGTTTGTTCTGAGGTTACTGTTTTTAGGCTGCTTGAAATGACGATCCGGATTCTGGTTAGGGGGAGCAGCATTGTTGTTATGCGAAGGATTGGGAGGTGGTGGGCCTTGCTGATGTTGTTGGTTGTTGTCGCGGTTACGTCCTCTTCCAAAGTTTTGTTGCCCACCCTGGTTGCACTGGTTGTTTTGATGTTGGGGCTAGTTGTGTTGTGTGTACACTTTCCCTTGAGCAGTGGGAGGATTTTGGTTTACCGCCGGTGCGGGAGCAGGTTGCGGTGGATAATAAGCTGGTGGGGCTGGAGGTGGTCCAGTTACCTGCTGGGGTTGTTGATAACCCTGAGCTATTAGAGGTGTTGGGTTAGCTGTCGCAGCTTGCTGCGGGTAATACATTGGTTGAGGTGCGGCTGGGGGGGGCGTACGTGGGTGGTGCATGACGACGAAAGCACTGAGGTGGACAAGAGGGTCCGTGTGTATGGTGGTGATGTGCCATAGGAGCATATGAATTGGTTGCTCCAGATTGAGATGTAGCTCGCGAAAGGTCGGGACCATGGCTAGGATGTGCAATGGAAAAGGGTTGGGGATGCAAGGCCATATGACCAATGATGCCATCTGCGGCATGGGATGCCCCCGGCGCATCGTGTTGGGATGACTCACCCCGAGGGGCGTCTGGTATAATGGTATACAGATAACCCGATTGGTCGTAAATGAGGTCAAATTGTTGGGCTTTGAGGATGGCCTCTTCTTCAGACTGGGGTCGTTCGGATGCCACATCCTTGGCAATGAGAGGGAGGAGGGATTTTAGAAACCAATCTAAGAAGATACGGTCATCTAACTTGATTTTGCAGAGGCTTCGACGTCGACGCCACTCATGAATGTGGTCAGTGATGTGGGTGGCCATGTTATGTCTGCAAGATAGTAGGATCTCGACTCCCGCGTCATAGCGGACAGGTAACTGAAAGAACTGCAGGAAGGTCAAGGCAAGGGAGGTAAAGGTGGCATGGGTCCCATGGGGTTGCTCGATATACCACTTAGCTGGAGAGCCAGTGAAGGTGCACTGTAACAGACGGAGGTGGACAGAGTCGTCCACTATGGAGTTGGAGGAACACCATAGATGGAAGGACATGATATGGTTCTGGGGGTCCTCACCTGGCTTGCCCTCAAACTTAGGGATGTCGGAGGGGAGTTTGGTGGGCATGTGAGGCCACGCAAGGTCGTGTCTAATAGGATCATTGGTTAGCCTGGCTAAGTCTGGTAAGTTCAGACTCGCCATGTAAGGTAAGCTAGCAGATGGATGTGGCGTAGTGACTGGGACATGACTAGTCATGGTGGTATGATGTAGGGGTCCAGTAGCTCCTAAGGGTATGCTAGGTATTGAAGGTATGTGTCCTCCAACAGCTGTGGTCTGGTATGGGCCAGCGTTTCCAAGTGCAACATGGGTTACACCGGGGTTAGGAATAGTAGTGGGGATTCCTGGGATATGGGTTGTGGTAGTGAGAGGGGGTGTGACCCCTATGTTTGGCATACCCATAATAGGAGGCAGTCCTGTGTTGGGAATTCCTAAAGGTGGAGTGTCCCCTATATAAGGCATACCTAGGGGGGTGGTTGTTGCCATGGATGGCACCACAGTAGAAGGGTCTGTGGATGTATCTCCTATGGTAGTGGTAAAAAGTGGGTCGAATTATGTTCCATCCATGAGGTTGGTTGGTAATAACTCGGTAGGGTTTTCGGATTCAGCCTCAGAATCAGATGTGAAGTGAGGCGTGTCAGAATTGGATGACTGTATGTTTGACCGACGATGTGTCGAGTCAAGGGATAAGGCTCGACGTCGGTGATGTGGAGAGACAAGTAGACTAAAGACGATGAGAGCATCTAAAATTCTCAATGGTGAGAAAAAATTTTGTGTAAAAATCTTCTGTGTAAGATGCTAATGTATAAAAAACTCAAAACCCTAATGCAACCAAGGATGCAAAAAGGGGAGTGAAAATAAAATGCAAAAAGGGGAGTGAAAATAAAGGCTCTCAGGCCAAAAAATCAACCTCAAAAAGCACTTATTATAGCAGCTGTGCTATAATAAGTGGAGGGATGCAAAAAATGGTCAGAGTACCAACAAGAAAACGACTTCTAGAAAAAAGAGGTGCTACTAGACCAAAGGTGGATTGTATCATGCAAACACATAACTAAAAGTATTGTGAATCAACAAACGATATTCTCTGCAAGGTGATGAAATCCAAGTCAGACAATATTGAGTGTTGAATCAATGTCTAGATATCCCCCTACTGGGAGGGACACCAGGTAGTCAATCCTAAAGAATGGAAACTAGGATACTCCGTTCATGACACGTTCAGAAAAGGTAAATCTGCCGTTTGGTCCTTTTACTGCAATATCCCCATACAGGGATATCCCGAAAACTACGAATGGTAGCCTTCGGTTACTGAATGGATTTCGGTATTCCACTCAGGCTTCCGGAACCATCCTCGTGACTTCAACCATCCTAGGGGAGAGGCCTTCTGATAAACAAGTTGTGATCGTGCCAAAAAATACTAGGAGATTTTGGTTCCCTAATGGACAACAACTATGTCTCAAATGTAATAACTGAGGGGTGTTATTGGAACACCTATCCCCTCAATACTACCTAGCTACAAAGTTCTTTTAAGTGCTCCCCAAGTGGGGTTAAAAGTTGGTTGAAGTTAGGGTAAATTTTAAGGCTCAGTTTAAATTATGTGTTTGAGTGGGTGCACGTGTGGTATTTTAAACTGAAATTGAAAAAAGTAAATGCTTTTGCAGAAAATATTCAAAAAACAAAGGATCTTTTGAAATAGGAAAGCAAATAATATGACTTTTTCAAGAAATAAATGGATTTCTTTTAAAATTTGCAATGGGAAAAATATCAAAGAAGTAAACAATAAATTTTTTTTTTAATCTAGATAAAATGCAAAATAAATCCTTCTTTCAATTTCTGAAAATTCTTAAAAAGAATTTTTTAAATGAGCATTCTAAATAGTAAAAAGATTTGTAGCTGTAAAAAGTGCAGGAATTTTAATACTGTAAAATGTGCTAGTTGGGCCAGAAAACACAGCAAAAAATTAATTTTTTAAACGGATTGGCCCGAATGGAAAAAATTGGCATCGCGGGTTTTGACAGAACAGCCCGCGATGGACCATGCGGGTTTCAGTCGCAACAGTCGCGATGGGTAGCGCGGGTTTCAGCCGCGAAGTGCAGCGCGGGGATTTTGTCACACAGTCGCGGATGTGTAGCGCGGAAAATCTCCGCGAAGCCGTGATGTGCAGCGCGCTAATTGGCCACGAAGCCGCAGTGAACCGCATGGAAAAGAGCCGCGCAGTCACGATGAGCCGTGCGACTGTTGGGCAAAAAGGCGTGAGGCGAAAGCCGTATACGGACGCCGAAAAACGTACCAAAAATTGAAAATTTTGGGTTGTTAATGGCAATAAAATGGGCCAAGATCTAAAACAGTAATGGATCTGCTGTCTAGGGTGGCAGATCTATGAATTAAACTAACTAATACTAACAAAAACTAAGATCTAAAGCAAAAGTGAGATCTAAAAATTTGAAAGCAGTAGAGTCGCCAAAAACTGTTGGCTTGGTTTTGCAACCAAGCTTAGTGCTATGGGCACCTGCTAACTAGTAGCAGCAGTCTCAAATATTAAAGCAAAAACAAATGTAAATCTAAAACTAAAAACTAAACTAGCATGTGCATATCATAATAAACTTTTGAATTGAAAACAAGAACAAGAAAATAGAGAAAATAAATTTGTATTGAAAATGGGGGCAAGCAAGTGCTTGCAATAATAATACCTCCAAATGATAAAGGTTGTTGAGTGGCTCCAAGGGTGAGCAGCTCCAAACTCCAAAGGGTCCCTTCTCCAAGGTAGCTACAATGGCTAAAAACTCATGGGAGATTTTGGCAACATGAGGATAGGATGATGGATGGATGTAAAGTGAGGAGCCCCTACCCACCTTTTTATAGTTTTTGGTGGTGGGGGAATACCATTATGGTTTTGTGGAAACCAATGGTATTGACCAACATGGTTTAGGTACTTTTCCCTCCTTTTTCTTTTTTTTTGAATATTTTGAATATTTTTATTCCCTTTTTAATATTTTTGAGAATTTTGGACCCTTTTTGAGGGTTTTTTTTATGTTTTTTTAGGAAAAATACTTATTTTGAGTGGGGAAAAGGGGTGTATTAAGGTCTTTTGGTGACCTTTTGGTGGCTTTAGAGGCTCAAATGGTGAAAAGTGGACAAATGGGTCATGTGAAAAAAGAGAATGAGCTAGTGAGCACTTTTTAGGTGTTAACACTCTCTCCCATATTACCCTCCCCCTCTCCCTCCTCATTCCCCTCACCCGTCGCCATCCTCATCACCCTCTCCTTCATGCCCCCCCCTCTTCCTCCTACTCAAAAACCTCCTCCACCTCTACCTCCCCCTCCCCCTACCCTTCTCCCTATCCCTTCCCCTAACCATCCCCCCACCACCTCTTCCTCCCCATGTCCCTCTCCTTATCCCACCCACTACTTCTCCCTATCTCTCCCTCACCCTCCCCCCTTCCCCCATCGGACTCGCCCCCTCTCCCCCTCCCTCTCCCTCTCCCTTCCCCCCTCATCCTCCCTCTCCCTCTCCCTCTCATGTTACCTCCCCCTCCCCCCCTCCCTCTCACTCTCCCTCCCACTACCCCCTCCCTCCCATGTCTTCTCCCTCCCCCCTCATCCATCCCCTCCATCTCCCTCTAACCTCCCCCTGTCCCCTCATCCTCCCCCTCACTCTCCTTATCATTTTGACCCACCCTCTCCCCATACATCCCCCTCACCCTCTCACTCACCCCTCCCCCCTCCCCCTCCCCCTCCCCCTCCCCCTTTATCCATCTCCCTCTCCCTCCTCGTATGCCCCTCCCTTTAGTTCCCCCTCCCTCTACCTCTCCCTCTCCCACCCCCATTCCCCCTACCTCCCAACTGTCTCCAAAACCCTCTCCAACTCCCCCCATATCCCCCTCCCCTCCCTCCCTTGTCATATCTATATCCCTCTCCCTCGCACTATCCCTCTCTCTCCCCCCACACTCTCCCACTCCCTCCCCCCTTAATGCTCCCTCTCCCCTCTCCCTCTAAACCTAAATCCCCCTCTCCCTCTTCCTCCCCCTCCATCAATTCCTCACCCTCTCCCTCTCCCTCTCCCCTACCCCTCTCCCTCTCCCTCTCCCTCTCCCCTACCCTCTCCCTCTCCCTCTCCCCTTGTACTCCCTCTCGCTATCTCCCTCCATCCCCCACTTATCCTTCTTTTCCACCCTCCCTCTCCCTCTCACCCTCCCTACCACCTTCAATCTTACTCTCCCGTCCCTCCCTCCCTCTCTCTCCCTTTCCCTCCATATTCCCCCTTATACTCCCTCTCCCTCTCACCCACCCTACCACTCTAACCCACCTTCCCTCCCCTTATAAATATGCCTCCTTCTACCCTCTCTCTCCCCCTACCTCACCCTCCCCCTTGAAATCCCCCTCCCCCACTCTCCCTCTCCATTTTAATCTCCCCCTTCCCCCCATCTCCCACTCTCTCTCCCACTCCACCCCTCTCTGGCTCATGTTCCCACTCCTTCTCCCACTCATGCCCCCCCTCTCCCCCTCGCCTTTACCATCTCTCTCCTACACTCTCCCTCTCCCTCTCCCTCTATCTCTTGCCCTTCCCACCCCTCCATCTCCCTTTCTCTCTCCCATATTCCTCCTAACCCTTACTAACCCCTACCCCTATCCATATCTACCAACCGCCTAATGCTCCCTTACATCTCTCTCACACTCTAATTATAACTAACCCTCCTCTCTCTCCCTAAGCCCCATCCTACTATCCCTACCCATAACCCCCCATCTCCCTCTCTGTATGGCCCTCTCCCTCCCCCTTCCCCTCTCCCTCTCCATATCCATTTCCATCTCCCTCTCCCTCTTCCTCTCCCCTTCATCCCCATCCCCCTCCATCTCACCCTCTCCCTTTCTCCCCCTTCCCCTCTTTGTCTCCTTCTCCATCATCATCTCCCTCTCCCTCTCATCCTCCCTTCATCCCTCCTCCTTCTACTCCACCTCCCTTTCTCTCTCTATCCCTCTTCCTCCCCCTCCCTCTCACCATCCCCCCTTAATCTCCCTCTCAACCTCCCTTCCCCCTCCAACTACCTCTACCCCTCCCTCCCCATCTCTCTCTAACTCCCCCTCCCCCTCTCCCTCTATCTCCCCAAAATCTCCCCATCCCCCTCCCCCTCTCCCTCTCTCCCATATTCCCCTTCCCCCTTCCCCTCTCCCTCGTTGTTCCCCCCACCCATCCCCATCCTTGTCACCCTCTCCTTCATGCTCCCCCTCTTCCTCCTGCTCACAAACCCCCTCCACCTCTCCCTCCCCCTCCCCCTACCCTTCTCCCTCTCCCTCCCCCTAAAAAATCCCTTTCCCCCTCTTACTCCCCATGTCCCTCTCCTTATCCCACCCACTACTTCTCCCTATCTTTCCCTCACCCTCCCCCCTTCCCTATCGGACTCCCCCCATCTCCCCCTCTGTCTCCCTCTGCCTTCCCCCCTCATCCTCCCTCTCCCTCTCCCTCTAACCTTACCTCCCCATATCCCTCTTCCTCCCCCTCGCCCCTCCCTCTCACTCTCCCTCCAACTACCCCTCCTCCTCCCCCTCTCTCCCATGTCTTCTCCCTCCCCCCTCATCCTTCCTCTCCCTCTCACCTTAACCTCCCTTGTTCCTCATTCCTGGCCCTACCTCTCCTTCTCATCCTTCGTCTTCCTCTCACCCTCCCTCCACCCCTCACTCTCCCTATCTCTGTCACCATCCTTCTCCCCATACATCCCCCTCACCCTCTCACTCACCCCTCCCCTCCCCCTCCCCCACTATCCATCTCCCTCTCCCTTCTTGTCCCCCTCTCCCATTTCTCTCTCTCGCACACTCATCCTCATCCTTGTCCTTGTCCTCTCTCTCTCCATCTCTCTCTCCCTCTCTCTTTCTCTCTCACTACCCATAACCCTCCTCTCTCTCTCTCTCTCTCTCTCTCGCTCTCTCTCTCCCTATAATTTGTAACCCTTACTAATGAATAAAAATCTCACCCTCCCTCCCCCTTATTCTTCAACTCATACTACCCTCCCCCTTCCCCCACTCCCTCTCCTCCCTGTCCCCCTCACTCGTCCCCATCCTTGCCCCCCTCTTTGTCCTTCTCACAAACCCCCTCCATCCCTCTCCTTACCCCTCCCCCTACCCTTATCCCTATCCCTCCATCACCTTCTCTTGCTCTCCATGTCCCTGACCTTCTCTCCATCTCTCCCTCCCCTCTCTCTTCCCCTCACTCTCCCTCTACTTCCCCCCCTCATCCTCCCTCTCCCTCTCCCTCTCCCTTTCACCTTAGCTTCCCCTCCCCCTCCCTCTTCCCCTTCTCTCTCGCTTTCCCTCCCACTACCCCTCCCCCACCCACTCTCTCTGATTACCTCTCCCTTTAACCTTCCCCCCGCATCTCCCCCTACCATTTCCTCTCACCCTCCCCCTTCCTCTCAACCTCCCTCCACTCCTCAATCTCCCTCTCCCTCTCACTATCCGTATTTCCATCCTTCCCACTCCTCCTCACCCTCTCACTCACCATCCCTTTCCCCCTCCCCCACTCCCTCTCCACTCCCCCTCCCTCCTCATCCCCCTCTCCCCTTTCTCTCTCACACACACTCCTCCTCCCCCTCTCTCTCACTTTCTCACTCTCCTATTCCCTCTAACCCTTACTAACCCCACCCTTCTCTCTCACTCCCAAACCCCTAGTGGTCCCCCCTCATTCTCACACTCTCACTACCTCTAACCCTCCTCTCTCCCTCTCCCTCTCCCCCCTATTCTCCATAACCCTCTCACCCACCCTCCCCCTCCCCCTCCCTCTTCCTCTCTCCCTACTCTCTCTCTCATCCACTTCCCCCTCCTCCTCCTCCCCCCATCCTCTCTCTCTCTCTCTCTCTCTCTCTCTCTCTCTCTCTCTTTTCCCCAACCCTATACCCCCTCTCTCTAGTTTCCCTAATCCTCCCTAGACCCCTACTCCCAGCCTACCCTAATCTATGTCTCTTTCTCTCCCTAAAAACCCCTCCTCTTCCCTACCCCTAATCATCGACACCCTCCCCCCCTCGCCCCCCACGCTCTCTCTCTCTCTCTCTCACACACACACACACACACCTCTACTCCTCCACCTACCCCTAACCTTGGCCCCTCTCTCACCTTCAAATATTGGGGGTTAACGACTATAAATACTTGATATTAGGGTACAAGTTAGACGAGACTAAATACTAAACATTACAATGTTACAATACTTAAGAGTGAGAGGAGTTATAGGAATTAAGTATATAAGGGTTAACAATTATAGCTTTTATGAGTTTATACATGTTTAATTTTAGAAAAGTTATGAATTTTAGGGATTATAAGGATTTTATAGATATGAGATTGTAGGTTAAATGACTAGATATTAGAGGTGATAGGGGTTATAAGAATTAAGTATATAAGGTTTAACAATTCTAGCTTATATGAGTTTATATATGTTTAATATTACAAAGTTATATAGGTTATTATTAGGGATTATAGGATTACAATGATTATGAATTCTAAGGGTTTTATGGATATGAATTTGTAGCTTAAAGGACTAGGGATTCAAGTTAACGATTAGGATTTCATATTTATGGATAAAAGAATATAATTTTATTTATTAAAAAATAAAAGTTTTAGAGTTAATATTTATCATGAGTTTTGGGATACCTTGGTAGGTAAAGTCATAAAGGAATAAAAAGTGCAAGGTATACCTTCATATATAAAGTTATAAGTAATTAAAGAGTGTACGGTAATCGAATGTATTTCATATATGTATTCCTATAGAGATGTTATTATTCCTCTATATGGAATCGTCGTCATTTATATTGTAAGTGTCGTAACTTATACTTGATGGGTTATTAGACCACCTTGTTGGGGTCGGCCCTATATGAGTCATGTGGGTCAAAGGGTTATTAGACCACCCTATTGGGGGTCAGCGCAGTCAGCATTATGTTATGTGGTTAAGTTAAGGCTGACCTAGTAAAGGTTATTAGGCAAGTCAAGTCAAGTATAAATAGAGTGCGGGAGGCACTCTATTTGTTCATTCACTTCTCACTCACACATTCATTGGAGAGTGGCGCACAAGTGGAGGAGGAGCATGCTACTATAGATATCTATCTCTTGGGTTTGATCATGGTGATCATTGTATTGATGCTTATTCTATCTCTGAGGACATTGCGGGGTTTTTCACCTTCTTGGTTTTCCCCGGTGAAATGTTTTGTGTCTCTTGTCTTTTATGCTTGGTATGTTGTACATGTCATTCTTTCAGTTAAGATCCTAGATCAGAATGTATTAGATTTTGAAAATCTAACATGGTATTAGAGCTAGCCTGAAAGAAGGCATGATATGGCATTTATGACACTTGTTGGACTTGCGAGGCTAGGGCTTGATATAAAAAAAAACCCAATCATCGTATAACTTTCACTATAAATCCATTTTGGCGAAGTTTCAGGATTTGAAATGTTTACAGGTATAAGATAAGATCCCAGTGTACCTTGTGTCTGAAGCACAACTTCTAATTCATTGTAGTTTGTGTTTTATGATCTGTACAATCTAGGGTTTCTGCCTCTTCCAAATCTGAGTCATAAACAGGTGACCTAGGAAAAAAGGTCATAAATTGGGCTAGGAATATCCAAATGAAATTTTGTAAAACCTGACAGGTAGGCACGGACTGTGCTTTCATAGGCCAAAAGTGAACCAGTGACACGTGGCACTCCGTACAAGTTTGCTCTCTTGTTTTATCCCATAAACAGGTCACGTTGCGACACCTGGCATAAATCTCTCTCAAAGAATCCATTTAAGGTCAGACCTGTGGGGTTAGAAATATAATCGGCCAGGATACCATAGGAAGAATTTTCAGACCCTATAGATCTGAAATTTCTTAGTTACACCAGAAACAAGCAGGTGCATATTTCTATCAAAACATAATTGGATTTTGAGCACCTTCATTCATGGCTCCGGGAATTTAGGGTTTCAGAGAAAGTTGGAATTTTTGGAATTGGAGACCACAGCTGAATGCTCCTCAGAAAAATCAAAATTTAGAGACAAAGATCGATTTTTTTGGTTGGGCAGAAGGCCGGGCTTGATCAAACCCTAGTTCAGGATTTTGATCGGAAAGGTGGAAAATTAGGGCTTCTGCAAAAGTTGGAATTTTTTAAGTTTGTGACCACGGCTGGAAGCTCCTCAGAAAAATCAAAGTTTAGAGCTTTGGATCGAACCTTTTGGTTGGGCAGAAGGGTGGGCTTTATCAAACCCTACTTCGGGATTCTATCTAGAAGATCCAGAATTTTCAAAGGCAATTTTGAGGGGTGAAACTTTGCAGTTTTCAAATTATGAGTATACCAGCTTGACCAGCTCATCAAGGAGCATCTTTCTATCCTTTCAGAAGTTTGAAATTCAAGGTTTGAATTTTTAGGGTTTCCCTAACGAACCCTAATCTAGCTCCAAATCCAGTTTCTACAAATCAAGTGGATTGGGTTATTCCTAGAAGAGAATGGATTGGTCACCTGCATAAGTGAAGAAGTTCCAGTTTCAGAGGGAGATGAGGCTAAGGCCTTACATAAGTAGATTACAAGCAAACTCAACATGTATGACTTACGGGTATGTTTCGAAATCTGTTCATGATTAAGTTTATGATATGTTTGTCTTCATTAAGATTAGTACAATCTTGATTAATTTTAGACTTGTCGTATCACCTTAATAAAATATGAATGCATGATAGAAGATATTCATTGATTAGGATTTTGACACTTACGATTGTACTAATGCATTGTGGTGTTGTATGAGGTTGATGTTGTCCACTAACATGAAAGATACATCAAGAAAGACAAATCATGTTCTAGTTCAAGAACATATAACCATGGTGACATGGAGACAAAGATTCATCCATTTTCATGGATCACATAGAAGATCTACTTACGAGGTATGTATGACTTGGTTCTATAATGATTAACCTATGAGATATGCAGGTTACTAGCACAAAGTCATTGAAGAGAACAAGAAGACATTATGCGACTATGTTAGACATAACTAGCTAGCATGCTAATCTAGGTATGTTTTTCCTATATCAAGTTAGAATCCTACCTTGTGTTAGGATCTTATACTATTGTATGGTTGATAATGATTATTCATGTAGCTAGAAATATAAGTAATCAAGGGCTTATGCATATTATGTCTCTTACCTTGATTGATGATATGACTGTTAAATTTTCAGAATTTACTTCAATATGATCTAGGATCTTAACTGAGAGAACAACATGTACAGCATATCTACAGCATATCAATCATGGAGACAATAATGCAAGCACACAAGAGATACAAAGATTTACTTGGGGAAAACCATAAAGGTGAAAAACCCCAATAACTTCCTCAGAGATAGATAGAGCAATGATACAACCAACCAATAGAGATAGCCATAACCTAGCAGCAATCCTCCTCCTCTATAAGTGCGCCTCTCCTCCTTGAGAGCATGTGTGAGAAGTGAGTGAACAAATAGAGTGCCTTCCGCACCCTATTTATACTTGACTTGACTTGCCTTTTTACCTAACTCATGTCGGCTCGAACTTAACCACATAACATAATGCTGAGTGGGCCGACCCCCAATAGGGTGGTCTAATAACCCTTTGACCCACATGACTTATACAGGGCCGACCCCAAACAAGGTGGTCTAATAACCCATCAAGTATAAGTTACGACACTTACAATATAAATGACGACACTTCCTTATAGAGGAATAATACCATCTCTATAGGAATACAATATACATATATGTGAAATACATTCCGAAGTTACATATACATCAACACTCCCTCTTAACTAGGAAGGTATTTCTCAGCACAGTTCTTCTAGCACAAGTCATCTTCTCTGGATCATCGTCACTGGATAATCGTCATCGAGTCATCATCATCGTCACTGCTGCTGCTATCTCAATCAATCTCTGAATCTACTCGTCATAGGAAGTTCTACAGAGCCAGTCCTTTTTCATACTGGATGTAGGCCCACCACCTGTAGGTCTTCATCATCACTGGCCATACTGTGGAATCCTCAGGACTTATTACGTGCGTCACAAAACCTCGAAAGAGCATCCCAGGATGTTACGGGTACACAACTCCGACCTGTAGGATCTCCCAGGGCGCTATTACATGTGACCCCACCACAAAACCTCGAAAGAGCATCTCAGGATGTTACAGGTACACAACTCCGACCTGAAATCTCCCAGGGCACAAATTACATGTGGTCCACCACAAAACCTCGAAAGAGCATCTCAGGATGTTACGGGTACACAACTCCGACCTGAAATCTCCCAGGGTACAAATTACATGTGGTCCACCACAAAACCTCGCAAGAGAATCTCAGGATGTTACGGGTACACAACTCCAACCTGAAATCTCCCAGGGCGCTATTACATGTGGTCATGGCAAAACCTCAAAAGAGCATCTCAGGATGTTACGGGTACACAACTCCGACCTGAAATCTCCCAGGGCCCAAATTACATGCCATAGGACAAAACCTCGCAAGAGCATCTCAGGATGTTACGGGTACACAACTCCGACCTGAGATCTCCCAGGGCACAAATTACATGTCCTCCCAGAGCAATGTCTCGAAAGAGCATCCCAGGCTGTTACGGGTACACAACTCCGACCTATAGGATCTCCCAGACATGCTCATCTGCACAACCTGATCCACGGCCACAGAGTATCAACCTGATACTCACCATACATCATCCTGATGTATCCATGATCATCCTGATCATCATTACTGCAACGTCCTGCTGCATGTCATCTGGAGCAACATCCTGAAGCTCGTCATCTATGATCGTCCTGATCATCACTGCAACATCCTGCTGCATGTCATCTGGAGCAACATCCTGAAGCTCGTCATCTATGATCATCCTGATCATCACTGCAACATCCTGCTGCATGTCATCTGGAGCAACATCCTGAAGCTCGTCATCTATGATCATCCTGATCATCAATGCATCTACCTGATGCATACCAAGTATCTACCTGATACATATCATCATACATGATCCTCCTGATCATACAATGTATCCACCTGATACCAATACATGATACATATCATCATACATGATCCTCCTGATCATCAATGCATCTACCTGATGCATACCAAGTATCTACCTGATACATATCATCATACATGATCCTCCTGATCATACAATGTATCCACCTGATACCAATACATGATACATATCATCATACATGATCCTCCTGATCATCAATGCATCTACCTGATGCATACCAAGCATCTACCTGATACATATCATCATACATGATCCTCCTGATCATCAATGTATCCACCTGATACAAATACAAATACATGATACATATCACCATACATGAACCACCCGATCATACAATGTATCCACCTGATACATATACAGATACATGGTCCAAGCATCCAACATGATGCATATACAAAATACGTATACATGATCCAACTGATCATATCCAGCATCAACATGATGCGTACATACATACATAAAATGATCCAACTGATCATATCCAGCAGAAACTAGAACATCATCCTGATGTTCATCATCCAGCGCTTACATCCACATCCATGTGAAGGATCCTCCTTCCAACATGCTTGGAATGGCTTCAGCAAATGTGTCCATCACTTCTTCCTCGAAGTGTCCTCGATCTGAATAATGCCAAGCCTCTCTCTGAAGTACTTGAACTTCACCCTGGCTAGTGGCTTCGTCAGCACATCTGCAATCTGCTCGTCCGTTGCAACATATAGGAGCTTCACAGCTCCTCTCTGCACCATATCCCTGATATAGTGATATTTGATCTCTATGTGTTTCGACCTGTCATGAAACACTGGGTTCTCGGAAAGCTTCACACAACTCTGGTTATCACAGAAGATACCAGTAGCTTCCAATGGGAGATCAAATAACTCAGACAGTAGCTTCCGTAGCCATACTGCCTCACAACTAGCTGAACAGGCTGCAACATACTCTGCCTCAGCTGTACTCAGTGCTACGCAGGATTGCTTCCTGCTAAACCAAGAGATCACACCTGATCCCATACTGAAGCAACACCCAGATGTGCTCTTCCTATCTACAGCACTGCCAGCCCAATCTGAATCAACATAACCCTGCAGGTTAAACTTTTGATTCGCCTCATATCTGAGCCCATAATCCACTGTACCCTTCAGGTACCTCAGAACATGCTTTACAGCAACCAGGTGAACACTCCTCGGATCCGTCAGGAACTGGCTCAATGTGTTCACAGCAAAGCAAATATCTGGTCTCGTGTTCGTCAGGTACATCAAGGACCCAATAATCTGACGATACATAGAAACATCAACTGGCTCAGATGAAGCATCACAAAGAAGCTTCAGATTCGATGCCATAGGTGTGGTCATGGCCTTGCAATCCATCATCCTGAACCTCTTCAGGATCTCTACTGCATACTTCCCTTGTCCAAGGAAGATTCCTTCTGCACTCCGCCACACCTTCATGCCAAAACCAAATAGTGCATCATCCCCAAGTTCTTCATCTCGAACTCGATAGTAAGCTTCCGCTGCGTGTCGGCAATCAATCTATCTTCACCATACCAAGTTCTACACATATATGATTTCCTATCATGTGTCTCAGAACCAAGTGGCTTCTCCACATACACTTCTTCTTCAACTACACTATTCAAGAAAGCTATCTTGAATCCATCTGGTGTATCTTCTATTTCATCACTTTTGTATTTCTCAATGCTGCCATCTGCAACATGCTTGATCTGATAGTTCCATTTGGAAGTCATAGCAAACTTCCCTTCATGTCTTGGGATTACATCCCAAACATCATTCTTCATGATCGACGGATCATGGCATTCCATTTCTTCATCCCAGATCCTGGGAACTTCAATATCTTCAATATCTTCAATAGATATCTTTGTTGCTAGAACAAATGTTGTAATTCTTCTTTTGTAGGAGATGGCATACGATCTTTCCTACACAACAAGTTAAATTGCATGATTAGAAAACATCTCATAGTTTTCAGAACAAATTCTTACACATAAAGAAATATGCCATACAGTCATGCAATTATCTTAGCCAATGCTTCAATACAACATTTATCCATATTCCGTAACTTTCTAGATGCCTTCCAATCTCTACCAGAACATTGTTAAGAGTGTGCACAACTCCCAACATGTCAGCAAAGAGGTTTCATACTAGATAAGTAGCAATGGAATGTTGTACAGTGCCATAGGCCACTTACCCATGCATATTAGGAGTATACTATTCATTAATGCAATTATTCTAATATGCATAATACACAACCTAATTCTAGGAACATCAGTATATACATTATTGAACAGTATTATTTAAGAAATGACAATTCAAATACTTATCTTTGTTTGTTCGTTGGGTGGACTCCCTCTGAGTCTTCGCTTCCTTGCAGGAGCTACTGGAGTCCTAATCTGAAGTAGCTTCTTCTACATCTTTTGATGTGGAATGTAGAGAGATGGTCAACTCCCTCTGAATATTTGCATCCTTGAATAAACCACTGGAGTGTACTCCCTCTGCATGCTTATTAGTATCATGATTAAATCATACATATACTATTAAAGCACAATAATCTCAAGCATGTATAGTCATGATCATTTCAAACAGAAATAATAAGCATTAGCATTCAAGGTTTATGTAGGATTCTTATGGTTAGTTAAAGCATAAGAAACATAACGTGTCTAAACCTATAATTACTCAAAGCTATGACTCTTCGGGTTAGTCATATCATCAATCAAGAGAAGAGATATAATATGCATAAGACCATGACTATTCAAACCTATGGTTTCATGATTCTTCTGGTTAGTCAAATCAATCAATATAAGAGACATATTATTTTACTTATATTCCTATTTGACCATAGGACTTTTCTGGTTAGTCATATCATTAACAAAGTAAAAAGCATAATATGCCTAAACCCATGATTACTAACTTCAATGAATAATCATAATCAATCATGCCAAGTATACTTATATAAAGGATCTTATCACAAGATGAGATTGTAACTTGATATAGGAAAAACATACCTGGATTAGCATGCTAGCTATTTATGTCTAACATACTCACATGATGTCTTCTTGTTCTTCTTCAATGACTTGTGTTAGTAACCTGTATATCTCATAGGTTAACTATTACAAAACTAAGTTATACATACCTCGTAAATGGATCTTCTATGAGATCCATGACAATGGATGAATCTTTGTCCTCATGTCATCATGATCATATGTTCTTGAACTGGAACATGATTTGTCTTTATTGGTGTACCTTTCATGTTAGTAGACAACATAAACCTCATACAACACCATAATGCATTAGTACAATCATAAGTGTCAACACCCTAACCAATGAATATCTTCTATCATGCATTCATAATTTTGTTAAGGTGATACGACAAATCTAAAATCAAGATTGTACTAACCGTAATAACATGAAGACAAACATACCATAAACTTAATCACGAACAAATCTCAAAACATACCTCGATGATTCATACCTGTCGAGATTGCTTGAAATCTTCTTATGTAAGGCCTTAGCCTCATCTCCCTCTGAAACAGGAACTTCTTTACTCATGCAAATGATCAATCCATCTTCTTCTAGGATTAACCCAATCCACTTGATTTGCAAGAACTGGACCTGGAGCTGGATATGGGTTTGTCAGAGAAACCCCCAAAATTCAAACTTTGAATTTCAAACTTCCGAAAGGATAGGAATATGCGCCTTGATGAACTGATCAAACTCGTATATTCAGAATTTGAAGACTGCAAAGTTTCACTCCTCAATTTTGCCTTTGAAACTTCCAGATTCACTGGACGTGACTCTGAACTGGGGTTTGATGAAGCCCACTCTTCTACCCAATCAAAATGTTTGATCCAAAGCTCTAAGCTTCTATTTTTCTGAGGAGCTTCCAGCCGTGGTCACAGATTTCAAAAATTCCCATTTTTACAGAAGCCCTAATTTTCCATTTTCTGATCAAAGTCCCGAACTAGGGTCTGATCAAACCCGGCCTTCTACCCAGCCAAAAATTCTGATCTTGGTCTCTAAATTTCTATTTTGATGAGTAGCATCCAGCCGTGGTCTCCGATTACAAAAATTCCAACTTTCTTCAAAGCCCTAAATTCCGGAAGCCATGAATGAAGGTACCAAAAAATAATTCTGTTTTGACAGAAATATGTACCTGATTGTTTCTGGTGTAACTCCGAAATTTTTGATCCACAGGGTCTGAAAAAGTTTTCTGACATAGCCTGACCTGTTAGCTTTCCATCCTGATAGGTCTGACCTCAATTGGATGTTCTGAGAGAGAGTTATGCCAAATGTCGCAACGTGACCTGTTTTGGGAAAATACAGGAGAGCGAACTTGTACGGCGTGCCACATGTCACTGTTTGACCTTCGGCCTCTGAAAAAGTTTTCTGAGATATCTCGGCCTGTTATATTTCCATCCTGATAGGTCTGACCTCAATTGGATTCTCTGAGAGAGAGATATGCCAAGTGTCGCAACGTGACCTGTTTATGGGATAATACAGGAGAGCGAACTTGTACGGCGTGCCACGTGTCACTGTTTGACCTTCGGCCTCTGAAAACGTTTTCTGAGATAGATCGGCCTGTGTACTACCTGTCACTTTTCACGAAATTTCATTTGGATCTTCCTAGCCCAAGTTATGACCTTTTTCCCAAGGTCACCTGATTTTGACTCAGATCTGGAAGAGGCAGAAACCCTATATTGTACAGATCATAAATCACAAAGTATAACGAATTAGAGGTTGTCCTTTGGACACAAGATACCTGGAGATCTTAGCTTCGGCCTGTAACAATTTCAGATCCGAAAACTTCGCCAAAACAGATTTATAGCGAAAGTTCTACGATGACTGGTTTTTGCTATATCAAGCCCTAGCATCGTAAGTGCAACAAGTGTCATACATGCCATATCATGCCTTCTTTCAGGCTAGCTCTGATACCATGTTAAATTTTCAGAATTTACTTCAATATGATCTAGGATCTTAACTGAGAGAACAACATGTACAGCATATCTACAGCATATCAATCATGGAGACAATAATGCAAGCACACAAGAGATACAAAGATTTACTTGGGGAAAACCATAAAGGTGAAAAACCCCAATAACTTCCTCAGAGATAGATAGAGCAATGATACAACCAACCAATAGAGATATCCATAGCCTAGCAGCAATCCTCCTCCTCCATAAGTGCACCTCTCCTCCTTGAGAGCATGTGTGAGAAGTGAGTGAACAAATAGAGTGCCTTCCGCACCCTATTTATACTTGACTTGACTTGCCTTTTTACCTAACTCATGTCGGCTCGAACTTAACCACATAACATAATGCTGAGTGGGCCGACCCCCAATAGGGTGGTCTAATAACCCTTTGACCCACATGACTTATACAGGGCCGACCTCAAACAAGGTGGTCTAATAACCCATCAAGTATAAGTTACGACACTTACAATATAAATGACGACACTTCCTTATAGAGGAATAATACCATCTCTATAGGAATACAATATACATATATGTGAAATACATTCCGAAGTTACATATACATCAACAATGACTAACCAAAAAATTCCTTTGGTCAAATAAGAATATGCATCAATAAAAGAAGTATTCCCTGAAACCTTGAATACTAATGTTTATTATCTGTGTTTGAAATGATCATGACGATACATGTTTAAGATTATTGTGTTTTGATAGTATTGAGATTATACTAATGAATGTATGTATGATACCTCAAGGATAACACAATGATGATACTAGTAAGTACGCATAAGTGATCGAGGATGGATATAAGTTCAAGGACAGGTAATCTAGGAAGCAAAGATCAAGAGGGAGCACACTCCAGTAGTTCCTGCAAGGAAGCAAATATTGAGAGGGAGTCCACCCTACAAACCAAACAAAGATAAGTATTTGAATTGTCATTTCTTGCATACTTGTTTGTTTAAATAATATTGCTTAATGATGTATATGCTTATGTTCCTAGACTTAGGGTGTGTATTATGCACATTAGAATAATTGCATTAATGAACAGTATACTACTAATATGCATGTGATGGGTAAGTGGCCTATGGAATTGCACAACATTCCATTGCTACTTATCTAGAATGAAACCTCTTTGCTGACATGTTGGGAGTAGCGCAAACTCTTAACACTATTCTGGTAGAGATTGGAAGGCATCTAGAAAGTTACAGGATATGGATAAATGTTGTATTGAAGCATTGGCTAAGATAATTGCATGACTGCATAACATATTTATTTATCTGTAAGAATTTGTTCTTAAAACTATGAGATGTTTCTAATCGTGCAATTTAACTTGTTTTGTAGGAAAGGTCGTATACCATCACCTACAAAAGAAGTACGACAACATTTGCTCAGCAACAAAGTTATCTATTGAAGATATTGAAGTTCCGAGGATTCGGGAAGAATGCCATGATCAAGGAGTACCAGTCGATCATGAAGAATGATGTTTGGGATGTAGTCCCAAGACCTAAAGAGAAGTCTGTTGTGACTTCCAAGATGATCTATAAGATCAAGCATGCTGCAGATGGTAGCATAGAAAAATACAAAGCGAGGTTTGTAGCTCGTGGCTTCTCTTAGAAAGAGGGGATAGAATATGAAGAGATTTTTGCTCCTATATATAGGTACACTTCCATCAGATCAGTACTTGCCCTGGCTATAGTGATGAAATGGAAGATACACTAGATGGATGTCAGAACAACTTTCTTGAATGGTGTAGTCGAAGAGGAAGTGTATGTGGAGCAGCCACTTGGTTTTGAGACACATGACAGGGAGTCATATGTTTGCAGGTTGAAGAAAGCCTTGTATGGCTTGAAGAAAGCTCCTAGGACTTGGTATGGTAGGATAGACAACTTTCTATCCAGTTTGGGCTTTACCAAGAGTAAAGTGGTTTCGAACGTTTACTACAAGGTTGAGGAAGGCAATCCAGTGATACTACTTTTGTATGTGGATGACCTGTTTGTAACAAGTGAGGATGGGTTGATTGTCCATACCAAGAGGAAGCTTACTGCTGAGTTCGAGATGAAGAACTTGGGGATGATGCACTATTTCCTAGGCATGGAGGTGTGGCAAAGTGTAGATGGAATCTTCCTTGGACAACTAGAGAAGTATGCAGTAGATATCCTCAAGAGGTTCGGGATGATGGACCGCAAGGCCATGGCCACAACTATGGCATCCAACCTGAAGCTTCTGTGTGATGCTTCATCTGATTCGGTTGATGTCACTATGTATTGTCAAATGATTGGGTCCTTGATGTACTTGATGAACACTAGACCAGATATTTGCTTTGTGGTGAACACATTGAGACAGTTCCTGACGGATTCCAGAGGTGTTCACCTGGTTGTTGTAAAGCATATTTTGAGGTACCTGAAGGGTACAATTGATTATGGGCTCAAGTATGATGCGAATAAAAAGTTTAACCTGCAGGGTTATGTTGATTTAGACTGGGCAGGAAGTGCTACAGATAGGAAGAGCACATCTGGGTGCTGTTTCAGTATGGGATCGGGTGTGATCTCTTGGTTTAGCAGGAATAAATCCTGCATAGCACTGAGTACAGCCTAAGTAGAGTATGTTGCAGCTTGTTTGACTAGTTGTGAGGCAGTATGGCTCCGGAAGCTACTGTTTGAGTTATTTGATCTCCGGTTGGAGGCTACTGGTATCTTTTGTGACAACCAGAGTTGTGTGAAGCTGTCTGAGAATCCGGTGTTCCACGAAAGGTCAAAGCAAATTGAGATCAAATATCACTATATCAGGGATATGGTGCAGAGAGGAGCAGTGAAGCTCATGTATGTTGCAATAGATGAGCAGGTTGCAGATGTGTTGATGAATCCACTAGCTAGAGTGAAGTTCGAGTACTTCAGAGAGAGGCTTGGTGTTCTTCATATTGATGACACTTCGAGGAAGAAGTGATGGACACATTTGCAGGAGCCATTCTGAGCATGGTGAGAGGAGGATCCTTCCATGGCTGTGGATGTAAGTACTGGATGATGAGCATCAGGACAATGCTCCAATTACTGCTCTGTATATGCATCATGTTGGATGCTTTGTATGACCAGGTAGATCATGTATGGTGATATGTATCAGGTGGATACATTGTATGATCAGGTAGATCATGTCTGATGATATGTATCAAGTGGATACATTGTATGATTAGGTAGATCATGTATGATGATATGTATCAAGTGGATACATTGTATGATCAGGTAGATCATGTATGATGATATGTATTAGGTGGATACATTGTATGATGAGGTAGATCATGTATGATGATATGTATCAAGTAGATAATGTGTATGCATCAGGTGGATGCATTGTATGATCAAAATGATCATGGTTGATGAGCTTCAGGATGTTGCTCTAGATGATATGCATCAGGATCATGCTATGATGATGATCAAGTTGATCATGTGATTATATACATCAGGATGATGTATGGTGAGTATCAGGATGATACTCTATGGCCGTGGAAAAGTTGTGCAAATAAGCCTATAATATGGCCCTGGGAGGTTTGCAGATACTCTTTCGAGGTTTCTCCTATGGCATATAATATGGCCCTGGGATATCTGGAAAATGCTCTTTCGAGGTTTTGCTTGGGAGGACATATAATATGGCTCGAGGAGATCCGATAGGTTGGGCTGTCTGCCCGTAATATGTCCTGGGATGCTCTTGCGAGGTTTTGTCCTATGGCATATAATATGTCCCTAGGAGATCCGATAGGTTGGGCTGTGTGCCTGTAATAAGTCCTGGGATGCTCTTGTGAGGTTTTGCCATGACCACATGTAATATGGCCTTGGGAGATTCTATAGGTTGGGTTGTGTGCCTGTAATAAGTCCTGGGGTGCTCTTGCGAGGTTTTGTGGTGACCACATGTAATATGTCCCTGGGAGATCCTATAGGTAGAGTTGTGTGCTCGTAACAGCCTGGGATGCTCTTGCGATGTTTTGTGGTGAGGTCACATATAATATGTCACAGGAGATCCAACAGGTAGAGTTGTGTGCTCGTAACAGCCTGGGATTCTCTTGCGAGGTTTTGTGATGCACGTAATAAGTCCTGAGGATTCCATAGTATGGCCAGTGATGAAGACCTGCAGGTGGTGGGCCTACGACCAACATGAAAAAGGGCTAGCTCTATAGAACTTCCTATGACAAGTAGATCAGAGATTGATGAGATAGCAGTAGCAGTGACGATGACGATGATTCAATGATGATGATTCGATGATGATAATCCAGTGACAATGATCCAGAGAAGAAGACTTGTTCTAGCAGATATGTGTCAAGAAATACCTTCCTAGTTAAGTGGGAGTGTTGATGTATATGTAACTTCGGAATGTATTTCATATATGTATTTCTATAGATATGTTATTATTCCTCTATACAGAAGTGTCATCATTTATATTGTAAGTGTCGTAACTTATACTTGATGGGTTATTAGACCACCTTGTTGGGGTCGGCCCTGTATGAGTCATGTGGGTCAAAGGGTTATTAGACCACCCTATTGGGGGTCGGCCCAGTCAGCATTATGTTATGTGGCTAAGTTAAGGCCGACCTAGAAAAGGTTATTAGGAAAGTCAAGTCAAGTATAAATAGAGTGCGGGAGGCACTCTATTTGATCATTCACTTCTCACTCACACACTCATTGGAGAGTGGCACACAAGTGGAGCAGGATCATGCTGCTGTAGATATCTATCTCTTGGGTTTGATCATGGTGATCATTGTATTGATGCTTATTCTATCTCTGAGGAAGTTGTGGGATTTTTCACCTTCTTGGTTTTCCCCGGTTAAATGTTTTGTGTCACTTGTCTCTTGTATCTTATGCTTTATATGTTGTACATGTGGTTCTTTCAGTTAAGATCCTAGATCAGAATGTATTAAATTATGAAAAACTAACAACTGGATCACTGGAGTATCATCGTCACTATTGCTGTACTCGTCATCTCGATCACTGGTCCTATCTCTCAATTCTTCTCATCATAGGAAGTTCTACAGAGCCAGCCCTTTTTCATGCTGGTTGTAGGGCTAGCCTTATGTAGGTCTTCATCATATTTGTGAGTGTGTCATCCTGTGGAATTATCAGGACTGGTTACGTTTGTCAACAAAACCTCCAAAGAGCATCCGAAGACTTTTATGATCTTACTGCTCAACCTATCGGATCTCCCGGGATATTTTACATGTGACCTTCACAAAACCTTAAAAGAGTATCTTGCAACCTGCAAGATCTCTAGAGAGAATCCTAAGATATTTTCCATGCCTAGCACAACCTGTCTGGATCTCCAGGATCTTTTACATGTGAACTCGCAAAACCTTAAAAGAGTATCTTGCATCCTTCAAAATCTCTAAAGAGCATCCCAGGATCTTTTTTGTGCCTAGCACAACCTGTCCGGATCTCTAGGATATTTTCTATGTGACCCTTGAAAAACCTTAAAAGAGTATCTTGCATCCTGGAATATCTTTAAAGAGCATCCCAGGATCTTTTACGTGCCTAGCACAACCTGCCCGGATCTCCAGGATCTTTTCTATGCAACTGCACAAGTTGTCCACAGCCACGGAGTATCAACCTGATACTCATGATCATATTGATCATCATCATACAGTACATCATCCTGATGCACATCATCTGGAGCATCGTCTTGATGCTCATCATCATCACATGATCATCCTAATCGTCATCATAGCATCGTCCTGATGCATATCATCTGGAACATCATCCTGATGCTCATCATCATCACATGATCATCCTGATCATCATCATAACATCGTCCTGATGCATATCATCTGGAGCATCGTCTTGATGCTCATCACACAACGCTTACATCCAAAACCATGGGAAGGATCCTCCTTTCACCATGCTTGGGATGGATACTACAAATGTGTCCCATCACTTCCTCCTCGAAGTATCTTCTATTTGAAGAACACCAAACCTCTCTCTGAAGTACTTGAACTTCATTATGGCTAGTAGTTTGGTCAACACATCTATAGTCTGCTCATCCATTGCAACATGCTAGAGATTCATTGCTCCTCTCTGCACCATATCTCTGATATAGTGATATTTGATCTCGATATTCTTCAACTTGTCATGGAACACCGGGTTCTCTAACAACTTCAAACAACTCTGGTTGTCACAATATATACAAGTAGCATCCAACTGGAGATCAAATAAATCAGACAGTAACTTCCTTAGCCATACTTCCTCACAACTAGCTGAACAAGCTACGATTCGGCTGTACTCATTGCTACACAGGATTGCTTCCTGCTAAACTAAGAGATCACACCTGATCCCATACTAAAGAAGCACCCCAAAGTGCTCTTCCTAACTGCAGCACTATCTGCCCAATCTGAATCAATATAACCCTCCAAGTTAAACTTTTGATTCGCATCATACTTGAGCCCATAGTCAACCATACCCTCTAGGTACCTCAGAATATGCTTTACAGTAATCAGGTGAATATGTCTAGGATCCATCAGGAACTGGCTCAATGTGTTCACCGCAAAGCAAATATTTGGTATCGTGTTCGTCAGGTACATCAAGACCCAATCATCTGACAATACATCATGGCATCAACCGAATCTGATGAAGCATCATTCAATAGATTCAGGTTTGATGCAATAGGTGTGGCCATGGCCTTGCAGTCCATCATCCCGAACCGCTTCAGGATTTCTACTGCATACTTCCCTTGTACAAGGAAAATTCCATCTACACTCTGCCACACCTCCATACCTAGAAAGTAATGCATCATACCCAAGTCCTTCATCTTGAACTCGGAAGCAAGCTTCCTCTTCATGTCGGCAATCAATCTATCCTCACCTGTCACAAACAGGTCATCCACTTACAATAGGAGTATCACTGGATTTCCTTCCTCAACCTTGTATTAAAGGTTTGAATCTGATTTACTCTTGGTAAAGCCCAAACTAGTCAGGAAGCTGTCAATCTTGCCGTACCAAGTCCTGGGTGCTTGTTTCAAACCGTACAAGGCTTTCCCACATGTGACTCCCTGTCATGTGTCTCAAAACCGAGTGGCTGCTCCACATACACTTCCTCTTCGACTACACCATTCAAGAAAGTTGTCTTGACATCCATCTGGTGTATCTTCCACTTCATCACTACATCCAGAGCAAGTACTATTCTGATGGAAGTGTATCTAGTTATAGGTGCAAAAGTTTCTTCATAATCTATCTCTTATTTCTGGGAGAAGCCATGAGCCAGAAACCTTTCCTTGTATTTCTCTATGCTACCATCTGCAACATGCTTGATCTTACAGATCCACTTGGAAGTCACAACAGACTTCCCTTCTGGTCTCAGGACCACTTCCTAGACATCATTCTTCATGATCGACTAGTACTCCTTGATCATGGCATCCTTCCATTACTGCATCCCTGATCTTGGGAACTTCAGATTCTTCAATATCATCAATAGCTAGTTTTCTTGAACTTCGTCGCTGGAACAAATGTCGTTGTCCTTCTTTTGTAGGTGATTGTACAGGATCTTTCCTAAGAGTCAAATTCAATTGCATGATTAGAAACTTCTCATAGTTTTTCAGAACAAAATCTTACACATAAGGACATATGTCATACAGTCATCCAATTATCTTAGCCAATGGTTCAATACAACATTCATCCATATCCCGTATTCACATGGTAACTTTCTAGATGCCTTCCATCTCTACTAGAACATTTTTTAAGAGTGTGCACAACTTCCAACATGTCAGCAAAGAGGTTTCATTCTATATAAGTAGCAATGGATTGTTGTACAGTACCATAGGCCACTTACCTATTACTATATTAGTAGTATCTTGTTCATTAATGAAACTTTTCTAATATGCATAATATACATCCTAAGTCTAGGAACATAAGTATGTACATGACTGGACAACATCATTTATGTAATCAAATATATAATAAATGACAATTCAAATACTTATCTTTGTTTGGTTGTTGGGTGGAATCCCTCTCAATCTTTGCTTTCTTGCAGGAACTACTGGAGTGTGCTCCCTCTTGATATTTTCTTCCTTGCAAGAACAATTGGAGTGTGCTCCCTCTTGATCTTTGCTTCCTTTATGATATCATCATCATTATATGTCTTTGAACTTCTATCCACCCTAGACCACTATGCATGCTTAAGTGTGCACTAGTGTCATCATTGTGTCATCCTCGATATCTCATGCGTAGTCATACATTCATTAGTATAATCTCAATACTATAAAAAAATTATGATTCTAAATAATCTTAAACATGTATGGTCATGATCATTTCATACACAAGCCTTAGTATTCAAGGTTTCAAGGAGGACTTCTTTTACTCATCCATATTTTTATTTGACCATAGGACTCTTCTAGTTTGTCATATCATTAATCAAAGTAAGAAACATAATATGCATAAATCCATGATTGCCCAAACTTATAGCTTCATGAATAATCATTATCAATAAAACAAAAGTATACTTATATAAGATCCTAACAAAAGTTAGGATTCTAACTTGATATAGGAAAAACATACCTAGATTATCATGTGTGCTAATTATGTCTAACATAATCACATAATGTCTTCTTGTTCTCTTCAATGACTTGTGCTAATAACCTGCATATCTCATAAGTTTACCATTGTAGAACCAAATTATACATACCTCGTAAGTAAAGCTTCTATGTGATCCATGGCTATGAATGAGTCTTTGTCTTCATGTCACCATTGTCACATGTTCTTGATCTAGAACTTGAATTGTCTTTCTTGATGTACCTTTCATGTTAGCAGACAACATCATCCTCATACAACACCACTATGAATTAGTACAATCATAAGTGTCATAATCCTAATCAATGAATGTTTTCTATCATTGACATGCATTCATGCTTTTACTAAGGTGATAAGACAAGTCTAAAATTAATCAAGATTGTACTAACCTCAATAATATGAAGACAAACATATCATAAATTTAATCATGAACAAATTTCAAAATATACCTATATCACCTCAAGTCATACCCGTCGGGATTGCTTGCAGTCTTCTTATGTAAGGCCTTAGCCTCATCTCCCTTTGAAACTGGAACTTCTTCACTTTTGCAGGTGTCCAAGTCATTCTCTTCTAGGATTAACCCAATCCACTTTGATTTGTTGAAACTGGATCTAGAGCTGGATTAGGGTTTGTTAGAGAAACCGTAAAAATTAAAACTTTGAATTTCAAACTTTTGATTGGATGAAAAGATGCGAATTGATGAGCTGATCAAGCTGGTATACTTCAATTTTGAAATCTCCAAAATTTGACCCCTCAAAATTGACTTTGAAAGTTTCGGATATGCAACTTCTGTCAAATCCTGGTTTTCTGGTGAAAATCCCCAACTAGGGTTTGATAGAGCCCGGGTCTACCCAACCAAAAACTTTGATCTTGGTCTCTAAATTTCTATTTTGACGAGGAGCATCCATCCATGGTCTCATATTCCAAAAATTTCAACTTTTGCATAGACCCTAATTTCTCGCAGTAGTGACAAACCAAGAATGAAAGTGCTAAGAATCCAATTCTATTTTGACAGAAATATATGCCATATTGTTTCTGATGCAACTCTGAAATTTCATATCCTCAGGGTCTGAAACTTCGGCCTGTGCTATAATGACCTGTCATATTTCCAACCCCATAGATCTGACCTCAAATGGATTCTCCATGAGAGCAATATGCTAAGTGTCGCAACATGAGTTGTTTATGGGATGAAACAACATAGCGAACTTGTACAGAGTGACACATGTCACTGTTTCAACTTCGGCCTCTTAAAAACTTACTTGTGAAACTACAATTCGTGACCTAACTTCCACTTTTTACAGAATTCCATTGGGATCTTCCTAGCTCGATATATGACCTTTGTGCCTAGTTCACTTGTTTAGGGCTGCATTCTGGAAGAGGCATAAACTCTAACTTGTACGGATCATATCTCACAAATTACAATGAATCTGAGGCTGATATTCTGACACAAGGTACATGAACATTTCATCTTCATCTTGTAAAGGTTTTAGATCTTGAACCTTCACAAAAATGGAATTATAGCTAAAGTTCCATGATGACTGGTTTTCACTATAACAATCCCTAGCTTCCAATTTCTCGCAAGTGCAACAAGTGTCTTAAATGCCATACAATGCCTTCCTTCAGGCTAGCTCTGATACCTGTTATTTTTTCATCATTTAATTCAATATGATCTAGGATATTAACTGAGAGAACAACATGTATAGCATATCAAACACAAGAGACAAGAGACACAAATAATTTCACTGGGGAAAACCAAGAAGGTGAAAAACCTTGCAACTTCCTCAGAGATAGAATAAGCACCAATAAAAAGATCACGAAGATGAATCCCCAAAAGATAAATGTCTGTAGTAGATACTCCTCCTCCACTTGTGCACACTCCTCCTCTCTCTCACTAATGCAAAGTGAGTGAGTGTGTGAATGAATAGAATGAGAGAGTCACACTCTCTATTTATATAATGAATTGTCCTACCTTTAACTCTAACTGGGTCAAACTCCATTAGGAGAGTCTAATAACCCATTACCACTTGTTACTAGGCCAACCCCAATAGGGTGGTCTAATAACCTTTTAACTCACATGACTCATACAGGGCCGACCCCACCAAGGTGGTCTAATAACCCATCAAAAATAAGTTACGACACTTACAATATAACTTGTGACACTACTCCAGGGTCTAATGCCCTGTCATACATGGGAGGATGGACCTCAATGACTTTACATTACTCAAGTACAATAATGAATTATCCGACCTGGAAGAACAAACATCTCCGTCGGAGGTACAACAATAGAATACAAATGACGACACTTCCGATTGGAGGAATAAGACATCTCTGTCGGGGATACAATAAAGTACAAATGTAATACATACAATATACAAGTGAATATATTCCGAAGTTACAAATACATCAACAAAGTAGCTGCAATACTATCCTTATTGACAAGATGCCACCTAAACATCCTTGTTCTTCTTAAGAAGGTTCACATATCTATAGGCCAAGTCCAAATATCTAGTTTTCATCCAATTCCTACTTCTTTTTCTTTCAAGAGAGCCTTTATAATCTCAAATTATTTCAAGGCATAAAGGTGTCTTACAGTTATCAAAATAGAGTATTATAAAATTGCTTCATTACACTCATTGACATTTTCATTTTTTAGGTTCAAAATAGGTTTTTGTTCATGTCTAAATCACATATCTTTCGCATTTGGTATATACTAGTAGTTCAAAATTTTGACCCTCTATTTTCCTAGAACTCTTTATCTACACAGAGACCTCAAATGATTTCTCCATGTGGACGTAATAATGCCAATGCCACTATTCATGTGATCTCTATCAAACACCTACAATATTATAGTCTCTATAATTTCTATGTATATCCTTATTCATTTACAAAGAAAGAATCATTGTTTGTGTTTTGGCCAACAATATGTGTCCTACAATCTCCATTCCTTTATTTTTGCAAATTTACCCCTCATTCATACTACATACCTGCAATCTCTTCCATTAAACCTAGGATACTTTTTCATTTTACTCAGAGAAAACTACATTTCAATCATCATCCACATCATCTCGATCACCCAAATGGAGCACTCTACCTTTATATTTATACCAATGATTTCCATCAAGGAGGGTCGAGCTCATACATCTGATTTTAAATAGTGTTACATTTTGTAGGTTATAATGAAGGCTGACTTACACATGTGTTTTCCATTCAACATTTGGCATGGATACATTTGAAAGTTCCCCTCATTGCTTCATCGGGACCAATGTTGGAATTTGACAGGTAAATATCCATCATTTATCATTTTACAGGTCAAAATATTGCCACTTCATAAAATTAAATGTCATTGATGAAGTTTGAACTTTGATTTCACCCATCATTTTGAGGTGCATTTTTATTTTTACATGCCATTAATATCTCAATCTCACACACATATATATATATATATATATATATATATATATATATATATATATATATATATATATATATATATATTCTAGGTCTTTGTTACTAAACTTTCATTAATTAATATAAAGAATAAAAGCACTAAAAGTAAAAGTAATTAATAATATTTTTCCTTTCTCTCAAACCTACTTTCTATATTATGGAATCCAAATTAATATAAAGTATAAAAACACTAAAAATAATTAAAAATATTTTTCATTTTTCTCCCCTTGATGTGTACTTGATTTAATAATTATGTTTATTATGTGCACTTCTAATTATAACATCCCTCCACACAAGAGATAAATAATTGTTGCAGTTTTACTACAATTTCATATATATTATTTTCAAAAGGTAAATTTACTAAAGAAGTTTATTAAACAATTTTGTAATTTCTTAGTTGTAGTTGGATCATAATTGTAGCCTTTTGGATCATAATTGATCACAATTTCTCTTCAATATTTTTAATGATTTAAATATCTTATTCAAAACAATTAAAATATCTATTTACTAAATATATCTAATTTTTATTGATTTTTATTTATGTTCAATAGGTAAAAAATACAAATTGAAGATGGCTCCAAATAAAAAGACTCAAGTTACCATTAAACAAATTTTCAAATGGTCAAAGTCCAGTGCAATATTCTACAAATCAAGGGAACTTAGAAAAACCTTGATTTTGATTTGAATGAATATGTATTTGGATACAATCAAGAAGTTAATCAAGAAGAGATTAACTGAGAAGTTGATGCAAGTTGATGCGGGGGAATCTAGTAGTAGGAGAAAAAAAGAAGTTAAAAAGGACTTTATAGATTCATGGAAGACAAAATATCCTTGGGAATTATGTTATGAAATGTGAATGGTATGAAACATATACGTCACTTGGTCCATGGGGACTTGGTAATGGTTGTGCTTCAATCCAACATGATGCTATTATTACCCATATAAAGTCAAATTCCCACAAGGTGTCAAGAGCAATGTATTTATGGAAATATAAAAAAAATTCAATTCCACAACATACAATCCAAATCAATGATGCTAACAGGGAGAGGATTATTACAACAATGAAACTTGCATATTGGGTGGCCCAACAAGATTTGTCTATTTCAACATATAAGTCTTTATGCTCCTTTTCCATGTCATTAAATGTGCCAAATATGCAAAAACATGTAGATTATTCATGATATACAAATCAGATGGGGGAAAATGAATTTATTCTTTCTATTTTTGAGTACCTTGAAGGGATACAATTTAAAAAAATGCTAGAGCCCTTTCATTTCTTTTATGTTGGATGAAAGTACTGACCGTTGGCTTGGAAAAGCATTTTGTTATTTATGCAAAAAAATTAGATTTTGAGGGTTTAGGAGAACATATTTCATAATTTGTGAAGCTTATGAATGTATCTCATGATAAAGCAAAAGAAATTTATGAGGCACTGCAGACATTAAAAGTTTAAAAGGAAATACCAAATCAAAAATTGATAGTTGTTTCTACAAATGGCGCTTCCTCAATTATTGGGAATGAAAATGGATTTGTCACCTTATTGAAGAAATATGTGCCAAATTTGCTATGTGTTCATTGCATTGCTCATCGAGAAGCACTGGAAGAATCAGATGCTTCAAAAAGATTCCTCGAGTTAATTTTTGTTGATAAATTGGCAAATAAAATATATTCTTGGGTGCAAAATTCAACTAAAATAAACAATGAACTTGTGGCACTACAAGAAATGATGAAGCTTGAAAATATCCATTGTCTTCAAATTCATTGAGTTATATGATTATCTAGTGGGGAAGTTGTAGGATTGATACCTGCTATACTAAGCTTATGGAAAAAAGAAAAGAATGACTCCTAGTATGATAAAGAAAGAATGTTTTATGTACAGTTCTGCTTACATATGCTCGTTGACGTAATGTGTGAGTTAAACAAGTTAAACAAAAAATTTCAGGAGCACATTGAGATCACTTCTCTTGGGAAAAATATTGATTTCAATGTCAAAACTTTGAGGAGATTATTCTTGAGACATGAAAAATTTCCAAATGGTGCTTTCTACTTATCCAATTTCTTAGAGGCATCTAAATTGGGTTATCTAGAAATCAAGGACAAAGAGGGAATTGTTCATAAACATGATTTTATTTACAACGTAGTTCCAAAGATTCACACTGATCATGCTAATAAACAAAAACCTCACATTGATGATTCACTAGAGGGTTATAAGAAACTCATGATGGAATATGTGCAAAATATTATTGATTGCTTGAAATCAATATTTTTGGATCTTTCTATTTCCAATGTTTTGAAGTTATTAAGTTCTTTTCTCTTATTCACATGATGTTATTACTCGTGAGAGCATCTCATATTGTTCGCTTGATATACTTCTTCAACATTTACAACACACTTCATGTGATGAGAGTGTTGATGCACCTTAATTTGATATTGCAGCATGTAAAAGAGAATTGCATGAATTTATCGATAAACTTCATTCAAGTTTTGAAGGGTTCTCTATGAAAGATACATGTCAAGTTTTTTGTTTGAAAAATACTTGGAAAGCAAAATTTCTAAATATGTTAAAGTTATGACAAGCCATACTTACAATCCCTACAAGCACTATGCCATGTGAACATGGATTTTCGAAGCAAAGTCTAATCAAAGATATAAGGAGAATACACTTGTCACCAACTACATTGGATGCTCTTATGTGAGTATCAATTATCAACCCTAATTTATCTTTGATAGATTGGGAAAAGTATATCAAATTTGGAAACAAGCAAAATAAAGAAACAAATAAATTGTATTTTTGTGATGGTGTTGTATTCCATATGAGGCAGGACACACCAAATATTTTACATGCATTCTATTAAAGCATTGTTGTGTTTCAAAAGTCTTACTTCTATTAAGATATAAAGTTATACGATCATATATTGAACTGTATTTTTGTGAACATTTTCTTTAAAGCATTGTTGTGTTGCAAAAGTCTTCCTTGTGTTTAGATAAAAAGTTATATTATGATAGTTGAACTATATTTTTGTAATATTTTTTATTTTGTATTATATGATGCAAGATATGAGAATTCAATGTTTCATATAGTTATTTATGTGTTTTAAAAAAAAAACTATTATTATGATAGGTAGAATTAATATTTAAATTTCAAATGAAGGGCAATGTTAAAATTAAAACGTCATATAAAAATTTCTTAACGTGTAAGGTAGGACATGAAATTTCAACAATGATCAGGATGCTTTATTTGTCTAAATCTTCAAAGATTTCATGGTATTTCATCAAGGCTTAATGTTGACATATTCAATGTAATATCCCTCTTTTACACACCTTCTATTTTGTAAATACAATTGTAATTGTGCTTGTTTTCTGGTGAGGAGCTCAAGGCCAAGGCCCCACCAGAAAACCTTATCAGTTAAGTGATTTAATTCCTAAGTTGTTTTGGTTATCGGTTAGTCCTTGAGAGGGATGCCGAAGTTACCCCTAATAGCTGAGAGGCAGTAAATGCCTCCTAAAACCTAAATCTTAGGACGAAGTCGATCTTTGCTAAGAGCTGTTAAGTAAAACTAAGAAATTTCTAAGGATGTCCTTGACATCCTAATCCCAATAGAGGACGTCATGGGTTCTCTTCATCAAGACCATCTATCTAAATTATTAGCGTAAGCTAAGCTATTTATCACTTTGAGAAATATTATAAGTAATAATAATTATATACCTATAATGCATTGTAATGACAATGCAAGGGGAAACAATATAAGTATGACGGGATGCTTATATAGAGTTTTGAAACATTATGATTATTTCATAAATGTTAAGCATTATATATATAGTTGTGAAATACTAATTATATTAATAAACCTATCTACAATACATTGGAATGTATTAAAATGGTAGGAATACCTACATAGTGGCATTCTAAAAGAAGGGTAGAGAATTTTTAAGAGTTACTAGGCTTATCTAGATATTATTTTAAAACAATAGCCTTATGAGAAAGGCTTTGTTTTAATATTTAAAAGAAAGTTAATAATATGTTAAAATAAAAGTGTTACTATCTATTTTTATTAATACACTGTATAAAGACCAAAAGTGGTGATCGTTAGTAATTACATAATTATATAAAGGTAGACTTTCTAAATGACTAGCAAGCCATATTAATAATTAATATGGCTTATATATCCTGATCGGCTTATATCAACCATGGCTACAAATTTAAATAGGGTTGACATAGGCCGATCGTTGTATATAAGCCATATTAATTATTAATATGGCTTGCTAGTTGACGATCGGCCTGCCAGGAATAATTTATGAGTTTTAATTATTATTTATTAAATTATTTATTATAAAAAAATATTATTATTATTATTAGAAAGGTTAATAGTATAATTATTATTATTATAACGATTTCTATTAAAATAATAATAATTATTGTTATTATAATTTAAACAATACATCACAATGTGGAATATGTTTTAATAATATTATTATTATTATTATTATTATTATTAAAGTTGTGAATTCTCATTATAAATTATTTTAAAAATATAAGAAAATAATAAATAAGAAAATAATAAATAAATAAAATAATATTTAAAAAAAAATTAATAAATAAGAAAATAAGAATATTTTTATTATTTTTTGTATTTTACATAATAATAATAATAATAATTATTATTATTATAAAATAACAAATTTTTAAATATTTAATAATAATAAAAATAATTATAAATAAAAATATATAATTATAATAATTATAAATGAAAATAAGAAATTAATTAAAATAATAATAAATAATAATTATTAATTAAAATAATTGTAAATGAAAATAAGAAAATATAATTATAACAATAATAAATAAAAATAATTTATAATGAGGATTAATAATTTTAATAATACTAATATTTTTTTTAATAATAATATCATTAATAAGAATAATAATAATAATAAAAGATATTATAAACATCTATGTAAGGTTAATAAATAGATGAATGGTTATGTCACATTGCAACATTTCATAATTGTTAAGCATTATATATATAGTTGTGAAATACTAATTATATTAATAAACCTATCTACAATACATTGGAATGTATTAAAATGGTAGGAATACCTACATAGTGGCATTCTAAAAGAAGAATAGAGAATTTTTAAGAGTTATTAGGCTTATCCTAGATATTATTTTAAAACAATAGCCTTATGAGAAAGGCTTTGTTTTAATATTTAAAAGAAAGTTTATAATATGTTAAAATAAAAGGATTACTATCTATTTTTATTAATACACTGTATAAACACCAAAATTGGTGATCGTTAATAATTACATAATTAAAGAAAGGTAAACTTTCTAAATGATTATATACAAAATATTAGTAGCTATAATAATATTTTGTAATTATTTTATAAATATAAGTACTATATATTAGTGAAATGTAATACTTATATTAATGATTTATTTTACCAAAGTAAAACATTATATATATATATATATATATATTATTGTATTTTGGAAGGCATTAAATGGAGTCCTGCATGTATATTTTTCAAAATATCATTATTTTAGTGTGTAAGCGATGGCAAAAGAAAGTTATTAAAAGGAAAAGTTTAGTATGGTATATATATATATGTCTGTGTGTGCGTGCTTGTGTGCACATAAATGGATAAGCCGTTTAAGCTAATTAAATATTGGGGTATATGTATACCTTATGATTAAGAAATATTTGTTCATTAGCCAAGTATGTTTTAATTTTGAAAGTGCGACAATTTTTGTTGTGGTGGAAACTTAAAAACTAACCCAGCCCCTTTAGTTGCCACTTGTCCTTTGCCTTCTATATGGAGTGTACTGGATGACATTGTGGGAAGGGAGGCTTCTGGAGGTTTTACCAGCTCGAGGGAGGGAGGGCGTGACTCCTTTAAATCCTATGAGCATTCTCTGTTTGAGGAGATACGTTTTAATCTATTTTGGTTGCGTGGAGGCTGGGAAAGATCGCCTTATACCTTCATTTTTATGTTAATTATCCTTGCTGCGTTTTGTTGGTTGCATTGCATGTCGTGGGGGTTGAACATTGGGGAAGATATGGTATTCATACGCAGTAAGTAGGGGAAGCATATTTTTCACTAGTTATTGGGTGGAGAGGATTACTCTTATGGCTGCTGTGCGTGCATTAGTAGCTTGTTGCGCATGAGTATGGGGAAGTTTATTTTTTTAATTTATGTTTCATCTATTTTTCATTTATATGTTAAATGTGCTTTTGGTGATTGGGCAGGGCCATTAGAAGGACGACTCAATGGAAGCCATGTCCATAAGTTGGGCGCCCTGCTAATTGTTTCAAGTAATGATGTAGGCTCTTTTTAATTGCTGCGTAGGATAGGTAGGGAAGCGACCGCTTAATGGATCCAATACCTGTATAAAATTCATTAATAGATATGCTGGGTTTGTGCACATTTTTCCTTTTGTGCTACATAGAGCTTGAGAAGCCCCCCCGTAAGCCTGTGGGTTGATACATAATATATTTGATGCTGACTGTCATATTCTATGCTTCAGTTGATTGCTAGGGTTTCGTATTTTACATTTATGCGTTGGGTTTCCTGCATTATTTATGTTTAACCCTTGTGGTGTGTTGCGCAGAGATTGTGAAAAGGAATCTTTGTACACTATTTTGTGATCTATTATTTGCTATATAATACATCGCTTCTGTTTGTTGAATTCGCAGAAAATGGGGAAACACATATCTCTGTGTCCATTTCCTTGATACAATATATATCACCCATCTCCCATTGATGTTGTTGCATGCTGGATGCTAATTGCAGAGGTTGGGGTTAGATCCCTTTACATTTTCTGAGTTATATTATATGTTGTTGCATGACAGATGTTGATTGCAGAGCTTTAGGGATAGATCCCTTTTTCATTTGCTGATTTGTATACATATATATATATATATATTATGTTTGCATGTTGAAGGGTTATGATGCGTAGAGCTTTGGAGTACTCTCTGCATACTCCATATATTATTTATATTTTATGCTTCATGTTGAACGTTTATGAGATGCTTGGGGAAAGGTTACATTTCTTTGATAGCTGGATAAGAGTGTGTATGTTGATTTTCTTTGGCAATGATTGCGCAGTAAAGGAGATAGATCCGTGTATCCTATATCATTTCATTAGTGGTTTATTTTTCCGTTGGTTAATTGCGCAGAGTCGGGGAAAAGGAATCCCTGTGTGTTATTGTTCTTATATTACATCCATTTTACTCCTTCGGTTGTTGCGTTGGGTTTGGAAGTGCCCCCATGCTATGGGAAGAAATCCCACTAGATATTTGTTCATATATTTACATTGCACTTTTGGGGTGCACGCTTGGGAGATCGAACCCTGTACTTTCCATTTCACAAATTATATTTATATGCTGGAAATATCATAGCTATTTAATTTGTCACATGTAAGATCGATCCCTATGTATTTATTTCATAGGCTATATATATTATATGTTGTATATATAGTTCGATGCCTGTGTGTGCATTATTGCTTGCTGCATCCTGTTTATATGTAAAATCTTGTTGCATATGTAAGGGTTGATCCCCGAGGGTTGGTGCCTCATGGATTGTTTGCGTAGGGCATTGGGGAAAAGATGGCTAGTTAAGCCTGATCAGAGCTTACTTATCTTTGTGTAGGCTTGATTTATGCAAACAATTTCAGGATTACTTATAAGATTGATTTATAATCCTTTTTCCCTTCTTACAAACTTAAATGTACAATTAATATAATACATGTGTGGGAAATGGTGGTATGATGTTCTAGTTTGCTGGTTTAGGGGTATGATGAACCTAGAATGTATCATGGTTGTATATAATATGTGACATTTCGGGTAGGGCACACTTGTTGCACATCTATTGTATCATGTTATAATTATGTCATATAGACCCCTTGGGGAAGGAAAGGTATCTCACTTTATAAATGATCATAGTCTGTAAGGGATCATCATGGGAGAGAATTACTATAATGATTCTGAGATTGATTGTTGATGGTGTGAAAGTGATCCCTGTGAGAGGCTTCATAAAATAGAAAATATTGCACACAGTGTGTGGCAGATTGTACTCTTCTATTTTGATAAATAAAGATGTGACATTTCCTTGGTGGACGTAGCCCAAAGAGTTGGGTGAACCATGTATATAGGTCTCCTTCTTATGTGTACTTGATTTGTTTTAATTTACTTGAAAATTGTGACTTAAAATGGTAAGTAAGATTCAATGAAGAATGTTAATTATCTGTTGGGTAAGTTTACATGTAAAACGATGGTTTACTTGTGGAGGTTTTGATAGTGTAATGATCATAAGGAATGTTCGGGGTATTCCCTTTTGTGTCGTTATGTACTAATTTGTTAGGACTAGATTAATAGTGATGTTTATATGAACATGACTAATCATGGTTAATGTGTAAGTGTTATGGAATGAGGTAAAGGTAATGATTGAACAAGTACTATATGAAATACTAATTGCAACTGGAGTACATATATGATGTTGTATATAATATGACTAATACCTTGATTTTGATGTCGAGGAAAACAAATTTACACCTAATTCCTTACAATGACAAAGCGAAGATATGGGTATATTACATTCAACCAGCGATCCCTAATGGACAGTTCATTCACAATTGAAGATGAATTCTTGTGGATCCATACAATATAATTTAAATAAACCGACCAATGCATGAAGGTCCTTGAACATTCAAAGTTCAACTTCATTATGGACCCAACATGGAAACAACAAATGGGTTGATGTGGTTGAATACTTCTCCTCTATTGAACGATTCTTAATTAATCAATACATACCTCTAGTCAATGATTTACACAAAAACAATCCCTATTCAAAACTCTTGACAATTTCTCACCATATATATATATATATAATACACACACACTTTATGGAAATTCTATGTGGACCAATGTTGTCCAAATCAGGTAGAGAGGAGCAAGATCATTATTTGTTTCCTTAGCCAACCATTTCATGCTTCTAGACCCAATTGATTTAATTAATTGTGAGTTAACCATAATGTTAATGTTATTCAATTCTTCATAGAATCTTAAACGCACTTGACTTGCACCTTGTGGACCTATCATGACAAAGAAACATATGGTTACAATCTTCCTTGGATTACATTTGCATAATGGTTGTTAGAACTATTTTATAATATTTCCAAGACATTACCAACATGCTATTATAGGAATCTCAAATTCTTATAGATTGTGTTTCTTTTCATATGTGCAGAGGAGATAATGTCAAATTGGAACCTGGGGCATGTTCCTCACACATTAGGATTCCTTATCTTCATCTTGGGCCGATTTTTCTTTAATTGAAACCTTTTTAGGAGTTGAATTAAACATGATGGTTAACACATGTCCAACACACTTTTTCCCATAGATTTCTCATAGTGTTTTTCTATCGTAGATGTAACTCATTTTATTTTGCAAATGATGTACAGGGTAAGGATGTTGTGGGATTCATGTCCTCATATACAAATTACCTCCTCAAAAATATCCATGTCTTAAACTTTCATTAATAACACTTCATCATCATCACTATCACATCAGATCAATGACAAATCTTGACATCAATGAAAACCATTTCCCAACAATCCCCCCCTTTGTTGTTGAGGGCAACCTAGTAAAACCACAATTCATTTACGAGACTGTTATAGAACTTTCCCTAAAATACTACTTGACTTGTAATATACTAAGTTACTCCTATTTGTTTTTACTTTCTCCCACTTTGAAACCAATGGAAAATGAATTTTATTCTTGACTGTGAAGTCCTTTTGTGAGCATCCTTATTTTCTCAGAGTGACTCCCCTGTCTTTATGCCTCATAATTCTCTACATTCATCCTTCTTGATATTTTTCTCCCTTTTAGACTAAGCCATTTTTTGAAGCTTTCTGAAGTAGCTTCCCTTGTGAAAATATTGTCCTTCCTTGCTGTAATTATTGATCTCTTTTTGGTTTATGTACTTTCTATAGGGTCCGGCTCGGTTAGGAAATTTTTTTTTAAGTATGTAATATGCTAGTTTGTATCATGATTAATGATAAGAGATCAATTTCTTTTCTGAAAACATAATTCAATGTAATAATGTATTAACTTAATGTATAGGAAGACTCATACCCCTAACCATAACCCTAATCTAATCCACATCATAACATAATAAGCTACGCATTCCATTATCTTCATACATTCACATGTGTTGATATTGTATTTTAAATTACCGTGATTATTAACAAAATTTAATTCTTCTAAGTAACCATGTTGCTTCAATTGATCAACTTTATTTATTCATGAGCTAGATTGTTCATAATTGCGATTCCTTTGTTTGTTCGACAATTAAATATACAACATAAAAAATCCCTGAGATCACATTAATATGAATTAATTATACAACATATAGACATTCTGAAAACAAATTGATATGAATATTAATAAATTCATCATATGATAATCCTGAACATAAGTTAATTTAATGAGTATTAAATATACAATGCATGATAGTCTTAAACACAAGTTAATACTAATATAAAAATATATAATGCATGATAGTCGTGAATACGAGTTAACATGAATATATAATATTTATACTACAAGTCAACTTCAACAAACATCGAAACAATAATGTGATTCTACCTATGCTGATACTCTATCTAATACATTACATGTTACCCAACACTTTAGCAATTGCATTCTAATGGATCACTCATAATCAACATAGGGTTGACTCGATCTACAACTATCCAACACAAGTTTAAACAAAACAACTAATTGATTAACTCGGAGTGGCTTGATTGGTGAATATCAGAGCTTGAATCAATGACATCTAGTTAAATGATTAATCGACCTGAATGTCAAACATAATATGGTTTGCATGAGGTATATGGGAAGTGTCTCCACTTCCATAACCTCGCATTGTTCACATTGAGGCCATTTACATTCGCTATCAACCAATAAACAATTAATAGAACACACATGCATTGCATGGCACTCATCCATAGATCGTGTGCATGCTCTGTCACCCACATGTAAGAAATTAAATGGAATGCCATACACACAGACTCGCCATCAATCCACAGATTGATTGATCCATGTTAAACGTAAAGCAAACATAAGAAAATATTAGAGCTGTGTGGCATCGATCTACAGAGATCGACCCATGTTAAATGAAATGAAACACAAGAAAATATTACAACCATGTGTCATCGATCTACAGAGACTGATCCATGTTATACGAAATGCAACCAAAAGAAAATATTATAGCCATGTGGAATCGATCTACCGAGATCGATCCATGTTAAATGGGTTAAAGCCATGTGGCATCAATCTATAAAGATCGATCCATGTTAAACGAAATGCAAACATCCGAAATTATTACAGCCATGTGGCATCAATCTACGGAGATCAATCCATGTTAAATGAAATGCAAACATCATAGATTATTACAACCATGTGGTATCAATCTACAGAGATCGATCACAGTTGGTTTTTACACCGTATGCAAGCATATGAAATGTGGTATGCCATCTGATATTGAATGTAATTGTAACGCCCATATTTTTGATTCGGCATATTTATTAGTTAGATACACCATACTTTATTTCTTATATATTCTGTTGAACTCAGCTCGATTGAGTAAACTATATTGGACCTCATTATATGATGTTACTCTGTTTTATGATTTCACCATGATTATGATGTTACTATGTTATGCGGTTATGATGTCATGATTATCATATGATTTCTTTATTTTACGATTGCAGTATATGTTTATATGTTTTCATTAATGAAATGTGAAATATATGATTCGGTACATGGATACCATCTTCTTATATGAATTATTGAAATGTTATATGTCATACGCATCTATGATGAGCTAAAAAGGTTACATGAAATAAAATGATAACATGGATCAATTGGCGATCAATGGAAAATGCTTTCTATAAATTGTATTTTGCAAAATACTAACCTACAGGACTCAAGGGCTATGGGATAGCCAGTTACTTGATCTGATATATATTGGAAAGGAAAAACATGTTCATACAGCAAACCTTAGCAGCCAAAATGAGGATATGATAACACAAACTGATAATCCCGATAGCAGCAAGTATGAGTTGATAAGGGTGTAGGCCCAGTATGTTGAGAGGGATGGATGTGTTTCCCACCCTATGTTTCCATGAGACCCGAGGTCGTGGGAGGGCCGTGCTGAGACACGCTCCCCATGTTGTTGTGATGACGATGGTCGGATGCCTGCTAGGGGAGGATAGGTCCGCTGTTCAGCTGACGCTATCGCTCTCAAGTTCTATGTGGTCAGATCGGTGAGTCCGACATCCACTGTTGTACTAGCAGAGGAAGGATAGGGAGGATGCTGGACGTAGGTTATGATGGGAGGATGTGTTAGTTAGTACTGTTGGGGGTTTAGTATTCCTTGATTCCGAGTTAGTGGAAGTAGGCACCCTTCCTTGTACATGATTGATTAAACTAATGTAAAGATAAAGCGAATGATGTGAAATCGTAAAGATTTAACTGTTAAATAACTGAGAATGTTGAAGTAATTGTACTATATATATTCTGTTTTCTTCTACATGGGGGTAAATACTACTAGATATGCATAGGCCGGATGGGGTTTGTCTATAGTACATTTATGATGTGTGCATACGCTGGCCACTCATGCACACCTTGCACATGTACACTAGCATCGAGATACAAACACTTAACATATTGAATAAATGTGTAAGTTGTCATAAGTAATTAGGTTAATCATGCATTGACCGAATTCAGATAATGAATATAAAGTTATCTAAGATGTGTAAAACAAGTCAATTAAGCTACGCATTACCCGTTGGTAAACATTGTGATATACAATTGAGACAAGTGTCATCAGTTAACATTGTCGTCTGAGAATTGTTGTAAATAAGGTAAGGGTACTGTTTAGTTAATTAGTAAGGTTGTTTAGGCACTTAAGGGTGCTTTGTTTAGAAGAACGATGATACTATGTAGATGTTAGGGTACTCATGTGATAAACAAATGATGTAAAAGACATATCTATTAAATTCACCATTATTATTACCTTATGGGGATTTAAATTAATATTATTACCTAAAATTTATTTTAATAATACTACTACCCATGTCGTAACAATTGCAAAATAGGTGAAATTTAAATATTGATTAATGAGTGATTAGAATGTGATTATTTTACATTTCTAAGTTAGACATAATAGGATAACTATTTTTGGAATGAACGTGATGTGATGGAAAATGGTTATTTAATTATTCAATGTTAATCTTGGAATTTAAACCTCAAGATAAGTGATCTCGACGGATAAGGTAGACCATTAAGACACATCATGTCCAAGTTGAAAAGGGTCAACTAATTATATAATATTTTATTAATTACATTAATAACATTAAATACCAAGGATGGCGAATAGACTTGTAATTAATGAAGCTTGTCCCGAATGGATAACCTTTGGGTGATAATTCCCACCGTAATAAATACTTACGACCGTCAATCCAAAACCAAATAAATTTTCCATGAGGGTAATTAATTATACATTTTTTTATAAAGAACCGTGTATGAATGAACTGGTGATAGGAGTAAATGTTGAGGGGCTCGAGAGGGGGATTTTGGGGCGGTGGAGTAAGCCCAAGATATTCTCGATGAAGGGAAAGGATATAGAGGGGGATAGCTTGGAGTAAAAGGGGGGTTTTTGGAAGGAAGAAAAGAGGGTTTTGGAGAACAAAAGTTTGGAGAACAGAAAGTTTGGAGAACCGAAGAGAGGACTGCTCTCGGGATTATCAGATTGTGGGCTCGGGGGCTTGGAAATCCTTTGATTTCCAATGTCCAGCAAGATAATAGCTGGTCGGTAGGGTGGACACTTCAGTTTGGCTGTCTAAGGGGTTATACAACCTGCTACAACTTACGGTTAGCATCAGCATCAGGTAATTTCCGTTATTTGACTATTATGCTAAAACTTACTGTAAACATGCATAACTTGCTATTTACTGATTTACTGAGTTGTGAAACATATTCTTATGCTGGAACATGATTGTTGAAAAGGAAATATTGATATGTTTGTTTATTTTAAATTACAAATGTAAGGTTGATAAAAACACGACAGAACACTAAATATCATTTAGACGCATGGTAATTGTTAGAAATTTACTCCCATACACTTGATAAAGTTCAATAAGTAGAAAATTAACTCTGAAATTTTTACTCAGTGCTCTGCTGTAAAAACCAGAGCACTACAGATGGTATCAGAGCCTTTGTTCACACTCTTGAACCTACAGGCCTATTCATGCTTCACCTAGAAAATCTACTTGATAGTTTACCTACTTGACCTCTAGCCATAGTAAGCTTCCGAGGTACACCTGCAAAAGGACAATGAGAATAACATTAGAAAATAAAAGAATATATATATACCTATAATTATATTTTCATTCTTTTGCTGCACACCCAAAAGACTAGTATGATTTGGCAATGGAAATTCTACGCTAATCTACCAAACATATGCAAATTTTCAGGGTTACAGATTTTAGTTTATTATTTAAATTATGATCTTCTTACAATATCCCTATTGATATCCAAGCTATAGACTGTACTTATGCGAACTCAGTCAATTTGAATGTGCATGTATATTCGACTTAAATTTATATATCTTATCAAATACAGAATTCCCCTACCATTTCCAGTTCATTTATTTCTAAGTGATAAACTAAAATTATTCACATGTTGTTCCATGTCTAATAGAATAGAATCTCTGTGTTACCTATTCTATTAAATGTGCACTAGGACTTGTTATATATAACCGGAGGATAAAATCCAGAAACTATCATCTATTCCTAAATTCATGGAATTCAAAAAAAAAAAACAAGGTAAGTAACTTGCAAAACAAATGATTTTAAAATTTTGCAAGGATACATAATTTTAATCAAATTTAAAATTGTGCAGGTATATATATATATATATACTTGGGAGTTACATATTTTCGGCTTACACCTGCAAGCTGCAACAAACAAAACAGTAAATATATATGTAATAAGTAAATAAAATAAATAAAAGCAAGCCTTCAAGGGAATTAAGTAAAAGTAATAACCAGGGCACTAAGTAAATTTCTAAGTTATAGTAATAACTTAGTGCTCTGCTGTAAATTTACTTCATGTTAGGGTTGGTCCTGAAGCCGTGGGAAAGGCAGGCAACAGAGGTGGTGACATTAAAAGACTCGCATAAATTATTCTAAATGATATTTAGGCCCAGCCACGCTCAGCACCGAGAGCATTGCCAACCCATTGAAAACAAAAAAAAAAAAACACAGAAAAACCTCATTGCCAACCCGTTGAAGAAAAAAAACCAGAGAGGATAGCGAAATGCTGCTTACCATCAGAACGCCTCTTGCACACATAACGCTCCATCTAAAAATCGCAGTTTTGGTGCCGAGATGAACACCGGCAGCAAGCCCTCTCGCCAACTGCTTAGGGAAGCCCGCGGGTGGATAAGATCACGTTTAGGGTTGGCACTATGCATGGAAGCACACTCGACTTCAAAGTCTAGGGTGGGCACTGCTCAGCACCGAGAGCCGACTGCCGAGTTGAATGGGGAGCCCCACACAAACCATTATTCCCAAGCACCAGGCTCGCATGGGAGCCCACGAATACCATAACAGTCCAAACGCCGGGCTCACTTATGAGCTTACCTACAAAAAAAAATAAAAATAAAATATATATATATTTTGTGCCCAGCCTGGACTCAGCACTGAAGGCCATTTTGCCCACACACTCGACAGAAACTCCCGCTGCCAGATTACAAGCGCCGAGCTCTCCCGAGAGCAGTCTCTCTTTCGTTTCTTGGGCCAAGTAGATATGGGCTAAATCCATGTGCTCAGCACTATGAGTCTTTCACACGACCAGCTACCAAGCCCAAGGGCGACCACACACTCCTCCCGAGCGCCCAACTCACACCGTGTCTTCTTTTGTTCACTGGGTCCAACCCTACCAGGCCCAGCCCTACCGCTCAACACCGAGAGCGTTACCAGCAGCCAGCCACCGAGTCGAAGATGGGCCACATACTGTGTAAAAAAAAAAAAAACTCCTAGCTGCTGCCGGCCCTGCGCCTTCTTCTTGCTCAATTCTGAAGGCCTGAACACAATCGTGTTGTATAAGAACAAGAAGGCAATTCTTCAACTGTGCAGGCAGCTGCATACCTTCCCAGCAATGTCGCCGAAATGGCTTGCAATGAGTTCACGGGCGAGCTCGTGCCGAGCAACCATTTTTATCCTGCTCGAGCTCAATGTTTTCTGAAAATCACGCTGGTATTTTCCCGCTGGGCCAGCCTCGCCAGTGCTTCTACCATAGAAGATGGGAGTTGCAGAGCTAAAACTGCAGAAGAGAGGGTGAAAATGGCCGCGTCTTGGGGATTGACCCTATTTAGGGTTTCCCCCACTTTCCGAGGGCGGTGGGTTGCTTGGAGAGACCGCGTGTCCTTCATGCGTACTCGCTCTTTGCATGACGGTGAAAGGCCGCGTGGCGTTCGAGCCTTTAGACATAGGAAGGTGTAGGGCTAGTTTAAATTTATTGTTATATATTATGATAGAATATATGTTGTATGAAAATTTAATTTATTCATATTTTGTTAGAATATACGTAAAATAAAAATTAATTTTACTTTCATGTCATAAAATATGTTATATTAAAATTTAAATTATTTTATATATTCTCATAGAATATATGTTTTATAAAATTTAAATTTATTCATATTTTGATTAGAATATATGTATTATAAAGATTAATTTTACTTTTCTGTTATAATAGATGTTGTATTAAAGTTTAAATTTATTGTTATATACTCTCATAGAATATATGTTTTATAAAAATTTAATTTATTCATACCTTGTTAGAAAATATGTATTATAAGAATTAATTTTTCTTTTCTGTTATAACATATGTTGTTAAAAATATGTTTTATAGGAATTTTAATTTTTAGTATTAAACTTAACTATGATTGGTTGAGGTTTAAACAATTAATGTTAATTAAGTTGTTTAGATTAAAGGGTAACATTTAAAGTTAACTAAAATAGAGATATTAAAAATTTTGCCGAGATTTCAACTCCTAGTCGAAGGGATGAAAGAGACCCGAAATCTCAAAAACAAGACACCATTAAGACCAGCACGACGAGCTGAACACCATGACAGGATTGTTTAAATAAAAACGACTATAGATTTTACTGTGCTAATCTTGACAATTTGTTGTCTCATGATGCAAGTTATTGAATACCTACATTTTAGTTCCGCGTATATTTGATTGAACAACTAAGGATATGATTTTATTTTAATAACTCAGGAACTATCATGGTGACAACACACAGAGGTCGAGGTCGGGGTCAAGGTCGACCACCGTCACCACCACCTCCGCCACCGCCAACACCGCCACAACCAACCTCAACACCAGAAATGTAGATCATAATGAGGTCATTGGAGGCTATTATGACCACGATGAACAGGCAGTCGGAAAGGGCCGCCGAGGTGGAAACCACTCAAGTGAGTCGAGAGAACTCTGAAAGGGCACATGGCCCAAGACTGGAACCGCTTCAGGACATATCGAGGGAGTTACAAAAGATAAAAGTTCCAGAGTTTTCAGGAGGACGACCCGGTAAGCATGCGGAGGCATGGCTGGAAGGAATGAAGAGATGCTTCTCATTGAATGAGTACACATCTGGTTCCAAGGCTAGGATGGCCGTCTTCGAGCTTAAAGGTGATGCTTTGAATTGGTGGTCAGACCTCGAGAAGCAGTTGCACCTTACTCCTCTTACAACTTCTTGGGAACTGTTCGAGGAGAGGTTCCACATGAAGTATTTGCCAAATTATTACAAGGAAGAACAGGCAGGTGCACTCCATGCCTTAGTACAGGGAGACAAGACAGTGGAGGAGTATGAATCTCAGTTTATGGAACTGGTAAAATATGTTCCTTACCTAGATGCAGATGATTGTCAGGTAGAGCATTTTGTGTATGGACTTAACTACAAGATTAGAGCTGCGGTGCGGATGTGGAAGCCAACTTCAGTTGCCATGGCAGTTGAGTATGCTCGTTATGCAGCTGATATGTCAGATGGAAAAGGGGGCAGTAAGTTGACAGGAACCAATCAGTATGTTTCAGGGAAGGCGTCACGTCCTTACTTCAGGGGAGGACAATCTAGACCTCCTCCTTATGGTAACCGGTTCACACCGAGGGGTAATACTTCAGTTAACTCAATCTCGCAGGCATCGTCCGCAACCCACCAAAGCCAGGGACGTACATAGGGAAGTTCCTATAGAGGAGCAAGGGGTTTTAGAGGAACCAGGGGAAGGAACTCATCTCAGAGGATTCCTTCGAGCAACATGCAAGCCCCTCCCAATCTCTCTTGTTGGGGATGCGGAGGTCCTCATTTCCAGCGAGACTGTCCCAAGGGTCAGTCAAGCAGCAGGCACAGGGAAGGAAAAGCACCCATGGATAGTTCGGGTAACAGTCATCGGATTCATGCAGCGGTGCATAACCACCAGGCAGAACATCAATCTACCGTAGTAGAATCCACTGGTAATGTAAACAATGTCAAACTTAAAATTTTGTTTGATCCAGGAGCAACTGATAGTTTTATTTCACCATTTGCATTAGATAAATGTGGGTTGGCAGCCTACGAGCACGAGGATTTCAAACTGGTTGAAATGGCTTCAGGAGCTAAGCAAACAGTAGGTCTTAAAGTGAGAAGTTGTGAGGTTGACTTAGGAGTGTGCACCACTAAGTTGGATGCTTATGTCACCAATTTGGGGACTTATGACCTCATTATTGGCATGGATTGGTGAGAAGACCATAGAGCTTTCATAGACTGCTATGAGAAGATGGTGTTGTGCCTCGATGATGAGGGAAGGACAATTCAAATCCAAGGCTTGAAGAGGAAGGTATCCCTCCGCTTAATCTCTATGGTGAAAGCTAAGCGGTGCCTAAGACAAGGATGCCAGTTGTTCGTAGTGGAGGCCGTGAGCGATAGTAAAGGACCTTCCTTGAATTCTTACCCAGTACTTTCCGAGTTCAAGGATGTCTTTCCGAAGGAATTACCAGGACTACCTCCAGAAAGAGAGCTCGATTTCACAATCGAACTAAAACCTGGTGCAGAACCTATCTCAAAAACTCCATATAGAATGACAACTCCAGAGCTCCGGGAGTTACAGATCCAGTTAAAAGAGTTGCTAGATTTGGGACTGATTATACCTAGTATCTCGCCGTGGGGAGCACCAGTGATCTTCGTTAAGAAGAAGGATGGATCCCTGCGACTGTGCATAGATTACAGAGATTTGAACAAAGCCACAGTGAAGAACAGGTATCCCATAACAAGAATTGATGACCTCTTTGATCAAATGAAAGGTGCGTCAGTCTTCTCAAAGATTGATTTACAATCAGGGTATCACCAGTTGAGGATCAAGGAAGGCGACATTCCTAAGACTGCCTTTCGAACTCGATTTGGGCATTACGAGTTTGTAGTGGTACCATTTGGTTTGACCAATGCTCCAGCTGTATTCATGATCCTCATGAATGGTGTCTTCCGAAAATACTTGGACCAATTTGTTCAGGTCTTCTTAGATGATATTCTTATCTATTCTAAAAGTGAGAAGGAGCATGAGGAACACTTGCGGTTAGTCTTGACATGCTTAAGGGAACATAAACTTTATGGTAAACTATCAAAGTGTTCCTTCTTCCAAAAAGAGATTCACTACTTGGGGCACATCATCTCAGGTGAAGGGATCTCTGTAGACCCAGAAAAGGTAAAGGCCATTGAAGATTGGCCAATTCCAAGGAATGCTCATGAGGTGCGCAGCTTCATGGGGTTAGCAAGCTATTACCGGAGGTTTGTGGAAGGATTTTCTAAAATTGCAAAAACTATTACCACCTTGCAATGCAAGGGAATCCGGTATGAATGGACCGATGAATGCGATGCCGCTTTTACAGAGTTAAAAAGATTGTTGACAAGTGCACCGATCTTGCGGGTACCAGACATGGATAAAGATTTCATGGTATGCACCGATGCCTCGAAGCAAGGATTAGGAGCGGTGTTGATGCAGGAAGGTGGGGTAATAGCTTATGCATCTCGAAAGTTGAAACCTCATGAGGAGCAGTATGCCACGCATGATCTAGAATTGGCAGCAGTAATGTTGGCACTAAAATTATGGAGGCACTACCTAGTTGGTAGAAGCTTCACCCTTAAAACAGACCATCAGAGCTTGCAGTACATCTTTACCCAAAGGGATTTGAATGCTAGGCAAAGGAGATGGAGTGAGTTCATGAGTGAATATGACTTTGGTATCTCTTACATCAAAGGAAAGGAGAATGTGGTGGCAGATGCTCTAAGCCGAAGGCCGAGACTTTTCTCCTTAATTCCCTTGAAGGTTGACTTGAGGGAAAGGATACTAGGACAACTATTGGGCGATAGTTGGTATCTAAAAGTAACCTCAGCTATTCAGAATCGAAAGGAACAGGAATTGAAGTATGATGGGTACCATCTTGAGGAAGATGGATTGTTGCGGTATCAGGGAAGGATGTATGTTCCTAAGGAAGGTGATATCAGGAAAACAATCCTTAGAGAGGCCCATAGATCACATTACTGTGCGCACCCAGGGGTGAAGAAGATGTATGCTGACATGAAGCAACTCTTCTTTTGGCCAGGTATGAAGATGGATGTAGTGGATTTTGTTTCGAAGTGCCTTGAGTGTCAACAAGTTAAGGCAGATCATCGTCACCCGGCCGGTCTCCTACAACCGCATGATATTCCTATGACTAAATGGGAAGTCATTTCCATGGACTTCGTTGTAGGACTACCACTCACATCTCTGAGACATAATGCGATTTTGGTGGTGGTCGACAAACTGACCAAAAGTGCTCACTTCATTCCAGTCAGAGACACCTATGATGTGACAGATGTGGCAAGGGTATTCATAAATGAGATTATACGTCTTCATGGAGTTCCTAAAAAGATAATCTCTGACAGAGACCCTAAGTTCACCTCCAGATTTTGGACAAGCATGCAGTCAGCATTAGGGACACAGTTGAACTTAAGCTCAGCTTATCACCCCGAGACAGATGGACATACTGAGAGGGTGAATCAAGTGATGGAGGACATGCTTAGGATGTATGTTATGGATCAACAGACACAGTGGGAGAAATATCTTCCTTTAGTGGAGTTTGCATACAACAATAGTCATCACAGCTCCATTGGTATGCCGCCATATCAGGCATTGTATGGGAGGCTGTACAGGACACCACTCAGTTGGGACAGGTTAGAGGATCGAGTTTTAATTGGGCCTGAATTGATTCAGGAAATGGAGGAGCAAGTGATACAGATTAGGTAGCGGTTGAAGGAAGCATAGGATAGGCAAAAGAGTTACGCTGATGCACACAGATCATATAGAACTTATGGAGTAGGGGATCGTGTATTTATTCGCATCAGACCAAATAAAAGTACCATTCGGTTTGGGAAGGGTACCAAGTTGTCACCTCGCTTTATAGGTCCATTTGAGATTCTTGAGAAAATCGGACCAGTTGCTTATCGTCTCGCGCTGCCACCCCCACTTGCATAAAACTCATAATGTATTTCATGTTTCTGTATTACGACATTACATAGCTGATGAGACTCACAAAATTCATTGGAAGGAATTGCAGGTCTCGGACGAGGGAACCTTCAGGGTCGAACCATTACGTATACTTGATCGTAGGGTTCGACAGCTCCGTAGTCGCCATGTGGACCAGGTTAAGGTCCAATGGGACAAGTACAGCCCAGGGTCTGCTACCTGGGAGGACGCAGAGACCATGCGTCGAGATTTTCCCTCACTATTTTGACCATAACTTCGGGACGAAGTTTCCAGAAGGGTGGGTGTATGTAACGCCCATATTTTTGATTCGGCATATTTATTAGTTAGATACACCATACTTTATTTCTTATATATTCTGTTGAACTCAGCTCGACTGAGTAAACTATATTGGACCTCATTATATGATGTTACTCTGTTTTATGATTTCACCATGATTATGATGTTACTATGTTATGCCGTTATGATGTCATGATTATCATATGATTTCTTTATTTTACGATTGCAGTATATGTTTATATGTTTTCATTAATGAAATGTGAAATATATGATTCGGTACGTGGATACCATCTTCTTATATGAATTATTGAAATGTTATATGTCATACGCATCTATGATGAGCTAAAAAGGTTACATGAAATAAAATGATAACATGGATCAATTGGCAATCAATGGAAAATGCTTTCTATAAATTGTATTTTGCAAAATACTAACCTACAGGACTCAAGGGTTATGGGATAGCCAGTTACTTGATCTGATATATATTGGAAAGGAAAAACATGTTCATACAGCAAACCTTAGCAGCCAAAATGAGGATACGATAACACAAACTGATAATCCCGATAGCAGCAAGTATGAGTTGATAAGGGCGTAGGCCCAGTATGTTGAGAGGGATGGATGTGTTTCCCACCCTATGTTTCCATGAGACCCGAGGTCGTGGGAGGGCCGTGCTGAGACACGCTCCCCATGTTGTTGTGATGACGATGGTCGGATGCCTGCTAGGGGAGGATAGGTCCGCTGTTCAGCCGACGCTATCGCTCTCAAGTTCTATGTGGTCAGATCGGTGAGTCCGACATCCACTGTTGTACTAGCAGAGGAAGGATAGGGAGGATGCTGGACGTAGGTTATGATGGGAGGATGTGTTAGTTAGTACTGTTGGGGGTTTAGTATTCCTTGATTCCGAGTTAGTGGAAGTAGGCACCCTTCCTTGTACATGATTGATTAAACTAATGTAAAGATAAAGCGAATGATGTGAAATCGTAAAGATTTGACTGTTAAATAACTGAGAATGTTGAAGTAATTGTACTATATATATTATGTTTTCTTCTACATGGGGGTAAATACTACTATTAGTTAGCAGATATGCATAGGCCAGATGGGGTTTGTCTATAGTACATTTATGATGTGTGCATACGCTGGCCACGCATGCACACCTTGCACATGTACACTAGTATCGAGATACAAACACTTAACATATTGAATAAATGTGTAAGTTGTCATAAGTAATTAGGTTAATCATGCATTGACCGAATTCAGATAATGAATATAAAGTTATCTAAGATGTGTAAAACAAGTCAATTAAGCTACGCATTACCCGTTGGTAAACATTGTGATATACAATTGAGACAAGTGTCATCAGTTAACATTGTCGTCTGAGAATTGTTGTAAATAAGGTAAGGGTACTGTTTAGTTAATTAGTAAGGTTGTTTAGGCACTTAAGGGTGCTTTGTTTAGAAGAACGATGATACTATGTAGATGTTAGGGTACTCATGTGATAAACAAATGATGTAAAAGACATCTTTATTAAATTCACCATTATTATTACCTTATGGGGATTTAAATTAATATTATTACCTAAAATTTATTTTAATAATACTACTACCCATGTCGTAACAATTGCAAAATAGGTGAAATTTAAATATTGATTAATGAGTGATTAGAATGTGATTATTTTACATTTCTAAGTTAGACATAATAGGATAACTATTTTTGGAATGAACGTGATGTGATGGAAAATGGTTATTTAATTATTCAATGTTAATCTTGGAATTTAAACCTCAAGATAAGTGATCTCGACGGATAAGGTAGACCATTAAGACACATCATGTCCAAGTTGAAAAGGGTCAACTAATTATATAATATTTTATTAATTACATTAATAACATTAAATACCAAGGATGACGAATAGACTTGTAATTAATGAAGCTTGTCCCGAATGGATAACCTTTGGGTGATAATTCCCACCGTAATAAATACTTACGACCGTCAATCCAAAACCAAATAAATTTTCCATGAGGGTAATTAATTATACATTTTTTTATAAAGAACCGTGTATGAATGAACTGGTGATAGGAGTAAATGTTGAGGGGCTCGAGAGGGGGATTTTGGGGCGGTGGAGTAAGCCCAAGATATTCTCGGGGAAGGGAAAGGATATAGAGGGGGAGATCTTGGAGTAAAAGGGGGGTTTTTGGAAGGAAGAAAAGAGGGTTTTGGAGAACAAAAGTTTGGAGAACAGAAAGTTTGGAGAACCGAAGAGAGGACTGCTCTCGGGATTATCAGATTGTGGGCTCGGGGGCTTGGAAATCCTTTGATTTCCAAGGGCCAGCAAGATAATAGCTGGTCGGTAGGGTGGAAACTTCAGTTTGGCTGTCTAAGGGGTTATACAACCTGCTACAACTTACGGTTAGCATCAGCATCAGGTATTTCCGTTATTTGACTATTATGCTAAAACTTACTGTAAACATGCATAACTTGCTATTTACTGATTTACTGAGTTGTGAAACATATTCTTATGCTGGAACATGATTGTTGAAAAGGAAATATTGATATGTTTGTTTATTTTAAATTACGAATGTAAGGTTGATAAAAACACGACAGAACACTAAATATCATTTAGACGCATGGTAATTGTTAGAAATTTACTCCCATACACTTGATAAAGTTCAATAAGTAGAAAATTAACTCTGAAATTTTTACTCAGTGCTCTGCTGTAAAAACCAGAGCACTACAGTAATATGGTATCTATCCACAGATTGATTAGTGTACACCATTAAACGAAATACATCAGTATGAGGGACTATGGCATCGATCTACAAAGATCGATCACCATCCAAGTGCAACAGTGATCATGTATGATAAACGAGAGGAGTATCCCTGCATTGATCCATTTGGGCCAAACACCGTCAACAACAAATGATATGCAGAGATAAGAACATGTTATAAGTTATTTGGAATCGATCCAGAGATATCGATCGCCTCTCATATTTAAAAAACCGACAAGTAAAACACAATGCTACAATAGTTCAACATCAATCTACTGAGATCGATTGCTATCTACCTTCAAGCAAGTTGCATGCATAATCATTTAAACAAAGTGAAAACAAATGAAATATCACCATGATCTGACATCGATCTACATAGATCGATCATCATCCTCCTTAAAACGATTAATGTGTATAACAGGTAAATAGATACAATCATATGAATTGACACCACAATCCGGCATTGATCTACAAAGATTGATCGTTGTCCTCCTTCATGAGTGGTAAATATAAGATTTGATAGTATACCACTGTATGAATGGTTTCAGTGATCTAGCATTGATCCACGGAGATCAATCTCCTTCGTCCTTAAACGAGCTGTATGTAAACATTTAAACAACAACGAAAGCGTATGAACAACGATCCGACATCGATCTATAGAGATTGATGACCTTCCTTTCAACAAGCTGTATGTAAACATTTAAAAAACAATGCAAGTTTATGATCAGTGATCCATCATAGATCTAAGAGATCGATCGCCTTCCTTTCAAAGAGCTTTATGTACAAATTTTAAATAATAAACAATTTTAATAAACAACGATCCCATCGATGGGGAAGTAAGGATTTATGCCTGGATGGGTCGTCCAACTAAAGGAAACTTAAAACGAAGTAGAGGTTATTTTCAACCATGCTAGAATCCTTTTCTCAGATTACCTACTCGAAACAAAGAGGAAAAATTTATATTACTATCAAGCATACACACACATTTCCATGGGTGCCTTCTCAAGCCATAAATAACACAAAATTATACAAGGTTATGTGCATACCATGGTTGAATCGTGAGTTTCATGATTTATTCCATTACCAAGGAAATCCAACTCAAATTTAGTTTCATAATAAACATTCATTCAGTTAATACGAATTACAAATAATGATAGCCGTGTAACATATGTAACTACTATCTAAAATCACTTTAAACTTTTCACATATATTCAAACTAAATAAATGTTACCTGACCGTACGAATGCTCGAGTTGTTGACAGTGGTACTGGAGCTCAAGTACTTCTCGATCCTTTTCCACAACTTCAGAATTCACCAGCGGACACCTCGGTTGACCTCCCGACCATATCGGGAGTACTCTTCTTCCTCCCAAACTGCCGAGCAATCGGGTCATAGAGCTCACACAAAAAACTAGAGATCCAGAAGTGGGATTCCACCCCACCAAGACCTCTTTCCAAAATCACAATAGAAACAAATCAATGTCTTACAATCATTATTCTCCATTATTTTAATTACAAATAATTATTTCATGTGCAAATGGTCTAAATGCAAATATATATGCTTAATGCATGATATTCATCAATTGTTCTCATCTTGGGTCTAGGTACTACTTCGTCGGGTCCATCTGTCCCTCATTTTCTCTTTATCAAGATGGTACCACATCGTTGGGTCCTTTCGTTAGTACTTCTCCATTGCATATGATTTGTGGGAGCTTCATGTAGGGATTTAGGATCCGTTACCTTCAATCCTCCATCTACACTCTATTGGAGACTAATGTCACTGAGGATTAAGTCTGTTCTTATTCCGTCCCCCCCCCCAACTGCATACATGACCAAATTCGTCATGGTCCACATCGCATGAGTTCACGCTTCCCCCATGTAAGCGGGTAGGTGATTTTCAACTCGTGTGTGGAATTCATAGGAATTAGACACCGTCGTTCTTCTGTGTGTGATTTTATACGTACTCTACGACCCATTTATTTCCTTTGTGAGTCCGTCGGTGAATCATTTCACCTGCTTCTACACACATGATCCAAAGCACACATTAGCTGCTAATCATTAAGCCAAGATGCATTTCTTTCCTTCACATATCATATTTATTAACATAGCTAACCGTTAAGAAGAATATTCATGTATACACATCATATATTTACTCATTTATTCATCAAATTTAGATAAAGTATCCTTTTCCACAAGTGTCATTCAATTCATTGTTTTTTTCATCAATTTGTCATCATGTACATCATCAAGTGTTTCTAAATGATTCAAAAATATATAATCCAAGTGTCATTTTATTAAATTTTTATTCAGTTGGGTCACTCGACAAGTTCCCTAAAGGTCTACATAAGTCTAGGGGCACTACATACACCTCTTCTTATTTAGAAATTCATCCCAAAGTTGAGAATTAATACGGAAAGATACGACGCATCTTCGATGCGTCCTCCCAAGTTGCAGAGCTAGGACTATAACTGTCCCACTGCACTTTGACTTGATAAATCACATGGTTCCTAAGATTCTATGTGTGTTGTTCCAGTACCTGGATCAGCTAGGCATTCACGACCCCGTTCTCTATTATCTACACATTGCTTAGATCAACATCATGTGAAGTATCGGGAACATAATGACGTAATACTAAAACATGAAAAACATTGTGATTCCTAATTAAATATGACGGCAAGTCAAGATGATAGGAAACCAGTCCTATCCGTTCCAAGATCCTAAAGGGTCCTACTAACTTGGGGGATAACTTGGATCCCTTGCCAACTTTTATCGAACTCTTTTGTGGTTTCACTCGTAGAAATACCTTATCTTTAGTCTCATAAATTCAATCCATTCTATGTGCATCCACATAGCTCTTCTTCTGATCATGTGCTTCCTTTAGTCGAGGATGAATGGTCACCATCTAATATTCCATTTCCTATATCATTTCTGGGCCTAATAATTCCCTGTCTTCCAATCTATCCCAACTTATGGGAGTTACACAAAGTCGTCCATAGAGGAATTCGAAAGGTGCCATTTGAATTGAACTTTGATAACTGTTATTGTAAGCAAATTCCACTAAAGGTAGGTATTCTTCCCATCTTTTATGTTGCTCCATTACGTACATCCATAACATGTCCTCCAAAAATTGGTTCACCCTTTTGTTTTGTCCATCTGTCTCTGGGTGAGAAGCTCTACTAAATTTGAGTTGAGTGCCTAGGGCTTCCTAGAATCTTATCCAAAATATTTTGGTAAATACCGAACCGCTATCTGATATAATCTTTTTCAGTATTCAGTGCAATCTTACAACTTCATTCATGAAAACTTTAGCAATTTTAGGAGCTTGATATGTGTTATTGATTGGTATAAAGTGGGCACTCTTGGTAAGAGTATCAACTACTACAAAAATGGTGTCATGTATTTTGTTGGTCAAAGGTAAACCAACTATAAATTCCATGGATGTAATACCCCAATTTTGGACTTTGAACCCCTATTATATTTCTGGTAAGTATTATTTCAGTTTACTTAGGTGACTTTAGAAATCTGATGAATTGATTTCTAATGACCATGTGGACCAGCACATTAATGAGATTGTCATGTCTCCTCTTACCAATTTTTTTTTTTTTGCATAGGCCTATGGCCCTACAGCTCTGTTCATGGTTACACCATAGATAATAACTATACTTAGAAATATATCAAAAGTAGAACAAGTTGCGTACATCTGTCACACATTCTATGGAAATGCTTGTCGTTACTTTTACTGAAGTGCTATAGTCTTTCAGACTATACGCACCCTTACGTCTTATGTCTTATAATCTTGGCCATACTCGAACAAGTGTGTATGACGTGGAGGCCCTTTATGCCGACATGATGACACATTCTAACCTCTACCCAAGCGATAGTGAACACATACTTTCTACCCTAACCAAGGGTGTAACATTTAATGACTTGCCTAAGCGGAATTGCACTTAACAAGGAAACCCTAGTTTCTGGTATCATTTCCCGTTTACTTAGTCTTTACAGAAAAAGACAGATCAATGTTGCATCTCGATACATAAACACATATATAGGTCCTATGTCCATTAATGAACTTCAGTCATAATACAAACATTAATACTTGCTTTCACCAATAACAACATTTCCCTTCATTTAAACATACATATGTATTGTCTACATATATATATAGATATCACTTAGTAAAATGATAATGGCCACATATATAATTATATGTATATATATAAATATATATTAATACATAGCCTATACATATTAATAATATAGATATATAGTATACCATTTAAAACTTGTGTTATTAATTCCATAAATACCATAGTTAAACACTTTGCACAACAATGTAATTTGACTTACACATATATCAACAGATATTAATTCGAGGCCACAATATAAACTTATGGATGAAAGGGTGTAAATATATATATAAATTTATATATATATATATATATATATTTACAATACATAGTGATCCTTCCTAAGGCTTATAGTTCCAACACAATGGACATAATATAAGGTATATATATAACTAAGAAAAGCATTAGCCTAAGGCTCAACACACATAATTAAACATATAATGGTTAATTAAGATGTGGGGTGGCTAATGGAAGCCAACCCTACCGCACAACATGGCTCACTCTCCATAGTGTTAACACTTAGTTTTTTATAGTTAAGACCGATCAACACATATCCATGCGACGGTATCCATATTGCCACATTAACCATGACCGGGATCCTACGAAAGAACATAGCACAAATTCAACGTTAAACATGGATAAATGATGTGTGACTCAGCTAACTCTTTGTTGCCTCGACTCGACAGGTGGCCTGAGTGGTTCATGGCTTGCACCACATAGGATTAACCAATCCATCAACACGTTTGAAACGTGTTATGTGTTGCCATGTTGGCAGGTGACTCCGCTTTTTTCTCACCTGGAAGGAGGGTTGCACACTTATTGCGTTAAAGGATTGTCGACATGGTGAGGGTGGTGGTTCGTTTCATTTATGGAACTTCATTAGTGGGATACTACACTAAGGTGTACTATACACCAAATCTGAACAACATTAAAACTCCAAATGCTCCCATCCGTCAATGGTGATCCTTGACATTGCATGGGTAATGGTGAGGAGTTTATACACCATAGATCAGGGTGATGGACTTTCATGCCCAGTCCATTCACGTTTGCAGTAACTCCATTCCTTTACTGGTCGCAGTAGTCTCCATCTTCTCTCCCCGGTATTCAACGTTGATAGTCCTTTCACTTGGAATTCGGCTCATTTGTTGTTTAGATGCACCAAGAGATCCGGCTCTGTGCGATTATGGTGAAGGTCCACTAGCAAGTTACAACACTTCGTTTTAAGAGATGCACATAGAATCGAGTTAGCACCGTGTTGTTGCAGCAACATCCCCCCCAAATTTTGTACATATTGGGGCCCCTCCTTTGCATTTTACTAGAAAGACTGCCTAAAGAAGTTAATTCTCCTTTTGACTTAGTTTTTTGTTTCAACTGAGGAAACTGCTTTAAAATTGAAGTTTATTCTAAGTCAAAAAACTTACAATTCTCTCCCGAAACTGTGGAAGAAACTTACAATTCTCTCCCGAAACTGGGGAAGAACTCAGCAAGCTCTCCCGAAACTACGGAAAAAACTTACAATTCTCTCCCGAAACTGGGGAAGAACTTAGCGAGCTCTCTCGAAACTGCGGAAGAAACTTAAAATTCTCTCCCGAAATTGTGGAAGAGCTCAGGATTCTCTCCCGACACAGCAGAAAGACTTAAAGTTACTCACTGAAACAGCGAAAACACTTAGAGTTTTTTTTCGGAAGAACTTAAAATTGCCTCTCGAAACTGTGGAAGAAGCTCAAGTTTCTCTCTCGAAATTGGGGAAGAACTCAACGAACTCGCCCGAAACTGCGGAGGAACTTGAGATTATCTCCCGAAATTGAGGAAGCTTTCGCCAAATGTTGCCGTAGTAAGTTGTCGATAAAAAAATTGAACAAAGTTATTTTGTAAATTGCGGAAGGACTTTCCGAGTCTTTTCGAAACTTCGGGATGATTCGGCAAAGCCAGCCGCGATAAGCTTTCGAGAGAGTGTATTTCGGAAGAACTCACAAAGTGCTCCCAAAACGCCGAAACGACTCGCCATCTTGTTCCGCCACTGCGAAGTGTTGTTTTTTTGGTCTCTTTTCCGAAATAAAGTTTCTCGCCTTTCGGGAGGAACTCCTAAGTTCTTGCCGCAACTGTGGACAAAACTTGTGAGTCCGCCCCGCAACCGACGGTCGCGCTTAAATGCCAAGTCGGCTTGAAAAGACCGCACCATATGAGCATTAAAACCGCATTTTAAAAATGCCACCTACCTGTTTAAATGCCGCACGTGTCTAACTTTATATAAGGGTGGTGGGGTTTCGTTGATCCCATCATTAGTTTGTTGTTCAAAGAACGCCATTGGGAAGACCGCATTGGCTCGCTCCAGCTCAGCACATCCACCACCACACCCACCTCACTCCACCACTGTCTCATCTCCAGGTAGGCTTTTAACCGTCATCTTTGTCTCATCTTCACGTCGAGTTACTTTTTGGGTTTTCCCGTTTCATAACGTAGACAATAGACATTGGTAGCATATATCGTTTTTGTTTTTACGGCTGTCGTGGCCCCATAGGTTTCTCATTTCTACCAACTGAAAGCTGTAGCCATGACAAATCGAGTTTTTTACTGGCTGCGTTTCGATCATTTTCCTACCCGGATTTAAACTTCATACCGGCTGCAGACCGTTTCACAAGTATTATTAATGACAGTAGTGGTCGGTTGAGATACTCAACCACTCACCTACTCAGGTCAGTTAATGACTGTGGAAAACAATTCCTTGTTTTCATTGTTTATTCATAGGATTTTCCACTCCAGGCTATCCCACCATTGACCATTAGAAGTGCTACGATGAAGGGCATCCTGTCTCCAAGGACTAGGAAGGAAGTAGTTTTTTTCCATGTCGTATGCTTACCTTTTCGGAAGCATTCCAAAAGTTCTTGACTAGGCATTGTCTCCCTAGAATAATCAAGTCTGAGGACCATATTTCATTTTCTGAAATGATCTATTTTGCTTCCCCAGCATGCAACTTTATAATTTTGTCTATATTTCTCATTAGCATGTTAAAATTTTCCTTCTCTATGTTACACTCTCATAACATGTTGCAAATTTTTTAATGATTCACATTTGGTTGCTAGCAGGGATAAGCCACGATGCCAAAAGGTGGTAGAAAGAAAACTAAAGTGATGGAACCAGAGCCAGTGCAACTAAGGACCGAAAGTATTTTCCAAGACACTAAGTGTGCCACCGGCGTTCCTCCCGAGGTCCGTTGGGGAGATGTTTGCCAGATGATCAGGGACTAGGATATCCCAAATGTATTATTGGAAGAAGAAAAAATCTACCTCAACATCAAAACTTCTGGCATAGCTAGGGCTTCTACCCACCCTGAATTGTTCCCATGCTCTGAAGTGATCGGGTGGATACTGGAACATGCCAACCCAGAGACAAGAGTGTTGCATGACAGCAAGGGAGAGCCTTTCGCTTCATTCCGTCCAGCGTATATTGTAGCATCCTACAAATTCTCACGTCCCCAACAAGCTCTAAGTGATGAATGGTTGGGTAAGATGAATAATACTGAGATGGCCAAAAAATTATTGGTCACAGGAAAACACCTGAGGAAGAGAGATAATGATGAATATGATGTTCAAAGCCTAAGACCTCCTTTTAGGTTAATCGCCCTGATGTTATGCAGAATTTTTGACATGCCCGATGGCACTGTATATAGGATACAGTGGGCCCCCATCATCCACTTCATAGCATTCAAAGGAACTGTGTTTGATTGGGATACTATCCTTTCGGACAGTTTGGCATCCATAGTGGCCGCTGCAAGAGAAGGTCTGGCCTTAAAAAAGTCAAAATTTTACATGTCTTCCTATCTCATTGACTGCATCTTGGCCAAGCTCTCTTTCCCCAGGCTAGGTTGCACATGGGATAAAGCCAACACCCCAGTCTACACTTCTTATAAAATAATGTGGGCTCAAAATTACAGAGCAAACTATAAGCTCATCTGCGAAGAGTTCATCATGACTCTATACGAGCAGATGTTCAAGGAAGAGCCCAATTGTCTCTCAGAAAATGCCATGGAGGTCCTGGAAAACTATGGAGATTTTTATTTCTCAGAGCAGCGCACCTACATCAGGATGTTTGGAGGTACCAAAGTGCCATACATTTTTCCAAAATACGCTACTGATTATGTAGTCCTCAAGGAAGCAGTTAGGCAAATGTTCCTTGATGGAATAGGAGGGGTGCTTAACAAGCAACATAAGGCTTCTTTCCCTCCTTTGCCCTTCTGCATAGGAGCCTACAAATTCTTAGGGGTTGCAACAGCTAAGGAATACATTCAAGAGCTGAAATCTTTCCACCTTAGTGAAATGATCTTCCATAGAAATGATAGGCAGAGCAAGGTTGCCGAACATTGCAAGGAAGTTTATGCTCATTTTGAATATGCTCATTACTATGATGCAGAGGAAGAAGTGTTCAGAGGCATCAGCAACATGACTGAGTTGCAGATTTGTCGTCAAGGAAGTGGAGCTAGCTCTAGCTCTGCCCCAACCCCAGAAGCCAGTCTGCAGAAAGAGAGAGAAGCAACTGAGGCCCTATCCTGTGAAGAACAAAGATTGAAAGAAGAAGCAAGGTTGCAGAGAGAAGTTGAGGAAGCAATACTGCAACAAGAAGCAGAAGGTGCAAGGTTGCAGAGAGAAGTAGAAGATGCAAGGTTGCAGAGAGAAGCTGAAGAAGCAAGGTTGTAGAAGGAAGCAAAAGATCGAGAGCAGAGGGAGGAAAGTGAAAATCAGCAGCGAGATGAAGAAGAAGAAAGAAGGAATAAAACTGAAGAGGAACAAAAGGTGGAGGAAGAACTTAAGACCAATGAAGATGCCCAAGCAGGTGACTTTGGCACCCAAGATATGGAAACAGACACATCTCTAGCAGGTGTCCCCGACACCCAAAATGTGGAAACAGACACATCTCAAGTAGTACATACCCCACCCATAGAGACAGAAGTACATGCCATAGACCTCCCAATCATCCCTTACACCCCATCAGAAGATCATACTATGTCCCGATGGGATGAATTTGTGTATAATAAGAAGAGGAAGGCGGTAATCTTGAAATCGAAAGAGAGGATAAAGAGACTCTTCCAAGAAGATATTGTTACCCCGGTGGGAAACCACGGTGATGCAAAATACAAATAAGGCTCCCATAGCCATGGCATCCGCCGCTATGTCAGTAGCAAAAGCAACAAAGGACAATGTGGTCGATATGGTTAGAGAATTTGAGTCAACAAAAAGGAGAGCTCGCATGTTGCAACATACTGTGGCTAATGAGCAGGCTTACAGGGATCTTGTAGTGAATAAATATAATCGCCTATCTGTTGATCACAAGGAATTGTCAGATAAGTATCGCCATTTATAAGAAGAAAAGGAGCACCTGGCAATCCAGATGATGGTTCTAGAAGCAAAAAAGAACGATTTTGAAGCTATATTTTTCCATCTGCAAATAGATAAGAAAGCAATGGTTGATCAATTAGAGCAGGCAGAAAGGAGAGCAATAGATATGTCTCCCTTTCATGAGCTGTCATGTGACATTCTGAGACAAATGCATGCCACACAGGATCTGATTACTGAGGAAGTGTGCAGACTCAAAGCCATGATGGTTAGATTCAAAGAAGTCAATGCAGAGGCCAATAGGCTTAAGGGAAAATACACTCAGGTTAAAGAAAACATCTTGAGCCAGATGGAATGGAGAGAAGGGAAGGTTGATTTCCCCAAGCATCTCCCATTCAATTCAGTAGATGATTTTAAAGAAGATGTAGCCCTTATGCAATTCTGCAGGAACTGTGGCCTTAAGCTAATGGCTAAGATCCAGGGAACAATTGATAAAAGTAGCAGCTTGTATCAAAAGATCCATGAAGTACATGATAAGTGCAAGATGAGTTTTCCTCAGTCCCTTGATGAGTTTCCAAGAAAAGAGCAACGTTTATCAGACTTGAAGGAAGAACTAGGCATTCAAATCGAATATGTAAAGAAGATTGATGTCTTAGCCACTGATGATCTCCATCACTATATTGGGTTTTCATCAATATAGAGTCATTTGCTTAAAGAAATCCACCAAGCAACAGTTGCAGAAATTCATGGTGTTGAAGCAGAACTTGGTAAACATGTGACTTCCCAGAAGATCTTGCTCCATTCCCCAGCAAATGTGGTTATCAGAGACACTGGTATCTGGTTCAGTTACATAGTAGAGGAGGAAAAGAAAGCAGCAGCAGCAGTAGTAGCCAGTCCAAGCACCTCTCTCCCAGTAGGAGCGCCTTCCCAAGGGTGAACACGCTGATCCTAAGGCGTTGTTCCTATTTTTCATTTGGTTTCCCTATGTTTAGAGTGTAGAATCACTAGACAGCTGTCCTTTTCTATTTTTGAGAAATTTTATGTTTTAAGAAAAGGGCCACGATTTGTTTATTAAGAGGAAAAGTCTGTAGAGGACATGTGTAAAGAGACAGGTGGCAGCCCAAGAGGCATTTTGTAAGGATATAAATAGAAGTTTAGGGAATAGTGTAAGGGGGAATTTTGGCAGGGAAAAAGAATTTTCTTAACTTGTACGAGCTATCTTGCACTTGCTTCAAGAAAAAGAAATTTGCCTAATAAGAGCCTGGAGAGGACGTCTTTTGCTTGGAAATGGATGTTAGATGCATGCTGGATTATTCTTGTGACTTTCATATTCTACAGTGAGATCTTTCTTTGTCGTCTTGAATTATTTCTCTGTATTGAATGATCTTACTGTTTCTTGTGCAAATGATTTTTCTCCTACATGAGTAATGGAATGCGTTATATGTGAATTGGAAGCTATATTCTAATATATTTTGCCTTCTTATTGTAGATATATCTTTATGATTTAATGGTTGTCTGTTGATCTTTAGATACTTTTTCCAGCACATTACTCATACTTATAATTTTGTTCCTTGCAGGGATAGTTTAGGTTTATTTCGGTTTTAAATACAGATTTGTTTCAAGTTCTGCATTTATATTAAGTTAGATTAGGCACTTGCATATCATTTTAAACCATAAAATCAAAAGAACGGTGGATCGGGCCATAACCGGTGTAATTGAAGCAAATCTCCAAACCTAACGGTTGCCGGAACTGCTAACCGGACGGATTCCGCATACCAAACGGTGGACAATCTAATTGGGATAGTCTACCGAGGAGAATCCCTTTTTGCTTGATGCTGCGATCTTCAGGGCATCAACACACCGTCCTTAGCATGGTCACCATTGCAACGTAAGTTACAGTGTTTACTTCTTGCACCATATTTACGTTTTATGTGATGTCATTGGTTACTGTAAGTTACGTTTATGTTTTCCACATTAAATGACCAATATTTGACCTTCGTTGCGTTACTGTGATAGGTGCAACCAGAGCCTAGCTTCATTATGACTATAATGCTTCACCATGTAATTTCACAATTCACTCCTGTTGCAGCTTCATCATAATAATGTTTAACTTTTGTTATCAGTGGGTTTTGGTATATCCCCGAGATTTGACTCGCTTCATGTTGCAATGTGCAAGGGATCAACTACAAGGGTGGGGTTGAAGCATTACTACAAGCTCGCAATCGACGTGAAGACGTAGTGCCTCACTAAGCTCAATAGGTAACTCACCAACCCAACTGCCTCGGGTTTGGTTTACCCGGTTGGTGAGGGCAAAGTTACTAAAACACTGTTAGTTAAGGTTAGGGTTTCCTCATGCTTCCGTTTGCAATTTTTTAAGGAGCCTGGCCTTTGGCCAAAAAAATAGGGGTGTGAAGCCATCCTATGAGAGAGTCATTGTGACCTCTATGTGCTCCATCGTTGTCGTAGGGTTGTTGTTCACTTAAAGAAAAGTGGTCCAGGGGACTCCCCCCTGCCATGTGTAGTTTAAGGAGAAAGCTCCAACGACGCTCTACCCTTGGCAGAGGCATCGCGAGTCTATGTAACCAACTTCTTTGTAATCAATGTGGCAATGCCATAGCCTTCACGAATCCATACTCTGTCTGTGTTTTGGTAAATGATTTTATTTTTTAATGATAACCTGTTTGCAAGCCCAGCTTGAATTGAAATGCCTGATGCGATCCCCGTTGGGTCTATAAGTTATATTTATAAATGATATGAATTTTGGATACATGGTCTATATGCTTAGATGCCCTTAGGATTCGATATTATTATGCAATGTACACATTTTCCTTCACCACAGTAAATGCTTAACAATTAATATTAGACTCATATGATGTTAATATGAGCAAAAAGATTCATTGATAGCTGCATACAATGAATGCGTCGTTTAATGCTCATTTAAAAGGAATATGCCATGCATATTTCATGATTTGGCTTGTTTTCCTATGAGTATACTGTAATATGGTTTTTAATTCTTGCATAATGAATATTTAGGGTAAAGGCATTAAGCCTGCCCACTTGTATGCACAAATAAATGTTTATGTGAAATGATTCGCTGTCCAACTTCAACAATGTTTAAATATGTGGAATGCATGTAAGCTCTACACTATTTAAGTCTTAAATTTATGTGATGTATGGTTATGTATTAATGTGGACGCGCTGACAGAAATACAATGTGCAACGAATATATATATTAATGCCATACATTAAATAATGGCAGTCCTTCTAAGGGTAAAACCGTAGTTTATATGAATCGTTTCGTTCTGCACTTAATGCACCTGATATCGCCTTGTTTTTTCATATTAGCATATATATACAATGATCTGGATTATCCAATATTCGCATATCACCGCCAGTGAATACCTTCATTTCAACATTAATAAATGCGTTAAGCCTACCCACCTGTATGCACAAATAAATGTTTATGTGAAACGATTCGCTATCCAACTTCAACAATGTTTAAATATGTGGAATGCGTGTATGCTCTACACCGTTTAAGTCTTGAATGTATGTGATGTATGGTTATGTATTAATGTGGACGCATTGACAGAAATACAATGTGCAACGAATATATATATTAATGCAATACATTAAATAATGACAGTCCTTCTAAGGGTAAAACCGTAGTTTATATGAATCGTTTCGTTCTGCACTTAATGCACCTGATATCGCCTTCTTTTTTCATATCAGCATATATATACAACGATCTGGATTATCCAAGATTCGCATATCACCACCGGCGAATACCTTCATTTCAACATTAATAAATGAATATTGCAATGCCGTGTGAATATCAATATTCATCTATCTCATAATGATATTTCCACATAGATTCAAATTAGAAATATATAACAGCATATAGTCTATTTCACTTCTCATAAAATTAGCCTGGAATTTCAATTTAATGCATAAGGTCGATTTGGACCAGATCTAATTAAAACATCAAACTCTGTCCAAGAATAATATTTCAGAATTTGAACAGATCCCATCATTAGCATTATATGGGTTTCTCTTTTGAAATAAACTCTATTATAAAAGAGTTGGTAGAATATAAGGGCAAGGCATGTAAACCCCGGTTTTACATGTCTGCCCTATTTACATCATTACAGTACAAGACATAAGATCTCATTTGAATACTGGAATATTTCGATATAAACACCTGCAATATGAAGCATGCCTCATCAAGCCCTAGGTTAGCACATGATTCATATGAGTATGATGTTAGATACTGTATACATTTTAAATAGTATAGGGGTCTTAATGTTGTATATCTACGACAACCAGAATGTAGGTATTTTCATAGCCAACCCATAACACAAATAAATCCATATATTAAAATATGATCATACGATAAACTCATTACAAATATCTAGATGTCTAGCAGAGATTCATGCTCAGAAAATAATAGTAACAATAGATATATAGTCAGATATGATGCATATGCCCTTCAACTGTAAATCAGATAAAATCAGAAACATATGTAGATACTGTTCCAAAACAAATACTCAGCAATTTCAGAATATAAACACTTATCTGAATCTTTTGGCTAGTGGAACCAAGCACAAACCTCCCAGCCTTTGACCAGCAAGATCTCCTTGCTCTCAGGTCACCCCCGAGCTGAGTTCTTAGTCACCCAGGAAGAGTATAGATTTTATTTTACCCTTAACTTGTTATTTCCCAAGTTATTTCAAGATATTTCAAAAGGAAACAGGCAAGCCAACACACAACTCAGTACTCCTGAGCTCTAGGGTGCTCCAAGGGATTTTAAGCCTCATCCATGGAGAGAATTAGTAAACACAGTCTATTCAAGTACATGTATTACTCGTACAAATTTGGGGTATTTCTCCTACCTGCAAAAAATTAAGTGGCCAAGACCATACCAAACTGTATGATTCCTCTAATTCTGAGTCACTTTGGTCCTCCCAAATCTACCCTCAATCACTTGGCTTCAGGACCAGTTTGGTTCTCCCAAATTTGTCCTCCCTCACCAACATTCATTGTTCCAGGTTGATGTTTTCCCATTCCCATTTCTCTTGTGTGTTCAGCACATGAGATTGTGAATAATGCATAATATGAGAGTTTCCATGAGTTTTCACCTTTTATTCTCTTAGGGAAATTTTCCTCATTTCATGAATTTTTTTAATTCATTAATCTCTCAATTCTTTTCTTGAGGGTTTTCCAATTGTCTCCAATAATAATTTCTTCTTATTATTATTAAGTGGCATTTTCCCTCCAACCGTAGGGGACTGTGACTCCCTCTTTAATGTGTTGGTCCACATGGTCAATAGAAACCTCTTTAGCATATTTCTAAACATTCCTAAGTATAAATGAAATAATACTTAGAAGAAATATAATAGGGGTTCAAAGTCCAAAATAGGGGTATTACATTTCTCCTCCCCTTAAGTTTTCATAGTCCTCGGTGTTAAACAGTTTTGCAAAACAACAAAAATTAACATAAACAAAATTTAGTTTTCGTCATGGTCTTCATCGAAGAGGAAGGGGTATGTTGCTCCCATTTCCCTTTCCTTTTCCTAGGTAGCCTCATCAGGCTTGTAGTGCTCCCATTGCACTTTTACCTGAACGATGGTTCGATTCCGAGGTACCACCTCTTTTCAATCTAGTATGCATATAGGGTATGTTGGGAAATATCCTTCCAATTCCACCTCAATCACATGCCAGTTTACAATATGATTAGGATCATATACATACTTTTTCAACAATGAAACATGAAACACATCATGTACTTTAAAATTTGCTGGTAAAGCTAACTGATAAGCAACAGGTCCTACTCTAGCAAGTATTTGGAAAGGACCACAAAATCTTGGTGCAAGCTTGGAAACCTTGCCCAAGCTCAAAGAACTCTTCTTAGCTTTACTCTTAGAATACATGATCCCCAAATTCGAATTCTTTGTTTTCCCTATGTCAGTTAGCATAGCTTTTCTGCCTATCTTGGGTAGTTTTTAGGTTTGTTCTAACTTTCTACACTATTTTTTCTAATTAAGTTAACATTTCGGTACCCATCACAATCTGATTTACCGGATCATCCCAAGTCATAGGTGTTTTACACTTTCTTCCATACAACACTTCAAATGGTCTCATCCCTGCAGAAGTTTGGTAACCGTTGTTGTAGGCAAATTCAGCTAACTGTAGGTAGTTTTCCCACTGTTTCAGATTGTCCATGGCATATAAGCGAAGCTTGTCCTCAAGGACTTGGTTCACCCTTTCAGTCTTCCCATTAGTTTGTGGATGGTAGGTTGTACTAAAGCTGAGTTTACTCCCCAAACCTACAAACAGATCCTTCCAAAAGTGTGAGGTTAACTTGGTGTCCCTATCGGATATAATCACCTTGGGAATTCCATGAAGTGGAAATACTTCCTTCATGAAAACCTCTACAATATTTATTGTCTTAAAAGTGGATTTGATAGGTATGAAGTGTGCTACCTTAGTCATCTTATCCACAACAACCATGATTCCATCATGTTGTTTACTGCTTTTAGGCAATCCGGTGATAAAATCCATTGAAATGGTTTCCCACTTCTATTATGGCACTGGTATGGGATGCAACAAACCAGTCGAATGCTGATGTTCTATTTTCACCCGCTGACAGTCCATACATTTTGTAATGTATTCAGTGATTTCGGAATTCAGTCTTGGCCAATAATGTTGTTTTTTAACAGCTGTCATCATTTTCTGGTAGCCAGGATGACTAGAATATGGCCTTATATGAAATTCATCCATAATTAATTGTTTTAAAGCTGGCTGATCCGATATGTATAGCCTGTTTTTAAACACCAGCAGTCCATCCTTGGACATGCTGAAATATGTTGCTTATTGCTATGAATTTTTTGAAAGACATTTTTGTCTTATATTAAAACATTTTTGGTCTTTTTCAGTTGTTGTCCGGATCTGTGCTATTAAATCGGACTGAAAATTGTTGATTGATGCCATAGTTAGTAGATGCATGCGTCTACTAAGTGCGTCAAAAATTTTATTTTCCTTACCTTTTATGTGCTAAATTTCATAGTCAAACTCACTTATGAAGGCCAACCACCTTGCTTGCCTCCCGTTTAGATTTGGTTGTTCGAACAGATATTTCAGCCCAATGTGGTCAGTTTTCAAAGCAAACCTTTTTCCAAGAAGGTAGTGATCCCACATTCGTAAAGCATGAATGATAGTAGCTAATTATAAATCATGCGTTGCATAGTTCACTTCATGTGTTTTCAGTTTTCTCAATTCATACCCAATTACTGCACCATCTTGCGTTACCACGCCTCCCAATCCATCCTTGCATACAACCATGCATACAACAAAATCTCCATATGGATCTGCCACATTTAGGATAGGGGCAGTAGTGAGCAACTATTTCAGCTTTGTGAAACTTGCTTCACACTTGGCTGTCCATAGAAATTTTACTTCCTTCCGCTGAATTGAAGTAATGGGATGGGCTACTTTAGAAAATCCTTCAATAAATTTCTGATAATACCCGACCAATCCCATGAAAGAGAGGACATCTCTTATGTTTTTGGGTGTAGGAAAGCTCATTATGGCCTCTATCTTCTCGGGATCCACCGCAATGCGCTCTACTGATATAATATGACCCAAATATTGGATTTGGTCCTTATAAAATCACACTTGTATAATTTGGCATAAAGCTGATTTTTTCTCAAGACTTGCAACACTAGCCTTAAGTGTTCCTCCTGCTATTTTTTGTTCTTCGAATAGATGAGGATATAATCAATAAACACCACAACAAATTTATCCTAGTAGTTGCTGAAAAAATTATTTATTAAACACATAAACGTGGCTGGTGCTTTCGTCAAACCGAATGGCATCACCACAAACTCGCAATGTCCATAACGAGTTCGAAAAGTTGTTTTGTGCACATCTTCTTCCTTAATCCTGATTTGATGATAACCCAATCTTAGATCAATCTTAGAAAATACAGTGGCACCCCTAACCTGATCGAAAAGATCATCTATCCTTGGCAAAGGATACCAGTTTTTGATGGTTACCTTGTTAAACTGTCTATAGTCTATGCACAATCGAAATGTGCCATCCTTCTTCTGCACAAAGTTACCGGTGCTCCCCACAGGGACACACTTGCGGGGATATAACCTTTATCCAACAGCTCCTGCAATTGTGCTTTCATCTCAATTAGTTCATGTGTACTCATCCGATAAGGTTCCTTCACTGTTGAACTTTTTAGTGGGAAGAACAAATTTGGATTGTGGCTTGTTGCCCTCAAATTTGTTGTTGGAAGGTGTCCGTGAACTTTGGTTTCTAAAATGGTTGGGCTTGTGACCCTTCTTCGTTATTTCAAATTTGTGTTTCTTCTTTTCATTCCACTTCTTGAACACTTCAACTCTGTTCTTCCCCTGTTCATAACAGAGTCTAGCTTTCCTAAAATAATCTTCCAAGGTCTTGGGATCTTCAAACTCTATCCGGTCTTTGTACCCAAATGGAAAACAATTCTGGAAACGTTGAATTCTGAAATTTTCATCCTGAATGTATGTAACATACTTCAGCAGTTCCAGGAATTTACTGATTAGCTCCTCCATGTTTTTTTGTCCCAGCTTAAGGTCATAGAATTCTTCTACCTTTTTGTCGAAGTACCTTTCAGACAAGTACTTTTGTTTGAAGAAGGTTGCAAAGGTCTTCCACTTTACCTTCTTCTCCCTACTTATCCAAGCATGAAAAGGAATACAATACGGAAAAGAGAAACAAGAAATCCATTCACATAAGAAGAAGGAAATACAAACTACAAGATAAACGACACAAAAATCTCTGTCAAACACCAACTGCAACTTAGCGATTATATTAAGGATTATGTCTCAAAATAGAACTCATCCTTCTCAGGTCTCGGCCTACTGATTTTCCAACCCTTTGCTATATCTATTACATGGGAATTTATAGGCCTTGAGGCTCGAAATTTCTAACAGAAAACAGTTATGGTTGTGCCGACACCTATGTGGACCAATCCACCACCTTAGGAAGCTAATTACAACAGAGAATGAAAGCTGATAGACAAACATGACCGACTTTGCAGGTGTCACTGCATGATTGTGGACTACAACGGCCCCTGAGTAGTTGGCAGGCCCTAAGAGGCCTCAAAAATATAGGAATATTACATATCTGAAACATACTGATATGCTAGGAAACAAAATATCATGAGCAAGATGCCACCATACGCTGGAGCTACTAGATGGCCTTGGTGGTTGAAGAAATCCTCCACTTTGAGTGAGCAGCCACCTTCTCTTCTTCTGTCGAAGGAGGAGGTGTCACTTCCTCAGTAAGGATTATAAAATCTTTGAGAATCTCTGTAGTTTTGCAAGTGGGCTATTCAACCTTTCGGACTCCTTTCCTCTTTTTCTGCTAAGCTTTCATGGGAACCTATCGCTTTCTGGGCTCTTTGGGCTTGCTGGATGAAATTTCATCTACATGGTGGAATTTCATAGGGGATGAAGGAATGTGGTCATCCTCTACCTCGGACCATGCCTGCTCTGGCATAAAAATAACCTTGGCCTCTTGATTTTCCTCCATGACCGAAATGTCAACTGAAAAAACCCGGGTCTTTGAGCCTACCACCCTTTTGAATTTGGACGTGAACAATAAACACTGTGAGTCTGCTTATAACAAGCTGGTGATTAGGACAATCATTTGGCATGATTTCTCGATAGGACCCTCACACGCTGCATGATAATGACTGAGCTCCGACGTGGCGTGGGGAAGATTTGACTAGACTCTTGCATTGAGTGGAGGGTATATGATGGCTCTGATGTAGCCTTTGTTCTCTAGACCATCATTCAACAGCAAACGTGCCTTTCAACCATCAATCTCGACCTTTACTTGCATCCAGGACGTTGAACGGAGGGGTCCCTACCATACTTCACAAAATCCGGGGCTGCTACTTATCCTCGCTAGTCCATTCTGTGAACTTATTCTCCATCATAGATTCGAACTCTGTCTGATCTGGGCCATTGGAACCTATGCCCCTCTACCAAAATCTCGCAAAAATGGAAACACCGACTTTTCGTGCTTGTCAAATCTACGAAGTACTTCCTAGTCGTGGATCTACATTGACGACCGTCAATCTAACCCCAACATGCTCGCGGGTTACGCATGCCACCTCCGCTTAAACCACCACCACTTTCCTCGCGAGATTGCTTCTCAGCCGTGGATATTCCTCGCCATGGCTCTCTTCCTTGAATGCGCACCATTGTTTAACTGAGGTGGTATTTTGTCCCTTTAATGCTTTATGCCATGCTTAGACCTATGCTTTGGTCATTTAATCCCTTCAGCCACAAATATTAATCAAGATGCCCCACATAGTATTTCTTAGGGCAACTTTGCTTCAACCCCCAAGGCTTTCTCCACTTACTTCAGGGTCTAACCCTCCACTTTATCTAGAACAAAACTGGTGCTAAAAACTACCTCCTATTGGAGATGTTATCCTCCCCGTGAGGTAGCAAAGAACCCCGCAGACAATCACCTAATCCATTGGGCCTTTCTCATCACAAAATTTGCAACCTGTAACTCTTTATTGAAAACTGAAAAATTGTAACATAATACTGTGACTGGAAATGTTGAAAAAGGTGCTTGCCATATCAGGATTTTTTATGCACAGACTACCATACCCTATTTTATTGAAATGGATGCCATATCAAGTGATACAAAAGTGCCAGTGTAACCAATCCAGCAATTGATCTAACATGAAAGCTTTCACATCATGCTTAACTAAGGTTAGAAAATAAGGATACAATTGCATAGAGCAATGATGATAGATGTAATCCTTTTGGAAAAAATACAACCAATCATTCCCGCTAGAGAATATTTCCATGTAACCAGCTATTGGGTCATAAAAGGCATGATACCCTCCAAAACTCTTTGTCATTCGTCCGACATGACAAGGCTTCCTCAACCCTAACCTACCTGGCACCTTATCAAAATGTAATTTTACTTGCAACCTAGACAATTTCCCTTCAAAAGAACTGTAAGTGGTAGGCTCATCTATTTTGTCATTCACACTAAGTATAGGAGTGGAATGTTCATCACAAGCTTCAAATAGAACCTGAAAATTATGCATTCTCGATCTCTTAGGAAACCCAATAGGACTGAAACAATCAGACTCATATAGCTCCTCCTGCTGAGACTGTAGCTCTATATCATGAGGTGTTGTTTCAACACCTGGGATATCAATAATATCACTTCCTTGGCTGCTTAGAATTCCTAGATTAAAAAACTGATTCTGCTCTGGTGCATTGAAAGACACTCCATCCTGGATTTCAAATGGATCAAAGAGAAGAACTTATTCTTGATACGTAGATTCTAGGCCCGAATTATATGAAGAAAATGTAGACTGGATATCCTGGTTCTCTTCGAGACTGCTCATTATCTTATCAGCATGTTGAATGTCTTCATTAAACTCAGGATAAATATAAAAAAACTCTTTATTGCTACCACCATCCACTCCATCTTCTACTAAGGGAAAAAACCTAGTTTGCTGAGTACCCTCATCATGATTACTATATCCACAACTTGCAATGATATAATTTAGGGCTACCATCTGATTTATCTCTATGACTGGCCTTTCTGGATAACAGGACTGAGTGTATGCTTGCTCATTCCTTTCATCTATTCCTAAGAGGTTTATGACACCTTCTATCACTTCGACTTTCTGCTTTTGGTTAGGAATTACACTCCTTTGCTTTAGCAATTCAAATGAAGGATAACATAAATGCAGACAATCATTTTGATCCCACTTACTATCCACACTATTTTCATACCTTAGACCATAAATTTGAATCGGATTTTCTTCACCAGCAATCCCAAAATTTCCAAAATTTTCTGCTGGTTGTTTATGTACCTCATCCCAGTATTCATCCTTGTATTCATCATATATAGGAGGGATGAAATCTTGTTTAAAACTCTCCATAGCAGAAACTTCAACCTACTGATTGCAATATATATAAAAAAGATTGAAGCTATTCTCTCCCTGTATATGTTTGGGCTGATCACTCCCCAGTTTACTACGAAAAGGATGGGAATGCAAAACAGATTCTTTTGGTTCATATTTTTCTTCGATCTCTAATTTCCTTTCCATTCCATTCTTAATGTATTGCTCTGGAATTTTTCAAGATTTCCTGATATTATCCTCAACCTCCAATGAATCAATGAACATATGCTGCAAAGTGGAAGACCTCCTCTCCAACAGAAGAAAAGACAAATCAGAAGGAAGGACAGATGCATAATGCAACTTAGCATCATTTTCTAGAGGTTCAATTTCCTTTGGCATGTTATAATAAATGTTTGCAAACCTCCTGTTAAAACTAGACGAGGCTTCACCTTCTTGTGTTTTCAGGGAATAAAACTCTGAAAGAGCTTGGTCCAATGAACTTCTCTTACCCCACAACCCCAAAAAGGAATTACAAAACTCTTCCCATGTATGAATGGACTCAAGCTGCAAGTGCTTAAACCATTTCTTCACATCCCCTTGGAAGGATTTGGCAAAACCCCTCATACAAACATCATCATGCTCTATTTCAAAAAGGTCTAGGAAATGCTCAAACCTTTGGACATGTTTCTCAACTGTAAGGATTCCATCTTCTCCATCAAAAATAGGGAGGGATTTGTGGTATTTGGGAGGGTATTCATGAAGAATAGGGGGCAGCTTCAAAGGACTATATCTCTGCTGAAATCTAGAAGGAAAAGGAGTATGTACATGAGGAATGTTGTTGGCCTCAATCCCATGGGGTTTGCAGGGTGGATTATGGGTCTCACATGGTTCAAATGAGGGAATATGATTAGCTATAGGAATGAAAGAAGAATTTGCATATGCAATATCTAATCAAGTGTATACAAAGGAAGCTCTCTCACGACTTAGGTATTTTTGATGAAACAAAAATTCCTTGATACATACACATAGGGATAAAAGGAAATCCATGCAGAAGAATAAGATCTCTTTGCAGAAATTAATACTTTGATACCTGCATCTTAATTTTCCCATGCCTCTGTCAGCTGGGCTTGTTTTCCAGTGGAGCCTGCAAATTTGATTGAATCATGAGTGGAGCAGCCTGCAAAATAGTGGAATGTTGGATCTCTTCAATGTGGAGTCGCCATAAGGCCTTCAGCATCTTAACTTTGACATGGATTCATCAATCTCCCCAGTGGAGTCACCTTCATACTGAAATCTTGATGAGTGGAGTCACCAAGTGAAACATTCACAACCCTCTTTTATGTTTGACCATTGTTCACCATCAACAATCAAATCTAAAACTCTTTGTCGTTCTTCCTACAGACAATATAACCCTCGTTCCCCAGCAACGACGCCATTATGTTAGCACCCAAAATGACCCTCAAGGTTGTGAGAGAAGGACACTTCAGGGTAACCACAAAACCACATGATATTGTATTTCTTACCCAACACAATCAGAGAGGGATATCTCACTATTTACAAATCCTTCTAGCTCAAGATGTTCAATCAACCACATTTAGAAGGTCAGATTTCTGACAGGATAGCATGGTTTTTAAAGTTTGGTAAGACAATCATGAGGGAGACCATTGGGAAATGGAATCAAAACATAGAAAATATATCAAATAATAGTGTTGCTACATGGAATATCAAAATAGGGGAAATATAGCCATCCATTTACAGTCAAAAGGCTATTGTCTGGTGGTAAGGGAAGAATAAATGAACAGTCCATTAGGATGGGTGTCTCACAGGGAGAATCCAATGCCAACTTTAGTGGAAGAGTTTAGTGAACACTTGAATTTAAAAAGACAAAGCATGAGCACATGAATTCGGTCTTAATCTATACTTATCCAAGCGTGAAAAGGAATACAATATGGAAAAGAGAAATAAGAAATACATTCACATAAGAAGAAGGAAATACAAACTACAAGATAAACAACACATGAATCTATGTCAAACACCAGCTGCAACATAGCGATTATATTAAGGATTATGTCTCAAAACATAACTCAGCCTTCTCAGGTCTTAGCCCACTGATTTTCCAACCCTTTTCTATCTCTATTACACGGGAATTTATAGGCCCTTAGGCTCAAAATTTCTAACAAAAAAAAGTTATGACTATGCCAACACCTATATGGACCAGTCCACCACCTTAGGAAGCTAATTACAACAGAGAATGAAAGCTGATAGACAAACATGACTGACTTTGTAGGTGTCACTGCATGATTGTGGAATACAACGGCCCCTGAGAAGCTAACAGGCCCTAAGAGGCCTAATAAATATAGGAATATTACATATCTGAAACAGACTGATATGACAGGAAACAAAGTATCATGACCAAGCCGCTACCTTATGCTAGAGCTACTACATGGCCTTGCTGGTTGAAGAAGTCATCCACTTTGAGGGAGTCAACCACCTGCTCTTCTGCTGTCGAAGGAGGAGGTGTTGTGAAAATACTCACAGCAGATCTAAGAGATGATGTATACCTCACAAGAGAATAATTATGATTAAGCAAGAAAATAGAAGAAGAGTGGTCAATGCAGTATAATTAGCAACAGAATAATAATATAGTAGAACTCGGATAGAAGCAAAAATACTTCACACACACACAAATATTAATCACAAATGGACATATAAATAATACAATGCACAAGGATTCGAATGCCTAAGGTGGCAATTCGAATTATCCTTCATGGAGTGATCAAAGGATCACTGGAGTGTCATTGGAGCACAACTAGTAGTCTATCTCATCATCGATGGAGTCATCAATGCATAAGTAACTGTCAACCGTCAGTCAAACTGAGTCTAATTGAGTGTGGTAGGTGTAATTGAATGTAACTGGCACATGTAGACACTAACTGAATGAAGGAGGCTCAGTGGAGGGTGGATGAGGAGCTAACTGGAGTCAAAACAGGTAGTCATGTCTCATCAGAGGTCAATCGGAGTGATAACAACAATGAGGAGTTAGTCTGGCCTCAAATCAAGGAAAGACTAGTGGCTAACTAAAGTAAACTGGACTGGTAGGTGAGAAAGGACGAGTGGCTTCCTTAAATCAAGGAGGAAGGGCACACTAAGCTCTAGGAGGGCTAAAATTGATCTGAGAGAAGCTCTCGAGGGCTGGATAACTGGGGGCTAGGTGTTGGTCTGATTACTGGAATGCATGCAAATGCATGCAAACACTAAATGATGCATGCAAACCCTAAAAGTGCATGCATGACTGAAAATGTAAATGATCAAAATACTGGTGGGACTAGGATGGAGTATAGGAATATCCTAACACCCCCCCTTAATCCATCCTAGGCCCTGGTAACTAAGACCAAAGGTCACCTAATACAATGAATAATAACAATCAATAAACCAAGGAAGTGGGGAAAATTTCATGGGAAAAATACCCCCCCCTCAAAACAGATTATGAGGCACACAAAAAAAAAATGCTCCAAACTCAAGCAGGTGTAATGCTTGGTCATATGTCTGGAGGTATCTTCTTCTTGAGAAGAAGTGGATCATGCTAAAAAAGCATGTGCTTGTACTTTCTCTTTAGATCGAATGTGATGAGAACAAATCCAAAAGTATGAGGATGATCCTTGAACCTTTGATTCGAGTCAATTGAGTTAGGATCAAAAACATGAATATGCAGATAGTCTTTTGTCTTCTCCTTCGAACCATCATGGGTGAGGTTATGCCAAAAAGAACCATCGAATAATAATGATTGCTTGAAATCCAAATCAGATTTAAGACTTGAAGAATATTTTCTTGAGATCTCCTTTGAACCAGCAGGGGTGAGATCAAAACTATCATATGCATGAGAAACTATCCCAAGTAGTGATTGCTTAGAATCCAAATTAGATCCAAGACATGAATCATGGTTTCTTGAGATCTCCTTTGAACCATAAGAGGTGAGATCAAAACCAGTAAATGCATGAGAAATTATCTCAAGCGAATAGCAATGGTTTCTTGAGATCTCCTTTGAACCATAAGAGGTGAGATCAAAACCATTAGATGCATGATAAATTATCCCAAGCGGGTGGAAATGGCCATATTCTTGAATAACCTTCTGAAAGCATGAGATAATGATCAAATAGTAATAAATAAGAGGTGATTTCTTGAGGAGAGCGAATGCATTACCTCCAATAGCTGATTTTTCCTCCGAAATAATCATGTGATCATGATGCAAACCAACAAACTCTGGTGCAAGAGAGGATTTAGGACCTTCTGCAATATATAGAGTGTGAGATGGCTGAGAAAGAGAAGAAAGTTGGAGCATGAGTGTAGAATCTGCAAGTTCTTTGTGGACAACTTCAATATGAGATAATACTGGTTCATGATCTGAGAGACCATCAAGGGGAGCGAATGCATCACTTTGCTTGTTCTCGAAAGGGTTTGGACCAAATCCTTCATTTTGTCTGCCAAATCTTTCATCCAGATGGGCCCATATCTCTTTTGGAGTTTCAACATCATCAATGATTTGGTAAAACATGTATTCGGGCAAAGCAGACATCATTCTTCCAAAGGCCATGTCACCTTTATTCAACAAGTCAATATTCTCTTCAGAGGATTCAAACTCTCTTTCATAGTAACAATCAAAGAGACCATGGCTCTTCAAATATGCTATCATTTTTGGTTTCCATTCATCATAGTTGAATGGAGAAAGAAGAGGGATTCCTTCTAAATATGAATACATTGAAGCTATAGAAGATCTGCAAAAACAATAGAGAATATCTGCAACTGCTACTGCTTCAAAAGTGCAGAAACTTCTGCAACTGCTGCACTCAAAATCTTGATAATAACCTGCAAAAAACTCTCAGGAATAGAGATAAACAATACTCTCAACATGCTCTGATACCATGTGAAAATCCTCACAACAGATCTAAGAGATGATGTATACCTCACAAGAGAATAATTATGATTAAGCAAGAAAATAGAAGAAGAGTGGTCAATGCAGTATAATGAGCAATAAAATAATAATACAGTAGAACTCGGATATAAGCAATAATACTTCACACACACTAAATTATTAATCACAAATGGACATATAAATAATACAATGCATGAGGATTCGAATTCCTAAGGTGGGAATTCGAATTAGCCTTCATGGAGTGATCAAAGGATCACTGGAGTGTCATTGGAGCACAAGTAGTAGTCTATCTCATCATCGATGGAGTCATCAATGCACAAGTAACTGTCAACCGCCAGTCAAACTGAGTCTAACTGAGTGTGGTAGGTGTAACTAAATGTAACTGGCACATGGAGACACTAACTGAATGAAGGAGGCTCCGTGGAGGGAAAAGAGGAGCTAACTGGAGTCAGAACGGGTATTCATGTCTGATCAGAGGTCAATTGGAGTGATAACAGTAGTGAGGAGTCAGTCTGGCCTCAAATCAAGGAAAGACCGGTGTCTAACTGAAGTAATTTGGACTGGTAGGTGAGAAAGGACGAGTGGCTTCCTTAAATCAAGGAAGAAGGGCCGACTAAGCTCTAGGAAGGATAAAAATAATCTGAGAGAAGCTCTCGGGGGCTAGCTAACTGGGGGCTAGGTACTGGACTGATGACTGAAATGCATGCAAACCATAAATGATGCATGCAAACCCTAAAAGTGCATGCATGACTGAAAATGTAAATGATCAAAATACTGGTGGGACTAGGATGGAGTATAGAAATATCCTAACACCCCCCCTTAATCCATCCTCGGCCCTGGTAACTAAGACCAAAGGTCACCTAATACAATGAATAATAACAGTCAATAACCCAAGGAAGTGGAGAAAATTTCATGGGAGAAATACCCCCCCCTCAAAATAGACTGTAAGGCACACACAAAAAATAAATGCTCCAAACTCAAGCATGTGTGATGCTTGGTCATATGTCTGGAGGTATATTCTTCTTGGGAAGAAGTGGATCATGCTCAAAAAGCATGTGCTTGTACTTGCTCTTCAGATCGAATGTGATGAGAACAAATCCAAAAGTATGAGGATGATCCTTGAACCTGTGATTCGAATAAGTTGAGTTAGGATCAAAAACATGAATATGCAAATAGTCTTTTGTCTTCTCCTTTGAACCATCATGGGTGAAATTATGCCAAAAAGAACCATCAAATAATAATGATTGCTTGAAATCCAAATCAGATTTAAGACTTGAAGAATAGTTTGTTGAGATCTCCTTTGAACCAGCAGGGGTGAGATCAAAACTATCATATGCATGAGAAATTATCCCAAGTAGCGATTGCTTAGAATCCAAATTAGATCCAAAACTTGAATCATGGTTTCTTGAGATCTCCTTTGAACCATAAGAGGTGATATCAAAACCAGTAAATGCATGAGAAATTATATCAAGTGAATGGAAATGGTTTCTTGAGATCTCCTTTGAACCATAAGAGGTAAGATCAAAACCATTAGATGCATGATAAATTATCCCAAGCGGGTGGCAATGGACATATTCTTCAATAACCTTCTGAAAGCATGAGATAATGATCATATAGTAATAAATAAGAGGTGATTTCTTGAGGAGAGCGAATGCATTACCTCCAATAGCTGATTTTTCCTCTGAAATAATCATGTGATCATGATGCAAACCAACAGACTCTGGTGCAAGATAGGATTTAGGACTTTTTGCAATATCTAGAGTGTGAGTTGGCTGAGAAAGAGAAGAAAGTTGGAGCATGAGTGTAGAATTTGCAAGTTCTTTGTGGACAACTTCAATATGAGATAATACTGGTTCATGATCTGAGAGACCATCTAGGGGAGCGAATGCATCACTTTGCTTGTTCTCGAAAGGGTTTGGACCAAATCCTTCATTCTGTCTGCCAAATCTTTCATCTAGATGGGCCCATAGCTCTTTTGGAGTTTCAACATCATCAATGATTTGGTAAAACATGTATTCAGGGAAAGCAAACATCATTCTTCCAAAGGCCATGTCACCTTTATTCAACCAGTCAATATTCTCTTTAGAGTATTCGAACTCTCTTTCAAAATAACAATCAAAGAGATCATGGCTCTTCAAATATGCTATCATTTTTGGTTTCCATTCATCATAGTTGAATGGATAAGGAAGAGGGATTCCTTCTAAATATGAATACATTGAAGCTATAGAAGACCTGCAAAAAAAATAGAGAATATCTGCAATTGCTACTGCTGCAAAAGTGCAGAAACTGCTGCACTCGAAATCTTGATAATAACCTCCAAAAAACTCTCAGGAATGGAGATAAACAATACTCTCAACATGCTCTGATACCATGTGAGAATCCTCATAGCATATCTAAGAGTTGATGTATACCTCACAAGAGAATAATTATGATTAAGCAAGAAAATAGAAGAAGAGTGGTCAATGTAGTATAATGAGCAACATAATAATAATACAGTAGAACTCGGGTAGAAGCAAAAATAGTTCACACACACTAAATTATTAATCACAAATGGACATATAAATAATATAATGCATGAGGATTCGAATGCCTAAGGTGGTGTTGATGTATATGTAACTTCGGAATGTATTTCATCTATGTATTTCATATATATTTATTGTACCCTTATTAGAGATGTGTTATTACTCTATAAGGAAGTGTCGTCATGTGGATTGACAAGTGTCGCAAGTGTGTGTACTTGTCGATGGGTTATTAGACCACCATGTGTGGGGTCGGCCCTGAAATATATATATTATAATGTGGATGTACCTAGCTATACAAGTCGGCACCATAAGGTCACTCGGCAAATAGGTTAGTATAAATACAGATCAGGAGATCTCTATTTAGATCATTCGGAAAGTCATCTCTCTCTCACTTAGAAAGTGGCGCACTAGTGAGGAGGAGGATCATCTGCTTCTAGGAGACTATCTCAAGTGTATTTTGGTTGTACTTTGGTTGAGCCATTGCTCTCTCTATCTCTGAGGAAGTTGTGGGTTTTTTCACCTTAGGGTTTTCCCCACGGAAACTCTGTGTCTCTTGTCTCTCATGCTTTTGATTCTTGTGATGCTTGTCATGCTTATTATGATTGCTATGCATTGATATACTGTATATGTTATTCTCTCAGTAAAGATCCTAGAGCATTGTGAATTAATGCTCAAAACTTAACATGGTATCAGAGCTAACTTGAGAATAAGACATTTTGCAGTGACAGAAACTTCAGTTTCTTGTTTATTGGGTTTCTCTCCATAGATTTTGGAAAAGCAGTATAGTATATTGACTCTACTCATCAAGGAGAGTCTATCTGTCCAATCAGAATTCAATTCTGAGCATTTTCAGATTTGGCCCTAAAAATTAGGGTTTCCACAAAAATAGGAATTTCTGAAATCTGAAGACATGGCTGGAAGCCCCTTGCAAAAATCGAAGTTTAGAGCTTTGGATCGAGATTTTTGGCTAGGTAGATCTCCGGGAAACTCAAACCCTAATTGAGGGCTCTCCCTAGTGAACCCGGGAGGACAAAAAGGAAAATCTGAAGGGTAAAGATTTGCTGATCTGAAATTCTGAATACACTAGGCTGATCATCTCATCAAGGCGCATCTTTCTATCCTTTCAGAAAATTGAAATTCACATTTTGAATTTTTAGGGTTTTTTCGACAAACCCTAATCTGGGATGAGATCCAGTTTTCAACATTTCAAGTGGTAAGACCTAAATATTTTCTATTTCATTTGAAGTACTCTTTAAGATGTCTCACCACACCAAGCTTGAGGATAAGCTTGAAGGAGCTGATAACTTCCGAGCTTGGAAGTATAGGATTGGGTTAATCCTGGAAGAGAATGAGTTGGACTCATATGTAAAAGAAGACATCCCTATCCCAGAGGATGAAAAGGCTAAGGTATTGCATAAGAAAAACTTGGTCAAGGCAAATAAAATCATTGCTGATTCTATGAAAGACCATCTCATACCCGATGTGTCTTCTCTAAAGAAGCCCAAGGAGATGTTTGACTCTTTGACCAACCTATTTGAAGGGAAGAACATAAATCGGAAGATGACCCTGCGGAACCAATTGAAAGGAGTAAATTTTCAGAATGGAGAAACCATTCAATCTTATTTTTCAAGGGTCTCCCAGATCAAGGAACAACTAGAAGCAGTGGATGAAATGGTGGAGAATGGTGAAGTGGTGATGACCACTCTAAATGGCCTACCCAGGTCATGGGATTCCTTTATTCAAGGAATTTGTGCAAGGAAGAAGTTGATCTCCTTCAACGTATTGTGGGAAGAATTCTCTCAAGAAGAAGCTAGGCTTGTGGCCCGAGAAGAAAAGATGGGAAATGAAGATCAATCTCTCACAGCACATACCAGGAAAGGTAAGTCCAAGAAGGAATCATCTCATAACAGGAGATTCTCACACCACCATTATCATAAAGATAAGAAAGATCTTGGATGCTTCAATTGCAAGGAGAAGGGACACTTTGCTTCAGATTGTCCCAAGAAGAAGAAAAACAACAACAACAACTTCAATAAGAAGAAGAAGAATAACAAAAGAAGATATCATGCTCATGCTGCCGAAGATGATGAACCCCCAAAGAAGAAGGCTAGGGAAGAAAGTGATAGTGATGATGACTCATCAAGTGAAGAAGAATATGTTCTAATTTCTACTCTCAGAGGTACTATCTCCCATGGTTGTAATGATTGGTTGATTGACAGTGGGGCTTCCAAACACATGATTGGGTTTAAGGAATCTTTTGTGAATCTATCTGAACATGAATCACAACATAAGGTGAAACTTGGGGATGATTATCAATACCCAATCAAAGGAAGTGGTGAAGCCTCCTACAACCTAGGTTCTGGAAAATATTTGAAGATGAAAGAAGTCCTTTATGTACCTGGGCTCAAGAAGAACTTACTCTCCATCTCTGCATTGGATGCAAAAGGTATGAGGGTTGCATTTGTGGATATCCAAGTCCTAATGTGGCCAAAGTGAAAGAACATAGATGATGCAGTAGTGATTGGAGAGCAAGAGGGAGGGTTGTATAAATTGAAGGGACAACCTGAACATGCCATGGTACATGAATCCATGGAGCCAAGTGAACTTTGGCCAGAAGACTTGCTCATATGCACTATAGGTCACTTCCAATTGCAAGCAAGGCTGTAGAGGGTCTTCCTGAAATCAAGACCAAACATGAAGGTGTTTGCAACGGATGTGCAAAAGGTAATAACATTAAGAAGGCTTTCCCAAGCAGTGAAAGCAAGGTAAAAGACATCCTGGAAATCATCCACTCAGATGTATGTGGTCCTATGTCATCCAATTCTCTGAGTGGGTATGTTTACTATGTTTCATTTATTGATGACTTCTCCAAGAAGACTTGGGTATACTTCTTGAAGAACAAAGATGAGGTGTTTGATAAGTTCAAGGAATTCAAAACCTTGATGGAGAATCAAACTGACAAGAAGATCAAAACATTCAGATCTGACAATGGTGGAGAATTCACCTCAGGTGACTTCAAGAAGCTTTGTAGTGATTCAGGGATTAAGAGGGAGTTGACTACTCCTTATAATCCTCAACATAATGGAGTTGCAGAAAGGAAGAACAGGACAATCATGGAAGTAGCAAGGGCAATGCTGCATGACCAGGATCTACCTATGCATCTATGGGCAGAAGCAGCTAGAACAACTGTATATGTGCAGAACATAACACCCCACAAGATATTGGACAACAAGACACCAGAAGATGTGTTTTCTGGTAAGAAACCTGAAGTCATCCATCTCAGAATATTTGGTTGTCTAGTATACACTCATGTCCCAAAGGAAAAGAGGACTAGACTAGATCCTTCAGGAAAGAAGGGTATCTTTGTGGGTTACAGTGAAAGCTCGAAGGCTTACAGAATATACTTTCCAGGGTTCAAGAAGATTGATGTCAGCAAGGATGAATATAAGTTCAAGGACAGGTAATCCAGGAAGCAAAGATCAAGAGGGAGCACACTCAAATAGCTCCTACAAGGATGTAGATTTTCAGAGGGAGTTGACCTTCTTCCTACATTCCACAACAGAAAGGTGTAGAAGAAGCTACTTCAATAGCTCCTGCGAGGAAGCAAAGACTCAGAGGGAGTCCACCCAACAAACAAACAAAGATAAGTATTTCAATTATCATTTCTTGCCTATTTTGTTTGTTTAAATAATATTATGCTTATGTTCCTAGACTTAGGAGATGTATTGTGCATATTAGAATGATTACATTAATGAATAGTATACTACTAATATGCATGTGATGGGTAAGTGGCCTATGGCATTGTACAACATTCTAGTGCTACTTATCTAGAATGAAACCTCTTTGCTGACATGTTGGGAGTAGTGCAAACTCTTAACAATGTTCTGGTAGAGACTGGAAGGCATCTAGAAAGTTGTGGAACATGGATAAATGTTGTATTGAAGCATTGGCTAAGATAACTGCATGAATGCATGACATATTTCTTTATGTGTAAATAGTTTGTTCTGAAAATTATGAGATGTTTCTAATCATGCAATTTAACTTGTTTTGTAGGAAAGACCGTATATCTTCACCTACAAAAGGACTACAACATTTGTTCCAGCAACAAAGATATCTATTGAAGATATTGAAGTTCCCAGGATCTGGGATGAAGAAATGGAATGCCATGATCCATCGATCATGAAGAAGATGTTTGCGATGCAGTCCCAAGACCTGACAGGGAGTCACATGTGTGCAGATTGAAGAAATCCTTGTATGGCTTGTAGCAAGCTCCCATAACTTGGTGTGATACAAAGAGGAAGCTTGCTTCCGAATTTGATATGAAGAACTTTGGGAATGATGCATTATTTCCTAGGTATGGAGGTGTGGTAGAGTGCAGGTGGGATCTTCCTTGGTCAAGGGAAGTACACAGTAGATATCCTGAAGAGATTCGAGATGATGGATTGCAAGGCCATGGCCACACCTATGGCATCGAATCTGAAGCTTCTATGAAGTCGAAACACATAGAGATCAAATATCACTATATCAGGGATATGGTGCATAGAGGAGCTGTGAAGCTCCTATATGTTGCGACGGACGAGCAGATTGCAGATGTGCTGACGAAGCCACTAGCAAGAGTGAAGTTCGAGTACTTGAGAGAGAGGCTTGGTGTTCTTCGGATTGGTGACACTTCGAGGAAGAAGTGGACACATTTGCTGAAGCCATTCCAAGCATGTTGGAAGGAGGATCCTTCACATGGTTGTGGATGTAAGTGTTGGATGATGAGCATCAGGATGATGTTCTGGTTTCTGCTTTGTATGATCAGTTGGATCATTTATATATGTATGTACGCATCATGTTGGATGTTGGATATGATCAGTTGGATCATCTATATGTATGTACGCATCATGTTGGATGATGGATATGATCAATTTGATCATTTATATGTATGTACGCATCATGTTGGATGCTGGATATGATCGGTTGGATCATGTGTATGTATTTTGTATAAGCATCATGTTGGATGCTTGGACCATGTATCTATATATGTATCAGGTGGATACATTGTATGATCAGGATGATCATGTATGTTGATATGTATCATGTATTTATATTTGTATCAGGTGGATACACTATGTGATCAGGTGGATCATGTATGATGATATGTATTAGGTAGATACTTGGTATGCATTAGGTAGATGCATTGTATGATCAGGATGATCATGGATGACGAGCTTCAGGATGTTGCTCCAGATGACATGCAGCAGGATGTTGCAGTGATGATGATCAGGATGATCATGTGTACATCAGGATGATGTATGGTTAGTATCAGGTTGATACTCTGTGGCCATGGAACAGGTTGTGCAGATAAGCATGTAATTTGTGCCCTGGGAGATTTGCAGATAGTCTTTCGAGGTTTTTTCTACGGCATGTAATTTGTACCCTGGGATATCTGGCAAATGCTCTTTAGAGGTTTTTCTTGGGAGGACATATAATTTGTGCCCTGGGAGATTTGCAGATAGTCTTCCGAGGTTTTGCCTATGGCATGTAATTTGTACCATGGGATATCTGGCAGATGCTCTTTCGAGGTTTTGTCCTATGGCATGTAATTTGTGCCCTGGGAAATCCGATAGGTTGAGTCGTGTGCTTGTAATCAATCCTGGGATGCTCTTTTGAGGTTTTTCCATGACCACATGTAATTTGTGCCCTGGGAGATCTGATAGGTTGAGCCTTGTACTCGTAATCAGTCCTGGGATGCTCTTTCGAGGTTTTGTGGTGACCACATGTAATTTGTGCCCTCGGAGATCCGATAGGTTGAGTCCTGTGCTCGTAATCAGTCCTGGGATTCTCTTTCGAGGTTTTGTGGTGGGGTCACATGTAATAAGTCCTGGAGATCTGGACAGGATGAAAAAGGCCTCAGATGCTCTTTAGGGTTCTTGCTAGTCAAGAGACTCTTTTAAGGTTTTGTGACGCACGTAATAAGTCCTGAGATTTCCACAGTATGGCCAGTGATGATGAAGAAATGCAGGTGGTGGGCCTACATCCAGTATGAAAAAGGACTGGCTCTGTAGAACTTACTATGACGAGTAGAGTCAGAGATTGGTTGAGATAGCAGCAGCAGTGACGATGATGATGACGATGATCCCGAGAAGAAGACTTGTCTAGCAGATCTGTGTCGAGAAATACCTTCCTAGTTAAGAGGGAGTGTTGATGTATATGTAACTTCGGAATCTATTTCATCTATGTATTTCATATATATTTATTGTACCCTTATTAGAGATGTGTTATTCCTCTATAAGGAAGTGTCGTCATGTGCACTGACAAGTGTCGCAAGTGTGTGTACTTGTCGATGGGTTATTAGACCACCATGTGTGGGGTCGGCCCTGAAATATATATATTATAATGTGGATGTACCTAGCTAGACAAGTCGGCCCCATAAGGTCACTGGGAAAACAAGTTAGTATAAATAGAGATCAGGAGATCTCTATTTAGATCATTCGGAAAGTCATCTCTCTCTCACTTAGAAAGTGGCGCACTAGTGAGGAGGAGGATCATCTGCTTCTAGGAGACTATCTCAAGTGTATTTTGGTTGTACTTTGGTTGAGCCATTGCTCTCTCTATCTCTGAGGAAGTTGTGGGGTTTTTCACCTTAGGGTTTTCCCCATGGAAACTCTATGTCTCTTGTCTCTCATGCTTTTGGTTCTTGTGATGCTTGTCATGTGTATTGTGATTGTTATGCATTGATATACTATATATGTTATTCTCTCAGTAAAGATCCTAGAGTATTGTGAATTAATGCTCAAAACTTAATAGGTGGCAATTCGAATTAGCCTTCATGGAGTGATCAAAGGATCATTGGAGTGTCATTGGAGCACAACTAGTAGTCTATCTCATCACCGGTGGAGTCATCAATGTAGAAGTTACTGTCAACCGTCAGTCAAACTGAGTCTAACTGAGTGTGGCAGGTGTAACTGAATGTAATTGGCACATGGAGACACTAACTAAATGAAGGAGGCTCAGTGGAGGGCGCATGAGGAGCTAACTAGAGTCAGAACAGGTAGTCATGTCTGATCGGAGGTCAATCGGAGTGATAACAACAGTGAGGAGTCAGTCTGGCCTCAAAGGAAAGACTGGTGGCTAACTGAAGTAAACCGGACTGGTAGGTGGGAAAGGACGAGTGGCTTCCTTAAATCAAGGAGGAAGGGTGCACTAAGCTCTAGGAGGGCTAAAACTGATCTGAGAGAAGCTCTCAGGGGCTAGGTGTTGGACTGATGACTGGAATGCATGCAAACCCTAAATGATGCATGCAAACCCTAATAGCGCATGCATGACTGAAAATGTAAATGATCAAAATACTGGTGGGACTAGGATGGAGTATACGAATATCCTAACAGGTGTCACTTCCTCGGTGGGGATTATGAAATCTTTGATAATATCTGTAGTTTGGCGAGTGGTCTGCTCAACCTTCCAGACCCCTTTCCTCTTCTTCTGCTGAGATTTCATGGGCACATGTTGCTCTCTGGGCACTTCGGGATCACTGGCTGAACTTTCATCTACATGGTCGAATTTCACAGGGGATGAAGGAACGTGGTCATCCTCTACGTCGGACCATGCCTGCTCTGGCATAAAAATCACCTCGGCCTCTTGATTTTACTCCATGACTGAATTCTCAACTGAAAAAACATTGGTCTTTGAGCTTGCCACCCTTTCAAATTTGGACATGAACAGTAAACAATGGGAGTCCTCTTATAACAAGTTGGTGATCCGGATAATCATTTGGCATGATTTCCTAACAGGACCCCTCACACGCCACAGGATGATGGCTGAGATCAGGTGTGCCGTGGAGCAGATTTGACTAGACTCTCGCATTGAGTGGAGGGTATATGATGGCTCTGATGTGGCCTTTTTTCTTTGGACCATCATTCGACAACATACACGCCTTTCAACTGTCGATATCGACCTTTACTTGCATCCAGGTCGTTGAACGGAGGGGTCCCTACCTTACTTCACAAAATCTGGGGCTGATACTTATCCGCACCAGTCCATTATGCGAACTTATTCTCTGTCGTAGATCCGAACTCCCTCGGATTTGGGCCATTGAAACCTGCGCCCCTCTACCAAAACCTCGCGAAAATGGAAACGCTGACTTTTCGTGCTTGTCAAATCTACGAAGTACTTCCTGGTCATGAATCTACATCATTGACCATCGATCTAACCCCTGTTAACTTTTCAGAATTTACTTCAATTTGATCTAGGATCTTAACTAAGAGAACAACATGTACAGCAAATCTACAGCATGTCAATCATGGACACAATAATGCAAGCACACAAGAGACACAGAGTTTACTTGGGGAAAACCATAAAGGTGAAAAACCCCATTAACTTCCTCAGAGATAGATAGAGAAATGATACAACCAGAATAAAAGAGATAGTCTTCTCCTAGCAGCAGAGCCTCCTCCTCCACAAGTGCGCCACTCTCCAAAGTGTGAGTGAGAGAATAGAAAATGTGTAAAATGAGAGAGACACACTCTCTATTTATACACTAACTTGACTTGACCTTTACTCAACTAGGTCGGCCTCAACTTAACCACTTAACATAATGCTGACTGGGCCAACCCCCACTAGGGTGGTCTAATAACCCTTTGACCCACATGGCCGACCCCCAATAGGGTGGTCTAATAACCCTTTGACCCACATGACTTATACAGGGACGACCCCAACAAGGTGGTCTAATAACCCATCAAGTATAAGTTACGACACTTACAATATAAATGACAACACTTCCGTATAGAGGAATAATAACATCTCTATAGGAATACAACCACTTCCGTATAGAGGAATAATAACATCTCTATAGGAATACAATATACATATATGTGAAATACATTCCGAAGTTACATATACATCAACACTCCCTCTTAACTAGGAAGGTATTTCTCGACATAGGTCTTCTAGCACAAGTCATCTTCTCTAGATCATCATCACTGGATAATCGTCATTGAGTCATCATCATCATCACTGCTGCTGCTATCTCAATCAATCTCTGAATCTACTCATCATAGGAAGTTCTACAGAGCCAGTCCTTTTTCATACTGGATGTAGGCTCACCACCTGTAGGTCTTCGTCATCACTGGCCATACTATGGAATCTTCAGGACTTATTACGTGCGTCGCAAACCTGGCTGCAACATCCTAGGCTATTACGAGCACAGAGCTCTACCTGTCGGATCTCCCAGGAGCACATTACATGTGACCCATCACAAAACCTGGCTGAAGCATCCCAGGATGTTACGAGCACACAGCTCTACCTGTCGGATCTCCTAGGACCACATTACATGTGATCTCACCATAAAACCTAGTTGAAGCATCCCAAGCTGTTACGAGCACATAGCTCTACCTGTTGGATCTCCTAGGAGCACATTACATGTGGTCCACCACAAAACCTAGCTGAAGCATCTGAGACCTTTTTCATCTTGTCCATATCTCCCAGGAGCAAATTACATGTGGTCATGGAAAAACCTGGCTGAAGCATCTGAGGCCTTTTTCATCCTGCCAGATCTCCCAGGAGCAAATTACATTCCATAGGAGAAAACCTCGCAAGAGCATCTTAGGATGTTACGGGTACACAACTCCGACCTGAAGATCTCCCAGGGCACAAATTATATGTCCTCCCAAAGCAATGTCTTGAAAGAGCATCCCAGGATGTTATGGGTACACAACTCTGACCTATAGGATCTCCCAGACATGCTCATCTGCACAACCTGATCCACAGCCACAAAGTATCATCCTAATACTCACCATACATCATCCTGATGTACACATGATGATCCTGATCATCATCACTGCAACATCCTGCTGCATGTCACCTGGAGAAGCTCGTCATCCAAGATCATCCTGATCATACAATCCATCCACCTGATGCATACGAAGTATCTACCCAATACATATCATCATACATGATCTACCTGATCATACAATGTATCCACCTAATACATACACAGATACATGATCCACACAATGTATCCACATAATTGATTCAACTGATCATATCCAGCATCCAACATGATGCACATATATATAAATGATCGAACTAATCATAACAAGCATCCAACATGATGCATATATACATATACAAAGTAGTAACTAGAGCATTATCCTGATGCTCATCATCCATGATCCTCCTGATCATCATAGCATCGTCCTCTTCAGATCATCTCATCGTCCACAAAGCACGGCCCATATGCACATCATCCAGTAGTTATACCACCGACATGGGAGAACACATCTACCACCATTCAGGGAAGGCTCCAGCCCTTACTTTTTCACCATGGGAGAACACATCTACCACCATGTGAAAAATGGCTCAGCAATTACATCACGACCAAGGGAGAACATATCAACCATGTCAGAAAAGCTCATGTGCATCTGCATCTTTCGGATTCATCACTTCCCTTTGGAAGGAACCTTGATCTAAAGTGCACCAAGCCTCTCTCTGATGTACTCAAACTGCACTCTGGCCAACGGCTTGGTCAATACATTTGCAACTTGCTCATCCGTCACAACATACTCTACTTCGGCTGTACTCAGTGCTACGCAGGACTGCTTCCTACTAAACCAAGAGATCACACCTGATCCCATACTGAAGCAACACCTAGAAGTGCTCTTCCTATCTGTAGCACTGCATGCCCAATCTGAATCAACATAACCCTGCAGGTTAAACTTTTGATTTGCATCATACTTGAGCCCATAATCAACCGGATCAGATGGAGCATCACACAGAAGCTTCAAGTTCGATTCCATAGGTGTGTCCATAGCCTTGCAGTCTATCATCCTGAACCTCTTCAGGATCTCTACTGCATACTTCCCTTGTCCATGGAAGATTCCATCTGCACTCTGCCACACCTTCATGCCAAAAACAAATAGTGCATCATCCCCAAGTTCTTCAACTCGAACTCGACAACAAGCTTCCACTACATGTCGGCAATCAATCTATCCTCACCTATTACGAACAGGTCATCCATATACAAAAGTAGTATCACTGGATTGCCTTCCTCAACTTTGTAGTAAAGGTTGGAATCCGCTTTACTCTTGGTAAAGCCCAAACTGGATAAAAAGCTGTCTATCCTACCATACCAAGTTCTGCACATATATGACTCCCTGTCATGTGTCTCAGAACCAAGTGGCTTATCCACATACACTTCTTCTTCAACTACACCATTCAAGAAGGCTATCTTGAAATCCATCTGGTGTATCTTCCACTTCATGACTGCAGCCAGAGCAATTACGGATCTAATGGAATTGTATCTAGCTACATGAGCAAAAGTCTCTATGATACCACCTGTAGCATGCTTGATCTTGTAGATCCTCTTGGAATTCACTATAGACTACCCTTTTGAACTACATCCCAAACATCTTCATGATCGACTGGTACTCCTCGATCATAGCATTCTTCCCAGATCCTGGGAACTTCAATATTTTCAATAGATAACTTTGTTGCTAAACGTAGTCCTTCTTTCGTAGGTGATGGTATACGATCTTTCCTACACAACAAGTTAAATTGCATGATTATAAAACATCGCATAGTTTTTAGAACAAATTCTTACAAATAAAGAAATATGTCATACAGTCATGCAATTATCTTAGCCAATGCTTCAATACAACATTTATCCATATCCCGTAACTTTCTAGATGCCTTCCAATCTCTACCAGAACATTGTTAAGAGTGTGCACAGCTCCCAACATGTTAGCAAAGAGGTTTCATTCTAAATAAGTAGCAATGGAATGTTGTATAGTGCCATAGGCCACTTACCCATGTATATTAGTAGTATATTGTTCATCAATGCAACTATTCTAATATGCATAATACACAACCTAATTTTAGGAACATCAATATATACATTATTGAACAAAATTATTTAAACAATAAAATATGCAAGTAATGACAATTCAAATACTTATCTTTGTTTGTTTGTTGGGTTGACTCCCTCTTAGTCTTTGCTTCTTTTCTGCAACTCCATTCTGATGTGGATTGTGAGAAGTGGTCAACTCCCTCTGAATATTTGCATCCTTGCAGAAACTACTGAAGTGTGCTCCTTCTTGATCTTTGCTTCCTTGCAGGAACAACTAGAGTGTCCTCCCTCTTGATATTTGCTTCCTGGATTTCCTGTACTTGAACTTATATCCATCCTTAATCATTATGCATGCTTATTAGTATCATCATTGTGTTATCATTGAGGTCTCATACATAATCATACACTCATTAGTATATTCTTAATACTATCAAAACACAATAATCTTAAGCATGTATAGTCATGATCAATTCAAACATAAATAATAAGCATTTCAAGGTTTATATAGGACTCTTATGGTTAGTCATATCATAAATTAAAGTAAGAAACATAATATGCCTAAACCCGTGATTACTCAAACCTATACCTTCATGATTCTTCTGGTTAGTAATATCATCAATTATGGTAAGAAGCATAATATGCACACAACCATGACTATTCAAACCTATGACTTCATGAATAATCATTATCAACAACACAACAGTATAAGATCCTAACACAAGGTAGGATTCTAGCTTGATATAGGAAAAACATACATGGATTAGCATGATAGCTAGTTATGTCTAACATACCCGCATAATGTCTTTTGGTTCTCTTCAGTGACTTGTGCTAGTAACCTGCATGTCTCATAGGTTAACCATTGTAGGACCAAGTTATACATACCTCGAAAGTAGATCTTCTAAGTGATCCATGACAATGGATGAATCTTTGTCTTCATGTCACCATGATCATATGTTCTTGAAGTAGAACATGATTTGTCTTTCTTGGTGTACCTTTTATGTTAGCGAACAACATAATCCTCATACAACATCACAATGCATTAGTACATTCATAAGTGTCAAAACCTTAATCAATGAATATCTTCTATTAAGGTGATAAGACAAGTCTAGTAATTAATCAAGATTGTATTGTAATGATATGAAGACAAACATATGATAAACTTAACCATGAAACATACCTGTAATCCATACCTGTCAAGATCGCTTGTAATCTTCTTATGGAAGGCCTTAGCCTCATCTCCCTCTGAGACAGGAACTTCTTCACTTATGCAGGTGACCAATCCATCTTCTTCTAGGATTAACCCAATCCACTTGATTTGCAAGAACTGGACCTGGAGATGGATTAGGGTTTGTCAAAGAAACCCCAAAAATTCAAACTTTGAATTTCAAACTTTCGAAAGGATTGAAATATGCGCCTTGATGAGCTGATCAAGTTGGTATATTCAGAATTTGAAAACTACAAAGTTTCACCCCTCGAAATTGCCTTTTAGATTTCCGGATTCACTAGGGAGGACCCTAAATTAGGGTTTGAGTTCCCCAGAGCTTCACCCAACCAAAATATTTAATTCAAATCTCTAAGCTTCAATTTTTATGATGAGCTTCCAGCCGTGGTAACAAATTTCCAAATTTCCAATTTTTGCAGAAGCCCTAATTTTCCATCTTTCCGATCAAAGTCTCGAACTGGGGTTTGATCAAGCCCGGCCTTTTGTCCAACCAAAAAATATGATCTTGGTCTCTAAATTTTTATTTTGATGAGTAACATCCATCCGTGGTCTCCGACTACAAAAATTCCAACTTTCTTCGAAGCCCTAAATTCCGGAAGCCATGAATGAAGGTGCTAAAAAATAATTCTATTTTGACATAAATATGTACCCGATTGTTTCTGGTGTAACTCCGAACTTTTTGATCCACAAGGTCTGAACCATTTTCCTAGGATAGCCCGACCTGTTATATTTCCATCTCGATAGGTCTGACCTCAATTGGATTCTCTGAGAGAGAGTTATGGCAAGTGTCGCAACATGACCTGTTTATGGGATAATACAAGAGAGCTAACTTTTACAACATGCCACGTGTCACTGATTCAACTTCGGCCTCTGAAAGTTTTTCCTGAGATAGTACAGTATGTGTACTACCTGTCATTTTACGAAATTTCATTTGGAGCTTCCTAGCCCAAGTTATGACCTTTTTCCCAAGGTCACCTGATTTTGATGCAGATCTAGAAGAGGCAGAAACCCTATATTGTATAGATCATAAATTCCAAAGTACAATGAATTAGAGGTTGTCCTTTAGACTCAAGGTACATGGGGATCTGATCTTCGACTTGTAAAAGTTTCATACCCAAAAACGTCTCCAAAATGGATTTATAGCGAAAGTGCTATGATGACTAGTTTTTGCTATATCAAGCCCTAGCATCGTAAGTGCAACAAGTGTCATACATGCCATATCATGCCTTCTTTCAGGATAGCTCTGATACCATGTTAACTTTTAGGAATTTACTTCAATTTGATCTAGGATCTTAACTGAGAGAACAACATGTACAACAAATCTACAACATATCAATCATGGACACAATAATGCAAGCATACAAGAGACACAGAGTTTACTTGGGGAAAACCATAAAGGTGAAAAACCCCAATAACTTCCTCAGAGATAGATAGAGCAATGATACAACCAGAATAAAAGAGATAGTCTTCTCCTAGCAGCAGAGCCTCCTCCTCCACAAGTGCGCCACTCTCCAAAGTGTGAGTGAGAGAATAGAAAATGTGTAAAATGAGAGAGACACACTCTCTATTTATACACTAACTTGACTTGACCTTTACTTAACTAGGTCGGCCTCAACTTAACCACTTAGCATAATGCTGACTGGGTCGACCGCCACTAGTGTGGTCTAATAACCCTTTGACCCACATGGCCAACCCCCAATAGGGTGGTCTAATAATGCTTTGAACCACATGACTTATACAGGGCCGACCCCAACAAGGTGGTCTAATAACCCATCAAGTATAAGTTACGACACTTACAATATAAATGACGACACTTCCGTATAGAGGAATAATAACATCTCTATAGGAATACAATATACATATATGTGAAATACATTCTGAAGTTACATATACATCAACAACCCCAACATGCCCATTGGTTATGCATGCCCCCTCCACTTAAACCACCGCCACTTTCCTCGCGAGATTGCTTCTCAGCCGTGGATCTTCCTCGCCACGGCTCTCTGCCTTCCATGCGCGCCATTGTTTAACTAAGGTGGGATTTTTTACCTTTAATCCTTTATGCCATGATTAGACCTATCCTTTGGTCATTTCATCCCTTGAGCCACAAATATTAATCAAGATGCCCCACCTAGTATTTCTCAGGGCCACTTTGCTCCAACCCCCGAGGCTTTCTCCACTTACTTCAAGGTCGAACCCTCTGCTTTATCCAAGACAAAATTGGTGCCAAAAATTGTTTCAGAAACTGTGTTGTCTAAGTGTGACCAACCAACTGCTTTCTAGAAATTATAAACAACAAGGTAATTAAATAAAAACATTATAGGCATTTATAAAAAAAAAATTTAAAAGCACAACATTCACGCAATGAGCTTAAGGTCCTAGTGTAGTGACCATGCTCTGATACCAATTTGTCATGTCTCCTCTTACCAACTATTTTTTTTGCACAGGCCTATGGCCCTACAACTCTGTTCATGGTTACGCCATAGATAATAACTATTCTTAGAAATATATCAGAAGCAAAACAGGTTGCGTACTTCTGTCACACATTCTACAGAAATGCTTGTTGTGACTTTTACTAAAGTGCTATAGTCTTTCAGACTATATGAACCCTTACGTCTTATGTCTTATAACCTTGGCCATACTCAAAAAAGCGTGTGTGACGAGGAGGCACTTTATGCCAACATGATGACACATTATAACCTCTACCCAAGCGATAGTGAACACATACTTGCTACTTGAACCAAGGGTGTAACATTTAATGACATGCCTAAGCGGAATTGCACTTAACAAGGACACCCTAGGTCTTGGTATCATTTCCCTCTTACTTAGCCTTTATAGAAAAAGACAGATCAATGCTGCATTTCAATATATAAGCACATATATAGGTCCTATGTCCATTAATGAAATTTAGTCATAAGACAAACATTAATACTTGATTTGACCAATAGTAACATTTCCCTTCATTTAAACATACATATGTATTGTCTACATATATATATAGATATCAGTTCATATTAATGTTAAAACATCCAAATGACAGGGCTTCATGTTTCAATAACCATTTATAACATTGATTATAAAATGTATAGTAAAACGATAATGGCCACATATATAATTATATGTATATATATATAATATATATTACTACATAGCCTATATGTATTAATAATATTGATATATAGTATACCATTTAAAACTTGTGTTATTAATTACATAAATACCATGGTTAAACACTTTGCACCACAATGTAATTCGACTTACCCATATATCAACAGACATTAATTCGGGGCCACAATATAAACTTATGGATGAAAGGGTGTAAATAAGGTTCTATATATATATATATTTATTTACAATACATAGCGCTCCTTCCTAAGGTTTATAGTGCCAAGCCAATGCACATAATATAAGGTATATATAAAACTAAGAAAAGCGTTAGCCTATGGCTCAATGCACATAATTAAACATATAGTGGTTATTTAAGCTCTGGGGTCGCTAATGGAAGCCAACCCTACCACACAACGTGGCTCACTCTCCACAGTGTTAAAACTTAGTCTTTTAGAGTTAAGACCGGTCAACACATATCCATGTGAGGGTATCCATACTGCCACATTAACCATGACCAGGATCCTACGAAAGAACGTAGCACGACTTCAACATTAAACATGGATAAATGATGTGTGAATCAGCAAATTCCTTACTGCCTTGACTCGATAGGTGGCCTAAGTGGTTCGTGGCTTGCACCACATAGGATTGACCAACCCATCAACACATTTTAAAACCATTATGTGTTTCCCTATTGGCAGGTGACTCCGCTTCTTTCTCACGTCGAAGGAGGGTTGCAAACTTAATGCATTAAAGGGTTGTTGACATGGTGAGGGTGGTGGTTCGTTTCATTTATGGAACTTCGTCAGTGGGATACTACATCAAGGTGTACTATACACCAACTCTGCACAGCATTAAAAATCCAAACGCTCCCGTCCGTCGATAATGATCCTTGCCATTGCATGGGTAATGGTGAGTATTTTATACATCGTAGACCAGGGTGATGGAATTTTGCACCTAGTCCCTTCACATATGCAGTAACTCCATTCCTTTAGTGGTCGGAGTAGTCTCCACCTTCTCTCCCCGATATTCAGCGTTGATAGTCCTTTCACTTGGAATTTGGCTCATTTGTTGTTCGGCTGCGCCGAGAGCTTCAACTCTGTGCGGTTATGGTGAAGGTCCACTACCAAGTTACGACACTTCATTTTTATAGATGCACATAGAATCCATTTAGCACTGTCCTTAGCGTGGTCACCATTGCAATGTAAGTTACAGTGTTTACTTCTTGCACCATATTTATGTTTTATGTGATGTCGTTGGTTACTGTAAGTTACGTTTATGTTTTGCACATTAAATGGCCAATGTTTGACCTTCGTTGTGTTACTATGACACGTGCAACCGGAGCCGAGCTGAGCTTCGAATCTTATGCTTCACCATGTAAGGTCACAATTCACTCATATTGTATCTTCATTGTAGCAATGTTTCACTTTTGTTATCAGTGGGTTTTGGTGTATCCCCAAGGATTGACCTCGTGCCATGCTGCAATCTGCAGGGAATCAACTACAAGGGTAGGGTTGAAGCATTAATACAAGCTCGCAACCGATGTGGAGACATAGTGGCTCACTAAGCTCAATAGGTAACTCACCGACCAAACCTCCTTTGGTTTTTTTTACCTCGTTGATGGGGGCAGAGTTACTAATAATTTGATGGCATTCTCCAATAATCATTTGGGTCAATCCCCCCAATGGCGGAAAGTAAAGCAAGGCAGGGATAGTCCCCTTTTGGAGGCATTTTAGGCCTTTTGGAGGCTTTTTAATGGGATTTTTTGGGATTTTAAGGGGAATATGGTAGGAAAATGGACAAATGAGCCATATAATGTGGTAGATGAGGTAGTGAGCACTTTTTGGGTGTTAACACCTAGGTTAGCACATGGTTCATATCAGTATGATGTTAGATACTGCATACATTTTAAACAGTATAGGGGTCTTAATGTTGTATATCTACGTCAACCAGAATGTAGGTATTTTCATAGCCAGCCCATAACACAAATAATTCCAGATCTTAAAAGATGATCATAAGATAAACTCATTACAGAGATCTAGATGTCTAGCACAGATTCATGCTCAGAATATACAAGTAACAATACATATATAGTCATATTTGATGCATATGCCATTCAGCTATAAATTAGATAAAATCATAAACATATGTAGATACTGTTCAAAAACAAATACTCAACAATTTCAGAATCTAAACACTTACCTGAATCTGCTGACTAGTGGAACCAAGCACAAACCTCCCAGCCTTTGACCAGCAAGTCTCCTTGCTCTCAGGTCACCCCCGAGCTGAGTTCGCAGTCCCCCAGGTAGAGTATAGATTTTAGTTTACCCTTAACTTGTTATTTCCCAAGTTATTTCAGGATATTTCAAAAGGCAATAGTCAACCCAACACCCAACTCAGTACTCCTAAGCTCTAGGGTGCTCCAGGGGCTTTTACACCTCAGCCATGGAGAGAATCACTAAACACAGTCTATTTAGGTACATGCAGTACTCCTACAAACTTGGGGTAGTTATCCTACCTGCACACAATTAAGTGGCCAAGCCCATACCAAACTGTATGATTCCTCTAATTCCGAGTCAATTTGGTCCTCCCAAATTTGCCCTCAATCACTTGGCTTCAGGACTAGTTTGGTTCTCCCAAATCTGTCCTCCCTCACCAGTGTTCATTTTCTCAGGTTGATGTTTTCCCATTCCCATTTCTCTTGTGTGTTCAATTCATGAGATTGTGAATAATGCATAGTATGAGAGTTTCCACGAGTTTTCACCTTTTATTCTCTTAGGGGAATTTTCCTCATTTTATGAATTCTTTTAATTGATTAATCTCTCAATTCTTTTCTTTAGGGTTTTCCAATTGTCTCCAATAATAATTTCTTATTATTATTATTAAGTGGCATTTTCCCTCCAATCTTAGGGGACTATGACTCCCTCTTTAATGTTCTAGTCCACATCGTCAATAGAAACATCTTTAGCAAATTTATAAACATTCCTAAGTATAATTGAAATAATACTTAGCAGAAATATAATAGGGGTTCAAATTCCAAAATAGGGGTATTACATTTCCCCTCCCCTTAAGTTTTCACCATCCTCCGTGTTGAACAGTTTTGCAAAACAACAAAAATTAACATAAAAAAGAAATCAGGTTTTGTCATGGTCTTCATCGAACAAGAATGGGTATGTTGATCGCATTTCCCTTTCCATTTCCCAGGTAGCCTCCTCAGGCTTGTAGTGCTCCCATTGCACATTTACTTGAATGATGGTTCGATTCCGAAGTTCCACCTATTTTTGATCCAGTATACATATAGGGTATGTCTGGAAGTCTCCTTCTGATTCCACCTGAATCACATGCCAGTTTACAAGATGATTAGGATCATATACATACTTTTTCGGCAATGAAACATGAAACACATCATGTACTTTAAACTTTGGTGGTAAAGCTAACTAATAAGCAACAGGTCCTACTCTAGCAAGTATTTGGAAAGGACCACAAAATCTTGGTGCAAGCTTGGTAACCTTGCCCAAGCTCAAAGAACTCTTCTTGGCCTTCACTCTTAGGAATGATCCCCAACTTCAAATTCTTTGTTTTCCCTTGTAAGTCAGCATAGCTTTTCTGCCTATCTTGGGCATTTTTCAGGTTTGTTCTAACTTTATGCACTATGTTTTCTAATTTAGTTAACATTTCGCGACCCATCACAATCCGATTTATCGGATTGTCCCAAGTCATAGGTGTTTTACACTTTCTGCCATACAACACTTTGAATGGACTCATTCGTGCAAAATTTAATTGGTAACAGTTGTTGTAGGAAAATTCAGCTAAGTGTAGGTAGTTTTCAGCTCATGAGATTGTGAATAATGCATAATATGAGAGTTTCCATGAGTTTTCACCCTTTAGTCTCTTAGGGGAATTTTCCTCATTTTATGAATTCTTTTAATTCATTAATCTCTCAATTCTTTTTTTAGGGTTTTCCAATTGTCTCCAATAATAATTTCTTATTATTATTGTTAAGTGCCATTTTTCCTCCAACCTTAGGGGACTGTGACTCCCTCTTTAATGTGCTGGTCTACATGGTCAATAGAAACCTCTTTAGCAAATTTCTAAACTTTCCTAATTATAAATGAAATAATACTTAGAAGAAATATGATAGGGGTTCAAAGTCCAAAATAGGGGTATTACAGAGATGGGAGTCACAGTCCCCTAAGGTTTGGAGGGAAAATGCCACTTAATAATAAGAAGAAGAAATTATTATTGGCGAGAAAAGGGAAAACCCTAAAGAAGAGATTTGAGAAATTACTGAATTAAAAGAATTCATAAAATGAGAATTTCCACACCTAAGAGAATAAAAGGTGAAAAATCTTTGAAACACAGATTCATTATCTCATTCATCTTTCACAATCTCAAGAGCTGAACACACAAGAGAAATGGAAATACACATGAACCTGAGACAAACCAAGACTGGTGAGGGAGGATAGATTTAGGATAGCCAAACTGGTCCTCAAGCCAAGTGATTGAGGACAGATTTGGGAGAACCAAACAGGTCTAGATCAAGAGGGAAAATTTGGGAGGACCAAACCGGCTCACATTAAGAGGAATCATATAGTTTGGTAAGGGCTTGGCCACTTAATTGTGTGCAGGTAGGAGAACTACCCCAAGTGAAGCACGAGTACTACATTTACATGAATAGACTGTGTTATATTGATTCTCTTAATGGCTGAGGCTTAAAAGGCCCTGGAGCATCCTGAAGCTCAGGAGTACTGAGTTGGATGTTGGGTTGTGTGTTGCCACCGTAACATCCTAAATAACTTGGTTAAAACAAGATAAGGGTGATTTAAAAACTGTACTATGACTCAGGGGACTGTGAACTAAGCTCGGGGGTGACCTAAAAGAAAGGAGTACTTGTTGGTGTAAGTTTGGGAGTTTTGTGCTTGGTTCCGCTGGTCATCTGAACTCAAATAAGTTTATCTATTGAACTTATATGTTTATTTCAAGGATAGTATTGGAATGTGTAACTTATAAATATTCATGGAAATGTTGTTAATGATCTATTATTTTAAGATATGGTAATATGTATTTTTTATATAGCTTTTCTGAGCACAGATCAACCATGAAATTCCTAGATCTCTGTCATTTGATTTAGTTTCATAATATGATTGAAATACCTGAAGGATTCATGGTTATGATGTTGTATGAATAAGTGAAATACTGATGCAGATATGTGAACATAAATATTGTTGAATTAGGATGTTGAACCTAAAAGATGCATCCAGAATGAATATGATGTAATGCTAACCTATGTTTTATATATTCATTTTATACACAGTGCATATTCCTTCTATGTAAATGGCAACACTAGGGTTACATACTAAGGGTTTACATGTCAAGCCCTAAAATATTTACAACTCTTTCTTTCTATTATTATAGATCCAATGAACATGTTAATTCCTGAGTTGTTTTGATAAAATGTTTATGCTGGATTTGTTGATGTCTTCATATTACAGTTCTGTATGAAAAAGGATGAAATATATGTTAGACATTTCAGAACGAAGTCGTATTGATGTTTAGGGTTTCTCAAAGTATTGTTTCACTCTTGTTAACATTCATATGAGATGCATAATAAACACTTATGCATTCGATTTAAGCTAAGGGAGGACAAGAGGTTCACCCTATGGTCAAATCATGGTCCGTGGATGAAAGCCACCTTATCGTATTATGTTACAGAGTTGATACTCTTTTAAATACCAAGTTTGATGTTGGCGGTGTAGTCATTCCTTTTATTAACTGCGCAGACATCTGTTTAATGGTTTTGACTATCGTGATATCACAATAGTCGAGTATAGTTGCACAAGAGTCTTAATGCATGGTATTTAATTAAATGATTGCGAAGGAGAGTCATGATAGTCCTCTCCCAGTCGAATCGTAGTCTCTGGCAGAGACCAAATTAATACTAAACCCTAATACAATTTAATACTTATATATATTCATGCCTCTGAGTTAAGTATTAAGTTAATTGGCTAAGGGTCTAACCTTATGCCTTTCATTAAAAGAACAGTTCATGTCTATAAGTTCATATAGCCTGCACGTTGTTGGACAGTCAAAATAGCTTAACGTCGTAATAACATTTTGAAGTATTTATATACATTGACGCAACCACGGTTAGCAGGTATGCATTGTGGTTATGCCCAGAAAGAAACATCTAGAGCGATGATTGTGACATCAAAATAGAACTACAGTATTGTGTAAGCTTCCATTGAAATAAAATGGGTCGCCGATTTCTCATGGACTCATTTAAGCATACAAATGTTTATCTCTATAGCTATGCATTAGAATTAGATGAGATCACATTCAATTGAGAAGCTATACTTTCATCACGACGTTTAACTTTTGCAACCCTGTAAACATTACACAGACTTGTGGAGTGAAAAAGAGTTAAGAAGTATTCCATTTACTGAGTGGGAAATGACTTACCATTCATACACTTAAGCAAGACAAATGCGAATACATCCACAGGTTAACCCCATTCTTGTACACAAGGCAACTGAGGCCAAGAGAAACATATATCTTTCCTGCATCATCAAAAAATAAGCTAAAGTTTAAAGGTACTCATAAACTTTAAATGCATTCATTATTTACAAAGGAACTGTGTTGCAGAGTCTGATATTTCATTATAGCGATGAGACCTAGTATGGGCCAGCCAAAATCTAAATCAACGTTCGAGAACCGGCGACCCTAAGAATAGTCTTCCCAATCATTCACAACAACCAAGCTCACAGTATACTTTAAGTTAAGAACATGCCAATAACTACTGTCTGAGAAAGCCTTCAATGCTTCTCAATCTTGGTCGCATACATTTGCGAGTATGGCTGAGGGCCCAAACTTGTCCACTGTGACAAACCTTTAACCAGAACTAGGTCTTAAGTAACCTCCTCAAACCCAGGTAGTTAACCTGAGAAACAAGGCGAGGATGGGTTACCTATTTAGTATGGAGACCCTTCTCCATTGCCGAAGTCATGGTGCCTGTTTGGAAGTGCCCAGAAAACCCGTTACAAACCCTGATCCCTTACACGATGATCAAACGCAACAACTTTCAGTTGGGTGGTAATAAGTAACCACGTAAGTGCAGCATGGTAAAAGTGATGTTGGTAAATGCTCACCTTAGGGTTAGAGCCAGAAGTAACATCCAAAAAAGTAACCACCTTAACCTATACATTGGATACATGATGGCGTTAAGTGGATAGTGCTGGGAGTTACGACCGAACAACCAAATGCTGAAACGATTAACAGGTTTGAGACTGAGTCGATTACCGAGCTGTGTGGCCATGCACCTATGGAATCCTCTTGGTCTTTTCATTGCTATGGTTGGATCACATTGCATGTTTGTTTGACGGGAATGAGCCCTCTGCTTGGAGAAGAGGTGCTCTCGGAGCTTTGTCGCAGTGCCAAATGAATAATGTATGGAAAAAACTAGAGTTTGGTAAGCGTGATTGAACAAGGCCAGCCTGTAGTGACCACTAAGCCGGGTGACGATGTATTAACAATGTGGTACGAAGAACGTTGGCACCAAATTTCCTTAACCAGACCAACGATGATGATGAACCTCGCAACAACCAAGACATCACCCGGATCGTCATCTACGGTGGAGATCACTGTAACATTTAAGTGCACCGGTAGAGCATTAATGGTACAAAGGTCAAGTTGGTGTTGCTGCGTGCGAGCCATCTTGGGATAGCTGGTCACACATAGACCTTGCTACACTGTGTGGCTTCTATTACCTTTCGCCGAGAGCTGAGCTACCTTCCAGAAGGGCACACCGACCAGGTTCAAAACACTAGTTCACGAGTAGTTGTCTGTGTGGAAAGCTTGAGTCAAGCACACTCATACTATCAACATAAGTTATATATATATATATATATATATATGTAAACATGGCAAAGTTACAAACCAGAGCACTAACATGACATGACATACGAAACTGTCTACGTGGATGCCCAATTGCGAGGGTGTTGTGGTTGGTATGTATGCATTAGGGTCTGACCTAGGGTCAGAGTGTTAAAGTGCTTAACTTTGTTGGTGTTCACATTAATGTTTTCCATTTCAATTGCTATGTTAACAATTACACGTATGTACCAATTGGTCATAGCGTTGTTTTATAGTGAGTTACATTATAATGGTCTTACCATAGTTCGGCGCTATGCCAACTTGGTATATTATATATATAATATATAACCATATGTTATATCCCATGTTTATAAATTGTATTTTAACTTGCTTGCTGTATGTCGTAGTCATATATGTTCATGTACATTATTGTTTTGATTTATGTAGTGGTTGAAACATATATTATGTGCATACATATTACAAGAAATGGATAATATAATATATTATATTGCTTGAGTTCCACATTTGTTATGATAGCATATAGTTAGGATTAATCATGTTTTAATAAGTAGTGTCATATTAATTTACCTTAGATTAATATTTTGGTTTTGGGATAGGAGAAACACATAGGCTACATGTCATTAGCCTAGCTATGACATGTTACCCTGTCAATTAACTTCATGTCGTAAGTAACTTTGAATTGAAGTAAATAAATTCTCATGAAGACATATTAATAGTGCTACTGCAGTAAAGTATTTAAGGTCACTTATAACTTCAAGTGTCGCAACTGTGGTAGTATGCAATGAAGTTTGGAGTGTTAGGAACTTGGGTATAAAGCGGTCCCTACAGTCTCGTGTACATTCAATGCACCGTCACTGCGGTATGATTCTGTCAAGAGACGACAGTGGCATGGTTAGCGACCGACGTTTTTAGTGCAGCATTATGCTCACATCGGTAGCTAATTTTTTGTTTTTTTTTCTAATTGATGCAAATTCTATTAAGCTAGAAGAAGTAAAAATATAGAGGTAGTTACATACTGAGGTGGTCTAATCAAATTCCATCCTTGAAAATCATCATAACCATGGTCATTCAAACCCAAAATAACCAAAAAAACCCCTCCCAATATAGGGAGACTAGGGTGAATAGGTGGAGTAGTCCTAGCCATGAAGGCTATAAAGAAACTAACAATATGATGCATAAAAAAATAAACGGTAAACATAAATGAGACCACAGAAAAACCTTCTTAACCAGCTGTAGAGGGAGTTTCAACATCAGAAAGAATTTCCTCCATGATGGGGCAGATGTAGCAGGTGGTGTCCTCCTTGATCCTTGCAAGTGGCAAAGTTCCTTTCATAGGTGGCAGGGTGTCCTTCACTGTAGTCCAGGTGTCACAAGCAGGGATTTTGATGGGCATAGGTGAAGTCTTTTTGGTTGCGAGAACACCGCTATCAATTTAATTACGAGTGCACTTGGAAAAAATCGGCCCCAGGGTGGAAGGCATGGGGAAGGATGCACGATCTGGATCCTTTCCCTTCAGAGGGATACCTCGTGGCTAAGCCAAATATTTTCTAGCTGTGTTGTTCCAAGCCCTTCCATGAGTAGAAGCCAAAATACTAGGTGTAGTAGCCTTGCCAGGAGTAGTGGCCAAATTACCAAGAGTAGTGGCCCTAGTGCTCAGAGTGGTCGCCAATGTGCTAAAGGCATGAGAGGTAGCCAAATTTCCAAGCGTTTCCTCGCTTCTGACCATAGAGGGCATGGCCAAATTTCCAAGAGCGTTGCTTCTAGGTCATTGGTCACGTTGAAGGTGACGAGTGGGAGCATAGGAGTCCCAGCAAAATGTATTCTCCAGGTTGTTGAGATTGGTTGCCATATTTGGTAGGGTGGCTTTCAGTGTCTGATTTGTGTGTCGAGTGGTGGCCAAGTTGGTTAGAATATCTTCCATTAATTCTCCCAGCATGTTTTTGACTAATCAATAGGGGTCCCATGGCTGCTTGTGTTTTTTGTTGGATAGAGTGTCAGCAATGATGCGAGCTTCCCAATTGTTTACAAGAAGACGGACTAGAATGGATATTTCAGGACTGCATCCTTTCATGCTTTGCTATGTTTCATGGGTGTCCCTCTTCTTTCCACCCTTGAAACCTTTCGACCTACCCATGGTGAGGGAGACACATAACCTCTCAAAAAGGAGCTTGAGGGACGCAAGAGTAGGATGATCAGAATCCTAGAGCAGAGTGATGAGAAAACAAATGAGCATGGTCAGGAGCCAAGACTAAATGTTGTAGGATAGTCACAGAAGCTAGATAGCTAGCTGACATAACCTCACACACCTAAGAGCCATGGGGATGGTGCAGGCCAAGCTGGATGTGGCAACGTCAAAGGCCAAACGTTTAATACTCCCAACGTCTTGATGTCACTTTGAAATCATATCTTACCTCCTGCCTTACCTCAGTGCTACCGCATGGGCGTCGCTTATGCCTCACCTCAGCCCTGCCACTTGGCTGAAAAATGTGGTTAGGTGTCATGTTCGGCCCAGTCCTAGTGTCCTGTCCTCTTGAATCACCTGCATCACGGGTAGTGAGGTCCAAATTGGCCAAAGTTTGACACTGAAGGGTGATAGTCCTGGAGGTTAAAGAAGTGAGAGCGTATTCATAGTAGGCATTGTTGCAGGTCACCCCTTCATTGGCCAGGTAGTCTACAAGCGCATTAGATTTTCTTCTGACATTCTAGAAGAAAATTGTGCTAGCAAGGGTGATGGTAGCAGGAAGTTCTTGCAGTCTTTGCGCTAACCTCCAACTTGATGAGAGTTTTCTACCATGGCCCCATTGTGAAGTTAGCTGGCCAAAGTGAGAATGATCTTAGAGTCTCCTTAAATGATGAGGGGGAGTAAACCATGCCTGTGGGAACATTTGAGACCTTCAAGTAGACCAGTGAGCTCAGCTGCATTGTTAGTGTCATCAACAATGGTTCCCATGAAAATGTGCTTAATGGTTTTAGACTCATCTAGAACTACTCCTCCAAATCTAATAGTGCCAGGATTACCTTTGGAAGCACCATCAAAGTTGAGTTTGAATAAGGCAAGAGGGGTGCAACTAACTAATTATTAGGCTGTAGGGACAACCGATATTTATCCTTTCCACTTTGTGTATTTAGTAGCTTAAAAAAATAAATCACGTAGAAGAGATGCGATAATGGAGATGAATTCCCATTTAGATTCAAGAATCGCATGAGGTTGGAGTAATCTGGCAAGGTTTCAATGTTCAGCTTTCACCAACTGGAATTCCATACATTTTTCTACGACACTTACCACATCCCTCTTCATTCCTTTCCAAAAGAATAAAGGTTTCAGATCTGTGTACATTTTCTTTACTCCAGGATGAGCTCTATAATCTTCCCTATGGGCTTCTGTCAAAATCAAATTTTGAATCTCTTTATTTTCTGGTACATAGATACGGTTGTTATACCTTATTAACCCATCCCTGTCCAAGGACTACCCTTCATACTTGGGAATCCCCATTTTCTTACTCTCCAATTCCGTTTTCACTTCATTATACCATGTGTCATCCTGTTGTAGTGCTAGAATCTTCTCTCTTAGGTTGGTTTTCATCGGTATAACTTAGAATATCCCAGGTCTCCGACTATGTGCATCAGCTACTCTATTTAGGGTTCCCTTCACGTAAGTAATGTTGAAATCATACTCATTGAGCAACTTCGACCATCTTTTATGTCTATCATTTAAGTCGCTTTGAGTAAAAATATGTTTTATTCCATAGTGGTCTTTCTTTAGTTCAAATTTCCTTTTAACCAAGTAGTGTCTCCATAACCTTAATGCATGAATCACCGAAGTAATTTCCATATCATGGTTTGCATAGTTCTCTTCATGCGGTCTTAGTATTCAGGATGTGTATGCAATCACCCTTCCTTCCTGCATCAATACACACCCAACTCCATCCTTCGATGCATCCATACAAACTAGAAAATATTTGTCCATATCAAGAACCTTCAGTATTGGTGTTGTTGTCAATAGTTCCTTAAGTTTAGAAAAATCCTCTTCACATTTATCGGTCTTAACAAATGGTATATTTTTATTTTGTAATTCCATTATGGGTCCTTCCACCTTGGAGAAACCTTCTTCAAACCATCTATAATATCCCTCCAACCCCATAAAGCTTCGTACCAAATGTATGTTAGTGGGGGAAGTTCATTCCCAAATTGTCTCAATCTTTGCCAGATCCATTGCAATCCCATCACCGAATATAGTGTGGCTAAGGTAGTGAATCTCCTTCTAGAAGAACAAACACTTGGATAAATTCACGTATAAATGATCCTCTCTTAATCATTGTAGAACTATTCTCAAGTTTTCCTCATGTTCTTCATGCATTCTACAATATATCAAAATGTCGTCCATAAATACTTGCACAAAATTGTCTAGGTACTTATGAAACACACCATTCATTAAGTTCATAAATAAGCTTGGTGCATTTGTCAATCCAAAAGGTACCAAAACAAACTCAAAGTGTCCAAGTCTTTTCTTGAAGGAAGTATTAGGGATATATTCATCTTTAATCCTCAACTTGTTGTATCCTGACCTCATATCTATCTTTGAAAATACTGTCGCTCCTTTCAATTGATCAAAAAGGTCATCAATCCTCGATAGAGGGTATTGATTTATTATAGTTTCCTTTTTTAGTTGACGGTAATCAATGCACAACCGCCATGATCCATATTTATTCTTGACAAATATCACAGGTGCTCCTCATGGAGATACACTGGGTCTAATCAACCCCAAATATAATATCCCTTGAAGTTGGATCTGTAATTATTTCAGTTCCTGTACCGACATTTGGTAAGGAGTTATCGCTATAGGTTTTGTCCCTGGTTTCAGTTCAATAGTGAAATCTAACTCATGGTGCAACGATAGAGAAGGTAGTACATCCATAAATACAAGCATGTATTTTGAAAATAGAGGATGGTTGATTACTTCCACCCTATATCCTTCCTTGTTCATAGCTATTACTGCGTAAAGTTGGCATCCGTTTCTCATACTCTTCTTCAGTTGCATGGCCGAAATCATCCTTAAGGGAACTTTCCTTTTCCTTCCCATAAGTACTCTCTTGTAACCTTCATCATTGTAAAAGGTTAAATTCTTACTTCGACAATCCATTATTGCTGAATTTTCCTTTATCCAATCAATTCCTAGGATTAGATCATAGGTGCATAACCCTGTAGCATAGAATGAAACTCTAGTAGAGCACACCCCTAAGTCAACTTCGCAATATTCTGCTTTGAGACCCACTCTTTGGATACTTCCGGAGGCAATTTTGATAGTGTCGAAATCCTCTTGACTAATTTCCATCATCTTACTATGTTATAAAGCTTTAAATGAAATGAAACTTTCAGTACCACCAAGGTCTACTAGTAAAGAGAATACATTACCATCTATCTTACCAGTGGTCTCTAGGATTATAGATTGGTGTTCAACTTGGCGATTATTGAAAGTCGCATGAATGCGGTGTGCTCGTCCCAGATCAGCTGTAGTGGGTTTTTGAGGTCCTTCAATTCTTTTGTTCCCTTGGTTCTGCTGAGGGAATTCACTCTTGAAATGTGTCCCTCCACATTTCCAACATCCAGACTTTGGACCTCTAGTAGTATTTCTGGTTGGTACATTGTCTTGTCGCAGCCCTAGCTGTGCTGGTTTCCCAAAAGGTTTTACTTGATAATTTCTAGGTGGCGGTGGTTGATAGGGTGTTCTATCATCTCTTTGATTTCTTTCGTTGAATGATCCCTTCCCAATATTCTTCTATCCATAGTGATGCTTGGGTGTAAGATAAAATTTACTGCCTCCGTCAACACTGACAAAGTTCCTACTGGTGGTCCTTTACATGCAAGCTCTTCTTCAGCTATGAGAGCCTTTTGGAATGCATCATGTAAGGTAGAGGGAATTAATATGCGAACCTTATGCCTGATATTTTGGTTCATCCCAAACAAAAACTTGTTGACCTTTAAATTTTCTCTCGAAATGTGAGATGCACATCTCAATAGTTCCATGAAATGGATTTCATATTCTTGCACCGCCCGTTGCCCTTGTATTAAGGGATTGATGTCATTTTACTATCATTCGATGAACTCAGCAGACAAATAATGTTGATGGAAATGCTCCTCAAACAATTCCCAAGAAACCTCCTCCTATTCCAAACCTAGCTGTGGTTGTAATGTTTTCCACTGTAGGAGAGCTTGTCCCTTTAGCTGCATAACTTCCATGTGGAACTTCATGTTGGAGGTGTAGTCCCTTAGTGTGAATCACATAACCATGTTTTCCAACCATGCCTCAACATCAGTTGCTTCAATGGAACCCCAAAATTCTGGAAATCTGATCTTTTCTAGTTCCTGGTGAATGTTGACCAGTAGTGGAGTTGGTGCTACGACGAATACTTGTGAGTTTCCATTCTCGCGATCTAATATCGTAACTAAGGATTCCTACATCCATTGGAAGCTTCTCATCATGGAAACCACCTCCCCGGAAGGAATGGTTTCTTTCTCTTCTTCTCGTGGTGGAGTGGCTGATAGAGTTGAAGTGGGTGGAGGACATCCAATTCATCCTCTCCTGTCCCTTCCTCTCCCTCTTCGTCCGCAATGATCCATATCCTGTATTCGATGGGAAATTCATTAGATTTAAACATGTTATAGTAATTTGCAATTGATACAATTCAATTTAAGTAATATCAGTTGAATGTTTTTGCGGAAGATGAAATACAAGTTTTCTGTGTCCGGTTAAGGTTCGACCGGCTCTAGTGCCAAATGTAGGGTCCGGCTCCATTAGGATTTTTTTTTCTTTTGTAAGTAAGTAATATGGTAGATTGTATCGTGATTAATGATAAGAGATCAATTTCTTTTCTGAAAACATAATTCCAGGTAACAATATCTTAAGTTAATTTTATAGGAAGAATCATAACCCTAATCTAATCCACATCATAACATAATAAGAAACACCTTCCATTATCTTTGTGCATCCACATGTGCTAATAATGTATTTTAAATTACCATTATTCTTAAAAACATTTAATTCTTCTAAGCAACCATGCCGCTTTAATTGATCAACTCTATTTATTCATGAGCTAGACTGTTCATAATTAAAATTCCTTTGTTTGTTCCACAATTAAATATACAACATAAGAAATACTTGAGATCACATTAATATGAATTAATTATACAACATATGGACATTCTAAAAAAAAATTTATATGAATATTAATATTCATCATATGATAGTCTTGAACACAAGTTAACTTGAGTAATAAATATACAATGCATGATAATCCCAAACAGAAGTTAATATGAATATAAAAATATATAATGCATGATAATCATGAATACAAGTTAACATGAATATATCATCTTTATACTATAAGTCAACTTAAACAAACATCGACACAATAATGTGATTCTTCCTATGCTCATACTCTATCTAATACATTGCATGGTACCCAACACTTAAGCAATTGACTGCTAATGGATCATTTGTAGTCAACATAGGGTTGACTCGATCTACGACTATCCAACACAAGTTAAAAAAAAAACTAATTGATTAACTCAAAGTTGTTCAATCGGTGAAGATTAGATCTTGAATCAACAACAAATAATTACATGATTAATCGACCTGAATGTAGAATGTAATATGGTTTCCATGAGGTATATGGGAAGTGTCTCCACTTCCATATCCTCACATTGTTCACGTTGAGGCCATTTACATTCACTTCCAACCAATAAACAATTAATAAAAATTACATGCATTGCATGGCACTGATCCATAGATCGTGTGCATGCTTTGCCACCCACATGTAAGAAGTTAAATGGAATTCCATACATGCAGACTCGCCATCGATCGACAGATTGATCGATCCATGTTAAACGAAATGCAAACATAAGAAAATATTACATTTGTGTGGCATCGATCTATAGAGATTGACCCATGTTAAACGAATTTAACAAACATAAAAAAAAAATATTATAGCCGTGTGGCATCGATCTACAGAGATCGAGCCATGCTAAATGAAATGAAACATAAGAAAATATTACAGCCATGTGGCATTGATCTACAGAGATCAATCCATGTTATATGAAATGCAACCAAGAAAATATTTTATCCATGTGCCATCGATCTACCGAGATCGATCCATGATAAACGAAATGAAAATATCAAAAACTATTACTACCATGTGGCATCAATCTACAGAGACCGATCCATGTTAAAAGAAATGCAAACATCAGAAATTATTACAACCATGTGGCATCGATCTACAGAGATCGATCACCGTTGGTGTTTACACAGTATGCAAGCATATGCACTTTGGTATGCCATATGATATTGAATGTAATTTGGTATTGATCCACATATTGATTGCCGTCCACCATTAAAAGAAATACATCGGTATGAGAGACTATGGCATCTATCTATAGAGATTGATCGCCATCCAAGTGCAACGATGAACATGTATGATAAACAAGAGGAGTATCCCTGCATCGATCCATTTGGGCCAAACACTGTCCTAAGTAAACGATATGTAGAGATAAGAACATGTTATAAGTTAATTTGGCATTGATCTACAAAGATCAATCACTTCTCATATTTAAACAACCAACAAGTAAAACACAATGCTATGGTAGTTCGGAATCGATCTACTGAGATCGATCGACCTTCAAGGGAGTTGCATGCATAATCATTAAACAGAGTGAAATCATATGAAATATCACCATGAGTCGGCATCGATATATAGAGATTGATCTTCATCATCCTTCAAACGAGTGATGGGTATAACATGTAAACGGATACACTCATATGAATTAACACCACAATCCGACATTGATCTAGAGAGATCGATCACCGTCCTCCTTCACGAGTAGTAAGTATATCATTTAATAGTATACCAGCGTATGATTGGTTTCAGTGATCCGGCATCGATCCAGAGGGATCGATTTCCTTCCTCCTTCAACGAGTTGTATGTAAAATATTAAACCAAATTGCAAGCATAGGAATGGTCACAATGATCCGGAATCAATCTAATAGATCGATCTCCTTCATTTCAATCAATTGTATGTAAACATTTAAACAAAAAAAAAAGCGTATGAACAACGATCCAGCATCGATCTAATAGATATATCTCATTCCTTTCAATGAGCTGTATGTAAACATTTAAACAACAATGAAAGTGTATGAACAACGATCCTGCATCGATCTACATATATTGATCACCTTCCTTTCAACGAGATGTATGTAAATATTTAAACAACAATGCAAGTTTATGATCAGTGATCTGGTATCGATCTATGAGATCGATTTCCTTCCTTTCAACGAGCTGTATGTACAAATTTTAAATAATAAAAAAGTTTAATAAAGAATGATCCCATCAATGGAAAAGTAAGGACGCCATCCTAGATGGGTCTTCCAACCGAAGGAAAATTAAAATGTAGTAGAGGTTATTTTCAACCATGCTGGAATCCTTTTCTCAGATTACTAACTCGAAACGGAGAGGAACAATTTAGATTACTATCAAGAAGACTCATGCATTTACATGGGTGCCTTTGCAAGCCAAAAATAACACAAAATTATACAAGGTTATGTGCATACCATGGTTGAATCATGAGTTTCACGATTTATTCCATTACCACGGAAATATAACTCAAATTTAGTTTCATAATAACCATTCATTGATGAATACGAACTCCAAATAATGATAGTCGTATAACATATGTAACTACTATCTAAAATCACTTGCAACTTTTCACATATATTCAAACAAAATAAATGTTACGTGACCGTACGAATGCTCGAGTTTTTGATGGTGGTACCTGAGCTCAAGTACTTCTCCATCCTTTTCCACAGCTTGAGAATTCACTGGCGAACACCTCAGTTGACCTCCCAACCATATCGGGAGTACTCTTCTTCCTCCCAAACCCCCGAGCAATCAGGTCGTAGAGTTCACACACAAAACTAGAGATCCAGAAGTGGGATTCCCCCCACTAAGATCTCTTTCCAAACTCACAATAGAATCAAATCAATGTCTTACAATCATTATGGTAACCATCCATCCATAGGGTATCCTCCCCTTTCCTCTTCCCTTCTTTAAATAGGAAATTCCTCTGCAACACATGTCGCTTCATGCAAATATTCCTAATTTTGTAATTGTTCAAATATAATCAGTTCACCCAGCCATGTGTCCAATTCCTAAGAGAGTGCAACTACATTCCTAGATTTACTCAAGTTTGTCCCCCATGATGCTTCAATCTAGTTTCTATTTTTGTGGGTGCAATTGGAGATGTCTACATGCTAATGTTTTAGTATACTATTTGTTCCTAAAGAAATATTCTCCATTAATTTAATTACAAATAATTATTTCATGTTCAAATGGTCTAATAATCAATTGTTCTTGTCTTGGGTCTAGGTACCACTTCATCGGGTCCATCCATCCCTCATTTTCTCTTTATCAACATGGTACCACATTGTCGGGTCCTTCCGTTAGTACTTCTCTACTCCATCTAATTTGCGGGAAATTCATGTATGGATTTAGGATCTGTTACGTTCAATCCTCCGTCTACACTCTATTGGAGACTAATCGCGTTGAGGATTAAGTTTGTTCTCACTGTGCGCCCGCCAACTACATACGTGACCAAATCCGTCATGGTCCATTTCGCATGACTTCACGCTTCCCCTAAGTAAGCAGGTAGGTGATTTGCAACTCGTGCGTGGAATCCGTAGGAATTCGACACCATCGTTGTTCTTCCATGTGTGATTTTATTCGTACTCTACGACTAACTTTGACCTATTCTATATGCATCTGCATAGCTCTTCTTCTGATGTTGTGCTTCCTTCAGTCGAGCACAAATGATCACCATCTGATCTTCCATTTCCTGTATCACTTTTGGTCCTAACAATTCTGTATCTTCCAATCTGTCCCAAATTATGGGATTTCTACAAGGTCGTCCATAGAGGAATTCGAAAGGTTCCATTTGAATTGAAATTTGATAATTGTTATTGTAAGCAAATTCCACTAAAGGTAGGTATTCCTCCCATCTTTTGTGTTGATCCATTACGTACATCCTTGACATGTCCTCCAAAAATTGGTTCACCCTTTTGGTTTGTCCATCTATCTCTAGGTGATAAGATCTACTAAAGTTGAGTTGAGTGCCTAGGGATTCCTGGAAGCTTGTCCAAAACCTTATGGTAAATACCAAAACTCTATCTCATATAATCCTTTTCGGTATTTTGTGCAATCTTACAACTTCATTCATGAAAAATTTAGCAATTTTAGGATCTTGATACATGTTCTTGACAGGTAGAAAGTGGACACTCTTGGTAAGAGTGTCGACTACTAAACAAATGGTGTCATGTCTTTTGTTGGTCAAAGGTAAACCAACTATGAATTCCATGGAGATGACTTCCCATTTAGATTTAGGAATTGCATGAGGTTGGAGTAATTCGGTGGGGTGTCGGTGTTCTGCTTTCACCAACTGGAATTCCATACATTTTTCTATGACACTTACCACATCCCTCTTCATTCCTTTCCAAAAGAATAAAGGTTTCAAATCTGTGTACATTTTCTTTACTCTGGGATGACCTCTATAAAACTCCCTATGGACTTTTGTCAAAATCAAATTTTGAATCTCTTAATTTTCTGGTACATAGATACGGTTGTTATACCTCAATAACCCATCCATGTCCAAGGAGTACCCTTCATACTTGGGAATCCTCATTTGCTCAGTCTCCAATTCTGTTTTCACTTTGTTATACCATGTGACATACTGTTGTAGTGTTAGAATCTTCTCTCTTAGGTTGGTTTTCATCGGTATGACTGAGAATTGTTAGATTTTCAGAAATTACTTCAATCTGATCTAGGATTTTCAGAAATTACAGCATATCTACAACATATCAATCATGGACACAATAATGCAAGCACCAAAGAGACACAGAGTTTCACCAGGGAAAACCAAGAAGGTGAAAAACCCCGCAACTTCCTTAGAGATAGATAGAGCAATGGTACAACCCAAGTACAAGAGATAGTCCTCGTAGCAGTAGCTTCTCCTCCTCCACTAGTGCGCCACTCTCCAATGAGTGTGTAAGTGAGAAAGTGAATGATCAAATAGAGTGCCTCCCGCACTCTATTTATACTTGAATTGACTTGCCTAATAACCTTTACTAAGTCGGCCTTAACTTAACCACATAACATAATGCTGACAGGGCCGACCCCCAATAGGGTGGTCTAATAACCCTTTAACCCACATGACTTATACAGGGCCGACCCCAACAGGGTGGTCTAATAACACATCAAGTATAAGTTACGACACTTACAATATAAATGACGACACTTTCGTATAGAGGAATAATAACATCTCTATAGGAATAGAAACACTTTCGTATAGAGGAATAATAACATCTCTATAGGAATACAATATACATATATGAAATACATTCCGAAGTTACATATACATCAACACTCCATCTTAACTAGGAAGGTATTTCTCGACACAGGTCTTCTAGGACAAGTATTCTTCTCTGGATCATCGTCACTGGATAATCATCATCGAGTCATCGTCATCGTCACTGCTGCTGCTATCTCAATCAATCTCTGAATCTACTCATCATAGGAAGTTCTACAGAGCCAGTCCTTTTTCATACTGGATGTAGGCCCACCATCTACAGGTCTTCATCATCACTGGACATACTGTGGAATCCTCAGGACTTATTACGTGCGTCACAAAACCTGGCAGCAGCATCCCAGGTTGTTACGAGCACACAGCTCTACCTGTCGGATCTCCCAGGAGCAAATTACATGTGACTGTCAAAAAAACTTAAAAGAGTCTCTTGACTAGCAAGAACCCTAAAGAGCATATGAGGCCTTTTTCATCCTATCTAGATCTCCAGGACTTATTACATGTGACCCCCACCATAAAACCTTAAAAGAGTGTCTTGTCAAGCAAGAACCCTAAAGAGCATCTGAGGCCTTTTTCATCCTGTCTAGATCTCCCAGGTCTACTTACATGGCATAGGACAAAACCTCAAAAGAGCGTTTTCCAGATCTCCCAGGGAGGTATTATATGCCAGAGGAAAAACCTAGCAAGAGAATTTTCAAACCTCCTAGGGCGCTATTATATGTCCTCCCAAATAAAAACCTCAAAAGAACATTTGCCAGATCTCCCAGGGAGCTATTATATGCCAACGGCAAAACCTAGCAAGAGAATCTGCAAACCTCCCAGGGCGCTATTATATGCTTATCTACACAACTTGTCCACGGCCACAGAGTATCAACCTAATACTCACCATACATCATCCTGATGTACACATGATCATCCTGATCATCATCATTGCATCTTCCTGATGCATGTCATCTGGAGCAACATCCTGAAGCTCATCATCCATGATCATCCTGATCATACAATGCATCCATATGATGCATACCAAGTATCTACCTGATACATGTCATCATACATGATCCACCTGATCATACAATGTATCCACTTGATACATACACAAATACATGATCCACCTGATCATACAATATATCTACCTGATACATACACAAATACATGATCCACCTGATCATACAATGTATCCACCTGATACATACATAAATACATGATGCACCTGATCATATCAAGCATCCAACATGATGCATATACAAATGCATGATCCAACTGATCATATACAACATCCAACATGATGCATATACAAATACATGATCCAACCGATCATATCCAGCATCCAACATGATGCATATACAAATACATGATCCAACTGGTCATATCTAACATCTGACATGATGCATATACAGAGCAGTAGCTGTAGCATCATCTTGATGCTCATCATTCAGCACTTATATCCACAGCCATGGGAAGGATCCTCCTCTCACCATACTTGGAATGGCTCCAGCAAATGTGTCCATCACTTCTTCCTTGAAGTGTCGTCAATCTGAAGAACACCAAGCCTCTCTCTGAAGTACTCGAACTTCACTCTAGCTAGTGGTTTCATCAGCACATCTGCAACCTGCTCATCCATCGCAACATACAGGATCTTCACTGCTCCTCTCTACCCAAACAAAATTCATATGTTTTCAGCCAAACAGTGCTTGAATCATTTTTGTTCAAAACAGAAAATTGATCTTCTGTATAATTGTTGTAATTGGATATCTTGGCCATGAATGTTGGTGTTTCCTTTTCATTATTGACAATCTTGATTATTCCAGTATTTTCATGGGATTTTAGAGAGAGCCCTCTCTGTCTGTGTTGGGTCAGTAGCACAGGCCAAAGATTGGTTAGTAGTTACCCAGAATTGCCCTCTTTCAGCCTTGGGGATTAATTTCGATGTTGACAAATTGGCATCATTGCCGGGGATCACGATTGTTTTATCAATCCCTGGGAGAATGACATATACGTCCAAATTTCAAAGAACAAGAGAAATCCCTGTGGGAAAATAGAGGTTTCCGCATTTTCAAGAAGGTTGAAGAATTTTGCCTTGGCGACTCCACTTACAAAGATCATATAATTCAAGATGACTCCATTGAAGAAAGATCAATACGCCAAAACATTCTACTGAAAAAATTCCAAAGGCATCCTAGCCTCAAGAAAGATCCATACGAGAGTTAATCCTTTCCCTGAAATCCTATTAGGTGTAGATAACCCTGAAAGTTTACTCAGACGTAGAACTGTGAAAGATCGGGCTAGTGCTCCTAGCATTGATACTGTTTCTTTTTTAGAGGATTCATCTGCTTTTTAGGAATTGGATCTAGAGATTGATATTAGCAAACCATTGTCAAGAAAAAAAACTGAATCATACCTAAGCCTAGGTGGAGAAGCTCTGAATAATTTTGAATCATATCGTTTAGATCCTGTGTGGTTTGATTCTAAAAATCTTGCCAAAGTTGAAGGCAATAAACCCAGTTCTCAGGCCCCCAAATCCCATACTACAATCCTAGCCAGTGATCTTGCTCAGAATATTTCCCGACAAGCTCAGAATCCACCTAAACCCATGGCTGCTAGATTTGCAACTTTGGTCTTGCCTACTGCTTTGCATGACCTCCCTCAGAACTACACTCAGAGAATTGTCTCTTATAATGGAGAGGGAGACTGGCCAACCAAACAGCATGTTGATAGATTTGAATATTTTATAGACCTAGAGGAAGTGGACCACGATGACGCTAAAATGACATTGTTTTCCCAAAGCTTGTTTGGGGAACCCAAGAAATGGTTCAGACAACTACCCAATGCTTCCATAGCAGATTTTACATCTTTTAAAGTATTGCTTCTAGAAAGATGGGAAACAACGGGAAGTCCTGCCATAGTCTTATCCCAGTATAATCACTTATAGAAAGGTGGGTTTGAATCAGTCCATGAGTTTTCTGCCAGATTCATGAAGGCCTGTAATTCTATTCCTGATGATCTAAAACCCTTGGTAGGCACTACAAAGCTCCACTATGTAGATGCCTTTGATGGAGATTTCTCATGCACATTAAGAGAAAGAAAATCCGCCTCCCTGCCCACTATGCTGAAAGATGCCATGGAGGTTGAAGCCAACATGATGGCTTCTCAGAAAATAAAAGGCAACACCGAAGCAGATAAGAAGAAGCAAGAAACCCAAGCCTCTTCTAGTGATGCTAAATTTGATACAATGATGAAAACTATGGAAAGATTGATGGATAGGTTAGCCATGGAAAATAAACCTCTTGTTAGGGAATAGCCTGGAAATCAAATAAGGAACCCTAACTTTGGAAGGTCGCCTCCTCCAAGAAATCCAAGAAACTAAGAGGACCACCAGATAAGGCCACCCTTCCTTGAGAATTTGATAGATGAAGAGGGACCTGAAAACCCTGCTGCTGACCAGATACATCTCTTTGATACCCTAGAACACGAAGTTCATTTGACTGAAAAAGGAGAATGATTTTTTCACAAAGGGAAATGTTGATAAACCTGCAGAATTCGATTATGAACAGTACCAAATGGGATACATGAATGCTGTGGATGATATCCATAGAAAGATGAGGTTGAGAAACAGAGAAATACCAATAACTGAAGGGAAGTCTGCTTAGATTCAGCCCCCTAAGACTCAACATAATATGGATAAGTTAAAAGAAAAACAACCAGAGGATGCTGCACAAAAAGACCAAGAAGATAGGGGGCAACATTTTAAAGAAGGTAGGCAACTAGAATTCATTGAAGTAGGGAAGCCAACTTCAATATCCAGCTTGAAGGCTGAACTATCTAAGGTAAAGATATCTATCCCCTTGAATGAGCTGTTAATAAACAATGAATATAGGGAAGAGATAAATAGCCTAGTAAAGGGGCAGGCAGGAAATACTCAAGACATGTTGGAAGTGACAAATGATGCCCCCACTATAATATTTGGTTCCAAACTGGAGGAGCCGAATGATGAAGAAGTCCCTCCCTTTTATTTGAGTCTGAATATCCATGATAAGTTATTAACACAATGCCCTGATAGATTCTGGGGCTTCACAGAACTTGATGCCAAAGTCAATGGTGGACCAGTTGGGGTTAGAGGTGACTAGACCCTGCAAAGACCTATATTCTTTTGATTCCAAAAAACTACCCTGTTTAGGTCTGATTAAAGATGTGGTAGTAACCCTTGCCCAGATCCCAGCGAAGAGCATCATGATAGACATAGTAGTGGTTGATTTTCTTGCTACGTTTGGGATGTTGTTATCAAGATATTGGGTAAAAAAGCTAAAAGGAACCATGCAGATGGACTTATATTATGCTACTATACCACTTTTCAGAAGCAATAGGAATTTATACAGAGAGAAAAGGATGGCTTATGTGGTCAGCAATGACGACAAACCTGAAAATCACCCTATATTTGTTGTAGATACAGACATGGGTTCCTCTATCCTCTTCAATGATGGTCCACATACTGATCCCATACCCCCATTTTCCCATTAAGTCAACGAAGATAAGGAGTTTGCAGCAAGGTATGAGGCATCAGAAAGGCGAAAAAACAAAGAAGGGCTATGGAATATTTACTTTGATGGGTCAATGAGTAAAAATGGAGCTGGATCTGGGGGTTGGATTATACAACCAGACCAAGAATCTAGAGCCCTATCCTATAAATTGACTTTTGAATGCACAAACAATGTAGCTGAGTATGAAGCATTACTTTTAGGATTGAGAGCTCTAAAAGATCTGGGAGCCAGAAGAGTACATGTATTTGGAGATTCAGAGCTAGTGGTGAACCAGGTAAATGATAGTTATCAGGAAAAACACCCCAGGATGAGGGCTTATAGAAACGCCGTGTGGGACATGTTCGGAAATTTTTTCGATGGACATAAGATCTGGGAAATTTCGAGGTGTGAAAATCAAATAGTAAATTCCTTGGAAACTATTGCTGGTGGTTTTAAAACTCCCATTTTTTCCCAAGAAAAATACGAGGTTGAAGTAATAAACAGACCCTCCATCCCAGAGAATTCCAAGTATTGGCAAGTGTTTGAAGATGATCTACAAATTAAGAGATTTTTAGAACTATATCATGAGTTTTCTAATGTTCAAATCGATACAGAAAACGTGAATGTAGAAGGTCTGATGGACCAAGAACAGTCATAAAGCAAAGAGAATGAAAATAAAGATTGGAAGAATATGTTGGGAGGAAAAGACATAATCCAGTTAAAAAGAAACTATATTCCCAAGGGATTAATACCTCTGGAAAAGCTCTTTGATCAAAATGATGTGGCAAAGAATCCAAAATTCAAACCTCCCAAGGATACTGTAGAAGATCAGAATTTGGGTTCTATTGGGGAACCTCGAATGGTGAAGCTATCTAAAAAGTTGGAGACTAGGAGGAAAAAGCAGTATGTCGATTTGATGAAAAAATATGCTGTTTCCTTCACCTAGAGCTATGAAGAGTTAAAGGAGTATGATACCTCAATAATCTAACATTCTATCCCAATCCGGCCTAGGGAAAAACCTTTCAAACAGAAATTGAGAAGAATGAATCCTAGGTTGGTACCGGTAATAGAAAAAGAGATCAAGAGGTTGTTTGAAGCAAAGATTATTCTCACTTTAAGATTCTCTCAATGGGTAGCGAACCTAGTTCCTGTAAGAAAAAAGAATGGAGAGATTAGAATCTGTATAGATTTCAGGAACTTGAACAGATCTTCCTTAAAGGATAATTACCCTCTGCCAAAAGTGGAACACATCTTCTAGAAAGTAGTAGGAGCAGAAAGGATTTCTATGATGGATGGTTTCTCTGGGTACAATCAGATCAGAGTCAGTCCAAAAGATCAAGAAAAGACTGCTTTTACCACTCCATGGGGCATTTTTATCTATGCTAAGATGCCATTTGGATTGATGAATGCTGGAGCTACTTTCCAGAGAGTGATGGACATTGCCTTTGCTGAAGAGAAGGATAAGTTCGTAGTGGTCTACATGGATGACATAACAGTATACTCAAAGTCTGATGACGTGCATCTAAAACACCTAGAACGGGTCTTTAAGAAATGCATAAAATATGGTATCTTCCTCAAACCCAAGAAATCTCATTTTGATTTAAGAGAAGCTAAACTCCTGGGACATATCATATCCAAAGGAGGTATCAAGATTGACCCTGAGAGGGTTAGTGCCATCCAGAAGGTTGGAGAGCCAAGAAGCAAAAAAGAGGTACAGTCTTTCATTGGACAAGTTGGTTTTCTGAGAAGTTTCATTCCTAGTTTCGCTGAAATTATTATGAGTATCACTAATATACTAAGAAAGGAAAGTCAAATAAAGTGGACGGAGGAAGCTAGAGATTCTTTCACAAGGATCAAGAGTGCTATCACTGAAGCCCCTGTATTAGTTAGCCCTGATTTTTCTAAATATTTTCTGATTTTTTCTTATGCTTCTGAGCATATAGTGGCGGGAGTGCTACTATAGAAGAATGATCGGAATGCAGAACAACCAATTGCTTTTTTCAGTAGGGTGCTGAGAGATGCAGAGTTGAAATATGACATCATGGAGAAACAAGCTTATGCCTTGATCAAATCACTAAAGGATTTCAGGATTTACATACTTCACTCACACATCATCGCCCATGTACCAAATAGTGTTGTGAAAGGTATCCTTACCCAAGCAGATATTGAAGGTAGAAGGGTGAAATGGATTGCTGTATTACTAGAATATGACCTAGAAATAAGGCCTACAAAACTGGTGAAAGGGAAGGGATTAGCAAAATTGATGGCCAAGGCCGATTGTGATTCCTTACAGATTAATTTTTTAGAAGAATATTTACAGCAACTAGACACCAAAGTACAAATAAGTCTAGAATTTTCTTCATCCCCTTGGTACGCTGACAGTGTTTATGTTTTGCAAAATTTACAAGCTCCTCCAGGATTAAGTAAGAGTAGATCCAGAGCTGTAAAATTAAAGGCTGCAAAATACTGTATTATGAATCAGTTCTTGTACTGGAAAGACCCTGGAGGTGTATTGCTAAATTGCTTATTAGAGGAAGAAGCTAAACATACTAAGAAACAATTTCATAAGGGAGATTGTGGCAAACATCATTCTTGGAAAGTAATGGTGAATAAGATTGTAGCTAGGGTTTTCACCCTAGCTTGTGCAAATGAGCACCTACTAAGGAGAAGGGACTCCTTAGTAGCAGTTCAATAAACGGTAAATGAAAAGACAATACATTGAAATGGAAATTATTCTAAACATGTGCATGAAACATAAGAGACAAGAAATAATAAATGGTTTTCTTTTGTATTAAAATTTTACCTCAAGTGTAGAGGTTGGTGAAGTTCTTGCAATGATCCAAGAGGGTTGCTCCCAACTCCAACTTTGCTCCTTCTCTTTCTCCAATGGTGGAAATGGGCCAAAAGGGGCTCTCAATGGTGAAAGTAGCTCAAGGGTGAGCTAGGGTTTCAAGAGAGATTTTGGCAGAGTATAAATATACTTGATTGTGGATATGAAATGAGGGGTCTCCATCACCTATTTATAGGTTTTTGGTGGTGGAGTGCTAGCCCATGGTTTTGGGAACCATATGGTTTAGGTCAGCTATATAGGGTTTTTTCCTCGTTTTTCCTCTTTTTTCTCATTATTTTATATTTTTTATTCCCTTTTTAGAGGTTTTTTGCTATTTTGGAGGAATTTTGGATATTTTTGGAGGGAAAAGGGGTTTTTTAGCTTTTTTGAGGCTTTTTTGATGGTTTTGTGGCCTTTTGGAGGCATTTTTGGCCTTTTGGAGGCTTTTTAATGGGATTTGAGGGTTTTGAAGGCAAATATGGTAGGAAATATGGACAAATGAGTCATGTAATGGGGTAGATGAGGTAGTGAGCACTTTTTGGGTGTTAACAGATTGCCCCTTGATGTGTGAGGGCAGGAGCTCATCGTATGGCCGATAGACATCATAAGTCTTTTAATGGTTTTCCTGGGGTGTGGAGAAGAGAATAAACAAACTGGAGCCTAGAACAACGATCCCAAACAAACTGCAAAAACTAAAAGTACATAACCTCAATGATGGATGAGGAATAATCTGATCATATGGACGAGGCGAGCATTCCCATGCTCGTATCAAGATATAATAATAACAATGGGGTCCAAAATATGGGGACTTGAAATATACATGGCCTCAAATAATGAATGAGGAAGAATCTCAATATATGGACGAGGTGGGCATACCCATGCTCGTATCAAGATACATAAAAATGACTGTGAGGCCCGAAAAGGGGGACCTGTAGGATACATAGAGAACCACTGTGTACATCATAAGGGTCCATAGGGGACACAAATCTGGGACATACTGCTGGGTTGACCACGTCTGAGCTGAAGAACTGATACACTGGAATAACAACAGTGCTACCGAATGGGGTACCAGAGGAACTAAGGAGCTGCTGGATCATAGTGACGGGGAGTCATACTGTCAATGGTACACTGAACTGGAACTAAACTGGGTACTCAAGGAAGCATATAACTGGATGGCTTCCGAATACAATCGCCAACGCAACCCGGACATCCATGGGAACATATAACTAGGCGTTCCAAGGTGACTCACCAATGTGCTAGAGTCGGGGGAGGTTCGAGGTCTTCGACCAATAACTGAAGGGATATAAACCCTGCGCGATTCTCAATGATGCGATCAAGGTGTTGAAGTTGAGCATGTGAGAAACAACCACTTGGAGAGGCACTGATGACTCCTCTCAAAATGGTCCGTACGCACTCACCACTGATGGTGATGGGTCCAAGGCGCAGGGACCTCTGGGTCTATCCTCTGGAATAGAGGGGCTGTCGTCGACAGAGGGAGACCTGCAACTAGAAAGGCAATGATGTTTACTTGATAGGAGCACGAGGTGGAGAACCGAAGTGTGAGAGTACTGATGGTAGGACTGACAAACTGTGGGGGATAGCTGGGCAAGTAGAGTGGGTGGACTCAAACTTCCTTTGTTCAGAGTATGATGGCGGGGATGATCGGGTAGCATATGAAACTGACTGATGGGAAAGGGATCATAGCTGTAATGGATCAAGGATAGTGACTAGGATGAGGGATACTCAAGCTGGTGTAAAATGGCAGAAGACTGCAGACTACTCTGAACAAAGGCGACCTGATTGGGGGTGCTATCGAGATGATCGATCATAGTGCCAGGAGGCACGGGATGACTTCTTCATGGGTTAAGGAACTAGAAGAAATGTGTGTGAAATGATACTGTCGTGTGGATTTATATGAGCCCAGGACAGTTCATGATCGTGATTGATTTCAATTTTAAGGAGTCTAAAAGCGATAAGAAGACTCTGAAATAATGGAATGGTACTGTCATGTGGATTTGTACGAGCCTAGGACAGTTCATGCTCGTGGTTGCTTTCAATTTTAGAGAGTTTGAAAGCGATAAGAAGACTCGAGGGGGTTGCTTTTTCGTGTGTTAGTCTCCAAGGCCCAAAGAAGCATAAAAGGATGCAATGAAGAACTCTTCTAGCCAGTGTGACTAGAGTATTCCTTTTTCGTAATTAGTCTACCAGGTCCGGAAAAAGGTTAAACTTATACTAGATAGACTCCCTTTCAGGTACTTTAACGAGCATGAAAGGAAGCAAGATTGCTCGGTGATCTTTTCATTGTTTTAGGATTCAGAAAATAGCTTAACAAGTACTCCCTAAGTGCCTTTTTCGTAAAGGACTTGTCCGGCCCGAAAAAGGGATAAAATTATACCGAACAAAAAGAATGGCCAGGCAAGGAGGAAGTGCTCAATCAAGGAACATTAATGATGACCAAGAATGAGGGTGGGGGGGGGAACACTGATGGGCCTCCTTGCGGGATAATGAATGGTGGCAAAATAACGAAATAGTTGCAGTATGACAGGAGTGAATGGCTCAAGTAAAAATGTGGAACAATCTGATCGCGACCAATGTGGCATGCAAATCGAGGCAGCAAGGTGTCGGGACACAATGTTGAAACTGTACCAAGTGAGAGCGAGAAATGATTTCAAGCATCATCACGAGCTTGGAAAAAGGAATCTGGCGATATAAAATATGCGAAAAATGGAGAGCAGCCGAAGTGGCATGCAAATCGAGGTGACTAGTGGCATCTAAAAAATGTGCAAAAAATGACGTGGAAAAAATAATCCAACGAGTTAACCATCATGACGGTCTCATCGTGTTGATTCCAGTGGTGGAAACGGTTCCAAAAATGGACTCCATATGGGTTCAGAATGGCCAAAACAAGAAAAAGTCAATGGACTATAAATAGTGAGTGGGTCCAACATGACAAGTGTCATTTGTACTTGTTGACTTTGACTAGTGATCAGAATTGACCAGAGCTTAGTTGGTGTTTCTGGATGATCCGATCGGCCGATTTCAGATCCGGGAGATACGGGTATTCTGTCAAACTCATACCTGCATGTTTTTTAGGTCTGGGGGGTGGGTAGTGGGTCCTAGGGGGTATTTGTACGGTCCACATGGGGTAGACCACGGGTTTGTAGGAGGGAGCCACGGTCGGAGACCGCGGGTTCCATGGTGGATGACGCGCGTGGAGACCGCGGAGCTCGGGTCGGAACACACGGTCTAGGACCTCGTGTTTTGAGGTTGGACACGCGGTTTGGTACCACGTGTTTGGCCCAGACAGGCACGGTTTCGGACTGCGACTGTAGACCTGACAGCCGCGGTCAGAAACTGCGGCAAGGGGACCTAAAGCCGTGTTTGGGAGCGAGCTGTTAGGACTTCCCGGGGGGGGGGGGGAGGGGGGGAGGGTTTATTTCTTTGACATGAGTCTGATGAGTTTGCCTTGCGTGTTTGACAGGATGCCTATGGTACTATGGAGAGAGCGGGAGATCCCGGATGAGATAGAGACTGTCGTCCGGGAGGAGCGCCATGTGCGGTCGGTGTTGGGGATGTGCGGACTGTTGAAGTTCACGCAGGTACCTATGATGTGGTCAGCAAGGTTGCTGCTGAATAGGCTAGTGAGTTTTTGGGAGCCAGACATACAGGCATTTAGGGTGCAGGGTGATAGGGTGGACCTCTCCCTGACAGATGTATATTTCCTGATGGGGTTGCCTGTCTGGGTAGGGTGGTGGATACGCAGTCGCGAGTATCCGCGGATGTAGATATGGAGGACATGCTGGAGCGGTACTGTGTTCCATAGGCTAGGGTGCATAGGAATGCACTCCGGGTGATAGACCTACAGGAACCGACACTGCAGGCTATTGCAGCATGCGTGGTTCACGTGTTGGGGTCCCAGTCACCGGAGAAGGTGTCCGGGGGCCAGATGCAGCTAGTGGAGCGCGTACTAGATGGTGTCTACTATGCGTGGGGCCAGATGTTCCTCACCTGTGTTCAGCGACAGCTGACAGCAGCGAAGGAATTTGGCAAGGGATTCTGTTACGGATCCTTTTTATGTGCGTTCTTTATGGAGTGGGTACCTACACTGCGGCCGCGGGTGCCAGTCAGGGCAGGAGGATTGAGGGAGTCACGCATGGTGCATTGGGGGGAGATGATGCGCTACTGGGGTGGCGGTGAGGTGGGTAGATACTTTACCCAGGAGTTGTACCTGCAGTGGCTATAGATGCCACTGCCACTGGATGACTACCCGTATAGGGATATGGACTACATCGGGGACCCAGAGGCACCACAGGCAACAGGACAGGCATGGGTACTGGATGGTACGTATTGATTTACTTGCATGTTAAGGATGTCAAGATTTATGTATGCTGTCTGTTATGATATATACTGCTACTGACTGATGTGTGATCTACAGATGTGGGTCCGATACCACCACCCAGGCATGTGGCGCGTAGGGGGCATGTGGCGGTACCAGCCTTACCGGGCCACAGGGAGGTGCGTCGACAGGATGTAGAGGGGACTTTGGAGTCTGTACGGGTCTTGTTGGATTGGTTACTAGTTGTAGTGACCGACGAGGGATGGCGGGACGTGGATCCAGATGTGATTCAAGATTGCATGAGGGCGCCCCGGGAGTTCCGATCGATTGCGATCCGGGTGGCTATCCTAGCGGACCGGGGTCAGGCACAGGAGCCCGCAAGGGATGAGGAGCTGCCGGAGGAGGAGCGAGGGGAGGACTCAGAGGTAGCAGATGCAGCCAGTGATGCAGGGTATGACTCTCATTAGGGAGTGTAGGCGACTCCCCCCCGAGTTTTGTAGCTCCGACATGTATCTTATGAGATGTATAGATATTTTTTGTGTATAGCTGAGTACGGGGGTACTCAGGACATGTGTAGCATATGGACATGTATTTTTTGATATATATATATGCCCTTGGATGCACCTTTTTGTGATGATGTTCTAGTTGTACGCACGTTGATGCGCTTATGGTTTGTTGTATGTTTGTACTACACGTGGATGCAAGTAGCATAGGGTGATGGGCACGTGGATGCCCCTTGTGTATTATATGTGATGCATTGCACATGGATGCAACAGTAGGATTAGGAACATGGATGTCCTTATATATGAATGTGTTTTTAGTTTTTATTGCACTTTTTAGAGGGTTTTTGCTATTTTGGAGGAGTTTTGGATATTTTTGGAGGGAGAAGGGGTTTTTTAGCTTTTTTGAGGCTTTTTTGATGGTTTTGTGGCCTTTTGGAGGCTTTTTAATGGGATTTGAGGGTTTTGAAGGTAAATATGGACAAATGAGTCATGTAATGGGGTAGATGAGGTAGTGAGCACTTTTTGGGTGTTAACAAAGATCTTAAGGGTCGGTTTCTATTGGCCTACCATGTTCACAGATGTGTAAAAGAAAATCGTTGCTTGTCACCAATGTCAAATATTTGAAGGAAAGAGGAAAGTTGTCTCACTGCCCCTTCACCCAATCATAATAGAAGCTCCTTTTCAACAATGGGGACTAGATTTCATTGGGGAGATAAACCCTAACTCCTCTGGGCAGGACAGGTGGATATTGAAAGCTACTAATTACTTCACCAAATGGATAGAAGCTATACCCACCAGGAATGCAACATAAAATGTTATTATGGACTTTCTGGAGGATAACATCCTATCTAGGTTTGGATGCCCCAAAAGAAGTGTGACTGATAATGCACTTGCCTTTTGTTCTAAGAAGATGATTAATTTTTGTCACAAATACCATATCAGTCTAAACCACTCTACAACCTATTATCCTCAAGGAAATGGTCTGGCAGAATACTCCAATAAAAGCATAGTGAGGATCATAAAGAAATTATTAGAAGAAAATAAGAGGGCGTGGCACACTAAGCTGAAGTATGATCTATGGGTGGATAGAATAAGCACTAAATGGGCAATTGGGATGTCTCCTTTCCAGTTGGTGTATGGGGTGGAAGTGGTTTTTCCAGTTTCTTTAGGGTTACCAGTCATGAGGTTGCTGCAAGGGTTGGAATAAGAAAATAATCATATGCAAAGAAGAGTGAATCAGATAATTGAGTTAAATGAGCTGAGAACTAAAGCCTATGACAGAGTGGAAGGACATCAAGAAAAGATGAAAGAAGCATTCAATAAGAAGACCAAGGAAGATCAATTTCATGTGAATGACCTGGTTCTGAAATGGGACTTCCCGAGAGAAGACAAACATAGTAAATTTGACCACATGTGGATGGGGCCATACATTATTGCTACACACAGAGGAATAAATTCTTTTATCCTAGAGAAGAAAGATGGGTCTTCCTGGTCAGGGGGTCCAGTTAATGGAAATTTCTTGAAACATTACCTGTCCTGAGTAGAAGCAGGTAACCCATGTACCATATCCAGTATGTATATATTTTTCATTATATTTTTACAATTGTGTGGTGTTCAATAAAAATGTGCAGCAAGGCACAACTTAGTTTCAGTTTTCAGAAAATTTCTCCCCCTCTGGGTTAGAGATGCCTAATGGATCAGGCACTTAGTCTACGGATGTTCTTTGCTACCTCGTTGGGAGGATAGCATCCCCTTTGGAGCCAGTTGTTAGCACTCAAATTGTGCTAAGTTCTATGGTAGATTCTGTGGGAATGTAGGTGCTTCATGATTGTCAAAATCGTCGAAGGGAGAGCCAGCTCTCAGATCACATCCCCACGAATAGAAGAAATCAGAGTTCAGTGTATGGAAGATCAGTTCAAGGAATAGAAAATTTGGGGAAATATCCAGAGGTCCCTGATGATCAAAGAGCTAATGACGAGCTAACGCACGAGAAACAAATGAAAATAGGTATGGATGGTTCATATCAAATGCCCCGAAGATCGACGAATTTGAGTACATGGCGCAAATAAAGTTGTGGGCGATCTAACATATAGATGGGCCTGAGTCAGCGAACAAGTTCTTAAAACAATTGACGGCGAAGATCATCAGGAAGAAACATTAATGGTGTACAGCCACCGCGCTGATCTAACTTGCATGAAATATGTTATGTTTCAAATCGCCGCGGTCAGAGTAGGCATCCTGCATCTGTCAACGGTGCAGATCTACCGGAGGCAAATCAATGACCTAAGATGACCGCGCTGATTTTTCTTGTGGGTAGTTTAACCTCGTCTCAAATCATTGTGGTCGGTTAAATTGAAGGCCATCATACGGTTAGTATTTGAGTAGGAAAGGAGATCAATTTCTTAAGTATTTCGAAGATCTAAATGGATATTGAATTCGAGTATGACTTGATGGGAAGCCGTGGGAGATCAGAAAAGTAGATCTACAGCGGAGAAAGGGCCGTCCAGGAGGAATGGCTGATGTGGCTTCACCACCATTACACCTGAGGGGTGAAATGGCATCTAGCATTATAAAAGCCAGGTATGTACAAAGAATTGAACTCCACCTATCTCGGATGCATTGCAAAGCGAAAGTACCTAATCCCGCAGAGCAGACCAGCCAACTAGAAGCTCATGAAGATTGTCCATGTGTCGGATCACCAATTTGGTTTTTTTTTCTCTCTTCATGTGAAATTGTTTGAATGGCTGAAGCAAGAGATTCCTCTGGTGTCGAATCTCCAATCGCTGGTCTCTGGTTGGAAGACAAGGATGGTGACATATTTGACACCATACTTGTCAACATTTCCATGGAAGTAGCCAAGGAGAGGTTGGAGCTTATAAGAAGCAGAAGAATAGACGTCCATAAGGTCTATCAGTCCTTCTTTCAAGTCACAAACCCAAAATTTCGTAAAAATTTAAAAAAATTTCTAAGGGCCTAAAATGCCACTAAAATATATGCGGAACCATAAAGTGTGGATTTACTTTCTTTAAATATTGCTTTACAAATAATTATAACTCTTCGAATACATAACTCTTCTAAATTCAACACATGGTTTTCTTCTTTTGAACCAACTAACTCTTCATATGTGTGCACTAGATACAACCTTAAAAACCCTAGACCAATAAACCGTAGACAACTATATTTAAGCCCCATATTTCTTTTAATCAATTCATTCAGTTATTCGTCAAATTAATAAAATGCACTTCAAGATGTTAATTCATTTTCAAGAAGCATGTACATCTTTTATCAGTTAATTGTACCAATACAACAACCTAAATGGTAACAACTTAATCATAATCATAATGGGAACATATTGGCATTATGCATCATATAAACAACTAACTTTCTAACTGAATCGTATACTTCAAAGTAATCATAAACAATTTAAGAAAGAGGCAAGTACTCATTCATAAAGACACATTGAGAAACATCATAGGAAACATAGGAGACAAAATATAACGTGGTTCACCCGTACACGGGCTAGTCCACAAAGGTGTGTGCATTCTTTATTATTTAGGCAAAAAGTGATAGTATTACAAAGAGCAACTTAGTTGCTGCAACAAGATTCATTTTCCTTCTGACAAGCCTCTACCACATAGAGCTTTTTATGGATGAATCAGATAAATATAAAAGAGTGTACATGGAAATATTCACTTCTAACCAAACTTGACAACTCTCAAAGGTCTTATACAAATAATCGTATGTGTCAACCAAGAACCCTACTAAAAGAAATCATATATAATATTCAATATTTTATTAAGATAGAACATATATGAATTTAGTGTTTTAACTAAAAAACATTTCCCCATACTTTTACACATACATTATCTCCAATGTTTAATCAAAGGGCGTCTCTCTATATTTTAATCTTTCATTAAAAATATAAATATATACCTTTGATTATTTATATTAAAAGACATCTTACCATAAGAATATATATAAACAAATATGTAGAATTCTTGTACGAACTTTATGGAACATCACACCTATAATTATAATATAACATCTATACAAATGTTTTATTAACATAAATATATTAATGTGAAGCTTTCATAGCTTTTACACATATGTATTATCAACATATATAAATATAATATAACCACTATATACATGTTTTATTAACATACATATATTAATGTGTAAATATTTCATAACCTTTACATCTATGTAATATCAACATATATAAATAGGTTTATACTTCTTGTATGATCTTTATAAAACGTCATCATTTATAAATATATTTATAATGTTTGCATAATCCTTTTTCCTTTATTTTACCATATCTTATCAACATATTTATGATAAAACTAAGTGGATTAACTCTGACATTTACACAATGTTCTTAACTCGATAATAGACTTTAGCTACTCCTCCCTTGTTAACATACATTAACGGTGATGTAAAGTAAGTATACTCTAGGATCTATGTTACACTTAATATTATAGTAAAGGTAAAGTATAATTATTAATTAGAAGTTTGAAATCAATCTCTTAACGGTAGCAAGGATCCGTAATTATTTTAGCACCACTAAAAGTTGAAAGCCGAGAATAGTGATAAAAAAAGGATCGGGTATATAACATGATTTTATTAATAATTTCATAAGTGGATAGATAAAATGTAGAATGTCCTCGATCCTCACGGTGTACCTAAAACCGTGGCAATCTAACCAAAACATGGCAATCTCAAAGTATCTACACAGCAACTAATATTAAAAAAATGATTTAATTTATGCACAGGTCTGAAAACTAGGAATAGTGACCTATAAAGGATCAGAGTGAACTATTCGGTCGGCTCGATAGAGGCGTTTCTATCTCGAGCACTTACAGTATACTGAAAGTATAAAACTGAAAGAGTTTGCACACAATACAACCAGCTAACAAACTAAAAAGAAAATGAAAAGCGGATCCGTTCAAAAGACAAACCGTCTGCCCGAATAACACTAGTCAAGACAAAGAATTGTAACCGACCCCTATATGACAGAGATCTAAGCAGTACAAAGAATAACCGCGTAAATTATGGACATTCTCTAAGTTCGCAGCCAAACAATATCCAACATTTGTGAAACCGTCTCTTGCGAGAGGTGTATCTCCATCACATAAATTTAAAAAGGAGAGATCAAAAGATCTTCTACCATCGCGGGGGTTTTGATAATATAACTTATCGCAAGTAATAAGCAGAGATTAAGACTTCAATGTTTTATCATCTCAACTAAGACAGATAACATAACTTTTTAGCAGGTAACTAAACCAGATCTGATAACCTTACATTTTGCCAGTGTAAAGCAGAGATATATTTTAAGCAAATCACAATATCGACAAGAAGAAGGTTAGCATTTTTAAGAAGACGATCTGCTAACATTCAGTTGTAAGGATCTAGGTCATACGCCAGGATTCACTCGCCCGATGTCATTTTTTGTTACTATTTCCATGAGCGGATCAATCCTCCTATGTCCCCTTACTGTGCCTCTCTTCTTCCCATCTTATCAACTCTAAGGACAGGGCGTCTGAGTGTACTCGTAAATTCCCACTGTCATCGAAATCCCTCCATCGAAAGGAAACATTGTTCTGAAACAAAACAAGAAAGAGACTCCCCGAAGCTCTAAACAGCCTTCTTACACTACAACGCAGGTATCGCTCCTCCTTCAAGGTCGCAGGGATCATTCTGCCTCTCGTGAGTTGTAGAGGTCAAGAAGATCAACCTTCATCCAATCGGGACCATGGAGATCCTGGTATACTCATGATCGCCTCTTCAGAGATCTTGATTATAATTAAAATGACTGGAAAAATAGAAAATAAGTGTTCCCCCTTCTACCGAGATTTCGTAAAACTCAAGATGGAAGAAAAACTACTGCTCCCTACTCCGACGGGGCTCTCTTCTCCATTCCCCATTTCTTAAGAGGTTTGCCCTCTCTTTTGTCTGAGTGACACCTGTGGCTCTGCATCCAGGACGATTCTGTTCACGAGAAAGATTTCTACATAAAGGGGAAGATCCAATGGACATGTGGCCATCTAACAGGTTGTAACCAACAGCGTGGGGAAAACAACTATTAAAGCTGAGCCCTAACTGGCAATGTGGGTTAGATGGTGCTCCACTAAGGTGACAGTTCCCTAGAAACTCTCCCAGATTTTTAGTCCTCACTCTCGTAATAGAGAGTGCATATTCCCACGATTTCTTTCTCCATAATTCTACCAAATTTTCAAAAGGCTACGCCTACTACCTCAACTTGCATTCGAATGGAGTGAGTGGCAACTATAAATACTGAGTGGTTGTGCGATGTAACTCTTCCACCAAAATAGCCTACCTCTACTCCTCTTCTTCGTTAAGTGTAATCATGCTTCATTAAATAATTCATACTATATTCATAAAACTTATTAAATAATTCTTACTATATATGTATCTATATACATAATAACAAGCACTATACAATCCCTCATATCTATTCAAGAAATAATTCAATCCATCTTTAATAGTATCTTTTTGGAAGGATTTCTTCTCCCTTAAATGATTTTAATTCATTTAACCTTTAATCTATTTTCTTTATAGTAGGTTTCATAGTTACCCGTATATAAATGGGTAGTATAAGAAATATTTGATTAAGCAAGTTACTAGGTAGAGAAATATATCACGGTTATCATCTTCACCTTAATTTCAAGGGTGACTATACCCATTTATTCATTATCACACAAGTTGTTGATAATATATATATATATATATATATATATATATGTCTTTAACATACATATAAATATTCCATCTAATGGCCACAAATGGTTATTGATATTTATATATAGAAGTATGGTAGCACCACTTTTAATAGCTGTCACAACTATTTATCTTGATCTCTTCACAAAATATAAATATATATGTATAATAGATGTACATAATTACCCATTCTCCTTAAGTCCGAGTGTACTCTCTTTACATTACTTCGAGTAAGTAATATATAAATATATAAAAGAGAACTTAGTGTTATCTTATTTAGGGATATTAAATATACTTTTTCCGACACTTTTGTCTACGTTTTAAGTAGTTGTGATATATATTTCACTGCGTAGTTTTATGCTATTAGGTAAGTCATCACAATTTAAATCTATCATGTAGTGAATAGCCGTTATCCCAAACTTAAGTGATGACCCTATCACCAGTCTCCCAAGTGTAACACAACACTTATGAAAATAATACTAGCTCGAGGTCCACTGGTGGGGCCTTGGCCTTGAGCTCCTCACCATGGCCATTTACAAAATGCATAATTACAATAATAATAATAATAATATGTCAATTTTGGAGGGATGTTACATACTCCACCCCTTAAGAATTACACTGCCCTTGGTGTTCGTCAGTTTGTCCTTTACGTCCATTCATCGTCTTCCGTTTACTTTTGTTCTTATGCTTTGGTTGTTTTCACATTTTTACGACTTCCGCAAGCTCTTTATACTTATAACCTGCACATTTTACAACTCGCACAAGATTTTTCAATATTTCTTCAATATACAAAATTTCAAAACACTAATGTTCATCATTCTTCCTCATCTTTCGAGGAAATAATTTTCCTTATTCTAGCATTCATAGTAATTCACACATAAATACTTCTCATAGTCTAGTTACAAGACAAACTATTAATATTTTCTTTATATCATAAAACAATTCTTTCAACATAACTTTGTTGATCATCAATCTCTTTTGTTCTTCAACAATCATGGAGACTTGCATACACATCTTGCTCATGTACTTCAACAATCATATAGACTTGCATACATAGCAATTTGCAACTCAGCAGGAAAATTTGACAGTCTTACTCTGCAACTCATTAAATAGCTTCCCTTCATCGAATCTTCTTGTGGGCTCAGTTCTAACACCACAAGGAAAAAGTTTAGTCTCCTCAGAGAACCTCTTGTGTGCTCCATTCTAACAACACAAGGAAATACCTGAGCCCTTCCTCTGCTCAATTCGATGGATATAAAGTTTGCCTAGGACTTTTGGGTCAGTATAACATTCAACGAGCTACCCACATGCTCTGTTCCACTTCCATGGGGAACATGACCACAATTTAGGGAAGTTGCACCCTGCAATAGCTAGTAAGTGAGTGCAAGATGCAGCCTCTACTTGAGTTCAGGAAATATTATTTTCCCCTCAAACCTTCTCATTTGAGTCCGAGAATTTTACTTAGTAACAATCATTTAGTATTTCTTGCATTCCACATGCAACATAATACCAGCAAAATATTAACGAATATATCTTATTCTATGCATTTTGATGATTACATATCATCAATCATAAGTCTTATCACCAATCATGATTCATAAAATCCTGTAAATAACATGTAAAGAAAATCATTACTTACTTTTGAGCAACATAGCTCAACTTATCTGTATAAGTCAACTTCCCTTTTTGATCATGTCATCAATCGGGATTAAGTTTACTTCCTAAAATGTTAGTATAAGGAAAAGTTTTTCTGCTTTCAATTGCTCATTTTTTTTAACATATTAGTTCCATAGCATTATACGCATGCTCATTCACTTGTGCATCCTCTTCAATTCATCCTGATGCAAACTCTTATGTCAAATTAGATTTGCACATCAACTACTTTGCTTTAACAACTTAAATACTCATCTTTACTCCTTTGGGAAACTTTGAAGTTTGAACTTTTGAATGACATTGCCTCTCGTTCATTCTAGTTCCATGCATCCAAAATGAAACAAATTAATCGATTAGTAAACTTAACAACCTTCATACTTATTTATTGCATGTTGAGCTCATTAGGCCCAAGTGTTGTAACCTAATTCTCTGATACCATAAGTCACGAACCCAAAATTTCGTAAAAATTTAAAAACTTTTCTAAGTGCCTAAAATGCCAGTAAAATATATGCGGAACCATAAAGTGTGGGTTTACTTTCTTTAAATATTGCTTTACAAATAATTATAACTCTTCGAATACATAACTCTTCTAAATTCAACACATGGTTTTCTTCTTTTGAACCAACTAACTCTTCATATGTGTGCACTAGATACAACCTTAAAAACCCTAGACCAATAAACCGTAGACAACTATATTTAAGCCCCATATTTCTTTTAATCAATTCATTCAGTTAATCGTCAAATTAATAAAATGCACTTCAAGATGTTAATTCATTTTCAAGAAGCATGTACATCTTTTATCAGTTAATTGTACCAATACAACAACCTAAATGGTAACAACTTAATCATAATCATAATGGGAACATATTGGCATTATACATCATATAAACAACTAACTTTCTAACTGAATAGTATACTTCAAAGTAATCATAAACAATTTAAGAAAGAGGCAAGTACTCATTCATAAAGACACATTGAGAAACATCATAGGAAACATAGGAGACAAAATATAACATGGTTCACCCGTACACGGGCTAGTCCACAAAGGTGTGTGCATTCTTTATTATTTAGGCAAAAAGTGGTAGTATTACAAAGAGCAACTTAGTTGCTGCAACAAGATTCATTTTCCTTCTGACAAGCCTCTACCACATAGAGCTTTTTATGGATGAATCAGATAAATATAAAAGAGTGTACATGGAAATATTCACTTCTAACCAAACTTGACAACTCTCAAAGGTCTTATACAAATAATCGTATGTGTCAACCAAGAGCCCTACTAAAAGAAATCATATATAATATTCAATATTTTATTAAGATAGAACATATATGAATTTAGTGTTTTAACTAAAAACATCTCCCCATACTTTTACACATACATTATCTCCAATGTTTAATCAAAGAGCGTCTCTCTATATTTTAATCTTTCATTAAAAATATAAATATATACCTTTGATTATTTATATTAAAAGACATCTTACCATAAGAATATATATAAACAAATATGTAGAATTCTTGTACGAACTTTATGGAACATCAACACCTATAATTATAATATAACATCTATACAAATGTTTTATTAACATAAATATATTAATGTGAAGCTTTCATAGCTTTTACACATATGTATTATCAACATATATAAATATAATATAACCACTATATACATGTTTTATTAACATACATATATTAATGTGTAAATATTTCATAACCTTTACATCTATGTAATATCAACATATATAAATAGGTTTATACTTCTGGTATGATCTTCATAAAACGTCATCATTTATAAATATATTTATAATGTTTGCATAATCCTTTTTCCTTTATTTTACCATATCTTATCAACATATTTATGATAAAACTAAGTGGATTAACTCTGACATTTACACAATGTTCTTAACTCGATAATAGACTTTAGCTTTTCCTCCCTTGTTAACATACATTAACGGTGATGTAAAGTAAGTATACTCTAGGATCTATGTTACACTTAAAATTATAATAAAGGTAAAGTATAATTATTAATTAGAAGTTTGAAATCAATCTCTTAATGGTAGCAAGGATCCGTAATTATTTTGGCACCACTAAAAGTTGAAAGCCGAGAATAGTGATAAAAAAAGGATCGGGGTATATAATATGATTTTATTAATAATTTCATAAGTGGATAGATAAAATGTAGAATGTCCTCGATCCTCATGGTGTACTTAAAACCGTGGCAATCTAACCAAAACATGGCAATCTCAAAGTATCTACACAGCAACTAATATTAAAAAAATGATTTAATTTATGCACAGGTCTGAAAACTAGGAATAGTGACCTATAAAGGATCAGAGTTAACTATTCGGTCGGCAAGATAGAGGCGTTTCTATCTCGAGCACTTATAGTATACCGAAAGTATAAAACTGAAAGAGTTTGCACACAATACAACCAGCTAACAAACTAAAAAGAAAATGAAAAGCGGATCCGTTCAAAAGACAAACCGTCTGCCCGAATAACACTAGTCAAGACAAATAATTGTAACCGACCCCTATATGACAGAGATCTAAGCAGTACAAAGAATAACCGCGTAAATTATGGACATTCTCTAAGTTCGCAGCCAAACAATATCTAGCATTTGCGAAACCGTCTCTTGTGAGAGGTGTATCTCCATCACATAAATTTAAAAAGGAGAGATCAAAAGATCTTCTACCATCGCGGGGGTTTTGATAATATAACTTATCGCAAGTAATAAGCAGAGATTAAGACTTCAATGTTTTATCATCTCAACTAATACAGATAACATAACTTTTTAGCAGGTAACTAAACCAGATCTGATAACCTTACATTTTGCCAGTGTAAAGCAGAGATATATTTTAAGCAAATCATAATATCGACAAGAAGAAGGTTACCATTTTTAAGAAGACAATCTGCTAACATTCAGTTGTAAGGATCTAGGTCATACGCCAGGATTCACTCGCCCGATGTCATTTTCTGTTACTATTGCCATGAGTGGATCAATCCTCCTATGTCCCCTTACTGTGCCTCTCTTCTTCCCATCTTATCAACTCTATGGACAGGGCATCTGAGTGTACTCGTAAATTCCCATTGTCATCGAAATCCCTCCATCGAAAGGAAACATTGTTCTGAAACAAAACAAGAAAGAGACTCCCCGAAGCTCTAAACAACCTTCTTACACTACAACGCAGGTATCGCTCCTCCTTCAAGGTCGCAGGGATCATTCTGCCTCTCGTGAGTTGCAGAGGTCAAGAAGATCAACCTTCATCCAATCGGGTCATCCAATCGGGGCCATGGAGATCCTCGTATAATCATGATCGCCTCTTCAGAGATCTTGATTATAATTAAAATGACTGGCAAAATAGCAAATAAGTCTTCCCCCTTCTGCCGGGATTTCGTAAAACTCAAGATGGAAGAAAAACTACTGCTCCCTACTCCGACGGGGCTCTCTTCTCCACTCCGCTTTTCTTAAGAGGTTTGCCCTCTCTTTTGTGGGAGTGACACCTATAGCTCTGCATCCAGGATGATTTTGTTCACGAGGAAGATTTCTATATAAAGGGGAAGATCCAATGGACAAGTGGCCATCTAACTGGTTGTAACCAACAGCGTGGGGAAAACAACGATTAAAGCTGAGCCCTAACTGGCAATGTGGTTGAGATGGTGCTCCACTAAGGTGACAATTCCCTAGAAACTCTCCCAGATTTTTACTCCTCACTCTCGTAATAAAGAGTGCATATTCCCACGATTTCTTTCTCCATAACTCTGCCAAATTTTCAAAAGGCTACGCCTACTACCTCAACTTGCATTCGAATGGAGTGAGTGGCAACTATAAATGCTGAGTGGTTGTGTGATGTAACTCTTCCACTAAAATAGCCTACCTCTACTCCTCTTCTTCGTTAAGTGTAATCATGCTTCATTAAATAATTCATACTATATTCATAAAACTTATTAAATAATTCTTACTATATATGTATCTATATACATAATAACAAGCACTATACAATCCCTCATATCTATTCAAGAAATAATTCAATCCATCTTTAATAGTCTCTTTTTGGAAGGATTTCTTCTCCCTTAAATGATTTTAATTCATTTAACCTTTAATCTATTTTCTTTATAGTAGGTTTCATACTTACCCGTATATAAATGGGTAGTATAAGAAATATTTGATTAAGCAAGTTACTAGGTAGAGAAATATATCACGGTTATCATCTTCACCTTAATTTCAAGGGTGACTATACCCATTTATTCATTATCACACAAGTTGTTGATAATATATATATATATATATATATATATATATGTCTTTAACATACATATAAATATTCCATCTAATGGCCACAAATGGTTATTGATACTTATATATAGAAGTAGGTAGTACCACTTTTAATAGTTGTCACAACTATTTATCTTGATCTCTTCACAAAATATAAATATATATGTATAATAGATGTACATAATTACCCATTCTCCTTAAGTCCGAGTGTACTCTCTTTACATTACTTCGAGTAAGTAATATATAAATATATAAAAGAGAAATTAATGTTATCTTATTTAGGGATATTCAATATACTTTTTCTGACACTTTTGTCTATGTTTCAAGTAGTTGTGATATATAGTTTCATTGCGTAGTTTTATGCTAATAGGTAAGTCATCACAATTTAAATCTATCATGTAGTGAATAGCCGTTATCCCAAACTTAAGTGATGACCCTATCATCAGTCTCCCAAGTGTAACACAACACTTCTGAAAATAATACTAGCTCGAGGTCCACTGGTGGGGCCTTGGCCTTGAGCTCCTCACTATGGCCATTTACAAAATGCATAATTACAATAATAATAATAATAATAGGTCAATTTTGGAGGGATGTTACATACTCCACCCCTTAAGAATTACACCGTCCTTGGTGTTCGTCAGTTTGTCCTTTACGTCCATTCATCGTCTTCCGTTTACTTTTGTTCTTATGCTTTGGTTATTTTCACATTTTTACGACTTCCACAAGCTCTTTATACTTATAACCTGCACATTGTACAACTCGCACAAGATTTTTCAATATTTCTTCAATATACAAAATTTCAAAACACTAATGTTCATCATTCTTCCTCATCTTTCGAGGAAATAATTTTCCTTATTCTAGCATTCATAGTAATTCACACATAAATACTTCTCATAGTCTAGTTACAAGACAAACTATTAATATTTGCTTTATATCATAAAACAATTCTTTCAACAAAACTTTGTTGATCATCAATCTCTTTTGTTCTTTAACAATCATGGAGACTTGCATACACATCTTGCTCATGTACTTCAACAATCATATAGACTTGCATACATAGCAATTTGCAACTCAGCAGGAAAATTTTACGGTCTTACTCTGCAACTCATTACATAGCTTCCCTTCATCGAATCTTCTTGTGGGCTTAGTTCTAACACCACAAGGAAAAAGTTTAGTCTCCTCAGAGAACCTCTTGTGTGCTCCATTCTAACAACACAAGGAAAATCGTGAGCCTTTCCTCTGCTCAATTCGATGGATATAAAGTTTTCCTAGGACTTTTGGGTCAGTATAACATTCAACAAGCTACCCACCTGCTCTGTTCCACTTCCATGGGGAACATGACCACAATTTAGGGAAGTTGCACCCTCCAACAGCTAGTAAGTGAGTGCAAGATGCAGCCTCTACCTGAGTTCAAGAAATATTATTTTCCCCTCAAACCTTCTCATTTGAGTCCGGGAATTTTACTTAGTAACAATCATTTAGTATTTCTTGCATTCCACATGCGACATAATACCAACAAAATATTAACGAATATATCTTATTCTATGCATTTTGATGATTACATATCATCAATCATAAGTCTTATCACCAATCATGATTCATAAAATCCTGTAAATAACATGTAAAGAAAATCATTACTTACTTTTGAGCAACATAGCTCAACTTATCTGTATAAGTCAACTTCCCTTTTTGATCATGTCATCAGTCGGGATTAAGTTTACTTCCTAAAATGTTAGTATAAGGAAAAGTTTTTCTGCTTTCAATTGCTCATTTTTTTGAACATATTAGTTCCATAGCATTATACGCATGCTCATTCACTTGTGCATCCTCTTCAATTCATCCTGATGCAAACTCTTATGTCAAATTAGATTTGCACATCAACTACTTTGCTTTAACAACTTAAATACTCATCTTTACTCCTTTGGGAAACTTTGAAGTTTGAACTTTTGAATGACATTGCCTCTCGTCCATTCCAGTTCCATGCATCCAAAATGAAACGAATTAATCGATTAGTAAACTTAACAACCTTCATACTTATTTATTGCATGTTGAGCTCATTAGGCCCAAGTGTTGTAACCTAATGCTCTGATACCATAAGTCACGAACCCAAAATTTCGTAAAAATTTAAAAACTTTTCTAAGTGCCTAAAATGCCACTAAAATATATGCGGAACCATAAAGTGTGGGTTTACTTTCTTTAAATATTGCTTTACAAATAATTATAACTCTTCGAATACATAACTCTTTTAAATTCAACACATGGTTTTCTTCTTTTGAACCAACTAACTCTTCATATGTGTGCACCAGATACAACCTTAAAAACCCTAGACCAATAAACCGTAGACAACTATATTTAAGCCCCATATTTCTTTTAATCAACTCATTCAGTTATTCGTCAAATTAATAAAATGCACTTCAAGATGTTAATTCATTTTCAAGAAGCATGTACATCTTTTATCAGTTAATTGTACAAATACAACAACCTAAATGGTAACAACTTAATCATAATCATAATGGGAACATATTGAAATTATACATCATATAAACAACTAACTTTCTAACTGAATCGTATACTTCAAAGTAATCATAAACAATTTAAGAAAGAGGCAAGTACTCATTCATAAAGACACATTGAGAAACATCATAGGAAACACAGCAGACAAAATATAACGTGGTTCACCCGTACACGGGCTAGTCCACAAAGGTGTGTGCATTCTTTATTATTTAGGCAAAAAGTGATAGTATTACAAAGAGCAACTTAGTTGCTGCAACAAGATTCATTTTCCTTCTGACAAGCCTCTACCACATAGAGCTTTTTATGGATGAATCAGATAAATATAAAAGAGTGTACATGGAAATATTCACTTCTAACCAAACTTGACAACTCTCAAAGGTCTTATACAAATAATCGTATGTGTCAACCAAGAGACCTACTAAAAGAAATCATATATAATATTCAATATTTTATTAAGATAGAACATATATGAATTTAGTGTTTTAACTAAAAACATCTCCCCATACTTTTACACATACATTATCTCCAATGTTTAATCAGAAGGTGTCTCTCTATATTTTAATCTTTCATTAAAAATATAAATATATACCTTTGATTATTTATATTAAAAGACATCTTACCATAAGAATATATATAAACAAATATGTAGAATTCTTGTACGAACTTTATGGAACATCAACACCTATAATTATAATATAACATCTATACAAATGTTTTATTAACATAAATATATTAATGTGAAGCTTTCATAGCTTTTACACATATGTATTATCAACATATATAAATATAATATGACCACTATATACATGTTTTATTAACATACATATATTAATGTGTAAATATTTCATAACCTTTACATCTATGTAATATCAACATATATAAATAGGTTTATACTTCTTGTATGATCTTCATAAAACGTCATCATTTATAAATATATTTATAATGTTTGCATAATCCTTTTTCCTTTATTTTACCATATCTTATCAACATATTTATGATAAAATATATTTATAATGTTTGCATAATCCTTTTTCCTTTATTTTACCATATCTTATCAACATATTTATGATAAAACTAAGTGGATTAACTCTTACATTTACACGATGTTCTTAACTCGATAATAGACTTTAGCTACTCCTCCCTTGTTAACATACATTAACGGTGATGTAAAGTAAGTATACTCTAGGATCTATGTTACACTTAAAATTATAATAAAGGTAAAGTATAATTATTAATTAGAAGTTTGAAATCAATCTCTTAACGGTAGCAAGGATCCGTAATTATTTTAGCATCACTAAAAGTTGAAAGACGAGAATAGTGATAAAAACAAATCGGGGTATATAACATGATTTTAATAATAATTTCATAAGTGGATAGATAAAATGCAGAATGTCCTCGATCCTCACGGTGTATCTAAAACTGTGGCAATTTCAAAGTATCTACACAGCAACTAATATTAAAAAAATGATTTAATTTATGCACAGGTCTGAAAACTAGGAATAGTGACCTATAAAGGATCAGAGTGAACTATTCGGTCGGCTCGATAGAGGCGTTTCTATCTCGAGCACTTACAGTATACCGAAAGTATAAAACTGAAAGAGTTTGCACACAATACAACCAGCTAACAAACTAAAAAGGAAATGAAAAGCGGATCCGTTCAAAAGACAAACCGTCTGCCCGAATAACACTAGTCAAGACAAAGAATTGTAACCGACCCCTATATGACAGAGATCTAAGCAGTACAAAGAATAACCGTGTAAATAATGGACATTCTCTAAGTTCGCAGCCAAACAATATCTAGCATTTGTGAAACCGTCTCTTGCGAGAGGTGTATCTCCATCACATAAATTTAAAAAGGAGAGATCAAAAGATCTTCTACCATCGCGGGGGTTTTGATAATATAACTTATCGCAAGTAATAAGTAGAGATTAAGACTTCAACGTTTTATCATCTCAACTAAGACAGATAAAATAACTTTTTAGCAGGTAACTAAACCAGATCTGATAACCTTACATTTTGCCAGTGTAAAGCAGAGATATATTTTAAGCAAATCATAATATCGACAAGAAGAAGGTTACCATTTTTAAGAAGACGATCTGCTAACATTCAGTTGTAAGGATCCAGGTCATACGCCAGGATTCACTCGCCCGATGTCATTTTCTGTTACTATTGCCATGAGCGGATCAATCCTCCTATGTCCCCTTACTGTGCCTCTCTTCTTCCCATCTTATCAACTCTAAGGACAGGGCATCTGAGTGTACTCGTAAATTCCCACTGTCATCGAAATCCCTCCATCGAAAGGAAACACTATTATGAAACAAAACAAGAAAGAGACTCCCCGAAGCTCTAAACAACCTTCTTACACTACAACGCAGGTATCGCTCCTCCTTCAAGGTCGCAGGGATCATTCTGCCTCTCGTGAGTTGCAGAGGTCAAGAAGATCAACCTTCATCCAATCGGGGCCATGGAGATCCTCGTATACTCATGATCGCCTCTTCAGAGATCTTGATTATAATTAAAATGACTGGCAAAATAGCAAATAAGTGTTCCCCCTTCTGTCGGGATTTCGTAAAAATCAAGATGGAAGAAAAACTACTGCTCCCTACTCCGACGGGGCTCTCTTCTCCACTCCGCTTTTCTTAAGAGGGTTTCCCTCTCTTTTGTGGGAGTGACACCTGTAGCTCTGCATCCAGGACGATTCTGTTCATGAGGAGGATTTCTACATAAAGGGGAAGATCCAATGGACAAGTGGCCATCTAACTGGTTGTAACCAGCAGCGTGGGGAAAACAACGATTGAAGCCGAGCCCTAACTGGCAATGTGGGTGAGATGGTGCTCCACTAAGGTGACAGTTCCCTAGAAACTCTCCCAGATTTTTACTCCTCACTCTCGTAATAGAGAGTGCATATTCCCACGATTTCTTTCTCCATAACTCTGCCAAATTTTCAAAAGGCTACGCATACTACCTCAACTTGCATTCGAATGGAGTGAGTGGCAACTATAAATACTGAGTGGTTGTGCGATGTAACTCTTCCACTAAAATAGCCTACCTCTACTCCTCTTCTTCGTTAAGTGTAATCATGCTTCATTAAATAATTCATACTATATTCATAAAACTTATTAAATAATTCTTACTATATATGTATCTATATACATAATAACAAGCACTATACAATCCCTCATATCTATTCAAGAAATAATTCACTCCATCTTTAATAGTCTCTTTTTGGAAGGATTTCTTCTCCCTTAAATGATTTTAGTTCATTTAACCTTTAATCTATTTTCTTTATAGTAGGTTTCATAGTTACCCGTATATAAATGGGTAGTATAAGAAATATTTGATTAAGCAAGTTACTAGGTAGAGAAATATATCACGGTTATCATCTTCACCTTAATTTCAAGGGTGACTATACCCATTTATTCATTATCACACAAGTTGTTGATAATATATATATATATATATATGTCTTTAACATACATATAAATATTCCATCTAATGGCCACAAATGGTTATTGATACTTATATATAGAAGTAGGTAGTACCACTTTTAATAGCTGTCACAACTATTTATCTTGATCTCTTCACAAAATATAAATATATATGTATAATAGATGTACATAATTACCCATTCTTCTTAAGTCCGAGTGTACTCTCTTTACATTACTTCGAGTAAGTAATATATAAATATATAAAAGAGAACTTAGTGTTATCTTATTTAGGGATATTAAATATACTTTTTTCTGACACTTCTGTCTACGTTTTAAGTAGTTGTGATATATAGTTTCACTGCGTAGTTTTATGCTAATAGGTAAGTCATCACTCTTTAAATCTATCATGTAGTGAATAGCCGTTATCCCAAACTTAAGTGATGCCCTATCACCAGTCTCCCAAGTGTAACACAACACTTATGAAAATAATACTAGCTCGAGGTCCACTGGTGGGGCCTTGGCCTTGAGCTCCTCACCATGGCCATTTACAAAATGCATAATTACAATAATAATAATAATAATAGGTCAATTTTGGAGGGATGTTACATTTCATCTGTTCACCACCACCGAGACCCCAAATTAGCCTGAATTTGTTGAATGGTGTGCCATAGATTATTCCTCGAAACAGAGAGCGTCCTAGACGCCTTAGGCTCTAAGACCCTCTGCTCGGTGAAAGCCCTGACTTTTAGAAAGGACTTAGCCGTTCCCCATGAATTCGGTCAGAAATCCCTAGGGTATCAAAGGGAAGACCTGGTGCAATACTTCTGCGAAGCTCCAAACGAACTCAAACAGTGATTTTACCATGACGCGCTATTACCAGATGCGTCCTTCCCAGGTTCAGTTTTCCCTGAAGAGGCCAGTTTGTTCAGAGATGAGTCTAAATGGATAATCTCCATGATATCCCATTTTTTAGGGTTAGATAGTGACCAATACGTTCTAGATACATTGATCAGTTTGATGTTCATCTTAAGTACCTATCAAGTAGAACAAACAGACCCAAATTCATTTGTCTAGACTGCGTGTCTAAGGTTTGACGACGCCCTAGCTGAAAATATTCACTCCCAGTTAATTGAGTTCCCTAAGACAAGGACCTTTAGATTCCAGTCTTATTTACTAAAGATGTTCTTAACAGCAGTTGAAGACAACCTACAGGTACCTGGGTTGAAAATTACAAGAGAGATGTATTCAAATTATATACTTTTCATGAATAACTTGATGGCACGGGTTTATCACATCTTTTTCCAGGAGAATTTGCCTAGAGTACTCCCATAAAAGAAGGATTTGCTACATCCCCCTATGGAGAAAGGGATTGGAGACTGGTTTTTACTGAAACAGGGAACTGTAATTAGAGAATATGGATTTTCACATCCACCATATGTACTCCCTTCATTTTTGACACCTAGGCTGTTCCATTTAGAGTTCATAAGGTAGAAACTGATAGCTGAACGAGAACATTTTATAGATATCAAGAAGTTATCTAACTTAGCTTTCCCCTGGACAGTGGGTTCTTTTGTAATCAAACACAAAACATCCCTCTCAGGAATTGAAAGGATGATGATAGACCTAGGACTCCCTTCCCAAGCCGCAATGAACTATGATTCACATCACATAATCTCAGAAAGAAGGAAGGCAGCTGAAAGAAAGGGATATGAGCATTTTGAGATGGCTGGAATGACCGAAAGAGCCAATTGGTTAGAATATATTGATCAAGGACCAATGGACATTGATGCTTTGGAGGACTCTCAAACTTTGAGATTCCTTTTTCAAGGAAGCACACCTTTACCAAGGAGATCACCTGGTAAAGCTCCTACAGAGCCAGCAGACTTACCTCTTGAAAATATCCCAGAAAAAACTAGTACTTCAGAGGTCATTAGCCCTACGGAGGTAGACAGTGACTCTGAAAGAGCTACAAAGAGGCAAAAGGTGGTGGGTGAGGATCAACAAGTAGTGAAAATACAAGAAGAGAAAACTAAGAAAAAATAGGTCAAGTTTCTCATGCCTCATTATGAAGTAAAAGAGCATGTATTTGGAAGACCACCCAAAGGACCTACAGGATCAAGTATCAGTAGGGCCCAACTGTTGAGAGAATATGATGAAAATGTTGATAACATAGCAGCAGAAGCTAAGTTGTATTCTGAGGTAAGGAAGACATCCAAGAAGGAAGTGGCCTTGGTTACTAGCCAAAATCTTGCCCATAACACATTGAGCTTGGCCATGGCTACCAAGAGCAAAGCTACAGAGGTAAAGTTTAACCTGGAAGACATCCCTATCCCTGATATAATCAATCTACACAAAGAGATAGGGAAGGTCATCTATAATAGGCTGTTGAAGCTTGCGATAGAACTATCAAAGGTACAGACAAATGAGGCCAGAATCTAGAAACAGTTGGGGCTCGAGAAAGAAGAAAATAAGTCTCTAAAAGCATGGGAAAAGAAGCATCAAACACAGTTGCTAGAAAATGAGACCGATGAGGATAAAAAGAAAAACATCCAAGAGTTGCTGAATGAAAAGGATTAGAAGATCCTATCATTAAAATGGAAGCTAAAGATCCCCACCACTCAGTTGGAAAATAGTTCTGAAATAGCAGAGCTGGAAGAAGAGAAGTATGGGAATGCAAAGTTAAAGATAGGAGCATGAAAGGATGCAGTGAAATCAGAAAGTAGCCAATATGGACGCATCCAGGATTTGATGAATAGTGAAAGCAATTCAGCCGAAAGCAGCTACAGAACTGCAAATTTTGTATTTTGTATTTTCTTTAAAAGTAATTTGACCATGTAATGAAACGACCACACAATTGTAAATGGCAGTTAAGCCTGCCTCGTAGATATTTTGTTTTGTAATAGCGACAGCAAACAATGCCTTGATTTGGCTGTTAGATAGGTCTCATATGGTTGTAACTATTTTCTGTTCAGAAGGAGCCAAGCCTAGAGCTCGAGGACATCTATAAATACATCTGTAATCGAAGGCACAAGGGTTGAAAATCTTATTTGAAAGCTTCTGGAATTTCGAGGATTAGTCTGTAAGACATTTTTGAGCTGTTTTAATAAATTTTGCAGAGCCGAAGCCTTCATTTTGACAAGGATTCCTGTGTAATTAGTCTGGTAGTCTGTATTCTCCTTATTCCCATGTGCAATTGTGTTTCTCTCTTTGTTATTCCATTTTGTGTTATTTCTTTCATGCTTGGATCAAGGTAACGATTAAGTGGAATTCATAGAAGTTATGCTCCGCTTAGTTTTTTCCAAGCATTTCACCAACATATTCTACTAAAGTTGATATAGGATTCATCTTGGTATGCCTTACATTGATGGACTGTTTCTTTCCTCTTCTGTTCCACAAATTAAATCTCTTCGACTACTAGCTACTTGCTACCTTGCCCTTGTAAATGCGTTTGCAGAATCTTTGTGAATGATGTTTTCAGAGTTTGTTAAATTTGACTCCATTACCCAAACAAAATTCATATGTTTTCATCCAAACACTGCTTGAATCATTTTTGTTCCAAATAGAAAACTGATCTTCTGTATAATTGTTGTAATTGAATATCTTGGCCGTGAATGCTAGTGTTTCCTTTTCATTATTGACAATCTTGATTATTCCAGTCTTTTCATGATATTTTAGAGAGAGCCCTCTCTGTCTGTGTTGTATCAGTAGCACAGGCCAAAGATTGGTTAGTCGTTACCCAAAATTGCCCTCTTTCAGCCTTGGGGGTTAATTTCGGTGTTAACAACAAGTTAAATTGCATGATTAGAAACATATCATAGTTTTTCAGAACAAATTCTTACATCTGAAGAAATATGTCAGACAGTCATGCAATTATCTTTAGCCAATGCTTCAATACAACATTTATCCATGTCCTGTAACTTTATAGATGCCTTCCAATCTCTACCAAAACATTGCTAAGAGTGTGCACAACTACCAATATGTCAGCAAAGAGGTTTCATTCTAGATAAGTAGCAATGGAATGTTGTACAGTGCCATAAGCCACTTACCCATCATATGCAAAATAGTAGTATATTATTCATTAATGCAATTATTCTAATATGCATAATACACACCCTAAGTCTAGGAACATAAGCATATACATCATTGAACAATATTATTTAAACAAACAAATAAGCAAAAAATGACAATTAAAATACTTATCTGTGTTTGGTTGTAGGGTTGACTCCCTCTTAGTCTTTGCTTCCTTTTTGTAACTCCATTCTTATGTGGATTGTGAGAAGTTTTCAACTCCCTCTAAATATCTGCATCCTTGCAGAAACTACTGGAGTGTGCTCCTTCTTGATCTTTGCTTCCTGGATTACCTATCCTCTGATGTATATCCATCCTCGATCACTATGCATGCTTACAAGTATCATTATTGTGATATCCTTGAGATCTCATACATAATCATACGTTTATTAGTATAATCTCAATACTATCATAAACACAATAGTATTAAACATGTATAGTAATGATCATTTTAAACACAGATAATAAACATTAGTATTCAAGGTTTCAGGGAAGACTTCTTTTACTCATGCATATTCTTATTTGATCATAGGACTCTTCTGGTTAGTCAAATCATCAATCAAGATAAGAGACATAATATGCATAAACCCTTGATTACTTACATTTCTAACTTTATGAATAAACATAACCAATCATACCAAGTATACTTATATAAGGGATCCTAACACAAGGTAAGATTCTAACTTGATATAGGAAAAACATACCTGGATATGTTAGCTAGTTATGTCTAACATACCCGCATGATGTCTTCTGGTTCTCTTCAATGACTTGTTCTAGAAACCTGCATGTCTAGTAAGTTAACCATTGTAGAACCAATTTATACATACCTCATAAGTAGATCTTCTATGTGATCCATGGAAATGGATGAATCTTTGTCTTCATGTCACCATGATCATATGTTCTTGAAGTAGAACATGATTTGTCTTTCTTGGTGTACCTTTCATGTTAGCGAACAACATAAACATCATACAACATCACAATGCATTAGTACAATCATAAGTGTTAAAACCTTAATCAATGAATATCTTATATCATGTATTCATAATTTTATTAAGGTGATACGACAAGTCTAGTAATTTAATCAAGACTATACTAACCATAATGATATGAAGACAAACATATCATAAACTTAACCATGAACAGAATTCGAAACATACCTGTAAGTCATACCTGTCAAGATTGCTTGTAATCTTCTCAGGTAAGGCCTTAGCCTCATCTCCCTTTGAAACAGGAACTCCTTCAGTTATGCAGGTGACCAATCCACTTTCTTCTAGGATTAACCCAATCCACTTGATTTGCAGAAACTGGATCTGGAGTTGGATTGGGGTGTAGGGAAACCCTAAAAATTAAAACTTTGAATTTCAAACTTCTAAAAGGATAGAAAGATGCACCTAATGAGCTGATCAACCTAGTATACTCAGAATTTGAAAACTGCAAAGTTTCACCCCTCAAAATTGCCTTTGAGACTTCCGGATCTTCTCGACAGGATCCCGAGCTAGGGTTTGATAAAGCCCAACCTTATCCCCAACCAAAAGGTTCGATCCAAAGCTCTAAACTTTGATTTTTCTTAGGAGCTTCCAGTCGTGGTCACAGACTTCAAAAATTTCAACTTTTGCAGAAGCCCTAATTTTCCACTTTTCCGATCAAAGTCCCGAACTAGGGTTTGATCAAGCCTGGCCTTCTACCCAACAATTTTTTTTTATCTTTGTCTCTAAATTTTGATTTTGATGAGTAGCATTCAGCTGTGGACTGCGATTACAAAGATACTAACTTTCTCTGAAACCCTAATTCCTGAAGCCATGAATGAAGGTGCTCAAAAATAATTTTGTTTTGACAAAAATATGCACCTGATTGTTTCTGGTGTAACTCCGAACTTTCTAATCCACAGGGTCTGAAAATTCTACCTGTGGTATATTGACCTGTCATCTTTCCAACCCCACAGGTCTGACCTCAGTTAGATTCTCTCTGAATCTACTTGTCATAGGAAGTTCTACAGAGGTAGTTATTTTTCATACTGGATGTAGGCCCACCACCTGCAGGTCTTCATCATCATTGGCCATACTGTGGAATCCTCAAGACTTATTACGTGCATCACAAAACCTTGCAAGAGCATCCAGGCTGTTATGAGCACATGGATCTACTTGTCGGATCTCCCACGACTGTATTATATGTGACTCCCACCACAAGACCTTTAAAGAGTGTCTTGACTTAACAAGAACTCTAAAGAGCATCTGAGGCCTTTTACGTGACTAGCACAACCTATCCGGATCTCTAGGATGGATTACATGTGGTCATGGAAAAATCTCGAAAGAGCATCCCAGGACTGATTATGAGCACACAGCTCAACCTATCGCATCTCCCAGGGTTGTATTATATGCCATAGGACAAAACCTCGAAACAGCATCTGCTAGATATCCCACGACCAGATTACATGCCATAGGCAAGACCTCGAAAGACTATCTGCAAATCTCCTAGGGCCGGATTATATGTCATCCAAAAGAAAAACCTCGAAAGAGCATTTTCTAGATATCCAAGGGCCACATTACATGCCATAGGCAAAACCTCGAAAGATTACCTGCAAACCTCCCAGGGTTGGATTATATGCTTATTTGCACAACCTGTTCCATGGCCACAGAGTATCAATCTGTTATTCACCATACATCATCCTAATGTACACATGATCATCCTGATCATCATCACTGCATCGTCCTGATGCATGTCATCTAGAACAACATCCTGAAGCTCGTCATCCATGATCATCCTGATCATATAATGCATACACCTGATGCATACCAAGTATCTACCTGATCATACAATGTATCCACCTGATACATACACAGATACATGATCCACTTGATCATACAATGTATCCACCTGATATATATCGACATACATGATCTACCTGATCATACAACGTATCCACCTGATACATATACAGATACATGGTCCAAGCATCCACAATGATGCATATACATATTATTGATCCCACTGATCATAACAAGCATCCAATATGATGCATATACATAACAATCATCCAACATGATGCATATACATAACAAGCGTCCAACACGATGCATATACAAAGCAGTAACTGGAGCATCGTCATCGTCCTGATGCTCATCATCCAACGCTTACATCCACAGCCATGGGAAGGATCCTCCTCTCACCATGCTTGAAATGGCTCCTGCAAATGTGTCCATCAATTCTTCCTCGAAGTGTCATCAATCTGAAGAACACCAAGCCTCTCTCTGAAGTACTCGAACTTCACTTTGGCTAGTGGCATTGTCAGCACATCTACAATATGCTCATCTGTTGCAAAATACAGGATCTTCACTACTCCTCTCTACACCATATCCCTGATATAGTGATATTTGATCTCAATGTGCTTCGACCTATCATGGAACACCAGGTTCTCCGACAACTTCACACAACTCTAGTTGTCACAAAAGATACTAGTAGCCTCCAGCGGGAGATCAAATAACTCAGACAGTAGCTTCCAAAGCCATACTGGCTCACAACTAGCCGAACATGCTGCAACATACTCTACCTCGACTGTACTCAGTACTACGCAGGATTGCTTCCTGCTAAACCAAGAGATCACACCTGATCCCATACTGAAGCAGAACCCAGATGTGCTCTTCCTATCTCCAACATTTCCTACCGAGTCCGAATCAACATAACCATGCAGGTTAAACTTTTGATTCGCATCATACTTGAGCCCATAGTCAATTGTACCCTTCAGGTACCTTAGAATATGCTTTACAATAATCAGGTGAACACCTCTTGGATCCATCAGGAACTGGCTCAATGTGTTCACCACAAAGCAAATATCTGGTCTAGTGTTCGTCAGGTACATCAAGGACCCAATCATCTGACGATACACAGTGACATCAACCGGATCAGATGAAGCATCACACCGAAGGTTTAGGTTTGATGCTATAGGTGTGGCCATGGCCTTGCAGTCCATCATCCCGAACCTCTTCAAGATCTCTACTGCATACTTCCCTTGTCCAAGGGAGATCCCATCTGCACTCTCCCACACCTCCATGCCTAGAAAATAGTGCATCATCCCCAAGTCCTTCATCTCGAACTCAGTAGCAAGCTTCCTCTTCATGTCGGAAGTCAATCTATCCTCACCTGTTACAAATAGGTCATCCACATACAAGAGTAGTTCACAGGATTTTCTTTCTTCAACCTTGTAGTAAAGGTTGGAATCCGATTTACTCTTAGTAAAGCCCAAACTGGATAGAAAGCTATCTATCCTACCATACCAAGTCCTAGGAGCTTGCTTCAAGCAATACAAGGCTTTCTTCAACCTGCACACATATGAATCCATATCATGTGTCTCAAAACCAAGTGGCTACTCCACATACACTTCCTCTTTGACTACACCATTCAAGAAAGCTGTCTTGACATCCATCTAGTGTATCTTCCATTTCATCACTGCAACCAGGGCAAGTACCGATCTAATGGAAGTGTATCTGGCCACAAGAGCAAAAGTCTCTTCGTAATCAATCCCTTCTTTCTGGGAGAAGCCACGAGCTACAAATCTCGCTTTGTATTTCTCTATCTTTCCATCTGCAGCATGCTTGATCTTGTAGATCCACTTGGAAGTCACCATAGACTTCCCTTCAGGTCTTGGGACTACATCCCAAACATCATTCTTCATGATCGAATGGTACTCCTTGATCATGGCATTCTTCCCGAATCTTGGGAACTTCAATATCTTCAATAGATAACTTTGTTGCTGAACAAATGTTGTAGTCCTTCTTTTGTAGGTGATGGTATACGATCTTTCCTACAAAACAAGTTAAATTGCATGATTAGAAACATATCATAGTTTTCATAACAAATTCTTACACATAAATAAATATGTCATACAATCACGCAATTATCTTATCCAATGCTTCAATACAACATTTATCCATATCCCGTAACTTTCTAGATGCCTTCCAATCTCTACCAGAACATTGTTAAGAGTGTGCACAACTCCCAACATGTCAGCAAAGAGGTTTCATTCTAGATAAGTAGCAATGGAATGTTGTATAGTACCATGGCCACTTACCCATCACATGCATATTAGTAGTATACTGTTCATTTAATGCAATTATTCAAATATGCATAATACACACCCTAAGTCTAGGATCATAAGCATATACATTATTGAACAATATTATTTAAACAAACAAATATGCAAGAAATGTCAATTCAAATACTTATCTTTGTTTGTTTGTTGGGTGGACTCCCTTTGAATCTTTGCTTCCTTGCAAGAGTTGCTGGAGTCTTATTTTGAAGTAGCTTCTTCTATTCCTTTCTGTTCTAAAATGTAAGGAGTGGTAAACTCCCTCTTAATCCTGAATCATTGCATAGCTTTCTTGAAGTCTGCTGAAGTGAATTCTCCATCATTGATCTTCTTTTCAGTGTGGTTTTCTATCAACGCTTTGAATTCTTTGAATTTGCTGAATACTTCATCTTTGTTCTTCAAGAAATAAATCCAAGTCTTCCTAGAGAAATTATCAATGAAAAAACCATAGTATACATACCCACTCAGAGAACTGGATGGCATCGGACTACATACATCGGAGTGGATAATTCCTTACATCCCTTTAGCTTTGCTTTCACTACTTGGAAATGCCTTCTTAATGTTCTTTCCTTTTGGACATCCTTTGCAAATACCATCATGCTTTATCTTGATTTCAGGAAGACCTTCTATAGCTTTGCTCGCAATTGGTAGTGCTCTATAGTGCACATGTGCAATCCTTCTATGCCAAAGTTCACTTGGCTCCATGGATTCATGTACCATGGCATGTTCAGGTTGTCCCTTCAATTTGTACAATCCTCCATCTTGCTCCCCAATCACTACTGCATAATCTATAGTTTTACCCTTTGGCCGCATTAGGACTTGGCCATCTACAAATGAAACCCTCATGCCTTTGGTATCCAATGCAAATATGGAGAGTAGGTTCTTCTTGAGCCCAGGTACATATAGAACATCTTTCATCTTCAAATACTTCCCAGAGTCTAGGTTGTAGGAGGCTTCACCACTTCCTTTGATAGGATATTGATAGTCATCCCCAAGTTTCACCTTATGGGGTGACTCATGTTCAAATATATTTGCAAAAGATTCTTTGAACCCAACCATGTGTTTGGAAGCACCACTATCAATAAGCCAATCATTACATCCATGAGAGATAGTATCTGTGAGAGCAGAGATTATAACATATTCATCTTCACTAGATGAGTCATCACTTTTTGCTCTAGTCTTCTTCTTGGGAGGTTCATCATCCTCAGCTGCATGAGCATGATATACGTTCTTGTTGTATTTCTTCTTCTTGTTGAAGTTGCTGTCCCTTTTGTTCTTGGGACAATCTATAGCAAAGTGTCCCTTTTGTTCTTGGGACAATCTACAGCAAAGTGTCCCTTTTGTTCTTGGGACAATCTATAGCAAAGTGTCCCTTTTGTTCTTGGGACAATCTACAGCAAAGTGTCCCTTCTCATTACACGTGAAGCATCTTAGATCCTTCTTACCCTTTTTGAGAGGTTTCTTGTGATGAGAGTGCTCCTTCTTGGGATTGCTTCTTTTGGTGTGAGCTGTGAGAGCTTGATCTTCACTTTCCATATTTTCTTCTCGGGCTACAATCCTAGCCTCTTCTTGTCAAAATTCCTCCCACAGTCTACTGAAGGAGATCAACTTCCTTCTTGCACAAATTCCTTGAATAAAGGAATCCCATGACCTAGGTAGGCCATTTAGAGTGGTCATGACAATTTCACCATTCTCCACCACTTCATCCATAGCTTCAAGTTTCTCTTTGATCTGAGAGACCTTATAGAAATAGGATTGAATGGTCTATCCATTCTGAAGCTTTACCCCTTTCAATTGGTTCCGTAGGGTCATCTTTCGATTTATGTTCTTCCCTTCAAATAGCTTGGTAAGGGAATCAAACATCTCCTTGGGTGTCTTCATAGATGAAACATGTGGGATGAGATGATCCTTGATAGAATCAACAATAATCCTCTTTGCCTTGACCAAGTTCTTTTTGTTAAGAGACTTATCCTCTTCTCCCTCTGGGACAAGGACCTCTTCACTTATATAAGTGTCCAACTCATTTTCTTCCAGGATTAACCCAATCCTATACTTCCATGCTCAGAAGTTATCAGCCCCTTCAAGCTTATCCTCAAGCTTGGTGTGGTGAGACATTTTTAAAGAGTACTTCAAATGGAAATAGAAATGATTTAGGTCTTACCACTTGATTTGTTGAAAACTGGATTTGGTCGTGAATTAGGGTTTGTCAGAGAAACCCTAAAAATTCAAACTTTGAATTTCAAACTTATGAGAGGATAGAAAGATGCGCCTTGATGAGCTGATCATCCTGGTATATTTAGAATTTGGTATCCGCAAAGTTTCACCCTTCAGAAATGCCTTTTAGTCTTCCCGGATTCACTAGGCAGGACCTTGAATTAGGGTTTGAGTTTCCCGAAGCTTCACCCAACCAAAAATATCGATCCAAAGCTCTAAACTTCTATTTTTCCAAGGAGCTTCTAGCTATGTCTTCAAATTTCAGAAATTCCTATTTTTGTGGAAACCCTAATTTTTAGGGCCAAAACCGAAAGTGCTCAGAATTGAATTCTGATTTGACAGAAAGATTCTACTTGATGAGTAGAGTCAATATACCCTACTGCTTTTCCAAAATCTGTGGAGAGAAACCCAATAAACAAGAAACCCTAGTTTCCGCCACTGCACAATGTCTTCTTCTCATGTTAGCTCTGATACCATGTTAATTTTTGACCATTAATTCAATGTACTCTAAGATCTTTACTGCGAGAATAACATGTACAACATATCAAGTATAACAATGCATATCAATCACACCAAGCAATCATATGAGACAATAGACACACCGAGTTTCACTGGGAAAACCATAAAGGTGAAAAACCCCACAACTTCCTCAGAGATAGAAAGAGCAATGATACAACCAAAGTACAAGAGATAGTCTTCTCCTAGCAGCTGGTCCTCCTCCTCACATGTGCGCCACTTTCCGAGTGATGGAAGAGTGAGTAATGAGATGATCAAATAGAGATCTCCCAATCTCTGTTTATACTTGTCCTGTCGTGCCCAATAAACCAGTCAGGCCGACTTGTCTAACTTAGCCTAATAACCCATGGCTACATTAATCTGGGCCGACCCCTTACTAGGTGGTCTAATAACCCATCAGCAAGTTACAACACTTGCGACACTTGTCAATACAAATGATGGAACTTCCGTATATAGGAATAATACATCTCTATAGGAGTACAATAAAATACATAGATGAAATACATTCCAAAGTTACATATACATCAACACCCTTCTTGAAAGATATTATTTAATAATAACATATCGATAAGATCATCAAAACTAAGGATAGCTACTTTCATTCCTCATTTTTGGTAAACACAATAGAGCTGCATTTTGTAAATACTTTGTTGATAAGCTGCTTCCATTTTCAAAGAACAGTCATACCAAACTTCAATTCCTGAAGTTCAAAAACCTCATAATATTTTTCTGTTTGGTTCTCATCTTTTGACTTCTTTGATTCCATTCAATATACAAATCACTTTCTGATAGTTTTCAGCTTACAACACCAGCATTAAGGACTTCATATCTTCACTAATTTGTTGGGTACAAGCTGCTAGGAAGGTCTATAATTTTTTTTTACGAAAATCCACAACGTTTTCCATCAATTGTCACCTTGTTGAAGATTTTAGAGATTCTTCAAATATGCTCATTGATAAGTTTCAAATCTGTTCTCCAACTTTCTAAAAATTATACTTAAGTAGTTCCAACTCAACCCTTAAAAAATCTTCAATAAAATTTAGAAATGTGCAACTGGGATATCCTCAATCCTTCAATAAGATCTTCCAAAAAAGTCACTAACATATGCTCTTATCTTTCCTTCATCTAAGTTGAACCTACTGTCATTGTTATCTATGCAACCAATTGTATGAATACTACAAATTGAAATCAATTGTTGACCTTTAAGTAGAAAGACTTATTGATAGAATATATAAAAAAAATCTAACTTCCACTAAGGGTAATGTTATCATGTAATTATCATATATTAGCGAAACCTCATATCCAATTTTATTTTTATCAATGACTATCCAAATCAATTTTTGACATTATTTCCATATCATCAATTAATCTTGGCAATAAATTCATAATCAACATACTCCATTGCATTCATGGGTGGCTAAGTATCCTCATTATGTTTTGATGAAGTAGTTTTTCCTCTATGACGACTACTTAGAACAAACATTCAAAATACAAATTGTGATGCTAGCAGGGCTAGCCCCTTTTTATTTGTCACCAATTCTTCGGCTTTAGAAAACAACCCTTATCAATATTTAATAGACCTATTTAAAGTTTTCTCAAGACCTCTATAAGACTGCAAATTTCCATGGATTTTTAAAGGACTACTGAAATGTTGGTACATAATTTGGTAAACATATCTATACTACTAGCATACATATTCTTTTTGTGTCAAAAAGATAAACGAGAATGCATTTGGCTTCTATAAACTCAGTAGACCTCTTTCTTATATCAAAATTCAGGCTTCCTTAAATTGTGGCTTCTTCATACACTTAACACTTTATTTAGTAAACTATGTCCTTCTAACAACCATCCTTGGTATTTCTTGCCTGACGTTTAGTCTCCCCCTCAACCATGTTGTTGGGGATATCCATGCAAATTTTTTTAGCAAAGTGTATGATGCTACTTTGCAGTAGGATCATCATCTTTTTCTTTAATATTCATGATCTCGTTCTTCTTCCTAGTCTCATGTTTTCTTCTTTGATTGCATGTTCAAAAGAACTATTTATATCTTCATCATATTTAACATGGTTTCCTCCAACAATACTAATACCTTCATTATTACTTGCAGAATCACCATCGTTACTCAACTTTACAGCTTCTATGGATATGTCCTCTAAGAGTTCTCCATTCACATGTTCTCTTTATTTTTTCTTTCTTTTCCAAACCTTCTTATACCTGATATGTGTATTTCTTTTATAGGATATTTTATTGATACTTTACAAAAAATTACTATATGACCATATTTGTGGCAATTGTAGCATTCAAAACTGTTATCATCCATCAATGGAATACATGGATTATAGCATTTATAAACAACCTTATGAGATCCATAGTCATTACTGGGATCCATGCATAAATATATATTTCTCACTTGGTTATTTCTTGCATAATATCTACAATTTATAACATTATGACCAAAGCAATTGCAAGAATAACGATAACCATAAAAATAATTTTGTACCTTAATGCATGATTCTATCTTGGTGGAATACTCTTCCTGTTTTTGGCTTGCAATGAGGAATTTGTCATTTTGGGGATATCTTGACCTTTTCTCCTATTTCTCTTAGATTCTTCAATATGAATATGATTATTTCTTCACTCATCAGTTGTAAGGGTGTTGAGATAGTTTCATTAATATATCCAAGACCAGATTTGTCAAATGGTGACCATTGGGAGCTTTGGATCTTATCTATAACTTAAGGGCTCTTCTTGAATTCTCATTTGTCCTTTGTTGAGTGAGGTTCTTTTCTACTTCTTCTTTTAGAGAGGCAATTTCCATTTCTAATATTTTAGCTTATTCTTTCTTTTCCTTTAGCCGAGTCTTTTGTTCAATGATGTGTGCCATCTCTCTTCTTGAATTGTTTTGTAGCATCTCTTTCATTGTTTGGTTCTCTCTCCTAAACTTGAGAGTTCTTATTGAACTCCTTTATTTGTTTCAGGGATTTCTCCATTTTTAGCAGCCTTGCTTTTCCTTTGATGAGTAGTTCTCAAATTTTCTTCATTTTGTTTTGCTTCTTCCATTTAAGTTTAGACTGGTAGTATCAATTTCACCATTGGCTTCATAATGTTCTTCTTAATATCTACGGCTTCTACAATTTCAAAATCTTCCTTGCTTTTAGAGTTTCCAATGTAATTGTCATCTTGTTCCATGAGGAGAGATTTATAACTTTCAAAATATGAGATACAAAATTTACTTTTATAAGGACACTTGAAAGAACAATGACCTAATTTATCACAAATGAAACACTTACTAAGTACCTTTTCAGAGTTTGTTTCATCTGCATTAGCAGGATCTTCATTTGACCTATGCAATCTTTTGTTTGTCTTCCTTGAGGCTACTTCTTCTTTTGATGGATATTTATTTTCATTATATTCATATTCTTGATCAACATGATTTGCTTCCATAGCCATGAGGAGGGACTCTTCTAAGTAATCATTTTGTAGCTTGTTGCAAAGTTCTTTGTGTGATGTACATTGTCCGACTTTGTTCTTCTCAGAAAGGTGGTGTGTGATGGCGAGATGGGAAAAAAATTCTTTATAAAACATGAAGAGATATACTTATTGGATATTTACTCCATGTGGTACTCTCATTTGTGTTTTAAACATTAGTGATTTGGCCATCCCACATGGCATTCTTATTTGATTTTGTAATCATTGATGATTTGACCACCCTAAGCATTAATTGATTAATTAATTAATTCCTTTACAAGAGCATGGATAGAAACCAATGATTATTGTCTCCACTCCCAATTTGATACTTGAATTATGAAATATGATAGGTTTAACCATATTTGAAAATATACATCTTATAAGTTACTTTAACTAAATAACTAATTTTGTTATTCAAATTTTAATATTATCTTTATCCTTAAAAATATATTAAATTTGAAAAAGCTAATATCTATATTGCATATAAGTATTTTACAATAGTGTAGTTTATTTCAACTTATGATTAGAAAAACAAAACTTATAGAAAAGTTATCAAACACGTGTATAATTCAAACTTTTAGCAAAGTTCTCAAATATATAATTCAAAATAATTTTGTGTAAGCAAAAATCATAAAAAAGTATTAATAATAACATTAGTAAAGTATATTTGGAACTTTAACATTGAATAAAATAAATGTATAAAATATATACATGTGTATTTTGAATACTAATAATAAGTCATTTATACTAAAATACTTTAATCCACTAAAAAATAACTAAGTTTTCTAATATTATATACAAATCTAAAGGAGTAATCTTGGACATATTATCCAAATAAAAACAAATAATATCATGGCAAACATATAGAATTACTAGAGATAAAACTATGAATACAAAAGAAAAAAATCAAAATGGGATTCAATATTTAGATCTACTAACATTGCTAAGTCTTAGTGTGCATATGCCAAAGTGACTAAAAGTTTGTGTTTCTCTTAGATGGTGCTTGAGTATATTGTAATGCCCGCCTCGTTACTTTAACTGATTAAACTATTTAGGGCACTAGTTTTGAAGTGAACCGACTAAATAAAACATGAACCATGGAATTTGCTTTCAGAATTATTGTGTGAAATGAAAATGATTAGATTATATATGCTCGATTGAGAAATTATGAAATAGAAATGATTGTAGTTCCCCTAGACTACTACAGACCTTGAGGTCACTTATTGAGTGACTCGATTGATTGAAACATTAATAAAACGACCCCTTGATATTATATTGAGTATGTTCATGACTACGACTGATTGTTAATCAATAAAATAATGATATATGTGTATCTGGATAGTTGATGTAACTGAATGATTACATGTTGTTTAAAGATTAACTTTGATTATGAAAAATGTACATGTGAATGATGCTTAACGACCAACTGTATGATTGATTATGTGATGAGAACGAAGAAATTATGTTGATGTATATGTAACTTTGGAATGTATTTCATATATGTATATTGTACTCCTATAAAAGATGGTATTATTCCTCTATACGGAAGTGTTTGTATTCCTATAGAGATGTTATTATTCCTCTATATGGAATTGTCGTCATTTATATTGTAAGTGTCGTAACTTATACTTGATGGGTTATTAGACCACCTTGTTGGGGTCGGCCCTGTATAAGTCATGTAGGTCAAAGGGTTATTAGACCAACCTATTGGGGGTCAGCCATGTGGGTCAAAGGGTTATTAGACCACCCTATTGGGTGTCGGACCAGTCAGCATTATATTATGTGGTTAAGTTAAGGCTGACCTAGTAAAGGTTATTAGGCAAGTCAAGTCAAGTATAAATAGAGTGCGGGAGGCACTCTATTTGATCATTCTATTCTCATACACACTCTTTGGAGAGTGGCGCACTTGTAGAGGAGGAGAAGCTGCTGCTAGGAGATGTCTATCTCTTATGCTTGGGTTGTATCATTGCTCTATCTATCTCTGAGGAAGTTATTGGGGTGTTTCACCTTTATGGTTTTTCCCAAGTAAACTATGTGTCTCTTGTGTGCTTGCATTATTGTGTCCATGATTGATATGATGTAGATATGTTGTACATGTTCTCTCAATTAAGATCCTAGATCAGATTGAAGTAAATTCTAAAAAACTAACATGGTATCAGAGCTATCCTGAAAGAAGGCATGGTATGGCATGCATGACACTTGTTGCACTTGCAATGCTAGGGCTTGATATAGCAAAAACCAGTCATCATAGCACTTTCGCTATAAATCCCTTTCGAAAAATTTGTCAGATCTAAAAATTTTATAGGTCAAAGATAAGATCCCCATGTACCTTGTGTCGAAAGGAAAACTTCTAATTCGTTGTACTTTTTGTTTTATGATTTGTACAATCTAGGGTTTCTTCCTCTTCCAGATCTGAGTCATAAACAGGTAACCTAGGAACAAAGGTCATAACGTGGGATACAAAGCTCCAAATGAAATTTCATAAAAAGTGACAGGTATTGCACGGACTATAATTTCTCAGGCAACTTTTTCAGAGGCCGAAACAGAACCAGTGACACGTGGCATACCGTACAAGTTCGCTCTCCTATTTTATCCCAGAAACAGGTCACGTTGCGACACTTGGCATAACTATCTCTCAGAGAATCCATTTGAGGTCAGACCTATGGGGTTGGAAAGATGACAGGTCAGGCTACCACAGGAACAATTTTAGGACCCTGTGGATTTGTAATTTTGGAATTACACCAGAAACGATCAGGTGCATATTTCTGTCAAAACATAATTGGATTTTGAGCACCTTCATTCATGGCTTCGGGAATTAGGGTTTCGGAGAAAGTTGGAATTTTTGTAATCGGAGACAACAGCTGAATGCTACTCATCAAAATCGAAATTTAGAGACCAAGATCATATTTTTTGGTTGGGAAGAAGGCCGGGCTTGATCAAACCCTAGTTCAGGACTTCGATCGGAAAAGTGGAAAATTAGGGCTTCTGCAAAAGTTGGAATTTTTGAAGTCTGTGACCATGGCTTGAAGCTTCTCCCAAAAATTGAAGTTTAGGGATTTGTATCAAACCTTTTGGTTGGGAAGAAGGGCAGGGTTTATCAAAACCCTAGTTTGGGATCCTATCCAGAAGATCCAGAAGTCTCAAAGGCAATTTTGAGGGGTGAAACTTTGCAGTTTTCAAATTCTGAGTATACCAGGTTGATCAGCTCATCAAGGTGCATCTTTCTATCCTTTCAGAAGTTTGAAATTCAAAGTTTGAACTTTTAGGCTTTCCCTGACAAACCCCAATCCTGCTCCAGATCCAGTTTCTGCAATTCAAGTGGATGGTCACCTGCATAAGTGAAGAAGTTCATGTTTTAGAGGGAGATGAGGCTAAGGCCTTACATAAGAAGATTACAAGCAATCTCGACAGGTATGACTTACAAGTATGTTTCAAATTATGTTCATGGTTAAGTTTATGATATGTTTGTCTTCATATCATTAGGGTTAGTACAATCTTGATTAATTACTAGACTTGTCGTATCACCTTAATAAAATTATGAATACGTGATAGAAGATATTCATTGATTAAGGTTTTGACACTTATGATTGTATTAATGCATTGTGATGTTGTATGAGGTTTATGTTGTTCGCTAACATGAAAGTTAAACCAAGAAAGACAAATTATGTTCTACTTCAAGAACATATGATCATGGTGACATGAAGACAAAGATTCATCCATTGTCATGGGTCACATAGAAGATCTACTTATGAGGTATGTATAACTTGGTTCTACAATGGTTAACTTATGAGACATGTAGGTTACTAGCACAAGTCATTGAAGAGAACCAGAAGACATCATGCGGTTATGTTAGACATAACTAGCTAACATAGTAATCCAGGTATGTTTTTCCTATATCAAGGTAGAATATTACCTTGTGTTAGGATCCCTTATATAAGTATACTCGGTATGATTGGTTATGTTTATTCATAAAGTTCGAAATGTAAGAAATAAAGGGTTTATGCATATTATGTCTCTTATCTTGATTGATGATTTGACTAACCAGAAGAGTCCTATGATCAAATAAGAATATGCATGAGTAAAAGAAGTCTTCCCTGAAACCTTGAATACTAATGTTTATTATTTGTGTTTGAAATGATCATGACTATACATGTTTAAGATTATTGTGTCTTGATAGTATTAAGATTATACTAATGAATGTGTGATTATGTATGAGACCTCGAGGATAACACAATGATGATACTAATAAGCATGCATAGTGATTAAGGATGGATATAAGTTCAAGGATAGGTAATCCAAGAAGAAAAGATCAAGAGGGAGCACACTTTAGTAGTTTCTGCAAGGATGAAGATATTCAGAGGGAGTTGACCACTTCTCACAATCCACATCAGAATGGAGTTACAGAAAGGAAGCAAAGACTGAGAGGGAGTCAACCCTACAACCAAACAAAGATAAGCATTTTAATTGTCATTTCTTGCATATTTGTTTGCTTAAATAATATTGTTCAATGATGTATATGCTTATGTTCCTAGACTTAGGGTGTGTATTATGCATATTAAAATAATTGCATTAATGAACAGTATACTACTAATTTGCATATGATGGGTAAGTGGCCTATGGCACTGTACAACATTCCAATGCTACTTATCTAGAATGAAACCTATTTGTTGAGATATTGGGAGTTGTGCACACTCTTAACAATGTTCTGGTAGAGATTGGAAGGCATCTAGAAAGTTACAGGATATGGATAAATGTTGTATTGAAGCATTGGCTAAAGATAATTGCATGACTCTATGACATATTTATTTATGTGTAAGGATTTGTTATGAAAACTATGATATGTTTCTAATCATGCAATTTAACTTGTTTTGTAGGAAAGATCATATACCATCACCTACAAAAGAAGGACTACAACATTTGTTCAGCAACAAAGTTATCTATTGAAAATATTGAAGATATTGAAGTTCCTAGGATCTGGGAACAATGCCATGATCGAGGAGTACCATTCGATCACGAAGTTGTTTGGGATGTAGTCCTAAGACCTGAAGAGAAGTGTGTAGTGACTTCCAAGTGGATCTACAAGATCAAGCATGCTGCAGATGGAAGCATAGAGAAATACAAAGCGAGATTTGTAGCTCGTGGCTTCTCACAGAAAGAAGGAATCGACTATGAAGAAAATGTTTGCTCCTATAGCCAGGTACACTTCCATCAGATAAGTACTTGCTCTGGCTACAGTGATGAAATGGAAGATACACCAGATTGATGTCAAGATAGCCTTTTTGAATGGTGTGTTAAATTTTGAGCATTAATTCACAATACTCTAGTATCTTTGCTGAGAGAATAACATATATAGTATATCAATGCATGACAATCACAATAAGCATGACAAGCATCACAAGAATCAAAAGCATGAGAGACAAGAGACACAGAGTTTCCGTGGGGAAAACCCTAAGGTGAAAAACCCCACAACTTCCTCAGTGATAGAGAGAGCAATGGCTGAACCAAAGTACAACCAAAATACACTGAGATAGTCTCCTAGTAGCAGATGATCCTCCTCCTCACTAGTGCGCCACTTTCTGAGTGAGAATGAGATACTTTTTCGAGTGATCTAAATAGAGATCACCTGATCTTTATTTATACTAATCTGTTTTCCCAGTGACCTTATGGGGCCGACTTGTCTAGCTAGGTATATCCACATTATAATATATATAATTCAGGGCCAACCCCACATGGTGGTCTAATAACCCATCGGCAAGCACACACACTTGCAACACTTGTCAATCCACATGATGACACTTCCTTATAGAGGAATAACACATCTCTAATAAGGGTACAATAAATACATCAACACTCCCTCTTAACTAGGAAGGTATTTCTCGACAAAAATCTGCTAGACAAGTCTTCTTCTCGAGATCCTCAGGACTTATTACGTGCATCGCAAAACCTCTAGAGAGCATCCTAGGATGTTACGAGCACACGGCTCTACCTATAGGATCTCCCAGGGCCATATTATATGTGACCTCACCACAAAACCTCGCAAGAGCATCCCAGGCTGTTACGAGCACGCAGCTCTACCTATAGGATCTCCCAGGGACAGATTATATGTGGTCACCACAAAACTTCGCAAGAGCATCCCAGGCTGTTACGAGCACGTAGCTCTACCTATAGGATATCCCAGGGACAGATTATATGTGGTCATGGAAAAACCTCGCAAGAGCATCCCAGGACTTATTACGAGCACACAGCCCAACCTATCGGATCTCCCACGGACAGATTATATGCCATAGGACAAAACCTCGAAAGAGCATCTGCCAGATATCCCAGGGCATGAATTACATGCCATAGGAAAAACCTCGAAATACTATCTGCAGATCTCCCAGGGCCAAATTATATGTCCTCCCAGAGCAAAATCTCGAAAGAGCATTTGCTAGATATCCCAGGGCACGAATTACATGCCATAGGAAAAACCTCGAAAGACTATCTGCAAATCTCCTAGGGCCAAATTATATGCTCATCTGCACAACCTGATCCACGGCCATAGAGTATCAACCTGATACTCACCATACATCATCCTAATGTACACATGATCATCCTGATCATCATCACTGCAACATCCTGCTGCATGTCATTTGGAGCAACATCCTGAAGCTCGTCATCCACGATCATCCTGATCATATAATGCATCTACCTAATGCATACCAAGTATCTACTTGATACATATCATCATACATGATCCACCTAATCATACAATGTATCCACTTGATACAAATACAAATACATGATACATATCACCATACATGATCCACCTGATCATACAATGTATCCACCTAATACATATACAGATACATGGTCCAAGCATCCAACATGACGCATACAAAATACATACAAATGATCCTACTGAGCATATCTAGCATCCAACATGATGCATACATACATATACATATAAATGATCCAACTGATCATATCCAGCATCCAACATGATGCATACATACAAAAATGATCCAATTGATCATACAAAGCGGAAACCAAAACATCATCCTGATGTTCATCATCCAGCGCTTACATCCACAGCCATGTGAAGGATCCTCCTTCCAACATGCTTGGAATGGCTTCATCAAATGTGTCCATCACTTCTTCCTCGAAGTGTCCTCGATGTGAAGAACACTAAGCCTCTCCCTGAAGTACTCGAACTTCACCCTGGCTAGTGGCTTTGTCAACACATCTGCAATCTGCTCTTCTGTCGCAACATACAGGAGCTTCACAGCTCCTCTCTGCACCATATCCCTGATATAGTGATATTTGATCTCTATGTGTTTCGAACTATCATGAAACACTAGGTTCTCGAACAGCTTCACACAACTCTCGTTATCACAAAAGATACCAATAGCATCCAACGGGAGATCGAATAACTCAGACAGTAGCTTCCGTATCCATACTGCCTCACAACTAGCTGAACAAGCTGCAACATACTATGCCTCAGCTGTACTTAGTGCTATGCAAGACTGCTTCCTGCTAAACCAAGAGATCACACCCGATCCCATACTGAAGCAACATCTAGATGTGCTCTTCCTATCTGCAGCACTGCCAGCCCAATCTGAATCAACATAACCCTGCAGGTTAAACTTTTGATTTGCTTCATACTTGAGCCCATAATCCACCGTACCCTTCATGTACCTCAGAACATGCTTTACAGCAACCAGGTGAACACTCCTCGGATCTATTAGGAACTGACTCAATGTGTTCACAACAAAGAAAATGTCTGGTCGTGTGTTTGTCAGGTACATCAAGGACCCAATCATCTGACGATACATAGAGACATCAACCGACTCAGATGAAGCATCACATAGAAGCTTCAGATTCGATGCCATAGGTGTGGCCATGGCCTTGAAATCCATCATCCCAAATCTCTTCAGGATATCCATTGTGTAGTTCCCTTGACCAAGGAAGATCCCACCTACACTCTACCACACCTCCATACCTAGGAAATAATGCATCATTCCCAAATCTTTCATATCGAATTCAACAACAAGCTTCCTCTTAGTATCTGTAATCAGTCTGTCATCTCCTATTACAAATAAGTCATCCACATACAGGAGTAGAATCACAGGATTCCCTTCCTCAACCTTGTAGTAAACGTTGGAATCCTATTTACTCTTGGTAAAGCCCAAACTAGATAGGAAACTGTCCATCCTACCATACCAAGTTCTGGGAGCTTGTTTCAAGCCATACAAGGCTTTCTTCAATCTGCATACATATGACTCCCTATCATGTATTTCAAAACCGAGTGGCTACTCCACATATACTTCCTCTTTCTGAGAGAAGCCACGAGCTATGAATCTTGCCTTGTATTTCTCTACACTGCCATCTGCAGCATGCTTGATTTTGTAAATCCATTTGGAAGTCACAACAGACTTCTCTTTAGGTCTTGGGACAACATCCCAAACATCATTCTTCATTATTGATTGGTATTCCTCAACCATGGCATCCTTCCATTCTTTCTTTTCCGCTACTTCTTCATAACTGGAAGGCTCTTTGTTCATAATGTCATAGAGTAAAACAACATAGCTGGTATGTGATCTGGTTCTCTTCTTTGCTCTGTGTTCTTCTTGTGGAATGCCAAATATTTTTTCATCTTGAATGAGATCTCTAGCCCATGTAGGTTTCCTCTTGTGAGAGTTATCCTCGCGGGGTGGATCTACAGGTTCTTGCGGATCTTCAAACTCACGAACAACTTCTGGAACTGCTTCAGTCATGGTAGTGTCTTGAAATCTAGTTTCCTTAGGTTCTTCATAAACTTCGATAGGTGCCTTCCTTGATTTGATGAATGCTGAGTTTTCATCAAATGTTACATCCCTGCTGACATCAATCTTCTTGAACCCTGGAAAGTATATTCTGTAAGCCTTCGAGCTTTCACTGTAACCCACAAAGATACCCTTCCTTCCTGAAGGATCTAGTTTAGTCCTCTTTTCCTTTGGAACATGAGTGTATACTGGACAACCAATTATTCTGAGATGACTGAATTCAGGTTTCTTACCATAAAAGACCTCTTCTGGTGTCTTGTTGTCCAATATCTTGTGGGGTGTTCTGTTCTACACATATACAGCTATTCTAGCTGCTTCTGCCCATAGATGCATAGGTAGATCCTGGTCATGCAGCATTGCCCTTGCTGCTTCCATGATAGTTCTGTTCTTCCTTTCTGCAACTCCATTTAGTTGAGGATTATAAGGAGCAGTCAACTCCCTCTTAATCCCTGAATCACTACAAAGCTTCTTGAAGTCACCTGATGTGAATTCTCCACCATTGTCGGATCTAAATGTTTTGATCTTCTTGTCAGTTTGATTCTCCATCAAGGTTTTGAATTCCTTGAATTTATCAAACACCTCATCTTTGTTCTTCAAGAAGTATACCCAAGTCTTCCTGGAGAAGTCATCAATAAATGAGACATAGTAAACATACCCACTCAGATAACTGGATGACATATGACCACATACATCTGAGTGGATGATTTCCAGGATGTCTTTTGCCTTGCTTTCATTGCTTGGGAAAGCCTTCTTAATGTTCTTACCTTTTGCACACCTTTGCAAACACCTTCATGTTTAGTCTTAATTTTAGGAAGACCCTTTACAGCCTTGCTTGCAATTGGAAGTGCTCTATAGTGCATATGGGCAAGTATTCTATGCCAAAGTTCACTTGGTTCCATGGATTCATGGATCATGGCATGTTCAGGTTGACCCTTCAATTTATACAAACCTCCCGATTGCTCTCCAATCACTACTGCATCATTGATTGTTTTACCCTTTGGCCACATTAGGACTTGGCCATCCACAAATGCAACCCTCATACCTTTTGCATCCAATGCAGAGATGGAGAGTAAGTTCTTCTTGAGCCCAGGTACATAAAGGACTTCTTTCATCTTCAAATATTTTCCAGAATCTAGGTTGTAGGAGGCTTCACCACTTCCTTTGATTTGGTATTGATAATCATCCCCAAGTTTCACCTTATGGGGTGATTCATGTTCATATAGATTCACAAAAGATTCCTTAAACCCAGTCATGTGTTTGGAAGCTCCACTATCAATCAACCAATCATTAACACCATGGGATATGGTACCTGTGAGAGCAGAGATTAGAACATACTCTTCTTCTCTTGATGAGTCAACATCACTATCATCACTTTCTGCCCTAGCCTTATTCTTTGGAGGTTTATCATCCTCGGCAGCATGAGCATGAAACTTTATTTTGTTTCCCTTCTTCTTCTTGCTGGAGTTGTTGTTATTATCCCTTTTGTTCTTGGGGACAATCTGAAGCAAAGTGACCCTTCTCATTGCATGTGAAGCATCTTAAATCCTGCTTATTCTTTTGATAGGATCTCTTGTGGCGAGAGTGCTCCTTCTTGGGATTGCTTATTTTGGTGTGAGCTGCAAGAGCTTGATCTTCACCTCCCATCTTTTCCTCACGAGCTATAAGTCTAGCTTCTTCTTGAGAGCATTCTTCTTGCAATCTATTGAAGGAGATCAACTTCTTTCTTGCACAAATTCCTTGAATAAAGGAATCCCATGACCTGGGTAGGCCATTTAGAGTGGTCATCACCACTTCACCATTCTCCACCATTTCATCCACTGCTTCTAGTTGTTCCTTGATCTGGGAGACCCTTGAAAAATAAGATTGAATGGTTTCTCCATTCTGAATCTTTACTCCTTTCAATTGGTTCTGCATGGTCATCTTCCGATTTATATTCTTCCCTTCAAATAGCTTGGTCAAAGAGTCAAACATCTCCTTGGGTGTCTTAAGCGAAGACACATGGGGTATGAGATGGTCTTTGATAGAATCAGCAATGATTCTCTTTTCCTTGACCAAGTTCTTCTTATGCCATACCTTGGCCTCTTCATCCTCTGGGATAGGGATGTCTTCTTTTATATATGAGTCCAACTCATTCTCTTCCAAGATTAACCCAATCCTATACTTCTAGGCTCGGAAGCTATCAGCCCCTTCAAGCTTATCCTCAAGCTTGGTGTGGAAAGACATCTTAAAGAGTACTTCAAATGGAAATAGAAAAGATTTAGGTCTTACCACTTGAAATGCTGAAAACTGGATCTGGTCTCGGATTAGGGTTTGTCGAAAAAACCCTAAAAATTCAAAATGTGAATTTCAAATTTCTGAAAGGATAGAAAGATGCGCTTTGATGAGCTGATCAACCTCGTGCATTCAGAATTTGAGATCAGCAAAGTTTTACCCTTCAGATTTGACTTTTTGTCCTCCCGGGTTCACTAGGGAGAGTCCTAAATTAGGGTTTGAGTTTCCTGGAGATCTATCTAGCCAAAAATCTCGATCCAAAGCTCTAAACTTCGATTTTTGAAAGGAGCTTCCAGCTGTGTCTTTAGATTCCAGAAATTCCTATTTTTGTGGAAACCCTAATTTTTAGGGCCAAATCTAAAAATGATCAGAATTGAATTCTGATTGGACAGATAGATGCGCCTTGATGAGTAGATTCAATCTACTATACTATTTTTCCAAAATATGTGGAGAGAAACCCAATAAACAAGAAACTCAAGTTTCTGTCATTGCAAAATGTCTTCTTCTCAGGTTAGCTCTGATACCATGTTAAATTTTGAGCATTAATTCACAATACTCTAGGATCTTTGCTGAGAGAATAACATATACAGTATATCAATGCATGACAATCACAATAAGCATGATAAGCATCACAAGAATCAAAATCATGAGAGATAAGAGACACAGACTTTCCGTGGGGAAAACCCTAAGGTGAAAAACCCCACAACTTCCTCAGAGATAGAGAGAGCAATGGCTCAACCAAAGTACAACCAAAATACACTGAGATAGTCTCCTAGTAGCAGATGATCCTCGTCCTCACTAGTGCGCCACTTTCTGAGTGAGAGTGAGATACTTTTCCAAGTGATCTAAATAGAGATCACCTGATCTTTATTTATACTAATCTGTTTTCCTAGTGACCTTATGGGGCCGACTTGTCTAGCTAGGTATATCCACATTATAATATATATAATTCAGGGTTGACCCCACATGGTGGTCTAATAACCCATCGGCAAGCACACACACTTGCGACACTTGTCAATCCACATGACGACACTTCCTTATAGAGGAATAACACATCTCTAATAGGGGTACAATAAATATATATGAAATACATAGATGAAATACATTCCGAAGTTACATATACATCAACATGGTGTAGTCGAAGAGGAAGTGTATGTGGAGCAGCCACTTGGTTTTGAGACACATAACAGGGAATCATATGTGTGCAGATTGAAGAAAGCCTTGTATGGCTTGAAGCAAGCTCTTAGAGCTTGGTATGGTAGGATAGACAACTTTCTATCCAGTTTGGGCTTTACCAGGAGTAAAGCGGATTCCAACCTTTACTACAAGGTTGAGGAAGGCAGTCCTGTGATAGTACTCTTGTATGTAGATGACCTATTTGTGACAGGTGAAGATAGATTGATTGCCGATACAAAGAGGAAGCTTGCTGCCAAGTTTGAGATGAAGGACTTGGGGATGATGCACTATTTTATAGATATGGAGGTGTTGCATAGCGCAAATGGAATCTTCTTTGGACAAGGGAAGTATCCAGTAGATATCTTGAAGAGGTTTGGGATGATGGACTGCAAGGCCATGGCCACACCTATGGCATCGAACCTGAAGCTTCTGTGTGATGCTTCATCTAATCCGGTTGATGTCACTATGTATCGTCAGATAATTGGGTCCTTGATGTACCTGATGAACACGAGGCCAAAATTTTGCTTTGCGGTGAATACATTGAGCCAGTTCCTGAAGGATCCAAGAGGTGTTCACCTGGTTGTTGTAAAGCATATTCTGAGGTACCTGAAGGGTACAGTTGATTATGGGCTCAAGTATGATGCGAATCAAAAGTTTAACTTGGAGGGTTATGTTGATTCAGATTGGGCAAGCAGTGCCGCAGATAGGAAGAGCACTTCTGGGTGCTGCTTTAGTATGGGATCAGGTGTGATCTCTTGGTTTAGCAGGAAGTAGTTTTGCATAGCTCTGATTATAACTGAAGCAGAGTATGTCATAGTTTGTTCGGCTAGTTGTGAGGCAGTATGGATACGGAAGCTACTATTTGAGTTAATTGATCTTCCGCTGGAGGCTACTGGTATCTTGTGTGACAACCAGAGTTGTGTGAAGCTGTTTTAGAACCCAGTGTTCCACGATAGGTCGAAACACATAGAGATCAAATATCACTATATCAGGCATATGGTGCAGAGAGGAGCAGTGAAGCTTCTGTATGTTGCAACGGATGAGCAGATTGCAGATGTGTTGACGAAGCCACTAGCCGGAGTGAAGTTTGAGAACTTCAGAGAAAGGGTCGGTGTTCTTCAGATCGATGACACTTTGAGGAAGAAGTGATGGAGACATTTGCCGAAGCCATTCCAAGCATGTTGGAAGGAGAATCCTTCACATGGCTGTGGATGTAAGCGCTGGATGATGAGCATCATGACGATGCTCCAGTTACTGCTCTGTATATGTATATGCATCATGTTGGATGTTGGATATGATCAGTTGGATCATTTATGTATGTATGCATCATGTTAGATGTTGGATATGATCAGTTGGATCATTTATGTATGTATGCATCATGTTGGATGCTGGATATGATGAGTTGGATCATGTGTATATTTGTATATGTATCAGGTGGATACATTGTATGATCAGGTAGATCATGTATGTTGATATATATCAGGTATGATCAGGTGGATCATGTATTTGTATATGTATCAGGTGGATACATTGTATGATTAGGTAGATCATGTATGATGATATGTATCAGGCAGATACTCTGTATGCATCAGGTGGATGCATTGTATGATCAGGATGATCATGGATGATCATCTTCAGGATGTTGCTCCAGATGACATGCGTCAGGACGATGCAGTGATGATGATTAGGATGACCATGTGTACATTAGGATGATGTATGGTGAGTATCAGGTTGATACTCTGTGGTCGTGTAGAGGTTGTGCAGATAAGCATATAATAGCGCCTTGGGAGGTTTGCAAATTCTCTTGATAGGTTTTGCCGCTCGCATATAATAGCTCCCTGGGAGATCTAGAAAATGCTCTTTCGAGGTTTTTCTTTGGGAGGACATATAATAGTGCCTTGGGAGGTTTGCAGATTCACTTGCTAGGTTTTGCCGCTGGCATATAATAGCTCCCTGGGAGATCTGGAAAATGCTCTTTCGAGGTTTTTTCCTATGGCATGTAAGTAGACCTGGGAGATCTGGATAGGATGAAAAAGGCCTCTGATGCTCTTTCGAGGCATTTCCATGACCACATGTAATAAGTCCTGGAGATCTGGACAGGATGAAAAAGGCCTCAGATGCTCTTTAGGGTTCTTGCTTGACAAGACACTCTTTTAAGGTTTTGTGGTGGGGGTCACATGTAATAATTACTGGAGATCTGGATAGGATGAAAAAGGCCTCAGATGCTCTTTAGGGTTCTTGCTATTCAAGAGACTCTTTTAAGGTTTTGTGACAGTCACATGTAATGTGCTCCTGGGAGATCCGACAAGTAGAGCTGTGTGCTCGTAACGGCCTGGGATGCTGCAGCTAGGTTTTGTGACGCACGTAATAAGTCCTGAGGACTCCACAGTATGGCTAGTGATGATGAAGACCTACAGGTGGTGGGCCTACATCCAGCATGAAAAAGGACTGGCTCTGTAGAAATTCCTATGTCGAGTAGATTCAGAGATTGATTGAGATAGCAGCAGCAGTGACGATGATGATGATCCAGAGAAGAAGACTTGTGCTAGCAGATCTGTGTCAAGAAATACCTTCCTAGTTAAGAGGGAGTGTTGATGTATATGTAAATTCGGAATGTATTTCATATATGTATATTGTACTCCTATAGAGATGGTATTATTCCTTTATATTCCTCTATACGGAAGTGTTTGTATTCCTATAGAGATGTTATTATTCCTTTATACGGAAGTGTCGTCATTTATATTGTAAGTGTCATAACTTATACTTGATAGGTTATTAGACCACCTTGTTGGGGTTGGCCGTGTATAAGTCATGTGGTTCAAAGGGTTATTAGACCACCCTATTGGGTGTCGGCCCAGTCAGCATTATGTTATGTGGTTAAGTTAAGGTCGACCTAGTAAAGGTTATTAAGCAAGTCAACTTAAGTATAAATAGAGTGTGGGAGGCACTCTATTTGATTATTCTATTCTCACACATACTCTTTGGAGAGTGGCGCACTTGTGGAGGAGGAGAAGCTGCTACTAGGAGATGTCTATCTCTTATGCTTGGGTTGTATCATTACTCTATCTATCTCTGAGGAAGTTATTGGGGTTTTTCACCTTTATGGTTTTCTCCAAGTAAACTCTGTGTCTCTTGTGTGCTTGCATTATTGTGTCCATGATTGATATGCTATAGATATGCTGTACATGTTGTTCTCTCAGTTAAGATCCTAGATCAGATTGAAGTAAATTCTGAAAAACTAACAAATTAAATATTGAAGAGATGCATTTTTTATTAGATGAATGAGTAATGTTATGAGTAAACTATAAAAGCTTAATGAAATAGCAGATTTATGAATCATATTATGATAATTGAGGACACTACTACTAATATATGTTTGTGAGAAATGTGTGTAGCGGCACGTGAAATGGTTCATCGACATACACACAAGGGAATTGAAGAGTCGTAGAGTACGGATAAATCACACACGAGGAGAGTGACAACAATGTCGACTTCCAATGGAATACCACGCATGAGTAGAGAAACATGGATCCTCTTACTCGTGAGAAGCATGAGGTCGTGCGGGTGGGCCACAATGGAGTTGGTCATGTATGAGTTGAGGGGCATGCAGTAAGAATGAACTGAATCCTTAGTGCCATTAGTCCCTAATAGCATGTAGACGGAGGATAGAAGGTAATGGATCCTGAAATCTCTACATGAAGTTCCCGCAAGTCAAAATGAAAGGATATCGGCAGAAGGGCCCGACGATGTGGTACCGTGCCGAGAATGGAAAGAGTGGACGCAAGGAACCAATGATGTGGTACCTTACCGAGAAATGGAAACGACATATGACTGGACTCAATGGAGTGGTACCATGTCAGGTAAATGAATTTAAGGAACGGGAAGGCCCAACGGCATGGCACCGGGATCCTAGTAAAAATGATTGTTAAACTAAATTTCATAAAGACGTATAAATTTGCACCTAGAACATTTACTTAGAAAAATGCATTTTAGTATTGTAAACAATAGAAATTAGTACTTGAGTCAATTGCACATAAAAGATTATGTTAGCATTTAAAATAATATTAATTGTTAGTTATGCATTTGCACATAAAATATTATTTTGGCATTTAAAATAATAGCAATGGTTATTTAGGCATTTGCACATACAATAATATTTTGAGTAGTTAAAATAATATAAATCGTTATTTAGGAGCAAAATAGAATCTCAAGTATAGACACCTAGTCAACTCCACCTTTACCACAAATTTAGGAGTTAGGTGAAACATCTCGGAGACAAACATGAGCAAACTTAGGAATGTTGGAGCATCTTCTAGAAAAAATGACACATGGATGGGTGAGTCTTGTTTAATTAGAAATTTAATAAAATAAATATTATTGCATGGAGGGACATGTGTCGCAAGGGATTTTCCTACTTAAGGAAGGCCTTGGGAAGGGAGAAGGGACCCTTTTTTGGATGGATATCGTAATTCTTGTAATATATGCGACTTGCTGCTATTAGGGTTTGGCTAGAAATTCTTGTGGGGGGGAACCCATTGAGGAGTTTCTTTAAAGGTGCGTGTGAGCTTTACGACCCAAAGCTTGGGGGAGGCCATGCGACTGAAAGCATGATCCTATGGTTGGGTGGCAAAGCTAACGGTTGCTTTGCCTATGGTTAAACGAGCTTTTCTGGAGGGATCCTACGGAAGACGCGGACGGTAATGGATCAACTGGATCGGGTTGATAGGTTATGGTTTTATTTATATTTGCTAAGCTATTTAGTTAATTTATTTTATATATCTAGCAATTATGCTTTCTAATCTCTTGTGTATAAAGTTGTTGAGTTTCAGGTTAAGACGGAAGGGCCCTACAGGAGGGGCCCTATAATGATTGAATGAAAATACTTCATAAATGAAAATAATGAATGATAGATATACTCAACTGACTGAGATATTATGATGAATGATGAAAAGAATTCAGAAATGAAAATAATAAATGATAGATACACTCGAATGACTCAGATATTATGATGAATGATGAAAAGACTTCATAATTGAAAATAATGAATGATAGATATACTCGACTCATTGAGATGTTATGATGGATGATGAAAATATTTCATTGTGCAACGTTATTTAATTTGTGCTTTGAGCGTGTGTGTGCAGTAGCAAGTAAAACGATTTACCGACTGAGTGACAATGGAAAATAGGAGTCGTAAGAACGGAAAACATACATAGGGGTACGACGATGTTGACCCTGAATTAGCACTCCATGCATGGGTCGTAAGCTTGTGAGCTCGCCCGGGGAAGCGTGTATCGTATGGGCAAGGCTACAATGATTTGGTCGTGTACGATGAGTTGAGAGGCACATAATAAGGAGAGCCTTATCCCTCAGCCGCCCTTAGTCTCCAAGGAATTGTACTCGAGAGGTTGCGGTAACGATTTCTCGATCGCTACATAGCTCTCCCACCAGAGAAAAATGAAACTGTGAGAAGGACCCGTCGAACGGGTACATAGACAAAAAAAGGTAAGGATTATTAGTCATTTAATCATGCATACATAATTGAAATCACATATATATAGTAAAGAAAACCAATAAAAGAGATATGTGATTTTGCTATTATTTTGGAAAATGAGAAAATTTGAAATAGATTGAAAAATCTAACTAAAAGAAATATTCCATTTTATTATTATTATTATAGAAAAAGAAAAAAATGTGAAAAAGAGTTATGTCCATTTTTACTATAACAATTATGAAAAAAAAATAATTTTGAATAAACAAATTATGGAGCAAAACATAACTAGAACTCTTGTAGATAATTCTCTCGTGTTTCTTGGAGTTGGGTTGAGCTTGACCGAGGATTGGGAGATCCCAATGAGAAGCTTAGGCATTTTATGTTCTTATGACCCCAAACTGCTCGGGGGTTTGAGGGAAAGAAGAGTATCCCTGATACGGTAGGGAGGTCAACTGAGAGGTCTCTCGGTAAATCGCCAAGGCTGGAAGTAAATCATGAAGACTAGATGTGACTCAGATCGGACGCAACTACAACATGCTCCTCGCCGTGCACTCGAACTTTAAACAGGTTTGAACTTTTAGATTTATTTCTCCTTCCCTTTTTCTGGTTTATATTAAAGATTTTAAATATATATCTCTCATCAAAATGAATTTTCACTTGTTATCACCAAGGGCAAATTGTAAATGCATGGGTCAGATTCAGATTTACTGTGTATAAATTTGTACGGGTTAACTAAATTTCAGTTGTTATGACCATAGGCAAATCGTAAATGCATGGGTTAGATTCAGATTTATTGTGTATAAATTTGTACGGGTTAATTAAATTTCAGTTGTTACCTCCGTAGGCAAATCGTGAATGCATGGCTCAGATCCATTTTTACTGTGTATATACTATAAATTACTAGATTCTAAATCTATGTTCTAAAGATTTATTTGAGATATTAAGATCAATATTTCCATATGCAAGTTTTATTTATGTTATTGTGTTTTCCTCCTAGATTTGTTTTAGTCAGTAAATATGTTAATGAAAATTCTGTTGGTAGGATGTTAGAGTCGATGGGATCTCATGTCGCTTTAGAATAAAATATAGAGTAAAAAAGAATCTGGGTTTAATTTTTATTTAAGAGTATAAAATACCATCGATTCATCTATGTGAACAGAAACCGAGTTAGGATTTTCGATATTGTTTTCGCATCTGTGTGTGCCTTTAGCCAGAACACTAAGAATGCAGGTTATAATACCGTGCATCATTTCTAAAAATCCTGAAGGGCTAAACGATTTAGATCGTGCCATTTTTCGTTATTGCAGAAACAGTTCGATGATTGAACTTGTATTTCCTATCGTAGCTTATAGCTTATGAGAGAAATCATTTAACTCAATCTTTCTTTCATTATTTTTTTGTATGAACAATGTAATCTGGAATATGAGATCTTTTTCTCTGCTTGTCAATTTTTTTTATTTATTTTTCTGAAGAATGAGATCTGGAAATGGAATCATTATCTCTGTTCTTTGTTTTTACCCATCCACTTTTATGAATTCGATTGAGGTAAATTTCACCTCTACAAAGGTGTTCTGTACAACGAACAAATTCTCCCTGTGGTTAGGTTCTCATTTCTGAACTCGATCAGTGCAACTCACTTTACCTTGAAGGTCTGGAAAGTAGATCCCTGTATCTCTGTTTTTAACATTTTATTTTTTATATATTGGCGTGATCTAATTCTTGTTCTCTCCATCTAGAAATCAGACTCTTAACTTCTGTCCTATAACCATTTGCTTCCTTGAACCCGACGATAAGACTTACCCTTGTCATTATCATTATTAGATCGAACGACTTACTGAAGCCAGTCCGATCCTTGTGGGTGGGCAGCTTAACTCTGCGCAAACGTATTTTGGTAATCTCTGTAGATGAATCCGGAATATTTTTTTCATTTGATCTCCGTGTTGAAGTCATATAGATCTCACTGTAATATCAAATCCATTGTGTTTTTATTTCATTACAGTGATAACCAATGTGCCCAGCTCACGATAATCTTACTCTTCTCCATTGTTAATTTAATCTTGGTGTTGGTCATTATAGTCATATAGATCTCACTGTAATATCAAATCCATAGTGTTTTTATTTCATTTCTGTGATAACCAATGTACCCAGCTCACGATAATCTTACTCTGCTCCATTGTTAATTTAATCTTGGTGTTGGTCATTATAGCGGTGACACGTTTACCATATCCTCACACCTATGTATCTCCATTTCTTTGCTCAACTACTACGCCCAATTGGAATACATAATAAACTCAGTATTAATCATATTTCTCGAGGGCTGTGATAGTTTGAGATAAAAAAATGGCCTTTTAAGAGATGTACTACAAAAATATGAGATATATTAAAATATTATGAGTTGGGAGTTTTATGGAGTAGGTACATATGACAAGTCACCTCCCACACTATTTTCTATGCACACTATAAATAACTATGGTTGAGTTACTTTTCAAAATTCACTAGAAATAAAATTAATAAAATAACTCTACATTGATGTGACTAAGATTCGTTGTAAATTCCCAAAAATTTATTGTCCTTTAGCATTTATTTGTCTTGAACTTGCAAATGAAATTAAATAATAAAAAACATTTTTAAGAGTTATTTTTTGAATTTTATGTTGTTTTTTATATTTAATATTTTTCTCATGAATTTAATATAATGTAATTTAATTGAAAATTTATTTACATGTAAAATGTTAATAATATTATTATAATCCACATTACATTATTATTATTATTCCTTCTTCATTAAATCTATTATTATTCTTTATTCAATAAATCTATATTGGTAAATTAATATCAAAATCATAAATTTATATGCATAATTAACATACAATTTTTATATTAATATCATTCATGAATTTAATTTATTTTAAAAGTGCAGAGATATATATATTAGTTTGACATTATAATATTAAATAAAATGGAGTGAATATATAATTAAAAATTAAAAATATGAAAATGACAAAAATATTATTTTATGAAAAAATGTGAAATATATATATTAGTTTAACATTATGATATTAAATAGAATGTAGTGGATATATAATTTAAAATTAAAAAGATAAAAATGATAATATATTATTTAAAAAAAATGTGAAATAACCTTTTTTATGAATTATGAGTATTTTATTTGAAAATGACAATAATATTATTTTATGAAAAGACTATCATTATGAGCACTTTACTTTATGACTTAAAAGTACTTACACCACTATCTTGGTTAACTATGTGTTTTCATCCACCATAGAAAATTTGACAAATAATCATTCTTAACTCATGCAATGTCACCTCAACCATGGGAGATGATGTCATCTACTAGAATGTGATTGATTGTTTTTTATAGTACATTTTCTTTGTTTTGAGGCCATTTTTTGACCTCAAAATCTCTCTAATGATTACTTTAATAGAGCTTTTTGTTTCCAAAAATTATATAAATATAAGTCTTATCATCTTTGAATGCGAACTCCAAAATTACTTCATGAGTACTTCATGTTCAAACACTATTTAAACAAATCTCATTACCTTGAAATGTGTGCGCCAGACTTAACTTGGAATGACTTGTGGACATGAAGAGTGTATAAGAGCGAACCCTCTTATCATGGAGTGTATCTCCATATCTTCTTTTGTATGAGGGAATAAATCTTTTTATTAGCTTAGTAAGTATTTGTGGTAGTGGTAGTTGATAATTGTGGAATAGAGATTTTTATATATGTATTCACGATATAGAATATAATATATATTATTATTATTATGAAGAATGGATAACATGTAACAAACCATATAAATGTGGATGAATCAGCATAGATCCAAATCCTAGGGTCTATCATGCGTCGAGAGGGATCAAATCTTCTGAAGTGCAAACCTCTCTTTGAATAGCTTCTTGAGTGCAATACCCGAGCCACCTAATCCTAAGCTCTAAAGTCTCTAGTTTAATTCTCATATTTACTTTTTACTTTGTATTAAAAGTAAAAAGTAAAGTGTCTAGTTTAAGTCTCATATTTATTTTTTACTTTGTATTAAAAGTAAAAAGTAAAGTCTCTAGTTTAAGTCTCATATTTACTTTTTACTTTGTATTATTATTTTTTGTTTATGACTATTGTATTCAAGCAGAGAGTATAAGCACACATAGAGATATAATCAAGACAGGAGAGATGAGTCAAATGTATCCAACTGATTATATTCATCTTGATAGGTATATTTATACATCTTACATGTGGTTGGAGCGGTTGCACCCGCTCCAATGGCTTCTTTAACTATACTATTACATAGTAACTAGTGACAATTAAGGAACCCGAAGGGTCCCCTCCAACATCTTCCCCACCTCAAAATCTTTCTTTGTCTCGAAGAAACATGAACAACCATGAACTGCGATTCCTTTAGTCTCTGTCAGCAGTCTCGTAGTGGCCAATAGACCTGCTTACCCCTTTCACCTTCCTGCTGGATTCTCTTCCATGATCCACGAGCTTCTGGGCTTCTATGCTCTGCCATTACACCAACTCACCAACTGCTTGAAGAATGTCTGAAATGACATTGAATAGATGTTTATGTGTGTGAGTACCGGGGGACTTGATCAAGCTAAGTGTTCTTTTGTCATTATTAACGTGAAGTGCTTTTCCTGTGTGGTATAGATGTCTTTTGCTTGAATACATGCTTTTCGTAGACTTAACTGTCGTGAGGTTTCCTGTAAGTTTCGAATGTGTCATTGTTACTTGTGGTCGATACCGATTGATATTAGTCGACTGATGACTTGTAGTTTTGACTGACTTGATTCGACATGACTTACTTGACTCGACCTGATGACTTGTAGTTTTGACTGACTTGATTCGACATGACTTACTTGACTCGACATGATTTACTTGACTGGACATTACTTACACTAGTCAGCAAGAAACCGACTCGATTTACAACTTTTATGAATATACATGATCCAAATAAGCTTTGAACATCCATTTTTTCAACTTATTTTCAATGACGTGACACTTTGTACAACATCATAGCCACTTTAACCAAAGAGTACTAAAGACATGACTAAGTATTATACAGGACCAACTATCTTTTGCATATCGACTAAAATACAATCGACTAAAATACAAAGCAACTTTAATAATATGTCGACATTGACATTTCGACCATATTTTACATCGACCAGTTTAACATATTCGACGCAAAAGTACTAATGACCATATTGTTCCTCGACTAAAAAGTGAGGTGACTCAACGAAAAACCTTTTACATTGACCATGGACTAATAATTTTCAAAGCTTCCACCGTATAAAAGTTATATCGACCGAAGAAAGTAGTATCGACGTATTATTTGGTATCGACCATTGTTTGATTTTGACCCACTTTATACATAATACTGAAAAAGTTATTATATGGACCATTGTATAACATGACTGAACTTAGAGAGCAGATGCGTCGATGAAGATTTTAACCTCGAACTTATCGACCAAACGTTTATTCCTCGACCATTGGTGCAATTGACAGCCACGTCGATAGATGCTGCAAGTCGACAGTTGTTTGGTTGATGCATAAATTGTCGATACTTCCTTCTAGTGTCCATTGGACGAGAAGTTCTCCAGTTGGTCACGCAAAGCATCCAAACGATGAAGACATGGCCAACTGAGTTTCCTGCATCCATTATTGGTCGGTTTTTATTGTGCAGAGATCACTTTGGATGAAAATGGTCGGCAACTGCATGAGGAATGGGAACATTTCACGAGCTTGGGCGTTCATCCATGAGCATGCAAGCAATCTTTAAATTTTTCCTGGAAGGGTTCCTTCATATCCTTACGATCTCGTTCACATTTGGTTGACTGCATAATGTGGGCGAATTCTTTTCCTTTGCACAGACAGATATACTCTCCATCCTTAGTTTGGCGATGGACCATTCATAACTCACATTTGAAATGGTGGTGATCAACAAAATTGCTAGCCGACAATACTGTATATGCTTTCGGTGAATAGATTAGCAAGGAAAGATACCAGACAACGTTCAAAACAGCTGCCATGTTATGGAATGCCGCAACATATATCAATGATTGACATGATATTGACTGCTTTTATACACAGTAAGCTTCGACCGTTGTCGCTTCACATATTGTGATGGATATGCTCATGCATATTTAGACTCGCTCAAACAGTGATGCGGTTGAGTTCCAATGAATTACATGACACAATAAAATCCAGAAACTCACATACTATAAGCAAGGTGCAATCAATCCCTATGCAACCCTTATGCTGGAGTAACAAAAATAAGTTCGGTGTATTTAAGAAACTATCAAATTCTTACCACCAACGCTTCTGTTCAGCACTTCTAATCCTGCTATCGACTGGCATGCAACGGACTGTGGATCGACTATGAGCGGTTTTTTATCGTATTAGTGTAATCATAATCATTTGACATCCATCGACGTGAATATTGAGCAGCCTTTAATTCATTTTGCAGGTTTTCGTTCAGGTTTGAACCGGTCCTCTTTTGCTCCTGCTGTCACCCAACCAAAAGAGAACGACAACGGTGCCACAAGTTGTAAGCACACACAAAGATATAATCAAGACAAGAGAGATGAGTCAAATGCATCCAATTGGCTATATTCATCTTCATAGGTATATTTATACATCTTACATGTGGTTGGAGCCCTAACTAATGACAATTAGGGAACCTGAAGGGTCCCCTCCAAAAATGACTGACGTAATATTTATCACCTAATCCTAAGCTCTAAAGTCTCTAGTTTAAGTCTCATATTTACTTTTTACTTTGTATTATTCTTTTTTGTTTATGGCAGACATAATATTTATTACTTTTACTTTGTATTATTTTGTTACTCGACAAACACTCCACAAACTCGACAAACACACACATGTTACAAGATCTCCCTCGTACTGGCTGTAGAGCACCTCTTGGCGCAAAAAGTTAAGTCTCTAGTTTAAGTCTCATATTTACTTTTTACTTTGTATTATTCTTTTTTGGTTTATTGCTGACATAATATTTACCACATAATCATAAGCTCTAAACTAGACAAATACTCTAAAGTTTCAATTTATTTTTTACTTTGTATTAAAAGTAAAAAGTAAAGTCTCTAATTTAAGTCTCATATTTACTTTTTACTTTGCATTATTTTTTTTGTTTACTTTGTATTATTTTGTTACTTGGACTCGACAAACCCACACATGTTACAAGATCTCCTTCATACTAGGTTGTAGAGCGCCTCTCGATGCAATTATGAAAACATAAAAAGTGTATTTAAGTTTTATTTATAAAAATATTTGTGGTAATGGTAGTTAATAATTGTGAAATATAGATTTTTATATATTCATGCATAGAATAAAATTTATATTATTATTATTATGAAGAAAGGATAACACGGATCAAAATATATAATGTGGATGAATTATGAAAAGAGAAAAAGTGCATTTAAGTTTTATTTATAAAATTATTTGTGGTAGTGGTGGTTAATAATTGTGAAATAGAGATTTTGATATATGTATTTATGCATAGAATATAATTTATATTATTATTATGAAGAAATGATAACATGTATCAAAATATATAAATGTGGATGAAATTATGAAAAAGGAAAAAAGTGTGTTAAGCTTTGTTTTTAAAAAGAATTGTAGTTAGGAAAATAGTGAAAATATAAATATGTTACGTTAAATATATCGATGTGGTTGAATTATAAAAGAAGAAAAAGTGTATTTGAGTGTCGTTATAAAAAAAATGTTAGGATGAAAATGGTAGAAACATCAGTATATATATTTATGCTTAAGTTCGGGAAAGAGAGAAACCATAGATTTAGTAGAATTATAAATCTATCTTATCAATTATATTTTTACGCTTGAGTTATGAAAATGGTGGAAGTATAAATATATTCTATTAAAAATCTATATATGTGTTTGAGTTATGAAAGGTGAGGAGCTTATATTTGTAAGTTCATAAATCTATAATCGAGCTTAGTATGGAGGAAATACGAATAAAAATATATTCAATTGTAATTGTATTTCAAGTTACGAAAATGAGGAACTAATTATAATGTCCTTAAAACTGTAAAAATTTAAAAATTTTCCCGTATACCTTAACACTGTTTATTTAAGTAGATGTTCAGTAAATTAACTTCAGCACTGGGAAAATAACTAGAAGATTTATTAATGTAATGAAGGAAATGCATAGTTCATATTTCTACTCATGGCTTATGGTATGATGTATCTACTATGGTTGGTTTTACTTTAATGGTTTTGCGAAAGTGGTGAAATTGAAATTCTGTCTTTATGAACCATATTGGATTTATGGTAATTAACTCAGTCTAATCGATCGTTTTGTCACTTGGTTGAAATCTTTAAGGGTCTCTTATACCTGTATCTGGATTTGCATATTATTTCTTTTAAATGTTGTAACTATGTGTTTACTTTAAACTTAAATGGATTAGCTTAGATATATGTAAGTTACTGTGTTTTAATGATCCTTAATTGCTTTGAGGGGATGGACTTGGTGGTATTGGCCTGGCTTACTTAGCATTTCATGCTAAAGTCTACTTCAATATTTTTTTTGTAGGTGATTCTTAAAGGCCATTTAAGGTCTATTTCCTAGGTTCTAAATATATATGTAAGAGGTTAATAATATGGTTTTTGATCCATATTAAAAATGTAAAGCTTGCAATGTAAATGTAGTTTACCACTATATGGAGTGGGTTTATAATTTAAATGATAGTGGAATGGATAGCGCATTCAATGGTCTAGCCTTTCGATATGGGCTCTAGTTGTATGGCATTAAGGTACTAAACCCTAAGGGTTGCTTGACCTACTACAATATCGCATCACTTTGTTGGAGGGGAAGGAAGAGCAAGTCTCTTCTGGTTTTGGTGGCGCCTATGGTAGGACTCGACCTGCTAATGCTCTCAACCAGTTAACAGGGATTTCATAGGGTACCTTCGATACTATTGTGTTTTTTTCCATGATTTACCACTGTATTGTTTCGTTTGTAGATTGTAACTTAATTTGTTTGTTTTGAACTTGCCAGGGCCTCGGCAATGTGGTTCGAGCTAGGCATGGGGAATTTGTAGCTATGGAGTTCATTGTTAATTTTGAGCATCAATTCAATATGATCTAGGATCTTATCTGAGAGAATAACATGTACAACATATCAAGCATATCAAACACAACAAGCAATCATAAGAGACAATAGACACACATAGTTTCCTTGGGGAAAACCATAAAGGTGAAAAACCCCAATAACTTCCTCAGAGATAGATAGAGAAATGATACAAAACCCAAGCATAAGAGATATTCTCCTAGCAGCAGCTTCTCCTCCTTCACTAATGCGCCACTCTCCAATGAGTGTGTGAGTGAGAAAGCGAATGATGAAATAGAGTGCCTCCCGCAATCTATTTATACTTGACTTGACTTGACTAATAACATTACAAGGTCGGCCTCAACTTAAGCACATAACATAATGCTGACAGGGCCGACCGCCAATAGGGTGGTCTAATAACCCTTTAACCCAAATGACTTATACAAGGCCGACCCCATCAAGGTGGTCTAATAACCCATCAAGTATAAGTTACGACACTTACAACATAAATGACGACACTTCTATATAGAGGAATAATAACATCTCTATAGGAATAAAATATACATATATGAAATACATTCCAAGGTTACAAATACATCAACACTCCCTCTTCACTAGGAAGGTATTTCTCGACACAGATCTACTAGCACAAGTCTTCTTATCTGGATCATCATCACTAGATCATTGTCATCGAATCATCATCATTGCCACGGCTGCTGCTATCTCAATTAATATCTGATCTACTTGTCATAGGAAGTTCTACTGAGCCAGCCCTTTTCCATGCTGGATGTAGGCCCACCACCTATAGGTCTTCATCATCAGTGGCCATACTGTGGAACCTAGGACTGATTACGTGCATCAACAAAACCTAGTGCAGGCTATAGGATCTTTTACATGTTGACCTTCACAAAACCTACTCAGAGCATCCCAGGATGTTACGATCACACCGCTCTACCTGTTCAGATCTCGACAGAGCATCCCAGGCTGTTATGAGCACACCACTCTACCTGTCCAGATTTTAAAGGATCTTTTCTATGTGAAATTTCGTAAAACCTACTCAGAGCATCCTAGGATGTTATGAGCACACTGCTCTACCTGTCTGGATCTCGATAGAGAATCCCAGGCTATTACAAGCACACCGCTCTACCTGTCTGGATTTTAAAGGATCTTTTCTATGCGAAACTGTAGAAAAACCTACTCAGAGCATCCCAGGATGTTACGAGCACACCGCTCTACCTGTCTGGATCTTGATAGAGCATCCCAGGTTGTTACAAGCACACCACTCTACCTGTCCAGATTTTAAAGGACCTTTTCTATGCTACCTGCACAACCTGTCCATGACCACAAAGTATCAACCTAATAATCAACAAACATCATCTTGATGTATACATGATCAACCCAATCATCATCACTACATCGTCTTGATGCATGTCATCTAGAGCAACATCCTGAAGTTCATCATTTGTGATAATCCTAATCATCATGAGAGCATCATCCTGATGCATGTCATCTGGAGCAACATCCTAAAGCTCATCATTTGTGATCATCCTGATCATCATCATAGCATCATCCTGATGCATGTCATCCAGATCATCGTCCCGATACTCATCATTCATGATCAACCTGATCATACCATGCATCCACCTGATGCATACAATGTATCTTCCTAATACATATCATCATACATGATCCACCTAATCATACAATGTATCTAACTGATACATACACAAATACATGATCCACCTGATCATATAATGTATCCACTTGATACATATCATCATACATGATCTACCTGATCATCCAAGTATCCACCTGATACATGTACAAATACATGATCCACTTGATCATGTAATGTATCCACTTGATATATATACAAATACATGATCAACCTAATCATATCAAGCATCCAACATGATGCATATACAAATGCATGATCCAACTGATCATATCAAGCATCCAACTGATGCAAATAGAGCAGTAACTAGAGCATCGTCCTGATGCTCATCACACAACACTTACATCCATAGCCATGGGAAGGATCCTCCTCTTACCATGCTTGGAATCACTCCTGCAAATGTGTCCATCACTTCTTCCTCGAAGTGTCACCAATCTGAAGAACAACAAGCCTCTCTCTGAAGTATTCGAACTTCACTCTGGCTGGTGGTTTCGTCAACACATCTGCAACCTGCTCATCCGTCACAACATACAAGAGCTTCACTGCTTTTCTCTGCACCATATCCCTGATATAGTGATATTTGATCTCAATGTGCTTCGACTTGTTCTGGAACACCAGGTTCTTAGACAGTTTCACACAACTCTGGTTGTCACAAAAGATACTAGTAGCCTCCAACGGGAGATCAAATAACTCAAATAATAGCTTTCGGAGCCATACTGCCTCACAACTAGCTGAACAAGCTGCAACATACTCTGCTTCGGCTGTACTCAGTGCTACGCAAGACTGCTTCCTGCTAAACCAAGATATCACACCTGATCCCATACTGAAGCAACACCCAGAAGTGCTATTCCTATTTGCAGTACTACCTGCCCAATCTGAATAAACATAACCCTCTAGGATAAAATTTTGATTCGCATCATACTTGAGCCCATAATACTCTGTACCCTTCAGGTACCTCAGAATATGCTTTACAGCAACTAGGTGAACACTTCTCGGATCCATCAGGAACTGGCTCAATGTGTTCACCATGAAGCAACTATCTAGTCTCGTATTCATCAGGTACATAAAGGACCCAATCATCTGACGATACATAGTGACATCAACCGGATCAGATGAAGCATCACACAAAAGCTTCAGGTTCGATACCATAGGTGTGGCCATGGCCTTGCAGTCCATCATCCCAAACCTCTTCGAGATCTCTACTACATACTTCCCTTGTCCAAGGAAGATCCCATCTGCACTCTGCCACACCTCCATGCCTAGAAAATAGTGCATCATCCCCAAGTCCTTCAGGTCTTGGGACCACATCCTAAACATCATTCTTCATGATCGACTGGTACTCTTCGATCATTACTTCATCCCGGATCCTAGGAACTTCAGATTCTTCAATAGATAGCTTTGTTGCTGGAGTAAATGTTGTAGTCCTTCTTTTGTAGGTAATGGTATACGATCTTTCCTACAAGACAAGTTAAATTGCATGATTAGAAACATCTTATAGTTTTCAGAACAAATTCTTACACATAAAAAAATATGTCATATAGTCATGCAATTAATTTATCCAATGCTTCAATACAACATTTATCCATATCCCGTAACTTTCTAGATGCCTTCCAATCTCTACCAGAACATTGTTAAGAGTGTGCACAACTCCCAACATGTCAGCAAAGAGATTTCATTCTACATAAGTAGCAATGGAATGTTGTACAGTGCCATAGGCCACTTACCCATTACATGCATATTAGTGGTATACTGTTCATTAATGCAATTATTCTAATCTGCATGATACACAACCTAAGTCTAGGAACATAAGTATATACATCATTGAACAGTATTATTTAAACAATCAAATATACAAGAAATGACAATTCAAATACTTATCTTTGTTTGTTTGTTGTGTGGACTCCCTATCAATATTTGATTACCTGTCCTTGAACTTATATCCATCCTCGATCATTATGCATGCTTACTAGTATCATCATTGTGTTATCCTCGAGATCTCATACATAATCATACATTCATTAGTATAATCTTAATACTATCAAAACACAATAATCTTAAACATGTATAGTCATGATCATTTCAAACACAGATAATAAGCATTAGCATTCAATGTTTCAGGGAAGACTTCTCTTACTTTTGCATATTCATATTTGACCATAGAACTCTTTTGGTTAGTCATATCATAAATCAAGGTAAGAGACATAATATGCATAAACCCTAGATTACTAAAACTTGAAACTTCATGAGTAATCATTATCAATTATATAGAAGTATAAGATCCTTACATAGGGTAGGATTCTAACTTGATATAGGAAAAACATACCTGGTCATCATATTTCTAGTTATGTCTAGCAATGTTTTTCTTGTTCTCTTCAATGACCTGCATAACTCATAAGTTAACTATTGTAGAACCAAATTATACATACCTCTATGTGATCCATGACTATGGATGAGTCTTTGTCTTCATGTCACTATGGTCTTGATCTAGGACTTGATTTGTACCTTCATGTTAGCGGATAACATTCTCCTCATACAACACCATAGTGCATTAGTACAATCATAATACAATCATAAGTGTCATAACCCTAATCAATGAGTGTCTTTTATCATGCATTCATACTTTTACTAGGGTGATAAGACAAGTCTAAAATTAAACAAGATTGTTACTAAACTCAATAACATGAAGACAATCATATTATAAACTTAATCATGAACAGATTTCAAAACATACCTGTAATTCATACCTGTCAGACTGCTTGTAGTAGTTGTTGTTGTTGTTCCTTTTGTTCTTAGGACAATCTGAGGAAAAGTGTCCTCTCCTTGGTATGTGCTGTGAGAGCTTGATCTTCATTCCCCATCTTTTCTTGTCGAGCTATAATCCGAGCTTCTTCCTGCGAGCATTCTTCTCATAGCCTGCTGAAAGAGATAAGTTTCTTCCTAGCACAAATTCCTTGGATGAAGGAATCCCATGACCTAGGAAGGCCATTAAGAGTGGTCATTACCACTTCTCCATTATCTACAGCTTCAAGTTGTTCTTTCATCTGGGAGACCCTTGAAGAGTAAGACTGCATGGTCTCCGCATTCTGGATCTAGATGTTCTTTAGTTGATTCCTCAATGTCATCTTTTGATTTATGTTCTTCCCTTCAAATATCTTGGTCAAGGAATCAAACATCTCCTTAGGTGTCCTTAGCGAAGACATATGGGGTATGAGATAGTGCTTAATAGAATCAACAATGATTCTCTTGGCTTTGACTAAGTTCCTCTTGTGTAAGGCCTTAGTCTCTTCTCCCTCTGGGACAGGAACCCCTTCACTTATGTAGGTTTCCAACTCACTCTCTTCTGGAATTAACCCAATCTTATACTTCCATCCTCGGAAGTTATCAGCCCCTTCAAGCTTATCCTCAAGCTTGGTGTGGTGAGCCATCTTAAAGAGTACTTCAAATGAGATAGAAAATATTTAGGTCTTACCACTTGATTTGCAGAAATCTCGATCTGGAGCTGGATTAGGGTTTGTTAGAGAAAACCTAAAAATTCAAACTTCTGAAAGGATAGAAAGATGCGCCTTGATGAGCTGATCAAGCTGTTATACTTAGAATTTGAAAACTGCAAAGTTTCACCCCTCAAATTTGCTTTTCAAACTTCTAGATTCACTAGGGAGGACCCTGAATTAGGGTTTGATTTTCCTGGAGCTTCATCCATCCAAAAAGTTTGATCTTGGTCTCTAAACTTTGATTTTTCAGAGGAGCTTCCAGCCATGGTCTCAGATTTCATAAATTCCAATTTTTGCAGAAGCTCTTATTTCCGGCTTCATTAGAGAGGACCCCAAACTAAGGTTTGATTTTCCCGGAGCTTCACCCAACCAAAAAGTTCGATCCAAATCTCTAAACTTCGATTTTTCCTAGGAGCTTCCAGCCATGGTCTTAGATTTCAAAAATTCCTATTTTTGAGGACACCCTAAATTTTAGGGCCAAAACTAAAAGTGCTCAAAATTGAATTATGATTGGACAGAAAGATGCTCCTTGCTAAGGAGAGTCAATCTAGCCTCCTTCCTTTGAAGATCTGTCGAGAGAAACCCAGAAAACAAGAAGCCCTAGCTTCCGCAACTGCAGAGTGTCTTCTTGTCAAGTTAGCTCTGATACCATGTTAATTTTTTAGCATCAATTCAATATGATCCAGGATCTTATCTGAGAGAATAACATGTACATCCTATCAAGCATATCAAACACAACAAGCAATCATAAGAGACCATAGACACATAGAGTTTCCTTGGGAAAAACCATAAAGGTGAAAAACCCCAATAACTTCCTCAAAGATAGATAGAGCAATGATACAAAACCCAAGCATAAGAGATATTCTTCTAGCAGCAGCTTCTCCTCCTCCACTAGTGTGCCACTCTCCAATGAGTCTGTGAGTGAGAAAGTGAATGATGAAATAAAGTGCCTTCCGCACTCTATTTATACTTGACTTGACTTGCCTGATAACCTTACAACATCGGCCTCAACTTAACCACATAACATAATGCTGACAGGGACGACCCCCAATAGGGTGGTCTAATAACCCTTTAACACACATGACTTATACAGGGCCGACCCCATCAAGGTGGTCTAATAACCCATCAAGTATAAGTTACAACACTTACAATATAAATGACGACACTTCCATATAGAGGAATAATAACATCTCTATAGGAATACAATATACATATAAGAAATACATTCCGAAGTTACAAATACATCAACATTCATGGGTAAGTCTGGCCCTCTGTTGGCCATTTCCTCCCTTCGAGCTAAAGTTGACTATGGATTTGCTTGCTCTATAAATACGAATTTTGGGAAGGGGTTTTACATGTGGAGTTTGAATGTAATGTTTGATTTGATTATGCAAGTCATGGTTACGCCCTGTAGTGTACTCTGTAATATGTAATCCTCAGTGCTTGACTGAGTTGTAGCCTGTAAGGCATTTTGAGATGGAGGGAGATTTTAAATTCTTCTCCTGTGTAATTCGATATATGGTTATGAAATTTGGGGAAACTTTAAATAATGAGAAAGCTCTTTTATTTGACCTCTGTAAAATTTTGTGGGTGCATTTTATTACTTCTATCATTTTTTGCGTGTTTATTTTAGTACTAAAGCCTAAAGGCATTGGAAGTATCAAATCTCAGTATGTTGGTATGTTTGCATTCTTCATAAGTTTAGGAGATTTTGATAAGCTATAGGATTTTATAAATTTATATGGGAAATGCTCAGCTGTCCTCTGTCGTTATTGGCATTTAAGCGAAATCTCTATACGCGATTCCTCAATTTTGACTAAGGATTAACCTATGTATTTATCCTATGTTTCCTGTCTAAGTTATAATTCATAGTGACTTTGATTTTTACTCCCGTTGTGTTTAGTTTAAGCTCTACTCTAGAAAACGAATCTTTACTATAGATTGAGAAAATGAAATGTTTGTTTTAAATTACTAAAGGGAAAAGCCCTAGCTGGATTATGCATTTTTTTAATCATGCTTCTGTGTATGAAATCGATTTACTTCTATAATGGAAATTTTAATGTTTAAAGTTGAGATTATCGTGATTTTAATGGGGAAAGAGAAATAGCTGATGCAAAAAATAACAACCCTGCGTTTTTAGCTAAACCTTGGAGGATGAAAACTTAACTTTGTGAAATCGTTTGATTAAAATATAGGGAAAGCGTAGGAAGCGATTTCTTGTTTTAATGTTTCTTAGGTGGCTTTATAACCCAGCCCTAGTGTTGATAATGAAATCATTTTATTTTTGTTTGTCCTGTGAAATATCTTTATGGGAAGGAAAAGATCCACGCTAGAGCGTGATCCCTGTAATGAAGTTTGTTTTATGATAAAGAGCAGAGGATTCGATCTTGAAACTTAGTTTTTATTTACTATATTCTGGAAATAAATGTTGGATGAAAATATTCGGCATGTTTATGGCGTGTTTAGATAATCGTATGGTGGTGGTTGATTTATAAGATATGAAACGATGGCTAAGTTCCTTTACTGTATTTTATCTTGGATTTAAAAATCCTCTGGGGACTATTGTCTGAGATATTTGGTTATTTAAATAAAGGTATATATATATGCAAGGGATTGATGTTTAATGTTTTAATTTTAAGCATAGCATGAAATCGTATAATTTTGAGAAGAACTTTCTGTGCCAACGCTTGACAGAGATTTTGGTTATAAAAGTTTTATTTTAATTTACAGCATATATTTGATTATTATTAGGATACAGATTTAGGATTTTAAAATGGAATTTAATTCAAGCAAATCTATCTCCTACATGAGATGATTCTGTTGTATTTAATGTGTTCGAACAATGTTTATGAACACTTACTCAGCTAACTAGGGTTTAAAGTCTTCAAACAAAAATTTAACTTTTGGACTAAAAAGAATACCCATGAGAACCAATGCCATAGGCCCTTTCTCTTAAATAAATAAATACTGCTAGATTACCATGAAGAAGAAAACTTGACATAATTAAATTTCTAAATTTAAAAAGAACCTAAGAATAACTCATACCTGGATAGTTGCAACTTGATCCTGTTGTTGGTATAGATCTGCACACTTTCAGACACTAATTACTAAAAACAAGTATGTATTGATCTGGCTGACATGTAGGAAAATTGAACCAAATGACTTTGGGACTACCACATTCCTCCCAACCTTGACCCTGAACCATTCCTGGTTCACTAATGGATCCCCCCGAGCTAGTTCCAACATGCAATAGGACAATAGAGTGTTGTTGATGCCTCGGTTATGCAGGTTAGATGCAAAGGTGTTGGAATGGTTCCAAGGCTCCCAACACATGAAGAAAACCCAAGTTGAAAGGCTTTGAAAGACCCTGCACAAGGGCAGTTCTATCCCCAACTTGTTTGGTGTTGGGATCCTCCATGGATATTCAGCCTCCGCTGGCACTCTAAGAGTTGGTGGATTTTACCAATTAGGTTAGTTTTCCAATCAAGGAAAACGAGGGGTGTGAAAAATGATAAAACTAAGCTAACCTAACCTATTTCAGAAGAGGAAACTAATTTAAGTTAGTCCTATTCTAAAAGAAAGCTTGTTCATGTGCAGATTAGTCTTGAGGTGTGATAAACAAGCAATTAAACACCTTTTACAGAAATGTCTTTGGTTGTATTTCTTGTTAACTTAAATTATTACCAGTTAATCAAAATTAAATGACAATATTTCAAGTATTTGAGCTTGTCAAAGATCCAATCTGCAATCACTCTGCTAATTTAAAAATTAACATTGATTATATGTGTATGAAACGAATCATTCGCAGAAATAGAAAATGAAAGTGTTTGAATTGAAGAAACTCAATGAAATACTTAGCAACATAGACCAGTCATACAGAGAAACCAATATAATAGATATGTGCATTAATAAATGTTTAGCAAAAGATCAGATGCATAACAGATGACAATTTCAAGCATAAATTAGAAATTCTCAAAGAAACTTGAGGAATAACAGAAGATAGATGAAAAGATAACTTTACTGTATTAAAAGAGGTCTTGTACATAAATTACAAAAAGCTCTACTAAATAGAGTATCTCCAATCCTATCTCCTGTTGACTTGCAACTCCAAAATTCCCAACCCTAACTACGAGAGGTCTTCCTTCTTAAATAGGAAATTACAGCATAAAAGAAAGATAGAGATTTCCCAAAATAGGGATTACAAAATTGGATCAAACTATCGACCCAAGAAATCTTGCCATTTCTCGTTTTACATGATTTCCGTCACCTCTCAAAATGATTTTCTAAAGATTCGTCCTTTAATCAAAGAGATCTTCATGGCACAACAAAAATTCAATCTCAAATTCCTGACTATCGACAACAGGTTGTTTGGCTTGTGGAGAGTCTACCGTGGGAACTTCTAGATCAGGAACTATATTCTCAAAAACGAAAAAATCCATTAAAGGATCTACTTTAGAAGAAGTTGGCGGGACATCAGGTTATTGGTTGATTATAAAATCTCATATAACATCGTCATCACGGTTAGCCAGTTCCTTGGGAATTTTCTTCTCTTTCTCATCAGGGAATTGCATGCAGACAGATAGAGCCTCAGAATCTTCTTCATCACTATCACTACTAAAATCAGGAACACCTGCATCAAAAGGTGGTGACATAGGTTCTTGATATAGTAAGGGATAGAGTTCTTCATCTTTAAAACAGGAATTGGGAGATTCATTACCTATCTGCATATTGCTTTTATTAGATACGTTCAGAAGGAGGCTTATAATTATCACACAGAATTTTTCCCCTTAAAGAAAGCAAGGGATGAGCTAAAGGTTTCATGTTTGTTGCCGAATTAAGGCCAACCGATAAGATGACAGTAATTGGGCAGGACGAGTAGTAATGATTCAAATTATACGACCAATTCATTGCAATTATCCAAACTGTAATGAAACGAGCGAAGACATGTATCAGTTGGATCAAACCCATATGAAAGTACACAACCAACCAAAGCTGCCATGACTTAAACTGCTTTCAACAGCTCATTATTAAAATTATTTTCACATCAGCAATCATGACTTCAGATTTGTGACCAAAATGGAAATTACGGCTACTAAGATGACTGTGAAATGACTCAAACAGGAGCTTCAGTACACAGACTATCAACCCTTTTTCACGTATCAAATCGGATCTGAGTGACCTGATTTAACAGAATTAACCGAAACAACCTTTCAGACCGAAATAGGTGTAATGATATGGAATCTTAAGGAGTCGAAACAATATCAAAAGCACGTCAAATACAAAACCAGAACTAACGAACACAGGGTGCAGTAATGGAAACAATCCAATCCGAAGTAACTGAAAACCAATAATAACGTCTTTTGACAGGAATTCCTGCAACGAAATAATAGCGCGATAGAACAATCTTTCAACTGTAAAATAAAATAGAAAAACCTTTATTTATTGGATTTACCGGATTAAGATGACCGTGCGATCAAAATAAACGAATAGCTGGGATTAACCGATGTGAGATGCGAGATCAGGTTCATCATTTATTTTGAAAGTTTATTTAAGAATATTGAAAGGAGAAACCCGAAAGTGTTGGGTTGTGGGTTTCAGGATTATAAGACAACAAAGGCGCAAAAGAATTCCCGAAAGTGTCGGATTGTGGGTTTCAGAAATGGAAAAATCACAATCGAAAATTTTTTCTCGATGGCTGCAACCCAAAAGTGTCGGGTTACAGGTTTCGGGAACACACAACAAAATCAAACTAAAAAAGAAATTCCCGAAAGCCAAAAGCTGCAACTACGGGTTTCAGGATAAAAATTCCCGAAATTATTTACAAAGAGAACCCGCAACCCACAACTGTTGGGTTGCGGGTTTCGGGATGATGAAAATCATGAGTTGCAAAATAAAATCCTGCAACCCACAATTGTTGGGTTGCGGGTTTCAGGTTTCCTAAACTCCACGACAAATAAACAAACCCACGCAACCCGCAACTGTCGGGTTGCGGGTTGCGGGTTTTGGGATGACGAAAATCATGAGTTGCAAAATAAAATCCTGCAACCCGCAACTGTTGGATTGCGGGGGTTTGTTTATTTGTCGTGGAGTTTAGGAAACCCCCCCAAATGTAGGGTTTCGGGTTGATGGAAGTAAATGATAAAATACTCAAAAAATCAAGCTTCATTCAAGCCCAAAACACTTAGAAATTTTAGATCAAAAGAAAAACACATAGGACAAAAGTATGTGTAAGGGATCTTTGGTATAAAAACCAAAATCTCATATTTACAAGAAAACTCACTCAACTACCTTTGTGTTTATTAGGAATGGGGCTCCCATGCTTCAACTAAGCATGGGATTTGTTGTGGCCAGAACAAGGACCTAGGGCTGGATGCTGATGATATTCAGATCCTTGGAGTAATAAGATTTTTTAGCTTTGTGGAAGACAAAATTCACGGGGGCTTCACTCAATAAACCGCTATCATAGCATATTCGTTCGTGGCATATGAAACAATACCCCTAATTTCACTAAATATTGGAAAATAGCTTACAAAACCGTTTTTTTAACCCCCTCCCAATATGCCTTTCCAATTTAAAAAAATCCTTATTTTCACTAGATATTGTATGTATCAATTTTTTCATTTACATTTTTTATACCCCTTTATATTTCTAACTATTATATTGATATGATACCCTTCTTATGACCCCACATGCATTCTACAATGCACCTTGCTTCTTTCGATGTATATTGTGGATGCACATTACTTCACCCACAATGCAATTACTCAACCACATATCATTATGATTTGCAACATCTAATGGTCTAATGAAGAGATAGGAGATCACTTCTTGTATGCCACGAGAGCCAATGCACATAGTACAACATTTAGTTTGCATGTTGCAATTCCCCAATCGCTCACTAAGCCTATTGTGGGATAGGTATCCAAGCCCCCAGGGCCTGTAACAAGCTCTAGGAGGCTGATTAAACCACCTAGGGCCTGTAATAGGAATGAGTGGTTGGGTATTCAAGCCCCCAAGGCCTATCAAGGGCCTATAATAGGCCCTGGAGGCTTAGAGCCTCCCAAGGCTATTAGTAACAATTGGTTGAGTGCTATTGCTAGCAATTGGCTGGGAATGACCACTTTCTCTCGACTATGATTGAATGGAAACCCACTTCACCACAAAACCCATTGCCTCAAGCATGCCTTAAGACGTGATTTCCATGCGTACTAGTAAGCCCGAGTCTTGCCTCAACCCGATTTCTCATCCAGTCATGATCCCGCCATCTCCATTTGGAAGATATGTGTTAGCCCACCCATATAAAAAAGACCCCAAAGTATTTTTGTATTGTTACATTAAATTAAAAAAACCCTTTGCCCCTTAATACATAAGCAATATAATTTTTAGGTTTTCATGAATATTTAATACTGCAATATGAATGAACATGATATTATATTGCCTTCTAGTGAAGCCCCCTTGACAAAATTCTCTTCTCTGACCATAAGAGAATGATAGAAGAAAAGATGATCCCTCTCTTGGGAATTGTCCTTCTTTATATAGGTGATCTTTCGGAATATAGTTGTTGGGTAAATAATAATATTTCTAATACTAACTTCAGTTTTTAATTTAAATTTGAATTATAATATTTGTAAAATATGTTTTAACTAATTAGTCACTCCTAGTTGATCTAGGACTTTACTTTGTTACAACTAGATGTATCTTTAAGTTAGATCACAAAAATATTTCTTTAAGTATAATAATAATAATATAAGGAAATATCCTATGCATAACTTTTATACATACTATTTAAACATAAGTGAGTTTTCTTTTATAAATAACCAATATGGTTATTTAATAATTAAATATCATAATAACTCTTTGATTTAAATAGCATAATAACTCTTTGATAATTATTTAATACAAGGTCCAATTCTTTGGACAAGGTCTTTTGGTAAGTTTGAATAGTTGGCTAGTTTAGGTGACTTCAAGTCCCTCTTGCATGTTGGATTCCCTCATTTAACATGGTAGTTCCCGTAGTCCTTGATGAGAGATAACAATGATTTATTTAACCAATTAAATAATTGTGATGAATAGTAGTGCTATTCAGAGTCCTCTCGACTCAACACTTTTAAGGTCAAGTAACCTCAAGTTCTCTTTAGAGATTTGGTTCAACACTCTCACATGGGCGTTATGCTAGTGCAAATCCATAGCATCATGCTCAACACTAGTACTAGAATGTGTTTAGGAAGAACATCTAGAATATACAAATGGCCTCGGATCCGGTATCTATTATCAAGCTTGGAGTGCTCCAGGGATTATTCCGAACACTCTATGTACATCGGGGCTTATGCCCAGTACATAATAGAAACCTTTATGTACATCGGGGCTTATGCCAGTACGTAGGTCATCCATGTTCTCCAGAGTCCATGCTCAACACATATCAAAGTCAATCATGCATATCATAACTCTGCATAGTATGTAACAAAGGTAATCTCAGTATATTAGGGTTTTGTACCCAATCTCATAATAAAACATCAATCAAATACATTGGGGCTTTATTCCCAATATATAACAATAGCTTGCATTAGTCAAGGTCCATGCTCAAATATGTCTATCTATAAAAATGAATCATGTGCATTCGGCCTTATGCCTAGTATACCAAAAATAAATCATATGTGTTGGGTCTTAGGCCCAATATATAACGTCAATATAGTCTGCAAAATTCAGGATATTACATCCCTCCCCGCTTAGAACAACACCGTCCTGGTGTTCTAGGGACTAGAAATGAAGTCATGAAATAAGGTGGGGTAAGCCTCTTTCATAGTTGCTTCATTTTCCCAAGTAGCCTCTTCTGGTCCGAAGTGCCTCCATTGCACTTTCAACTGGACGATGGTTCATCTCCTAAGTTGAACCTCCCTCTTGTACAGAATGTGGAGGGGCTCCAAAATGAATTCCCCTTTGGTTTCTACCTGTAATATGGACCAATCAATCACATGCTTAATATCATAGACATATTTTTTAATAAAGATGCATGAAAAACATTATGAACTTTTACATGAGCTGGTAAGGCTAACTCATATGCTACTAGCCCTTTCTTGGCGACTATTTCAAAGGGTCCACAAAATCTTGGGAGCTAACTTTCTGCTTTGCCCCATACTCAAAGAAATTCTCTTTTCCTTCACTTTTAAGAAGACATGTTCGCCGACTTGGTAATACTTTTATTTTATTTTCTTATCCGCATAACTCTTTTGGCGATCTTGTGCCTCTTTCAAGTTCTGTTGTACTTTGGTAACTAGATGCTCCAAATCCTTTAGTAAGTTAGGACCTAGCATAAGTCTATCTACCGGACTATCCCAAGTCACTAATGTCCTACACTTTCTGCCATAGAGCACCTTGAAGGGACTCATCTTGGCAGAGGTCTGGTATCCATTGTTGTAAGCAAACTCTACGAGGTGTAGGTAATCCTCCCATTTTGTGGTGTTGTTCATAACATACATCCTAAGCATGTCCTCAAGGATTTGGTTCACCCATTCCGTCTATCCATCGGTTTGGGGATGGTACATAGTACTGAACTGTAGTTGTGTCTCCAAACCAGAGAACAATGCTCTCCAGAAGTTACTAGTGAACTTCATGTCTCGATTGGAAATGATTGCCTTGGTTATTCCATGCAATCGGAAGATCTCTTTCAGGAAGATGTCCGCAATGTGAACAGCTTTGTAAGTAGACTTCACCGGTATGAAATGTGTTTCTTTTGATAACTTCTCTACTACTACAAAGATGGAGTCATTATGTCTCTTACTCTTGGGTAAACCCATGATGAAATCCATACTGATGACCTCCCACTTCCACTTTGGAATGGGTAATGGTTGCAGTAATCCCAAAGGGTGCTGGTGTTCCACTTTAACCAGTTGGTACTCCTAGAACTTAGCGAAGAATAAGGCTATTTCAGATTTCAACTTAGACCAAAAGAAGTGTTTCCTTACCGCTGATATCATATTTTGATATCCCGGATGCCCTGAATAGGGTTTCTGGTGGAACTCTGTGACGATGTGGGGTCTAATGTCTCCACTCTCCAAAACATAAAGTCTTTCTTTCGAACATAGTAGTCCTGGCTCATCTATCTTATACTCTTTTTGTTGTTGGAATAACCTATCCTCTTGGATCTTTTTAAGGATCTCAACATAGAATCGGTCATTTCCACATGTTGTCCTAATCCTATCATGAAAATATGAGTCAATTTGACTTACTACCACTTCATATAACATATGAGCTCGTCGGCTTAAAGCATCGGCGATCTTTTTTTACTTTCGTTTTATGTGCTTTAGTTCAAAATGGTACTCACTAAGGAAGCCTAACCACCTGGCTTGCCTAGCGTTTAGGTCGGGTTGTTCAAAAAGTACTTCAAACTCATGTTGTATGTCTTTAGTAGGAACTTTTTTCCCATAAGGTAATGCCTCCACATCTTCAAGGCATGGATAATGGCGGCTAGTTCAAGGTCATGCGTGGGGTAGTTCTGTTCGTGTTCCTTCAACTTTCTTGACTCATAGTAGATAGCGAAGTCATTTTGCATAAGGACTCCACCGAGACCTTCCTTGCTTGTATCTGTGCAAACCACAAAGTCCCCATCAGGGTCAAAAATTCGTAAGATGGGTGCACTAGTCAAAAGTTTCTTTAACTTTTGGAAACTTTCCTCTCACTTGGTCATCCAAAGAAACTTGTTTGTCTTCTTCTGCAAGGCTGTCATAGGACAAACAATTCGTGAGAAGTTTTCAATGAACTTCCGGTAGTATCCGGCTAAACATAAGAATGATCTTATGTCAGTCACGCAAGTAGGTGTAGGCCATTCCTCTATGGATTTAATTTTTTCATGGTAAACTGCTAATCCTTGCTCCGAAATGATGTGACCTAGGTACTATATCTGTGGTTTGTAGAAATCACACTTGTTGAACTTAGCGTATGTCATGTCCCCACTAACCTACCTGGCCACTGGAGACCATGATCCATCTTTTTCTTTTTTCCAAAACATCGACTGAGTTCCCATACACACAGTCAGGAGAGTTCGGATCCGCAATCCGCAACCCGCAGCTGCGAACCTACAACCTTCATTCTGCAACTATGATTCCCGCAATCCGCATCTCGCAATCCACAATCCGCAATTATGGATGCAGAAATGTGGAATTCCAACTTAAAAAGGAGGTCGCTCCCGCAACCCGCAAACTGCAATAGTGGCTCCCGCAATCTGCAACCTGCAATTGCGGATGCAGAAATGCGGATATCCCAAAACGCCTACTTTCGAACTCGGTGATCCCGCAAGCCGCAACCCGCAATTTGCGGATGTGGAATTGCGAAAACCCAAAATACGAAAACATGCACTTGATGATCCCACAACCCGCATCCCGCAATTGTGGAAATCCCAAAATGCATAATTTTTTAACTTGGCGATTCCGCAACATGCAACCCGCAATTGCGGAACCATGCATGTGGAACACTGCCTCTGTAAGGGAATTTCATCAATTCTTCAAAGGGGCATAGCTTCTTCCTCCAGCATCCAAATGGGGCCGCAAGGTTGGTGCCATTGGAAAGCTCTTAGAGAGCTCTATCTAATTCTAGAGTCCCCTGATTAGGTGAGGCATCTAACCTTCCCATTTTCTTCTCTGAAGTTCTATCTATATTTCCACTTAGACACTTCAAACCTTAAACCTCCCAAGATCTTCCTTTCCATCTGACCCATAGAGGTTTCTGAAACCACTTCCAGGATTCCCTTCCCTCCCCAGGGGTCAGGTGTAAGTATACATCTCCTTCACAAGGTTAGTATACATAAACATTCATTACAAAACAATGAAACACTATCATTCATTATAACACGCAGGATGCATTAAATAGTTTTAATCAACAAATCTATCATATGCAAGAATCACAAGGCATTAAGCTCATGCAATATGAGATATACATACAACAGTGAACTCAGCCTCTTACTCAGGCCTATATATGGCTTCATGTCAATATCATTCATATTCATACATTTAACAGTCCCATAATTATACACAATCATTCATCACAACAATGAAACAACATCATTTACTATAACATAAATACTTATCTTTCAATTCTGAAGCAACTGGCTAAGTGAGAGCAACGTTCCACCCAACCTTAAATCTTTGTCTAGCCTATACTATTTCAGCTGAGAGATCACCCCCAAGCTGGGCAGTGTATCCACTGAGGAGGGATAATAGGTCCTCTCACAGTCAGGGCTCCATTCTCATGCTAAACTAGTCTGTAGTTGGGTTTATCAAGCATTCCAGGGCTCCTACCCAAGCTAAGCCAGCCTACATTGGTTATCAAGCAATTCAGAGACAACAAGGAAGGCATTGCTAAGCCAGTGAGCTCAACCACAGAGCTACAGGCATCTCAACACTCAGTTTACCTGGCACCCAAAATACCTACCACATCCAACACAAGGAAGACCTACATTACTGTTACACAATCTCTCAAGGCATCTTCCCTTCTAGTGCTATTCTAGGATGGGCATAGAAAGGTCTAGTCACTCTCAACGGACTTGGCACCCACAATACCTACCACATCCAACACAAGGAAGATCCTATCACTGTTACACAATCTCTCACGGTCCTTCCCTTCTAGTGCTATTCCAGGATGGGCATAGAAAGGTCTAGTCACTAGTTCATTGAGAATATAGCCTTCACTGGGTTTATCAAGCAACCCAACTCTCTCCCACAGTTCAACAACTGATTCGTTACTAGACTTGGGGTTTCCTCACGTCCGCTCTGCCAATAAAAATCTACAACATATTCTATCAATACCACTCTATCCCTGTAACTGGGGTTTGTACACAGGGTGATTATGGTTATGAACTCTGATGTTTTTTTCTCCCACACAAGAAGCACGATTAACCTCAGATTTCCCTTTTCCCGGATTGGTTTGGTGCATACAGGAAATACAGGAACAAATTCTCTTCGAGGGTTGATGTCTCATGAATGGCAAGTGCGTGCAAAGTTATTGAGCGTGTGAGTGAGTGAGGGTTGAGGAATGTCTGTATATATGTATGAATGAATCCTCCTCTGGATAGTCAAACAAGTTCAACGAGTTCTCCCAGGTGATTGAGTGTCGTCTTGTTCAAGTGATCAAATCCATTCCATGCCATACGAAATCCCAGGCATGCTCCATACTCTAGTGGCCTCAACCATCCGGGTTCTCAACCACCCACTGTAGTTGCATTAAATATTAGCAGGGAATTCAAATGGGTTCCCAGTCAGACACGTGGCAATATGGGAAACCAAACACAAACCCCCTCACCTCTCCCTAGTGGATACACTTGGCCCCTTCTCAATCGTTGCCTCCTTATCTAGCTTCTTGGTTATCTTATACATTCAGTAATAATTACATCATTTACATTCCTTCATGGCTTAATCATCCCATGAATAATCAAACTGTCCAAATACTTTCCTAAGCAATAAACTTAATCATCCACTAGTGGGGGCCTTGTCCTTGAGCTCCACACTAGGGAAATTACACACACTGTACATACACAGTATTTATATCAAAGAAAAATACATCAAAGAAAAATACATCAAAGGAAAAAATGAAGTATTACAACTCCCTCTCCCTTAAAATAACACCATCCTCAGTGTTCTCAAAATTGAACAAAAATGGGAATGCCTTATTCATGGCATCCTCTAGCTCCCATGTGGCCTCTTCTATGCTATGGTGCCTCCATTGCACCTTTATTTGCCTTATGGCTTGGTTCCAGGGCAAGGTAACCTTCTTGTCGGGGATTCATTTAGGCTCCACCTGGAACTCTCCTTCTGGTTCCACCTGTATCACATGCCAATCAATGATATGATTCGGATCATGTACACATTTCTTAAGCAAAGATACATGGAAAACATTATGAACTTTCATGTTAGTAGGCAATGCAATTCTATATGCAACTGGCCCTATCCTATCAAGGATTTCAAATGGCCCACAGTATCTGGGTGCCAACTTGGCACAACTACCCAATTTCATGGAACTCTTCTTGGGTCTCACTCTCAAGTAGACATGATCCCTAATATGAAATTCTTTATGCACTCTTTTCAGATCTGCATAACTCTTCTGCCTATCCTGTGATGCCTTCAAATTCTGCCTGATCTTAACAACTTCCTATTCCATCTCCTCAATCATCTTTGGTCCAAGCACTACTATGTTAACTGGGCTGTCCCAGCTTATTGGAGTTCTACATCCTTTTCCATACAACACTTCAAAAGGACTCATCTTCAATTATCCTTGATGTCCATTGTTGTAAGCAAATTCCACTAAGTGTAAATAGTCTTCCCACTTAGATGGCTTATCCATCACATACATCCTTAACATATCTTCAAGGATCTGATTCACTCTCTCAGTCTGACCATCTGTCCGAGGATGATAGGATGTGCTAAACTTCAACTGAGTTCCCAACTCTTGGAACAATCCTTTCCAAAAATTGGATGTGAACTTTATGTCAAGATCTGAAACTATTGCCTTAGGAAATCCATGCAACCTGAATATATCCCTCATGAAGATATCTGCAATTTCAATAGCCCTGTGGGTGGACTTGAATGGAATGAAATGAGCTACCTTTGATAGCTTGTCCACCACAACCATGATTGAATCATGCTTCTTCACTGTCATAGGCAATCCTGTTATCAAATTCATAGAAATCACTTCCCACTTCCACTCGGGAATGGGTAATGGCTGCAACAATACTACTGGATGTTGGTGCTCTGCCTTGACCTATTGAGACTTATGACATCTAGCAATGTACTCAGCTATGTATTTCTTCATACCATGCCAAAAGTACTGTTTCCTTGCTATTGTTATAGTCTTCTGATATCCTCGGTGCCCTAAGTATGGCTTCTTATGTATCTCATCCATCACCGACTTCTTCAAATCTGCACTATTTGGAATGTACAGTCTGGTGTTTTGATAAATGAGAACATCATCCTCACCCAGCTGATATCTTGCATACTTCTCCTCTATAAAATTATGCTGCAATTTCTCTTTAATCTGTAGATAGACTTCATCACTATCTTGAGCCTCTAAAATTATTGCTTTCAATTCTGATTCACATCTACTTATTGCTGCAATATGGAATCTCCTGCTGAGTGCATCAACAGCCTTATTCTCTTTACCTTTGACATGTTTAATCTCCAAATCAAACTCATAAAGAAACTACATCCATCTAGTTTTCCTAGCATTCATATTTGGCTGGTCAAACAAGTACTTTAAAGTCATATGATCAGTTCTGAGCTCAAATCGCCTTCCCAAAAGATAATGTCTCCATCTCTTGAGAGCGTGAATTATGGCTGTTAGTTCTAAGTCACGGGTGGCATAGTTCCTTTCATTCTCTTTCAGCTTCCTTGACTCATAACAAATTACAGAACCTTCTTGCATTAGCACTCCACCAAGTTCTTCAATGCAAGCATCAATGCATACCACAAAATCTTTACTTGGATCTGCAATCTTCAACACAAGTGCACTAGTAAGCAATTCCTTCAACTACTAGAAACTTCTTTCACATTTTTCAGACCATGTGAATTTGATGTCCTTTCTCTGCAATGAAGTAATTGGATGGGCTATCCTAGAGAATCCTTCAATGAACCTCCTGTAGTAACTAGCAAGGCCCATAAAAGATCTAACATCTGTTGCATTCCTTGGAGTGGACCAATCCATGATGGCCTCAATCTTTTCTCGATCTACTGCAATGCCTTCTGTTGATATAATATGACCCAAATACTGCACCTTCTCTCGATAGAAGTTACATTTACTTAGCTTAGCATATAGCTCGTGTTCTCTAAGGACTTGTAATACCATTCTCAAATGCTCATTGTCTTCTTCTTCATTCTTTGATTACACAAGAATGTCATCCAAGAACACAATTAAAAATCTATCCAAGTACTTGCTAAAGACACTATTCATGAGACACATGAACGTAGCAGGTGTATTGATAAGACCAAATGGAACTACTGTAAATTCATAATGACCATACCTAGTTCTGAAGGCTGTCTTATGAATGTCTTCTTCCTTAATCCTTACTTGATGGTATCCAGACCTCAAGTCAATCTTGAAAAACACTCTAGCTTCCTTGATTTGATTAAAGAAGTCATCAATCCTCGGCAAAGGATACTTGTTCTTAACTGTCACCTTCTTGAGCTGCTTGTAATCAATACATATCCTCAATGTTCCATCCTTCTTCTTAACAAAAAACACTGGTGCACCCCATGGGGATACACTCGGTCTAATATATTCCTTATCCATTAATTCTTGCAGCTACATATTCAACTCTACCAACTATGGTGTGCTCATTCTATAAGGAGCTTTGGAGATGGATGTTACTTCTGGAACAAGATTAATGGAAAAGTCAATGTCCCTCTTGGGTGGCAATACTGGAAACTCATCTGGAAACACATCCTGAAACTCTTGCAGTATCTGGAAGTCTTCTATCCTGGGTCCCTTATCTTATGCTGAATCTGATATATGCACATCATATAACTAGCAACCCTTTTTATAAAACTTCCTTAATTGTAGATCTGAAACCTGCCTTACTGAAACATGCTTTCGAATCCATTTAACCAAACTTGGTTGGCCTTCATCATCAAGGAATTCCAATGATTTCTCATAACAGTCCACCTTGGCTCTGTGCCTTTCCAACCAATCCATGCCGATTAGGGCATCATATGATCCCAATGGCAAGATATTTAATTCGGCATGTGTGAGGAGTCCATTCAATTCTATAGGACACTCCTTCACTACTTCACTTACCTTTCTCTTGGCACCGGTGGCCAAGTGAACTAGCTAAGCCTTCTCATGTCTTATCTTACCAAGAGAAAAACATCCAACTATCTTAGGAGATACATAACTATGAGTAGACCCTGGGTCAATCAAAAGAGAAATAGATTGCTCAGCAATCTTACCCACAACCTCCACCACTGCTGATTGATGGTCTGCTTGATGATCATCCAGTGCTGCATAAATTCTAGGTGTTGCTCTTGCCATGTCCCCTATTGTAGTTTCTCCCCTAACATTGTGCAAGCTCCTGGGGTTCTTCTTTGCAGTAGGGAAATATTTGAGCCTGTGGTTTTCCCCACAACCCCAACACTGAAGTGGCCCCATCGATGTCCTGCCCGCTGCTAGAACTGGCTTGAATTCTCTTCTTGCTTGCTGGCCTTGTGGAAATCTCCTAGGCTGATTTCTGAATGGTGGTTTAGACTCACCTTTCTTCTGATCAAACCTTCCCTTGGGTTTACCTTTCCATGTTGGATGTGCCTCTGCTTTACCCTTATTCTTCTCATAGCAATGCTCTGCCATCCTGATAGCTTCATCCAAGCTTGGTGGATTTACAAACTCTATCTTATCTTTGTAGCTCTGTGGTAGACTACTAAGGAAGCATTGAATCATTACTCTTTCATCCTTTATGTAGTCCACATACCTCAGCAACTCCAGAAACCTATGAACATGCTCATCCATGGTGTTTTTTCCTAGTCTGAGTTCATTGAACTCTTTTTTTTTGATATCATAGTACCTAGCTGATAGGTACTTCTCCTGAAAGTATCTTTGGAATCTTCCCCAACTGACTCTTCTTTCACTTGCATGAGGTGATCCCACCAAATGGAATCTCTTCCACCAAGGTTGTAGATAGAAACCTTATCCTTTTCATTCTCTGAATATTCATGCATCTTGAAGTACTTCTTTATCCCAAGAAGCCATGCCTCTGCTTCTTGACCTTCTTTACTTTCACCATCAAAAGTAGGAGTCCTTTCCTTCCTAAATTCACCCTGAGGAATACCTCGGTACTTCTTCTTTCTCTTACTCTTACTGGCAGTGCGTCTTGGGCTCCCTTGAGAACCCTCATAATAGACTGACCTACTAGAAAAAAACTTAGGAGAAGGTGTCCTGTGCCTTCTTCCCATAGAACCTCTTCTAGGGCTTGGAGTTATTCTCATGGAACGCCCCCTAGACCGATTTTCTGCATTTCTTTCTTCTCAGACTTCATGGCTCAGGTTAGAACCACCATTTATCCTTTGCTGCAAGTCAGTCAGACTCTGCAAAATGGCCGCATTGAGATGATGTTGCTCTTCTTGCGCTTTCATCATTCGCACATTAAAGCTAACCATAGTCTCATCCAATTTTGGGGGCGTCACTTGCTCCCTTCTTCCATCAGAATCGACTTCATTATGTGCTCCTTGCACATTCTCACCCAGTACATCATCTTCTGGTTCGAATGGATCCTGCGCATCATTAATGGTTACCATTTTTATGTAGTTCTGCGCGTTGCATTATGTTGTAATTTGTCTTACAGTTGTTGCTATCTTTGTGCATACCAGATACACTCTATTAAACATCGCAATAATGCAAATAATCTCTATCATACCCATTCAAACCAAGAATTATTCATTTGAACAACAGTTAATCAAATAAGTTCATTTAAAATCATGCCATGGGCGCATTTCTCGACCAAAAATTCATGCACGATTCGGCCCAAACAACTCCCAGTGCTGCAACTGAAGCTCTGATACCACTTTGACACGTCCCCACCGACCTACCTGGCCACTGGAGACCATGATCCATCTTTTTTTTTCTCCAAAACATCAACTAAGTACCCATACACACAGTCAGGAGAGTTCGGATTTGCAATCCACAACCTGCAGTTGCGAACCTGCAACCTTCATTCCGCAATAGCGTTTCCCGCAATCCGCATCCTGCAATCCGTAATCCACAATTGTGGATATGGAAATGCGGAATTCCAACCTCCACAGGAGGTTGCTCCCACAATTCGCAATCCACAACAGAGGGTACCACAATCTACGTTACGCAATCCACAACCCACAATTGCGGATGTGGAAATGCAGAAATCCCAAAACGCCTACTTTTGAACTCAGTGATCCCACAACCCACAATTTGCGGATGCAGAATTGCAGAAACCAAAAATATGAAAACATGCACTTGATGATCCCGCAACCCACAAAACAGTTAGTCCTGCAACCCACATTGCGCAATTGTGGAAATCCCAAAACGCATAATTTTTTAACTTGGCGATTCCGTAACCCGCAACCCTGTTGGCAGGCGGTTCGATGGGGAAATGTCACGGTACAGCTGACGCTGCGACACATCAGATGAGGGCGCGAAAGGAGTATTTTGTTTTAAAGGATACCGCAGTTGGCGGGTTTTGGGTCACTTAAACCATATGTTATGTAATAGTGAGTCAATTGTACTGCAGTATGCGGGTTTTTGGGTCATTTGGACCGAGTCAGTTAGATATTAGATCATTTGTCCATAGTGTCGGTTAGGAAGTCGTTTGTAAGTGGACAAATATTGTAATGGCAGAAGCTTATAAATAGATGAGAGTTGTAAGTGTTAGAGGGGATAGAGAGAAAGATAGAAAGAATAAGAGGCGAGAGATAAGGAGATGTATGTGTACGGAGGTCTATGTTTTGCTTCTGGTATATGACTACGACAGTTTTAACATGATGATGTTTTGGTACGACTTTTGTGTAATGTTACGATCTGTGAATGTTATATTTTCTTGATGCAATGTCTGCTTACTATTGCTATGATGATAATTGCTGTGATTAAGTAATATGTTATAACTCCATGTCAAATGTTTAAAGTTTCTATTTAAGTACTGCAATAGAGCTAGTCCGTGTATCCACAACTATCCTCCTCCCTCGGCGGAAACATGGTTCCGTATGCTCTTCCTGGACGCCTCGGGTGAGACCTCATATGCTTTGCGGGTGTTGCTGGGTGGGCTCAAACCTGCCCGGGTCGGTGTCCAGGGAGACTGCGGTATGTGTCGACAGTGAGGTGAAACCCTATCGACCGAGGTCGCGTTGGTCAACAAATGGTTCCATTGTCGGGACCGTGTGCAGAGTAAAAGAAGGTCATGTGGTGGCACCTGATGAAGTTGGAGATATAGATCTAGTTTGATAAAAAATTGTGGGAGTTTGCTAAAGAAGAAAGCTGGAACACGCGACTGATAGTAGATCACTGGCTGGGAAGATATATTCATGACGGTTAGCACGAATGGTTTTTCTGTGAATTCCCGGTCATTCTGTACGGATGGTTGTCAAAGTTGACCTTCCAGAAGAGGAACTTCCAGGGTGGTGAGCCAACGGCTTGGAGCCCAGAGTTGATTAAGGAGTTGTAGGAAGTCGATAAGAAGGTATCGCGAGATATCGAAGTTTGGCTTGATAGCATCTTGGAGGGATATATCATTGAATTTGCGGTCAACATGAAGAAATCCTATAGTGAAGCTGAAAGATACTTCTTTCGAGGACCAAGGGGAAGGTTTCTGTTGTCGCTCCAACTATCGATTAAGATGCTAATCTGCAAAAAGGGTATATTAAAGATGCACCTTGATCAATAGACATCCTGGTGGGTGGAGGCCGTGGGTACTGCGAATGCTGGGGAACGGTACATGGAATGGTAAGGGGTAGATGGGTGCAGACCATGAGGAGACTGTGAGCGAAGTCGAGGAAACAAGTGGTCTTACAAGAGGAGGAGCGATATTTTGATAGGATAAGAGGTAGAGGACAGGAGAAGGTCCTACGGTGATTGAACCACAAAACCGTGAAGGAAGACCACACGGGATGAAGCGACCTCACAGTCTTGATAGGGACGACTAGGCTACGCCGAAGATAGAAGCAAGACCAAACCCCGGCACCAATGTACCCACACCTACACTCACTGACTCACAAACAGCAAGAAATACCACTTTGACACCACCAAGTTCGTCAATTCCACGGAATTTAATTGGTAGTAGCATAGCGATAGAAGGAAGGAAGCCCATAATGGCAGGCGATGATGCTAAGTTACCGTTGTTCCACAAAAGTGTGACAGAAAACCCAGAACAATATTGGTTTTTGTGTGAAGCGGTCTGGACCATGAAACAGATCACTGATGCCGATGCTAAGAAAGGACAGCCATGACTCTGCGAGTTCGTGCATTAGATTGTTTCATGAAATTTATTCTAGTCCTTATGGGGGCCCCAGAGAAATCACTGGGTGAGATTCAGGATGGGCTGATTGCTGAATTTAGATAGCCTAAGTCGAAGGCTCAATAAATTACTGAATTGAAGGAAATTAAGCAGTATCCCAATGAGACGGTATGGGATTTCGACCAGTGATTCAAGACACGGATGGCAAAGGTTAGTTTTGATATGAGCATTGTCCAACATAAAGAATGGTTCATTACGGCACTGCTACCCCACATCCGGTTACCTCTAATGCAGCAAAACATATCAAAGCCTAACGAAGCTCTAAAGATTGCAATGCGATTGGATGCTTCACCGATTGCAGATAATGCAGCCAGGATGTCACAGATATAGACACAGCTCGCCAACCTGACTATACAGTTGCAAGATTTGAAGAAGAACAAGGAACAACGCGATGAAGTATGGTGTATGCGATGCCGAGGAGAAGGGCATACGAAGGATAATTTCCCAGATTTCAATAATTATTTGGTGTCAGGTGTGCCAAACCTGTTGAATGGTGGAAGTATACCATGGTGTCGTGTTTGCCAGGTGTTTGGGCATAGTCACGATAATTTCTCGTATATGCAGAAAATTGTCACAACCCCGTGAAATCTTTACTGCACATTCTGCAAGTCGGTGAGTCACGATGACAAGGATTTCCGTGCATATGGGTTGCTAGAAGAGAGGATGTGTGATGCATTCTACGTCAAGGACGATCGGCGTGCCATGCAACAACCACAACTGCAACCGTAGGTAGCCTAGCCGCTACCGCAACCACATATGCAGTTTTCACTACAGCAATAGAAACCGCAACAGTTCATGCCACAATACACTCCGATGCAGATGACTCCCCCACAGCCACAATATGTACAGCAACCAGAGTATGCACCACAAGGTCAAGGGATACCACCAACACTGATGCAGCAACAGTTTAACCAACCTCAGTATCAGCAACAGGGCGGCTACCAAGGAGGATACAGGGGCGAACGTGGTGGCAGATTTGGTCGTGGAGGAGGAGGTCGAGGTGGTTGTGGACCTGTTCAATGTTACCACTGTGCGGTATGGGGGAATTATCAACGCGACTGTCCACTACTACAGAATCAGTGTACGTTCTGTTTTGGTAATGATCATACGGTTGAGAATTTTCCATAGTTGATTGCACGATGGTAGGCTGGGAACGCTCCGCAGCTACAGAATTAGGCCCAGCCACAGCAACCAGGTATAGAAACTAGTATAGAACTAGCCCCCACGACCACCGTTGAACACCAATCAAAATGTCAATCAAACGGGGATTCTGCAGCAAAACCAGACGCAGGGTGCAAATATTGCGACCATTTCTGCAGAACTGCGACCACAAGATGCTTCAGTGGCTATTATCACTCGTGGAGGCACGACGACTGGGGAAGATGGTTCACAACCACTGATTCGGTTGGCTGGTCAGAAGATGATTGTAATGTACCCACCTGCTGACCCAATGCAAGGGAACATGGCACTAAAATCTGGGCATTTCATAAAACTCAGCCCGCTAATTAGAATCATAAGAATTTAAACATTGGTGTGCAGATACAAATTAGGCAGTATGCACAGCGGAATTAGAACAACATCCACACACACAATTTATGCCCATCCAGCATATCAACAGTCATCAAATTAATTAAAACATTGCAGAAGTAAATACATAGACATAAAAACACTTATCTTCATTTAGCAACTGCCCCAAGCAACTAGCTATATCATTGCAACGTTCCACCCAACCATAGGCTCTTCGACAACTTATACTGAGTCCATCCAAAGGCCAACCCCGAGCTGGGCATGATTCCTACAAGGAAAAGGGGACATTCACTCCCTCACAACCAATTAATCATTCCATCTGAGCCAAGCCAGTCCATAGCTGGGTTTATCAGGCTAAAATTGAACCCTGGGTGCTTACTCTCAAGCTCAAGCCCAAAGCAATGAATACCCATACCCATACCCCAACATATTCATTTCTCACACAACAAGCACAACATTGGGCATAGATACACATTTTCAGCAATGGAATTCACAAACAAGATGGCCATAGATTTTCCCCAAATCGTGGCTCACCCAAAACGAGCTGTGGGAAGGGAAATGCATCCACAGGGAGAAAAAAAAACATTTTCTCCCCAACTCTCTCAGCATTTACCAACAAACACGGTCTCTATGGAACCCCCATTCCATTCCCCTTCTTCCCCACTGGTATACAACACAAAAACGCTCTTCTCTACTGGGAGAATGAAGGAAAACACAACAAAACATGCCTAGAAAATGCCCAGGTAGCTCTAAACTCGTGAGGGAGAAGGAATGATCATGGATAATGGCTTGGGGAAGAAATTCATGGCTCTTTTCTTGCCCAAGAAGCAAAACGCAAATTCTCATGCAGGGTGGTTTGCCCATACCCGAATTTGGACTGCCATACCTCCCATTCCCCAAGGCATTAAGTACCTCAACCAACTCTTGGGAGCAATCAATGATTGGGTACAAAAGTCAACATGGGTAGTTGAGGGTTTGATGGGTTCTCTCATTGACACTTGGATTGACTTGAGTGGCTCAAGGGTTTGAATGTTTTTCCTCCCAATTCCTTGTAGAATCATGCCCCCATCTCTTGTTGCATTGCATTGCATAGCTAGTTGTGGGTATTTATTAAAATGAATATTTACAATTTCAATGTGCCTGGCTAGCACGTAAACCTTATGCATCACTGAATCGATGGCGGGGCCTTGGCCTTGAGATCCTCACCATGATTTCATAACAATATTACATCATTTATAATGTTAATGCCATGGGGTCAAACTGGGGACATTACAACGATACCTTTCGACATTGATACGGAGTGGGAGACATTCCTGGAGGCACGTCGCACCTTGGAGAAAGACTGCGGTAAGGCTGTTGTTTACGATATCCCACCTGTCTTTGATACGACATCAGACGCTGATCAGTTGCCACCATCGGGGACATTGCAAAAGTTTCTTGAAAGCTGTCTGTTATTGGCCCGAGACCCGACTTCCCTAGTTGAGATTGAGGGATGGTTGCAGCAATTTTTGAAAGGACGACAGGAGTCGGCAATAAAATCCCTACAGCGACAGAAGACTAGCAAGGAGTTGAAAATGACCATTTAGATTGGTGAATATGATGTTGACTATGTGATTCTTGACCTTGGTTCAGATGTTAACATCTTAACCAAGAAAGCATGGCAGAAGATGGGGAGTCCCCCATTGAGCTGGTCTCCTATGCAGCTCCAGTTGGCTAACCATGCGAAGGTAACACCCATTGGGCAAGTTCCACGGCTCACGATTGATATTGAGGGCATGAAGACTTATGTCAACTTTGATGTTATTGAAGTGGTTGAGGGAGGAAGCTCTTATACAGCGCTCTTGGGGATTGGATGGGCTAATGATAGTGGAGCTGTAATCAACTTCAAGAAGTGCATGATAACCTTTGAGAATCACGATTTCAAAGTCACAGTCCCGTTGGATCCGACTGAAGGACGCCGATGCGTGGAGCCTGTAAAAGATGATGATCCCGCTATATGGGACCATGCATTCAATATTTCTGAAGACTTTATACTCATCCTACTTCCTACGGTGAGTTGGAGTGGCACAGCAAGGGATCTGTATCTTCCGACTTTGATGATGCCTTGGAACATTGGCAGAATCGATTGCATGAAGTACCATTCCGAAAATGTGGCTTAGTTATGCAATCCTTATGTTGTGTTGCGACAGAAACGATCACATTGCCTGTCTATGAAGGGTTTCTTTGCCAAACCACCTTTTTAATAGAATCTGAAGACCGCATCTCAGAACCACAGCGATTGCTGGCATTGGAGGAAGCACTGAAGGCTGCTCCAGCATGCTGGTGGGACACAAATAAGAAATTCATTAATGGTTGGTCACAGTGTCGAAGGTTGATGATGGTTTGGTTTGGAGATACTGAGGTTTATCACACTGGCAAGTATGATGGCCGAACTAATCCCAGTGATCATGTGATGGAGTGCCAACGATTATGGGTAGCGCAACCCAGGGATGAGTGGGTCCATGCTTTTATCCATACTTTGGATGAGATGCTGCGCTCGTGGTACACTGTAGCCGAGTTGTGCCGAGACATTACAACATGGGGGGAGTTGACGGTCTGTTTCACTCATACGTTCACTTTTGGGGATGCCAACCCTGATGTCCATAACGCCCTACAGCTCATCCACGACGTGGTACTTCAGGTTGTCCTGGTGGCCTACCCTGTTGACCTGCACACATATTGTCAGATGCAGTCTCTCATGGAGTGCTTCAACATCACCGGTGGGCTAGAGGATGATGATGATCCCCAGAATGTTAGCATTCCCGAATCTAAAGGAAGTCACGATGTGGTCCCACCTGCTGCGCCAAGTAATCCGTTCAGTCAAGCATTGCAGCTCCGCAAGAGGAATATCAGCATAGAGGCTACTCCCAAGTTTGCTAATGTTGGGGATTATTGGGATGATGAGATGATGAGTAAGGTTACTGAGTTACTTCTTGAATTTCAAGACGTGTTTCCCATGAAATTTTTCGAAATGAAGGGAATCCTGGGTGATTTAGGAGAGATGAAGATTCCATTAAAACCAGATGCTAAGCCAATCCGATAGTGACCTTATAGGCTGAATCCGTGACATAAAGAAAAGGTCAAGGAGGAACTTTATCGAATGTTGGATGCTGGTATTATTGAACTTGTGGAAGAGTCCAAAGGGATCAGTCCTATGGTGGTGCAGGTCAAGAAAACAGCCAAAGTGCGCATTTGTGTCAACTTGTGGAAGTTGAATGATGCCTGCTTGCATGACCCTTTTCCGACCCCGTTTACTGATGAAGTACTTGAAGGAGTGGGTGGCCAGGAGATGTACTCATTCACTGATGGAATCTCTAGCTACCATCAGATTCGCATTGCCAAGGAAGATCGCCATAAGACAACTTTCATTACTGAATTGGGTTTCTTTCAGTACATGGTAATGCCATTTGGTTTGAAGAATGCACCTGCGATATTCTCCCGTGTTGTTGTTGCCGCATTCAAAGATTTTATTCAGAAGTTTTTGCAGGTATATATGGATGATTGGACCATTTATGGATTGATTTGTGATCATCTGGCCAATCTGCGGTTAATGCTTGAATGATGTCGATAGCACCAGATATTGCTGAATTTGAAGAAAATGTATTTTCTTGTGTACTATTTGGGATATTGCTGGGTCATATCATGTGTAAACAGGGATTGCTAGTTGATCCAGCCAAAATTGTGCTCATTTTGGGGTTGCAACCACCAACCACCGTTAAGAAGTTGCGCGTGACCTTATGGAAAAGTTTATTGGGGTCATACGGGATATTATTGCAAGTTTATCAGGGGTTATGCTGCGATTACTGCCTCTATGGAAAAGTTGTTGAAGAAGGATGCGGCATTCCAGTGGAGCCAGAAATGTCAGGATAGCTTCAAAACGCTCAAGGTGAAGATGGCTTTGGCACCAATCTTGGTCTTTCCAGACTGGAGTAAGGAATTCCATGTCCATGTTGATGCTTCATCGACTGCATTAGGTGTTGTGTTGGCTCAAGCTAGAGAAGGTGACCTTGATCATCCCATTGCTTTTGCCAGTCGAAAGCTATCCTCTGTGGAACGCAATTACACTACCACAGAATGAGAAGGTCTGGCCATGGTTTACATGCTACAGAAATTCAGGAATTATTTGTTGGGTGGCCACTTTAAAATGTGCACTGATCATTCTGCATTGAAATACTTGGTGAATAAGCCTGTGTTGGGGGGGAAGATCTGCCATTGGCTACTTTTGTTTTAGGAGTTTGATTTTGAAGTCATTGTGAAACCGGGTCGGTTGAATGTTGGACCAGATCATTTGTCATGGATTGACACAGGGGAGGAACTAACTAATATCGAAGACGGGTTGCCCGATGCCCAAGTATTTAAAGTTACCGCCGCTAATCAATATTTTGATGACATCCTTTAGTTTTTGGTGACCGGCACTGCGCCTGCTGACTTTACCACTACTCAGAAGAAGCAGTTGGTTGTCAAGGCTACTAACTTTCAGCTAATCACAGGAGAGTTGTATAAATTGGGTGCTGATGAGATATTGTGCAGATGTGTCTTGCCACATGAGCAAGCGCAGATATTTGCTGAGGCACATGGTGGAGTAGCGGAATGACACTATTGAGGTCAGGAAACTTCCTAGAAGGTACTGCATGCAGGGATTTGGTGGCCCACATTACATAATGATGCGATAGACTATCTGTGATCTTATGATGTTTGTCAGCGAACTGGCAAGCTATCCAGACATGACGAGATGTCGTTGCTACCTCAAGTGACATTGCAACCATTCGAAAAATGGGCTGTGGATTTTGTAGGACCAATCCATCCACTAGGGAAACGCTCCAGTGCACCGTATATTGTCATGGTGACAGAGTACTTGACCCGATGGGCCGAGGCGGCACCTGTAGTTGATTTCTCCGCTGCAATGGCTACTCGATTTTTGTTTGATCAAATTATCACTTGCTTCGGCTGCCCCAAGATATTGCTGAGTGATCAAGGCAGCCACTTTCTTAATCACACTATCAGCGCATTGACGGAGGAGTTGCAGATATAGCATAAGAAGAGTACACCCTATCACCCATAGGCGAATGGAATGGTGGAGGCGTTTAACAAGGTATTGGAGCATGCGCTGACAAAGGTGTGCAATGCAAACCGCGACGACTGGGATCTGAAAATCCCAGCAGTGTTGTGGGCCTATCGCACCACATGTAAAAGGTTGACTGGTTAGACACCTTTTAAGCTGGTATATGGGAAGGAAGAAATTATGCCAATGGAGTACATTGTTCCAAGTCTACGAATTGCGGTTGTTATGAGCATGGATGATGTCGCAGTATTAGATGAACGTCTAGCGCAATTGGTGCAGCTGGAAGAGGATCGATTTATCTTTGGCTTTCACCAAGGGGTGGAGAAGGATCGCTAGAAGGCATGGCATGATCACCACATCAAAAGTAAATAGTTTCAGCAAGGTGACTTGGTGTTATTATACGACAGCAAGTTTATGAAACATCTAGGAAAATTGTAGATGCATTGGCTGGGTCCATATCACATCAATAGTATTACTTCAAGTGGAGCAATTCAGTTGAGCGATTGGATGGGACAATGCTCCCGAAGCTGGTAAATGGTCACAGGTTGAAGCCCTATCAATTGGGCTTGGAACAGTGCGATGTCTAAGTCACATCGAAAAAAAAAAAATATGTGTTGCAGGTTGCTTGGTGGTAGATGGAGCACCAACAGACGAAGGTATGCGCAAGCAAGGAGGCTTGTGCCACAAGTTTGGAGCAGTCGGATACTCATGGCAGTGTTGTGACTAGGATCGACGGCAGGATTTTGTTGAGTTAATGAAGGGTTTTGTGATGATTACGGAGGATTTGGGGGGTATGGGGCCGTGTTGTGACTATTGTTGTGCTAACATCTTGTGACCACTACCCATCATCCCTATACATGATTTCGCCTAACAGATTCAGCTTGGTTACCACATGACGATGGCATGTTTTGCACATGGCACGTCGGGCCAGTATGATCAGCAAGATGTGAGGAGATTGCTCACACATCGGCACGTGGGATCTTCGGTGGTAGCATGGTCACCCCCCGCTGTTTCAGTCGATGGGTTCACACATGCAGATGTGAGGTAGTGGGGCATCATTCCCACCGTCGTGACCCGGGAATGGTTCGGCTATAAGTAGCTGAGGCAGCTGGTAGTTCGCTATAAAGTAGTCATTCTAACATAGAGTGGTTATGTTGTTTGATCAATTTGTGAGTTGAGTTGTGAGGAATTTCAAGGAGGCTGTGGAAATGCTTCACTTCGTTTCCCGTGGCAGCACCCCAGGGGCCCTGCGAGCCCAAACGATGAGTGTCCCTGAGTGCCTTGATATGGCGGGTGCACTTACACTATGTTATGCCCGAGCCGAGGGCCAATCCAACATGGTTAAGTACACAGTAGTTTTTCGAAGGATTGTGCTCTTCTCGACCCCTGAGATGGTTGGGGTGGTAGCTCCCCGCGCACAGTAGGAGCCGTTTGCCGGTGTGAAACAAATGTGCGAGAGCCATCTGCTAATTTCGCACCTTGGTACTGTTCATCCTCTTTTCCTTCCTGTCAGTACCATTCAAAGAGACTGGAGGATGAGTTTGACAAGTACATGACAGCAAGTCAGGCAATGACCATTTTTGGGTTAAAAGTACAATAAGTCGACGATCAGTGTAGCAGAAGCAGTAGGACAACACCGCGTGATCCACACAAGAAGAACAGTTACGGGAACATAGTTCAGCTCAGCATGCACTATGTCCGACAGTTGACGTGGCTCCAGGGAAAGCCACAAGATTGTGTTGGGGGCCTATTGGCAGGCGGTTCGATGGGGAAATTTTGCGGTACAACCGATGCTACGACACATTGGATGAGGGCATGAAAGGAGTATTTTGTGTTAAAGGTGTTGGCTTGGTTTTGCAACCAAGATTAGTGCAATGGGCACCTATCAACAAGTGATAGTAGTTTCAAATTTTGAAAGCAAAAACAATTATTATAAATCTAAATCTAAACTAAACTAGCATGTGCATATAACAAATAAAATTTTCTAAAAATGATTCAAGAACAAGAAATAAAAAGAATGAGTATTGTATTAAGATACCTCAAATGGTGAGGATTTGTGTTGAGCAACTTCCAAGGTGAGTAGCTCCAAGCTCCAAAGGTCTCTTCTCCAAGATAGCTACAATGGTCAAAAGCTCATGAGAGATTTTGACAGCATGAGGATAGGATGATGGATGGATGGAAAGTGAGGAGCCCCTACCACCTTTTTATAGTTTTTGGTGGTGGGGAATACCATTATAATTTTGAGGACACCAATGGTATTGACTAACATGGTTTAGGTACCTTTTCCCTCCTTTTTCCTTTTTTGAATATTTTTAATATTTTTATTCCCTTTTTAATATTTTTGGGGAATTCTGGACCCTTTTTGAGGGTTTTTTATGCTTTTTGAGGAAAAATATTCATTTTGAGTGGAAAAAGGGGTGTATTAAGGTCTTTTGGCGACCTTTTGATGGATTTAGAGGCTCAAATGGTGGACAAATGGGTCATGTGAATAAGGAAATGAGATAGTGAGCACTTTTTGGGTGTTAATAGATTGCCCCCTGATGTGTGAAGGCAAGAGCTCATCGTATGGCCGATAGACATCATAGTTCTTTTATCTTTTTTTCTGGGGTTTTGGGAAGAGAAGAGACCGATTGGAGACTGGATCCACGGCCCTTGGAAGCTACAAAATGAACAATATTACATGGCCTCAATATGAATGAGGAATAATCTCTGATAATCGACGAGGCAGGAATACCCATGCTCGTATCAAGACATATACATAACAATTAGTCCCAAGAAGGGGGACCTGAAAAAATACATAAAAAATCTGCTGGTGCATCATAATGGTCCAGAGGGGACATCATTTGGGGATGTACTCATGATCATAACATGACTGATCTCAATAACTGATACACTGGAATAAAGCGTCAACCGTTCTGAATAAGGTCTCAGAAGGGTTGATGAGCTGCTGAAACTAAAGGAGTCCAACATCTATAGGGACTCAATGACTGAGAGTCATCTCTGAGAAGTACATGTATATGTAACTATATACTCGAGGGAGTATAAAAACTGGGGTACATATGAATATTGTCGCCATGCGCAACCCATATATCTATAGGAAAAATGTAATTGGTTGTTTTCATAAGTAGACTCTCAAATGTGGAAGAATCAAGTGGTATCCGGGGTCTTGAACAAATAACTGAATGGACCAATACCCTGTGCGATTCTCAACGATGCAATCAAGGTGTTGAAGTCGAGCATGTGAGAAACAACCATTTGGAGCGACACTGAGGACTCTTCTCGAAATGATTCGTAGGCAATCATCGTAAATGGTGATGAGTCCAAGACACAAGGACCTCTAGGTCTGTCCTCTGGAATAAACTTGGTTGTCGTTGACAGAGGAAGACCAACAACTAACAAGGCAATGATGTTTCCTTGATAGGAGCACGAGGTGTAGAACCGAAGTGTGGTAGTACTGATGGTAGGACTGACATTCTTATGGGGATGGGAAGTAACTGGGGTCATAGAGTCGGTAGACTCAAACGTCCTTTGTTCAGAGCATGATGACATGGTTGACTTGGCAGGGTAGGGAACTGACTTGTAGGTGTGGCGATCATAGCTTTTAGGGACTGAAGGGTATGTATTGACTCTAGGGGCTTAAGCTGATGGGTGTTGTCGAGGGATTCTCAGGGTGACATACTGCAGAATAATTTGAACAAAGGCGTCCAAAATGGGGGAGCTTCCATATGAGTAGACATGATTTGTTCGGGCGCCGAGAAGCACCCTTGGGTCCTTTTTCGTAGTTTTAATGAGCTCGAAGAAGGGATAAAAGTGTGCTCTGAAATGGTACTATCCTGTGGATTTTGTGAGCCCAGGACTGTTCTTGCTCATGGTCGCTTTCATGTTTAGAGAGTCTGAAAGCAGTAAGTGGACTCCATTGGTGTTCTTTTTCATAAGTTAGTCTCCAAGGCCCGAAAAAGCATAAAATGATGCAAATGGAGAACTCTTCTAGCTGATGTTACTAGAGTATTCCTTTTTCGTAATTAGTCTACAAGGTCCGAAAAAGGGGTAAAATTATACTAGGTAGACACCCTTTCAGATACATTTAGCAAGCATGAAAGGAAGCAAGGTTGCTCGGTGATCTTTTCATTGTTTTAGGAGTCATAAAAGAGCTTAACAGAAACTCCCTAAGTGCCTTTTTCATAAAAGGGATTGCTCGGCCCGAAAAAGGGGTAAAATTATACCAAACAAAAAAGGGATTGATGAGAGCGAGAAAAGGTCTCAAGCATCATCATGTGTGCGGAATACTGAATCCGGTGACATAAAGATTGTAAAAAAGGGGCAACAGCCAATGTGGCACACACACCGAGGTGATGAGTGGCATTTTAAAAAAATGCCCAAAAATTATGGGGTGAGAGTGAGAAATGATCTCAAGCATCATCACGAGCGCAAAAAATTGAATCCGGTGATATAAGATCTGTCAAAAATGGACGACAATCAATGTGGCACGCAAACCGAGGCGACGAGGGGGCATTGGAGAAATGCCCAAAAAATTTGGGCGTGAGAGAAAGAAATGATCTCAAGCATCATCACGAGCACGGAAAACTGAATCCGGCGATATAAGACTTGTCAAAAATGGACGATGGTCGATGTGGCATGCAAACCAAGGCGACGAGGGGGCATTGGGAAAATGCCCAAAAAATCTGGGCGTGAGAGCGAAAAATGATCTCAAGCATCATCACGAGCGTGGAAATATGAATCCGATGGTGCAAATGGTGCAAAAAACGGAGGTCATAAGGACTCCGGAATGGTCAAAGCAAATAACTAGGTTAAAAAATGGCTACAAATAAAGGTGAGCCCACCAAGCAAAGGATGCAGTGGTGGGCAGAAATGATGACCCACGGGGGGAGAATACTAGGTGTATCAAATCAAATTGAATATACAAGTGATATGTGATCTCAAAAAATGGTTGAGATCACGCATGTGAAGAAGTCAGTAGGGTTAATGACCTGCCCCCATGCTATGTGCATGGGGTTTGTGATTGTGGATCACATATGTGTTGGTTTGAACGATGGGATCATTGAGGTGTTGAGATAGAGGTGATGGGGTAGGATAAAAATGATTGATCATGCCCCCTATCCCAGGTTCAAGGTAATCTATTATGTCCCCAAACTCAGAGGTGTCAATGCGGTGCAGATGCTATCTTAAAGAAGGATCAAGAGGGAATTGACCAACTACTGGAGGGGGGGTGTACCATGAGGCTGTGGGCCATGGTGGCATACTGAAGTGATGATATGATGATGGGGGATTCCCTTTGTGGGGTGGATGCCCCCAGTATCTCTGACAAGAATCACGATGATGATGAGTAGGCAAGGTTTTGGGCCTGCCCCCATGTTGTGGACATGTGGTTTCCTCGTCGATTTGAAAGGGTTGAACATGTGTGTCAAAGGGATGAATGGAAGGGGCCGACCGGACAGAGGGGTATCCAGTGGAAATCGTGTAAATGGTGTTAATTTCTTCCGAGGAGGAAGATGGTGGGGGATGAATTTCCTCAATGAGAAGAGGGGATATCTCGAGGTCGACGTTATTCATCTCGTACAAGGCTGCTCTATAATCTGGGAGATCAAGGCAGTGGTGTGAGTAATGGCTGTAAATACCACATATTGCACAAGGGTGGTTGGTATGCAGTGATTTATCACGAGGCTTAGGGGTTGGATCTAGTTCGACAACCGACATGTTGGGGTCATCGTCAAGCATTTGCATGTGTTCCTGTAATGTAGGTAATTGTGGACATTGATGAGTCGGATGGCCTAACTCATCACACAACGAGCATTTGGGGGGAGCACGAAAAATGGGGGGGGGTTTAAATGTCTTGGGAGGGGGTACAGCAGTGTATGGTTGTGGGCCTCTGCCCCCAGTGGGCTTGATAAGAGGAGGGGGATTCGTAGATGACGAAGGGGTAGTGACACCGGGAGGTGGTTGACTAGTAGTGACAATGGGTTGGACCAGTTGTAGGATGACATTTGGTGTCAGCGGGGGAATGGGAGGCGAAATATACCACATGGGTAAGCCTAAGGTTAACCTGGGGAGGCTGAGGGTAGCCATAACTGGGGCACTTACTACTCCCGAGGGAGGGAATAGGAAGGGGATTGTGTGGGTGGGTGTAACACCAATGTGACTAGGTACCAATGGTGGTTTGGGTAACAAGGGCGGTTTATTGTTGGGTGTTTGTGTATTGTGGGAAAGAGTACAGAGGTCAGAGATGTGGGTCGCGGGTGACGGGGTTGGAATGGATTGGAATGTAGAATTCATCGGCGTGTCGAAGTAAAGTCCGGGTCCCACGGAGGATACAAATGAGGTAGTTGCACCACAAACAGGTTGTTCAACCATGGGGAGAACATTTTCGGGTGCAGTGGGGGCCTTGGGATCATAATAGGTGAATTGGTCGACCTTGACCATGCGTCCGTCATGGGGGAACATCATGGTACGAAAAATGGATGAGGAAACCGCCCGCATGGCATACATGTAGCTGCGACCAAGTAAGAGGTTATAATCAAGTTGGGCATTGATGACCTCTATGTCAATGAGCACGGTTTACCAGCCAGCTGGACGGGGATATTAGCTAAGAGACCTTGGGGTTGAGCCAAACGACCGTCGTAGGCTCGCAATGTAGTGGTGGACTGCTGGAGAGTAGGGGATCCCAACTTCTGCCAAACGAATGTGGACATAACGCATGTAGAGGCACCTTCATCGATAATGCACCGATGGATGACAATATTACGAACGGAAACAAAAACTTGGAAGCTAAAGTGGAAGGCAGGTGTGGCTCGGACTGGTCTGAATCGAATGCCATCAGTTGTGAATCATTGGGGTCAATAGGACCAATGGCAGAGAGCAAAGTCTTGCGCTGTGAAGGATAGTTTTTTAAGACTTCTAAAGCAGACATGGCTACGGGAGATTGGACTAAGTCATCTACAATGCTGTAATTCGACGCAGCGCGAGCATTGGGGTTATTGTTGATGCGACGAAGTGGGAAGTGAGGTGCTTTAGAGGCACCATCGAGTGGAGCCGGAGGTATATATAACGTCTGATCAGAGCGTTAGTGTTTTCGTCGGTGGGAGGGTCTTTAGGGGTGGATGACAATATTCCAATGACAATATTCCGAATGGAAACAGAAACTTGGAATGCTAAAGTGGAAGGCAGGTGTGGCTCGGACTGGTCTGAATCGAATGCCATCAGTTGTGAATCATTGGGGTCAATAGCACCAATGGCAGAGAGCAAAGTCTTGCGCTGTGAAGGACAGTTTTTTAAGACTTCTAAAGCAGACATGGCTGTGGGAGACTGGGCTAAGTCATCTACAATGTTGTAATTCGACGTAGCGCGAGCATTGGGGTTATTGTTGATGCGATGAAGTGGGAAGCGAGGTGCTTTAGAGGCGCCATCGAGTGGAGCTTGAGGTATACATAACGTCTGATCAGTGGGATGAGCGTTAGTGTTTTTGTCGGTGGGAGGGTCTTCAGGGTGGATCCATATTGGTTTCGACGTGTTTGGAGGTTGACATCAGTGGATGACATCATTAACAAGTGGTGGGTACCTGAATCGAACATGTGTTGATCAGGAGCGGCATAAGTGATATGTTGTTGTGGTGGCACATTGCTTTGAGGGGGAACCAACGGCTGAGTGTTCACTACGCCTTGGGTTGGTAAGGGTTTTTGCAGCACCAAAGGTTGCTGCTGAGGGGGTGGGGGGTTGGGTGGCACCTGAGAAGCCGCGTGCCCTTGGCGATGGGCATCATCAATCCATAGTTGTCGAGATCGCTCCAAATATGGGCAAGCATGTGTGTAGTGGCCATAGACCCCACATATCAAACATGGGTGGTTTGTTCTTAAGTTATTGTTTTTGGGCTGCTTGGGATGATGATCCGGATTCTGGTTGGGAGGAGCGGCATTGTTATTATTTGGATGATTGGGAGGTAGTGGACCTTGATTATGTTGTTGGTTGTTGCCATGGTTACGTCCTCTTCCATGGTTTTGTTGTCCACCGTGGTTGCATTGGTTGTTTTGATGTTGGGGCTGATTGTGTTGTGTGTACACTTTCCCATGAGCAGCGGGAGGATTTTGGTTTGCCGCAGGTGCGGGAGCAGGTTGCGGTGGATAATAAGCTGGTGGGGCTGGAGGTGGTCCAGTTACCTGCTGGGGTTGTAGGTAACCCTGAGCTATTGGAGGTGTTGGGTTAGCTATTGTAGCTTGCTATGGGTAATACATTGGTTGTGGCGGGAACTGAATCGGGTTCTGGGTGGCAGGTTAGCTATAGTATGTGGGAGGTGTTGATGCCTCGGATATCGTAGCATCAATAAGAAAGGGATTCTCCTCGAAATACGGTCCCAATTAGACTATCTCCCATTTGGTGTAGGGAATCCGTCCGGTTAGCGGTTCCAGCAATCGTGGGTTTGGAGTTTAAATCCGATTCTACCGGTTATGGCCCGATCCACCTTTCTTTTGGATTTTATGTCTTTAAATGAGATGCAAATGCCTAGCAATATTTGATCTAGATGCAACTAAAATAGATCTAAGTCTTAGAAAGTGAAATAAATCTACCTATCCTTGCAGGGAACACGTTTTAAGGATGAGCAATGGTCTGTAACAGATAACATAAAGAAAGAACAGGTAGCTGTCAATTCCTACAGGTAAAGCTACAACCAGATAAATATATTTAGAAGATAGCTTCTAATTCAATATGAAACGCACCTATTGCTCATGAAACAGAAAAAAGCAAAAAAATTATTTAATCTACGTAGAAAGAATAAAGAAACAGATCTAAATGTAAACAAACTGAAATTAAATTTAAAGATCCCTGCAAGGAGCAATTTAAAGGCATGAACAATGATCCATATGAGTTATCCTGAAGAAAGAACAGTTAGCCATTCGATCTAAAAGAGAAATCTACAGCAATGATAAAGATATCAACAGGTAGCTCTTGATTTAATATGAAACGCATTCATTGTTCACAAAATAGAGAAAATCGTATGCATAGGAAGGAGAAAAATCATTGATACAAAGAAATAGTTCAGATGGTAAGAATGATCTCACATTACAGAACAACAGTCATTAGAATAGTCCAACATACATCCGTCCAACATCCCATGCAAAACGTCCATCTCTCGTGGCTTCTATTAGAAAATTCAATTTTACAGAAACGATACAAGATAACTCGTAAAGGTTTCAAAATTTCCTTCCCTGCCAAAAGTCCTTTTCTATTCTTCCTAGCTTCTATTTATAATTACAAATCTTCCCTTTGGGCTACCACCTAGCACCTTCCACTTGTCATCTACAAAAAATTCTCTCCTAAAATAGACAAAAATGAGATTCCCTTTCATTTACATAAATTATTTAAAGAAAATAGGGACAGCTGTCCCACAGTTTACCCGCTTTACACATTTGAGAGTCAAATACAAAACAAAAATAACAGAGATAGTGTTTTGAAATCAGTGAGTTCACTCCTGTGCGGGAGCTTCTGCTGGCAGAGGATCACCCAAGTTAGTTGCTGCTGATGTTGCCTGGGAAGAGACACTCGAAACCATTGCTGCTGCTGGGGAAGAGGGAATCGAGCCCACTGTGGTTGCTGGAGTGGCTGCTGGGAGAGAAGATTCTGGATCTGCTGATGTTCCTGCTGCTGCTGCAACTTTCTTTTCTTCTTCCGATATGTAGCTATACCACACACCTGTGTCCCTTATGACTATGTTTGCTACAGCAGGAAACAAGATTTTCTGAGAAGTTATATTCTTCCCGAGTTCTGCTCCAATGCTTTGAACTTCTGTTACTGCAGCTTGATGCACTTCCTTCAGCAGATGGTTGTGGAGGGATGACGATCCGACGTAATGTTGGAGGTCATCAATAGACAGAACATCAATCCTTTTCACATACTCTGTTTGAACGCCTAGCTCTTCCTTTAGTTGGGATGAACGTTGCTCCTTTTCCGAAAAGTCCTCCAGGGTCTGAGGGAAGCTTAATTTGCATTTGTCATGTGCCTCTTGGGGCCTTTGGTAGAGACTGTTGATTTTATCTGTTGTTCTTTGCACACTAGTTATCAGCTTACTGGCACAGTTCCTGCCAAACTCCAAAAGGGCTATGTCCTCATTGAAACCATCCAGAGATTTAAATGGGAGGTGCGTAGGGAAACCCCCTTTTCCTTCTCTCCACGACATCTGACTAATGATATTTGCCTTGACACGGGTGTTCTTTGCTTTGAGCCTATGAGCTTCCGCATTAATTTCTTTTAACCTGACCACCATGGCCTTGAGCTTGCAAACCTCATCCGTGATTAGCTCCTGAGTGTCATACACTTGCTTCAGGATGTTGCATGACAGCTCATGGAAGGGAGACATGTCCATTGTTCTACCCTCAGCCTGCTCTAACCGCTCAGCTAATGTCTGCTTGTCTACTTCTAGCTGGGCTACTTTATCTTCTGCTCCATTCTTCTCTACCTCCACAATCATCATTTGGAGTGTCAGTTGGTCTTTTTCCTCTTCCAGCTGGTTGTACTTGTTTGATAGCTCCTTATGCTCGACGTACAAGCAATTATACTTGTTCACTACCAGATCTCTTTGGGCTTGCTCATTAGCCACAGTCTGTTGTAGCAAACAGGCTCTCTTCTTTGTCAAAACATTTTCCCTAACTATCACACCCACATTGTCGAGCGATGCTCTTGTTGTTTCTACAATTGCGGATGCCATAGCAAAGGGATGTTGATCTGTATTCTTCATTACAGTGACCTCTCGGTGGGTGACGATGTCTTCATGGAAGGGAGTTTTGATCCTCTCCTCTGATTTGAGGACCATTGCTTTCCTTTTCTTGTCGTAGACAAACTCATTCCACCTGGACACCAGATGTTTTCCCGATGGCGTGTACGGGACAATTGGTCGGTTTATGATGTCTATGTCTTCTTCAGCAGGTGAGGTCCGGACTTCCTGAGCTGGATCCACGCCCTTATTTTGGGTACCAGAGCCACCTGCTTGAGATGTGTCTATATCCATGTCTTGGACCCTGGACCCACTGGCTTGAGTATCTTCCCTTGCCTTCAACTCTTCTTCCGCCTTCCTCTCGGCCTCTGCTTGCTCAGCTTCAGCCTCTTTCTGCTTTTGGGCTTCCTCAGCCTCTTTCCGTAGGATTTCATTTTCAGCTTCTTGCTGCATTCTCGCCACTTCAGCTTTTTGCGGCTTTCTTGCCATTTTAGTTTCCTGCTGCCACCTGGCTTCCTTAGCTTCCCGCTGTAGTCTGGCTTCCTCGGCTTCCCGCAGTAACCTTGCTTCTTCTCTTAATCTGAGCTCTTCCTGAGCTCGGGCATCCTCAGCTTCTTTCTCCTTCTGCTGGCTGGTCTTCTAGGCCTTGGTTAAGCTAGAGCTTGCTCCAGTGCTTTGGCGACAGACCCGTAGCTCATCCATGTTGCTGATGCCTCTGAATGCCTCTTCCTCGGCATCAGGATAGTGAGAATATTCGAAGTGAGCATAAATCTCCTTACAGTGCTCAGCAACTCTTCCCTTTCTGTCATTCCTATGGAAAATTACCTCACCGAAGTGGAAGGCTTCCAGCTCTTGAACAAATTCATCGGTCGAGGAAACCCCCGAGAACTTGTAAGCACCTAGACAGAAAGGTAGAGGAGGGAAGGAAGCCTTATGCTATTTGTGGAGCATTGCCCCAATTCCGTCCAGGAAGATTTGTCTTACTGCCTCCTTGAGTACCACATAGTCCGTGGTATACTGCGGCAAAATGTATGGGGGCTTAGTCCCTCCATACATTCTGAGGTAGGTGCCTTGCTCTGAAAAGTAGAAATCCCCATAATCCTCCAGGACTTCCAAAGCATTCTCGGATAGGCAGTTTGGTTCTTCCTTGAACATCTTCTCATATAGGGGCATGATGAACCCCTCATAGATGAGTTTGTAGCTGCGCTTGTAATTCTGAGCCCACAACATCTTGAATGCGATATAGACCGGTGCAGTGGCCTTATCCCATGTGCAGCCCAATTTGTGGAAGTCTATCTTAGCCAAAATACAATCAATCAGATATGAGGACATGAAAAATTCAGCCTTCTTCAAGGCTAGTCCTTCTTTAGCAGCAACTATCATCGAGGCCAAACTATCTGACAGGAGAGTGGCCCAGTCAAACACAGTTCCCTTGAATGCCACATAGTGGACGATAGGGACCCACTGAATCTTATATACTGTGCCATCGGGCACGCCGAATATTCTGCACAGCATTAAAGCGATCAATCTGAAAGGAGCTCTCAGATTCTGTACGTCATATTCATCACTTCCTTTCTTTCTCAAATGTTTGCCTGCCATTAGCAGCTTCTTGGCCATCTCGACGTTGTTCATCTGGCTCAACCATTCATCACTCAAAGCTTATTGGACACGAGGAAATTTGTAGGCTGCCACAAGATACACGGGTTGAAATGAGGCAATAGCCACTTTCCCGCTATCATTTATCACTCTCCCTTCAGCATCGGCATGTTGGAGTATCCATCTGATCACTTCAGCACAGGGGAACAACTCAGGGCGGGGTAGCGGCTCTAGTTATGCCTGAGGCTCTGATATTTAGAGAAATTGGCCCTTCTTCTAGCAACATATCTGGGATCTCTTGGTCCCGGATCATTCTGTAGATGTCACCCCATCTGATTTCAGGAGGGACACCGGTGGTGCACCTAGTATCCTGGAGTGAAGTTTCAGTTTTAAGTGGTGCAGGCTTCTTTTCTGTCATCTTAGCCTTCTTCTTACTGGCTTTCGGCATCTTGAATTATCCCTGATAACACCCATATACAAGTCATCATGATATTGAGCAACATACTGTGAGGTTTTAACAGAGAGCACCATTGTTTTAATATGTCAATGAGATAAGTACAATGAAGCTGCATATTTAGGAAGTAAAAACACTATTTCAATATGAAACATAAACTGAAACGTTTGAATCTTTTGAAGGGATGAGTTTTGAGATGCTCCTGAGGGGATAGGTATGTCGCGGAAACAATTTGCTCTCGGACCGGTAGGCGTGTTGTGGAAGCAACCTGCTTTCGGTTTAGCCCTGGGGAAGAGGGTAACTTTCGTCATGGTACTTTTTTTAAAAGGCTAGTGGCGGGGAAGTCTGGGTGAAATCACCCTATGACAAAATAGGAAGCCACTTTCGTATTTACGACCCAGCGAGGGCTTCAAACGCCATTGTCATTTTACGGCACCTGCCAAGGTGTTCTAGGGGAGGTTTGAGTTTGAGCAAGAGTGATGGCACCGGAGAAAGACTGACGAAAGGGCTTGGGCGGCCATAGTTTCCGGGTGACATAACAAGCTTAACTACGAGACCAGGGAGGAGCTCCTGCATTGACACATAAGCGGGGGTTTTCAGCCCCAATGCCATCGTTATCCATGACATTGAAAGGGGCATCCTACGGCTGGTTTGATCAGGGACGATGGCGCCCTTCTCTAGTTTTAAAATGGGTAGGCTATGCTGGCTTCTTTGGCTTATAAAACCTGGGGCTACGTTTTCAGCTTACGGCTGGGGACATAAAAAGTCTCTAGGGCTTCGGCAGGGACTTGGGAAAACAATTATCATTTTCTTAATCAATATACCAATCGACGGGCAAAAACAGCCCATGACGGGCATTTTGTCCGTCGACATTCAACCTATGCCTATCGTTTTCAAAATAAAGATAACCCAATAGCAATATGACGTGCAGAAGGGACAAATGTAAGGTTAAGATCCTACCTAGCACTGAAGAGAAATGCTAACTGAGGTGGCCGCGAACGTGGTTGCGCAAGATGAGCTGGAACGGTCGCGCGTCGCCCAATGGTTTGCCAATCGACCAATAGCAATGGGGTCGGTTCGATCCCCCACCGTATATTTAAACAAATCAGACACCTGTGGGGCGTTAATACGGTTGGTGGCATTTTAAAACCAGTTTTAAATGCATCGTACGCCGGTGTCAAATCGAGCTGCCTCGGTTTGCGTACGACCGCCTCTTGCGGGACAAACTAGCGAGACGCTTCCGCCGTTTCGGGGAACGAAGGCGAATGGCCCCGCAAAAGGCCTCCGAAACGTGGAAGAGAAAACGTTTCGCAAATCTCAACTTGTTCGGTAGGATATCGCGGAAGCTTCCGCTGTTTCGGGAGAGAGTGGTGAATTGCTTCCGCAAGAGGCTTCCGCGACGTGATTAAGTTCCTTTGGCGGCCTCTTCGGGATGAAAACGTGAAGGCTCCCGAAACTGCGGAAAGCTTTCGTGAGTGGCTTCCGCAGTTTCGGAAGGGATTCACCAGCGGCTTCCACAATTGCTTAACGAAGATTTTTGTAAGTCTGTTTGGGCGGTTTAGGCGAATGGCTCCCGTCGTTTCGGGAGCAAATCTTAAACCCTTCCCTAATTTTTCCATAATTATTTCGAAGGCCTTTTCCGAGCGGTTTGTGCGATTGGCTTCCGTCGTTTCGGAAGGGTAGCCCAAGAGCTTCCACGGTTTCGGGAGAGAAGGCTGAAAGCTTCCGTGGTTTCGGGAGAGAAGGCTGAAAGCTTCCGCGGAGCTTCCTTGGCTCGTTCCGCAAAGCTTTTTTCCAAAATTTCTAAGTTCTTTTCGGCAAGCTTAGGCTAGTTGTTTCCGCCGTTTCAGGAGGATAAAGTGAACGGCTCCGCAGGTTCAGGATGGAAAGCCCAACAGCTCCATAAAAGGAAATATTCTAAGTCTCTTGATAGCTTCGAAAGGAATTCGTGAATTCCTCTGCGCGATTTCGGAAAGCTTTTGTGAAGGTTTCCGCAAATTTTCAATGAAAGCTTCTAAGTTCTCTTCCGAGTTTCGGAAGGATTTTACAAATTGTTCCCGCCGTTTCGGAAAGAAAACCCCAATCTTTCTGCAAAAGGTCGAAAAAAAATCTAAGTTATTTTCGAGAGGCTTATATGTCTGCCTTCCGCAACTGCGGGAAGATAGCCCGAAAGACTCCGAAATGCCGGGAGACTTTCCCAAATAGTTTTCGCAATTTTTCAAGACAGTTTCTTCGTTCTTCTTCAAAGGTTTAAACAAAGGCTTCCGCCTTTCGGGGTGCAAACTCAAAATAAAACGCAACTGCTGGGAATAGTCTGAGAAGCTCCGAAAATTTGAAAAAATCTTCTAAGTTCCCTTTCTGTCCTTTGGAGGAAAATCGGAAAGGTTTATGGCCAGAAGTTCAGTTGGGAAACAAGATTTTATGTTGAAAACACATATAACAGCTGGGATGGCTTCTTAAGGCAAACTTTCTACCAAACAATTAAAGGAGGGGCCCCAATATGTACAAAATTTTGGGGGGATGTTGCTGCAACAACAATGGCAAGTCGTTGGTGAACACAGATCTTTGAAAAATTCATCTTCATGGTCCGAAACCTCATCAAAGACATCCATCTTGGCTGCACTATTCAGCTGAGCTCTTTAAAGTCATGTGAGGGGAAGAAGGCACTTTTCCTGCTAGCCACTGGGGAAAGGCGAGCTTTGACCGAGACATCTTCACCACTCTCAAAGGGCCAATATATGAGATTCATTTTAGGAGGGTCATCTTTCAGATGGTCACTACTGCCGGACTCCACAGGATCTGCAACACTTTCTCATGGACATTATTGCTCTTGTTCCTCATTCCCATGCTGCTTGCATCCCTTTGGATGTTTGTACTTTGGACAGCTTAGCTTCTTGAGCCTTCCAGAGATATTTTCTTTTGGAGATGATTTTTTGATTTAGGCTCCTCAATCCATAACGTCCTTTTGTGTGAGTTAGAAATTTTATTGATTTGATCAAGCCTCACGGACGGAGAGGAGCCCATTTTGAGCTGGGCCTTTTGGACAACCTTCTTGATTTTACATGTCTTCTGCTTTTGTCTCAGCCATGCTTTAATTGAGGCGAGAATCTCTGGAAAATAGACTCTTGAATGCAAGTCGTTTCGGCTGTTAAATATGCAGCATGGAGTCATTTCAATACCCTATGTCCTTGAGAGGTGCTACTTTCCATGGGTCCAACTTTGGTAACCTTCTTGAGATGCCTTTAAAGTGTGAGAGTGGGTGGAGCCCAACGATAGTAGTGAAGATGGTCATAGGTCTCTGCTATTAAATAGGATTAGTGTGACTAGCAGGGTAGGCTTCCTTCCTACTGAACATTTCAGCAAGAGCACAACAGACCAGATTTACTTGAGCAGAGTTCCAGACTCATGGGTCACAAGTTTTCTTTGAGAGATTTATCTTCAACGGGGATCTCAACCAAAAGGGCATTCAGAAAACAAAACTTGTCGCAAAAGTTCAAATAACAAACAGAGAAACAACATGGCCAAAAAAATAAAGCAACTAAAGGCTAAAGCAAAAAGAAAACTTTATTTATGTACAGGAAGTCTCGAAGAGACTATGCGAAGTATTGTTTCAGAGCGAGGCGATTGAGAGGAAGGGCTACTTCTTCTCCCTCGAGATTTGTCAATTTGTAAGTGGATAAGCCTAATTTTGCAAAAATTTGGTACGGGCCTACCCATAGATGTTGAAATTTCGTATGCATTCCTTTGCCTTCATGATTATGGTCCCATTTCAGGACAAAATCCCCAACTTCAAAATCTCTTTTACCAGATTTCCTCTTATCGAACCATCTCTTAACTATGTCCTGGTGTTGATGGAATCGATCTTTAGCTTTGTGTCGGGATTCTTCAAGTTGAAGCAGGGTGTTGATCCTGGATTGTAAGGCTTGGCTACCAGAACCCCGAGAGGCTTGGGACAATTGCAAGGATGGTAATAAGATGTTTGGGGGAAGAATGGCTTCGTTGCCATAGACAAGAGTGAAAGGGGAGACACGTAAAGCGTTCTTCGGGGTTACCCTATCTTCCTATAAGGCGTTCGGGAGAGCCACATGCCAACTTCTCTGGTTTTCTATCACATTCTTCTTAAGAATTCAAATCAGATTCTTGTTTGAGGATTCAGCTAACCCATTCCCCTGAGGGTAGTAATTGGCTGAATAATGCAACTTAATTCCCCATTCATAAACAAATTCATTTATCTTGCAAGATGAAAAATAAGTAGCATTATCAAAAACAAGGGAAATTGGAACCCCAAACCTGGTGATGATGTTCTCTTTCAAGAAGATGATGACTACGCCTTCATTGATCTTGTGCAAAGGGATGGCCTCCATCCACCTAGTGAAGTAGTCAGTAGCTGTCAGGATGTATTGATGTTGCAACGAAGAATTTGGATTTATTTCTCCGATAACATCGATACCCCATTGCTCAAAAGGCTGAGAGATGATGACCGGCTGCAATGGTCCTGCTGCCTTAGGTAACTTCCTGGCACTTCTTTGACATACATCACAATTCCGTGCGTATGTGTGGGCATCTCGAAACAGAGTGGGCCAATAATAACCAGCTCTTAGTATCTTGTGTGCTGTTGTCTCACCTGAATAATGTCCGCCTGCGGGACCATCATGTAATTCTTTGACAACTTTGTTTGCCTCTTCCTTTTCTAGGCATCTGAGAAGAACTCCATCATAATTCTTCCTGAAAAGAATCCCATCAATGATTTGATAAGGTGCCAATTTCAAACGGAGTTCCCTTCTTTGCTTAGAGTTCCAGTGCTCAGGTAGGTATTCCTGTTGTAAATAGTGTACCAGATCTCTATACCATGACTGGGGAGCTGTGAAGATATGACACACTTCAACCGAATTGAGCTCAACTTCATTTTTCCAATGTTGTTCTTCATCAGTTGAGTTTCCCGTGAGTAACTTGCACAAGCCTTGTCCTTTGATGATCGTGGATGGTTTAACTTCCAAATCATATTCTTGAAGAGCTGTGACCCAGTTCCCTCTCCTTTCTCCCAGTTCCTTTTGAACGAAAAGGGATCTAACAGCTGGGTGGGGAACTATGACCTTAGTTCTGTTCTTCAGAATGTATGGCCTGAACTGCTTGACTGCTTTGAAGACCGCATATGCATGCTTGTCAACTATGTGATAGTTCAGCTCGCCCCCCTGCAGACCAGTGCTCATAAACGAAATTGGGTATTCGTCCCCCAACTCAACCTTTTGCGTGAGTACAGCTGCGAGAGAGTCATCCAAGGAAAAGGTATACAAGATGAAATCCTTATCAAAATCTGGGCTTCTTAAGGAAGGAGCCTTAGCTACAGCTGCCTTGATATCTCTAAATGCGTCCTTCTCCAAATCTGTCCACTTGAATTGTATGCTTTGTTTAACCATCTGTTGCAATGGCTTAACAATTTGTGCAAAATCCGGAACAAATCTGCGGACAAAATTGATGGTGCCCATAAAAGACTACATAGATTTCTTGTTGTGGGGCATTGGAATCTTATTAATAGCTTGGACTCTTTCTTGGTCAATTGACACTCCTCCTTTGGAGATGATATGACCCAAGAGCTTACCTTCGGGCACAACAAACACGCTCTTCTTGGGATTCAGGTAAATACCATACTTTCGGCAATGATCAAAGATATGCCTCAGATGAACAACATGATCTTCCCTTTTCTTCGAAAAGACTTTCACATCATCCAAGTAAACAACAACACATTTCCCACCCAATCCTCGGAAGGCAATATCCATCGCCCTTTGGAATGTAGCTCCTGCATTTATCAGACCAAATGGCATCCTTCGGTATGCGAAAGTTCCCCATTTAGTTCGGAAAGTAGTCTTGAGACGATCTTCTTCGGCTACTAATACTTGATTGTAGCCAGAGAAACCATCGAGGAGAGAAAACAATTCGGATCCTGACACCATTTGTAGTATTTGTTCCATTGAAGGTACGGGGTAGTTATCTTTATCCAAAGCTTTGTTTAAATTTCTGAAATCTACACATAGCCTTATCTCTCCTGACTTCTTTCTTACGGGAACCAAGTTTGCAACCCATTCAGAATGACGAACTTTGAAGATTATCTTAGCGTCCAGGAGCTTCTTTAACTCCTTTTGGATCAGCGGTTCTAGAGTGGGATGCATTCTTCTCAACTGCTGCTGAAATGGTTTGACGCCCGCTTTCATTGGTATGACATGCTGAATAATGCGGACGTCGTACATTTTCAGATCTTCATAGGTCCATGCAAAAACATCCTTGTATTGTTTAAACAATTTAATGAACCTATCTCTTTCTCTTGGTGAACAACATTTGCCAAGGTTGACAAATTTTGGTTCTGCCTTGGTACCCAAATTAACTAACTCATGTTGCATTGATGAGCTGTTAGTTTTGGTATTGGCTGGCCTTTTGAACTTATTTTGAAGATCGAACAACATTTCGAGGGACCTTACCCCCTTGGGCATGCAATTTCCTTTCTCCTCATCCTTCTTCATCAAATCAGCATCGTGTTCTTCCTCATCTATTGCAGCTCCTTGAAAGCTATCTTCGTTTGTCAGGAAGCTGATAATTTGCTCATCATCATCGAAGACTCTAAATTTTGTGATGTTATCGGGAACGGAAGGCCTGAAAATCAATTCAATTGAGCATTTATTATTTGATGGCACCGATCTAGAAGCAGATGTTGCTAACAAATCAGCAGCAGAATTTTGCAGTCTAGGAATTGATTTTATATTGAAAGCATCAAAATGCATAATTAAATCCATACCTCAGCCTGATAACCCTTCAAGTGAGGTGAGAGACAATGAATGGTGTCGGTTAAGAATCCGTCAATGGAGTGCTGATCTGGCGTTGGTGTAATGAATGGTGTCCCTTAAGAATCCGTCAATGGAGTAATGAATGGTGTCCCTTAAGAATGGATTGTCTTGAGAATCCGTCAATGGAGTGCTGATCTAGGGTTGTAAAACATGCAGCAGTTTGTCTCGCTGATGGGGCAGGCTGCACATGTCAAATATTGATACGTTTGCCTTGACCTTCTTGATATCTTCAATAATATCGTATCCTATATCAGATTCGTTCCCAATTCGACTTGGCTGATCTGTTTTGCTCATTGTGACCTTAGGTGGCCGAACTATGGTGTCATCGCTTGGCTGTTTGGCCGCTGTTTGGTTAACTTTGGGCTATGGTGGAACAATTGGTATATGCCTCCTAGGCGGATATTTTGAAACTTTAGGCTTATGGGGAGCAGTGACTGGCACAGGATCCGCAATTGGGCCCTTGCTGCGAGTAGCAACATTTATGGTAGAGGGAGAGCTATCTATGTGGTCTTCTTCTACTAATTCAGTCATAGGTACCCAATCCCACAACACCATACTAGTGTCCAGGGTTGGTTCTTCTAACTCAGGGCTCGATTCTTCTGGAGGATCATCCTGGTCTGGGATTTGAGAATCTAACATTTGGTTCATGACTAAGCTCATGGAATTAATCCATTGCGGGCAGCTCTTTTCTGAATGCGGTTCATGGTGAAAAGTGCAGAAATTTTCCATCCCAATCTCATTTAAGTTTAAGACAGGGGCAGCGTTCATTGGTGGATGAGTTTGTTCACCGTCTTCCCTTCTTTTATAAAATGGCTTGAAAGGTTTCCTAGATGTGCTAGCATCCTTGTCTTTCTCGAGATCTACAATCTTGTTAGATAATTTCTGCATCATCTTGACTACATTTTCCATGTCTGTAGATGGCTCTTCTTTCCCTCTAGTGAGCAGCAAAGGTTTCTTGCTAGTTGCTGGTTTTGGTTCTACATCTAAGGCATGTTTAGCAATGCTATCAGCTTCTTCTTCTACCTTTCTAGCTTCCTCAAAGTTCTCTATCAGGGTAGTTTTCTTGGACCTCTTTACAAACATTGCTATGGGTCCATCAAGAGCGGTTGTATAGTATTCAATCAGAGATTCCTCGGCCGGTTTATTAGCTTCACTGAAGTTATTTAACAGCGTTGTGAATCTTTGATTGAAATCTTGAACCTTTTCTTTCTTTTCCATTCTCATGGATAAGAGTTCCTTCATAAGTGTTGCCACAGTCTTTTGGTTTCCGTATTTCTTTAGAAAACATTTTTCGAATTCATCCCAACTAGAGATTGAGCTGGGTTGTAGGCTAAAGTACCATGATGATACTTTTGGCTCGAATGTATATGGAAACAACCTGCAGACTATGTCTTCATGTTGTACGTTCAAAAGGTTTAGAGCTAAGTAAAAACTCTTGAGGTGATCTTCCGCCGAAATGGCTTTCCCTGGATCTTACTTAGGCAAGACCTTTTCTGGGTTTTTAGGCAGATTATGGAATGGTCCAGCTAGGTTCAGCGCTCCCCTTTCCCTCCAAGTAGGTACAACCATGTTTGGGTTTGGATGTGGAGACCCTGGTGGAGAAATGTAGGGTGAATTCTGTGGAGTACTTTTGGGAGTGGTAATTTCTTCAAGATTTTTTTTTTTTCTGAAATATTTTCTGAGTTTTAAAGATCTGCCTTGTTAAGAGTGTCTGAAATTTCTTCCAAAGTCAGATTTACCAATTGTTCAAAACTTTGAACGAGAATTGATTCACGGGTGCGTTGTGGCTCCTTTCTAGGTGTAATTTTCTTAGGGAGGAAGTTGACAGTGTTTAAACCACCTAGCTGTCTAACATAGGATCGGGTATGTCTTCTCAAATCCTCTATTTCTGTAAAAGGGACAGCGTATAAAGCTTCTTGAGGCTCAGGGTCAGAAATGAGGCATTCTTGATTTGTTAATCCAAGATCTGGGTTGTTTGAGATGCTTTCTTGAAGCGGGTTTTCAGTGTTATCTATGACCGCGGAAGATTTTCCTCTATCAGCCATGCACTTTCAGGCCCTCCTTCTAGCGCCAAAAACTGTTGATGCCTCAGATATCGTAGCATCAATCAGAAAGGGATTGTTCCCGAGAGACGGTCCCAATTAGACTATCTCCCGTTTGGTGTAGGGAATCCGTCCAGTTAGCGGTTCCGGCAACCGTGGGTTTGGAGTTTAAATCCGATTCTACCGGTTATGGCCCAATCCACCTTTATTTTGGATTTTATGTCTTTAAATGAGATGCAAATGTCTAGTAATATTTGATCTAGATGCAACTAAAACAGATCTAAGTCTTAGAAAGTGAAATAAATCTACCTATCCTTGCAGGGAACACGTTTTAAGGATGAGCAATGGTCTGTAACAGATAACATAAAGAAAGAACATGTAGCTGTCAATTCCTATAGGTAAAGCTACATCCAGATAAATATCTTTAGAAGATAGCTTCTAATTCAATATGAAACGCACCTATTGCTCATGAAACAGAAAAAAGCGAAAAAATTATTTAATCTACGTAGAAAGAATAAAGAAACAGATCTAAATGTAAACAAACTGAAATTAAATTTAAAGATCCCTGCAAGGAGCAATTTAAAGGCATGAACAATGAGCCATATGAGTTATCCTGAAGAAAGAACAGTTAGCCATTCGATCTAAAAGAGAAATCTACAGCAATGATAAAGATATCAGCAGGTAGCTCCTGATTTAATATGAAACGCATTCATTGTTCACAAAATAGAGAAAATCGTATGCACAGGAAGGAGCAAAATCATTGATACAAAGAAATAGTTCAGATGGTAAGAATGATCTCACATTACAGAATAGCAGTCATTAGAATAGTCCAACATACATCCGTCCAACATCCCATGCAAAACGTCCATCTCCCGTGGCTTCTATTAGAAAATTCAATTTTACAGAAACGATACAAGATAACTCGTAAAGGTTTCAAAATTTCCTTCCCTGCCAAAAGTCCTTTTCTATTCTTCCTAGATTCTATTTATAATTACAAATCTGCCCTTTGGGCTGCCACCTAGCACCTTCCACTTGTCATCTACACAAAATTCTCTCCTAAAATAGACAAAAATGAGATTCCCTTTCATTTACAGAAAGTATTTAAAGAAAATAGGGACAACTGTCCCACAGTTTACCCGCTTTACACATTTGAGAGTCAAATACAAAACAAAAATAATAGACATAGTGTTTTGAAATCAGCGAGTTCACTCCTGTGCGGGAGCTTCTGCTGGCAGAGGATAGCCCAAGTTAGTTGCTACTGATGCTGCCTGGGAAGAGACACTCAAAACCATTGCTGCTGCTGGGGAAGAGCGAATCGAGCCCACTGTGGTTGCTGGAGTGGCTGCTGGGAGAGAAGATTCTGGATCTGCTGATGTTCCTGCTGCTGCTGCAGCTTTCTTTTCTTCTTCCACTATGTAGCTATACCACACACCTGTGTCCCTTATGACTATGTTTTCTGCAGCAGGAAACAAGATTTTCTGAGAAGTTATATTCTTCCCGAGTTCTGATCCAATGCTTTGAACTTCTGTTACTGCAGCTTGATGCACTTCCTTTAGCAGATGGTTGTTGAGGTATGACGATCCGACGTAATGTTGGAGGTCATCAATAGCCAGAACATCAATCCTTTTCACATACTTCGTTTGAACGCCTAGCTCTTCCTTTAGTTGGGACGAACGTTGCTCCTTTTCTAGAAAGTCCTCTAGGGTCTGAGGGAAGGTTAATTTGCATTTGTCATGTGCCTCTTGGAGCCTTTGGTAGAGACTACTGATTTTATCTGTTGTTCTTTGCACACTGGTTATCAGCTTACTGGCACAGTTCCTGCCAAACTCCAAAAGGGCTATGTCCTCATTGAAACCATCCACAGATTTAAATGGAAGGTGTGCAGGGAAACCCCCTTTTCCTTCTCTCCACGCCATCTGACTAATGATATTTGCCTTGACACGGGTGTTCTTTGCTTTGAGCCTATGAGCTTCCGCATTAATTTCTTTTAACCTGACCACCATGGCCTTGAGCTTGCAAACCTCATCCGTGATTAGCTCCTGAGTGTCATACACTTGCTTCAGGATGTTGCATGATAGCTCATGGAAGGGAGACATGTCAATTGTTCTACCCTCAGCCTGCTCTAACCGCTTAGCTAATGTCTGATTGTCTGCTTCTAGCTGGGCTACTTTATCTTCTGCTCCATTATTCTCTGCCTCCACAATCATCATTTGGAGTGTCAGTTGGTATTTTTCCTCTTCCAGCTGGTTGTACTTGTTTGACAGCTCGTTATGCTCGGCGTACAAGCAATTATACTTGTTCACTACCAGATCTCTTTGGGCTTGCTCATTAGCCACAGTCTGTTGTAGCGAACGGGCTCTCTTCTTTGTCAAAACATTTTCCCTAACTATCACACCCACATTGTCCAGTGATGCTCTTGCTGTTTCTACAACTGCGGATGCCATAGCAAAGGGATCCTGATCTGTATTCTTCATTATAGTGACCTCTCGGTGGGTGACGATGTCTTCATGGAAGGGGCTTTTGATCCTCTCCTCTTATTTGAGTACCATTGATTTCATTTTCTTGTCGTAGACAAACTCATTCCACCTAGACACCGTATGTTTTCCCGATGGCGTCTACGGGACAATTGGTCGGTTTATGATGTCTATGTCTTCTTCAGCAGGTGAGGTCCGGAAATCCTGAGCTGGATCCACGCCCTTATTTTGGGTACCAGAGCCACCTGCTTGAGATGTGTCTATATCGATGTCTTGGACCCCGGACCCACTGGCTTGAGTATCTTCCCTTGCCTTCAACTCTTCTTCCGCCTTCCTCTCGGCCTCTGCTTGCTCAGCTTCAGCCTCTTTCTGCTTTTGGGCTTCCTCAGCCTCTTTCCGCAGGCTTTCATTTTCAGCTTCTTGCTGCATTCTCGCCACTTCAGCTTCCTCCTGCTTTCTTTCCATTTCAGTTTCCTGCAGCCACCTGGCTTCCTCAGCTTCCCGCTACAGTCTGGCTTCCTTGGCTTCCCGCAGTAACCTTGCCTCTTCTCTTAATCTGAGCTCTTCTTGAGCTCGGGCATCCTCAGCTTCTTTCTCCTTCTGCTGGCTGGTCTTCTGGGCCTTGGTTGAGCTAGAGCTTGCTCCAGTGCTTTGGCGACAGACCCGTAGCTCAGCCATGTTGCTGATGCCTCTGAATGCCTCTTCCTCGGCATCAGGATAGTGAGAATATTCGAAGTGAGCATAAATCTCCTTACAGTGCTCAGCAACTCTTCCCTTTCTGTCATTCTTGTGGAAAATTACCTCACCGAAGTGGAAGGCTTTCAGCTCTTGAAAAAATTCGTCGGTCGAGGCAACCCCCGAGAACTTGTAAGAACCTATACAAAAAGGTAGAGGAGGGAAGGAAGCCTTATGCTGTTTGTGGAGCATTGCCCCAATTCCGTCTAGGAATATTTATCTTACTGCCTCCTTGAGGACCACATAGTCCGTGGCATACTGCGACAAAATGTATGGGGGCTTAGTCCCTCCAAACATTCTGAGGTAGGTGCCTTGCTCTGAAAAGTAGAAATCCCCATAATCCTCCAGGACTTCCAAAGCATTCTCGGATAGGCAGTTTGGTTCTTCCTTGAACATCTTCTCATATAGGGGCATGATGAACCCCTCACATATGAGTTTGTAGTTGGGCTTGTAATTCTGAGCCCACAACATCTTGAACGCGATATAGACCGGGGCAGTGGCCTTATCCCATGTGCAGCCCAATTTGGGGAAGTCTATCTTAGCCAAAATACAATCAATCAGATATGAGGACATGAAAAATTCAGCCTTCTTCAAGGCTAGTCCTTCTTTAGCAACAACTATCATCGAGGCCAAACTATCTGACAGGAGAGTGGCCCAGTCAAACACAGTTCCCTTGAATGCCATGTAGTGGATGATAGGGACCCACTGAATCTTATACACTGTGCCATTGGGCATGCCGAAGATTCTGCACAGCATTAAAGCGATCAATCTGAAAGGAGCTCTCAGATTCTGTACGTCATATTCATCACTTCCTTTCTTTCTCAAATGTTTGCCTGCCATTAGCAGCTTCTTGGCCATCTCGACGTTGTTCATCTGGCTCAACCATTCATCAGTCAGAGCTTGTTGGACACGGGGAAATTTGTAGGCTGTCGCAAGATACGTGGGTTGAAATGAGGCAATAGCCACTTTCCCGCTATCATTTATCACTCTCCCTTCAGCATCGGCATGTTGGAGTATCCATCCGATCACTTCAGCACAAGGGAACAGCTCAGGGCGGGTAGCAGCTCTAGTTATGCCTGAGGTTCTGATATTTAGATAAATCGGCCCTTCTTCTAGCAACATATCTGGGATCTCTTGGTCCTGGATCATTCTGTAGATGTCACCCCATCTAATTTTAGGAGGGACACTAGTGGTGCACCTAGTATCGTGGAGTGAAGTTTCAGTTTTAAGTGGCGCAGGATTCTTTTCTGTCATCTTAGCCTTCTTCTTACCGGCTTTCGGCATCTTGACTTATCCCTGATAACACCCGTATACAAGTCATCATGATATTGAGCAACATACTATGAGGTTTTAACAGAGAGCACCATTGTTTTAATATGTCAATGAGATAAGTACAATGAAGCTGCATATTTAGGAAGTAAAAACACTATTTCAATATGAAACATAAACTGAAACGTTTGAATCTTTTGAAGGGATGAGTTTTGAGATGCTCCTGAGGGGATAGGTATGTCGCGGAAACAATTTGCTCTCGGACCGATAGGCGTGTTGTGGAAGAAACCTTCTTTCTGTTTAGCCCTGGGGAAGAGGGTAACTTTCGTCATGGTGCTTTTTTTAAAAGGCTAGTGGCGGGGAAGTTTGGGTGAAATCACCCTGTGACAAAATAGGAAGCCACTTTCGTATTTACGACCCGGTGAGGGCTTCGAATGCCATTGTCATTTTACGGCACCTGCCGAGGTGTTCTAGGGGAGGTTTGAGTTCGAGCGAGAGTGATGGCGCCGGAGAAAGACTGACGACAGGGCTTGGGTGGCCATAGTTTCGGGGTGACATAACAAGCTTAACTACGAGACCAAGGAGGAGCTCCTGCATTGACACATAAGCGGGGGTTTTCAGCCCCAACACCGTCGTTATCCATGACATTGAAAGGGGCATCCTACAGCTGGTTTGATCAGGGACGATGGTGCCCTTCTCTAGTTTTAAAATGGGTAGTCTATGCCGGCTTCTTTGGCTTATAAAACCCGGGGCTACGTTTTTCAGCTTACGGCTGGGGACATAAAAAGTCTCTGGGGCTTTAGCAGGGACTTGGGAAAACAATTATCATTTTCTTAATCAATATACCAATCGACGGGAAATACGAATTTAGACCGCATTCGACGGGCAAAAATAGCCCATGACGGGCATTTTGTCCGTCGACATTCAACCTATGCCTATGGTTTTCAAAAGAAATATAACCCAATAGCAATATGACGTGCAGAAGGGACAAATGTAAGGTTAAGATCCTACCTGGAACTGATGAGAAACGCTAACTGAGGTGGCCGCGAACGTGGTTGCGCAAGACGAGCTGTAACGGTTGCGCGGCGCCCAATGGTTTGGCAATCGACCAACGGAAATGGGGTCAGTTCGAGCCCCCACCGCATATTTAAACAGATCAGACACGTGTGGGGCGTTAATACAGTTGGTGGCGTTTTAAAACCGGTTTTAAATGCATCGTACTCCGGCGTCAAATCGAGTCACCTCGGTTTGCGTGCGACTGCCTCTTGCGGGAAAAACTGGCGAGCCGCTTCCGCCATTTCGGGGAACAAAGGCGAATGGCCCCGCAAAAGGCCTCCGAAACGCAGAAGAGAAAACATTCCGCAAAGCTCAACTCGTTCGGGCGGATATCGTGGAAGCTTCCGCTGTTTCGGGAGAGAGTGGTGAATTGCTTCCGCAAGAGGCTTCCGCGACTTGATTAAGTTCCTTTGGCGGCCTCTTCGGGATGAAAACATGAAGGCTCCCAAAACTGCGGAAAGCTTTCGTGAGTGGCTTCCACAGTTTCGGAAGGGATTCACCAACGGCTTCTGCAGTTTCGGAAGGGATTCACCAGCGGCTTCCGCAATTGCTTAACGAAGATTTTTCTAAGTCTGTTTGGGCGGTTTAGGCGAATGGCTCCCGCCGTTTCGGGAGCAAATCTTAAACCCTTGCCTAATTTTTCCATAATTATTTCGAAGGCCTTTTCCGAGCAGTTTATGCAATTGGCTTCCACCGTTTCGGAAGGGTAGCCCGAGAGCTTCCGCGGTTTCGGGAGAGAAGGCTGAAAGCTTCCACGGAGCTTCCTTGGCTCGTTCCGCAAAGCTTTTTTCCAAAATTTCTAAGTTCTTTTTGGCAAGCTTAGGCCAGTTGTTTCCGCTGTATCCGGAGGATAAAGTGAACGGCTCCGCAGGTTCGGGATGGAAAGCTCAACAGCTCCATAAAAGGAAATATTCTAAGTCTCTTGATAGCTTCGGAAGGAATTCGTGAATTCCTCCGCGGGATTTCGGAAAGCTTTTGTGAAGGTTTCCGCAAATTTTCAATGAAAGCTTCTAAGTTCTCTTCCGAGTTTCGGAAGGATTTTACAAATTGTTCCCGCCGTTTCGGAAAGAAAACCCCAATCTTTCCGCAAAAGGTCGAAAAAAAATCTAAGTTATTTTCAAGAGGCTTATATGTTTGCCTTCCGCAACTGCGGGAAGACAGCCCGAAAGACTCTGAAATGCCGGGAGACTTTCCCAAATAGTTTCCACAATTTTTTAAAACAGTTTCTTCGTTCTTCTTCGAAGGTTTAAACAAAGGCTTCCGCCTTTCGGGGTGCAAACTCAAAATAAAACGCAACTGCTGGGAATAGTCTGAGAAGCTCCGAAAATTTGAAAAAATATTCTAAGTTCCCTTTCTGTCCTTTGGAGGAAAATTGGAAAGGTTTATGGCCAGAAGTTCAGTTGGGAAACAAGATTTTATGTTGAAAACACAGATAACAGCTGGGATGGCTTCTTAAGGAAAACTTTCTACCAAACAATGAAAGGAGGGGCCCCAATATGTACAAAATTTTGGGGGGATGTTGCTGCAACAATAATGGCGAGTCGCTGGTGAACACAGATCTCTGAAAAATTCATCTTCATGGTCCGAAACCTCATCAAAGACATCCATCTTGGCTGCACTACTCAGTTGAGCTCTTTAAAGTCACGTGAGGGGAAGAAGGCACTTTTCCTGCTAGCCACTAGGAAAGGGGAGCTTTGATCGAGACATCTTCACCACTCCTAAAGGGCCAATATATGAGATTCATTTTAGGAGGGTCATCTTTCAGATGGTCACTACTTCCGGACTCCACAGGATCTGCAACACTTTCTCATGGACATTATTGCTCTTGTTCATCATTCCCATGCTGCTTGCATCCCTTTGGATGTTTGTACTTTGGACAACTTAGCTGCTTGGGCCTTCCAGAGATACTTTCTTTTGGAGATGATTTTTTGGTTTAGGCTCCTCAATCCATAACGTCCTTTTGTGTGAGTTAGAAATTTTATTGATTTGATCAAGCCTCACAGACGGAGAGGAGCCCATTTTGAGCTGGGCCTTTTGGACAACCTTCTTGATTTTACATGTCTTCTGATTTTGTCTCAGCCATGCTTTAATTGAGGCGAGAATCTCTGGAAAACAGACTCTTGAATGCAAGCCATTTCGGCTGTTAAATCTGCAGCATGGAATCATTTCAATACCCTATGTCCTCGAGAGGTGCTACTTTCCATGGGTCCAACTTTGGTAACCTTCTTGAGATGCCTTTAAAGTGTGAGAGTGGGTGGAGCCCAACGATAGTAGTGAAGATGGTCATAGGTCTCTGCTATTAAATAGGATTAGTGTGACTAGTAGGGTAGGCTTCCTTCCTACTGAACATTTTAGCGAGAGCACAATAGACCGGATTTACTTGAGCAGAGTTCTAGACTCATGGGTCGCAAGTTTTCTTTGAGAGAGTTATCTTCAACGGGGATCTCAACCAAAAGGGAATTCAGAAAACAAAACTTGTAGCAAAAGTTCAAATAACAAAGAGAGAAACAACATGGCTGAAAAAATAAAGCAACTAAAGGCTAAAGCAAAAAGAAAACTTTATTTATGTACAGGAAGTCTCGAAGAGACTATGCGAAGTATTGTTTCAGAGCAAGGCCATTGAGAGGAAGGGCTACTTCTTCTCCCTCGAGATTTGTTAATTTATAAGTGGATAAGCATAATTTTGTAGAAATTTGGTACGGGCCTACCCATAGATGTTGAAATTTCGTATGCATTCCTTTGCCTTCATGATTATGGTCCCATTTCAGGACTAAATCCCCAACTTCAAAATCTCTTTTACCGGATTTCCTCTTATCGAACCATCTCTTAACTATGTCCTGGTGTTGATGGAATCGATCTTTAGCTTTATGTTGAGCTTCTTCAAGTTGAAGCAGGGTGTTGATCCTGGATTGTAAGGCTTGGCTACCAGAACCCCGAGAGGCTTGGGACAATTGCAAGGATGGTAGTAAGATGTTTGGGGGAAGAATGGCTTCCTTGCCATAGACATGAGTGAAAGGGGAGACAACTAAAGCGTTCTTCGGGGTTACCCTATCTGCCCATAAGGCGTTCGGGAGAGCCACATGCCAACTTCTCTGGTTTTCTATCACAGTCTTCTTAAGAATTTGAATCAGATTCTTGTTTGAGGATTCAGCTAACCCGTTCCCCTGAGGGTAGTAATTGGCTGAATAATGCAACTTAATTTCCCATTCATAAACAAATTCATTTATCTTGCAAGATGAAAAATAAGTAGCATTATCAAAAAAAAGGGAAATTGGAACCCGAAACCTGGTTATGATGTTCTCTTTCAAGAAGATGATGACTGCGTCTTCATTGATCTTGTGCAAAGGGATGGCCTCCATCCACCTAGTGAAGTAGTCAGTAGCTGTCAGGATGTATTGATGTTGCAATGAAGAATTTGGATTTATTTCTCCGATAACATCGATACCCCATTGCTCAAAAGGCTCAGAGATGATGACCGGCTGCAAAGGTCCTGCTGCCTTAGGTAACTTCCTGGCACTTCTTTGACATACATCACAATTCCCTGTGTATGTGTGGGCATCTCGAAACAGAGTGGCCAATAATAACCAGCTCTTAGTATCTTGTGTGTTGTTGTCTCACCTGAATAATGTCCACCTGCGGGGCCATCATGTAATTCTTTGACAACTTTGTTTGCCTCTTCCTTTTCTAGGCATCTAAGAAGAACTCCATCATAATTCTTCCTGAAAAGAATCCCATCAATGATTTGATAAGGTGCCGATTTGAAACGGAGTGCCCTTCTTTGCTTAGAGTTCCAGTGCTCAGGTAGGTATTCCTGTTGTAAATAGTGTACCAGATCTCTATACCATGACTGGGGAGCTGTGAAGATATGACACACTTCAACCGAATTGAGCTCAGCTTCATTTTTCCAATGTTGTTCTTCATCAGTTGAGTTTCCCGTGAGTAACTTGCACAGGCCTTGTCCTTTGATGATCGTGGCTGGTTTAAATTCCAAATCACATTCTTGAAGAGCTGTGACCCAGTTCCCTCTCCTTTCTCCCAGTTCCTTTTGAACGAAAAGGGATCTAACAGCTGGGTGGGGAACTATGACCTTAGTTCTGTTCTTCAGAATGTATTGCCTGAACTGCTTGACTGCTTTGAAGACCGCATATGCATGCTTGTCAACTACGGGATAGTTCAACTCGCCCCCCTGCAGACTAGTGCTCATAAACGAAATTGGGTATTCGTCCCCCAACTCCACCTTTTGCGTGAGTACAACTGCGAGAGAGTCATTGTAACGCCCCATATTTTGATTCGGCATATTTATCAACTAGACATTCTATAATTTATTTTCTTATATTCTGTTGAACTCAGCTCGACTGAGTAAACTATATTGGACCTCATTATATGATGTTACTCTGTTTTATGATTTCACCATGATTATGATGTTACTAGGTTATGCGATTATGATGTCATGATTATCATATGATTTCCTTATTTTACGATTGCAGTATATGTTTATATGTTTTCATTAATGAAATCTGAAATATATGATTCGGTACGTGGATACCATCTTCTTATATGAATTATTGAAATGTTATATGTCATACGCATCTATGATGAGCTAAAAGGTTACATGAAATAAAATGATAACATGGATCAATTGGCAATCAATGGAAAATGCTTTCTATAAATTGTATTTTGCAAAATACTAACCTACAGGACACAAGGGCTATGGGATAGCCAGTTACTTGATTTGATATATATTGGAAAGGAAAAACATGTTCATACAGCAAACCTTAGCAGCCAAAATGAGGATACGATAACACAAACTGATAATCCCGATAGCAGCAGAGTATGAGTTGATAAGGGCGTAGGCCCAGTATGTTGAGAGGGATGGATGTGTTTCCCACCCTATGTTTCCATGAGACCCGAGGTCGTGGGAGGGCCGTGCTGAGACACGCTCCCCATGTTGTTGTGATGACGATGGTCGGATGCCTGCTAGGGAAGGATAGGTCCGCTGTTCAGCCGACGCTATCGCTCTCAAGTTCTATGTGGTCAGATCGGTGAGTCCGACATCCACTGTTGTACTAGCAGAGGGAGGATAGGGAGGATGCTGGACGTAGGTTATGATGGGAGGATGTGTTAGTTATTACTGTTGGGGGTTTAGTATTCCTTGATTCCGAGTTAGTGGAAGTAGGCACCCTTCCTGTACTTGATTGATTAAACTAATGTAAACATAAAGACAATGATGTTAAATCGTAAAGGGTTAACTGTTAAATAACCGAGGATGTTAAAGTAATTATACTATATATAATGCTTGCTCTTCTGCATGGGGGTAGATACTATTATTAGTTAGCAAGTATGCATAGGCGGAATGGGGTTTGTTTATAGTACATATCCGACATGTGCATACACTCGCCATGCATGCACACCTTGTACGTGTACAATATTACTGGTGTATAACATACTTGTCATGCTTGAATAGTAGTATAAATGTCATAGATAACTCAGTTAAGGATACATCAATCAACTTAGGTAATGAATGGTTAGGTTGTCAATGTGTAAATAAGTGAATTAGTAATTATATGAAAACATTGTAATAATAAACTAAGAGAAGTGTCGTCAGTTAACATTGTCATAGGAGAACTGTTGTGAATAGGGTAATGATAGTGTCTAATTAATTAGTAAAATTGTTTAAGCCCTCACAAGTGCTTTGTTTATAAGAACAAGGATGCTATGTTGATGATAGGGTACTCATGTGATAAACAAATAATTAAGAATACTATGATTAATTCACCTTTTATTATTGTTAAATGGTGATTTAATTATTATTATTAATTAATAAATGGTGATCTAATTATTATTATTACTTAATTAATAATATTCCAGCAACATTTATATCCCGATCGTGACAATTGCAATATAAGTAAGATTTAAAATATTGATTTATAAATTAATATTGTGTGATTATTTCCATTTCAAAAGTTAGCCATAATAGGATAATCATTTTTGGAATGAACGTGATGTGATGGAAAATGGTTATTTAATTATTCAATGTTAATCTTGGAATTTAAACCTCAAGATAAGTGGTCTCGACGGATAAGGTAGACCCTTAAGACACGCATGTCCAAGTTGAAAGGGGTCAAATATTTATATAATATTTTATTAATTACCTCAATAACAATAAATACAAGGTTTGGTGAAAAGACTTGTAATTAATAAACCTTGTCCCGAATGGATAACCTTTGGGTGATAATTCCCACCGTAATAAATACTTACGACCGTCAATCCAAAACCAAGTAAATTTTCCATGAGGGTAATTAATTATACATTTTTATATAAAGAAACGTGTATGAATGAACTGGTAAGGGGAGTAAATGTTGAGGGGCTCGAGAGGGGGAGTTTGGGGCGGTGGAGTAAGCCCCAGGTCTTCTCGAGGATGGACATGTATATAGAGGGGGAGGTTTTTGGAGAACGGGGAGTTTTTTTTTTAACAGAAGTTTGGAGAACAGAAGTTTGGAGAACAGAAAGTTTGGAGAACAGAAAGTTTGGAGAACATAAATTTGGGAGAACCGAAGAGAGGATTGCTCTCGGGATTATCAGATTGTGGGCTCGGGGGCTTGGAAATCCTTTGATTTCCAAGGGCCAGCAAGATAATAGCTGGTCGGTAGGGTGGACACTTCGGTTTGGCTGTCTAAGAGGATATACAACCTGCTACAACCTACGGTTAGCATCAGCATCAGGTAATTTCTGTGTTATTTACGTTATTTGATTATTATGCTTAAACTTACTGCAAACATGCATAACTTGCTATTTACTGATTTACTAAGTTGTGAAGCATAGGCTGGAACATGATTATAGAAAAGAAAATATTGATATGTTTGTTTGTTTTAAATTACGAATGTAAGGTTGATAAAACACGACAGTACACTGAATATCATTTAGACGCATAGTAATTGTTAGAAATTACTCCCATACACTTGATAAAGTTTAAAACATAGAAAATTAACTGAGAAATTTTACATAGTGCTCTGCTGTAAAAACCAGAGCACTACAGTCATCCGAGGCAAAGGTATACAAGATGAAACCCTTATCAAAATCTGGGCTTCTTAAGGAAGGAGCCTTAGTTACAGTTGCCTTGATATCTCTAAATGCGTCCTTCTCCAAATCTGTCCACTTGAATTGTATGCTTTGTTTAACCATCTGTTGCAATGGCTTAACAATTTGTGCAAAATCCGGAACAAATCTGCGGACAAAATTGATGGTGCCCGTAAAAGACTGCATAGATTTCTTGTTGTGGGGCATTGGAATCTTATTAATAGCTTGGACTCTTTCTTGGTCAATTGACACCCCTCCTTTGGAGATGACATGACCCAAGAGCTTACCTTCAGGCACAGCAAACACGCTCTTCTTGGGATTCAGGGAAATACCATACTTCTGGAAACGATCAAAGATATGCCTCAGATGAACAACATGATCTTCCCTTTTCTTCGAAAAGACTGTCACATCATCCAAGTAAGCAACAACACATTGCCCACCCAATCCTCGGAAGGCAATATCCATCGCCCTTTGGAATGTAGCTCCTGCATTTATCAGACCAAACGGCATCCTTCGGTATGCGAAAGTTCCCTATTTAGTTCGGAAAGTAGTCTTGAGTCGATCTTCTTCGGCTACTAATACTTGATTGTAGCCAGAGAAACCATCGAGGAGAGAAAACAATTCGGATCCTGACACCATTTGTAGGATTTGTTCCATTGAAGGTACGGGGTAGTTATCTTTATCCGAAGCTTTGTTTAAATTTCTGAAATCTACGCATAGCCTTATCTCTCTTGACTTCTTTCTTACGGGAACCAAGTTTGCAACCCATTCAGAATGCTAAACTTTGAAGATTATCTTAGCATCCAGGAGCTTCTTTAACTCCTTTTGGATCAACGGTTCTAGAGTGGGATGCATTCTTCTCAACTGCTGCTGAAATGGTTTGACGCCCGCTTTCATTGGTATGACATGCTGAATAATGCAGACGTCGTATGATTTCAGATCTTCATAGGTCCATGCAAAAACATCCTTGTATTGTTTAAACAATTTAATGAACCTATCTCTTTTTCTTGGTGAACAACATTTGCCAAGGTTGACAAATTTTGGTTCTGCCTCGGTACCCAAATTAACTAAATCATGTTGCATTGATGAGCTGTTAGTTTTGGTATTGGCTGGCCTTCTGAACTTATTTTGAAGATCGAACAGCATTTCGAGGGACCTTACCCCCTTGGGCATGCAATTTCCTTTCTCCTCATCCTTCTTCATCAAATCAGCATCGTGTTCTTCCTCATCTATTGCAGCTCCTTGAAAGCTATCTTCGTTTGTCAAGAAGCTGATAATTTGCTCATCATCATCGAAGACTCTGAAGTTTGTGATGTTATCGGGAACGGAAGGCCTGAAAATCAATTCAATTGAGCATTTATTATTTGATGGCACCAATCTAAAAGCAGATGTTGCTAACAAATCAAGAGCAGAATTTTGCAATCTAGGAATTGATTTTATATTGAAAGCATCAAAATGCATAATTAAATCCATACCTCAGCCTGATAACCCTTCAAGTGAGGTGAGAGACAATGAATGGTGTCCCTTACCTATCTTACAACTATCTCGGAGTCACCAAAGACCTTCAGGTATTTAACATTTAAGCCAATGGCCTTCTTTAATCCATGCACCAAAGCTTCATATTCAACAGTGTTATTAGTACAATCGAATTCTAATCTACAAGACAAAAAATACTTGTTTCTTTTCGGATCCATTAGAACACAACTGGCTCCGGATCCTTCCAGAGTTTTAGAACCATCAAAGTATAATATCCAAAAAGTATCTTTAGATTCAACTAAGTTAGTTTCTTTGTGATCTATGTCAGTAACTAAATTGACTATGTTACAATCAACATCATCAGTCCGAGAGAAATGAAGGAGATTGTACTGTTTATCTGAATCATGGCTAATTGTTTCAGATTGATAATTACCCGGATCTATTTCTAAGAAGTAATTGCCCATCACCGAGGATGAGAAAGTTACAGCCTCATTCTTTTCTTCTAACTGAGTCACGTTTTGCTTCATATGAGGTTCCCTAAGAACTTTAATCTGATTCTGCCTATTCTGATAAGGCATCCATAGATGAGACCAATCAGTAGCAACGTAGCCACTTAGCTTGGTAGACCAATCCCTACTTAAAATCAGCCCATAGGCTTCAGGAATATCGACCACCATTATGTCAATGAATTGACAGACTCTAGGGTCAGCTGACATTCTAATTAGAACATCTTTCATCTCCCCAATAACCTTGACAGTAGTCCTATCTAATTGGATAATTTGAGCTGGAGATGGCACGGGTTGCCCATTAATTTTCCTACAAATTGACAGTGGCATAACATTTGAGGATGCTCCAGAATCTACCAAACAGTTGTGAACATTATGGTTAAAAATTTCAAAAGTCAATAAGAATGGCAATGTTTGGGATTTAGACTTTCCACCGATGCTAGCCTCATTAATTTCAGGATTGTCTTGAGAATCCGTCAATGGAGTGTTGATCTAGGGTTGTAAAACATGCAGCAGTTTGTCTCGCTGATGGGGCAGGATGCACATGTCAAATATTGATACGTTTGCCTTGACCTTCTTGATATCTTCAATAATATCGTATCCTATATCAGATTCGTTCCCAATTCGACTTGGCTGATCTGTTTTGCTCATTGTGACCTTAGGTGGCTGAACTATGGTGTCAGCGCTTGGCTGTTTGGCCGCTGTTTGGTTAACTTTGGGTTGTGGTGGAATGATTGGTATATGCCTCCTAGTCGGATCTTTTGAAACTTTAGGCTTATGGGGAGCAGTGACTGGCACAGGATCCGCAATTGGGCCCTTGCTGCGAGTAGCAACATTTATGGTAGAGGGAGATCTATCTATGTGGTCTTCTTCTACTAATTCAGTCATAGGTACCCAATCCCACAACACCATATTAGTGTCTGGGGTTGGTTCTTCTAACTCAGGGCTTGATTCTTCTGGAGGATCATCCTGGTCTGGGATCTGAGAATCTAACATTTGGTTCATGACTAAGCTCATGGAATTAATCCATTGCGGGCAGCTCTTTTCTGAATGCAGTTCTTGGTGAAAAGGGAAGAAATTTTCCATCCCAATCTCATTTAAGTTTAAGACAGGGGCAACGTTCATTGGTGGATGAGTTTGCTCACCGTCTTCCCTTCTTTTATAAAATGGCTTGAAAGGTTTCCTAGATGTGCTAGCAGCCTTTTCTTTATCGAGATCTACGATCTTGTTAGATAATTTCTGCATCATCTTGACTACATTTTCCATGTCTATAGATGGCTCTTCTTTCCCTCTACTAAGCAGCAAAGGTTTTTTTCTAGCTGCTGGTTTTGGTTCTACATCTAAGTCATGTTTAGCAGTGCTATCAGCTTCTTCTTCTACCTTTCTAGCTTCCTCAAAGTTCTCTATCAGGGTAGTTTTCTTGGACCTCCTTACGAACATTGCTATGGGTCCATCAAGAGCAGTTGTATAGTATTCAATCAGAGATTCCTCGGCTGGTTTATTAGCTTCACTGAAGTTATTTAACAGCGTTGTGAATCTTTGATTGAAATCTTGAACCTTTTCTTTCTTTTCCATTCTCATGGATAAGAGTTCCTTCATAAGTGTTGCCACAGTCTTTTGGTTTCCGTATTTCTTTAGAAAACATTTTTCGAATTCATCCCAACTAGAGATTGAGCTGGGTTGTAGGCTAAAGTACCATGATGATACTTTTGGCTCGAATGTATATGGAAACAACCTGCAGACTACGTCTTCATGTTGTACGTTCAAAAGGTTCAGAGCTAAGTAAAAACTCTTGAGGTGATCTTCCGCCGAAATGGCTTTCCCTGGATCGTACTTAGGCAAGACCTTTTCTGGGTTTTTAGGCAGATTATGGAATGGTCCAGCTAGGTTCAGTGCTCCCCTTTCCCTCCAAGTAGGTACAACCATGTTTGGGTTTGGATGTGGAGACCCTGGTGGAGAATTATAGGGTGAATTCTAAGGAGTACTTTTGGGAGTGGTAATTTCTTCAATATTTTCTTGGTCTGAAATTTTTTCTGAGTTTTCAAGATCTGCCTTGTTAAGAGTGTCTGAAATTTCTTCCAAAGTCAGATTTACCAATTCTTCAAAACTTTGAACGAGAATTGAATCACGGGTGTATTGTGGCTCCTTTCTAGGTGTAGGTGTAATTTTCTTAGGGAGGAAGTTGACAGCGTTTAAACCACCTAGCTGTCTAACATAGGATCGGGTATGTCTTCTCAAATCCTCTATTTCTATAAAAGGGACAGCGTATAAAGCTTCTTGAGGCTCAGGGTCAGAAATGAGGCGTTCTTGCTCTGTTAATCCAAGATATGGGCTGTTTGAGATGCTTTCTTTAAGTGGGTTTTCAGTGTTATCTATGACCGCGGAAGATTTTCCTCTATCAGCCATGCACTTTCAGGCCCTCCTTCTAGCGCCAAAAACTTTTGATTCCTCGGATATCGTAGCATCAATCAGAAAGGGATTCTCCCCGAGAGACGGTCCCAATTAGACTATCTTCCATTTGGTGTAGGGAATCCGTCCGGTTAGCGGTTCCGGCAACCGTGGGTTTGGAGTTTAAATCCGATTCTACCGGTTATGGCCCGATCCACCTTTCTTTTGGATTTTATGTCTTTAAATGAGATGCAAATGCCTAGTAATATTTGATCTAGATGCAACTAAAACAGATCTAAGTCTTAGAAAGTGAAATAAATCTACCTATCCTTGCAGGGAACACGTTTTAAGGATGAGCAATGGTCTGTAACAGATAACATAAAGAAAGAACAGGTAGCTGTCAATTCCTACAGGTAAAGCTACAACCAGATACAGATCTTTAGAAGATAGCTTCTAATTCAATATGAAATGCACCTATTGCTCATGAAACAGAAAAAGGCAAAAAAATTATTTAATCTACGTAGAAAGAATAAAGAAATAGATCTAAATGTAAACAAACTGAAATTAAATTTAAAGATCCCTGCAAGGAGCAATTTAAAGGCATGGACAATGAGCCATATGAGTTATCCTGAAGAAAGAACAGTTATCCATTCGATCTAAAAGAGAAATCTACAGCAATGATAAAGATATCAGCAGGTAGCTCCTGATTTAATATGAAACACATTCATTGTTCACAAAATAGAGAAAATCGTATGCACAGGAAGGAGCAAAATCATTGATACAAAGAAATAGTTCAGATGGTAAGAATGATCTCACATTACAGAACAGCAGTCATTAGAATAGTCCAACATACATCTGTCCAACATCCCATGCAAAACGTCCATCTCCCGTGGCTTCTATTAGAAAATTCAATTTTATAGAAACGATACAAGATAACTCGTAAAGGTTTCAAAATTTCCTTCCCTGCCAAACGTCCTTTTCTATTCTTCCTAGCTTCTATTTATAATTACAAATCTGCCCTTTGGGCTGCCACCTAGCACCTTCCACTTGTCATCTACAGAAAATTCTCTCCTAAAATAGACAAAAATGAGATTCCCTTTCATTTACATAAATTATTTAAAGAAAATAGGGACAGCTGTCCCACAGTTTACCCGCTTTACACATTTGAGAGTCAAATACAAAACAAAAATAACAGAGATAGTGTTTTGAAATCAGCGAGTTCACTCCTGTGCGGGATCTTCTGCTAGCAGAGGATAGCCCAAGTTAGTTGCTGCTGATGTTGCCTGGGAAGAGACACTCGAAACCATTGCTGCTGTTGGGGAAGAGGGAATCGAGCCCACTGTGGTTGCTGGAGTGGCTGCTGGGAGAGAAGATTCTGGATCTGCTGATGTTCCTGTTGCTGCTGCAGCTTTCTTTTCTTCTTCCGCTATGTAGCTATACCACACACCTGTGTCCCTTATGACTATGTTTGCTGCAGCAGGAAACAAGATTTTCTGAGAAGTTATATTCTTCCCGAGTTCTGCTCCAATGCTTTGAACTTCTGTTACTGCAGCTTGATGCACTTCCTTCAGCAGATGGTTGTGGAGGGATGACGATCTGACGTAATGTTGGAGGTCATCAATAGCCAGAACATCAATCCTTTTGACATACTCCGTTTGAACGCCTAGCTCATCCTTTAGTTGGGATGAACGTTGCTCCTTTTCCGGAAAGTCCTCCAGGGTCTGAGGGAAGCTTAATTTGCATTTGTCATGTGCCTCTTGGAGCCTTTGGTAGAGACTGCTGATTTTATCTATTGTTCTTTGCACACTGGTTATCAGCTTACTGGCACAGTTCCTGCCAAACTCCAAAAGGGCTATGTCCTCATTGAAATCATCCACAGATTTAAATGGGAGGTGCGCAGGGAAACCCCCTTTTCCTTCTCTCCACGCCATCTGACTAATGATATTTGCCTTGACACGGGTGTTCTTTGCTTTGAGCCTGTGAGCTTCCGCATTAATTTCTTTTAACCTGACCACCATGGCCTTGAGCTTGCAAACCTCATCCGTGATTAGTTCCTGAGTGTCATACACTTTCTTCAGGATGTTGCATGACAGCTCATGGAAGGGAGACATGTCCATTGTTCTACCCTCAGCCTGCTCTAACCGCTCAGCTAATGTCTGCTTGTCTGCTTCTAGCTGGGCTACTTTATCTTCTGCTCCATTCTTCTCTGCCTCCACAATCATCATTTGGAGTGTCAGTTGGTATTTTTCCTCTTCCAGCTGGTTGTACTTGTTTGACATCTCCTTATGCTCAGCGTACAAGCAATTATACTTGTTCACTACCAGATCTCTTTGGGCTTGCTCATTAGCCACAGTCTGTTGTAGCAAACGGGCTCTCTTCTTTGTCAAAACATTTTCCCTAACTATCACACCCACATTGTCCAGCGATGCTCTTGCTGTTTCTACAACTGCGGATGCCATAGCAAAGGGATCCTGATCTGTATTCTTCATTACAGTGACCTCTCGGTGGGTGACGATGTATTCATGGAAGGGACTTTTGATCCTCTCCTCTGATTTGAGGACCATTGCTTTCCTTTTCTTGTCGTAGACAAACTCATTCCACCTGGACACCGTATGTTTTCCCGATGGCATGTACGGGACAATTGGTCGGTTTATGATGTCTATGTCTTCTTCAGTAGGTGAGGTCCGGACATCCTGAGCTGGATCCACGCCCTTATTTTGGGTACCAGAGCAACCTGCTTGAGATGTGTCTATATCCATGTCTTGGACCCCGGACCCACTGGCTTGAGTATCTTCCCTTGCCTTCAACTCTTCTTCCGCCTTCCTCTCGGCCTCTGCTTGCTCAACTTCAGCCTCTTTCTGCTTTTGGGCTTCCTCAGACTCTTTTCGCAGGCTTTCATTTTCAGCTTCTTGCTACATTCTCGCCACTTCAGCTTCCTGCTGCTTTCTTGCCATTTCAGTTTCCTGCTGCCACCTGGCTTCCTCAGCTTCCCGCTGCAGTCTGGCTTCCTCGGCTTCCTGTAGTAACCTTGCTTCTTCTCTTAATCTGAGCTCTTCCTGAGCTTGGGCATCCTCAGCTTCTTTCTCCTTCTGCTGGCTGGTCTTCTGGGCCTTGGTTGAGCTAGAGCTTGCTCTAGTTCTTTGGCGACAGATCCGTAGCTCAGCCATGTTGTTGATGCCTCTGAATGCCTCTTCCTCGGCATCAGGATAGTGAGAATATTCGAAGTGAGCATAAATCTCCTTACAGTGCTTAGAAACTCTTCCCAAACTGTCATTCCTGTGGAAAATTACCTCACCAAATTGGAAGGCTTTTAGCTCTTGAACAAATTCGTCGGTCGAGGCAACCCCCGAGAACTTGTAAGCACCTATACAGAAAGGTAGAGGAGGGAAGGAAGCCTTATGCTGTTTGTGGAGCATTGCCCCAATTCCGTCCAGGAAGATTTGTCTTACTGCCTCCTTGAGGACCACATAGTCCGTGGCATACTACGGAAAAATGTATGGGGGCTTAGTCCCTCCAAACATTCTGAGGTAGGTGCCTTGATCTGAAAAGTAGAAATCCCCATAATCCTCCAGGACTTCCAAAGCATTCTCGGATAGGCAGTTTGGTTCTTCCTTGAACATCTTCTCATATAGGGACATGATGAACCCCTCACAGATGAATTTGTAGCTGGGCTTGTAATTCTGAGCCCACAACATCTTGAACGCGATATAGACCGGGGCAGTGGCCTTATCCCATGTGCATCCCAATTTGGGGAAGTCTATCTTAGCCAAAATACAATCAATCAGATATGAGGACATGAAAAATTCAGCCTTCTTCAAGGCTAGTCCTTCTTTAGCAGCAACTATCATCGAGGCCAAACTATCTGACAGGAGAGTGGCCCAGTCAAACACAGTTCCCTTGAATGCCACGTAGTGGATGATAGGGACCCACTGAATCTTATACACTATGCCATCGGGCATGCCGAAGATTCTGCACAGCATTAAAGCGATCAATCTGAAAGGAGCTCTCAGATTCTGTACGTCATATTCATCACTTCCTTTCTTTCTCAAATGTTTGCCTGCCATTAGCAGCTTCTTGGCCATCTCGACGTTGTTCATCTGGCTCAACCATTCATCAGTCAGATCTTGTTGGACACGGGGAAATTTGTAGGCTTCCGCAAGATACGCGGGTTGAAATGAGGCAATAGCCACTTTCCCGCTATCATTTATCACTCTCCCTTCAGCATCGGCATGTTGGAGTATCCATCCGATCACTTCAGCACAGGGGAACAACTCAGGGCGGGTAGCGGCTCTAGTTATGCCTGAGGCTCTGATATTTAGATAAATCGGCCCTTCTTCTAGCAACATATCTGGGATCTCTTGGTCCCGGATCATTCTGTAGATGTCACCCCATCTGATTTCAGGAGGGACACCGGTGGTGCACCTAGTATCCTAGAGTGAAGTTTCCGTTCTAAGTGGCGCAGGATTCTTTTCTGTCATCTTAGCCTTCTTCTTACCGGCTTTCGGCATCTTGACTTATCCCTGATAACACCCATATACAAGTCATCATGATATTGAGCAACATACTGTGAGGTTTTAACAGAGAGCACCATTGTTTTAATATGTCAATGAGATAAGTACAATGAAGCTGCATATTTAGGAAGTAAAAACACTATTTCAATATGAAACATAAACTGAAACGTTTGAATCTTTTGAAGGGATGAGTTTTGAGATGCTCCTGAGGGGATAGGTATGTCACGGAAACAATTTTCTCTCGGACCGGTAGGCGTGTTGCGGAAGCAACCTGCTTTCGGTTTAGCCCTGGGGAAGAGGGTAACTTTTGTCATGGTGCTTTTTTTAAAAGGCTAGTGGCGGGGAAGTCTGGGTGAAATAACCTGTGACAAAATAGGAAGCCACTTTCGTATTTACGACCCGGCGAGGGCTTCGAATGCCATTGTCATTTTACGGCACTTGCCGAGGTGTTCTAGGGGAGGTTTGAGTTCGAGCGAGAGTGATGGTGTCGGAGAGAGACTGACGACAGGGCTTGGGCGGCCATAGTTTCGGGGTGACATAACAAGCTTAAATACGAGACCAGGGAGGAGCTCCTGCATTGACACATAAGCGGGGGTTTTTAGCCCCAACGCCGTCGTTATCCATGACATTGGAAGGGGCATCCTACGGCTGGTTTGATCAGGGACGATGGTGCCCTTCTCTAGTTTTAAAATGGGTAGGCTATGCCGGCTTCTTTGGCTTATAAAACCCGGGGCTACGTTTTTCAGCTTACGGCTGGGGACATAAAAAGTCTCTGGGGCTTCGGCAGGGACTTGGGAAAACAATTATCATTTTCTTAATCAATATACCAATCGACGAGTAATACGAATTTAGACCGCATTCGACGGGCAAAAACAGGCCATGACGGGCATTTTGTCCGTCGACATTCAACCTATGCCTATCGTTTTCAAAAGAAAGATAACCCAATAGCAATATGACGTGCAGAAGGGACAAATGTAAGGTTAAGATCCTACCTAGCACTGACGAGAAACGCTAACTGAGGTGGCGGCGAACGTGGTTGCGCAAGATGAGCTGGAACGGTCGCGCGGCGCCCAATGGTTTGGCAATCGACCAACGGCAATGGGGTCGGTTCGAGCCCCCACCGTATATTTAAACAAATCAGACACTTGTGGGGCATTAATACGGTTGGTGGCGTTTTAAAACTAGTTTTAAATGCATTGTACACCGGTGTCAAATCGAGCCACCTCGGTTTGCATGCGACCGCCTCTTGCGGGACAAACTGGCGAGCCGCTTCCATCGTTTCGGGGAACGAAAGCGAATGGCCCCGCAAAAGGCCTCCGAAACGTGGAAGAGAAAACATTCCACAAAGCTCAACTCGTTTGGGAGGATATCGCGGAAGCTTCCGCTCTTTCGGGAGAGAGTGGTGAATTGCTTCCGCAAGAGGCTTCTGCGACGTGATTAAGTTCCTTTGGCGGCCTCTTCGGGATGAAAACGTGAAGGATCCCGAAACTGCTAAAAGATTTCATGAGTGGCTTCCGCAGTTTCGGAAGGGATTCACCAACAGTTTCCGCAATTGCTTAACGAAGATTTTTCTAAGTCTGTTCGGGCGGTTTAGGCGAATGGCTCCCGCCGTTTCGGGAGCAAATCTTAAACCCTTCCCTAATTTTTCCATAATTATTTCGAAGGCCTTTTCTGAGCGGTTTATGCGATTGGCTTCCACCGTTTCAGAAGGGTAGCCCGAGAGCTTCCGCGGTTTCGGGAGAGAAGGCTGAAAGCTTCCGCGGAGCTTCCTTGGCTCGTTCCGCAAAGCTTTTTTCCAAAATTTCTAAGTTCTTTTCGGCAAGCTTAGGCGAGTTGTTTCCGCCGTTTCGGGAGGATAAAGTGAACGGCTCCGCAGGTTCAGGATGGAAAGCCCAACAGCTCCATAAAAGGAAATATTCTAAGTCTCTTGATAGCTTCGGAAGGAATTCGTGAATTCCTCCGCGGGATTTCGGAAAGCTTTTGTGAAGGTTTCCGCAAATTTTCAATGAAAGCTTCTAAGTTCTCTTCCGAGTTTCCGAAGGATTTTACAAATTGTTCCCGCCGTTTCGGAAAGAAAACCCCAATCTTTCCGCAATAGGTCGAAAAAAAATCTAAGTTATTTTCGAGAGGCTTATATGTTTGCCTTCTGCAACTGCGGGAAGACAACCCGAAATGCTCCGAAATGCTGGGAGACTTTCCCAAATAGTTTCCGCAATTTTTTAAAACAGTTTTTTTATTCTTCTTCGAAGGTTTAAACAAAGGCTTCTGCCTTTCGGGGTGCAAACTCAAAATAAAACACAACTACTGGGAATAGTCTGAGAAGCTCCGAAAATTTGAAAAAATCTTCTAAGTTCCCTTTCTATCCTTTGGAGGAAAATCGGAAAGGTTTATGGCCAGAAGTTCAGTTGGGAAACAAGATTTTATGTTGAAAACACAGATAACAGCTGGGATGGCTTCTTAAGGCAAACTTTCTACCAAACAATGAAAGGAGGGGCCCCAATATGTACAAAATTTTTGGGGGATGTTGCTGCAACAATAGGAGGTACATATGCTGATGGCACTTTCCCATAGCAATGTTGTGGACAAGAGGGTCCATGAGTGTGATGAGTCTGATTCGTTGGAGCGTAGGAAGTTGTCGCTCTAGAATTAGATGTAGCATTAGAGAGGGCTGGGGCATTTATGGTGCTCACCATGCTAAAAGGTTTAATTTGCGGTGTGACTTGGCCAATAATACCATCAGCGGCATGTGATGCCCCCGACACGTCACCGTGTGAAGAATCGCCTCGTGGGGCGTCTGGTATGATGGTGTAGAGATAGCCTGATTGGGTGTAAATTAGGTCGAATTGCTGAGCTTTTAGGATAGCTTCTTCCTTTGACTGGGGTCGTTCGGAAGCTACATCTTTTGCTATGAGGGGTAGGAGTGATTTAAGAAACTAGTCCAAAAATATACAGTCATCCAGTTTAATCTTATAGAGGCTACAACGCTTGCGCCACTCATGGATGTGGTTCGTGATGTGGGTAGCTGTGTTTTGTCTGCAAGACAACAGTATTTCAACTCTTGCATCGTAACATATAGGAAGATGAAAAAACTGAAGGAAAGTGGAGGCGAGAGACGTAAAAGTATGGTGGGTCCCATGTGGTTGTTCGATGTACCACTTGGCTGCATAGCCAGTGAACGTTCGTTGCAAAAGTCTTAGATGAATGGAGTCATCCACTATGGAGTTAGATGAACACCATAGGTGAAAAGAAATTATGTGGTTTTGAGGGTCCTCCCCAGGTTTTCCTTCAAACTTGGGTATGTCCGAGGGGAGCCTTGTAGGCATGGGTGGCCATGTAGGTTTGTGCCTGATGGGATCGTTGGTTAGCTTGGCTAGTCTGGTAAGTTCAGACTAGCCATGTAAGGTAAACTAGCAGATGGGTGTGGCGTAGTGACTGGGACATAACTATTCATGGTGGCATTATGTAGTGGCCCAGTAGCCCCTAAGGGTATGCTAGGTATTGAAGGTATGTGTCCTCCAACTGCCGTGGTTTGGTATGGACCAGCGTTTCCAAGTGCAACATGGGTTACACCGGAGTTAGGAATAGTGCCAGCAATTCCTGGGATCTGGGTTGTGGTAATGACAGGTGGTGTGATTCCTATGTTTGGCATACCCATAATAGGAGGTAGTCCTATGTTGGGCATACCTAAAGGTGGAGTGTCCCCTATATTAGGAATGCCTAGAGGGGTTGTTGTTACCATGGATGGCATGGTAGTAGAAGGGTTTGTGGATGTATCTCCAATAGTACTGGTAAAAAGTGGGTCGTATTGTGTTTCAGCCATGAGGTTGGTTGGTAATAATTCAGTAGGGTTTTCGGATTCAGCCTCAGAATCAGATGTGAAGTGAGGTGTGTCCAAATCGGATGACTGTATGTTTGCCTGATGATGTGTCGAGTCAAGGGATAAGGCTCGACGTCGGTGACGTGGAGAGCCAAGCAGACTTAACTGAGGGGGTTCACCCTGAAGACGACGAGATCATCTAAAATTCTCAATGGTGAGAAATAAAAATTTTCAGTGTAAGGTCGTGATGTAAAAAACTCGAAACCCTAATGCAACAAAGAGTGCAAAAAAGGGGAGTGAAAATAAAGGCTCTCAGGCAAAAAAATCAACCTCAAAAAGCACTTATTATAGCAGCTATGCTATAATAAGTGGAGGGATGCAACAAAATTGGTCAAAATACCAATAGTCAAACAGTTTCTAGAAAAAAGAGGTGCTACTAGACCAAAGGTGGGTAATGTATCATGCAAACACCTAACTAGAAGTATTGTGAGTCAACAAACGATATCCTCTGCAAGGTGATGAAATCCAAGTCAGACAATATAGAGTGTTGAATCAACGACTCGATATCCCCCTACCAGGATGGACACTGGGTAGAAAATCCTAAAGAGTGGCAACTAGGATACCCCGTTCATGACACATTCAGAAAAGGTGAATCTGCCGTTTGGTCCTTTTACCACAATACCCCTATACAGGGATACCCCGAGAATTGCGAAAGGTAGCCTTCGATTACTGAATGGATTGCGGTATTCCACTCAAGCCTCCGGAAGCAGTCTGGCGACTTCAACCCTCCTAGGGGAGAGGCCCTCTGATAAACTGGTTGTGACCGTGCCAAAAAATACTAGGGGATTTTGGTTCCCTAATGGACAACAGCTATGTCTCAAATGTAATAACTGAGGGGTGTTATTGGAACACCTATCCCGCCAATTCTACCTAACTACAAAATTCTTTTAAGTGCTCCCCAAGTGGGGTTAAAAGTTGGTTGAGTTTAAGGTAAATTTTAAGGCTCAGTTTAAATTATGTGGCAGAGTGGGTGCAAGTGTGGTATTTAAATTGAAACTGATTTGCCTCGCTTGGGCGATTTTACAAATGAAAGAAAAGACACTTCCAGTTTTGCAAAAAATAAAGGCATTTTTAAAATGGAAATGCTTGAAACAACTATTCAAAAATAATGGATCTTTGAAATAATTTAAAGGGAAGCAAATAACATAAATATTTCAAGAAATAAATGGATCTTTTAAAAATTGCTTGGGCAAAGTATTGAGCAAATAAACTGTAAAACCTTGACCTAGATAAAATGCAGAAAAATCTCTCTTTCAATTTCTGAAAATTTTGTAAAAAGACTTTTTAATGGAGCATTCTAAATAGTAAAAGATTTAATATGGCTGTAAAAATGCAGGAAATTTAATACTGTAAAATATGCTAAATGGGCAAAAAATACAGCAAAAAATCATTTTCAAACAATTGGCCGAATTCAAAAAACTTGCATCGCGGGTTTCGGGACAACAGCCGCGATGGGCCACGCGGATTCCTATCACACAGTCGCGATGGGCAGCGCGGGTTTCAACCGCGAAGCCGCGATGTGCAGCGTGGGTTTTCGTCACATAGTAGCAATGTGCAGTGCGGAAAATGGCGGCGAAGCCACGATGTGCAGTGCTTAAATTGGCCGCGGCGAGCCGCACGGAAAAAAGACGCGAGGTCGCGATGAGCCGCGCGACTGTCGGGCAAAAAACCCCGAGGTGAAAGCCGAAAATGGACGCCGAAAAACAAACCCGAAAATGGAAATTTTGGGCTGTTAATGGCAATAGAAGGGGTTAAGATATAGAACAACAATGGATCTGCTGTCTAGGATGGTAGATCTATGAATTAAACTGATTAAAACTAACAAAAACTAAGGTCTAAAACAAAAAACTGAGATCTAAAAATTCGAAGCCAACGGAGTCGCCAAAAACTGTTGGCTTGGTTTTGCAACCAAGCGTAGTGCAATGGGCACCTATCAACAAGTGATAGCAGCTTCAAATATTGAAAGCAAAAACAATTATTATAAATCTAAATCTAAACTAAACTAGCATGTGCATATAACAAATAAAATTTTCTGAAAACGATTCAAGAACAAGAAATAAAAAGAATGAGTATTGTATTAAGATACCTCAAATGGTGAGGATTTGTATTGAGCAACTTCCAAGGTGAGTAGCTCCAAGCTCCAAAGGTCTCTTCTCCAAGATAGCTACAATGGTCAAAAGCTCATGAGAGATTTTGACAGCATGAGGATAGGATGATGGATGGATGGAAAGTGAGGAGCCCCTACCACCTTTTTATAGTTTTTGGTAGTGGGGAATACCATTATGGTTTTGAGGACACCAATGGTATTGACCAACATGGTTTAGGTACCTTTTCCCTCCTTTTTCCTTTTTTGAATATTTTGAATATTTTTATTCCCTTTTTAATATTTTTGGGGAATTATGGACCCTTTTTGAGGGTTTTTTATGCTTTTTGAGAAAAAATATTCATTTTGAGTGGAAAAAGGGGTGTATTAAGGTCTTTTGGTGACCTTTTGATGGATTTAGAGGCTCAAATGGTGAAAAAGTGGATAAATGGGTCATGTGAATAAGGAAATGAGCTAGTGAGCACTTTTTGGATGTTAACCAAAGGATACCGCAGTTGGCAGTTTTTGGGTCACTTGGACCATATGTTATGTAATAGTGAGTCAATTGTACCGCAGTATGCGGGTTTTTGGGTCATTTGAACTGAGTCAGTTAGATATTGGGTCATTTGTCCATAGTGTCGGTTAGGAAGTCGTTTGTAAGTGGACAAATATTGTAATGGCAGAAGCCTATAAATAGATGAGAGTTGTAAGTGTTAGAGGGGATAGAGAGAAAGATAGAAACAATAGGAGGCGAGAGATAAGGAGATGTATGTGTATGGAGCTCTATGTTTTGCTTCTGGTATACGACTGCGACAGTAATAACATGATGATGTTTTGGTACGACTTTTGTGTAATGTTGTGATATGTGAATGTTGTTATATTTTCTTGATACAATGTCTGCTTACTATTGCTATGATGATAATTGTTGCGATTAAGTAATATGTTATAACTCCACGTCGAATGTTTAAATTTTATGTTTAACTACTGCAATAGAGCTAGTCCGTGCAGCCACAACTCTCCTCCTCCCTCGGCGAAAACATGGTTCCGTCTGCTCTTCCTGGACGCCTCGAGTGAGACCTCATCCGCTCTGCGGGTGTTGCTGGGTGGGCTTAAACCTGCCCAGGATGGTGCCCAGGGAGACTGCGGTATGTGTTGACAGTGAGGCGAACCCCTGTCGACTGAGGTCACGTTGGTCAACAAACCTGCAATTGTGGAACCATGCATGTGGAACCCTACCTCTGTAAGGAAATTTTATCAATTATTCAAAGGGGCATAACCTCTTCCTCTAGCATCAAAATGGGGCAATTTTGGTACTATTGAAAACCTCTTCGAGAGCTCTATCCAATGGTAGAGTCCCCTGATTAAGTGAGTAATCTAATCTTCCCATTTTCTTCTCTGAAGTTCTGTCTATATTTCCACTTAGACACTTCCAACCTTAAGCTCCCAAGGTCTTCCTTTCTAGCTAACCCACAGAGGTTTCTGAAACCACTTCTAGGATTCCCTTCCCTCCCCAGGGGTCAGGTATAAGTATACATCTCCTTCACAGGGTTAGTATACATAAACATTTATTACAAAACAATGAAACACTATCATTCATTATAGCATGCAGGATGCATTAAACATGTTTAATCAACACATCTATCATATGCAAGAATGACAAGGCATTAAGCTCATGCAATATGAGATATACATACAACAGTGAACTCAGCCTCTTGCTCAGGCATATATATGACTTCATGTCAATCTCATTCATATTCATACATTCAATAGTCCCATAATTATGTACAATCATTCATCACAACAATGAAACAACATCATTTCCAGCCTATACTATTTCAGCTGAGAGATCACCCCCGAGCTCGGCAGTGTATCCACTAACGAAGGCTAATAGGTCCTCTCATAGTCAGGGCTCCATTCTCATGCTAAACTAGTCTGTAGTTGGGTTTATCAAGCATTCCAGGGCTCCTACCCAAGCTAAGCCAACCTACAGTGGTTATCAAGCAATTCAGAGACAACAAGGAAGGCGTTGCTAAGCCAGTGAGCTCAACCACAGAGCTGCAGACATCTCAGCACTCAGTTGACCTGACACCCACAATACCTACCACATCCAACACAAGGAAGACCTACATTACTGTTACACAGTCTCTCAAGGCATCTTCCCTTCCAGTGCTATTTCAGGATGGGCATAGAAAGGTCAAGTAGCTCTCAGCCGACCTGGAACCCACAATACCTGCTACATCCAACACAAGGAAGATCCTATCACTATTACACAGTCTCTCACAGTCCTTCCCTTCTAGTGCTATTCCAAGATGGGCATAGAAATGTCCATTCACTAGTTCATTGAGACTATAGCCTTCACTGGGTTTATCAAGCAACCCAACTCTCTCCCACAGTTCAAGAGGTGATTCGTTACCAGACTTGGGGTTTCCTCATGGCCGCTCTGCCAATACCACTCTACAACATCTTCTATCAATACCACTATGTCCCTGTAACTGGGGTTTTCACACAGGGTGATTACGGTTGTCAACTCTCAGGTTTTTTTTCTCTCACACAGGAAGCACGATTAACCTCAGATTTCCCTTATCTCGGATTGGTTTGGTGGATATAGGAAATACAAGAATGAATTTTCTTCGAGGGTCGATGGCTCATGAATGGCAAGTGCGTGCAGGGCTAGTGAGCGCGTGAGTGAGTGAGGGGTGAGGAATGTCTGTATGGATGTATGAATGAATCCTCCTCCGGATAGTCAAACAGGTTCAGCGAGTTCTCCCTGGCGATTGAGTGTCATCCTATTGAAGTGATCAAAGCCATGCCCTGCCATACGAAATCGCAGGCATGATCCATACTCTAGTGGCCTCAGCCATCCAGGTTCTCAACCATCCACTGCAGTGGCATTAAATGTCAGCAGGGAGTTCAAATGGGTTCCCAATCAGACATGTGGCAATATGGGAAACCAATCCCAAACCGCCTCACCTCTCCCTCCTGGATACACTTAGCCTCTTCTCATTCGTTGCCTCCTTAGCCAACTTCTTGTTTATTTTATTCATTCAGTAATAATTACATCATTTACATTCCTTCATGGCTTAATTATCCCATCAATAATCAAACTGTCCAAATACTTGCCTAAGAAATAAACTTAATCATCCACTAGTGGGGCCTTGGCCTTGAGCTCCACACTAGGGAAATTACACACACTGTACATACACAGTATTTACATCAAATCCAAATACATCAAGGGAAAAAATGGGGTATTACAACATACAGTTGGTGTTCTCATAGTAGTCTCAACACAATCCGGAGATGTTCTTTGTGTTCTTCCTTACTTTTGGAGTAGATCAAAATGTCGTCAATGAAGACTAGAATGAACTTGTCTAGGTACAGATGTTGTTCATCATGCACATAAATTTTGTGGGTGCATTTGTCAATCTGAAAGGCATCACCACAAACTTGTAATGACTGTATCTAGTTCGAAAGGCGGTCTTACTGATGTCTTCGTCACAGATTCTTACTTGGTGATATCCGGGTCGCAGGTCGATCTTCGAGAATATCTTTGCTCCCGCGACTTGGTCAAGCAAGTCATCAATTCTAGGGAGTGGGTAGTGGTTCTTGATGGTCAACTTGTTGAGTTGACGGTAATCGATGCACATCCACATCATCATGTCCTTCTTCTTGACAAAGAGTATAGGTGCTCTCCAAGGGGACACACTCGATCGGATGTATCTCTTCTCGATCAACTCCTGTAACTGAAGCTTGAGCTCCACCAATTATGGTGGACTCATGCGGTAAGGGGCTTTAGAAACTGGTACTAACCCAGGTGTCAATTCTATAGAAAAGTCTAAGTCTCATTTGGGTGGTAACCCTAGTATTTCCTTGACAAATACATCCTTGAATTCTACAAGGACTGGAAATTCTTCGATCTTTTATTCCCTATCAGCTTCAACGATTTGAATGTTAACTGCAAAGAGTTTACAACCCTTTCTTACGCACTTCTTTTCCTGTAAGGCTGATATCTATCTTACATAAACTTTCTTAGGTATACCATGAATCTTTCTTTGATTCCCTTGGTTATCCGTGCATAGTATTGACTTGTTCAAGCAGTCAAGCAGGGCATGATGTTATTCCAACCAATCCATTCCTATAAGTATGTCATACGACCCTAGTGGTAGGATATTTAAATCCATCTTAGTTGGGAACCCGTTCAAATGTATCTCACAAGTTCTAACTAGCTCGGAGACTTTTCGTTTGGTACTAGTGGCCAGTTGTACCAGCCATGGTTTCTCGTGACTCTATCAGTTTAACTTACAAGTATAGACTATCTTAGGGGAGACATAGCTTCGGCATACACTGAGATCTATCAAAACTAAAATAGCTGTGTTGGAGATCTTACCCTCAATCTCGACCATATTGTCCTGGTGATCCGCTTGTCGGCCATCAAGTGCGGCATAAATTCTTGGTGTTCTTTCCATGTCCCCTACTGTTGGGTTTTCTTGTATGTTGTGTAAAAATCCATCCGTCTTGTTGGGACAATCTCGAAAATAGTGGGGCCCTTGGAATTTCCATCAAGTAATGGTTGGTGGGGCAGCTTTTTCTCCTTTGTTGAAATATGGTCTAGTGGCATGCAGTGCGGGCACATTTGGTCATGCATGGGGTTGGTTGAAACCTTTGTTGGGAGGAAAACTATTGTTTTGTTTCTGGTAAGGTGGTGGTCTAAAACCAGGTCTTCGATTGTCTGAAAAGGTTCTGAACCTGTCTTTGTTTCTGTTTATGTTATCATTCCTTGGAGGTCCATGTTCATAACAGAGTCTTTCTTTGTGTAAAGTCATGTCTAAGGTTTTAGGCATGTCAAATTCAATTTTCTCTCAAAAATTGGGAGGTAGGTATCGTAGGAATTGTTGTATCTTGACTTTTTCATCCTTTATATAAGGAACATAATGTAGTAGGTCCAGAAATTGGTTGATGAAGGCTTCCATAGTTAGGGAGCCCATATTTAGTTCATGAAACTCTTTGATCTTTTTTTCAAAGAATCTTTTAGACATGTATTTGTCTGAAAACAATTTGCTGAAAGCATTCTATCTTATGTCTCTTATTTCGTGCCCTTTTGTACGTTTCAAGTCTCTCCACCATCTAGATGCTTTGCCATTTAGGTTGTAAATGGCCAGTCATGCTTGCACTTCACTTGAATAGTTGTGGACTTTAAAATAATTGTTCATTCCTAACAACCACTCCTCATCTTTCTCCCTAGTGTTTATCTCTCCGTCATAAGTTAGGGCTTTAATCTTCTGGAATTCTCCTTGTAAACTGTCATTATTCTTCCTCCTTTTTTTGCAAGGGGAAGGTGAACCATCCTCATTGGAAGAGCTTTTACAGTCCTCTTCCATGTATTCATGTATGTGTTCTTCATACTCATCTTCTTTAAGACTGATGGATATTTTTGTGTGACAGTTGTTTTCTTGGGACTTGTTGGCTGAGTGGGTGGTCTGTCCATGGGACCTTGCCCCTGTTAATCTCTGAAGTAGAGATTCATTTATGGCTTGTTGTTCTAATTTTTTCTGCATATTATCATTTTTGAAACTCTGCAACTCATTTTGCAATTGCTGTATTGATCTCATTAGATCTGAGTTTAATTCCACCATTATCACTTGCTCTCCTGGTGGGGAGTTTAAGTTCCCATGTATACTTCTATCCTTTTCTGTTCTCATAACTCAGACTGTAATGGTACCTGCAATATTCCACCAATTTGTAAGAACATAAATCTGTTAGTTCATATATATAATAAAAAAAAGGAAATTTATAAGTACATATTTCGAATCATATGTATCTGCAGCGGATGTTTTCTGTAATGAGCCCAATAGATCACTTAATATTTTAGCTGGGATCTGATACCACTTGTAATGTCCCTAAAACTGTAAAAATTTAAAAATTTCCCCATATACCTTAACACTACCTATTTAAGTAGATGTTTAGTAAATTAACTTCAACACTGGGAAAATAACTAAAATATGTATTAATGTAATGAAGGAAATGCATGGTTCATATTTCCACTCATGGCTTATGGTATGATGTATCTTCTATGGTTGGTTTTAGTTTAATGGTTTTGCGGAAGTGGTGAAATTGAAATTCTTTCTTTATGAACCATATTGGATTTATGGTAATTAACTCAGTCTGATCGATCGTTTTGGCACTTGGTTGAAATATTTAAGGGTCTCTTATACATGTATCTTGATTTGCATATTATTTCTTTTAAATGTTGTAACTACGTGTTTACTTTAAACTTAGATGGATTAGCTTATATATGTAAGTTACTGTGTTTTAATGATCCTTAATTGCTTTGAGGGGATGGACTTGGTGGTGTTGGCCAGGCTTACTTAGCATTTCATGCTAAAGTCTACTTCAATATTTGTTTTGTAGGTAATTCTTAAAGGCCATTTAAGGTCTACTTCCTAGGTTCTGAATATATATGTAAGAGGTTAATAATATGGTTTTCTATCCATACTAAAAATGTAAAGCTTGCAATGTAAATGGAGTTTACCACTATATGGAGTGGTTTTATAATTTAAATGATAGTGGAATGGATAGCACATTCAATGGTTTATCCTTTCTATATGGGGGGCAGTTGTATGGAATTAAGGGACTAAACCCTAAGGGTTGCTTGACCTACTACAATATCGCATCACTTTGTTGGAGGGGAAGGAAGAGCAAGGATCTGCTAGTTTTGGTGGTGCCTATGGTAGGAATCGACTTGCTAATGCTCTCAACTAGTTAATTGGGATTTCATGAGGTAACTTCGATGCTATTGAGTTTGTTTCCATGATTTACCACTGTATTGTTTCGTTTGTAGATTGTAACTTAATTCATTTGTTTTGAACTTGGCAGGGTCTTGGTGATGTGGTTTGAGCTAGGCATGGGGCATTCGTAGCTATGGAGTTCATGGGTAAGTATGGCCCTTCGAGATAAAGTTGACTATGGATTTTTTTGCTCTGTAAATACGAATTTTGGGAATGGGTTTTACATCTGGAGTTTGAATGTAATGTTTGGTTTGATTATGCAAGTCGTGGTTACGCCCTGTAGCGTACTCTGTAATATGTAGTCCTCAGTGCTTGACTAAGTTGTAGCCTGTAAGGCGTTTTGAGATGGAGGGAGCTTTTAAATTCTACTCCTGTGTAATTCGATATACGGTTATGAAATTTGGGGAAACTTTTAAATAATGAGAAATCTCTTTTATTTGACCTCTGTAAAATTTTGTGGGTGCATTTTATTACTCCTGTCAGTTTCTACGTGTTTATTTTAGTATTAAATCCCGAAGGCATTGGAAGTATAAAATATCAGTATGTTTGTATGTTTGCATTCTTTAGAAGTTTAGGTGATTTTGATAAGCTATAGGGTTTGATAAATTTAAATGGGAAATGCTCAACTGTGCTCTGTCATTGTTGGCGTTTAAGCAAAAACCCTGTGTGAAATTCCTTAGTTTTGACTAAGGCTTAACCTATGTATTTATCCTATGTTGCCTATCTAAGTTATAATTCATAGTGACTTTGATATTTACTCCCATCGTCTTTAGTTTAAGCTATACTCTGGAAAATGAAATTTTACTATAGATTGAGAAAATGAAATGTTTGTTTTAAATTACTAAAGGGAAAATCCCTAGTTGGATTATGCAATTTTTTAATCATGCTTCTGTGTATGAAATTGATTTACTTCTGTAATGGAAATTTTAATGTTTAAAGTTGAGATTATTGTGATTTTAATGGGGAAAGAGAAATAGCTGATGCAGAAAATAACGACCCTGCATTTTTAGCTAAACCTTGGAGGATGAAAATTTAACTATGTGGAATTGTTTGATTAAAAGATAGGGAAAGCGTAGGAAGGGATTTCTTGTTTTAATGTTTCTTAGGTGGCTTTATAACCCAGCCCTAGTGTTGATAATGAAATCGTTTTCTTTTTGTTTGTTCTACGTTTATGGCTTGAATATCTTTATGGGAAGGCAAAGATCCACGATATAGCGTGATCTCTGTAATGAAGTTTGTTTTATGATAAAGAGTAGAGGATTCGATCCAGAAACTTAGTTTTTATTTACTATATTCTAGAAATGAATGTTAGACGAAAATATTCAGCCTATGTAAGCCGTCTTTAGATAATCGTATGGTGGTGGTTGATTTATAAAATCTGAAACGATGGCTAAGTTCTTTTACTGTATTTTTATCTTGGATTTAAAAAGCCTATGGGGACTATTGTCTAGGAGATTTGGTTATTTAAATAAATATATATATATGGAAGGGATTGATATTTAATGTTTTAATTTTAAGCATAGCATGAAATCATTTAAGTTTGAGAAGAAATTTCTGCGCCAACGCTCAATAGAGATTTTGGTTATGGAAGTTCTATTTTAATTTACAGCATGAATTCGATTATTATTAGGATATAGATTTTGGATTTTACGCTGGAATTTAAGTCAAGCGAATCGATCTCCTATAGGAGATGATTCCGTTGTATTTAATGTGTTGGAACAATGTTTATGAACACTTACTCAGCTAACTAGGGTTTAAAGTCTTCAAACAAAAATTTAACTTTTGGACTAAAAAGAATACCCAGGAAAGAAAATGCATACTGCTAGATTACCATGAAGAAGAAATCTTGACATAATTAAATTTCTAAATTTAATAGCCTAAAAAAAATTTAAAAAGAGCCTAAGAATAACTCATACCTGGATAGTTGCAGCTTGATCCTACTGCTGGTGCAGACCTGCACACTTTCAGACACTAATTACTGAAAACAAGTATGTATTGATCTAGCTGACCTATAGGGAGATTGAACCGAATGACTTTGGGACTACCACGTTCCTCCCAACCTTGACCCTGAACCATTCTTCGTTCACTAATAGATCCCCCCGAGCTGGTTCCAACATGCAATAGGACAATAGAGGACCTAGGGCTGACTGCTAATGATATCCAGATCCTTAGGGGAATAAGCTCCTTTAGTTCTGTGGAAGACAAAATTCTCTTCTTTGACCATAAGAGAATGATAGAAGAAAAGATGTTCCCTCTCTTGGGAATTGTCCTTCTTTATATAGGTGATCTTTTGGAATATAGTTGGGTAAATAATAATATTTCTAATACTAACTTCAGTTTTTAATTTAAATTTGAATTATAATATTTGTAAAATATGTTTTAACTAATTACTCACTCCTAGTTTATCTAGGACTTTTACTTTGTTATAATTAGATGTATCTTTTAGTTAGATCACAAAAACCTGTTGTTTAAGTATAATAATAATAATAGAAGGAAATATCCTATGCATAAATTTTATGCATACTATTTACACATAAGTGAGTTTTCTTTTATAAAAAACCAATCTGGTTATTTAATAATTAAATATCATAATAACTCTTTGTTTTAAATAGCATAATAACTCTTTGATAATTATTTAATACAAGGTCCAATTCTTTGGACAAGGTCTTTTGGTAAGTTTGGATAGTTGGCTAGGTTAGGTGACTCAAGGTCCCTCTTGCATGTTGGATTCCCTTGTTTAACATGACAGTTCCTGCAGTCCTTAATGAGAGAGATGAAATGATTTCTTTAACCAATTAAATAATTGTGATGAATAGTAGTGCTATTTATAGTTCTCTCGACTCAACACTTTAAGATCAAGTAACTCCGAGTGCTATTCAGAGCTTTGGCTCAACACTCTCACATGGGCATTACGCTAGTGCAATTCTAGAGCATCCTGCTCAACACTAGTACTAGAATGTGTTTGTGAAGCACATCTAGAATATACAAATGGCCTAAGATCCGGTATCTATTATCAAGCTTGGAGTGCTACAGGGCTTATGCCCAACACTCTATGTACATCGAGGCTTCTGCCCAGTATATAAAATCCTCTATGTACATATGTACATTGGGGCTTATGCCTAGTACATAGGTCATCCATGTGCTCTAGAGTCCACGCTCAACACATACCAAATTCAATCATGCATATCATAACTCTGCACAGTATGTAACAAAGGTCATCTTAGTATATTAGGGTTTTGTACCCAATCTCATAATAAAACATCAGTCAAATACATTGGGGCTTTCTGCCTAGTATATAACAATAACTTGCATCAGTCAGGGTCCATGCCCAAATATGTTTATCTTTAAAAATGAATCATAGGCATTGGGGCTTATGCCCAGTATACCAAAAATAAATCATATGTGTTGGGGCTTAGGCCCAATATATAACATCAATATAGTCTACAAAATTCGGGATATTACACTTACAAAATTATTCTTATTAAGTTTTATACTTTTGTTAAGAGTAATAAAACTGAAGAGTTATGTGAATACTTTTAAATGTCATAATGGTGTATAGAGATAGGATTTGGGAAGGAAAGTATGGGCATAACCTAAAGGTAATGGAAGAGTAAATAAAATAAAATAAAATAAAAATCGACGATGACGAGCCCTAGATACATGATAAACTAGTCCAAACATGTATTGTTACAATGCACAATGGGAGGTAGGGTGCATGGAGACCTACTAGATATGACAAAATAAGCTAAAACCTTGGAGGTGTCCAAATGCTTGGTGGTGAATATGCAATGAGTTTAGGAAGAATGTCAAGATGATCTATAATTCCAATAACTCAACATTCCCTAGCCCTGTTGTTTCCTTTTAACTAGTTCATAAAATATTAATAATTCAATTTTAATTGATATTTAAACTTATATTTCATATGCATGTGAACTGTGATTCACATAATTCATATACCTATAAACTAAAACTAACATGAATGTATTGAGGTTGCTACGTTAATTTCTTGTGCAAACATATTAATTTTAGACTTGAAGTTCATGATCTCACTTACAAATATATTTGTTTTTCAATTTGAATTGAATAAATTTTACACTATATTAATAGTTTCTAAATTTCAAGACAACATAGTGGAAATGGTGTAGGGACATTGCCACCATGTAGATCTTGTTTAATATATATTAAATAAGATTTCATGTTATGAGGAGAAAGTCATAAAGGAATGAAAAAGTTGTGTGTGTGTGTGTATAGCTCACATTGTACACCTATAAAGAGTGCATTTGATATTTCTTAAGATTGTTGTTTACGCAAGTGTCTTTATTTTTGCTTAAAAATTATGTTTTATGTATGACTTATACATAAGGAATTGATTAATGGAATTCAATTAAATTCCAATAATTGGATGGACAAATGTACGACGCTTTTTTTTTCAAAAGATGGACAAATGTTCGATGCTATGTGATACATTTTTCTATCATAAAAATATTGATAAATTTAGTTGGGTTTCTCTTCTCTAATGCTACTTTCTCCCTTTATTTTGCATGTCATGGGATCTATTATTTGGATTTTGGGGTCAAATTACACCCACAATTGGGAAACTAAAGTTGAAAATGTAGGGAACCCAATTGCACTATTATGATAACCAAGGGAGGTGGGTTGAGGAATGCTACAAAATGGTAATAAGCGTAATGCCAATGCTGAGTCATTTAGGTATGTTCATGATCTAAATTGGGTTTCATTATAAGAGGTTTGAAGTTTGAATCTCATGTTGTAAGGAAAACCTACAACATTGTAACAAGGTTTGGGTTCCAATTCACATGGAGTGTATAAGCATGTAGCTTTCCGATGGGGTTTTAAATACTAAATATAATGTATGGAAGTGGTAGCATGTGCCTTTAACTAATTGATAGGAAAACCTACATTATCGGTTCCATGTTTTGAAGTTTGAATCTCATGGTGTAAGGAAAACCTACAACACTGTAACAAGGTTTGGGTTTCAATTCCATAGAGTGTAAAAACATGTAGCTTTCAAATGGGGTTCAAAATCCTAAATGTAATGTATGGAAGTGGTAAAGTGTGATTGTAACTAATTGATAGGTAAGATAATGTATCGTTGTAAAATGAAATTAGGTAGAATAGAGGAGTTTTAAGCATTTGGCATAGCACCCATACCTATTAATTAACAAAATGACCTTCAAGTTGTAAGAATAGTACATAATCTCCATTTTACTTATAAGAAAAGAATAGGGACAACAAATATCTAATTCTTAATGGGAAAATTTGTGTGGTAATTCATAAAATTGTCATGTGAAGAATATTATTCATGGAAGGAATATCAAAGTGGAGAAAAAGTGACCCAAAATGATAAACCTAAAAAATTTATGCAAGACAAGGTGTAATCTTCTGAACATTTTACAAAACATGTTCTTAGTAAAAAATTTCTAGATTTCATTTAGGTGATCAAAATCCAAAACACTATCATCACCTAATGTAAATTGTCTTCTATACATTTCTTGATTTTCCTCCTTTATGGAAAAAGTTCATCTCAAACTTTAAATTGCACCATAAAAATATATAAAACTAAGTTTGTAGCTTTTAGAGGGTGAAATAACTAGCTTGATAATTAGATTCAGGAAAAATTATAATCATTAGAAAGATGTTCTATAAAGAAAGATAGATGAAGATATAGATTTGTTGTAATTGGGGCTTATCTTTTAGAAGAGCTACCTATACATAGTCTATAGAAAAACTAATTTTGAAAAAAACTTGATAAAGGTAGATGACCTGTAAGATTAAATTTCCACTTGGAAAAATGTTTTAATTATAAAAATATCAATATATAATATGAAAAAATAGAATTTAGTGATGAAAGACAATGATAGACTACTCCTGCCTTCGACATTTTTCCATAATATCCACTTGGAAAATGTGGAGGAGCTATTATTGCTTTCAAATAATTTAGAGTCTAGGACATATCATAATAGTATCAAAACCTTTGTTAATGAACATGTTTAATGCTAACTTGAGAGATGACTATAACTTTTTTTTTAGAATTTGAATTTGAGGTTGAATAGGTTCATGGGAAATGAAGCAACGTTATTGGTGCACTTATAAGAATAATAGACACAATGCATATGTATATACAATTAATATATATAGACATGTTTATAGAGGAGTTGTTAAATCCCTTGTATCAAATGAAAATTACTTCTAGGTGAGAGTAGGATTGCAACAAGAAAATTACAATAAATTTATTGGGGATATTGGTTAGTATTCAAAGAAGACATTGTCATATATAAAACTTGAATTTGTGTTCATAATTCACTCATGAGTTAAGAAGGATTACTTTACAAAAATGCACAATATGCAATATTTTAGTCATCTACTAGAAGAGAAATTTAGTAGTGAGAGAAATAATCATGTCTCGACAAGGATGGTAGTGAGAGAAATAGGCACATAGTTATATGTAGTTTGATGGACAAATGGAAAAAGTAGAAAAAGTAAACCAAATAAATGAGGAGATATCCATGTAAATGATGGGAAAATATTTAAATGGTGAAAGTATTTGTACTTAAAAAAAATTGTAAGTGGTAATGAGAATTATGATTTCATGAACAAAAAATGGTGAGAATTAATTATAATATAAAGCTATATCAAAATAATAAGAAATTAATATTATTAAAAAATTAGTGAAAATTTAGATATTATAAATAAATAACAATTTACATATTAAAATAAGGGCTTTGTTTTCTTAAACTTAACTTTTATTTTGGAATCTATTTTTAATAAAAATGTTTGCATACTTCATTTATCTTTTTAGAATATATTTATGTTATCATAAATAAAAACTTTAATGCAATATATAAGTATTATATTTATATTTGAATAAGATATCTATAATTTTTGTTATTTAATTTTTATTTTTGAAATATATTTATTAGAATAAATAGATGTTTTTACTTACTTTTATTTTTGGAATATCATAATTAAAAAGTATATTTATTTTTATTTTTGGAATATCATAACTAGAAAGTATATTTTTAAAATAAAGAGATTTTCATATTTTTATTTTTGTAATATAGGTATGTTATCAACTTAAGTATATTTTTACTTATTAAAATAAAGAAGTTTTCTTATTTCTTTTCTGAAAATATATATATATTATTTAAAAATTGAAATTTTGAAATATGTTTTTTAAAATAAAGAAATATTTTAATTTTTTTTTTTGAAATAAATACTTATCATAAAAGAAAGTGTAATGACATATATAAGCATTATATTTATACTTGAATGATATATCTATAATTTGTGATTCTATATTACTATAAACATTTACACAAATCAAATAAACATAGCATTAGAAACACTTTCCATGCATTGGGAATGGGAAGAGTGATTTGTTTTTGCTATCTCTTAATATTTTATTAGCATTGCCTATATTTATTTCGTTTGGTAAATGTGTTTACGTGTAAGTAAGAATATATATAAATATAAATAAAGAATACAAATATTAGAATAAACACTTCCCTTAATAAATGATCATTATATAATCGCATAATTATTTCAGGATACATTTTCCCGCCTCTGACATTAAGTTGATATAAATTTACAATTTCAAAATTTCAAAATTAATTCTTATACCCGGAATCAACTTAATTGTTAAACACAATCATTCAGACAAAAACGGCAATTTGAATAATTGTTTTTAACTCATTTCTCTCATCTAAAATCACGCGGATTCAGAGTTATTGTCTCTGGATTGTGAGGGATTCGTGTAATATTACGGGCTCAAATATTACACGAATCCCTGTATTTGTTTTGACTTATCACAGCTATCCATTAAGATTCCACCTAGAATGAAGCGAACACCTCCATTCGTTTAATTACATGGTGTCTCTGGATTGTGAGGGATTCGTGTAATATTACCTGCTCAAATCACGGAATAAAATGAAACGAACCCTGTATTTGTTTTTACTTATCACACTTAGCCATTGAAGCTCCAGAGAATGACCAGAACTTTTCATCATCATGCTAGATAGGGAAAAGCGTAAGAGTGGGAAAATCAGAATATAAACTGAATATACTTTTACACAGTAGACAATTACATCCCAAACTAGAAGAAGCCATGGTATTCTCTAAATGAATCATCGGTATCTTTATCCATTTGCAGTACATTTTAAAGTGCCATGAATATTTTACAGGAATCACGAAAGATCAGAAACCATTTAAAGAACGTCCTTTTATGAAGTGTGATGATTTGTTGCATGTTTGCGCCTGCCATTGAAGTGCTTCAGGCCAGAACACATTCTTCTTCGCAAGACGTATGATGGCCGGTCTCTCCAACCCCAACCGTTTTTTTCTCGCAACAACCCCAAAAGTTGTGTAAATTCTTGTCCGCCGGGTTTCTCCTTTAATCCATTTCCAGTGACAGAGTAGAACCTTTAATTCTTGAATCGGTTGAGTTGATGCTAAAAAACCGTTAAAATTTAAAATGTATTGGAAACTAGGCCATGGATACGTTCTGTGGAAGAGGCCCAGCTTTAGATTTCACTAAGTAGGCCCACCCAAGTTAAACTAAGTAGACACAGCACAAATATAATTAGGCCCAGAATCCAATTCTTTCCAATCCTACCCATTCCACTCAGTATCGTTGAGCTGATCATATACGCTTCAATGTTTTTCAGATTAATTCGAAAACTCTGCAAATTGATCATATCTATTAGATGGAACACTACTTTCCTCGAACTCATTATATAAGGACAGCCGCTCTAATGAGAGCTTTGAGTCTGGAGGTACTCCATTGAGGGTTTATATAAACAAAAGGATCACATGGCTCCATGGTACTCATGAAAATGGTATGTTCAAATAAACCAAAAACATGACATGGTCATGCACTATGGACTTGACAATCATGCGCTTGCGATGGGTGATTCTTCGCCGCGAGTAGTATAAAAATACAAAACATTGACAGGGGAAGTACTAAAATCAGGCGTTCAGCATGGAACAAAAACTCTACGGTCATCATGAATAAGGTATGGTCAGCCCATCAAAACAAAATATGAGGTGACAATCATTCATTTGGTGTGAGTGAGTGATCTCGTGGATACCCTATTTGAATTAAGGATTGGTTTTGAATTACCTATTGGTTTTCTGGTTTTCAATTAACATTACCTTTTGTATTTAAAATTAACCTATCATAAAGAACTCACAATAAAAAACATAACAATAACATGATCTGGCCAACGTTTCCGAATATTGTACCTTTCAATGAGCCGCCCATATCAACAAGAGTGGGGATGGTGTTAGTACAGCCAAAACTGTGAGCCACCCATATCAACAAGAGTGGGGAAACTGGGGATGGTGGTAGTACAGCCAAAACTGTCCGCATCTTGATGATTTTGTGGTACTATAAGTTCGAACTTGCGCTCCCACACTACGAGATGTAAAAGACTAAGAGAAACTATAATTGACGTGAGTAAAAGTAATTGAGAAAGCTGACAACAAGAAATTAGCTGGTTCAATTTAAAAAAATCGAGTATAATTGATGTGAGTAAAAGTATCAGATCAGCAAATTTTGCTATTATGTTAAATGGATGCCCCACTTCCTTCTTTAAATCATTTAGGGGCCTCATACAGGGCTGCCCTTTATCGCCTTTTCTTTTTATCTTGGTCATTGAAGGTCTCAGTAGACTCATGCTTCAAGCAAAGGAGGAGGGTCTTTTTAAGGCTATTAAGGTCTCTCCTCACTTGGAGATCACCCATCTACTTTTTGTTGATGATATCCTAATCTTTGGACTTGGTAGGGAACAGGAATGGCTTCATTTCAAGTATATTTTATACATTTTCTGTAAGGCAGTTGGGATGCAGGTTGTTTGTTATAAATCTGGATGATGCTGTTGGATGAGCCCTGGAATGTGTCTTCCCTTATGAGATGATTGATATGGGTCGGGGTTTGACATACCTGGGATACTTATTAAAGCCAAATGCATACTCTGTAAATGATTGGTTATGGTTGGTCAAAAAGGTGGAGAATCGGATCCTCTGCTGGCAAAATCGGTGGCTCACTTTGGGTGGAAGGTTGGTTCTTCTAAACTCCGTGTTATCTACTATGCTAATTTATTGGTTTAGTTTGGCTTCTGTTCCCATGACGATTCTGCATATGATTCATAAGGTGCTCTTTAATTTCCTCTGGAAGGGGCAATCTTCTTATCGCGGGTGCCATTTGGGTATTCAAAACCTGTACTGGGTCTACCAAGCTCTGCACTTAAAGTCACTGTGGTGTGGCCTCCATGATGGAGGTTTATGGGGTACACTGATTCGTGATAAGTACATATGTCCTGATTCTATTGCTATTTGGCTGCGATCTAGAAATTGGCTGAAACAAAACTCATCGGTCGTTTGGATGGGTTTGGTTAAATTGGTCCCATTACTATAGCGTTGGTTATGCTGGAGGGTTGGAAATGGATATCAAATACATATTGGTCATGACAAAATTATGGGGCATTCTCAAATGTTCAGTTTTAAATAGAGATACTATTTTACAGCTTCAGGATATGGGACTTATGTTTCTAATTCAGATATTTGATCGTGGAGCTTTAAACGATGGCACTGGAGTGTGGATGAGCACTACGAGTCTTGGTATGTGGAGTATGGTTGCCGAAGATTGGGATTATTATATAGCGGGTATGAGACATGCTGGCATCAGTCTTAATACTGAATTAGATAGTTTATGCTGGGACTACGGCATTGGTGATGGCAAAGTGACTACTTCACAAGCTTACTTAGCACTGGCATTTGAGACGATGGATACAGGCGTTGCGTGGTGGAAAAATAGAATCTGGAAGTGGATTATTCCGGTGAGATTAAAACTATTTGCTTGGCTTGCTTTGAATTATCATATTTATATTGGGGATAGATATTGGGCTCATGGGGGTATTTGCCCATCTGTTTTCCTACTTTGTGTTGGAGTGGAGGAAACCTGTGACCATCTTTTCACCAATTGTCCATTTACTTTACAAGTATGGGAGGAAATGAAGCTGCATTTCAGGCATTCTGGGCCATGGAGGGGTGAAAATCCTGCAGAATGCTTGCGTGGCTAGCATGAGGTTTATAAATTACACATGCTTTATCCGATTAGCTTCATTGGGGTATTTGGAGGCTGAGAAATTCTATTCTTTTTTACCACAAGACTTACTCTTTTACTAGATCGGTGGCCTACATAAAGTGCTTTATGACTGGGATGGTTTGGAAATCTGATGCCCTGAGGAATGTTGTTTTGGAAGCGCCGGTTATTGGGAATAATAAACTGATAGGTCTTTTTGATGTTGCGGCCCAGGGGGGTCATTGTGGTGTTGGCTGCTACATCAAGTGGGATAATGACCGGTGGGCAGAATTATATTTTGGTTGTGGCTTGGGCAGTAATACCAAATCAGAACTTTTAGCACTTTGAGGTACTCTTCAGTTGGCTCTTTCTTTGGATATTAAATCTATTGATATTTTGGGCAACTCCAGAGTGGTTTTTGATTGGGTCTCATTGCATCACAAACTACAGATCCCTGCTCTTGAAAATTGGAAATCAAAAGTCCTAGATTTTATTCATCTTTATGATGTTATTTCATTCTGTCATGTGAGAAGGATATTCAACCAAAAGGCTGATCTGTTGTCAAAGAAGGGTCTTATGCTCGAAGAGGGCAATGCCATTTTGAAGATCTATAGCGGCAGCTAGCTTTCAGAAGAAAAGCAATACTTTATTTACTGATTGTCCTTCTTTTGTTTTTTGGCTTGAGACAGTTCTATTGAGACATTTGAAGATTAATTGTTTTTATCTTCTATAAGTCAATGGAGTATCTGCTTTTTAGAGGCATGTTTTTTTGTAAAAAGAATATAGTAGAATAGATAAACTTATATGTGGTGCTCTTGTTTATAGAGTCTTTCGGACCTGTTTCTATATTATAAAGACTATCTACTGGATCAATGGTGGACCAGTTTTATATGTAATCATCTTTATGAAGGAGCTCACGCAGTTTCCTTGATTCACTAATGAATAGCAGGAAACTCTTTTTCTTTTGGAAAAACAAAATCGAAAAAGCTGACACAATTTTAAAAAATCGAGTACGCCATGTTTCTTATATCAAAAAGTAGTTTTAATTTTTTAATATCTATTTCAAAACTTCACTACCCGGTTATGTTTAATATATATATATATATATATATATATATTGTTAAGATTTTTCTAGCTATGTAAGATAAAGACATTTATAATTAAATTTTAAATAATAAAAAACAGTATTTAATTTAATAATCATTTAACATTAACTTTTTAATTAACACAAACTGAAAATATATTTTGGTATATATATATTTTTTAATTATTAAAAAATTTAAAAGCTCATAATTTTTCTCAATAATATAAAATGATACATAAAAATATTTAAATTTAATTTAAAATTTAATTACAATATTAAATTGTAAATTAATCTTCAAAATAGTTATTATAATCTTGCATGAACTGTTATTTAATAATAATTCATATGTGTGGCTACAATATTAAGGTTTAGTCCATCTTTATGAAAAGTTTCTATTTGTATGATTGTAGGGCATGGGAAGATTAAAAAAACATGAAAGGAGGTTACAATAATATTATTTGGGATTATAAGGTTAAACTAATTGCATATTTTTTTAATTAAATATTTGAATTTATTAAAAGTTGAGGATTTAAGTTTAACATTAAAGTTAAATTATTGAGTTTACGGATTTAAAGTTAGGGGTTAAAGATTAATGTTTATCATAATTTACATAAGTTAAGCATTATTAATTATGGGTTGAGGTTATGAGATATGGATTTTATGTTAAGATTTAAGGGTTGAAATTTTGATGCTTTTGCAGCCAATTTGAATGGTGTCAAGATGGCCAAGCTTACTATTCAATTGATTAAAGGCTTATGAAAATTCACTCTATTAGTCTTATGGCTACATAATGCAGTGCATCACTTTTTGATCGTGCACAATCATTTTGCAAATAACTAGTGTGATAAGAAAAGATAGAAGAGTGGAACTTGATGGACATATTACTAATGCACTTTTTTGAGTTGTTCAAGGAACCATATAGGATGCTTATTAGATGTGCAATCAAGTGCTACTTGTAGTAGGGTGTTTTTCTTCCAATCATGAGGTGCTACAAAAGACTTCATTGTCACAAAAAAGGGTGGAAATCAAGCACATATGAAATAATCTTTACATACATCTAACATGATACAAGTTACTAAGCTACATACCACGATACAAGTCATTGATATATACATGTTAAATACATAAATTTTCTGAAATGAAGTTTCCTTTGACTATTAGTAGGACAAAATACATGTCAAGGAAGGATGTTTCAATTCTAATGATATGAGATATAATATGAAAAAATAGAATTTGGTGACCATGTGACTGAATGACCATGATAGGCCACTCATGTTTTGAATATTTTTTACATATTAATGAAGTGTCCCCGACCCCAAAATAAGGCCAAAGGCACTAGAGACTTAGGAGAAAGGCTAAACAAAGTATTACACATCTGAATATAGAGTCCTAAGGTTAGGTCATTAGGTCATTCAACATAAACTTATCCTTGTGAAAATTAAACATGACAATTCCCAATGTACATACTTAATAGACATAATGATAATGCATTTTGTAAAATGAATGCATGGTATTTAGAATCTTTTATATGATGTAATTAACTCAAGTAACTGACAGCAAGTATTAGTTTGCAAAACTAGAAAGAACTTGAGTAGTAAATATCGTAGTTAACATTTGCACACATAACAATTATCTTTTGTACCAGGGTTACTCTTTAGTTCCATGATTCATGTGCTGATAGAAGTGGTTAAGAAAAGAAATAAAAATAGCATCCATTCATAGCCACATCCACACAACCAAATCAAGTAAAGGCACATGCTTCCAACTATAGCCTCATGAATCAATCTCGTGGCTATCCCCTACAACCAACATTCACTGGTATAACTTAGATTAAATGACTTCCTTCCCTCCAACCAGCAATCACCATTACATATTAGATTTACCATAGCATAACCAGATCTGTAATGACATAATCAGATCTACAACATTACAATTAGATTTGCAATAAGGGTGCTCCCATTCAGAAGACAAAGTGCATTCCCTTTAGTGCTAGAAACATTGCTCGCCAAAATAGTCATAACTTTGTCATCTAGAAAGATTTTCCAGTAAAAAAAAAGGTGTTTCTTATTGGAATCATTGGTCCAGACATACTGGAACATGTTACAGAACATGTAAATGAACAAAAATTGGTGAACCAAAACCTATGGTTCTGCCCCTCCAATCACCATGAGAGTTACATTCGTAAACCATGAAGGAGGGGAGAAATAATAGAAAAAATAGGAGTTCCACTACGAAGTATCAAGAAACATCCAACCTGCATATAAATCTCGACACATCATCCATAAAACAATGTAGAATTCATTTCATCCTCCATGGCACATAAACTTAATAAAATAACATAAACACATATATGAACAAATAGTTTTCTTTAATGACAATTGGATACATCAGGACAAATTTCCTCCCATCCATAGACATAATCAAGCCTTCCTCACTTGAACAGGTCACCCATGAGATAAGACCATGGACCCACAGGTAGAGACACACTTAGTCTAGAAACGATCAGAACTACATCTTTCAAGAACCACAATGCTTCCCACTACTACTTTCATGTTTGTCTCCACTGCCTATGGGGTGTGACTACTCCCACCGACCCATTTCGTGGCTTCCTATGTGAGAACCTAGACTAGTAGAGTGATATAAAGGAAGCAAAGGGAAACAAATAGACTAACTTGAAGTATCAATCCACTCTCAATACTATCAATATTCCCAATATGGTGAGATAACACAAGTTAAGTGATCCAAATCTCAAGATTAGCTTGAACAAGGAGAGAGCACATGTATAAATAACTTAAGGAGGGAAACTCGAACCCAAGGTGGCCAACTAGAATTGGTTTGAGTGTTTTTGTGCTTGATCATGGAGGCTGAACCCAAATTAGTGGAGTGGTAGCCTAGTTAGGATATTCCCTTTCCCAAATTAGCACCATGAGGAGGAGTTACAAAAAAACAAGGAGCAGAGCTATGAAAAGCACAAGGAAGCGCACTAATGCATAAGGGGGGTTACAAAACATTAAGCAGGGTGCACTAGGTGAGAGAGGGTATCCAATAGGGTCATAAATATCATAGATTCACAAAAACAGGGATGAATGGAGGAGTGGAGCGCACTTGTGGAGGTGGAGACACAAATCAAGGAGGTGGAAGCTAAATTCTAGATTACAACTCCTAGAATCTAAGGAGAGGGCTCATAAATGACAAAAACACATAAATAGGAGGGAATTTATCCTAAGGAGGGAGGAAAAGGAAATAGGGACCCACCAAGGTATGTATAAGGTGCAATCATAAAATATGGGGTTTGTTGTACAATGTTTGGGTGACCAACACTACTAAAGTCACCAAGGCTCAAAATGAACTAGGATGGAAAACTACCATCCATGGACAAGTTCTAAGGTGTTAGGGATCCACCCCATCCCCCCTCACACTGTGATATCTATGGTATCCCATTCTCTTTTAGTTTCCTTTTATTGAGGTAGTTTTTTTTTAATTAATAGCAACAACATTTAATGATAGCAACAATGACAATAACAACATTAACATTAATAATAATAATAATGCCAAATTCCATAATCACATCATCAAACGAATGACCATAATTCCATAGTCACACTAACAAATAGAACATAAGTTCATAGGAAAATAAAAAACCATAATTCTAGGGCTTAATAATGGGGGTATTACATCCCCCTCCCCATTAAACAATGCATTGTCCTCGATGCATATTTATTACATAGATGCTGTAAACACCAAAATTCCAAAATAGACGAGGGTATAATTCCCTCATAGAATATTCCATCTCCCAATTCGCATCCTCGGGGCTATAATGGGTCCATTGGAGCTTTACCTGCCTGATTTATCGATTTTGAAGTATCTTGACATTGCTTCCCAAAATGGAAACAGGTTGTACCAAAAAATCCCCTTCTAGTTCATCCTCAATCGCAATCCATTCGATCACATGATTAGTACCATGTACATACATGTATATATATCAATAAATAAAATAAAATCACTCCAATTACCTGGATCACATTCCAATCAATTACATGGTTAGCATCTGGTATATCCTTTTTCAATAAAGACACATGAAACACATTATGTACTCTAATGCAAGCGGTTAGATCCAAATCATAAGAAATAGATCCTATATTAGCTAAGACCTCAAAATTTCCATAGTATCTGTCATCTAGCTTGGAGAAATTTCCCAAGTTCAAGGAACTCTTCTTGGGTCTAACTTTAAAAAACACACATGATCTCCAACTTGGAACTGTCTAGTAGTCTTGTTCTGATTTGCATAGATTTTCTACCTATCTTGAGCCATCTTTAGATTATGCTTTATCTTAACCATATAATCCTCCCTATCCTTTAATAATTCTAGTCCAACAATGACTCTGTCTATTGGGTTGTCCCAACTAATGGGAGTATTGCACTTTCTTCCATGCATGGAATTGAAAGGATTCATCTTCAAAGAGGAATGATATCCATTATTATAATAAAATTCCACCAAGTGTAAATAATATTCCCACTTATATGGTTGATCCATCACTTACATCCTTAACATATCTTCAATCACTTGGTTAACTCTTTCTCTGTGTCCATATGTATGATGGTGTTACATTATACTCATGTTAAGACTTGTGCCAAACCCCTTGAACAATCCTTTCCAAAAGTTAGAATTAAATTTTGAATCTCTATCTAATCCTATAGCCTTGAGAATACCATGCAATCTCGCTCCTTTCATGTAAATATTTGCAATGCTAGTTGCTTTGTGAGTTTTCTTTACTGGAATGAAGTGTGCTTCTTTAATCAACTTATCTACCACAACCATGATAGCATCGTTTCGCAATCTTGTCTTATAAAACGTGGTGATGAAATCCATCATCACTACATCCCATTTTCATTCTGGTATTGGCAAGGGCTACAACAATCATGCTTGATGATGATGCTCAATTTTAACTTTTTGACATTCCATGCACCTAGGTATATATTTTGCAACATCATTCTTCATCCGTGGCCAATAGAAATTTTTCCTTACTCCTACTACTATTTTCTAATAACCTGAATGTCCGACATAAGGAACATCATGCATTTCCTTCAGAACCATCTTCCTTATATCTCCATCATTGGGCACATAAACTCTATCTCTATGCATGAGGATCCCATTTTCTTCCAACTTACACTTATCAAATTTTTATGGAATTTTCTGTTGTTGCAATCCTTCTTCTGCATGTTGATAAAGTTCATCTATAACATTGGATTCAATGATCTTATCCTTTAAATATGATGTACTAGTGTTGATAGATTCCACATGCATGTATCTTCCTACTAATTGCGTCAACTACTTTATTTTACTTACCTTTTATATTCTTGATGTCAAAGTCATATTCAAATAATAACTCTATCCATATCATCTATCTTTCATTCAAATTAGGATGGTCAAACATGTATTTCAACCCATTATGATCAATTCTTGACTCAAACTTCTTACCCATTAGATAATGTCTCCACATATTCAAAGCATGGATTATAGATGCAAGATATAAGTAATGGGTGGCATATTTATTCTCTTATTCCTTCAACTTTCTAGATTCATAACTGATCACATGTCCATCATGCATCAATACTCCACCAATGCCTTGCTTACAAGCATCTGCGCACATAAAAAAGTTTCCTTTAGGATCTGCAATCTTTAGAACAAATGCACTAATAAGCATTTCCTTAAGTCTTTGAAAACTATCTTCACACTTAGGAGTCCAGACAAAGTTCACACTCTTCCTCTTCAAAGATGTGATAGGATGAGCTAACTTTGATAATTATTTGTTGAGCCTTCGGTAGTACCTAGCTAATCCCATGAATGATCTTACTTATGATACATTCTTAAGTGTCGATTATTCCATAATGGCTCTTATATTTCAGGATCTACTGAAACACCTTGTTTAGATATGATATGCCCTAGGTGGTAAATCCTGCCTTGATAAAAAGAACACTTGCTTAGTTTGGCATGCAAATGTTGTTCTTTAAGAAGTTTCATTACTAACCTTAGATGTTCTTCATTCCCTTCTTCTATCTTAGAATAGACGAGTATTTCATCCAAGAATACAATCACAAAATTATCTAAATACTTTCTGAAGACTCTATTCATTAAACATATGAATATTGTTGGTGCATTTGTTAAACCAAAAGGTACCACTATGAAATCATAATGTCCATACCTTGTTTCTAATGTTGTCTTACTAATATCCTCATTCTTAATTCTATTTTGGTAGTATCCTGACCTCAAATCTATTTTTGAAAACACCTTGGCTCCTCTCAATTAATCAAACAAGTCATCAATTCTTGGTAAGGGGTACTTGTTTTTAACTGTTGCTTTATTCAACTATATATAATATATGTAGAGTCTTAGAGTTCCATCATTATTCTTTACAGATAACACAGGGGCTCCCCAAGGTGAAACATTGGGTCTTATGTAACCTTTCTTTAGCAACTCCTCTAACTGCATTAGTAATTTCGTTAAATCTGGAGTACTCATTCTATAAGGTGCTTTAGATGAAGGTACTATTCTTGGAACCAAGTCGAAAGAAAAATAAATGTCCCTCTTAGGAGGCATTCCTAGAAGTTCTTGAAATATATCTGCATACTCTTGTAGTACTGTTTAATCCTATAGTTCTAGATATTTTCGTTCTTTTCATTCTTCCACATGATTTGCATATAAATGGCATTCCTTTCTGAGACATTTCTTCAATTGTAGAGCTATGACTTGCCTCACGGATGTGGGTCTAGGTATACCTTTGACTGTCACTCGGTTTCTTTCTTCATCCAAATAAGTATAAGTTTCGTTATGAAAATCCAGATATGGCATGGTGTGCATCCAACCAATCCATGCCAATCAATACATTATATGACTGCATGGGTATGATGTTTAAGTTTGTAAAGGTTTTCAATCCTTTCATTTCTAAAGGACACACTTTTACAAATTTTGTGATTTTCCTCTTGGCTCTTGGTCTGGTGGAAGTTAATGATACCCACTTATGACATGTTAGTTGGAATGACATGCTGGAAAAACAAAAATCTGATCATTAAAATGAGTTATTAGAGGTACCTAGAAATTTTTTTAGAATTATGTGTAAAGAGACGAAATGCACAAAATTGGATCACCTTCTGGAATATATAACTTTTATTTATGAAAAAGTGGTATAACCACCCCAAAATGTCATTGAATTAAAATTGGTATGCTATATTTTCTCTAAAACATTATGCATATGTTCGCGTTGGTCCACCGATTTGTTATGTAAATTGTCAAATTATGAGGAAAACATTATGTAGAGGCGTAGGAAACAAGTGGATCTTGTGCATGGCTATTTTTCCAAAATTTTAAAAGTTAATTTTAGATTTTTTTAAAATTACATAAGTTAATGAAGCCCTAAAACGACACGGTCGAGCGTTGGTCCACCATATCATAGTCTTAACATAATCAATCAAATTGTTTTTTAGCTCGTAGGTATTCTTGTACTCTTGTGCGAGTTCTTTTATGTTTTCGAAATATATAAGCCAATCAAAAGTTATAGCCCAAATAAATGACCTATGTTTTTTACAAATTTGACATGAGTGCAGTTAAAAATGAATCAAAAATAGAAAATAATAACAGATCTATTAAAAAAATATATAGTTAGAATCTCCACATAGAGGTAGACAAGTGTGTGCAATATCATCAATAGTGCAAAAGTAGAGCATATACAAAACTAAGCATGAAAAACATGAAGTTACAGAAATTGGCGTGTTCTTCCATAACTCAGACCAATCCTCAAGGTTTGGCAATCTGAAGCTAGTAGCAAACTTGCAAGGGCTCCAAAAATAAATTGAACATAAACATGGGTTTACGCAAATGCACGCACGCGTACTAGCATGCATGCGTATATGTGCATGTGCATAGATTCATGAACGCGTAGATGCACGCACGTGTTGATGTGTGCACGCATTGCTGCATGCATGCGTTCATTTTGACACCTTCATCTTTTTATATCTCTCCCTAAGTGCCTCCTCCCTCTCTATAACCCCACCCCCCCTCTCTTCCACTCCGCCCAATCCCTCCTCCCTCCCTCACCTCTCTCTTCTCTCCTTAACCACAAGGGTTACGAGATTTAGTCATCCATTTCCATGAATAACACCTAAAGCCATGGCATAGGATTTCTTGAGGCTATCCTTCATTCGAGGTATGAATATTGGTGTGGCCATTCTAATGTCTTAGATTATAGGTATGGGTGTTTGGGCCCTATACATGGTTGAGGGATGGAACCTTGCCTTTAATCCCTAAAATAAGAATATAATCATCCAACTTCAAGAACAACACTTTAGTCCACTACACACGACCTCTCAAGCATATCCTTCATTATGATTAGTGATACTAATGATAATAGGAATGAAACCCCTACAACCATTGACATATAACCCTTATCACCAATATACCCTATACCCATAAACATTATAATCCATATCTAGTAACACTTATAACCCACAAATCCTATAATATGTATACATTATTACACAAAATCACTAACTCACATTATCGACTTGTACATATAAATCTTCATCCTTATAACAATAAATCCATGACCCATATATCTCAATCCCCAAACCCTTGACCATTAGTCCCTAGACATTGCAATCCCTAGTCCCTAGTACAACTAACCATTATAACTCTTGGCCAACTATAATCCTAAAGTAGTATAGCCCCTAAAACTCTTAAATACTAACACATAATGATATATATCCCTTAACCCATATAATCCTAACCACCTAATCCTAACCTATAAAGTGTCTAGTCAAATAAAAATTAACCCATAACCCTTATAACCTCTAATTCTCATCAACCCTAAACTCTATCATCAAACACCCAACCCTTAAAACCCATAATGCATAGCCATTTTAGAGAGATAGTCAGAGAGAGAGAGAGAGAGATTGGAGGCTATGGGTTTAATGAGATAGAGATTGATGGTTAGGGGTTTAGAGAGAGAGAGATTGGAGGTTTGGGGATTAGAGAGAGACACAGAGAGAGCAAGGGGTATTGGGGGTTAGGGGATTAAAGAAAGAGAGTTAGAGGGAAATAAATTGGTGGTTATGGATTTCGGGAAAAACATCAAGAGATTGGGGGTTAAGTGTTTAGAGAGAGAAAATGGGGGTTAGGAATTCAGAGAGAGAAAGAGAGATTGGAGGTTAGAGGTTTAGAGAGAGAGAGATAATTAGAGGTATTGGGGGTTAAGGTTTAGAGAGAGAGAGAGAGAGAGAGAGAATTAGAGGTATTGGGGGTTGCAGGTTTAGAGAGAGGGAGAGAGAATGGAGGTTATGGGTTTAGAGAAAAAGAGGGAGAGAAAGGAAGGGATTGGTGGTTAGGGGATTTGAGAGAGAGAGAGAGAGAGAGAGAGAGAGAGATTGGAGCTTTGTGTTTTATAGGGAGGGAGAGAGAAATTGGTGGTTAGGTGTTTAGAGAGTGAGAGAGAGATATAGAGAGACTAGAGGTCAGGATTTTGGAGAAGGATAAAGTGAGAGGTTGGTGGCTTGAGGTATATATAGAGAGAGAGAGATTGGAGGATATAGGTTTAGAGAAAGACAAAGATAGAGTGAGAGAGATTCAAAGTTAGGGTTTTAGAAATAGAGAGATCACTAGTTAAAGGTTTAGAGAGAGAGATAGAGGGAGTGAGAATGATGGTGATGGTTTTAGGTAGAAAGAGAAAGATATTGGGTTTAATGGTTTAGAGAGAGAGAGAGAGTGGGTTATGGATTTAGAGAGAGAGAGGAATATATGTTAGGGGTTTAGAGAAAGAGATACAAAGATAAATATTCAGGGATTTGGGTTTAGAGAGAGAGAGGGGGGGAGATTAGCGGTTAGGATTTAGATAAAGAGAGGGAGAGAAAGAGAGAGATTGGTGGTAAGGGGTTTAGAGAGAGAAGAGATTGGTGCTTAATGGTTTAGAGAAAGAGAGATTGGTGGTTAGGAATTTAGAGAGAGAGAGAGTAGATAGTAGGATTTTAGAGGGAGAGAGAGAAAGTTAGAGATTGGTGGTTAGGTGTCTAGGGAGAGAGAGAGAGATTAGGGGTTAGCGGTATAGAGAGAGAGAGAGAGATTGGAAGTTAGGGGTTTATAGAGGGAGAGTGAGAGACAACGAGAGAGTGGAGGTTAGGGGTTTAGAGAGAGAGAGAGAGAGATTGGAAAGATTGGAGGTTAGGATTTTAGAGAGAGAGAAAGACTGGTGGTTTAGAGGGAGAGATGTTGGGGCTTAAGGGTTTAGAGAGAGATTGGGAGATAGGGGTTTATATATAGAGAGAGAGATTGGGGGTTAAGGGTTTAGAGAGAGAGAGAGATTGGTTTTTAAGGGATTAGAGGTAGAGAGATGGAGGGAGATTGGTTTCTATGGGTATAGAGTTAGACAGAGAGAGATTGTAACCTAGGAGTTTAGAGAGATAATGAGAGAGAGAGAGGGATTGGAGGTTAGGGGTTGAGAGAGAGAGAGGTTGGTGGTTAATTTTTTTTTTGAGATAGAGAGAGAGAGAGATATTGGATATTAGGGGTTGAGAGAGGGAGATTGAGAGAGAGAGAGAGAAAGAGATTGGAGCTTAGGGGTTTAGAGAGAGAGAAATAAAGAGATTGTTGGTTAGGATATTAGAGAGAGAGAGAGAGAGATTGGGTGTTAGCGGCTCAAATAGTGAGCTATGGAGAGAGATTGGGGGATAAGGGTTCAGAGAGAGTGAGATTGGAGCTTAGGGGTTTAGAGAGAGACAAATAGAGTGAAATAAATAGATTGATGTTTAGGGGATTAGAGAGAGAGAGATGTTGGAGCTTCATGGTTGAGAGAGAGAGAAATGTTGGAGCTTCGTGGTTGAGAGAGAAAGAGATATTGGTGGTTAGCAGTTGAGAGAGAGAGAGAGAGAGAGAGATTGGAGGTTATGGATTTGTTGGAATATTATCACCATCATTTTGTATATTTTTCATGCATGCATGCATCCAGTCATCATTTTGGTGGTCTCCCCAGCACCTAGATCCTATTTTCAGCTCCCTAGAGCCTGTCTTCAGCCCTTAGTAGCCCTCCTACCTACCTGATGCACCTTGTTTTCCTCACCTGGATGACATATGCACCTTATCTCACCTACCAGGAGTTTAACAGTCAATTAGAGCATTGATTGACTAGTTATTCCATTTATTACTCATCCTAACTTCTTGTAGCTTCCAGTTGTCTATTTCTGGAGTGACACTTGACCTTCTAACAGCCTCATGCACCCTCCTTGGAGTCTCCATCCCCTGATTTGTGCTTGCATGGTTATGTTAGACTCAGTTAGACTCATTTGATTGACTATTGACCATTTATGAATGCTACTACTGATTGGATGATGTCTCCAATGTTATCCAAGCTACACACTGAGGATGATTCGAATGACCTTAGGAGAAATTCGAATTATATTGATTGTATTCAATTATTCTACACTTTTCAGGGTCCCAGCTTATAGCTAATGTATGATACAATGGGTTTTTTCATTTCTTGTGTATGAGTGATTATTGAGTCAACATTTCTTCTTCTTCTTTCTGCACTTCTTGAGTAAATTTTTAGTGAGGTCTACCACAATAGAGTGATCCTAATCCTAAAATATCACATAGTGAGATAGAAATGTGGGATTAGGTATTTAGAGAGAGAGAGAGAGGGAGAGAATGTGGTTTAGGTGCTTAAAAAGAGAGAGATAAATAAATTGGTGGTTATGGGTTTAGGGTGAAACAAAAAGATATTGTTGGTTAAGCATATATAGAGAGTGAAAGTGTGGGTTAGGAATTTAGAGAGAGAAAGATAATTAGAGGAATTTAGGGTTATAGATTTAAACAGAGAGAGAATGGAGGTAGAGGGAGAGAAAGAGAGAGATTGGTGGTATAGGGTTTAATGATAGAGAGAGTGATATTGGAGCTTAGTGGCTTAGATAGGGAGACAAAAATCGGTGGCTAGGTTTTTAGAGAGAGGGAGATACACTATGGGTTAGGTTTCTAGAGAGAGAGAAAGTGAGAGATTGGTGGTTAGCGGTCTAGAGAGAGAGAGAGAGAGAGAGACTAGGGGTAGAGGTTTAGAGAGAGAGAGAGAGATTAGGGGTATAGGTTTAGAGAGAGAGAGAGAGATATTGGGGATTAGGTGTATAGAGAGAGAGTTGAGGGTTTAGAGAGAGATTGGTTGTTAAGGGTTTATAGAGAGAGATTGGGGGATAGGGAATTATGGAGAGAGAGAGAGAGATTGGTGTTTATGGGTTTAGAGAGAAAATTTTATTGGAGATTAGTGGTTCAAATATATATATATATATATAGAGAGAGAGAGAGAGAGAGAGATTGGGGGTTACTAGTTTATAGAGAGAGAGATTGGGTGTAGGTGTTTAGAGAGAGAGAGATTGGGGGCGAGCGGATTAAAGAGAGAGGGAGATTGTGGGCTAGGGGATTTGAGAGAGAGAGAGAGAGAGATTGGGGTTTAGGTTTATAGAGAGATAGAGAGAGATATTGGTGGTGAGTGGCATAGAAAGAGAGATACGTATTTTGGTTTAATGGTTTAGAGAGAGAGATAAAGGGAGAGAAAATGGTGGCTAGGCTCTTACGAGGGAAAAAATAGATATTGGGTTATAATTGGTTAGAGAGAGAGAGGGTTATGGGTTTATAGCTCGATAAAATGAGATATTGATGGTTCCTTGTCAGGAGAGAGAGAGAGAGAGAGACGTTTGGAGATAGAGGTTTAAAGAGAGAGATATTGGTGGTTAGGGGTAGAGAGAGAGAGAGAGGGGTGGATTATAATTTAGGATTTTAAAGGGACATATAGAAAGAGAGAGATTAGGTATTAAAGGTTTAGAGAGATATATATATATTGGAGGTTAGGGGATGAGAGAGAGAGAGAGAGAGAGAGAGAGAGAGAGAAAGAGAGAGAGAGATTAGATCATATGGGTTTAGAGAGAGAGATATTGGTGGTAAGGGGTTTAGAGAGAGAGATAAATTGGTGGTAAGGGGTTCAAAGAGAGAGATATTGGGGCTCATGGGTTTATATATATATATATAGATAGAGAGAGAGAGAGAGAGAGAGATTGGGGATTATGGGTGAATAGGGAAAGAGATTGATCAAGGAGGTTTGAAAAGAGAGAGAAATTAGGGTTAGGTCTTTATAGAGAGATGGGGAAAAATTGGAGGTTATGAGTTTAAAGGGAGAGAGAGAGAGTTTGGTGGTTAGGGGTTTAGAGGGAGAACTCATTACCCCTATAAACCTTAAAGAATATCAATTTTGAACACTAAAATATATAACCTTTAACCCCATAACCTTAAAAACTCTTAACCTACAATCCTTATAACCCTAACCCCAAAACCCCAAAACACTAAGCACTTATGCACTTGGGGATTATGGCTTAGAAGAGGGCCTAAAGGCCTTTACATGGGAGGGGCTCTAGGAACAAATGAGCAAATAGATATTTATTGGGCAATAAATGCACTAAACGTTACCCACCAAAAAAAACAACGTTCTACAAAGGTGTGCATGCACTAAACATTACCCACCGAAAAAAAAACGTTCTGCAAAGACGCACACGTACTTCTAGCGCGTGCATGTGCCTTCCACATGCGTGTCTCTGTTGAACATAAAAATTTTCAAATAACCCGTTCTCTTCTCCCACATTTTTTTCTCTCATATTGCATATTGTTCGCTCTTCTCACACACATCTCGACAACCACTTGCATTTTTGGTTGAATTTACACACCTTTTGGAGTTTGTTTGACAATTTGGTTTGAATACACATTAGTTGGACTCTATTTGGCTCTTTGGATTGAATACACACCAGTTGGACTCTATTTGGATCTTTGGATTTGATACACAATAGTTGGAATCTATTTGGATATTTGGATTGAATTCTCATGTTGCATGGACACACTTGAACTCTTCTTACATATAGTGGATACATCAAAATACCATTTTACATTTCAAGAAAAGAGAAATCCTTGAGGTATGGTGACAATTTTTCCTTATGAATTGTATTTTAGTCTTCATTGTTACATCCCGTAAATTTACAAAAATTTAAAATTTTTTAAAGTAGCAATAATTACTGAATTCGCTAATGTGGAACATCAAATAATAGTTAAATCACCTACTAATTTAATGATAACGACACATCGAAATTCTTAAAAACAATTTATGATGATAGTTGTATATGCTAAAGCGGAAATAAATGGATACTAATCTTTTAACAAAAGACAATTTACGGTCATAACACAAAAAATACATATTTCAGATCTGCTTGTGATTGCTTGTAAACTACATGTTGTACATAGGTTTGTGCTATGATTAATTTCTTGTTTAAGTATTGACAGTTTGCTTTTGAATGATGACGAAGGGGTCCTACGAGGTACCCTGAGGTTTACTTAGCTATGTTTAGCTAAAGCGTTTGAACATGTTTCATTGTGCAGAAGCGCAGGTAAGAATAATACGACAATTCAAGTGTTTAAGAGTGAATATGTTTTTCAATTCATCGTCAATATTATTGTGAAAAGCTCTTAGTACTTTCTTGCATGAAAGTTATGGAAGGTTTGGGTCTTTGTCCTACTTCTTGTTTACGTGTTAGCTTACGATCTTAATAGTTCTATTAAAATTCCGTCGTCATTTGTCATACTGCAAGGAGTAGTGTTGTTCCATGTATTAAACTTATACTATGTGTGCTAGTTTCCAATATACATATGGATTCACTTGATATCATCAATTAACTATAGTAGATCCTATAATTTTCCATTTATAAAGTGTATATAGAATTATGCTATTATGTCATCGTCTATTATAATATTATGATCATAGTTCTATTGTAAATTTGCTACAGAATGGGATTGTGCTTCTTCTATTTTAATATTTGTGCATTCATAACATAATGGGTAACATTGTGGAAAGATAAGGTAATATAAGAAAATATTACAATGTACTAAAAGATGCATCCTAAACTACTAACTATATGTTAAGCATTATGTACACCCTAATATTTATAATATTTATAACATGAAAAGAAAGCATATATTAGCCTTATAACCTAGGATCGAAGGTATTATGAGTTTTGACTTTATACTGTGCATAGTCCAAAGGAAAATATATACTATCAACCCTAACTTGTACTGAATGATATTGAGAGTGTAAAGGATGTTTTAATGCCAAAGTGCTAGCTGGATTTTGTAACAGGTCATCGCATTTAATTACCAATCTACCCTGCTTAGTGGAAAGCTCCGTGGATGTCAACATGGCTACAGTCCATGTGATAGTAAGCACCCAAATCCAAACTTACACCGAGTTGTGTAATACATTAACCTTGGTCTACAAAGCTGGATGTTGTGATGGTTGGGATAATTAATATGGCATTCAATACAATGGTTGCCTGAGTTTTGACGTATCTGCTTGACAAGCTATGGCCAGTGTTAGATGTTTGATGAGAACTAGTGATGTTCCCTGGCAAGGTTTCTGGCCAGTGTTTGTAATTTTTGAGAACTAATGATAAGTATTATGGGATTAGAAATCCTTGGCTTGTCTTACTACTTGCTCTACAACGTTTTGCTGAGTCTTTTATTGAAAAGTAACTTGTTTATCATGTAAAATTTTAGAGTGTCGAACCCTCGATTAAGTCTAATGGAAGAACAGTATTAAATCTTCAATTGGTTTATGTGTACTATATACGTTTCACTTCGTCGATGTTTGAATAAATAATGTAGGGTTGTCATGAGATTTATAGCTATGGGCTGATAAAAAATGAGCAACGTCTAAGTTTGTAAAGATTGATACTCTGGTAAAAAAAAAATATAGCATTGATTTAGGCCGAGAGCTGTAGGTTACATAAATCTCAACAGATAAACCCTATGCTCGTATTGTTTTAAGTTTGAATTTGAAAAAAGATAATGAGAAAACTTAATCTGTTATGTATTTAAAATGGATAAATGCCACAGGGTTTGACCTTGTCCCAAACAATCGAAACCCTACCCTGTAGGTTTCGATTGGTGGTTTTTGGATTTTACTATGTTAACAAAACATTATCCTAACTTGCGGTTAGTGGCCGAGACCCAACTGCATACTTTGTTTCGTCAACTTGGAACTAAGATCTAATGTTTATGTATTTGTATATTTTGTTTTTATTTAAAGTTCGTGTATGTAATACATGACTTTCGAGCATGAGATCATAATCGAATTGGGAACTCATGGTATTTGTATTACCGTTATGAATGTGAGGTTTTTACCATTGAACCAGTTATGAACCTGTAATGATTTATTATCCCTATTGAGGGTTCCCATTCCATGTTTAAATTGTTGCCAAAGAAAGAAAAAAATAACCATAGTACAGAGTTAGGATTCTATCTATAATGAATATGTTTAAATTTAGTAATTGTAATTGATACTAAATCAAAATATGAGAAATGAGTACTACAAATAAAATACTAATATTTAGGGATGAGAAGAATAAGTGTCTATTTCTTGTTTGTAAGTAACAACTTTGTATATAAGGATAATTACAGCTGTTAAAAATCCTCACAGCGACCAAAAAAGAAGAGGAACATGGAGAATCAAGTCAAGACAACTCTGGCTCAGGGGTGGGGATAGAAACACCAAGTACTTCCACAACCAATCCAAAGCCCGACGCAGCCACAATGCCATTAGAGAAATAAACAGCAGAAATGGTGAAATAATCAGTGGACAAGAAAACCTCCAAGCTTAGGTCCACAGCCACTTTAAAGACCTCTTCATGGATAGTGGAGAAACGGACACCGTAGCTCAAGCCGACCTAATTGAAGGCATCCCCCATCTAATTTTTGAGGAAATCAATCATGACCTCACCAAGGCCATTTCATAGCATGAAATATTGAATGCCATCTGGTCGCTCCACCTTGACAAAGCCCCAGGACCCGATGGCTTTACCATAAACTTCTACAGAGTAGCGTGGAGCATCATAAAATACGACCTAAAAAGAATGCTCAATTGGACTAGGAAAAAATACAAGATCGGAGGAGCCACCAACTCCTCTTTTCTTGCCCTCATTCCCAAAAACAAAGCCCCTTGCACCTTTGGCCGCTTCAGACCGATCTCTCTTTGTAACTCCTCATACAAAATCCTTACAAAAATCCTCTCTACAAGAATGAAAAAGGTTATGGGAAACATCATCTCGGAAACTCAAGGGGGTTTCCTAGCTGGTCATCAAATCCTTGACAACATCATCATGGTTCAAGAAGCTATTCATTCAAGCACGGAAAAAAAACATCAAGGCATGGCCATCAAGCTGGACATGGCCAACGCTTTGACACAGTAAACCACCAATTCCTTTTTGACATCATGCTCAAATTTGGCTTCTCTAACAGGTTTGTAAGATGGGTAAAGGCCCGTATCCACAACCCATGGATCTCCCCGCTTGTAAATGGAATGTTGATGTATATGTAACTTCGGAATGTATTTCATCTGTGTATTATATATATATTTATTGTACCCTTATAAGAGATGTGTTATTCCTCTATAAGGAAGTGTCGTCATGAGGATTGACGAGTGTCGCAAGTGTGTGTACTTGCTGATGGGTTATTAGACCACCATATGGGGTCGGCCCTAATTAATATATAATATAATGTGGATGTATCTAAGTAGACAATTCGGCCCTAGTAGGTCACCGGGCAAAAAGATGAGTATAAATAGAGATAGGAGATCTCTATTTTACTCACTCGAAAAAAGTAACTCACTCTCTCTCTGGAAAGTGGCGCACTTGTGAGGAGGAGGAGAATCATCTGCTAGGAGACTATCTCAGTGTTATTTGGTTGTATTTTGGTTGAGCCATTGCTCTCTCTATCTCTGAGGAAGTTGTGGGGTTTTTCACCTTAGGGTTTTCCCCACGGAAACTCTGTGTCTCTTGTCTCTATGCTTTTGATTCTTGTGATGCTTGTGATGCTTGTCATATTATGATTGTCATGCATTGATATACTATAGATGTTATTGTCTCAGCAAAGATCCCAAATTATAATGAATTAATGCTCAAAATTTAACATGGTATCAGAGCTTAACTGAGAAGAAGACATTTTGCAGTGACAGAAGCTTGTATTCCTTGTTTATTGGGTTTCTCTCCACAGATTTTTGAAATTCAGTATAGTATATTGGATCTACTCATCAAGGCGCATCTATCTGTCCAATCAGAATTTAGTTCCGAGCATTTTCAGATTTGGCCCTAAAAATTAGGGTTTCCACAAAAATAGGAATTTCTGGAAACTGAAGGAACAGCTGGAAGCACCTTGCAAAAATCGAAGGTTAGAGCTTTGGATTGAGATTTTTGGTTGGGTAGATCTTCGGGAAACTCAAACCCTAATTCAGGGCTCTCCCTAGTGAACCCGGGAGGACAAAAAGGCAATTTTGAAGGGCAAGACCTTGCTGATCTCAAATTCTGAATGTACTAGGCTGATCAGCTCTCCAAGGCGCATCTTTCTATCCTTTCAGAATTTTGAAATTCACATTTTGAATTTTTAGGGTTTCTCTGACAAACCCCAATTCAGGACCAGATCCAGTTTTCAGCACTTCAAGTGGTAAGTCCTAAATCTTTTCTATTTCCATTTGAAGTACTCTTAAAGATGTCTCTCCACACCAAGCTTGAGGATAAGCTTGAAGGGGCTGATAACTTCCGAGCTTGGAAGTATAGGATTGGACTAATCCTGGAAGAGAATGACCTGGACTCATATGTGAAAGAAGACATCCCTATCCCAGAGGATGAAGAGGCCAAGGCATTGCACAAGAAGAACTTAGTCAAGGAAAAGAGAATCATTGCTGATTCTATCAAAGACCATCTCATACCTCATGTGTCTTCTCTTAAGACACCCAAAGAGATGTTTGAATCTTTGACCAAGCTATTTGAAGGAAAGAACATAAATCGGAAGATGACCCTGCGGAACCAATTGAAAGCAGTGAAGTTTCAGAATGGAGAAACCATTCAATCTTACTTTTCAAGGGTCTCCCAGATCAAGGAACAATTAGAAGTAGTGGATGAAATGGTGGAGAATGGTGAAGTGGTGATGACCACTCTAAATGGCCTACCCAGGTCATGGGATTCCTTTATTCAAGGAATTTGTGCAAGGAAGAAGTTGATCTCCTTCAGTAGACTTCGGGAAGAATGCTCTCAAGAAGAAGCTAGACTTATAGCTAGTGAAGAAAAGATGGGAGGTGAAGATCAAGCTCTTGCAGCTCACACCAAAAGAGGTAAATCCAAGAAGGAATCATCTCATAATAGAAGATCCTCTCACCACCATTATCATAAAGATAAGAAAGATCTCAGATGCTTCAATTGCAATGAGAAGGGACACTTTGCTTCAGATTGTCCCAAGAAGAAGAAAGACAACAACAACAACTTCAACAAAAAGAAAAAGAATAACAAAAGAATATATCATGCTCATGCTGCCGAAGATGATGAACCTCCAAAGAAGAAGGCTAGGGCAGAAAGTAGTAGTGATGATGACTCATCAAGTGAACAAGAGTATGTTCTGATCTCTGCTCTCACAGGTACCATCTCCCATGGTTGTAATGATTGGTTGATTGATAGTGGAACTTCCAAACACATGACTGGGTTCAAGGAATCTTTTGTGAACCTTTCTGAACATGAATCACCCCATAAGGTGAAACTTGGGGATGATTATCAATACCCAATCAAAGAAAGTGGTGAAGCCTCATACAACCTAGATTCTGGAAAAACTTTGAAGATGAAAGAAGTCCTTTATGTGCCTAGACTCAAGAAGAACTTACTCTCCATCTCTACATTGGATGCAAAAGGTATGAGGGTTGCATTTGTGGATGGACAAGTCCTAATGTGGCCAAAGGGAAAGAACATAGATGATGCAGTAGTGATTGGAGAGCAAGAGGGAGGCTTGTATAAATTGAAAGGACAACCTGAACATGCTATGGTACATGAATCCATGGAGCCAAGTGAACTTTGGCATAGAAGACTTGCTCATATGCACTATAGGGCACTTTCAATTGCAAGCAAGGAAGTAGAGGGTCTTCCTAAAATCAAGACCAAACATGAAGGTGTTTGCAAAGGATGTGCAAAAGGTAAGAACATTAAGAAGGCTTTCCCAAGCAGTGAAAGCAAGGCAAAAGACATTCTGGAAATCATCCAATCAGATGTATGTGGCCCTATGTCATCCAGTTCCCTGAGTGGGTATATTTACTATGTATCATTTATTGATGACTTCTCCAGGAAGACTTGGGTATACTTCTTGAAGGGAAAAGATGAAGTGCTTGATAAATTCAAGGAATTCAAAACCTTGATGGAGAATCAAACTGACAAGAAAATCAAGACATTCAGATCTGACAATGGTGGAGAATTCACCTCAAGTGACTTCAAGAAGCTTTGCAGTGATTCAGGGATTAAGAGGGAGTTGACTGCTCCTTATAATCCTCAACAGAATGGAGTTGCAGAGAGGAAGAATAGAACTACCATGGAAGCAGAAAGGGCAATGTTGCATGACCAGGATCTTCCTATGCATCTATGGGCAGAAGCAGCTAGAACAGCTGTATATGTGCAGAACAGAACACCCCACAAGATATTGGACAACAAGACACTAGAAGAGGTCTTTTCTGGTAAGAAACCTGAAGTTAGCCATCTCAGAATATTTGGTTGTCCAGTATATACTCATGTCCCAAAAGAGAAGAGGACTAAACTAGATCCTTCAGGAAAGAAGGGAATCTTTGTGGGTTATAGTGAAAGCTCGAAGGCTTACAGAATATACTTTCCAGGGTTCAAGAAAATTGATTTCAGTAGGGATGTAACATTTGATGAAAACTTAGCATTCATCAAATCAAGAAAGGCACCTACCGAAGTTTATGAAGAACCTAAGGAAACAAGATTTCAGGACACTATCATGACTGAAGCAGTTCCAGAAACTGTTCATGAGTTTGAAGATCCACAAGAACTTGTAGATCCACCCCATGAGGATAACTCTCACAAAAGGAAACCTGTATGGGCTAGAGAGCTCATTCATGATGCAGAAATATTTGGCATTCCAGAAGAAGAACACAGAGCAAAGAAGAGAACCAGATCACACACCAGTTATGTTGCTTTACTCTGTGACATTATGAACAAAGAGCCTTCCAGTTATGAAGAGGCAGCAGAAAAGAAAGAATGGAAGGATGCTATGGTTGAAGAATACCAATCCATAATGAAGAATGATGTTTGGGATGTTGTCCCAAGACCTAAAGAGAAGTCTGTTGTGACTTCCAAGTGGATCTACAAAATCAAGTACGCTGCAGATGGCAGTGTAGAAAAATACAAAGCAATATTTGTAGCTCGTGGTTTCTCTCAGAAAGAAGGAATAGATTATGAAGAAACCTTTGCACCAATAGCCAGGTATACTTCCATCAGAACAGTACTTTCCCTGGCTGTAGCAATGAAATGGAAAATACACCAGATGGATGTCAAGACTGCTTTCCTGAATGGTGTAGTAGAAGAGGAAGCATATGTGGAACAACCACTCGGTTTTGAAATACATGACAGGGAGTCATATGTGTGCAGATTGAAGAAATCCTTGTATGGCTTGAAGCAAGCTCCCAGAACTTGGTATGGAAGGATGGACAGTTTTCTATCTAGCTTGGGCTTTACCAAGAGTAAAGCAGATTCCAACCTTTACTACAAGGTTGAGGAAGGGAATCCAGTGATTCTACTCCTGTATGTGGATGACCTATTTGTGAGAGGAGATGACAGACTGATTGTAGATACTAAGAGGAAGCTTGCAACTGAATTCGATATGAAAGATTTGGGAATGATGCACTATTTCCTAGGTATGGAGGTGTGGCAGAATGCAGGTGGGATCTTCCTTGGTCAAGGGAAGTACACAGTAGATATCCTGAAGAGATTCGGGATGATGGATTGCAAGGCCATGGCCACACTGATGGCATTGAATCTGAAGCTTCTATGTGATGCTTCATCTGAGCCAGTTGATGTCTCTATGTATCGTCAGATGATTGGGTCCTTGATGTACTTGATGAACACGAGACCAGACATTTGCTTTGCTGTGAACACATTGAGCCAATTCCTGACGGATCCAAGGAGTGTTCACCTGGTTGCTGTAAAGCATGTTCTGAGGTACCTGAAGGGTACAGTGGATTATGGGCTCAGGTATGAGGCGAATCAAAAGTTTAACCTGCAGGGTTATGTCGATTCAGATTGGGCTAGCAGTGCTGCAGACAGGAAGAGCACATCTGGGTGTTGCTTCAATATGGGATCAGGTGTGATCTCTTGGTTTAGCAGGAAGCAGTCCTGTGTAGCACTGAGTACAGCTGAGGCAGAGTATGTTGCAGCCTGTTCATCTAGTTGTGAGGTAGTATGGCTACGGATGCTACTGTCTGAGCTATTTGATCTCCCATTGGAGGCTACTGGTATCTTCTGTGATAACCAGAGTTGTGTGAAGCTGTCCGAGAACCCAGTGTTTCATGACAGGTCGAAACACATAGAGATCAAATATCACTATATCAGGGATATGGTGCAGAGAGGAGCTGTGAAGCTCCTATATGTTGCGACAGACGAGCAGATTGCAGATGTGCTGATGAAGCCACTAGCCAGGGTGAAGTTCGAGTACTTCAGAGAGAGGCTTGGCGTTCTTCAGATCGAGGACACTTCGAGGAAGAAGTGATGGACACATTTGCTGAAGCCATTCCAAGCATGTTGGAAGGAGGATCCTTCACATGGCTGTGGATGTAAGCGCTGGATGATGAGCATCAAGATGATGTTCTGGTTTCTGCTTGGATATGATCAGTTGGATCATTTTATATATGTATGTACGCATCATGTTGGATGCTGGATATTATCAGTTGGATCATTTTATGTATGTATGTACGCATCATGTTGGATGCTGGATATGATCAGTTGGATCATTTTTATGTATGTATGTACGCATCATGTTGGATGCTGGATATGATCAGTTGGATCATTTTATGTATGTATGTACGCATCATGTTGATGCTGGATATGATCAGTTGGATCATGTGTATGTATTTTGTATATGCATCATGTTGGATGCTTGGACCATGTATCTGTATATGTATCAGGTGGATACATTGTATGATCAGGTGGATCATGTATGGTGATATGTATCATGTATTTGTATTTGTATCAGGTGGATACATTGATGATCAGGAGGATCATGTATGATGATATGTATCAGGTAGATACTTGGTATGCATCAGGTAGATGCATTGATGATCAGGTGGATCAGGTATGATGACATGTAGCAGGATGTTGCAGTGATGATCAGGATGATCATAGATGATGAGCTTCAGGATGTTGCTCCAGATGACATGCAGCAGGACGTTGCAGTGATGATGATCAGGATGATCATATGTACATCAGGATGATGTATGGTGAGTATCAGGTTGATACTCTGTGGCCATGGAATAGGTTGTGCAGATAAGCATGTAATTTGTGCCCTGGGAGATTTGCAAATGGTCTTTCGAGGTTTTGCCTATGGCATGTAATTCGGTACCTTGGGACATATGGCAAATGCTCTTTCGAGGTTTTGCTTGGGAGGACATATAATTTGTGCCCTGGGAGATCTGCAGATAGTCTTTCGAGGTTTTGCCTATGGCATGTAATTTGTGCCCTGGGATATCTGGCAGATGCTCTTTCGAGGTTTTGTCCTATGGCATGTAATTTGTGCCCTGGGAGATCCGATAGGTTGATCCGTGTGCTCGTAATCAGTCCTGGGATGCTCTTTCGAGGTTTTGCCATGACCACATGTAATTTGTGCCCTGGGAGATCCGATAGGTTGAGCTGTGTGCTCGTAATCAGTCCTGGGATGCTCTTTTGAGGTTTTGTGGTGACCACATGTAATTTGTGCCCTAGGAGATCCGATAGGTTGAGCCTTGTGCTCATAATCAGTCCTGGGATTCTCTTCCGAGGTTTTGTGGTGAGGTCACATGTAATTTGTGCCCTGGGAGATCCTATAGGTAGAGCCGTGTGCTCGTAACAGCCTGGGATGCTCTTTCGAGGTTTTGTGATGCACGTAATAAGTCTTGAGGATTCCACAGTATGGCCAGTGATGATGAAGACCTGCAGGTGGTGGGCCTACATCCAGTATGAAAAAGGACTGGCTCTGTAGAACTTCCTATGATGAGTAGAGTCAGAGATTGGTTGAGATAGTAGCAGCAGTGACGATGATGATGACGATGCATCAATGATGATGATCCAGAGAAGAAGACTTGTCTAGCAGATCTGTGTCGAGAAATACCTTCCTAGTTAAGAAGGAGTGTTGATGTATATGTAACTTCGGAATGTATTTCATCTGTGTATTATATATATATTTATTGTACCCTTATAAGAGATGTGTTATTCCTCTATAAGGAAGTGTTGTCATGAGGATTGACGAGTGTCGCAAGTGTGTGTACTTGCCGATGGGTTATTAGACCACCATATGGGGTCGGCCCTAATTAATATATAATATAATGTGGATGTATCTAAGTAGACAAGTCGGCCCCAGTAGGTCACTGGGCAAAAATGTGAGTATAAATAGAGATAGGAGATCTCTATTTTACTCACTCAGAAAAAGCAACTCACTCTCTCTCTGGAAAGTGGCGCACTTGTGAGGAGGAGGAGGATCATCTGCTAGGAGACTATCTCAGTGTTATTTGGTTGTATTTTGGTTGAGCCATTGCTCTCTCTATCTCTGAGGAAGTTGTGGGGTTTTTCACCTTAGGGTTTTCCCCACGGAAACTCTGTGTCTCTTGTCTCTATGCTTTTGATTCTTGTGATGCTTGTGATGCTTGTCATATTATGATTGTCATGCATTGATATACTGTAGATGTTATTCTCTCAGCAAATATCGTAGAGTATAATGAATTAATGCTCAAAATTTAACATGGAAGACCGGCAAACTTTTTCATGGCAACTAGAGGGCTTCATCAAGGCTACCCTCTATCGCCATTCCTCTACCTTCTTGTAGCGGAGTCTATGAGCAGAAAGCTACAATCTCTGCAAGATGCGGGAGATCTCAAAGGTATCAGAGTGGTTCGAGGATTAAAATCAGTCAATCACTCTCAATTCGCTGACGATACTATTATGCTTGGAGGGGCATCCACAAATATAGCTAAGTGATTCAATAATGTGTTGTCTTCCTTCCTCCGAGCTTCAGATGGTAAGGTTAACTCGGACAAATCCAAAATCTACAGGTGGAATTGTCCTCTGGGAACCCTGGCGAGAATATCTAGGATCCTCAGATTCGAGGGAGTGGAGGTTTGGAACTCTTTCTCTTACCTAGGAATCCCCATTTTCAAAGGGAAAAAAAAAAGTCACAGATTGGCAAGGTCTCATTGAAAAACTAAAAAACAAATTCAATGCCTGGGGCTCCAGATGGCTTAATATTGCGGGCAAACTTGTCCTCATCAAATCAATTCTCTCAGCCTATCCCTTATATAATTGCTTAATTTCACTGGCACCAAAAACGGTGATGTCAAAAATTAGTAAAGAACTCAGGCACTTTCTGCGGCAAGGTGGGAAAAACAAAAACAAAAAATTCCATCTTATTAAGTGGGAGATCGTCTGCAGGACCAAGAATCATGGAGGAACGGGAATAAAAGACCCCACTCAAATGAATCTAGCACTAGGCGCAAAAATTCTCTGGAGAATCATTTCTGGGAAGACGGCATGGTGGAAAGAGATCTTAAAAAAGAAGTATATCCAAGGAAATAGAAAAAGATGTGTAGATACAATTGATCTTGAGAGAAAAGGAACCTCCATTTGGAAGTTGTGCAAGAAAGATGCTCCCATCATTCAGAACAATCTTTCCTAGTCCCCTGGGAATGGCAAGCAAATAAAAATATGGACAGATAAGTTTTGTTCAAACCTTCCGGTGACTTTTATCCAAAGCTTCCGTGATCTAAAAGAGTGGATGGATCTTAAAGGAATTCACACTCTTCATGACATATCTAGTTGGTTGTAGAACGATGCCTAGAAGGGATGGAGGAACCTCGAACTTCCTGAACACCTAACTCAGGATTACAGTCTGCTCCTATATCAATTTCATGGAGCCACTCCCATTCACCTATCCATGAAAGATTATAGGAGTTGGGGAAGCTCTGGATCTTACACTGTAAAGGAAGGATACAATCATTTGGAGTCACTCAACAATGATAGCATCAAAGATAGGAAATGGGATAGAGTTTGGAACAAATATGGGCTCCCAAAAGTAAACACTTTCAATTGGCTTTTGGATCACAAGAAGATCCTTACAAATGAGAATTTAAAGAAGCGAGGAATCGAATGTCCATCCAGATGTGTCCCATGCAAAAATGCAAAGGAAACAATTGAACACTTATTCCTTGAGTGCAGTTTCGCCAAAGTAGTTTTGCATCAAACCTTTCTAATCATTCAACTAGAGCTCATTCTCCCCACCAATTGGAATGACCTCTTCGGCAATTGGCATCTCTACTACTCTAACTCGATGGCCAAGAAACCAAATTTCAAGAGATCCTGGATTTCCTTCCCCAAGTTTGTTTGCTGGAAAATTTGGAATGCCAGGAATAAAGAGATTTTTGAGGAAAAAAGAACCACCATTGGCAAGGTTCTCTCTTCTGCCAAAGCTCTTTGGGTGGACACATTAAAGAAAAGAGGAATGAAGAATTTGGCAAAAGAACCATTAAGTGTGGAAGAAAGAGACTGGGTAGTAGATCTTCTAATTCCATACCACCTTTCTACTCACACAACCCAAAAAAGACCTGAAGCTCACCATTGGAAAATTAGACTTGAGCCAAGAGATTTTCAGGACTGGAAAGCAAATTGTAAGAAACATAAACTCTTCTTCGATGGAGCCTCGAAAGGAAATCCTGGGTTGGTAGGTGTGGGGGGATTCCTTCTAGACTCTGAAGGGAACAAGTTAATGGACTATGCATGGGGAATAAGGAACAAGACCAACAATGACGTACAATGGATTGCGCTTCTTCAAGGAATCGATATAGTAAAGGAAAACAAATTCCATGACCTAGTCGCAATTGGAGACTCCCTCTTGGTGATCAAAGAAGCTCGGGCACTTGCAAAGAATAATCATCAACCCTCTTCCAAATTCCATCTTCATTTCTCTCAAAATATTAAGGATCTCAACTCCATCTCTCTCTATCACATTTTGAGAGGTAACAATGAACAAGCTGATACAATGGAAAATATAGGCACTAGATTGAATTGCGGCACCTTGATAAAGAATGGAAAACACCCAACCATGGCATGCATTCCTTAACCCTCTACCTCTCCACAAGACTTGGAGTTTAAGAAAATTAACTTGAGAATCAAAATTTCCACTTCAAACTATGGACTTGGGTGGCATCATAGGAAAGTGCACCCATTAATTAGCATCCTCCCCAATGCTTTCTCCACTTGGCTGATGGAGGCAAAATTCATACACTTAATCCTCACAAGATCGAGCTGCAGGGAGAATCGACCACATATGCAGCTTCAAATTCCTCGTCCAGCATGCGAAAATTTAATTCGTAGCTTATGTCTAGCAGAGCTGGCCTATATTAGACGCTTGGCGGTAACCATCCCACCATCATAGCACTCTGGAACATTCTTTGAAGGAACTTTGGTCTGCAGGTATACTGTGCATTTCACCATGGAAAATGGTAGTCCACCTGGTCTTTGTCTCCCTGCACTGAAGTGCAAGTAATGCAAGACCTCCATCTAAGTTGCTGATGGTATTGGTCTGAGCCATTACATCTCTGCTCTGGAAGCTCTGCAGGGGAACGACCTTAGTGAAGATATTGGAGTTAGGAACAAAGCGAAGCATGTTCGTCGGCCCACGGCACTGGAAATCAACAATAGTTGGGCTTTGCAGGGTGGTGGCCAATTGCATCAGGCCTACCTGCCTAATGGTTTAGAACGGGAAAATGGGAAGCTCTGGTGCCTGTTGGAGCCCAATACCCAGTTGCTTGGTAACCCTGCGCACCTTGGTCCACTGCACCAGATGGGTGGAAATGTTGGGGACGCTGTCATAGGCAAACTCTGGAATGTACCTGATGAAAATGTTTGTGTGGTGAACCTCGACTCCCCCAGTAGATTAGAAAGCCCTCCACCTGGTCTCCTTTCTCTTTTGCAAGAAATTGAAGATCAAATTGGAGTGCTGAGAGGTCAACAGAAAGATCTTAAGAAAAATGTCTCCCATCTAGCTACATTTGTTCAAATTGAAATCTCAGAGGTAAGGAACAACAACAACAAAATGAAAGAGTATTTTGATAGAATCACTGGCAGGATGGAGACCATGCACAACTGCCTCAAGATTATTGAAGCGAAGGTAGATTGTATCCGGACCAGCAAGAACAACAACCCATCAGTTATCCTGGGAATGGAGGAAAATGCAGCTCTGGCCACTAGCAACAAGAAGAAGCCTCGTCGTTCAGCAAAAAATTAACTACTTGTTCATCTTCTAGTTATTTCTGATCTATATGAATTTTGTATAATCGATATGTTTTATCAGACTGTTAGCTTCTCTTATTAAGAACTATATGTATCTAAGTTTCCTTTGAACTGTTAAGACTGGAATCGAGGTGCCCAAATCCCTCATTTTTATGGGAACAGTCTCCCTATTTTGTATTAGATTTTCCCATGTTTAATATAAATCTATCTACTCGTTTCTGTGAAACAAATTCTAGAATACAAAATGCCCAAAACAATTGGATTTATAATATTGGAATGCATAGTATTATCATCCGAAAATAGATAGAGTTAATTTGAAGATCTAGATCTGTGTAGAAATAAAGTGTTTTTCTTTTATTATTAAGTAGAGGAAATGCTATACATCTGTTTATGATATGCTGTTCTATTTCCTGTGTTTTAGATATATAATTGAAATTGAAGAATTTAAAAGAAACCTTACAGTTTTAATCTATCTAATCACTTGACATTCTACCCTTCACTCATCTATATTAATTCTGCTTTTATGTACTAGAGTACTATACAGAAAACAGTATGGGAAAAATACAGAAAATATTTTAATCATTCATCTTATTTACTTAACCATCCTTAAACCAAATCATCTTTAAGTCAGAAATATAAACAGATTCTTCTGTATAACTGTATCTAATAAAACTACAATGCAAAAATCATTTAAATGTAAACAATAAGACAAAATAGTAGAACATGATTGAATCTAGGAGAAACAAACAACCCAAGGAGCCTGTTCCACCCAACCTATTCCTGAAGACAGCCAAATTTACTTGCCTTAGGACCCCCGAGCCTGTTCCCTGAACCACTAGAAAGAAGAATTTGTAGAAGCTTTAGGTCAACCCCTTGCAGAAGCAAAGTAGTTCATCCAGTCATATAGACTTAGTAGTCAAAGAGAACTGCACCAACACCTTTGGCTATTTCCTCAGAATATTTAAGTATCCTCACAATGCGCTTCCACTTAGCCTCCCTATTCGAATCTCTCAGTGATCACCTGATACACATGAGGAATTATTTCTGCAGAAAATAATGTAGAGCTGCCTGCTCAGTTTGAATTTCCTTATCTAGGCTACCTAGGTCTTTTAGTGGTTAACATGGTCACTAATGAGCCATCAGCTCTCTTCCACCCACCTGGGGGATAATGCCACAAATTTAGGGGTAGTTGTCCCATAACCAATAGCTAGTGGTGGAGTGCAAATGCTGACATCGGTCCCATGCCTTCTAATAGCTTCCATTCCTCCTAGTGGGTTAGTGAACACTCATTTAACAGTTCCATTGGGTGTTTGTCTCCTATTATAATTTATTAAATAATAATAATCAGTAATTACAATCATCCTTGACCAATATTTGGTCATAATTACAAAACTTTGTAATTATAATTTAATATAATGTTTTTGCAATAAAATAAATAGTTTCAAAATTTGGGTAGGTGACATACACTCCCCCTTAAGTCTCAACATTGTCCTCAATGTTGTTTATTCACTCTTTGAGTGTTCCTGAAATAGAGCTGGGTATGCTGCCCACATACTACTCTCCAACTCCTAGGTTGCCTCTTCTGGGCTAAGGTGCTTCCATTGCACCTTTACCTGCCCAATGGTGCGATTTCGGAGTAGAGTTTCCCTCCTTTCGAGGATATAGTTTGGTTCCACTTGAAAATCGCCATCTTGTTCCACCTGTACATCATTCCAATTTATAAAATGAGTAGTATCATGCACATATTTCTTTAAAACTGAAATATGAAAAACATTATGTATTTTTAGAGATGGTGGTAAAGCTAGTTGATATGCCACGGGTCCAACCCTTGACAAAATTTTGAAAGGACCACAATACCTGGGTGCCACTTGGGCACAGCTTCCCAGTTTTAATGAACTCTTGTTTGGTCTTACCTTAATGAAAACATGTTCACCAACCTGGAACTCTTTATGCGTCCTTTTAATATTTGCTTGACTTTTCTGCCTATCTTGGAAATCTTTAAGATTTCTTTGTACCTGTTGCACATTTAGTTCTATTTCCTTCAACAATTCAGGTCCTAAAATAACGCTATTAACTGGATCATTCTGAGAAACTGGTGTATTACATTTCCTACCATAAATAATTTCAAAAGGGCTAAGCCTGGCTGATGCATGATAATGGTTGTTATATGCAAATTCCACTAAATGTAAGTAGTCCTCCAACTTACCAGGATGATCCTTAACATACATCCGTAGCATGTCTTCCAATATCTGATTCACTCTTTCTGTCTGTCCATCCGTTTATGGATGAAATGCTGTGATGAAGTTTAAGGTTGTATTCAACCCTTTAAACAAAGATCTCTAGAATTTTCCAGTAAACTTAGAATCACGATCTGAAACTATCACTTTTGGTATTCCATTCAGTTGAAAAATCTGTTTCATGAAAATTTCTGCAATGTCTGGAGCCTTATGAGTAGTTTTTACTAGTATAAAATGTGTTGCCTTGCTGAGTTTATCCACTACTACCATGATGGAATCATTTTGTTTCTAATTCTTGGGTAGTCAGGTAACAAAATCTATGCTTATGATCTCCCATTTCCAGCTAGGTATAGTTAATGGCTGTAACAATCCAGCCGGATGTTGATGTTCAACTTTTACCTTTTGACAGTCAAAGCATTTAGCTATATATTTTGCTACTTCATTCTTCATTTTGGGCCAATAATACTCTTTCTGTAACATAGTGATGGTTTTCTAATAACCTGGATGGCCAAAATAATGACTTTTTTGCATCTCATCTAAAATGAAATTTTTTATCTGTGGTACATAGGGCACATATAATCTGTTTTTGTACAACAACAAACCATTTTATTTTAACTTAAAATCTGCCATAGAATTTTCAGAATTATTTTTTGCTATCTTTTCATGTAATTTTCTGTATTCTTCATCTGTTTTAATCCCTTCAAAAATATGATTTTTCAAATCTGTTGTGTATGAGCTGATGGCTGAAATAAAATTTAACTTTGCATTACGACTTAAAGCATCAAAAACCTTGTTCTCTTTACCCTTTATATGTTGAATATCAAAATCATATTCACTTAGAAAGGTTAGCCATCTAGCCTATCTAGCATTCAAATTCGTCTAATCTAGTAAATACTTCTGACCCATGTTATTTGTCATCAAAGTAATGTTTTTTCCAATAAGATGGTGACGCCACATTTTCAGGGCATGTATTACTGCTAATAATTCTAGATCATAAGTAGAGTAATTTTTCTCATGTATTTTCAGCTTTCTAGACTCATATGCAATAACATGTCCTTGTGTTACGACTCCACTGAGTTCGTCATTACATGTGTCGGTGCATACTATAAAATATTTATTAGGATCTGCAATTCTCAGAATAAGTGCTGTAGTTAGTAATTCCTTCAACTTCTTAAAACTGTCTGCACACTTTTGATCCCATACAAACCTCTTCCCCTTCTTCTGTAAGGAGGTTACGGGGTTTTCAATCTTTGAAAAACCTTCTATGAATTTTCTATAATATCTTGTAATCCCCATAAATGATAGAATGTCCGTCACATCTTTAGAAACCGACCATTCATTAATGGATTTTATCTTATCGGGATCAACCGAAATTCCTTCCTTAGAGATTATGTGTCCTAAATACTGAATATTATCCTTGTGAAAGTCACACTTACTAAACTTAGCATATAACTGATGATCTCTCAGAACTTGTAAAATAATACGTAGATGTTCGTCATGTTCTTCCTTACTTTTAGAATATACTAGGATGTCATATATGAACACAATGGCGAACTTATCCAAATATTTGTGCATAATATTGTTCATTAAGCACATAAATATTGTCGAGGTATTAGTCAACGCAAATGGCATGACTACGAACTCATAATGTCCATATCGAGTTCTAAAGGTTGTTTTAAAAATATCCTCATCCTTGACATGAACTTGATGGTACCCTGACCTCAAATCAATCTTTGAAAATATCGTTTCTCCACGTAGCTGATCAAATAGATCATCCATGTGGGGTAACGGATATCGATTCTTGATTTTCATCTTATTCAGTTGATGATAATCTATACAAAGTCTTAAAGTGCCATCCTTCTTCTTAACAAATATAACAGGTGCTCCCCATGGAGACATGCTAGGTCTTATATAGTTCTTATCAATCAGTTCCTTCAACTATGATTTCAACGCATTTAATTCCAGTATATTCATCCTATATGGATCTTTAGAGTTAGGTACCTCACCCGGTATTAGTTCAATAGTAAGATCTAGATATCTCTTTGGGGGTAACCTTGGAATCTCTTATGGAAAAACATCCTGGAATTCTTTTAGGACAGGTATGTCTTCTAGTTTCGGTTTGTCCCCTTTTGTAATTAACTCCTCATGTACAACATTCACTGTCAACATCCTACATCCTTTTCTAATTGCTCTTTTTACTTGCATAGCTGAAATCTGTCTAAGTGATGTCTTTCTAGGAATACCCTTTACTTCTACTGTTTCTCCTTCATCATTTAGACAGGTAAAACTTTTCTCATAACAATTTGAAATAACATGATGGGATTCTAACTAGTCCATTCCAATTAAGATGCCATAGGATCTTAAAGGTAAAACATTTAACTTGGTTTGTGTCTTTAACTGATTCATAGATATAATACAACTTTCAACAAAATCAAACACTTTTCTTTTTGTTCCTGTTGCTAGTCTAACTAACCAGGATTTATTAAATGTTTATGTTTTCAATTTAAGATGTTCTACTATATCTAGAGATATATAACTCAGGCTAGCGCCTGTATCAATCAAAATAGAAACTGGATGGTTTTGTAGCATACTTTCAATCTCTACCATAGAAACTTGATGCTCAGCTTGCCTATTGTCTAGAGCTACATTAATTCTGGGTATGTCTCTTTCCATGTCTCCCACGGTAGGTTCAGCTTGTATGGAGTGAATATTATTATTTGTCCGCAACCTTTTGGGACATTCTAAAGCATAATGAGGACCTTGACACTCAAAAAATTTGATAGGTGCTCTCTGGTCATTAGTTCTGGTAACATTGGGTGTATTTCTGGGAGCTGTAAAATTTTGCTGTTGATTATTCCTATGACTGTTTCCTTGGAAATTTCGATTTGGAAAGTTTTTCTTTTGAAAACCAGAATTTCCACTGAACTTGAAATTTTTCTTCTTCAACTCAAAATTGCTAGGTTTATGATTTTTCCAGTTAGATATCCCTTCTCTTTTCTGGTTAGTATCATAGCAGAAAGTTGTTTTCCTCATGGCTTCTTGTAATGTCTTTGGATTGTCATACTCTATTCTGTCCTTTATGTTGAAAGGTAGGAAACTTAGATACCTATGAATCTTCGGTTTTTCCTCCACAAGGTATGGCACATACCTCAGCAAATTCAAAAATTTGTTGTTCAACTCTTTCATGTTCATTGTGCCCAGTCTTAAATCATAAAATTCCTTGGACTTTTCCTCGTAATATTGTTCAGATGGGAACTTCTTTTTGAAGTACTGTTTAAAAGTGCTCCAATTCACATCCTTGTCTTTGATGGCCTTCACTCTTTTGATGTCCTACCACCAAATGTCTACCTTCCCAATCAGATTGTATATTTCCATCTTTGCTTTCAATGATTCTGAATAATCATAAATCTGGATGTATTTCTTCATGCTGGACAACCATGCTTCGGCTGTCTCTCCTTTCCTAGTTTCACCACTGAAGGTTGGGGGTTTGATCTTCTTGAATTCTCCATAAATCCGGTCATACTGTTTATTGCTTTTTCTTTTTGGTTTGTAATCCCCTTCGCTGTTATCACTTGAATAAGTACGTTTCTTTTTACGTATTTCTTTGGCAGCTCCTGATGACGTTGAACTGCTGTTCGTATCATCAGTTTTCACTTTCTTATTCTTGTCCCGATGAGGTAAGCCTTCAATCTTGGAGGTATTTTCAATCCATTTATCATGTTCATCAGTTGGTGCTATGAATATTATATGTATGTTAGTTAAAGTTATTAGTTATTAAAGTGAAAGGGTGTAACCCTTCACTATACACACTCAAGCCTATAAAAGCGAGCCTCATTATAATTATTAATCATCTTTTATCATCATCAATTATATATTATTATCAAATGGAGTTATTTTCCATTGGAGGATTATTCGCTTGAATAATCATTGAGTATATCCGGACCCGGATATAGCTTTGGTATCAGAGCCTCTCGGCCCTCCCTGATCCGGCCTTTGGCCACCCATTTCAGAGTTTCTCTGTGCACTTGGTCTTTGACCCGTCTTGGCTTTTGGCCATTTTTTAGATTTCAATTGAATGGAAGAAAATTCCCTGGCTACTCCTCATATCTCCTTCTCATAGCACGTCATTCCTTCACTCACGCAACCAGTCATCCCACTCTCGCAGCCCTCATCATCTCCCTCCAATACCCTCGCCCTTCTTATGCTTCATTCACGTCATCCCCACTGCCGTGCTGCACATTCCCCACGCCTTCCCACCATTTTCTCATAGCTCCCTTCGCATCCCCTTCCCTCTCTCCACCTGCAAACTCACCCCGCGTCCCTCCCTTTGCTCCAGCGCTCATCCCTGTACCTCCCTCCTCCCAGGAACCCGTGCATCCCCCTCCACCGTAGCATCCCCTCTCGCACTGCCTCCGCTCACTGCGCAACCCTCCCTCTCCTTCCGCATCCACAACTCCCCCTCCACCAGCTACCTCTCCATCTCCGCGCCCTCCACCACCGCGCTCCATCACCTCCCTCCTGCGCAGCACTTCCACCTACTGCCCCACACCACCCCCACGTGTTTCTGCTCCTATCCATACCTCTCCGTCCTTCTACGCCCTCACCCCACCTGCGCCTCCCTCTCTGCACTTCACCTACACCCTTGTCTCCACGCCATCCCTCCCTTCGCGTCCCTCCAATTTTCCTTGCTTCCCCTTCCAATCTTCTTCGGCCTCCTCCGCGATTGACACCGCCTCCTTCCCTTCCATCGTGCTCGCCTGCTCCACTCCCCACCTGCGCCCACCTTCCGCCCACATCCCACTCTCTCTCCCTTCCTCCTCATGCGCCACTAGCTCTCCCTTCTAGGCCTCGGCTCTGCCACTCCCTTCTCCTGCACTCTTCCGCACCACCTGAGTCGTCGCGGCTGCTATCCCCGTGCCTCCTGCTCCATACACCACATCTACCCCCACTCCCACCCTCATCCACGCACCACGCGTCTACCTCCACCACGCGCCACCCTGCATCCATCTCCTTTTCCTCCACCGCCTCCTCACCGATCACCTCTCGCGCCTCCACCCTAATCCACCAACTTCCGCCACCATCGACCACCCCTTTCACTCCACGAAAACTTAATTTAAATTTTTTTTAATATTAAACATTATTATATTTGTTTAATATTTTTAATATTTGAAAAAAAAGAACTATATATATATAGTTTATAAAAATATTATTAATAATAATATTATGAAATAATAATAATTATTATTAAAAATAGTAATTATGTTTTGGAAAAAAAAAGGTTATTTAACCTAATAAGAGAAGAACAAAATTAAAGAAAAAACAACATCAAAGAAGTCAAAGGAAGACTCGTTGGTCAAAAGAAGTCGAAGACCAAATCGAAAAAGTCCAAGCAAGACTCCTTATTATCAAAAAAGTGGAAGAACACTTATCATCAAAGAAATCAAGTCAAGAACAAATCAAGAAGAATTCAAAGCAATCATCAAGAAGTTGAGACGCGTTATCATCAGAAAAATCAAAATCAAAGAAGATCATTCCACCGTCGAAGAAGACAGACACCATGGAAGCCGATTTGCGAGAGAAATTAGAAGCCAAGTTAAAGCGTTATCAAAAAGACAATGAAGAATTACGAGACATTAATAGACAATCAGAAATAAAGATTGAACTACATAAGATACAAGAACGGTTCAATGAACAAATAATGTCCAACCAGAAAAATCACATAGAAAAATTATGTGCGCAAATCAAGGAATTAAAAGATGAAAGTGATTTCAATCAAAGATTGAAAAATCAAGATATAAAGAAGGAAATAAATAACTACGAAGCAGAAATAATACGCTTGAACAAAATCGTTAGCGACAAAGATGAAGAACTAATGCAGTTACGACATAAATTAGAAAGTCAAGAATCAGAGGTCGGCCAGTGTCGACAACAGATAAAAGTTCTTCAACAACAAAATGACAACTCTAAAAAGACACATAAGTCAGAGATCGCGAAGAGTAATAAAGCATTATCTAACAATGCTGAAGAAATTTTTAGACTAAGAAATCATAACAAGATACTAGTCACAAAAATTAAGAAGTTAAAAAATAGCCGAAAGATAGAACAATCTATGGACGACATTGAAGGGAAACTTCTAGACAAACAGGAAGAAAATAGTTGTATCAATGAAGATCTTAAGGAACAACTTAAGACATCTGAAGATGACAGAAAAATCGCAAGTCGAATTGATTAAGAAGTTTCAAAATGATAATAGGCAGTTAGCAAACAAGTTGGAAAAGATACAGAACAAAAACTTAAATCCTCAAGAGACGAAAATACAACTTCCAACTCAGATCAATGATCTAAAAGCGACATTCGTAAACGAAAATGACATCGTGAAAGTTCCTTATCGACACCCCAACCATAAAAACTGATATTTGAAAAAGTGGGAAATGTCGAAAAATAATGGTACTAATGTGATCAAATCTCCTGACGACATATCAGTAGGAAATCCCATCAGTCCACAACAAATCAATTTGGGATGGATTGATCCATCGATGTATCGGAAGTTATGCTCTACACTTAGTAGTTCATATCGACATGTTTCATCAGCCATGGCATCGCAAAGAACAATGCAACAAAATTATAAGGCTTTGAGGACAAAGCCTTTCTAAGAGAGTGGCAATGATATGAATATTATATGTATGTTAGTTAAAGTTATTAGTTATTAAAGTGAAAGGGTGTAACCCTTCACTATACACGCTCAAGCCTATAAAAGCGAGCCTCATTGTAATTATTAATCATCTTTTATCATCATCAATTATATATTATTATCAAATGGAGTTATTTTCCATTGGAGGATTATTCGGTTGAATAATCATTGAGTATATCCGGTCCCGGATATAGCAGTTGGGCACTGATCGAACAGTACCTGGTTAAGTTCTTCTTGTGTCTTCAGATATATTTCATTGTCCTATTTAACAAATCTTATTTCTGCTTTTAACTCCTAAAATGCACGTAACAATTCTGATGAATTATCCTTTAATTCACCATGGGATTTATCTTCCTAATGTTGTCCAGTACTATGAATATTTGGTCGAAATCTATCCTCCATGTGTTCAACTGATCCTTCCATACCTGTAACTTAGAAAACAAATTTCTGTATGAAAAAATAATTTAATTAGTAAAGGTTTTTTCTATCATTACAATTTTCTGTTGCGTGTTCTTTGGACCTTTTCAGGCCAAGAGTTCGAACATGAGCTCTAATACCACATGTTACATCCCGTAAATGTACAAAAATTTAAAATTTATTAAAGTAGCGATAATTACTGAATTTGCTAATGCGGAACATAAAATAATAGTTAAATCACTTACTAATTTAATGATAACGACACATCGAAATTCTTAAAAACAATTTATAATGATAGTTGTATATTCTAAAGCGGAAATAAATGGATACCAATCTTTTAACAAAAGACAATTTATGATTATAACAAAAAAAATACATCTTTCAGATCTGCTTGTGATTGCTTGTAAACTACATGTTGTACATAGGTTTGTGCTATGATTAATTTCTTGTTTAAGTACTGATAGTTTTCTTTTGAATGATGACAAAGGGGTCCTACGAGGTACGCTGAGTTTTACTTAGCTACGTTTAGCTAAAGCATTTGAACATGTTTCACTATGAAGAAATGCAGGTAAGAATAATATGATCATTCAAGTGTTTAAGAGTGAATATGTTTTTCAATTCATCGTCAATCTTATTGTGAAAAACTCTTAGTACTTTCTTGCATGAAAGTTATGGAAGGTATGGGTCTTTGTCCTACTTCTTGTTTACGTGTTAGCTTACGATCTTAACAATGCTATTAAAATCTTGTCGTCATTTGTCATACTACAAGGAGTAGTGTTGTTCCATGTATTAATCTTATACTATGTGTGATAGTTTCCAATTTACATATGGATTCACTTGAAATCGTCAATTAACTATAGTAGCTCCTATAATTTTTCATTTATAAAGTGCATATAGAATTATGCTATTATGTCATCGTCTATTATAATATTACGATCATAGTTCTATTGTAAATTTGCTAGACAATGGGATTGTGCTTCTTCTATTTTAATATTTGTGCATTCATAACATAATGGGTAACATTGTGAAAAGATAAGGTAATATAAGCAAATATTACAATGTACTAAAAGATGCATCCTAAACTACCAAACTATATGTTAAGCATTATGTACACCCTAATATCCATGATCTTTATAACCCGAAAAGCAAGCATATATTAGCCTTATAACCTATGATCGAAGGTATTATGAGTTTTGACTTTATACTGTGCATAGTGCAAAGGAAAATATATACTATCAACCCTAACTTGTCTTGAATTATATTGGCAATGTAAAGGATGTTTTAACGCCAAAGTGCTTGCTTGATTTCATAACAGGTCATCGCATTTAATTACCAACCTACCCTGCTTAGTGGAAATCTCTGTGGATGTCAACATGGCTGTAGTCCACGTGATAGTAAGCACCCAACTCCAAACTTACGCCGAGTTGTGTAATACATTAACCTTGGTCTACAAAGATGGATGTCGTGATGGTTGGGATAATTAATATGGCATTCGATACAATGGCTGCCTGAGTTTCGACGTATCTGCCTGGAAAGCTATGGTCGGTGTTAGATGTTTAACGAGAACTAGTGATGTTCCCTCGCAAGGTTTCTGGCCAGTGTTTGTAATTTTTGAGAACAAATGATAAGTATTATGGGATTAGAAATCCTCGGCTTGTCTTACTACTTGCTCTACAACGTTTCACTGAGTCGTTTATTGAAAAATAACTTGTTTATGATGTAATATTTCAGAGGGCCGAACCCTCGGTTAAGTTTAATGGAAGAACAATATTAAATCTTCAATTGTTTTCTGTGTACTGTATACGTTTCACTTGGTTGATGTCGAGTATGCAGGGATGGATGTTGAATGAGTTTTTAATTGGAAACCTCCCCAAGAAGAGCACACACATGTCGAACAGACTCCCTTGTGAGACCAAATTGTGAACGAAGTTCCACAACAAACCGATGAAAAGACTCGTTCTTCCTTTCCAACTCCCTTGCCTTGACTATCAAGTGGACGATGAAAAAATCTCTTATGTATTCATGTGGATGAAAGTTACTTTTCAGGACTTGAAGGTAAGTTACTCAAATGCACTATTGATTTCCATTATATCAGGATCATCAAATAATTTTTTGAATCCAAAATCGATGCAACAAAATATCAATTGTTTCTAGCTTTGTTAAAATCACATTGTCTAGATCATGTTAGGAGAATTTTAGGCATAAAGGTAATTATAAGTCAAAGGCCAACAGTCATGTTGTTATAAATCTACAGTATTGATTTAATTTTATTGGAAAAACTTCTCGTACAAAAAATCTTAATGCGGCTCATTGTGTACTGTCAGAATCGATTGTAGACAAATCCACAAGACAATGTCGCCTATTATCACACACATGTAAAATATTTAAAGTAAATAGAAAGACTCTTCAAAAGTATTCTTCCATTAGAGAAAAAATTGAGACCTGAGGAAAAAAATATTTATGGGCCTTTGTTGGTAGGTTACCTCATTCAGATATGAAGCTTATTGATGCTATTAAAGAACTAGTACAAAAATTTTGGCATGATAACACCAGATCATCATCGAATCAAAGAGATGTGTTAAAGTTGAGAAAAAGTGTTAAGGGGTGTGAACCCCGTGTCAAGAACTTCCTTCACACAAGAAAAATGGAACTCTATGAGAGGTTCAAGAATGATCACACACATCCATTTTCACTTGGGCCAAAGGTCCTTTGAAAAATGCAAACCCTAGTATGTTAGAATTTGCATTGATCGCAGCACATGTTGATGCAGATACCATGTAGAATTTGAGTACTATTATGATACATATATACATATACTTTGTGCTTTGCATACTAGCATTGTGTAGGAATTCCCATCATTACAACCACTAAATGCATTGAGAGAATTTAACCATAGCATAATGTGTCGAAGACCTGAAGGAAAAAAATATTATAAAAAATCATAATTATACGGGACATGTTCCAGGTGTAGTGGATTTTCATTATTGAGTCGCTGCATCCATGAAAGTGAGGAGCACGAATTTGGGAGGATGTTAGTAGAAATGAAAAAATTCAAGTATATAACATATCAAGCAAATAATGTGAAGGAAAGCAAAAAAATGCATTGGTCAAGTCACATGTAATCTAAGTTTGCATACTTTCATACTGTACATGTTGAATTTATACATATATATTCAGATTGTAAATTTCACGTTTTATTAATTCCCATGGTTTTGTGGCACTGTGTACAAATTTTGGATTTCATGAAGGGTTTCAAAAAAAGACCGAGCAGTATGTACAACATGTCCATGTAGCACGATGGCAGGATGAACAGTACAGACAGTGTAGGGACACCTTTCACAATGGCACAATATTTTTGGTTGTTGACTTTGCTGAAAACTACACTCTACAGCCACATAATGGGATTCAAATTCAATAATACCATTCAAAACAAGTTAGCATAATGGTCCATATCACGTACAGGCATGCACTAGAGAGTAGCAATGACATGAGGATAATATTGAAAGAGACCAACTTCTACATCAATGACGACAGCTACCATGACCTGCATTATGTGCAACATTGGTTCAGAATTTTCTATGATCAGCTGAAGGAGAGAGGTATATAGATGGATCAGCATTGGATATGTTCAGATGGTTTTGTAGGCTAGTTCAAAAATGCATGTGTATTCAAGTGGTTGAGTATTTTTCATAAGGATTATGATTTGCTGCATCTATGGAACTATTTTGAGACCGAGTATGGAAATGAAGAACATGAAGGGGATGAAGCATGTCACAAAAGTTCCTTATGAAGGGAGAAGATGAGGTGCATGACAAACCCTCATATTTTGGATGCAGAATCCGTATTTCAATGGTGCTTTGCAAAAATGTCAGATCGAACCACGGAGAAGCACATACCAATAGGTAGAGGACATGATGTCATAAATTTATTGCATGTGGTTGATATTTATCGATCACAACGTTATAGTTGTAGTACTGTACAAGGAACTCGTGGATTTCAAAATTCTTCTCAACCAAACTGCATGGCATGCTTCTATAGTTGTTACTACATATTCTGCTTTTGCAGAAGACACGCTGACAATGAGTTGTTTCTCAGAGGCCCATGAAATAAGATTGGCACCCAAATGGAAATCATAACCAGATGTGCTTTTCCTATCATCAATATTGCTTGCATAATCACTGTTAGTGTACCCTGTAAGAGTATTTTTTGGTGAATGAGAGTACCAAATTCCATAACCAACTGTTCCTACAAAATATCTTGGAATTATTTTACCAACTTTCCAATGAGAGTCTTCGGGAGACTCCATAAATCTAGAGATTGGGATGACAACATACATCAAATCAGTTCTAGTTGCAGTCAAATACATTAAACTTCCTACCAATATTTTGTAAATTGTAGAGTTCACTGGTGGTCCATCATCATTCTTGCTTAACTTGGTTCCTGTAGCAATGGGGGTTTTTGCTGGTTTGCATTTATCCATTCTGAAACTCCGCAAAATGTTTGTAGCATACTTATGCTGACAGATGAAGATGCCATTTTCACTTTGGTCAACTTCCGAACCAAGGAAGTACTTCATGAGACCAATATCAGTCATTTCAAACTCATTTTTCATGACTATCTTAAATTCTTCTAGCATCATATTTCCAATATAAATCATATCATCAACATAAAGACATACAATCAAAATGTTACCTTGCTGATTTGTTTTGAGATACATAGTGGGTTCATTGTTGTTCCTGTTGAACCCATTGTTGATGAGGTGAGAATCAATTCTGTAGTACCAAGCTCATGGAGCTTGTTTTAGACCACACACGGCCTTTTTCAGCTTACATACTTTGTGTTCTTGACCTTTGATAGCATAACCAAGTGCATGGTATACATAGACTTCTTCTTCAAGTATGCCATTGATAAAGGCATATTTCACATACATTTGATAAACATGGCATTGATGTTGAGATTCTATTTCAAGTACGGCTCTGATGGTGTCCATCCTTGCTACTGGAGAAAAGGTTTCATCATAGTCTACACCATATTGTTGAGCAAATCCTTTTGCAATCAACCTTTCTTTGTGCTTCTCTATCTCTTCTTTTTCATTGAACCATGTATTATAGAACCATTTTACTCCAATATTTTTTTTGTCTGATGGGAGATCAACAAGATCCCAAGTTCGATTCCTTTCTATAGAATCAATTTCTTCATTCGTTGCTTGTACCCAATGTGCATCCTTTACTGCTTCATCAAACAATGTTGGCTAGAAGGAAAATAAAACATATTATAGTTGCTCATCAATAATAGGAGTCTTCTCATATAACTCCTTCAACCTTCTGGTTCTCTAGTTCTTTGGTGGACTGTCCGCTGATGTCGCTTCTTGATGTTGTTGCTATACCTCCAGACTTGACATTCTGAGTGGTAGATCTAGTGGTACTGAACTTTCTTTTTGTTGAATATCTGTTGAAGCATTTTAAGGATCACTCCATCATTTATCTTCAAGGAATTTGACATCTCTACTCACCACAACCTTTTTGGTGACATGATTAAACAACTTATAAGCCTTGTGATGTTTATTTTAACCAATGAAGATACATTTCTCAGTATTCTTTTCCATTATTTTTCTTAATTCATTAGGTACATGTGCAAATGCTACACATCCAAAACAATTGAGATGTGAGACACTAATCTTAGTGCCACTCCATCATTCTTCAAGAATTTTATCCTTAACACTCATGGTAGGATATTTGTTCAGTAAGTAAATTGAACATGCAACAACTTTAGCCCAATAATCATCTCACATCTTATTATATGGAAACATACTTCGGGCCATGTTCATGATGGTTCGATTATTCTGTTCAGCAACTCCATCCTGTTGTGGAGTGTATCTGGTAGTGATTTGGTGATGGATGCTATGCTGTTTACATAACTCTGCAAAATTGTGTGAATTATATTCACCTCCACCATCTGACCTGAGCATTCTGATGGATTTACCTTTCTTCTTTTAAGTCAATGCGTTGAATTGTTTAAACTTGGATAAGGCATCTGGTTTGTGTCTGAGAAAGTAGATCTGTACTTTCCTGCTATAATCATCAATAAAGGTGAGAAAATAAAGACTAACTCCTATGGATTGGGTTTGCATGGGTCCACATAGATCTGTGTGAACTAAATCAAGGTGTTCTTTGGCTCGAGACGTGGAAGTGGGGAAATTGTCACTTTGATGTTTCCCTAAAATACAGTCTTCACAAGAACTCGACTTTTCATTCATAACTGGTAACCCCTTAAACATGGATTGTTTTTGCGTAAGATTGAGACTTTGAAAGGTTAGATGACCATACCTACATTTCCACAACTAGATTTCATCTTGTTGGAAACAATATGTGCATATGAGTGTGACAAGATAGCACTTCTCATACTGAGTGGGAAGATTATGTTCTTGGTCATTTCTACTTTGGCTAAGAGTCTTCTACTGTAGGATTTATCATAGACAACACAATATGAATCTATAAAATTGATTTCATACTTATTCTGAATCAGTTGAACCACACTAATCATATTCAATTTCATATTAGGAACATAAAATACATCATGTATAAACTTCTTTTCATTTTGTTTAATAAGAACAAGAACAATGCCTTTGCCTTGAGCAAGAACAAGATAATGATCACCAAGGTTGATTTTTGTATTGATAGATGAATCTATATCATAAAATAGCAATTTTTTACCTATCATATGATCACTGGAGCCACTATCCAAAAACCATACATCTGAATGATAATCTTCTTCAGTCACTTGACATGAGAGAAACATGACTTCTGATGAGATTTCTTCAACATTGGATACATGGGCTCTGCCACGGTTCTGGTCTGCTTGCTTCCTTATGGAGTCTCGTTCATAGTGGCCATACATCTTGCAATAGTTGCACTAAATGTTGGACTTATTAGTCCCTCTCTTGCCTCTCCCCCTGTAGTTTTGAGAGTTGTGAGAGTGCTCACCGTGATCTGAGTTTTCATGAGTAGTTCTATCCTCTATAGAATGAGAACTTCTTCCTCTTCTGCCTTGTACTCTACCTCCTATGCCTCGACACTAGGTTTTTTGGACCCAAAATCCGATGGCCAAAAAGTCGGATTTTCTACATTTTGTGGTCGACTATCCAACAACCTCGGTATTTTTTTAATGTCGGTCCAATTTCGGATTAAAACTGATGTCTTGGACTCCATCGGTTATTCGACGCCTCCAGCAGTCGGATAACGAATGCACCTCACAACTGAAAAGGGCTTGGATCCGACGTCTTTTTCCATCGGATCTATGGCATAGTCGTCGGTATTTTTCACTATGGCGGTCGGATAACCGATGCCCCTCACAATTGAAAAGGGATTGGATTCGACATCTTTTGTTGTTAGATCTATGGCATAGTCATCGGTATTTTTCACTGTGGCAGTCGGATAATCGATGCCCCTCACAACTAAAAATGGTTTGGATACAACGTCTTTTGTCGTCGGATCTATGGCATAGTCGTCGGTATTTTTCACTATGGCGATCAGATAACCGACGCCCCTCACAACTGAAAATGGCTAATCACCAATGTCATTTGTCATCGGATCTATGGAAAATTCGTCGGTTATCTTTGCTATGGCTGTCGTTTATCCAACACCTATGGGAAATTTAAAAAAAAAACAATATTTTTTGGAAGTGTATGTTGCTATAATTTTAAGTAAAGGCGTAGAAGAATTGATTGTAGAAAAATACAATAAAAGATTGGGGGTAAAGGTCAAGCTTGTACAAGAAACTCAATAAACAATGGAAAAGTTGTAATGGATATATGTTGCAGTAGTGAGTGGTATTGTTGTAGAAGATGACACTATAAAAGAGAGTGGTGTTACAATGGTGGAGTTGCAAGGAGATGATATTTAATTAGATTTAGTAGTGGAAGATGCAAATGTGAATGTCTTATTCCCATAATGTGTAGTGTGTTGATATCATTGTAGATGAATTTGAAAGTGCAACAAAATAAAACAGAGTGGATAAAACCAAAGTAAAAAAAAAATCAAAATGAGGAGATGATTGAGAAGTCCAAGCATTTGTGGAGTTTGTTGCTTGAAAATGGTAATGTTGTAGAAGAGGGAGGATGGAGAGGTAGTAAGCACAATTCAAAAAAAAATGAGAGAGAGAGAGAGATTTGAGGGAGTATGGAATGATGATGCATGCTTACCTTTTATGAATTTACTTGACAGAACCTTGTTGAAGTTTGAAGTAGCATAAGGGGGATCATTTTAGCATGGTAAAACCAATAACAAAATGTTGATGAAGATGGCAATGTACAAGGATAATTTACAAGACACAATATCAAGATCAGTCAATAGGCATAGTATTCAAAGCAAATGAACTTTTACTTCATTTGCTCAAACTACCCCCCCTATCATATGAACTTGTCCCGCCGTATCTGACTAGTCTTACCTTGGTTTCAAGAGGCAATTGTGAAGTCGGACTGTCATAATGAATTGTTTCATACATCTCTGGTTTTCTCAAAACTCTAGAATGAACATAAATATGATTTCAACGGTAATATATTCCATATTCCAAACCTATCAAGTGCACTTTTAGGTCAGCAATTTTGACGTCTCTAAACTGTGGAAGCTCTATGGACATGATTTTCACCCTGTAAATTGAAGGATTCCTTCAAACACAAACCACTATGTTACGCGAACTTCTTTCAGGGATTTGTTACATTTGATTCTAAGATCTTTCATCACTTTGTTACAAGAATATTTTTGACCTAAAAGTACACTTGATAGGTTTGGATGGAACAAATTTTCGTGGAAATCCTCCTTACGTTCATTCTCGAGTGACTCGATATTAAAAATTCTGATTATCACAAGGGGATACATAATGTTAAAAAAAGAAAATAAAGAAAACACATAAAGGGATATGTAAAGTTGACAAAGGAAAATAAATAAAATCTATAATTTGCATCGAAAGAATAACCGGGTACGAACTAAACTGAGGAGATTTGAACCTGCGACCTATGTCTAGTCCCAAGGCTACCACCTTCAAGCCTGACCTTGTCAATCAATATCCATCACCATTTCCTCTCATACGAAGTCCCACAACCATTTCTCTCGACACCCAGTACTCTTCATTCATTCTGCATGCATTTCACTATGCAACGGTCTCAGATTCACTGTGTTTTTCTTGAATTAGTGTCTCAATTCAATATGACCCATGCCTGCCATACAAGGAGTGTTGCCAATAGTCTTGAGTTTCAGCCTGGCAACGATGACGATTCATGGTATTATGTTTCCCTTTAGCTGCAATATGGAAAAATCATAGTCCACTGCGAAGGTTTGTCTGACAAATGTGACTGTTTGGGTCATGCTGAATCGAGAAACCGAAACCATGACATTTGTCAAACAAACCTTCATATGAGAGCTTTGAGTTTTTCATATTGCAGCTGAAGCGAAACATAATACCATGAATCGTCACCGTTTCCAGGATGAAACTCTGGACCGCTGGAAACACTCCTCGGATGGCAGGCGTGGGTCATGCTGAATTGAGAAACTAATTTAGGGAAAGTGCAAAGGGGATTTTAGACTGTTGCATAGTGAAATGCATGCATAATGAATCAAGCAAGGTGGTATCCCGTCATCTCCCACTATGAAATGCATGCAGAATGAATCAAGCTGCTTGAAGGTGGTCTCCCATTGTCAATTGCACTTCAAGCTTGAAGGTGTTAGCCTTGGGACTAGACATAGGTCGTAGGTTCAAATATCCTCAGTTAAGTTGCAGCCATAAATATTGATGAACATTGACAATAGGCAGCATGTTTCTAATTGTTATTGGTGTATGGTATATTAGTTTCAAATATCATGCTTCAGAAGCCAGGCTTCAATGGTAAATAGACCATTTTGGAAGGGTTTAATGTGAGGTTAAGGATATTGATTCCAATGAAATTAAAGAGAAGGTTAAGGATATTGATTCTAGTGCATCATTTACTCATCCTTTAGAGTTGTGGAAACTCAAAATTGGTTATGATGAGAAACCAAACATCACAACAAGCTCCAAGAAATTATCAAAATTTAGATGACACTCTAGTGGGTTGTAGAAAGCCAGCATCGTAGCCATTCATTGAGCTCCTCTCTGTTTCGAGAATAATTTAATATTCTCTACTGAACAGGGCCAAGCACGTGAAGGTGGAATCTCTTATGGCCCCTCCCTCCCCTCACATCACTCTCAGTTACCCATACCCAATGAATGTACTTGAGAAAAACAAATACGTGCAAATTCATCCATATTTCATCATGAACTTTCATCTACAATTCATTCAAGAAAGGCTAGCATTCATTAAACCATTGTTTCATTCAGTCAACACATTCATACAATAAAAGATAGCATTCAATAAACCATTCATTCATTCAGTCAACACATTCATTCAATAAAAACTGACATTTAATAAAGGTAACAGTTTACTACACTGAATCATTAAACCATTAAACCATTCCTTAAACCATTCATTCATTCATTAGTCCAAAAATCATGGACGATATATTGTTATAAAAAATAATTAGACGAGTACATTTTTTGAGTCACTTCTTTTTACTAGTAGTTTTTATTCTATTTATAAATGGTAAATAATCTCTAAAAGGAGCATCTACCATTGGACTTTCACTTCCAGTTCTTGGTTCTTCATCAGGCGCTTGTGGTGATGTCTGCAGCAAGGGGTTAGGATTTGCTGCAACAATGTGAAAATGTTACATCGTTGTATTTTGATATTGTAATGACAAGTATTTCATTTTAGAAAAAACATTACAAAGGTGTTTTACCTAGTGTGGCCACATCATGTAGTTCATGTTCTTGTCCAGGCTCAACCTGTATAGTTTCACCCTCTACATGCTCTACAATTGAAATATGGTGAACTACAATTAATGTTCACCATTTGCAATGCTACACATAAAATTTTAGCATATGAATAAATTCATTACCAGGATTAGAATCATGATCTTCGATTTGTTGTTCTCCCTCCTCGGCATTAGGGGGATCATTGCTTTCCTTCTCAAAATAGAGCCAATATTTTTTTTCAAGTATTTATAATGAATAGATTGCACAAGTGGTTAATCTTCAATAAAGTATATAGATTCTATTTACCTGTGCACCAGATGGATTGGTACCAGAAGACTGTGTTTGGATAGACAAGCTTTTTCAGCATTCAACAACAACTCCAAAGCCTTCCTTGAAGCCAATATTCATGTCTTCCTCAGTGGCTTGTTCATTGAATCGTTTGGCCTCCATTTTTGCATAACATCGTTAATTAACATTTTTCGGTGCAATAAAACAAAAAATAATTTTCAATTTATTATTTGCATGCATTAATGGTTTTTTGAAACTTACAAATCATGCCGTGAAATTGGAATAACCACCAGGCCCAAGCTTGTGCTGACCTATTTATTCAAGTCTTCACTTTGTGGCCTTTGATGTGTCTGGCAGCCTATGCAAGTGTTGAAATACGTTAGATGTTCCAAGTTCGATATAGAAATATTCAATAATAATAAGGTTTTGAATTACATTGCGGAAAGGATTGCATACCTCCCTGTGCCTAGTGTTATCTTTCCTTCTCTTCTCTGAGCCCTCTCCCTTCCATCCTCCACTAGAGCTCTCCACTCCATTGGTGAAATAATTGGAGGGCGCTCATACTTAGGGTTATTTTCAAGGTGTGTCCTATATTGGTCTTGGACAACCTTAGCATGTTGACAAGCCTTTTTCATGACCTCGACTTTATTAAAGGTTTTGTCGCCGAAAAGGCCAACCAACCGATGCATGAGTTCATCGTTTAAACATATCAGTTGTTTATCCCACCTTTCTCGGATGGTGGGCCCGAAGATATCCAAGCACACACCATTCATTTGTTTATAGAAAACATCATTTCCTGCGAAACGATCATGCCATGATCATAATTAGCTAAAAGAAAACGTTTTATCGGTATATTACAATGAAGTTATAAACAATACATTGAGCAAGGTATATTAATTACCTGGGACCTTATCGATCTTTATTGGGATGAGATCAGTGTCGACCAAAAATGTTACCTCCATTGTTCCCATGCTAGTGGCACGAGAAGATCCTGGAAATGCAACTAGGTCGATATCAATATTACCAGGATTCTCGTTGTTGACCTCTTCCGGTGGACAATCCGGTGTGCATCAGTCACTACCGGCCATTGCGCTCACAGTTGGGGTCCATGGTGTGTCAGAATGTGTTTCCGACTGTTCAGTCGACAACAATGGTGAAGGAGTTGATGTAGTACATGGAGTCATTTTCCCATGATGCCACATCTCTCCACGAGCCTCGCTGTGGCCAACATCTCCTCCACCACTATTGTGTGTTTTCCGATAATTCTGTAAATACAAACCATGTATTACACGTTCAGTACTATCATATAAAAGAGAAAATTATAAAGTTATAAATGAATTATTTTATGAATCAAGATTCCTCAACTTACTTCCAAAAATTCAGATTTAAGTTCCAATAATTCAATCCTTTCCAGGTTCTCTCTTGTCTGCGGAAACCTGATAAGCAGAGAAACGAGTTCCGCACTATATTTTTCCAACAATTTGTCTATGATCGTAAACCAGTTTGTGGATTCACCAGTTTGTTTATCATATTTAAGGATCTCATCCACTTCAGGATCTATTGGACATTCTTCTGATGTTGTTTCATACAACGATTCATCGGGCTGCAACAAAAAAATATAAAAGACTATTGAGTTATATCATGATAGATTCCTAAAAGTATATTAACAATTCCAATGGATTATGCATGCAACGTAGAGGATTGTGATCCACTCCTCGGATCGATGCTCATAGGTGACTTGCCCCGATCTACTATAACTGGGAGTTGCCCGTTACAGATACCTAAATAAAAAACATAGTGAAAGTCAACTATTTTTTCTTATTATATTTGCACTATTACAAAGATGTATACCTGATCCCTCGAGGAAGATGTACTCCTCCGACCATCTGCTAACGGTGTTTTATCCCGATCATTAGCCTGCGAAGTAAATGGGGAAAATTTAAATGAAATAAACTAACAAAAAAATCCTTAATATGTTAAATTCATTAATAAAAGGTTGGGTAAATTGTTATAATATGTACCACTCCCATAGTAACCTTTTTTGTATCTACTCGGTTCAAATTGTAATTAATAAGCAACTCTTCCCCTGCATATATTGATTTAATGGAAACTACAAAAACACGGTTTCCTTCACGCCCCTCAAATTCGCAGTTTGGTTGCTTAATTGTAGACCCTGGTTGTGTACAGTTTATAAACTCTGCAATATTCCCTATGGCCTTTGGCCTTCTATCCATGTACAACGTTGCTCCTTTATTTTGATTTTTGTCTTTCAAATGTAAATAGTTTGTTGACAATCGATAGCTACGCATAATTTTTGTAAATTGGACTAGGCGCATCCAATCTTTGTAGCTATAATAGTGTCCAACATACTCCATCAATTCTGTACATGTGTTGTAAGGAACCCTTATGCCATCCATGCTAAACAACCCGAAACCATGTATTGACAACAGTGCTATTTGATATATCCTATCGTTCACACAAAAATTTGTGTTCGGTTGAGGAAGATCCTTGGGTACCCATTGTTTCACTAAATGTCTATATGTCAAGGGCACCTCGAGGTCATCTTTTGTCTCATCACCATAGGAACATGACCCCCCTTGACCGTGAAAAAATTCATTGCGTTATTGAATTTTCTTCTGGTATTTTGACATCTAGTTGAATATACAACTCTTCTCGAGCTACTAGATGTCTCACTTTCCTCTAGCCTTCCTAAACTCCCCTCACTCGAGGAAGACAGATCTGACAAATATCTGTTTGGTTCTACCTGCAACATGGGAAAAAATTTTAGATACGACTGTAAGGCATAGCGCCTCTTAAAAAGGTGACGTGTTGCGCCTTTTATAATGTTACTTGATCCTCATTCCCTTTCTCAACATGTAGGCATTCAAGCGATGAGGAAGATGATCACTTTATCTTTCTTATGAGTACAAATTCATGCAATTATGAGCTTTCTTTTATTGCTCCTTTGGGTCTTGACTCCCATATCAAACCATCCAATTATCAGTTGTGTCGTCATTGCCCTAAAGTCTCTCTCTTCCCATTAGTTTGGGTTCATCAACTCGGTAATTGAAGTCCAGTCACATTTAGTAAGATATTTATATTCAACAATAATAATATAAAATAAAAATCACTAACCATTATGGAAAACCTCTAAAAGTTTTTAAGACTTTCAAAAGTATGATCTTTTAAGTGGTTAATAAGTGTTCACAAATCTTCAAAAACAATATTTTATATAATGTTGTGGAACTTGTATAATCTTATTCAAGCATGGTTTTCTTAGATGACTGAAAGTAATTGAATCAAGCAAAAACAGAACCGTAAACATGTAAGCTATTTTGAAAAATGGTAGCTTTCAGTCATACTCCCAACTAATGCTGCCTTTGGACAATTACTTGTAATATTGACTTAGGGTATTTAATACATAACATAGATTTTCAATCATATTGACAGAGACAAAAGTAGGGCTTTCTTTATATTATCATGACATAGTTACAAAGACTTTCTTTTCAATCTTTATGACAATTTGAATGGACAGGCCCCACTCATAGCCAAATACTTTTGAGATATTTACAACTCATCGGAGTATGGGGGACCATACAATTCTCGAAAGACGTTGGATTCAACAACCCATGCCTTTGAATAAACAGACCTCAAGACCACGTGTCTATTCTGATGCATGTGGACGTCTATGTGGGTTTTAACAAGCCACTATCGTTCATTTTTAATGTAGTATCGAAGGATTTGAGCCTCAGTAGGCTTTGTCTGCAAAATATCTTTGACCTGTTCGAGAGATTCTCCAACTTCCCATTTTAGATTATAAATAGCACTTGGATCTAATGTTGTCAGGTTGATGCCGAATGACCGCCACTAGTCTCTAGTCCAATTAGGGATGAACCATGCAGGATCCTCATGGATATGTGTCATTTGAGGTCCAAACTTTAGCATGGTATAATATGTTCTATCTTTATTTTCTTTTCTCAAGAATTTCCACCATAATTTTTTATATTTTTCATAAGTGTGTGTAGTACTTGGAAAACGGAGACTAGCATCTTGATGTGGCCATGCTTCCAAAGAACGTATCGGGTTAATATAGTAGTATTGTTGTTCTAGTCATAGCCTAGGGTTAGGTGTAGAGCCCTCCATCGAGATTATGTTAAGATCATGGTATAGGTGAGTTAACCAATTGCTTGCATTAGCTGCTTTTCTCAAGGAGTTGTTGTAAATCATCTCTGGTACATCAATACTAGATCCCGTAGGAATTCTTCTGAGTTCTGGCACTAGTCTAATAAAAGCATCAGATCCTTGTAAATTAGCATCTAATACTTCAGCATGTCTCAACTCCCAGCTAGGTTTCCAGTCTTGCATATAATCCAACCAACTCATATTATCATTGATAGTATAGATATGATTTTTTCCTCTGGTCCAAGCATAGATTTCCATGTTTACTTGTGGGTTATGGGCCCAATGGATTTCGCTTTGAACTTCTACACTCGCTTGCTTCGTGCTTGCTTGCACCAAGGTCACTTGTTTCAGGCTCGCTTGCTTCAGGCCTGCTTCTTAAAAATTAACAGCACACTTCTGTGTCAAATATTCTCTTGTTATAAAGTCAGGAATGCTTTTTGCTTTCCCAGGAATGTGCTCATGAATAGTACAGTTATAACATTAGAACAATGCTTCCCATCTTGCAAACTTTCCTTTTGTTGTTACAAATTTTATTGTGTTGTTTAGCTCACAAATGGAAGTCTGGAGCAATCTATTATAGTTATGATAAGGTCACGGTTCAAGAAATAAAGTCATAGTTCTACTCAGTTTTCTGTCAGGACACTTATTATCCAAGATAATTTTCCTCACAAGTCAGTCGAGGTCGAGTTCCACCACTCTTAAAATTCTTTACCAACAAATAAAATTTGATTACCAACAATTGTGTATGACAGGACAAGCCTTAACTACTTGATTCAAATTATTTACCACGTATTTGATTACCAACACTTTGATTACTAATTAAGTCTTATAACCAACACATATTTAATTACCTGGGTGTAGACGTTTCCTGTAATATACTAAGAAGAGTTACGTTCAGAAATGACTATGCCTCTTAGAGGCCAGTCAACTCTAGGAACCAAGTGACCCTATTATAGGGTTAGTACAAACCAGAGAGAGAGATGACTGGCTATATTGGTACGGTCAATCAAAGAAATTCAATGACAGTCAAAAGGTTCAGTACAATCACAATAAAGATGAGCTGACAACCAGCAGACTGAGGCCAAAGAGACTCACGACCCCCAGTAAGGTAAAAGGACCAACCAAAGGGTAAAAAAACCAACCAGTAAGGTACAAGTAAAAAAGAAAAGAGTGGGTATAAATTAGACTCATAACCCTTGGGACTAAGGGGGTGTAGTACCTCAAATGTGGACAATCTACCATAGTTATATCCACAAGACCAAAAACAAAAAAGGCGGTACAATTCAAAAGATAACTCAAGATTAGTAAAAGACCCAAAAGGTGAGAGGCAAGGTAACCACAAAAAAATTAAAGGACCAAAATTAAAGGACAAGCTACCACAAGACCAACAAACAACAGGGTGTAAGGTCCAAAAGTAAATCAACCATTGTGGGGAAGGTACAAATAAGGTCAAATATATATTGCAATAACTCCTTGTAACTACCTGTTATTTGACATGCCAAAGAGATGGAAGGTCAAATAATGTCAAATATATGCAATAGCTCCTTGTAACTACCTCTTATTTGACAAGCCAAAGAGATGGAAGGTCAAATAATGTCAAATATATGCAATAGCTCCTTGTAACTACCTCTTATATGCAATAGCTTCTTGTAACTACCTCTTGTAACTCAAATAGGACCATCAAAAGGTATAAAGACTCATAACAACTTGGACAAATTAGGGTGTGTACCTCAAATGTGTGCAAACTACCGTAGTACCCACAAGACCAAAAACATAAAAGGTGGTACAAATCAGAAGATATACCAAGATGAGTAAAAGACCCAAAAGGTAAAAGGCAAGGTGCCACACAAATATTATTGACAAAATGGAAGGACCATAAGACAATCAACCAAGGTGGGGTACAACGTACCAATCATCTCTCTCTCAAATGTACCATTGTTCCATATAACCTGAAAGACCATCATCACAGTAAACGGAAAAGTCCTCATGGATGATGTGATCACGTGGTCCTCTAGAATACTCCTAAGGTCAAGCATCAGTGGCTCCATCAAGAGGTGTTCAGTTTCTTGAGAAGACCATCTAACTCAACCATCTCGAAGACCTAGGAGAAGAGCACATCACACATCATCAGATAAGCTAAAAAAAATGTACTGGGACCGGTGTCATAGTAAGCGAGCTGAAACAAAAGTGGCTAGAATGCCAACAAGCAACACTAAAAGGAAAAAGACCCTCTAAAAAGGTGAAATAGCAAGCAAAACCTCCTCACTAAGAGCTGGAGACCTCAACAAGTTGTATCCTTCGCAAGGTGATGAATTCCAAGTCAAACAATACAAAATGAGAGACCAATAATGGAAGGATATCCCTCTACCGAAAGGGATCCTGGGTAAAATAGCCCTAGTAGAAAAGTCACTAAGCTACCTCATTCATGACACATTGGAAAAGGTTTTCGACGCTTCTACCTAATCACCCTTGTATCACCAGTATGGTGGTCGGAGAATACAAGGAAGACAATGATTGATGTTTCCTTAGGGCTAAGTGGAGTGTAGCATTCCACAGAGTCCGTCCGGTTCTCGATCTCACGGTGGTTTAACCCTTGAAACAATAGGAGGCCCCTCCACAAATTGGTCGATGACCGTGTCAACAAGTACAAGAGGATTTTAGCACCCTAGAGGACAACAACTATGTCTCGAAAGATAATGACAAGGGTGAATTATTTGGATGCCTATTCCCGGTGTCCTACCTAACTAAGAAATTCTTTTTATCCTCAAGCGGGGTTAAAGTGTGTTGAGTTAAGGAGTTAAATTTTAATGGTTGTATTACTCAGTCAAGTAATGGAAGTGCAACTCGTGGTGTGATGACTGACTCAAACCATACAAATGCATATGAATAAAATAAGCCTTTCCTTTCAATGAATGCTAGCTAAGGTAAGGAGAGAGTTCTTTCAAACTATAACTACTCTTTCAAATTAAATGAATGCAATAAGTGTTCAAGTTCATTCATGGGACCTCAAGGAGAGCTTTAGATATACTCAAGTCATGCAAATGAATTTATCACATAAAACAAAGTGATAATAAATATAAGGAATTGTACATATCCATGTTAATAATTCTCTAGGAAGCCTTATAACATTCTTCAATCATTCTTCACAAAAACACAGGGATAGTAGAAACAATAAACTGCATATAAATCTTCATGAGCTCAATAAAAAAATAGTAACCACAACTGGGGAAGCTATACCACAACTTGTTTTTTTATGACTATAAATACAAGAGTGTTAAGAACCTATGTCAACCCTTCTCTTTACTATGTTAGTATATTGTTGTTGGACGCATATGCTTTGTAAGTTGTCCCGTAGTATTTGTTGATCCATAGTTTATATTAGCCCATAGTATTGACCCATAGTATTGGACGCATATGCTTTGTAAGTCGTCCCATAGTATTATATGTCCCATGGTTTTGACTCATAGTATTGGGCATAGACTTAGTATATAAGTGTGTGTTGAGGTCATTGAAGGCACCGTGAAGTTAATTGTATTGAGCTTGCTCAAAGGAGGTTGCCCCCTCGAAGTGGCCTGTGATCAATATAAAAGCGATTCTGTTCTATTATTTCTGATATCTTGTGTATTTACATTAATTAATTATTGCAGGTACATCACATCTGGTATCAGAGCACTTTCCTTGGCACAAGTGAGAATTTTTTATTTTATTTTTTTTCCATTTTTGGGCGGCGACTTTCAAATCAATTTCTGAAACTTTATGCACAAAATCAGAAGAAACCAATTACATATCTGAATTCCTCTTTCAAAAATACGCAGTTTCCAAAAAAAAATCATCTCATTTGGAGTTCTAAAAGTGGAGATATCGCGGATTTAAAATCAGCAATCTTTCAGAATTTCGGTGACGGCCGCGGAAATTGCGGCGAGAAAATCTTTTGACCGAGTGCCCAGATTTTTATTCCGCTTTCATGAGTAGAAGCAGAGTGGTTGTTCCAGTTCCGGAAACATGCTATAATAGCGATTCTGAGCAATATAGATCTAGTTTTTGAACATTGGGTGGAATTTCTGCCCAAATTTTTTCCGTTGCAGGTTCGGATCTGGGAATAATCCCTATCCGCTTAACTGTGGGAAGTACTTCGGCATAAGCCCTAAAACTCATTGTGAGGAGTACCATAGGAACCCCGAAGTAGCTGGCCATTGAGAGGACCTTCCAAGCGAAAAAGGGCAACGACCCCTACCTGATTGACTAGTTCCCACCCGTGAGGTAAACCAAGAGCTGTCGTTTGTGGCAAAGCGGTTATTAGTTTTACCTGAGCCGTGGAGTGAGGGGTACTGCCCCAATATGCAAGCTGTCAGACAGCATTGGGGCCGAGTGAAAACCCTGAACTGTTAGGAAGCCGCACATACCTAGGGTCCATATCTACTTTCAGCTGAACTATTGTCGATCACTGCTGCGCCGTTTCAGATCCAGCCGTTCGGCGTTGTTCCAGATTCCTTCCGAGCCGTAGCCGCTCTAGTCTGGAAGAAAAAAAAGAAAAAAAGAAAAAAGCACACACCATGGAGGAAGCACTTGCAGCCATCCAAACCAAACTCCAAGATCTGGATGAAAAATTTATCAGCCTCCATCTTCAACATTCAGCCATGAACAATACCAGACAGCCAGAATCTTTTGCAACCACCGGGTTCTCTTCTTCTAGCAATTTTTGTGGGCCGAAGCTTGATTTTCCTCACTTCAATGGTACTGATCCGACTGGATGGATATACCGAGCAGAACAATATTTCAATCTGCATAATACTATTGATGTTCAGAAAGTTCCACTTGCATCCTTTCATTTGGAACAAGAAGCCCTTCAATGGTACTGTTGGTACATTAACGCTCATCCCGAGCCAAATTGGACAGATTTTTGCCAACTCATTTTGTCACGATTTGGTCCTAGTGCTTTTGACGACTTCACAGGAGCACTCACTAAACTTCACCAAACTGGCACAGTGAGAGAGTATCAGACGGAATTTGAGAAACTAGCCAATCACACAGAAGGATTGTCTGATGAATTCTATAGGAGTTGTTTTCTCAGTGGTCTCAAGGATGAAATCCGCTCAGAGGTCAAAATGTTTTGTCCCAACACCATGATGGAAGTCCTAGGGTTGGCTAAGCTGGCCGAGGACAAGATCGCAGCACAACAATGCTCCAAACCCACCTTTGTTCCCTTCAGAAATATGGGTTCCCAACGACCTCCCATTACGCCTACTCCTCAACCAACTCCTATCAAGCATTTGTCTGAAATAGAAATGCAGGCATGCCGAGAAAAAGGGCTTTGCTATAATTGTGATGAGAAATTCACTCGGGGACATAGATGTGTTCAACAAAAGCTCTATCTCTTGGATGTGGATTCTCCGCCTACCTTAGAACTTAGTGAAGAAGATACAGATACAGTAGATGATCAGGTCAACATTCAACACCCACCTGTTGACACCCCATATCAGGACGACCCACCCGAGATCTCTCTCCATGCTGTAACCGGCGTCACCACCCCACAAACAATGTGGGTCAGGGGATACTTCAAGAAGCTCCCTCTTACCATACTCATTGATTCTGGTAGCACTCATAACTTCATTGACCCTCGGATTGCCAAACATGAAGATTGTTTTGTCCATCCTTGCTCCAACTTTCAAGTCATGGTTGCCAATGGGGGCACCTTACCTTGCAAGGGGAAGTGTCACAATGTGCGTATCTCTATGGAAGATTATAACCTACGCTCTGACATGTTTGCCTTGTCCTTAGGTGGATGTGATGTGGTTTTGGGCGTTCAATGGTTACGCACACTTGGCCCCATCTTATGGGATTTTGCTAAAATTTGGATGCAGTTTAAAGTCAATGGGGCACAACACAAATTTATGGGCTTACAACAAGGGTCTCTCTGCATCATCAGTTCACATCGCCTGGAAAAAATCCTTAAGAAGAATTCACATGGTGTCATCGCTCAGCTCAATTCCATTCAGATGCAACCATCAACAGTCTCCACTACTTCCTTGGAAGGATATGCAGGTATCTTTGCTGAACCAATGCGCTTGCTGCCTTCAAGAGACCTTTCCGGTCAGAATGTAGCCACATCTACCTCTCAGCAAGCAATGATGGCTATTTTTCATGCAGTACAGAAGTGGCAACCATCCCTATTAGGGAATTATTTCTGCATCAAGATTGATCTCCCGAGTCTGGAAAATTTTCTGGAACAATGGGTCTCCTCCCCAACACACCTGCAATGGGTTATCCAACTCATGGGTTATCCCTATGTGATCACTTACAAGAAGGGTAAGGACAATATGGTGGAAGATGCTCCTTCTCGCACAATTGATGACCCAGTTTCTCTTATAGCTCTTTCTCTGCTTGTTCCAAATTGGTTGCAATATGTTCAATAGGGCTATCTCTTCTATGAACTCCATGCTTCTCCATCAACAGGGCACTCTGGGTTCTGCAAAATGTATGACTGGGAACAATGTAACTTCTTTTGGCCAGGACTAAAAATGACAATTCAACAATGGTGGCTGACGATGATACTTTCCAAGTCAACAAGGGGAAAACGACACTCCTTTTGGGATTGCTCAAACCCTTGCCCATCCCTACACAGCTTTGGCCAACTATTTCTATGGATTTGCTAGTAGCACTCTGGTGGTCCAATACCACATCTCAAAGGACACCATATGAAGTAGTCCATGGAAAAACACTGCCAGTTCTTCTTCCATACACCCTTAGCAGCTCCCCAGTTCAAGAAATTGACTCGGTTCTTCGAAACCGCGATCAGATTCTTCTCATTCTGCAGGACAATCTTCACATGGCCAGAATTCGCTTGAAACAACAAGCCGATCAGCACCGTTCTGAGCGCATCTTCCATGCAGCTGACAGGGTTCTTCTTCATCTACATCCTTCCAAGCAATCCTCCTTGACACTCCAAAGGCGTTAGTGGGCCGAAATGCAAACTGAGGATGCTACCGGGAAACCACTCCTTCAGATTCTGCAGCAATTTCTCCAACCAAAGCTTTGAGGACAAAGCTTTTTCTAAGGGAGAGGGGATGTTAAGAACCTATGTCAACCCTTCTCTTTACTATGTTAGTATATTGTTGTTGGACGCATATGCTTTGTAAGTTGTCCCGTAGTATTTGTTGATCCATAGTTTATATTAGCCCATAGTATTGACCCATAGTATTGGACGCATATGCTTTGTAAGTCGTCCCATAGTATTATATGTCCCATGGTTTTGACTCATAGTATTGGGCATAGACTTAGTATATAAGTGTGTGTTGAGTTCATTGAAGGCACCGTGAAGTTAATTGTATTGAGCTTGCTCAAAGGAGGTTGCCCCCTCAAAGTGGCCTGTGATCAATATAAAAGCGATTCTGTTCTATTATTTCTGATATCTTGTGTATTTACATTAATTAATTATTGCAGGTACATCACAAAGAGTATCCTAATCATGAGCAATACATCCTTTACTTTTACATCATGAGAAATACTAATCATTTCCCCTTTAACTTGCATTGAGTACCTTGACATCAATGCCCCAAAGCTACTATATTCTAAGTGTTAAAGCTGCTACAGTACTACCCTAGTCAAAGACTAAAATTGCCACAATCCAAGTCATGATGGTTTGATTGAAGTCTGAAGTATGATGATGCATGCTTACCTTTTATGAATTTACTAACCCTGATGAATGATACAATGAAAGCCAATTTTAAGAAGATGAAGACTTTAAAACAAACCATAATAGCCTGAAATATTTCCTAAACCAGAACAACAAAAATGGGTAAGAAAAATTGAAGTTCCGTTTTCCATCGAGGTGGCTTACAAATTGATTTAAATTTGACCGCAATGGCACCAACCGCAATTTTAGGCCTATATAATTATGTTCCTTTTATATATATACATTTCCAATCCGTCAAATGTTTCGTTACTTTGTACCCTGGGGCCACTTTCTAGCAATTATCATCTTCAAGCAGCCTAGACGGAAAACAAAACTTTGATTTTGATTATATCATGATGCTAATGGTGTTATAGGATCTATCTCACATCGTTCTACTTCATAATGGGATGGGGCCAATTAATCTTACTGTCAAAACTCATATGGTGGCAATGATTGATACATTCTCATTCCTCACATTCTACATTGCCCAAACTTTTCTAATTGTATGAAAATTGAAGCTTTCAATTTTATCCAAACCATGTAAGGAGAACTTGACCTAATTGCAAATTTTATAATCTACATGGAAGGATATGTCAATTTATAGATAGGTCAATTTTTAGCCATAGTATAGTTATCAACCTAATCCTTCGCATATCAGGGCAATCTAATTTATAGATATAGGGAAATTTAAAGAGGATGATGATTTGGTTGACATCCATACCCGATTGATCTTTAATTTGTTGTTGAGTTATTTAACACGCAGACCGTATGACTTGAATCTGGGTGAGACCCAATTCTGCAACAAATTTCAAAAGATGGAAGAGCAAATTGAACTCACCCATATTGTTTTTCCTAGCCCCCAAGTAGGATTTATCTATGAAGAAATGGCTATCGGAGATATATAGAGAAAACCTGATCTTGCACTACTCTATGGGGCCTTGACAGGCCCCATGAAAAAAACTCCAAGTCATATCTGGATTCACTGGTACTTCACTAATAACACACTGAACCTTCAAAACTACAATAAGGGAATGCCGAGACTTGAGGAAAGTTCAATGTATGATGGTTTTACTTTACAAAAAGTACTACTTTGGGACTATTTGGGACTAAGGTCTACTCAAGAGAGGCTACAGCTTGTTGTATGAGTTGAAAATTGGGTTAGGTTAGGGTTTGGAGCAGAAAATTAAAATATTTATACTTTAATGCATAAATAAATTCCTAAATCAATGCTAGAAACAAAATAGTACAATTGTGACATGGTAAGATAAATTTAAACATAATTTTCATCTCTTTCAACATTAACACTCCCAAAGGTCCCTGTGTTAAATTTGAAGTAGACAAGGACAATAAATAACAACAACATTAATAAAGTAATGAACAAGTCAAATAGAACTAACAACTAGCATTAGTAATGCTGGTTTAGACCTTTCTGAATGGACATTCCTAAGAGAGATAGATAGGTTGATGTAGGTTAGAGTTAGACAAGTACATAACTCAAAGTGTTAACTAAAACAGTCTATAAATGAGAATGAAAACTTCAAACCCTTTCTGTAATAACTGACAGTCTTTAGGACAGTCATACAGCAATCAAATAACAACGAGGAAGCATTAAACCATACACCCTCAGACAATGGCACCTTGATACATAGCAATAACAACCTCAAAGAGTTGAGAATGTGCAAGGGCACTCTTTGAATGGTCACAACATACTCAGCAAGGGTCACTGTAAGCACCAGCAAGGACACAAGCCACTAAACAGACCTTGAAATAGTCATGATAGGTACCAGTAAGGATAGAAACACATAGAACAATCATTGCAGCCCATACAGGGTCAACATGGTCACGATCCAACAAAATAAGCTTATGACAGCCCAAGAAGAATCATCAATAGTCACGGACCATCCCTAATAGGCTCAACACTAGTCTCGACAACCTTCTACAAGCTGAAGCAAGTCACGACAGCCTTCTACAGTCTCAGACAAGTCACGACTTCCCTCTACAAGTTGGGCAGCTTGGTGATAGCTTCCTACAACACAGCTTTCACGGAACTCCTAACAGGCTTACAGAGGTCACAACGTAGCCGTAAAAGTCACGGTCCAGTGCTAGCAGGTGCATAACAGCCTAATAAGGTCACAGCTCAGTGCGACATTGTCCTAAAGGCCGACAGGAAAGCAATCCTGGAAAAGATATCATTGTATATGAAAAGCACATGTATGCATTAAACATATAATTCATAGACATACCGAGGACATATCTTCCTTCTCGAGCTCCTTTGTGTCGGATTGAAATTGTTTAGGGTTTGAAAATTGATTTTGCAGAGCACCTCTCCTGATCGCACACATCGAATTGAAATGGGGTATCAAATCATGCTCTCCTCCAGCTCCCCGCTTCAGGTTTCATAGTGTTGCAGAGCTCCTCCTGGTGTCGAATTGAAGGTGAAATGGGGGCGTGTCGAATCGAAAGTGAAATGGTAAGTGATTTTTTTTTTTGTATTATATATAGTTTGTTTTTTTTCTTATTTTTTTCTTATATAATATTTTCTTTTGTATTGTTTTATATTATATAGTGTTTTATATTATATATTGTTTTATATTAAGTTTTTTTATTATGCATTGATATAGAGAGGTGGCACTTGGCACACTATATGGAGAAACAATGAGTTAGAAAATCATTTGGACCAAAGCACCATAATGGTTATTAATAAATTTTAAAAAACAATTTTGTCTCATGAAGAGTCTTCAACTTTATAAGTGGCATGATCATGATTTAATCTCCCTTCGTCCTTCCAAATGCTTGTGGGTTCTCACCACATTTGTCCTCGGCAGTTACCACAAAAATACATATAAAAATTACTTGTCTTTACATACTCTTCTCTTTAAATCCTCATCTCATATTCACAACTAAGGATTATTTTGCATGCACCTCCGCACCTTATAATATCAATTGGGTCAAGGCATAGAGACAACCATAAAATATAAAATGTGTCAATACGTAAATAGTAAGAGACAACTATAAGTAAGTCTCATATTAAATTTATCATATAAGTCTTTAATTGAAACTAAATGGGGATGTGACACATTGGATTTTTGTGATCATCTTATGGTTCTTTACCAATGTGATTGCAAGGCACTCTTTGAAGGTGAATTACATAATTTTATGCCTTCTTCCTCATTCTCATGCCTTCTGTTAAGACAATAAGGAAGGTGGTGGACTACATCAGCATGGAAAATGATTTCAACATAGAAGTAGATACATTAATTGTCTTAGAGCCCTAATATCTTAATTTATCACATCTAGAAAATTCTCAAATCCAACCATTAACAAACTTCTTTGGTGTTCTTATTAAATTTCAATGGAAGATTGTCGAGACTCAAACATGTAGCAAGTTGCAAGGATCCACTTGACTTAGCGTTGATTCCATTTCCACATGTTTATATGTTAACACCATAAAAATCACACTACTTAAGTTACATTTATAGGTAACTTGAAAAACAATGTAAACATGAATGGAAAAGCAAATAAATAAGTTCCATCAATGATGTTACCATATTCCTTAATGAAGAGACCAAAATGTTTGTTATCTAATTTGATAGCAATTGAGATTTAAATGAAGATAGTGCAAAAAAGATACAAGAGATTTCACAAATGATAAACCCTATAGTAGAAAAAAGATACATTATTTAATCTATACATATGGTTTTTGAGTCTGAAAACCCTCCCACGCCATCAATGCATGCATCTAGACTAACCATGCCAAACTTCTGTCCAAGCCAACACATATTTAAAAAATTTCAATGTTGGCCCCATGTATCACATTATTTAATCTATAGGTATGGTTTTTGATGTTGCAATGGTTATTGTCAGTCATGTTTGAGTCTAGAAACCCTCCCACGGCGTCAATGCATGCATCTAGACTAACCATGCCAAATTTAAGTCCAAGTCAACACATATTTAAAAAATTTCAACGTTGGCCCCATGTATCACATTATTTAATCTATAGGTATGTTTTTGATGCTGCAATGGTGCGTGTTAGACAAGTTTGAGTCCGAAAACCCTCCCACACCACCAATGCATGCATCTAGACTAACCATGCCAAATTTTAGTCCAAGCCAACACATATTTAAAAAAATTCAACATTGGCCCCATGTATCACATTATTTAATCTATAGCTATGGTTTTTGATGCTGCAATGGTGAGTGTCAACCAGGTTTGAGTCCAAAAACCCTCTCACATCGTCAATGCATGCGTCTAGACTAACCATGCCAAATTTCAGATCAAGCCAACACATATTTAAAAAATTTCAACGTTGGCCCCATGTATCACATTATTTAATCTATAGGTATGGTTTTTGATGTTGCAATGGTTATTGTTAGTCATGTTTGAGTCTAGAAACCCTCCCACACTGTCAATGCATGCGTCTAGACTAACCATGCCAAATTTAAGTCCAAGCCAACACATATTTAAAAAATTTCAACGTTGGCCCCATGTATCACATTATTTAATCTATAGGTATGGTTTTTTGTAATATCCTTTTTTAAAATTTTTAAGAAAATGCCCAATTTTCCACTTTTTTTCCAATTTCGACCTTTGACTAGTTTTACTGTTTTGACCTCCAAATAAACCCAAATGCTCCCAAATATTCTGTATGAGTGTATGAATGATATTTAGACTTGAATATTAGGTTCAGGGATGTTTTATGGTCCTCCAAAGACTTCTGAAAACTTTATTTATATTCTGACCAATATATGCGATTTTGACTAGTAATTTGTGCATCAAATCCCCCCGAGGTAACACTGAAAATGGCCTCCTAAATGCCTCTAAACTCCCTCAAATTTCTGAACAGAGGTATGTAACGTGTTAAGTATGTTATTAAGGTATCATATGCACCATTAATGGATTATTACATCTGTTCTCACCCTCTCCCATTCAACTGCAAAAATCCCCAATTCGACCCTTAGGGAAATGGCACTATTTCACCTCCCAATACAACTAAACTGAGTAAAAATGCTTCAAATGCTCAAGTATAGTACATGAAACTTGTATAATACATCCATGACAGTATATTTATCACAAATATATCAGAGAATAATCCATCCATTTGAAATAATCAACATTATAGTGTCATACATCAATGCATTGGGGAAATGGACATTGTTTTCTCATTAATCAATATTTTTGCATACAACCAGTGGGTATTTCGACCTAAAACTTTATGAACATTAATAAAAGAGGATATGAAGCTATTAAAATCAGAAATATATAATGAGAAGCTCTCCCAAGAATCACAAGAGCTCACCAAAAATGCCCTCTCTCAAGGAGCATGAATATGCCTTCAAAACTGGAAACGGTGGAGAGAAAGTGTTGCACTAAACCAAACCATGAAACTTCCTATAGCTGCTACCTGAAAAAAAAAAAATCCATTAAAGCACCATGAAATACCTGAGTGGCCTCTCCAAACACCAACTTGGATGGGAATCTTTCACCCTCGAAATTGGCTAAGGCAAGAAACTAGTCATCCACTGGCTCTCTCTTCACAAATGCAATTCTTATCAAATCATCAAAATCCATTCTCATACTTGATTTCTACATTTTATAACTAACATTAGCATTCTATGGGTAGAAATACTCTCAATAGATTCAAGATATTTCCACTTAGGAAATATTCCACATTTGCCACTTGTCTCCTAGTTCCAACCTTCCATCTTCTCCCAAATTCGAATTTTAGTCTCTTTGGCTTCTTCCACTCCCATGAGTGCCTTACTTTAGCCTATTTTTGGGGCTAACATGTCATAATGGTCATATTTCAAAGGTCATGTCTGCAATTTGTCATAGTTGTCATAGATTCTCCATCATTGGTGTCATAGGTGCTAGGGAATCTAGCCCAAGTGTCCACAAACTTCCAATTTGACTCTTTATCTTCCATGGAGGTTACCAATCCATCCCAATTCGACCTAAGATGCTCAATGCCATGTTTTATGACTTACCAACTCACCCAAGAGTGTTCACCTTCCCATGAATTCGAATTGGCAAGAGAGAGATGCCATGTGTCATTGAAAAATCAAGCTAGTGTGGGTCCCACACCCTCCATATGTTTCCAAAACAACTTGCCACCTATAATTTCTCTTGAATTTATTTATTCACCATATTTATTAAATACTTGAACCCTTCTAATGTCTAAACATCATTTATTATCTTCCTTATTACAATTCCACATGTGCCCATCCAACATAGGAAACTAGTAGGATTGATGGGATTGTCTTACTATGCAATTATTTGAATGGGGACATTACAGTCCTCCCCACCCAAGATTGCTTGTCCTCAAGCAATTTCAAATTTGGATGCTACAAAATCTTCTCCTCTTCCCATGTGGCATCTTCATTTGGTAAGTCCTTCCATTGCACTAAATATTCTTTGATAATTCTACTCCTCAACCTTCTTTCCCGTGTCTTCAAAATCTTTTCGGGAACAAGTGTGAGTTGACCTTCATCATCCAAAGGAGGAATTATTTCTGAAGTGATGATTTTCTGACCAAGGGCTTTCTTGAGACAGGAAACATGAAATACATTGTGGATTTTACTCCCTTCCGGAAGTTCTAGTTCATATGCTACTTCTCCAACCTTCCACACTACCTTGTATGGCCAATAGTACCTTGGTTTTAATTTTTTTGCTCCATTCTTTTTAAGAGATGTTTGTTTATATAGATGCAACCTTAAATATACTAAATCATTGAATTGAAAGGTTATTTCTTCTTTATGTCTATCAGCATATTGTTTTTTTTTATTTTGAGCAACCTGCAAATTGTCTTTCAAGAGCTTTAAAATTTCTTGGCTCTCTTCCACCCAATATTTAGCCTTTGGGGCTCTACTATCACCAAATATAATTTCAGCAAATGTAAGTGCATCATAACCATATAATTCTTTGAAAGGATACATTCCTATTGACATATGATAAGTGGTGTTGTAGCAAAACTCAGCCAAGTGTAGCCATTTTGCCCATGCTTTTTGCTGCTCTCCCACATAGTTTCTTAGGTCTCCTTCCAACCATTGATTTACCCTCTCTGTTTTTCCATCAGTTTGTGGATGATAGCTAGTACTGGGAGTCAATTGAGCGCCTACCAATCTAAAAATTTCTTGCCAAAAAGCACCCATGAATCTACTATCTCTATCACTGACAATGCTCTTGGGGAGCCCATGCAATCTGAAGATTTCTTTGAAAAAAATAGCAGCCACTTGTGCAGCACTAAAAGATGATTTAATAGCAAAGAAATGATAAAATTTTGTCAACCTATAAACTACCACATAGATGCAATCCTTACCCAAAGATTTAGGCAACCCGGTGATGAAATCCATGGAGATACTGTCCCATTTTTGCTCCGGAATGGGAAAGGGTTGTAATAGGCCGGCTGGACATGTAAGTTCTGATTTGTTTTGTTGACATACTTTACATTTATTCACATACTTCTAAACATATTCCTTCAGCCCCTTCCAAAAAATCTTTGCCTCAACTGTCTATAAGTTTTGAAGATCCCCGGATGGCCCGCTAGTGAGGAATCATGTGCTTCTTGCAAAATTCGGTACTTGAGCTTGGAGTTATGAACTAAATAAATTCTTCCTTTATAATATATCATCCCATTCAAAATCCTATAGTTATCATCCCCTTTGATTCCATCCAACACATCACAAGCAAATTTGTCTTTAGCATATTCAACTAGTAGCATGTTTTTCCAATCCTTGGCAATGTCCATGAGAGAAAAAGAAGGTCTTCTTGACAAAGCATCTGCTACTATATTATTCTTTCCTTTGACATATTCAATATCAAAATCATAATATTGAATCTTTCTTACCCACTTTTGTTGCCTTTCATTTAGATCTTTTTGCGTGAGAAAGTGTCTTAGACTATTGTGGTCAGTTTTCACCACAAACTTGCTGCCCACCAAGTATTGTCTGAATTTGGCCAATGCATGCATAATGGCCAGCATTTCTTTATCATATATGGAGTAAATTTTTTCATGGGGTTGCAACTTTCTACTCTCAAAGGCTATGGGGTGTTGGCCTTGCTTTAGGATAGCCCCTATTCCTCCACCTGAAGCATCACATTCCACAACAAAAGGTTTAGTAAAATTAGGAAGTGCAAGTATGGGACAACTACTCATTACCTCTTTCATTTTTTGGAAGGCCTTTTCAGCCTCTTCATCCCACTTGAAAGCATCCTTCTTAGTCAAATCAGTGAGTGGAGAAGTCAACTTGGAGAACCCTTTCACAAAGTTTCTGTAGTAGGTGGATATGCCAATAAAGCCTCTCAATTCAGTAATTTTTTTGGTGATACCCATTCCAAGATAGCCCTGATTTTTTCCATGTGTACCTTCACTCCTTCCTTCCCAATAATGTTCCTAAGACACAATAGTTCTTTCATCCCAAATTCACATTTTTATAACTTAGCAAATAAGGACTCTTCTTGCAAAATTTTCAACACAATCTCTAACTGCTGCAAATGCTCTTCCCATGTTTTACTGTAAATGAGAATGTCATCAAGGAAAACCAAAACAAACCTTCTTAGTTGCTTGGAAAAGATCCTATTCATACATGCTTGAAATGTGCCTGGATCATTATCTAACCCAAAAGGCATGACAAGAAATTCAAAGTGTCCAAAATGACATCGAAAAGCGATCTTTTGCACATCTTCACCTTTCATTCGAATTTGGTGATGCCCTGATCTAAGGTCAATTTTTGAAAAGTATTTGGCCCCATGTAGCTCATCCATGAGCTCATCAATCCTAGGAATAGGATACCTATTCTTGATAGTCTTTTTGTTCAAGGCTCTAAACTCTATGCACATTCTCAATGTTTCATCTTTTTTCTTCACTAGCACTACTGAAGAAACATAAGGGCTAGAGCTTGGTCTAATGAGTCCCAACTCTAGGAGTTCTTGGATGGATTTTTCAATCTCATCTCTGAACTTTTTAGGATGTCTATAAGTTGGTATCTAAATGGGTGAAGTACCCTCCTCCAAAATAATACTGTGCTCAACCCCCCTATCCGGTGGTCTACCATGTGGAAGGTCTCTAAAAACCTTTTCATATTTTTGCAAAAGTCTCTCTATCTCCTTCGGGTGTTCAAAAATATTTATAGTTGTCTTGGGAGATGTAATATGACATTTAGTATCCCATTCTATATCCCCATGTCTCAATATAGATCTCATACTATTGCAAGTCACTACTTGATTTGGATAAGTGTGTTGCCCTCTCACAACTATTTGTACTCCCTTTGAATCTTGGAATTTCATTTAGGGAATTTGATAATTTACTGTATGCTCTCCTATTGAATATAGCCATTGAACTCCCAAAACCACATTAGTATCAGCAACATCAACCACATAAAAACTATCAACAAAAGTATAGTTACCTACGGTGACTTGCAGCTTTGGAACCCATGTTTTGCATTGCATTGTGTTGTGACCGGGAATGAAAACTGTGAAACCATCAAATGGTTCAATAGGTATCTTTATTTTCTCCACCATCTCTGCATCAATGAAGTTATGAGTGGCTCCTCCATCTACCAAAACTGAAGTTCTTTGTCCTTGTACCACACCTTTGCATCAGATAGTATGACAGCGAGGTACTGCTGAAAGTACTGCCATTCTTGCTTTGTCCGGTGAAGGCTGATTTTCTTCTTGTCTTTCCTCTTCTACTGCTATCTCATATGCCTCTTCTTGATTTGAAATATTTCCATCTTCATCCATGCCCCCATCATACCCCTCATTATCAGAAAATACTTCTATGTATTGAACCTTTCCTTTAGTACATTTGTGCCCCGGTGTCCATGGTTGGAAGCATGTGAAGCACAGTTTCTTTTTTCTAAGTTCATCCCTGTTTAGTCCTTCTTTTTTATTCCTTTCAAATGACGCTATTTTCCAAGACTTCTTATCATATTCATCCCTTTTCCAAGGTTTCTTTTCAAATTTGTAGTTAGGCTTGGGAGGAAATCTCGTTCTAAGAAGCACATTTTGGAGATCCCTAGTCAAGCTCATTGCATCTTTTAATGTAGTTGGCTTGTGGGATTTGACCAAACCTCTTAAGGGTTAAGCCAAACCTTCAGTGAACAGAAATACTAATCTTCCCATAGATACATCAGCCACCTTGACTGATAATTTTTGAAAGTCCAACATATATTCAGTAGGGGACCTAGTTTGCTTCAATTGAGCTAGTTCTTTGAAAGGCAATTCTGGATCTTTTTGTTCAAATCTTTCTAGTACCCTATCAACAAATTATCCATATGTTTTAACCTGATTATGACCCAATGTTTTCATCCCATGAAACCACCATTCATTGACATCTCCTTCCAAATGCAAAATGTCCATTTTTAATGCATCCTCTTCCAACATAGGATTCAACTGAAAATATACATCCAATTTTTGCACCCAAGTGTTAGTAGAATTTTGAGAAGAACCATCAAAAGTAGGAAGTGAAATTTTTCCAGTAGCACTATTTAATTCTTTGTCTTGGAATGGACTCCTATTGTCTTCCCTCCTTTTAATTTTTTGTATAGCATCAACGTAGTCACTGAGTGGTACACCTCTTTTACACTCTTCATTCAAATCATTCCAATCATTTACTAGTTTCTTATAATCCACCTCAATATTGGGCTCTTATTTGGGTGTGAGAAATTTAGATGCAGTATGCCTTTGTGTGATTTGGAATTCATCAGGTCTATTATGTGGTCTCGTGCTTGAAAAAATATGCTCACTCCCTTTTATCTTTTCCCCTGAATGTGAACCATTGTTATCTCCTATCATCCCTTTGCCTGAAAGTTGGCTACCCAACAATTCGAAACTTTTCATCATTTGTTCATTGATCTCTAGCATAACCATGGTAATTCCTTCAAAACATGGTTTTAAGGCTTCAATAAATTCCTCCTTATGTCTTAATTTTTCCTCCTCCTCTCTACCCATTGTTTTAGAAAAAAAATCTTTTTCTGCTACTATCTCTTCTTCAACCACTGATTCAAAGGGTGGTGGTTTATTTGTTTGGATTCTTGTTAATACCATCAGGTGCCAAGACAATTCTCTGATACCACTTGTAATATCCATTTTTTAAATTTTTAAGAAAATGCCCAATTTTCCACTTTTTTTCCAATTTCGACCTTTGACTAGTTTTACTATTTTGACCTCCAAATCAACCCAAATGATCCCAAATCTTCTGTATGAGTGTATGAATGATATTTAGACTTGAATATTAGTTTCAGGGATGTTTTATGGTCCTCCAAAGACTTCTGAAAACTTGATTTATATTCTAACCAATATATGCAATTTTGACTAGTAATTTGTGCATCAAATCCCCCCGAGGTAACACTGAAAAGGGCCTCCCAAATGCCTCTAAACTCCCTCAAATTTCTGAACATAGGTATTTAATGTGTTAAGTATGTTATTAAGGTCTCATTTGCACCATTAATGGATTATTACAATTGTTCTCACCCTCTCCCATTCAACTGCAAAAATCCCCAATTCGACCCTTGGGGAAATGGCACTATTTCACCTCCCAATACAACTAAACAGAGCAAAAATGCTTCAAATGCTCAAGTACAGTACATGAAACTTGTAGAAGACATCCATGGAAGTAATTTTATAAAAAATACATCAAATAATAATCCATCCATTCGAAATAATCAACATTATAGTGTCATACATCAATGCATTGGGGAAATGGACATTGTTTGCTCATTAATCAATATTTTTGCATACAACCAGTGGGTATTTCGACCTGAAAATTTTTGAATATTAAGAATAGAGGATATGAATCTATTACAAGCAGAAATATATAATTATAATCTCTCCCAAGAAGCACAAGAGCTCACCAAAAATGCCCTCCCTCAAGGAGCATGAATATGCCTTCAAAATTGGAAACGGTGGAGATAAAGTGCTCCACTAAACCAAACCATGAAAATTCCTATAGCTGCTACCTGCAAATACAAAATCCATTAAAGCACCATGAAACACCTGAGTGGCCTCTCCAAACACCAACTTGGATGGGAATCTTTCACCCTCGAAATTGGCTAAGGCAAGAAACTAGTCATCCACTAGCTCTCTCTTCACAAATGCAATTTTTCTCAAATCATCGAAACCCATTCTCATACTTGATTTATACATTTTATAACCAACATTAGCCTTCTATGGGTCTAAATCCTCTCAATAGCTTCAAGAGATTTCCACTTAAGGAAATATTCCACATTTGCCACTTATGTCCTAGTTCCAACCTTCCATCTTCTCCCAAATTCGAATTTGAGTCTTTTTGGCTTCTTCCACTCCCATGAGTGCCTTCCTTGAGGCTATTTTTTGGGCTGACATGTCCTAATGGTCAGATGTCAGAGGTCAGGTCTGCAATTTGTCATAGTTGTCATAGATTCTCCATTATTGGTGTCATGGGGACTAGGGAATCTAGCCCAAGAGTCCACAAAATTTCAATTTGACTCTTTATCTTCCAAGGAGGTTACCAATCCATCCCAATTCGACCTAATATGCTCAATTCCATGCTTTATGACTTAGCAAATCAACCAAGAGTGTTTGTCTTCCCATGAATTCGAATTGGCAAGAGAGAGATGCCATGTGTCATTGAAAAATCAAGCTAGTGTGGGTCCCACACCCTCCATATGTCTCCAAAACCACTTGCCACGTAGGATCTCTCTTGAATTTATTTATTCACCATATTTATTAAATAATTTAACCCTTCTAATGTCTAAACATCATTTATTAGCTTCCTTGTTACAATTCCACATGTGCCCATCCAACCTAGGAAACTAGTAGGATTGATGGGATTGTCTTACTATGCAATTATTTGAATGGGGACATTACATTTTTGATGCTGCAATGGTGAGTGCCAGCCAAGTTTGAGTCTGAAAACCCTCCCACACCATCAATGCATGTGTCTAGACTAACTGTGCCAAATTTCAGTCCAAGCCAACACATTTAAAAAATTTCAATGTTGTCCCCATGTATCACATTATTTAATCTATAGGTATGGTTTTTGATGCTGCAATGGTGAGTGTCAGCCAATTTTGAGCCCAAAAACCCTCCCACATCGTCAATGCATGCGTCTAGACTAACCATGCCAAATTTTAGTCCAAGCCAACACATATTTAAAAAAATTTCAATGTTGGCCCCATGTATCACATTATTTAATTTATAGGTATGGTTTTTGATGCTACAATGATGAGTGTCAGCCAATTTTGAGTCCGAAAACCCTCCCACACCGTCAATGCATGTGCCTAGACTAACCATGCCAAATTTTAGTATAAGCCAACACATATTTAAAAAATTTCAACATTGGCCCCATGTATCACATTATTTAATCTATAGGTATGGTTTTTGATTCTGCAATGGTGAGTGTTAGCCAAGTTTGAAAATGAAAACCCTCCCACACCATCAATGCATGCGTCTAGACTAACCATGCCAAATTTCAGTCCAAGCCAACACATATTTAAAAAATTTCAACGTTGACCCAATGTATCACATTATTTAATCTATAGGTATGATTTTTGATGTTGCAATGGTTATTGTCAGTCATGTTTGAGTCTAGAAACCCTCCCACACCGTCAATGCATGTGTCTACACTAACCATGCCAAATTTCAGTCCAGGCCAACATATATTTAAAAAATTTCAATGTTGGCCCCATGTATCACATTATTTAATCTATAGGTATGGATTTTGATGCTACAATGGTGAGTGTCAGCCAAGTTTGAGTCCGAAAACCCTCTGACACCATCAATGCATGCGTCTAGACTAACCATGCGAATTTTCATTCCAAGCCAACACATATTTAAAAAAATTCAACGTTGGCCCCATGTATCATATTATTTAATCTATAGGTATGGTTTTTTATTTTGCAATGGTTATTGTTAGCCATGTTTGAGTCTAGAAACCCTCCCACACCGTCAATGCATGCGACTAGACTAACCATGCCAAATTTCAGTCCAAGCCAACACATATTTAAAAAATTTCAACATTGGCCCCATATTGTATCACATTAATTAATCTATAGGTATGGTTTTTGCTGATCCAATTGTTAGTGTCAGTCATTTTTTAGTCCAAAAACCCTCCCACACCGTCAATGCATGCGCCTTGACTAACCATGCGGAATTTCAGTCCGAGCCAGCAAATATTTAAGAAATTTCAACGTTGGCCCCATGTAGCACATTATTTAATCTATAGGTATGGTTTTTGTTGCTCCAATGGTGATGATGGCGATGCTGATGATGAAGAATGGTGATGATGATGATGATGAAGATGGTGACGACGATGATGATGACAATGATGATGATGAATATGGTGACAATGATGGTGAGGATGATGACGATGATGATGACAATGTTGATGACGATGGTGGTCGTGACGACGACAATGATGATGATGATGATGATGGTGGTCGTGACGACGATGATGACGACGATGACGGCGATGATGATGATGATGATGATGAGGATGACGGTGATGGTGATGATGACGATGATCAAGATGATGAAGATGTCAATGAAGAAGAAAAATATGATGATGATGATGATGATGATGTTTGAGTCTTGATAATTGTGCATTTTCTTATTAAGCTTCTCTCTGTTTCGAGAATAATTTAATAGTCTCTACTAAATAGGGCCAACCACATGAAGGTGGAAGCTCTTATGGCCCCTCCCCCCCCTCACATCACTCTCAATTCCCCATAACCCGACAAAAATATCTATGTACAAATACTTTAAATGTGTTTTTTGACATACTCTATAACAAGCAATGTTACTAATTATATCAAACTAGAAAGTGGAAACTCACTAAGAAACCGTTAATTTATTATTACTGCATACCTCATAAACTTCAATGGTCTTCATCATCTTCTTCATCTGAGTCATTGTCTGTACTATCATCCGATGATCCAGATTCAACATTGCAAGGATTAGCCATATCATCCTCGTCGTCAATGTCAGTTACGATCATCATGTCATCGTCGATATCATCTTCATGGACATTGTCTGATATATCATCTGATTCAATAAGTTCTTTGACATCTTCTTCAAGAACATGATCATCTAACTCATGTTGATCATGATCATCTTCTACGACGTCTTCTTCTTCGAGAATGTCTTCATTACCTTCATCTATGTTATACTTTACCAGCCTTCCCCTTGGATCATGTCTCATAGAAAATGACCAACCCGCTCTACCTGGAACATCAGAGTAAAATACCTATTCACATTGGGTTGGAAAAACGTAGGGCTCTGTTGCTGGCTCAAACAACCTTGTATTTACCATGGTAAATCCATTATCATGTTCAATTATTGTTTTATCGGGATCACGTTGATTCAATCGACACCTGTACCATTTGACAACGAACAGAAATACCTTGAAGGAGTTAAAGTCACACTAAAGAATGTCTTCTAGATACCCATAGTATCAATTTTCAGAGAGTTCTCGATGTCTGTCACTTCTAGAAGAAACATTGGTCACCTCAAAGACTGCAGATATCCCACAATCAGATGTTTTCTTTGTTTCATCCAACTTTTTGATTTGATATCTACATCCATTGCACCACATAGCCTTATGGTGTTTTACCCACAGCAAGCTATACAGGAAAAGATTACATAATGATCCAATATTTATGATTAACTAGTGCATGTTTATAATGCCATACAATGAAAAAAACAACGTGACATACAATGGCATTATTTTTACAAAAAAAAAATAGTGTGGATGATTAATATGCTTACCTTCTTATCTTTTAAACCTCTTGCTAAATCGATTTCCCTTTGTGTTAGATTGGTGTCTCCATTGCGATGTGCAACTTTAACCAATGAAGCCACACCTTCCCATGATATTCCATGACCATATTGTTCACATCGTTCGATCCATACCTTCATCCAGTCAAGATTGTTTGTGATGTATAAATGAATTGCATCCCACTCTCGACCAACAGTTTCATGACAATAAAATTAAAATTCAATACAAATGTAATATAGTAACTTAACAAAGTATATTACAGTATAAATTTATGCAAAATACTGAATATAAGAATGTGTTATATTACCTTTCACCTTCCTTGATCTACCTTTCCCCTTCGGGTATTCCCCTTTGAAACTCTTATTAGATTCTGGGTCACAAATGTGACATAAATTGAGCTTTTCTGCTAATTTAGGAAGATATTCACTAATATACAACATGTTTTGGTATACCATATATCCCCCCATCATAGAACCCTCAACATATGCTCATTTTCTAACCAAACCCTTCATAAATTGCAAGTGCCTCTCAACCATCCACATGGACCTTGAGTGTGCAGGTCCACACAGTTCAATCTCCTCAACTTGGTCTATGAGGTAGTGTTCTTGTGCATTGAAAAATGCAGAAGGTAGATGCTTCTGCATTTCACACATGAGACGAGGAATTTCTCTCCTCCAATACTTTGTGCTTCTTTATGGAATTCTTTAGATGACAACCATTTACAAGTTACATGACAACCAAATCAAGAGATTAAAGAAAAAATATATATATTACGTAACATCATGAATTACAGAACGAAAATCAAATATAAGTTCTATGTTGAATTAAACAAACACTAAGCGTATGGAAAAAATCACCACTTACCTCATGTATTTCCTGAGACTATATATTATTTGCTTGACATTGTTGTCAAAGTTGTCCGGGATAGAGAGTGGTAGAACATACTGTAACAATAATATACAAATAGTTTCATTTTATCAACAAAGAGTATACAAATAAAAAATATACCAACCATATTCACTGTAATAGGAAAAAAAAAAATTAAAACTATACCATAATAATTACCTTCATGAAGACATGCTAATCATGAGTTTTCACCCCCATGAAATCACCTTTCTTTGTTATGATATTCTTCATGTTCACACAAAATCCGGTGGGAAATTTAATTTTTCGAATGACTTCTTTTACAACATTACTTTGCTGGTCCGTTAACATCCATGGAAGTGAGTTTATATTAATTTTCTCTCCGTTGCTATGAAATTGAATGACATCTTTCATTGCATGGTTGCTATCTTGAATGTCTTTGCAAATTTTGACAATTTTTTCTTTGTCACTCCTTCCATCCAATATTCGCAATAATTTTTCAGTCACATTCTTTCTGATATGAATTGTATCAAATAGATGAGCAATTTGTAGGTGCTCATAGTAGGGAAACCTGTGATTCTTATAGAGGAAGTGCCTATACTCATCAAACACCTCATTTCCTAAGATTTTTGAATGACGAGATTTGATCTTAGGACCATGAACTGGACATGCAAATTTTCCCTTTGTCTGAAGACCTAAATAAAGAGATGGAATATCTATGTCAATTATAATTATATACAAAATGACTGGATTATTTAGAAAAAGATGCATGCGTAGTATATTAACTAGTAGTTCGTATAACTTTTTGCAAATAAAGTGGAACTTATAATTACATACCACAGAAATGGGTTAACCCCGGGCCATCATGTATTTTCCATACAAGCATTGCATGGAATTGAAATTGCCTTTGTCGTATTGGTCTAGATATGTCATACATAGTGATTCCATTCCATAACTTTAGTAGCTCGTCAATAAGAGGTTCGATATATACATTCACATCTTTCACTTGGTACTTACCTGATTGATATGAACATATAAAAAATATAAATATGAGATGTACCATTTAGATTACATATATTAAACCATATTGCACAATAGAAAAACATTAAATATATATATGACATTATGTGACAAAAATACGACAAATGAGATACAACTACTTAAAAAAAACTGAAGGGTTCATACCTGGAACAATCATCGACAACATTATGTGCTCCCTCTTTATTGTCAACCATGGAGGAATGTTGTTGTTGATAACAAAAATAGGCCACACCGAGTAAACGGATCTCATCTCTACAAATGGATTGACACCATCTGCTGCCAAAGAAATCCTAAGATTACGAGGTTCTTCTTTAAAGTGGGGCCTTTTTCCCTCCATATCTCTAAATGCAGACCCATCTGCAGGCATCCGAATAATGTCATCTTGAATTTTGTTCCGTGCATGGTAATCCATAAACTGCGCTTTGTTTTTGTACCTGAACAGTCGTTGCAGACGTGGAATAATGGGAATATAATGTAGAACCTTGCGAGGCACCTTTTTAGTTACTTGATCTGTGCGATATCTACTGATATGACATTCAAGACATTCGGTTGCAAATTCATGTTGATTGTAATATAGAACATGGTCATCGGGGCATGCATGAATTGCTTCATACTGCATTCCAATTTCTTTCATGATGGCAGATAAATCTTGATATGTGTGAGGTAAAATATTTGACAGTGGTAACAAATATTCACCTATCATGCTACAATAAATAAAAATAAAAATCTAGTTAATATAATATAGAAATAATATTAATGGAACAAATTTCATCCGTAATAATTTGACTTATATATGAATGAACAACAAAATACACAATCATATATATTTTGTGATGGAATATATTACATACCTTAACATCTGTGTGACTGATATGTTTGAAAGACCATTCATAACCGTCAAGTTCATTATCAATAATATAGCAGAGAGAAGATTTATCTTGGAGCCCTCATAAAGGGGTTCGTATGCCTTATCAAGAAGAGGTATATGATGAATATCATCAAAATGTTAATCATTTTCATGATCGTTTTCATGATCATCATCATCATGATCAACATCAGCCATTCCAACATTAAATGAATCATGGATCAAATTATTTGTAACATCATCTTCAACTATGTTTTCAGAATGATCATCTTCTTCATTAATGTGATCATTAAATTTTTCTCCATTAATATTCATAGCTTTTGGTACTTGTTGTGGAAGCAGTTCCTCCGGACGAAGTGCCCTAGGATGTCTTTCCTTTATAATTACATGAAACCATCAATAGATAAAAGTTAATATATGAAATTCAACCTCAAAATGTAAAAATTTCAAATGCAAAATGTAAACATTTATGTGATGCATTTAAAATGTAACAATTTTTTTACTGTTGGGATGAAAAGAGAAGCGGCCTATTGAACTGTTAGTCAGATAGGTGCATCCAAACTATCCAAGAGACATAATAATTGACCCAATTACTGAGCAAAGATACTCAAATATAACACAAAATTTGTCATACTGTACAGCACTAAGGTAAGATAAATGATGCTATGGTAATTTCTATAGAGAAAATATAAGAGAAATTACAACATGTCAATATAGTCTTTATTTCTATTATCATGATAGAAAGTGTCACAAATCTAGAGAGTTAAGTGCTTTCCCCGGTGAGTGGGTTAGTCTCACTAACAAACAAATAAATGAGTTATTCTACTATACCCTAGATTCAACATACACAAAAGAAAAAGAAATAGTATAATAAATATTTAATATTAAAATAATATTTATTGTCCATGTTAGTCCCCATCTATTGAAACCATGATCAATACATAAATTTACAAAAGAAATCAAAATAAAAACATATATAATGCAAAACTTACAAATGGATGGTATTCATGTCCCCCCTCAGCGTGCCCATGCTCCCTACAATGTTTTGCGGCTGTTGTGATCAAAATTATTCTCCTCTTAAAGCCCCTGCATTGAGTACATGGACAATATCATTTCCTATCACCCCTTTTTTCAACTCCTTCCCACAATCTAGCAAGCAATTGTCGATTTTGTTCGTCTGGATCATAAATATTGCTAGTTGACATTTTCTCGTAAAGAGCTTGAATGAAGATTATCGATCTTAGAAAATGAAGCTCCACACTTTGCTCACTTGAATCTCAAAAACAATGGAAATAATGAAAAACAGTCCGTCGAATAAAAAAAATTCTGCAAACCGTCGCTTGTATAGCAAACATGTCGGAATGTTTCAATATTTATAAGTTTTAAAAGTCAACCTTCCGTCGGATATCCGATGCCTTGAACCTAGATACCGTTGGAGAATTGATGTCGGATTTCCGACGTCCTCCGGTTGAATAGCTTGGCATCAGATATCCGACATCCCAATGCATAATATGATGTCGGATATCCATAGAATCGTCGGATATCCACAGAATCGGCGGATATGAGCATATCCGTTGGATATCCGACGTCTCCTTCTCTCAATTTTAAAAAGATCATCAAATTTTGAAATTTTTAAGGTGAAATCCGATGACATAGTCCTTCTTCATCGAAGGTCGTAAGATTTTGTCATCGGATTTTGGGTCCAAATCCACTAGTGTGACCTTTATTGAAGAAATATTGAGTGTTGGATGCATTTGATAGAGACTCTTCTTCTTGATTGAGTTGAGCTTCTTGGGATAGAAGGGACCTTTTTAACTCTTCTAGGGTAAATTTGGACAGATCTTTAGATTCTTCTATGGAAGTAACAACCATAGAAAAATTCTTAGTGAGACACTTGAGAATATTATGGACAACAACCTTTTGTTCCAAGTCCTCGCCATATGTTTGGAATTGAGTCATAATACCCGAAACCTGAGTCATGAACTGATCTACAGTTTCAGTTTGCTTCATTTTAAGACATTCAAACTGAAGTTGAAGGGTTTGGAGTCTTACCATTTTGACTTTGTCTATACCTTTGTATGCAAATGCAAGGATATTTCAGGTTTGATACGTGGTGGTAGCGCCTGAGAACTAGGGGAAAATGGACTCCTCAATGCAGCTATGGATCAACCATTTTGCAATGAGATTTCGATCTCTGCTTTCTTCAAGGGATTTCTTGTGAGCATTATACATAGATGCCAGAGCAATTGCATTTGGTTATTTGAATTCATTTTCAACCATATCCCAACATTTGTTGAGTTGGAGAAACATCTGCATCTTGATTGACTAAAAATTGTAGTTGGTGTCGATCAACATTAGTCCGGAGATCTAATTCATTGTGGTATTAGCCATCTTGTATGACTGTTTTTTAAACACAGTTCCACAACTTGTACAATTGGCATAGTGCGTCACTCAAAATTTGTGTAAGTGAACAGTGTTCACTGCACTTTGGATGAACAACAAGTGCGTTAGTGCCGCACTTTCCCTTAACTTAAGGTGCATTAGTGACACAATTTTTCTTAATAGAAGGCGTGTCAGTGGTAGGGTGATGTAATTCCCAATAGGGATAGGTGCGTTGGTGCTTCCAAAGGAAAAAAAGATTCGGCATTGGTGCTGTGAAGAGACTCCTTCACGCTAATGTGTTCCCATCTTGTTCTGCAACCTCTAGAAGATGCATATACGCATGTGCTCTCCACTTTGTGAAAAATATTACCCAAAACAACATGTATGGATCATGCCATGCACTCTAATACCATGTTAAAGAATACAAGACAGTAAAATATGGAAGACAAGTGGGAATATTCATTTCCTTCTCATTATTAACCATAAGCTTATATAGGATCACATCACAACAATACTATTGTCCAATACTATGGAACATAAAATAATATGGGACAACAAAGTGTCCTATTCAAACTATAACCAACAAACAACTCAACTAATTATTGCACTTATGACTAGTGAGATTACAATTCTTAAGATAATACTCCTTTTACCATCAAATCAATTATGGAAACCCAGAAAATACCTTCAGGTCATTTAATATTTTTATCCCGACATTTTTTATGTTCATTTTATTTTTTACATTTTGATTTCAGTTTTTTTTTAGCTTAATGATTTATTTTTGGTTAAAAATTATTAAAATAATGATGAGTTTGATTGATTTGCAGATAAAGATTGCAAAAAATTTGAATCTGAAAATAAGATTGGTTTGTTGAGAGAAGGATTCGACAGATCAAATCATAGTTATCTTCAGGATTATATTCAAACATGATCATCTATAAAAGAAGCATAGGTTCAACAGTTAGGGGGGTGGTGCTCTGCATAGACCCGAGAATATAATGGTGTTTATGTTCTTAAATTTGTTTCTTTTGTAACTGTGATTTGAAAGAGGATAGAATTGGAGGCGTTGTCAGCCAACATATGATGGATCAAGATCATTTTAATGAAGCAGTGGTGCTTTGGAACATGGAGATATATTTCTATAAATTTGTATGAATGTTCTCTACATAAGTGATAGAATATGATTCTCTTTTTCTATCTATCATTGTTATCGATAGGGTTTGAGTTAACATGAACTATGATTTCATTTGTTTTATTCAAATTCTTTCAGAATTATAGTATTATTGTTTCATTTGATCCATTTACTGTAAATCAACTCAGTTTTGCATAGTTAAAAGTCGCTTGTAATCCTTTTTGACTTTGTTATTTTGTTTTGCAATAAACTTTTAAATTATATAAATGTGTAATCATTGAATAATTGAATGATTTCTGTGATTTTAATTATTGCATGTTTTCAATGCAAGTTGAATTTATTAGTTTAAATCGTTTTTTTGCCGTGAGATAAGACATAGATATTAATTAGTTAATGGCTTTTAATTAACTACCTTAGATATTCATGTTTTTAGTTTTATAGGTGTGATTATATAGATTATCTTCCTTGTAGCTATTGAATCTTAGATTGCATATTATTTAGATTTAGAATTGCATTTAGGAACTTAAAAAAATTAAATGAAGTCTCCTTTCGTGAACAAATCCACTTAGTGGCTAATGGAGCTGTAAAACCCGTCAAGAATTACCCATGCCAAACAACTAGGAGTTAATTGAATACTCATGGCTTGAACTATTTCTTCTTATTGCCGATAGATCACATTTTTGCGTTAACATACCAATGTTGTGTCCACAATTAATAGAAAATTGGTGAGGGTCATCCCTATATACAACATCAGTTCCTAGCACACTTGGAGACTTCCCAGGATAGTCTCTGAGGATTTGTGGTGATATGCATTGAGGGCCATAGGGAGATCAACAGTAGAGTATTGGATTCTGGTACCAAGTTACAAATCTACTCCATGAGTTGGTGATGGCTTATTGAGCATGCCACACTAGAGAAGAGGTTGCAGAGGAGATGGTTGATTGAGCAAGCTACACCAAGAAAATAGAAGTGTTTTGAGAGAAAAGAAGAGAGAAGAAGAGGTTGCACTTGGGAAAGGAAGGCACCAATAGAGTAGCTGGTAGATTAGACGATGAGGTAAACTGATGCATGCAAAAATGGTTTCAGAAATGATTGACTCGAGGGAGATTCAAGGGATAGCACTGGGGCCTCTTGGGGCCTAAGTTCTCATATATTGGTCATTATGGTGTTATTGGGCTATTTGTAGTGGTCATTAGCTTAATTTATGGGTTTGTTGTTAGGGGTTGTTATGTTTTGTTGCATGAAAAATGGAGATTAATGTTATATTTTAATGTAAACGAGGGTAACTATAATTACTATCCCCTTCATGCTCTTGGTATAAATAGGAGTTTTTGGGAGGTCATATTCATTCATCATGGTAATATTTTATATATTGTATTTGGTTTAGGTGTGAAGGAAAGGAAGAGTTTTGGGGTTTTCGCAAATCCCCTGCCCTTGAGCTCCCCTTCCCTTGCAGGAATGGGAGCAGGAATGGGAGCTTTGATGTAATGGGGTTTTTAGCCATGAATAAATAATATTTAACAATTATGTATATCTTTTGTGGACTATGTTTTTGTTCTTTTTGTAAGTTGTGGAATTAATGCTTTATGAAGATAATTCTGGTATAAAGTATAAGGCTTTATTAATAATGTTGGCCATCATATAAAATAGCTAACAATATGAAGGCAAATATGTCATCCAATAGATACCTAAAAAAATTCACATCAAATATTATAGTGTCAATCACAAAGCGGCCTCATGCACAAGTAGTATATGGTGCATGGCACTTCACACATAACTCAGTAGCCACATTTGCTCACATTTTCTCTAGACAACTATCCTATGCATATTCATATTAATTATAAACATTCCAATAAATTCAAAGCTTTAAAACAATCATCTCTAACCGTCTTCAACAAATTTTTTCTTCGTAATGTTCTCTTGTAGCTTTGAAGCGATCTCACGATTATCCAAAAATTCTACCATCCATTAAATGTCAGATTAATCATAAACAACAATAAATTCAACACTCCAAAACAATAACTTATGACTATGTCTTCAACATTTTTTTCATCATCATGTTCTCTCATAACTTAAAATCTCGTATTCAATTTTTATTAGAGTTTAACATAAAGAAGGTCCTCATTTTTTTGCTTCTTAGAGTATGTTGTGGTTTTTAAAAGTGATTAATTTGTTTTATTAGTGATTCATTTTAGTAGTCTCACAGATACTATGCAAGTACATATATTGAGTAATTTTTTTTAACTATTTTTGGTACAACCTTGAATAATTAACATACAAAAATCTAAAATTACATGGTACATTTTATTTTATTTTAAAATAACTTGATTATTGATACAAGTTATTGTAACAAATTAATAAATAATCATTGAGTAACTAAGATATTGAGTAATTAATAAATAAGTTTACTACGAGAATTTAAGAAATAAGGAGTATGTGATAGATTATAAAGTTAAAGGTGATTTTTATAAGTCCATGAACATATGTGCTTTGAACAATATTTTGTATAGGTGAAGTCTTGGGATCTTTACATGTATACATTTGCATTGTCCCAAGTACAAACATGTATCCCTGATTGATCTGCAGGAAAATTCCACCATGAAATGTCCTTTGGTTTTTTGCGCTAACAAATAGCACATAGATTTTTTCCTTCAAATAGGACCATATTCTATAAACTTTAAGGCCAAATGCCCGAACATAAATATGCTGAAAACTCCTCACACTGTCCCACCAGATTCAGTATCTGTCCACTTCTTCAAACTGGTAACTGTCCTCACACTTTTTTTAAGAACGAATACAACCATGTGCAATTCTTTCCTTTTCTAAAGAGAATCATTAAATAAATTATAGTACACACAAATTCATAGTGTCACACCAAATATGTGTGTGATTTTTTTGAAAACGAAGATAAAGTCTTGGAAGATCGGAAAAACCTTTTAATAGTTAGTCTTTTCCATAAGCATAAAAAAACGTAAAATGAAGATAAACCCATTTTATAGTTAGTCTTTAAAAAAATTAGTTGTTCACTATTGATATTTAGAAATAGTTCAAATTTTAAGTAATATAAAGATTTTTCATTTATACGATATTTATTTTTAACCTATTTTATTCTCGATTATTGTTGTGGTTCTTAAGCTTCTTTCGCACTTCTCCTCTTTCTCAAACAATGTACTACTAACAATGGAGAAAGGAGACATTATTTACACAAACTATAATCTAGTATATTAAAACTATATTTTACAATACATGCATATTCCAATATATAGAGTCAAGAGATGCTAAACAGATGCTAAACATAGTTAGTAGAGGTTGAGATAATATCTCAACCATACACCAAACTAGGATAGAATCTCTCAGATCTATCAACAGCTCACAACAAGATAAACATTAATCTAACATCCTCCCTTAATGTTTATCTCGAATTTATTTGCAGAGTAGTCTTGATCTGCATGTCGCTTTCATCACTTTGGGTTTTATCAATAACTTTTTTTGTACCTGCATTTGATTATTGACGTCCATATGAAAATAAATCCATCTATCGGACTACATGGGTGCTCAGGCACTGTAACTGCCAGTTCTCTAGGAATCCTTTTCAGCTACATGGTTCATCAATGTTAAATTCTCCCTTAATCAGAATTTGGTCCGTCATACTCTGAGATTCTTCCATCTCAACTTTCCCCCTTGAATCAAAGGCTCTCACTTCTTCGATGTTCATCAAGTTCAGGCTACGGGTACACATGTCACCTCCGTACTTCTCACAGTGGTCTATTCCACAACTTGATAACACATCCACTCTATGAATAAGAGGGATAACTCTGTGCGATTATGCACCACAACACGTATGCCTGAACATTTGGGACAGGTCTTACAACAACCTAGGGAAATCAGCTTGCCTATTGCTAAGCTTTACAACTTTGAACCAAAAAATTCTGGGATGTCGGGTACAATCGATCATGCACCCCTTACAATAATTCAAGTACTAAATACTCATAAAAATAACAAACCCATTACATATGCATCTCATCATTGATGATAAAAATAACAAACCCATTACATATGCATCTCATCATTGATGACCAAGACTAATATAACCTTTTACATACTATTAAGGAAACTCCACACAATTAAATTAAGTAAGCATCCAACCAAATTAAAAAGTGACACAAGAATTAAAGAAAACAACCACATCGTCTGCTACACTCGGGCACGTCACAATTCTGAGAAATGTGGACCGCTTTCCACCTGCGGTACTTCCCAATCAATAATCTTCGTCTTGATAGTTCCTCGTATATGTGTTCTCTAATAGTTGGCTCCTCTGCCAATCGTAGGTCTATCCACAGATCTTCACTCTTCACTTCCACAAATCTCACAGCTCTGTCGGATCTGCTCTCCAACGCTTCTTTACATGTCCTCACAGCAATGGCAGTTCGAACGCAACATCAACTTATCTGCACAATGACGTTGTCCATGTCTCTCTCTGCCTAGTGGCTCTTCTTGCACGTAGCTGCAATTGACAGCAAGCAGGAATAGACTTTCGATGGCCTCCACGCACAACAGCTTCAATCGACAGCCTCTCTCTTCGATGAAGATGTACAGCAACTCCTTCAAACAATGGCACATCTCTTCACGTTTCGGGCAGCTCACGGCTTCATGGTTTTTCCACACACAACAACGGATCCTTTTCTAACAGCGCGTTCTCCTCCTTTTGATGACTCACTTTCCAAAGTGGCTCCTCCTTTTTGTTTGCCAGCACAGGCTACTTTACCCTTCCACGCAGCCCTGGGCAACTCCATAGTGGTGACTTTGTCTTCTTTCACGTGAACTGAATTCACACAACTCGGTTCCTTCACACTCAACAGCAAGGGTGGCTCATCACTCCACCCTCAATGCTCTGGATCTCTCTTGCTTCAAACAAACGCCCTTCCCTTCACCTACACGGGATTGGTTATGGGTCTCTGTCAGTTGGAATGTAATGACGCCGAAGACAACAACACTGATTTCCACTACACGATTTTACAGCAATGGTTTAGCTCCTCTTTCAGAAGCAATTTGATTTCTACATATAGGAAGCTCTCCAACAGAGCGGCAGGCATCAATTCCTTCAGTAGCAACGATTTATTCACACAGTGGCTCCTAATTCACGTGGCAGCTCGGCTGTCACTTCACCCATGCACAACAGCCTCTCTTTGGCTCAGGTCGTGGTGCCTCCCTCTGTCGAAATCGGTTGATGACTATAACGCTACAATTTCTTTCAAATACAGACCTACACACAAAGAAGGCAGCAATGGTTCAGACGGCACAGTCTTCAATCCTCAGTGGATCCTCACTCAGACAAATAAAACAAAACAATGCTCCGCTCTCTCATAGTCGTGAGCACTCCCGTGAGGGAGCCATGCTCAGCCTCGCTTTGATACCAATTGTTGGTAGTATGGCTGCCGTTACACCAAAACCCGTAGGTGATTGGTAAACTCACCACCGCCACATTTCAAGAATCCATGAGAGAAGCGCTGACTACTTGCAATTTCATGCAACAATCTCCCCCTCAGCGCGAGCCGAGTGTGTATTGAACTCGTGACCTCTAGCTCTGATACCATATTAACAATGGAGAGAGGAAACATTATTCACACAAACTATAATCTAGTATATTAAAACTATATTTTACAATACATGTAGACTTCAATATATAGAGTCCAGAGATGCTAAAAAGATACTAAACATAGCTCGCAGAGGTTGAGATAATATCTCAACCATACACCAAACTATGATAGAATCTCTCAGATCTATCAACAACTCACAACAAGATAAACATTAATCTAACATGTACGTCAATCAAATTTGTTTTTCAATAATGACATGCCAACTTAGATGTTGGCATCTCACATCTTTTGATAATTCAAAATTCAAAATTAGTTTGCTTCACAATATAAGGGACCGTCATTTCATATTTAGGCTATCTTATGTTAATAGGAAGGGTCTCAATTGTTCAACATTTTTTTCTTCTAATTGCTTATTATGTTCTCGTAGAAGATCATATATGAATAAGCTATTTATATTCATGTTAATATTAATATGCTCGTACATGGGTAAAATAATTTTTCTTTCTAAAGTTCTAATTTTTAATATTAAATGTAATTTTAAAAATATTTATTTGCATTTTTATTGAAATAACAATGTAATTTAAAATAAAACATTTATCTCAATTTTTATTAGTCCTTGGTGGTTTATCACATATGGTATGTGACAGGTTAATCTGATGCGTACAAGTTTTATGAAATGCTTGGATATATTATTTACCAATTGTTGATTGCGTGTTTATGTGTATTTGATATTGAATTCATTTGGACCAATGAAAGGATGGAGTTCAATAATAACCATTTTCTTTTTATTATCATCCCATCTTATCATCCTAACAATGGAAATTGCCCTCCATCAAGAGGGCCAAGCGTTGCTCGCTTTGAAAGAAACTCTTGGCAATGGAAATAGAAGGACTTTGTTGGATTCCTGGGATCCCCAACATGAAAATACTTGTAAGTGGGTCAATGTGATTTTCTCTCTGCATCATAAAACATACCAATTGCAAGCAATGCTCTTTCTTAGTTTGTAGTTCTTGGTTTTATTCGATCACTCGTTATTTCTTCAACGAATTTGATTGGAAGTATTCCGACAGAGATTGGAGGTTACAAGAGCTTATATATTTTGGATCTAAGTGGGAATAGATTGATAGGAAATATTCATGTAGAATATTCTAAGTTCAATAACTTGAAATCTCTTATTCTCAATTCTAACCATAACTTGAAATCTCTTATTCTCAATTCTAACCAGCTGAAGGGGGTATTTCAGCTGAGATTGAAAGTTGTCATAATCTTGTGAATCTTCTTGTTTTCAATAATTAGCTAAGAGGCATAATTCCAATAGAACTCGACAGTTTGGAAAATTTGGAGGTCTTTAGAGAAGGCGATAATGAAAATATTGATAGAACATTACTCGCGTAGGATAAAGAACAACTTAAACGCCCAGTATTTTTGGAGGGTTTTATAATAAGAATCTTGTCTAAAAATTGCAAAAATTACAAATATGCAATTCCAACAATAATAAATATGCAATCTAGACTAAATGACGGATTTTGGAACTACCCAAATTATCCAAATTGTACAATAAAAATTGTGATATGAGCAATCGTTACTCTATTAGATTGTGGCTAAAGGGGGCATTTTGGTTGTTACATATACAACTCTCAGATTATTAGATGAATTAAGCAACTGTACAAATATTGTGACATTGGGATTAGTAGAGATTAATATCTCTAAAAAAATTCCTTCATCGTTTGGATATCTAAAAAAGATTCAAGCTCTAGCAATATATATTGTTTTCCTCTTTGGAACAATATCGACATAATTGGGAAACAGTTATGAACTTGTGAATTTGTATCTCTATGAAAATAATTTCTTTGGATCGATTCCTGGAGAGATCGGGAAGCTATAAAATCTTGAAATCCTCCTTCTTTGGAAAAATGAATTAGTTGGCGGCATATGCACAGAACTCGGTAGTTGTAATTTTTTGATGGTTGTGTATTTTTCAATTAATAGCTTGTCAGGTTGCATTCCTAGGTCTTTTTGAATTTTGAAGAATTTAAGTCAACTTCAAATGTCTGATAACAAAATATCTTGTTCAATTCTTGTAGTTCTTGCTTAAACAAATGAATTACTTAGCTCCAACTGGATAATAACCAGCTTTCGGGCAAAATGTATACTCAGATAGGGGGATTAAAGAAATTAACGGTGTTGTTTCTATGGAAAAATAAACTGGAAGGGCCCTTCTTTTAAGTCTAGGTAGTTGTGATCATCTATAGGATTTGGATATTTCTCCCAATCAGTTAACTAGAAGCATTCATGCAAGTTATTTATGCCTTCAAATTCAATCCACTCGATTTCTAATGACTCATTTTCTCTCCTCTATATTATAGAAACACTTATTTCCTTTGTTTTCCAATGAAAAATAGGAAGTCGTAGTTCCCAGTCAATGGTTGTTACAAAAGGAGAGGCACCTGTGCATGCACCGACAACTGCATCTGCTACAATACTTCACTCTCGACATGGAGGAATCTGAAACCATGAAGGAGGAAGTACAAAGACGTGAAAAGTCACTAAAGTAAAATTATAATCATGGTCATCCAAGTAGTATGATCAATGTGGATGTCCACATCCTTTAGCCTTCCTCCAAAGTATAAAGCTGTTGTGTTTCCAAACTCAAAGTCTCTCAGAATAATTCCCTACAAGAGATTAAGCTCAAACTCAAATAATCCATCGATAATAATGAATTGGATGGAAACGTTTTCCTATGGGGATAACCTCTCCTTCACACCATAGAAGATGAGAGAAATGGTGTTCTTCTATTGAAGTTTCTCCAACCAAGATATTTCAAGGTCTCTGGAACCTTTACGATGTTGAAGAACATAATTCTAAGGAGGAAATGCTTTGGAACCAACAATATTTTGGAGGAGCATCTTTGTGGTCAATGGGATGGTGTGGATTACATGCACGCTCATGACAAGGAAGGTCATCCCTTGTGTTACAATGCTTATGGATTTTTTTAAGATGAGGACCTTTACAACATAACATTTGGAGATGGTGACTAATTTGACAGGTTTTTGTGGTGGAGGATTCAATTAATAGAAAAGGGGATCTAGAATCTTATCCTAAAGCATGAAGGAATAAATTGCATGGTTCCTCTAATCTTAAGAATTCTTCTAGACTTTCAAAAATTTGGGGTTTGCAACAATCTATCAAAAAAACTTTGATAGTTTGTGAAGACATTTATATAGCATTTGTTGCTATGAAGGTGAAAATACAATAGACCCCTCTAACCCCCAATAGACCCGTCTAACCCCGAAGGAGTTTGGTAGGCCCCTCCATGTTGTCAAGCTTGAGTTTACACATTTTTAGATCAAATATTTGACACATTAGATAGGTATGTGATGAGGGTCTATGATACATGGGTGTTAGATAGATGGGTATATGTTACTGTGCATGTGTAAGCATTGCATCCTCTACATTCAATGTAGGGTTAGACACATGAAGAGTTTAATGGATCATCCTCATCTCTACTTGGATTGTAGAATACATTTAGATTCCTGGATTGTAGAATGCTCTTACCTTCTATAGTGGAATTGTGTATCATTTCATTTATTATTCACAGTATCTCTTTTGAGATTTAATTTAATTTTTATTTTTAAAAAACAATTTCATGTTTTCATTTTGGGATTCCATGTATAACCCAAGCAAAGTGCTTACACAGAATCCAAATGTATTGACAATCAAACTTGGACTTATAGTAAACCTTTACACATTTACTACTAAATCACAACCCAACCAACCAATTTTGGGAGGCCTAAAATACAATTTGATATGGGTTAAATCCATAATATATGTACACACATGTGATGACTTTACAAACCCATAAGTTAAACCCTTATATATTTGATTTTTTATGTTATGATGTAAAATTTGAAACACAGATTCATGTAATCTAAACATTGCTTCCTAGTCTAAGAACACCCCATCCATGTAGTAGAAAGAACATGTTTTCTTAATATTAAGAATCTCCTAAAAACATTTTATATTTTGTATAAATAACAATTTTTCCAAACATAAATCTCATATTTTTTTTGAAATGTTATCCACCCCTTGTTTATAATTACTATTTTCATTTTATCTTGTGTATATTTACCATTGTTAAATTTTCTAGAAATAAAAGTGAATTATAAATTCCACATAATTTTCTCCATATCTTCAGTTTTTCCATACATTAAAATGTATGACTGCATCATCCACCAATCCATATACAACTTTATATACATTAAAATAATTTTTAGTTTGAGAGAGTTAAAATAATTTTTAGTTTGAGAGAGTATTTTTACAGAATTCGTATGTTCAAACTATTAAATGGTTTTCTCATGGAAGTACTTTTTGCTTGATGTACATAGTATTTGTGCACCTTGTATGTCTTGTGGCTTTATCATTCTATTTAATCATGCCAAATCTTGTCATTTGGCTTAGAAATCACAAAAAATACAAGCTATTTTTATTGAGCAATAAGCAATGCTTTTGCACTTATGTTTATCTCTAGACTTTTTTTGCTTCTTGTTGAATTCATGGTCAACAATAGCATGTATATTTATGGACATATATTTGTGAATGCATGAAGGTGGTATATAGTGTTCTTCACATGATATATCCATTTTTAACAAAAGAAGCTAAGAGCAATTTTGTTGTCACAAGTCTTACCAGAGTGCAAGAGACCTTGTTCAAGTATACATTGCTACTTCGCTTACATTGCAGTAGAAAAGTTGGTTTGATTATAATATCCTAAAAGGGAAATAGTCACATTTTATCATAATTTAGAGGCTATTCTTTCATAGGTACATTTTACAAGAGTATGTGCCAGTATAGTATGGATGTTTGAGCAAAGAGGATGATACAATATTCTCTACAACAATAGGGAGGATTTTAAAGATATTAATCAAAGCAAGGTTGAAACAGATTATCGACATCCTAGCCACACAGGTAATGTTTTGTTGTAATCTTCTTTAATTTTGAATGTGAAGCATTAAAAGGAATAAATATTTTTCACAATAAATATTTCTCACACAAAATGTGGATGGAAAATATATACATCTAAATGCTCCGGGATAATTCAAGAGTCAAAGTGTTACATATTTTTTAATGTTAAATTCTTTCTTCCACCACAACACTAGTTTTTACATTGAGTTTGTGTATAAGTTAAATTTTTACACTTATTTCCTTTTAGAAATCAACAAGCTCTGCACTTCTTGTGGTTATGTTTTATCATCTCTACATTGTTTTCTTCCCTTGATCTTAGCAGTTATCCATGTTGAACTAAGATTTCAAAGCAAGAGTGCCTTAGTTAACCGATGTAACCACTCATGGGATTTTTTGGTTGATTTAGTGTTCCCTTATTGAACTCACAGGTTGGATCCACACTAGTTTGGGATATAACAACTTTGGGATGGGAAGTGATGTACAGGGAAGATTTTGTCCCAAGTATAGAAGGAAATTACCCTGGCTTTATATAATAAATGAATAAAATGGTCGCTGAGAAGTGTCACTATGCAACTCCTTCAAAATTCGTAAGTAGGGAAAAGTGACATTGATGATTGAGAACACTTTATCAAAGAAGAAGAGAGTTGTTTACAGAACGAAATTTAAGAGTGATTAGTAACAAAATCCATGAAGTTATTTATCTTACTTGTTTCTTTCTTGTACCCCGTGGGAAAAAATGCAAGCCTGCGATTAAGATTACAATTTCATATTTGACAATGTTCCCAGACATGTTATGATTATTGTCATCTCATTTGTTGGCAGTTTATTTTTATGTTATGTTTGATTTGTCATAATTTTATGCTAAATTTAGAAGTAATTTTTCGGATGAAAGTGTTGTAGTTTTTGCTTTGTACACTTACAAGAGAAGTAAACATGCTAGTTATTGGGAGAGATGTGTGGTGATCATCATCACCAATCAAACAATTTGTTCATGTAAATTGTCTCTACACTCTCTGTTTTCAATTTGTTATTGGCAATCTGTGTAGGGGATTTGATAGAGATTGCATCTAATCAGTTCTTCATGTATTTCTTTTACTTCTATTGATTATCGGTTTTGTTACATTATTCCATTGAAATTATATGCTTTGAATTGTAAAATCTGTTATTCTCTTTCTGTGTTGATGATTTTCTAGGCATCTGGCATCAATTAAATGAAAAGAAAGGATGGGATAATGATTCTGATTAGATGCTAATTTGAAGGGAACTCAATGAGTTTAATTTGTGACAAACCACATGGGGTGGTGATTAATCACATAATTATAACAGTATATTATCACAACTCTTTGTTGTTAAATGTTTAAAATTGCGGGTTGTGAATTCATTTTGGTATTTCAACATAATATCTACTAGATTATACTTAAATTATTAATTATTGTCTAAAAAATTGAGGCTTAGTGACTACTTAAAATCCAACTAATTGGAGTAATGTCGGTTGAGTACTAGAATAGTTCTCCTTGTGATCTAACAATATATTATCGATTATATGACTGGAAAGAATGGAATTACAATAGTCAAAACATTTTCACATATTTTCTATTTGATGTTCTCTTTCTCTTCCTGTACATTATTAGCATTACCTGATGGCATCGTATTTAAAGTGCATCCATACGGATTTGTTGTTATTCTAATTGCGGGTTGGTTATATTATGTATCTACATCCAATGCAAGGAAGTATATTCCCTCTTGGAATATTCACAATATTCTATTATCCTGCAACTACTTAACTATCCATCCTAATTGTGTTGTTTTCCAGCGAATATACTGTGTACACTCAGTTATGTTTCATTTGATTTTAGAGCACATATACACAATACATAATAGAAGACACGATTTACTATATATGTTCACATTATTTTGTAATGTATAGTTACACAGACATGTATACCAATTTTTTTCTAATTTGGAAAAATTCAGGCTTCCTTAAATTGTGGCGTTTTCATACACTCAACCCTTTATTTAGTAAACCATGTCCTTCTAACAACCTTCCTTGGTATTTATTTCCTAATGTTGAGTCTCCCCTCAACCATGTTGTTGGGGATCTCCATGCAAAATTGTTTAGCAAAGTGTATGATGCTACTTTGCAGCAGGATCGTCAACTTTTTATTCAATATTCATGATCTTGTTCTTCTTGCTAGTCTCATGTTTTTCTTCTTTTTCTTCATCGTGTATTTCTTTTATAGGGTATTTTACCGAGCTTCTACAAAAATTTACTATATGACCATATTTGTGGCAATTGTAGCATTCAAACACTGTTATCATCACAATTCAACACTGTTATCATCATCGATAGAATAAATGGATTATAGATTTTATCAACAACCTTATGAGATCCACAGTCATTACTGGGATCCATGCAGACATCTATATTTCTCACTTGGTTGTTTCTTGCATAAGCTCCACAATTCATAACTTTATGAGCAAAGCAATTGCAAGAATAACAATAAAGATAAAAACAGTTTTGTACCTTAATGCATGACTCCATCTTGGTGGAATACTCTTCTAGTTTCTGGCTTGCAATGAGGAATTTGTCTTTTTGGGGATATCTTGATCTTTTCTCCCATTTCTCTCACATTCTTCAATATGACTGTGGTTCTTTTCTTCACTCATCAGTTGTAAGGGTGTTGAGATAGTTTGATTAATATATCCAAGACCAGATTTGTCAAACAGTTACCATTGGGAGATTAGGATCTTATTTATAACTTAAGTTCTCTTCTTGAATTCTCATTTTTCCTTTGTTGAGTGAGGTTATTTTCTACTTCTTCTTTTAGAGGAAATTTCCATTTCTAATATTTAGATTATTCTTCCTTTTCCTTTAACTAAGCCTTTTGTTCAATGATGATCTTTTCATCTTCCTCAATGATGTGTGCCATCTCTCTTCTTGAATTTTTTGTAGCATATCTTTCATTGTTTGGTTCTCTCTTTTGAACATTGAGAGTTCTTCTTGTACTCTTTTATCTCTTTCAGGGATTTCTCCATTTTTAGCAACCTTGCGTTTCCTTTGATGAGTAGTTCTCAAATTTTATTCAATTTTTTGTGCTTCTTCCATTTGAGTTTAGACTGGTAGTATCAGTTTTGGTAGTATCAGTTTTACCATTAGCTTCATAATGTTCTTCTTTAAGATCTACTGCTTATACAATTTCAAAATCTTCCTTGATTTTAGAGTTTCCAATGTAACTATCTTCTTGTGCCATGAGGAGAGCTTTATCACTTTCATCATATGAGATACAAAATTTACTTTCATAAGGAAACTTGGAAGAACAATTACTTTATCACAAATGAAACACTTACTAAGTACCTTTTCAGAGTTTGTTTCATCTCCATCAACAAGATCTTCATTTGACCTATGCAAACTTTCGTTTGTCTTCCTTGAGGCTACTTATTCTTTTGATGGATCTTTCTTTTCATTATATTCATATTCTTGATCAACATGCTTTTCTTCCATAGCCATGAGGAGGGACTCTTCTAAGTAAGCATTTTGTAGCTTGTCCCAAAGTTTTGTGTCTGATGTACATTGTGTCACTTTGTTCTTCTTAGAATCGGATAGTCCATCTAAGATGGAATTCATTTCCATTGCATTTTTATTCTTAACTCCTCTTTATATATAGTTTTTGGTGGTATTTTTAAGCAGTGTAACCATTCTCAACTGCACCCCAAATGTCAAACCCAAGGGCTTGCATGGATGCCTTCATTCTTATGCTCCATATTAGATAATTTTTTACATTGAACAAAGAGGATATGTCCATTCTGTAATCAAATTACTCACAAGCCGTATCTTCTTGAGATCTTCCTTCGAGTGTTTAAGTTTTTATGAAGTAACCTACTCTACACCTCTCATACCAATTATAACGCAAAGGTGGTGTGTGATAGCGAGATGAAAGCAAAATTTATTTATAAGACATGAAGAGATATACTTATTGTATATTTACTCCATGTGGTACTCGCATTTTTGTTTTAAACATTAGTGATTTAACCATCCCACATGGAATTCTTATTCGATTTTGTAATTATTAATGATTTGACCATCCTAAGCATTAATTGATGAATCTTAATTAAGTGCTTTATAAGAGCATGGATATCAACCAGTGATGTTTGTCTTCACTCCCAATTTGATAATTGAATTGTGAAATGCTATAAGTTTAATTATCTTTGAAAATATACATATTATAAGTTATTTTATCTAAATAAATAATTTCTGTTATTCAATTTTTAATCTTATCTCTTTAAAAATATATTAAATTTGAAAAAGCTAATATCTATATTGCATATAACTATTTTTACAATAGTGTAGTTTATTTCAATTTATGATTAGAAAAACATAGCTTATAGAAAAGCTATCAAGTTCACGTGTATAATTCTAACTTTTAGCAAAGTTCTCAAATATATAATTCAAAATAATTTTGTGTAAGCAAAAATTATAAAAAAGTATTAATAATAACATTAGGAAAGTATATTTGGAACTTTAACATTGAATAAAATAAATGTATAAAATATATACATGTGTATTTTGAATAGTAATAATAATTCATTTATACTAAAATACTATAATGCACTAAAAAATAACTAAGTTTTCTAATACTATATACAAATCTATAGGAGTAATTGTTACAATGTATTTTGTCACCGTGTGAGCATTTTTACTATTTGGCCTCCGATATTCATTTCATGGACTCAGAACCACTTTTTTCCCTTCAGGAACCCAATTTTCCCTATTTTTGTTCTGTAGGCAAGCTTCTTTGCTGCAACTTGCGCATGCACAGGATGTCCCACTATAGCCCGCGTACATTAAGTTAAAATGGTAAATTTTAATAAAAACTCACTTTTTACACCAAAAAGCAGTCATAGGGTGACCTTTGGCCCTTCATGTATCTCGAAACAACTTGATTTGACCTTTCACCTACCTTTGGAAAGCTATATATTGAGCTCTTATGGTACATGGAAGGAAGAGAAAGAGAGAGCATCGAAACTCTATTGGATTTTTTCCATAGCTTGAGTCTATATCCATTGATCCTTGTTGTTGTGAACCTCTTATGTTCACCTACCAAACTCCTTCATAGTTTGATTTTTTCATTTCATGGGGGATTGAAGTGGTGGAGACACAAGTGGAGGGACCTAGTTCTCGGTTTAGATGAGTTGTCGACAAGAGGTTGTATCATGTACTTCTTGTTTTGTTAGTAGGAATACTCATTTTCTTGTCCAATTGATGTTATGAATGTTTAATTAACATTGTGTTACATTTGCTTATTATATCATGGACTCCCATGCTATTGTTTATGCTAATATCTTTCACATATTATATGCACTTGCTTGTATTTGTTGTTGTAACCTACCTAGTATTTGAGACATTAAATTATGTTTGTGGAAAAACAATACTTTAACTTTTATTGTAAAGTTTTATATTAATGACCAAGGATGGTCAAGGATGATTGTAAATGAATAATATTATTATTTAATAAATTAAAATAGGAGACACTCACCCAAAGGGACGGTTTAAGAGTGTTCACTGAACCACTAGGAGGAATGGAATCTAGTGTAGAAGGTAATGGACAAGTGGCAGCATCTGCACTCACTTACTAACTGTTGCAGGGTGCAACTTCCATAAAAATGTGGTCATGTTCCCCAAGGATGGTGGAATTGAGCTGATGGCTCATTGAATGCAAAACTGACCCAAAAGACCTAGGCAATAATTATATAGCCATCGGATTTGAGCAGGAGCACACACACATTCTCTGAAGGAGATAAAACGTTTTCCTTGTGGTGTTAGAACTGAGCCCACAAGAGATTCGATGATGGGAAGCTATGTAATGAGTTGCAGCGTAAGATTGTCTTATTCCTACTAAGTGCAGAGGTAGAGCCATGTATGAAAGTCTATATGATTGCTGAAGTACATGAGTATGATATGTATGCAAGTCTTCATGATTTCTGAAGTACATATGAGTGGTTTGTATGCAAGTCTTCTTGATTGTTGAAGTACAACCTGAGTGTCTTGCTTCTACATAGTATCTTCGTTCTAGTGGTTCAGCGAATAGGCTCAGGGATCCAAAAGCAAGTGATCTTGGATGCTTTCTAAAGAAGGTTGGGAGGAACGGTCCTCTTTTGGTGTTTGTCCACCCTATCAGTTAAACAGGTTCTACTTTCTTTATGTTATTTACTTTTAGACTGTTGATGTATTTCTGCAAGCTGTATGTAAATGTTATCATAAGTTTCTAGATGTATCTTAGATATCAGATAGCTCTTAGAGATGATAGATTTCTGAATTGATAAATTATTTCTGTACATTGAATGGATGAATGGATTAGAAAATATAAAATGAATGATTATAAATTTATTCCTGTATTTTTCCTTTCACCATAGGTGATGTACTCTAGTATAGGAAGATGTTTAATTAACATAGATTATAAATGATAGAAAGATTTTAAGTAAAAGAATAAGTCTGTATGTTTTATCAGATATAGATTTCATTATTGTTGCTCCTCTAATAATTATCTGTATACTCAATATATAAATAGTTCATTCATAAACATATTTCCAATGATAACCTAGCAGTAAATTTTATATACAAAACATCATAGGTGTTTGTACAATAATACAACTAATTATCATACTTTGTAAAACTGTTTTTCTAAGAATACCATAGCTAGGAAATACATGATTTCAAGTTTAAACCATAAACATAATTCATATCAAATTTATAGAATTACAACATCATGAAAGTTTGGGAATAACATCTTTGAAAATGTAAATAAACCCTAGCTTAGCAAATACTACGATTTTATGAGAACCTTTTTACATAGACTGAATAATAATCAATAGAAAGCCTTGTCTCATTGATACATAGATAAGTTATAGTCACTTCGACAAAGTATACACATGTAAAATCCTTATATTCATAGATAAACTTTCTTTTCAAAGTATCGTTTCAATAAACAAGTATTGTATATATACAAATCGAAACAAAGTACATAAACCCTAGAAACATAAACATTCTTACAACTGATAAATCAAATTATGAAATCTTCATACAATTAGCATATCAAGTTTAGGGTCAATCTCTATTTATAATTTATAATGATGTCAACTATGTCGAGGGTCAGACCCTATGGACATCAACCTTTATCAAATATCAAATAGTTGAAATACGATAGTAAAAGTAAATTTAGTATTCCATAACTATAGCAAGGATTTGAGACCCGTAACGTCTCAACCTAAGTCTTTGAATATTATGAATTGGGAGTATTATAACCCATGAAGAGTAAATAGTCAACCACGATAGGGTTGATCCCAACACCAACATGTGTAAATTATCATAATATGCAACCACATAAAATAATTATACAGAAAAACCAAATTAGTGTACAGTCAAAACTATTTGAAGTTACACTGCATGTATCAAACATTCAATGATATCGTTGGTCCTAGAATTATTATGTAGATTGTAAATAGTGAAAACCACATTCATTATTTTACAGTCGAAGCCATTGTAGAAATGCAAACAGAGCTCGATGACATCCTTTGGATGCATCGATGCCATCAAATTGAGACAGGTAATAAAGAATGAGAATTCATTTAAAGAATTAAGGGTTCAAGTCTCAAGAGTGAGCTCGCCCAATTTTAAACATTTACACGCTATAATTTTATAAATACCAAACTTAATTACGAAACAGGGTTTAGGGTTTAACCCCATAGAAACAAATTTTTAACCGAGAAACAATATAAACACTTTATTTATATATTCATAACAAAGCTTTGAAGATGGGCTTAGCCCCAAAACAAACGCTCACGACTGCTATCAAACACAGTTAATAAACCATAAAGGAGGTCGAGAGCACCACTTTTAGAACATTCAGAACAAGTATCGAAACCAGTAACCATTGTTTTCATAAAATGAATACAATATAGTGAGCATTTCTTAGGGTTTCCTAAATGGAACCCATAAAAAAATAAAACAAAAGTTCAAAACTTTCCTTTACAAAACAGTGGTCGAAACCCTAGCCTCGACATTTAGCCAGAATTTAATAACAATGCCATCACTAAGAAACGTTATAATAGCTCATGCTCGTAGAAAGAAAATAAAACCACCACTGTAACTAAACATTGCTGATAGAGGTCACCCTCGTGGATGGGCCCGAAGCTTACCGTGGTTTCAAACCACTGGAGTTGCCTTCCTGTAATTCCAAAACTATCACTGAATCCCAAGTGAATACCAGAGGACAGGTAGAACCCTGCCAAACAAGAAAGCGAGCGGTTAAACCTTGTTTTAAAACAACGTATGACTAACTTTAGATACAAACATAGAAAAGTATCAAATTTGTAGAACCTTGCAAACTATAAACATACGTTAAAAACTTAAAGGATAGAAGTTTACCCTACAGGATTCGAACTCAGGCCGAGAAAAGAACTAAGCAACTGAATTCCCAATGCATGTCTGGAACACCTTAAAGACACCACGAACCAGCACTTACATCATTAAACAACCTCTCCGAGTGGCGCTTTGGTTGCACAATGACCATAGTGGCCGAAAGGGCTCAGTCCTCCACATCAATGCGGGAACAAACAACTAATGCCAAATACTAAAACCCTTAAGCATAGGAATAGGGTTTTCCCTATACGTGGTTCTACTCCCAAGTAAATCACGTGGGTTCATTTATTATATGAACTGTCAACCGCCACCTCTCAAATATAAAATCCACATTACTATAGTTCATGCCATCGTATTTGGAGAGCTCATTACTTTAGCGTCGAATGATTCTTGGAACCCATTTTAATATAGTTCGTAGCACATTGTAAATGATACCATTGGTTTTGCCTAGGAACAACAAATTCTATGGTAAGGACTTAATCAACAAACACATGTAAAATGTAAAATCAACTATAGAAACAATAGTTTATCACTATTATGTTTGAGTAAGAAGTCTCCAAATCCTTAGTTGAGTTTGGACTAAGTTAATAAAATAATCAAACCAATATGAAATAAAGAGGTAGATTATCACTATAGTAATCTCGATCATAATATTAACACTCATTTTATAGAGGCATATTCTCACCTGTAACCTGGATACAATGGCGGCATGCATTAGCGTAAAGCTAAGTAAGCTTCAGGGTGTCACAAGGAAACCCTTCAACAATAAACTACAAGTTAAGTATTAACATTGTAAATATAACTACAATATCATATTACGACATAACGGATAACAATTTAATTATCAAACATCATCATAAGCAATAAATCATCTTATTAATACCAGACAAAAGAAGGTTGTATTTAGTGCTTAAGACCTATTAAATTAGACGATAAATATTTTAGGTTAGTGCCGTTGTTATGATTTGTAGTTAAGCAGTTGAAAAGAAGATTAACATTCCAAAAGTATACTTTCCGCATATTAATTTATAGTATTTATATTACACATAATTTTTTTAAATTTTTTTATGAATTTTGTGGATGTTACATGTGGTATCAGAGCGCAAGTTCAAACACTAGGCCTGAAAGTGGCTCAACTCGTGCAATAGAAAATTTAAACAGAAAAATAAAGTTACTGATTTTTGTTTTAATTTGTTTATGTACAGAACATTTGGTATTTAATTTTCAATTATGGAAGGATTAGAAGAGTCTGCTGACGCCATATCCCAACATAATAATCAAAATAATAACAAACATGAACATGTTAACGAAGAAAACATTTATGTAGAACTAAATGATAATTCATTTAAACATTTATGCATAGTTAAAGATTTAAAAGCTAAAATGAAAACTGTTAAGGAAGAGAATTAAAGAATTTTAAGAACACCAGAAGAACTGAATCAAATTTTACTAGATAAATGTTATAATGACGAAAAAGTCAAAAGAATAGAAATCAATTTTGAATCTAGAACCATGTCCTACCAACATAAAGGTAAGATGTTAAAATTTTCTAATAATGAAAGTAGCTCTTCTTCATAAATTGATGTTAAAATAAATAAAAAGAAACATAAGCAATCTAATAATAGTAGTGAAAGTGACTGCAGACCAAAAAGGAGAAGTTATAAACCATATGAACAAATTTCAGGGGAGTTCAAGAAGATAAAACCCCCAACATTTAACGGTCAAAGTGAAAAGGGAGAAACAGCTGAAGCATGGTTGTCAGGTATGAAGAAATACTTTCACATTTATGATTATTTAGATTAGCTAAAAGCTAAGATCGCCATTTATAATCTGACTGGGAAAGCAGATATTTGGTGGTAGGATTTAAAAAGAGTAAAAGGTACTACAGAAAGGAGTGTTACTTGGAGAACATTTAAGAAATATTTTAAGAAGAAGTTTATGTCCGAACAATACTACGAAGAAAAAGAAAAAGATTTTTATGATTTAAAATTGGGTTCTATGAACATGAAAGAACTAAGCAGTAAATTCCTAAATCTGTTAAGATATGTACCTTACATTGAGGACAAGAAGCCTAAAATACAAAAATTTATGAGTTGCTTACCTTTAATATAAAATACAGAATTGAGTATGACAACCCTAAAACTCTTGAGGAAGCTATGAGAAAGGCGAATTTTTATTTTGAACAGAACATAAAAAGAGAAGGTGTATCTAGCTAGAAGAATAATAAACCAAGTAACTTTGAGCAGAGAAGGAAAAATTTTAAATTTAATAGGAATGTTGGAAATAACAAGCGAAATTTCACTAACGTAAATTTTCATGGAAATAATTTTAAAAGTAATGCACCACAGAATTTTATGGCTGCAAGAAACATGCCTAATAACTATGCCAGAAATAATGAACAAAAGGCACCTATAAAATGTTATGAATGTCAAGGACCACATTATTCAATAAACTGTCCTAACAAGAAGAGAAGAACCAACAACATTCATACAGTGCAGCAAGAACCAACAGTTTGTGATTTAGCAAGGGAAATGCCGAGGATCAATTCAGCCTTGGAAAATCGATAGGCTAATCATCAAACTTCAATGGTCAAAATCGAAGGTATGCTACAGAATGGACCTATCTCTATTTTAATTGATCCAGGTGCAAGTTTGAGTTATGTATCACCTAATATAGTAAAAAGCTATAAATTGAAAGTCGAAAAGTTTGATAAGTCTTGGCTGGTTCAATTAGCTACAGGAACCAAAACAAAGGTAGTTGATTTTGTTAAAAATTGTGATTTGGTTATGAGTCAGTTAAAGATGCAAGTAAAGCTGAATGTATTACCGTTAGGGTCTTATGATGTCTTAATCAAAATGGATTGGTTGGAGAAGCATAGGGTAGTTCTGAATTGTTTTGAAAAGGCATTTACATGCTTAAATGATAAAGGAGAAACAAAAATAGTAAAAGCAATCCATAAAAAAATTTCAGTTAGACAGATTTATGTTTTGCAAGTGAAAAAGGTTGTATGAAAATGATGTAAAATGTTTGATGTAAATGTGATTAATGATGAACACACAACTAAAGAAGATAAGTTAAAGCTTGAAGACATACCGATCCTAAGAAACTTTTTAGATGCATTCCTGGAAGAAATTCGAAGATTACCTCTGAAAATAAATTAGACTTCACCATTGAGTGAGTACCGGGTGCGGTACCAAACTCAAAAGCTCCTTACCGGATGAACATCCTAGAGCTTAACGAATAAAAATCACAGTTAAAAGAACTATTTGATGAAAATTACATAAGACCAAGCATGTCTCCTTGGGTAGCACTGTTGGAATATTCAAACCATCATTTTTATATTTTGCATTCCTGCATGCAAATCTGCATGTTGCATGTTTTTTCATTCCACTACATGCATCCAATCATCATAATGGTTGTCTCCCTAGTACCTAGAGCTTGCTTCTAGCTCTCCAGATCCTGCCTTTAGCCCCCATTTGGACTCCTACTTACCTAAAGCACCCTCCTTGACCTTTCTACATGCCAAGTGCACCTTTACTCACCTACCACAGTCAGTTAGTGCGCCTTTCACTACAAGATTTGAACCCAAAATCTAACGACATCCGACGAAAAGGTCTTTGTCAATATAGGATTTCACCTTCAAAATTCTAAAACTTGATGGATTTTTTTAAATTGATAGAAGGGTACGTTGGATATCCGACGACCCTTGGATATCCGACAAGCTCCGCTGAATGGTGACGAGTGGCCTATAATATCCAACCTAATATTAAGCCTGTTGGTGTCAGATATCCGATGATATATTATGTTCCTGGATGTCAGATAATCGATGTCATGTGATACCCGAAAATGTCGGATATCTGACAACAGTTCATGCCCTAGCATGTTGGATATCCGATATCTACTCTCCAATGGTAACTAAGTTTAGGTCATTGGATATCTGACGAAAGGTTATATTTTAAAACCTATAAATTTCAAAACATTCCAACATGTTTGCTATACAAGCGACGGTTGACGGAAGTTTTTTATTCGGCAGACTGTTTTTTCGGCATACTATTTTTCATTATTTCCATCGTTTTTGTGATTAAAGCGAGGGAAGTGTGGAGCTTTATTTTCTAAGATCGATAATCTTCACTCAAGCTCTTTATGAGAAAATATCAACTAGCAATGTTCCTGATCTAGACGAACAAAATCAACAATTGCTTGCTAGATGGTGGGAAGGAGTGAAAAGAAGGGGTGATGGGAAATTCTATTGTCCAATAGTCAATGCATGGGCTTTATGAGGAGAAGAATTTTGATCACAACAGCCAGAAAACAATGTAGGGAACATGGACATGCTAAGGGGGGACATGAATATCGTCCATTTGTAAGTTTTGCATTATATATGTTTTTATTTTGATTGTTTTTGTAAATGTATGTATTAATTTAATATTTCTTATAATAACTTTTATCTATCGATGGTTTCAATAGATGGAGACTAACATGGACAATAAATATTATTTTAATATTTAATATTTGTGACACTTTCCATGATAATAGAAATAACGACTATAGTGGCATGTTGTTTCTCTTCTATTTTCTCTATAGAAACCATAGCATCGTTTATCTTACCTTAGTGGACAGTATGGGAAAATTTGAGTTATATTTCAGTAGCTTTGCTCAGTAATTGGGTCAATTTTTATTTGTCCTGGATAGTTTGGATGCACCTATTTGACCAATAGTACAATTGGCCGTTGCTCTTTTCATCCGTAAAGTAGTGACTAGACCCTTTTTGTTTCCCCTTTTTATCTAACTGTAGAGACCACTCATGAAAAGAGTCATTTTTAACCTGTTATTTTTAGTTTTTCTTGTATTTTTCTCTTCTTGTTTGTATTACACTCAAAGTTAATAATAAAGAGTAGTTGATTGATCTATTTGATTGATTGCATGTTTTGTTTACCAAGAAAAATCAGAGCACCTCGCTTCTATCAATGAAAAAACAAAACATCAACATTATAGTGATTGTTTTGTTGATTATATAATATTCTCTATTAACCATACAAAATTTGTTACATTTTAAATGCATCACAAATTTTTTTACATTTTGCGTTTGAAATTTTTACATTTTTTGTTTGAATTTTTTATATTAACTTTTATCTATTGATGGTTTCATGTAATTATAAAGTAAATACATCCAATGGCATATCGTCCGGATGAGGTGCTTCGAGAACAAGTACCGGAGGAACATGGAGCTATGAATAATGGAGAACAAGTTAATGGCCATATTGGAGAAGATGATCATACTGATAACATACTTGAAGATGATGGTACAAATACTTTGATCCATAATTCATTTAATGTTAGAATGGATGATGATGATGATGATGATCATTTTGATCATATTCATGATATACCTCTTCTTGAGAAGGCATATGAACCCCTTTATGACGGCTCCAACACAAATATTCTCTTTGGTATATTGTTGATAATGAACTTGAAGGTTATGAATGGTATTTCAAACATATCGGTCACATGGATGTTAAGGTATGTAATATATTCCATCACAGAATATATATGATCATGTAATAATTTTATTGTTAATTCATAAGTCAAATTAATATGTATGAAATGTGCTTCATTAATATTATTTCTTTATATATTATATTAACTAGATTTTTATTTTAATTTGTTGTAGCATGATAGGTGAATATTTGTTACCATTGTCAAATATTTTACCTCGCACATATCAAGATTTATCTGGCATCATGAAAGAAATTGGAATACAGTATGAAGCAATTCATGCATGCCCCAATGACCATGTTCTATATTATAATCAGCACGAATTTGCAACAGAATGTTCGGAATGTCATATCAGTAGATATCGAACAGATCAAGTAACAAAAAAGGTGCCTCGTAAGGTTCTTCATTATATTCCCATTATTCCAAGTTTGCAACGATTGTTCAGGTGCAAAAACATAGCGCAGTTTATGGATTACCATGCATAGAACATAAGTAAAGATGACATTATTCGAAAGCCTGTAGATGGGTCTGCATTTAAAGATATGGAGGAAAAATGGCATCACTTTAAAGAAGAACATCGTAATCTTAGGATTTCTTTGGCAGCAAATGGCGTCAATCCATTTGCAGAGATGAGATCCATTTACTCGGTGTGGCCTATTTTTGTTATCAACAATGACATTCATCCATGGTTGTCAATAAAGAGGGAGCACATAATGTTGTCGATGATTGTTCCAGGTATATTGTGTCCACAACTTTTTTTTTAATGTAGTGGCATCCCATTTGTCGTATTTTGTCGCATACTGTCATATATATATTTATTGTTTTTCTCTTGTGCAATATGGCTTATATATCTAAATGGTACATCTCATTTTTTTTTTATATGTTCAAATCAATCAGGTAAGTACCAAGTCAAAGATATGAATGTCTATATCGAACCTCTTATTGATGAGATACTAAAGTTATTGAATGGCATCACTATGTATGATGTATCTAGACCAATACGAAAAATGAAATTTCAATTCATGCAATGCTTGTATGGACAATACATGATGCCCGAGGGTTAACCCATATTTGCGGTATGTAATTATAAGCTCCACTTTATTTGCATTTAATTTTATGAACTAGTTAATATAGTACTACGCATGCATGCTTTTCTAAATAATCCAGTCATTTTGTATATAATTATAATTGACATAGATATTCCATCTATTTATGTAGGCCTTGAGACAAAGGGAAAATTTGCATGTCCAGTTTGTGGTCCTAAGATCAAATCTCGTCATTCAAAAATATTAGGAAAGGAAGTGTTTGATGAGTATAGGCACTTCCTCTCTAAGAATCACAAGTATTGAACTACCAAAAAACATCCGTTCAATGGAAACCAAGAGACTGCATTAAAACCGCAGAGAATGACACCTCACCTATGGAAGTTGCAATATAATAGAAAACATCAAGGTATGTATGAATCATCGTATATGAAATGTTATATTGTATTTTTATTGTGTGTTGTTTACTGTAATTGACATTGATTTATGTAATTTCTTTATAAACAACTATTCATGATTATCGTTCATGTCATCATGAAGGCATTAATCGGCTTCCACGAGGAATGAAAAATTCTTAGACAGTTTAGTAGGTTGCCATACAATGAGCACCTACAAGTTTCTCCTATGTTTGATACAGTGCATATCAAAAAGAATGTGACTGAAACATTATGGCGAATATTGGATGGAAGGAGTGAGAAAGAAAAAAATGTCAAAATTTGCAAAGACATTCAAGAAGGAAACCATGCAATGAAAGATGCCATTCAATTTCATAGAAATGGAGAAAAAATTAATATAAACTCACTTCCATGGATGTTAACGGACCAACAAAGTAATGATGCAAAAGAAGTCATGTGAAAAATTAAATTTCCCACCGGATTTTGTGCGAACATGAAGAATATCATAACAAAGAAAGGTGATTTTACAGGGGTGAAAATGCACGATTGGCATGTCTTCATGAAGGTAATTATTATGGTATGGCATTTAATTTTTTATTTTTTTCTATTCTAGTGAATATGTTTGGTATTTTTGTTTCTCTACTCTTTGTTTAAAAAATGAAACGATTTCTATAATTTTACAGTTTGTTCTACCTCTCTCTCTCCTGGACAACTTCGACAACAATGTCAAACAAGTAATATATAATCTCAGGAAATACATGAGGTAAGTGGCGATTTTTTGCATGCAATTAGTGTTTGTTTAATTCATTGTAGAACTTATATTTGATATTTGTTCTCTAATTCATGTTATGTAATATAATGTTTTTTTCCTTTAATCTCATGATCATTGGGTTGTCATGTCACTTGTATATGGTTGTCATCTAAATAATTCCATAAAGAAGATATAAAGTATTGGAGGAGAGAAGTTCCTCGTCTGATCTGTGAAATGCAGAAGCATCTACCTTCGGCATTTTTCAATGCACAGAAACACTACCTCATACACCAAGTTGAGGAGATTGAATTGTGTGGACCTGCACACTCAAGGTCCATGTTGATGGTTGAGAGGCACTTGAAATTTATGAAGGGTTTGGTCAGACAACAAACATATGCTGAGGATTCTATGATAGAGGGATGGATATATGATATACCAAAACATGTTCTATATTAGTGAATATCTTCCTATATTAGCGCCAAAGCTCAATTTACGTTGCATTTGTGATCCAAACTCCAATAAATATTTCTAAGGGGAGTACTCGAAGGGGAAAGGTAGATCGAGGAAGGTGAAAGGTAATATAACACATTTGACTGTTGATTTTTATATATATATATCATACATATTCTATTTTTATATTCAATATTTTGCATCCATTTAGAGTGTAATACACTTTGTTAAGTGACTATACATTTGTATTGAATTTTTATTTTATTGTCATTAAACAATTGGTCGAGAGTGGGATGCAATTCATTTATACATTGCAAACAATCTTGATTGGATGAAGATATGGATTGAACGATGTGAACAATATGGTCATGGAATATCATGGGAAGGTGTGGCTTCATTGGTTAAAGCTGCACATCGCAATGGAGATACCAATCTAACACAAAGGGAAATCAATTTAGCATATGGTTTAAAAGACAAGTAGGTAATCATATTAATCAACCACACTATTAATTTTTTTTTTGCAAACATATTGTCGTTGTACACGCTTATTTTTTTCCCTATATGGAATTATAAACATGCACTAGTTAATCATAAATATTGGATCATTATGTAATATTTTCCTGTATGGCTTGTTGTAGGTAAAACACCATGATGCTATGTGGTGCAATGGCTGTAGATGCTGCATCAAAACATGGGATGAAATGAAGAAAACATCAGATTGTGGGATATATGCAGTCTTTGAGGTGACCAATGTTTCCTCTAGAAGTGATAGACATCCAAAACTCTATGAAAATCGATACTATGGTTATCTGGAAGACATTCTTCAGTGTGACTTTAAATCCTTTAAGGTATTTTTGTTTGTTTTCAAATGGTACAGGTGTCGATTGAATCAATGTGATCCCGATAAAACAATTATTGAACATGATAATGGATTTACCATGGTAAATACAAGGTTGTTTGAGCCAAGAACGAAGCCCTATGTTCTTCCAACCCAATGTGAACATGTATTTTACTCTGAGGTTCCAGGTAGAGTGGGTTGGTCATTTGCTGTGACACATGATCCAAGGGGAAGGCCGATAAAGTATAATGTAGATGAAGGTAATGAAGACGTTCTCGAAGAACAAGAGGTCATTAAAGATGATCATGATCAACATGAGTTAGATGATCATGTTCCAGAAGAAGATGTCAAAGAATTAGTTGAATCGGATGATGTATCAGACAATATCCATGAAGATGATATTAATGATGACATGATGATTGTAACTAACATTGATGATGATGATGATGATATGGCCAATCCTTACAATGTTGAATATGGATCATCGGATGATACAGATGATTACTCGGATGAAGAATATGATGAAGTCCATTGAAGTGTACGAGGTATGCAATAATATATCTACTCTACATATTTTGATTCAATATTGCGATAGAAATATTGAATTTTATTGTCGATACATATAATAAATTAACTGTTTCTTAGTGTTTTTTCCATTTTCCTATATGTTATAATTATAAACCTTGCTTGTTATATGGTATGAAAAAAAACACATTTAATGTTTTTGTACATAGATATTTTTGTCGAGTTATGGGAAATTGAGAGTGATGTGAGGGGGGTGAGGGGCCATAAGAGATTCCACCTTCACGTGGTTGGCCCTGTTTAGTAGGGAATATTAAATTATTCTTGAAATAGAGAGAATCTTAGTAAGGAAATGCACAATTATCATGCTAACCCAAATGGCATGCTTGATCATGACCATCATCTTCATCATGATCTTCATCATTGTATGATATCCGACACAACTACCTAGAAAGACCAACGACGTTTGTCATCGGTGGTTTAGCGAGCTCGTCATATTATTTTGAATTCAGAAGTCTGATATCCGATGCCTCTTGTCGTCGGTAGTATGGCGAGGTTGTCGGATTCAACATCATCATCATATTCATATTTATCATCATCATCATCATAATCATCATCATCATCATCATCATCATCATCATCATCATCATCATCACTATCATCATCATCATCATCGTCATCCTCATCCTCATCATCATAATAATAATCATCATCATCATCATCATTTCTCGATTTCTACCATCGAGGATAATATATTTTCCCAAGTTGTTTACCATCAAATTTTTTTTCATGGGGCCAACGTTGAATTTTTTTAAATATGTGCTGGATTGTACTGAAATTTGGCATGGTTAGACTAGACGCATGCCTTGACGGCGTACTAGGAGGGTTTCCGGACTCAAACATTACTGAAACTAACCATTGCATTATAAAAAACCATACCTATAGATTAAATAATGTGATACATGGGACCAATGTTGAAATTTTTTAAATATGTGCTGGCTTGGACTGAAATTTCGCATGGTTAGACTAGACACATGCATTGATGGTGTGGGAGGGTTTCCAGACTCAAACATGGCTGGAACCAACCATTGCATAATAAAAAACCATACCTATATATTAAATAATGTGATACATGGGGCCAACATTGATCTTTTTAAATATGTGCTGGCTTGTATTAAAATTTGGCATAGTTAGACTAGACACATGCATTGATGTTGTGGGAGGGTTTCCAAAATCATCATCATCATCGTCATCAAGATCATCATCATCGTTTTCACCACCACCACCACCACCACCACCACCACCACATTCATGATCATGATCACCGTCATCATCATCATCATCATCATCATCATATTCATCATCATCATCATCATCATCTTCATAATCATCATCATCATCATCATCATCATCATCATCATCATCACCACCACCACCATCATCATCATCATCATCATCGCCATCTTCATCATCATCACCATCATCATCCTCATCATCCTCATCCTCATCATCATCATCGTCATCATCATCGTCATCATCATCGTCATCATCATCATCATCTTCATCATCATCATCATCATCATCATCGTCATATTCATAATTATCTTCATCATCATCCTCATCTTCATCATCATGATCATCATTCTTATTGTGTTACACATTTTAAAATGAAAAACTTTAGCTCTTCCTAAAAAATATTTTTTTTTGCTTAATAATACAAAACACATATTCTTATTGTGTTACAAATTTTAATAATGTGTGTGTGTCTATATATGGTTGCTTAGAGTTGGGTGAGAGTCAATGATGTGACTTGTGCAATGTGGGAACAAGAGATATGTGAACCAATTTTCCTAGGAGAAGAGGACATCACTACTCACACTTTTATCTATGCTTTTGTCTTATAGGTGTGTTAATGAATCTACAGAAGGAGCACGTGATTATCTTTATACATGGGACATGCTTATGGAAAGCACATGAGTTTGAATTATGATATTCTTGCATCAAACCAAGTATGCATTGAATGAATGTGCATAAGTAAATTATGTAAATATGTTGTTTTAAATTTTGCAATAAACATGATAAATTAATCTTGTGAGTGAAAATGGGAAAGTGAGGAATTATCTAAGGGAAGATTGATGGCATCATCTACTTCTTGAGAAGAAGAACTGATTAAGTAACATTAGAAGAGTTAATGGAAATCATAAAGGATGTATGTAATGATTACATATATTTTAATTTAAAAAGAGTTAGATAAATTTCCTTTAATTATGCTTTCCTATTTTACTTGTTGTGTTGTGATGACATTTGAATGCATGATACCTAGATAGTACTGGTATAATAAAGGTAGGAACCCTTGAATATATAAAATTTGTTAGAAATCTGCCAATGCATTCATGTGAGAATATATCATGAATAATTTAGTTAAGAGGTGATAACCTTAATGAGTTAGTAATTATACTCATGGTATGAACTTGTATACTGATGAAATTGAATGTCATAGAAAGATTATCTAGTACTCCTGAAGGACTATCGAGCAATGAAAGGAGTTTGAAAAACCCATGTATCTAGCAATGGACAAAGGATTCCATAAATATACATGTTGCGACATCTGCAGTTTCTAACTTCCCTAAAACTTCAACCAATTCAAAGATTCATTGCTTCTCATATACGCTAGATTAATATGTGCTTTCCTTATGGTAAGAAAAGAATCCCTGTGGTATAATATTCAAATATCTCTATGATAACATTTTCTTATAGAAAATAATCCCTTTCTTACTATATCATATTGCCCCAACTATTCAAAACCCAAGCACATCCAATTTGTAAGTGATTGGATTAAATATTGGTCGGGCTATAATCTCATGGGCCTAATGTATAACATAACATAAAATGAGGGTATGAAAGAGTATATAACTTGTGAATGGGTGTAGGATACCATTCGATGAGTGTGCAAAGAGAGACCAACACTTTGAACCCCGTGAATTACCCCCAGCATGCAAAGAGAGACATTCTTGCTGAATTACCGAGCAGATCCACATATGTAACCAAGTACATTGGAATTCCTATTGAGACAGAGGTCTTAAAGGATATTTTGGTCCAAAATTGAGGTGGTAGAGGAAGAGTAGTCAGTGTCTGAACTAGTGGTCACTGAGCATAGCCACATAGGATCCAATGCCTCCAAAATCAGTCAATAAAACCCTCTTCGAACTCATTTAAATCTTTGAGAAGTTGATTTTTGGGGGTTTTAATTTTGTTTGGATTGGGAATTACATTGATTTGGTCTCCATTGAAATCTTTTATTCCTCCACCACCTGACTTCGAGCTTGCATGCTATCATCCATGTATTTTCTAGTGTTGGCATGTCAAAGCCATGCTTTGCTTGGCCATTTGCATTCATAGTTTGAACTTCCTTCTGTTGAGCACACAGAGTAAAATTCTTTATGGTGGAAAGTCTGTGGGTGTGCCATATCTGAAACTCATTACCCTTGTATCAATGGAGCCGAGATCTAACCCGTAACTTTTTTTCTCATGATGAAACTTGTTCCATGCATTGAATATACCTTCTGGACTATCAGTCGAAGGAATACAAAATACCAAGGGTCTGCTCTTCCATTCGCCTTCTGTTATTTCTCATATCTAATCCCATACTTTGCTAGCAACCCTCAAATCAATGGTCTGTGTGTCATGTGTTTTGGTTGGAGATACCCTACGATAGTTTTTTTTAATATTTTGTTGGAAGGTTGTACACAGCCCATGTCACAATTTAAATTTGGTTTTCTATGGGTTCTAGGGGTGACGAACCATACTCCTAGGCAAGTAAGGTTTCCACTCGGTATTGCAGAGGTCACATTTCCCTCAAGCCTCTGAAATTGGCATACACTATGGTGATATCATTCGATTGGATGGAACCTGGTATAGCAGAATCAGGAATTCTATTTCGAGAGTAGTTCAATTGTTGATTCTGGAGCACCCAAGACAACCCCTGGTGTGACTATTTTAGTGTGATGTCTAATCATTCAAATCGTTGTGTGCAATAATGTTGTAGAGTTAAGAATAAGTACAAGGATATGCAAGTGCCATGTTTCAAAAGTCCAAGATAGGGTTTTTGGAAAACATAACCAAGGAATAGGATTTATTAGCTATAGATGCAATAGGTAGTACATGAGGGGATTCCAACCAGGAGGAATAAGTCTTGTAGGATCATTCAGGGAATTTGGTTCGCAAGAAAATCACAAATATTTGAAGAAAAAATTATTCTCTCTTTTCAAGTTCTCTCATAGATCAGGTCCATTTTTTTTAACTATAGAGTACCTACTAAACAATGCAGTTTAAAGCAAATAGAGTTTCTAGAAATTGATAAATCTCAATTCCCATCCATGGGGTTTTTTTTATGTGGCAGTTAAGGGACTCTAGATTATAGTAGTGTAGGTAGAGTTTTGTGTCTATCAGAGGTTCACAATGTAAATTTCAAGGCTGTTCTAATTGAAGCATCAAACAATGTGCTAAATTAAAGGCCTTGATGTTTCTACTACAATGTGGCTGAGAAAAATGTTAAGAAAATACAGAGCTATGGGGACACATAATGGGTCCCTAAAGGTGTCTTGATTATGGAAGATGACAAAGATGGAATTTTTAATAGCTCTTATACAAGGTTCTGTAATATGTTTCTTTGAAAATTGAAAATAATAGACTATCTCTGTTTCTTTTTCTGAACTTGTTAAATAGGGTATGGAGGTAAGCTTTTGTTGATTTTTTTTGTCTTATCATTAGACTATATATGGGATTTATTTTTATTTATAAATGAAATGTAAACAGAGTAGTTTTTAGTAGATCTATGGTTGAATATGGAAAAGCCTTTTAAGGTAAAATAAAAGGTCATGGAAAAATGTATTTGCATTGTGCACATGATCAATGTAATTTCTACTCAAGCTATGAATAGAATCAACATTTTTTTTCTTTAGAAAAAATGTATGAAACTAAGCATAAGTGCAATCAAGACATGAAAATTGTGAATGGAGCATCACTTTAGTGGTCATGTCAATGTATTGGTGAGGTGTATGTTAGGGTTCCATCCTTGTTGGGTTTGATACACCCATATCATGATAACAAAAAGGTATGAGGCCAGGGTCAAATCTTGGGCAACTTTGGTAGAATAAATACCCATCAAAGCTAGCTTCTACTACGTCACATGAAACCCCACAAGGCCCTTGTTCTATGTCATCGGGTGGGGCACAATGACAAATGGGACATGCTAGGGTATCATGTATGACACATATTTTCCATGTGTCAAATCCAATGTCCTACAGTGTCTCAATGTGTTGGATGTGCTAGGCACATAAAGGGAGTACACTGAGGGTTAAAACACCCATAAAAATGTGTTTTCCCTCATTATATTCACTCCCTTAAGAGAAGAGAAAAGGATTAAGAAATGTGAAAGTTAAGGAAAACATTATTTATAGAGGTATTGTTGGACATGTCCCATGTCGGTCGCAAAAATATCAATATCCAGAAGTCTTAGCTCATAAGATAAAGAATGTCGATTCTTTGTAGTGCAGCCACTCAAGGCTTGTTTCTTGAAGCACTTCTAACAAAAAGAATAAAAGAATAAAAAATAATAACACTAGAATTTATAACATGTCAATAATGTATATGAGAAGTCCATGTTGTGGTTTAAGGGTACCTCCATTGAAAACAATAAAAAAATGTTTTTGTAGTTTCTTACTTGGAGGTCACAATTTCCTATAAGCTCTCTCAAAAGAATAGTAAATCCTTAGTGGAGAGAACTTAGTCTCATTTTGCTTCATTGAATTTCAAAACATTGCTCTCATTTTGATTCATTGAGTTTCAAAATATTGCACTCCATTGTGTCTTGTAGACGAATGGCAGCTTCTTGCTAGTACCAGTTTGGGTACTTATCAGAGAAGTTATCTTTTTATTTTTTCTCTTTCCAGTATTCAAGCCAAGACTTTATTATTTCCCAAAATATAACTGATTTACAATTATTTTTGTACTATGCAATAAGTTTGCAGCAGATCCTTTCTAGGGCAAGTTGAAAAAAACTAATATTTTGATAGATTCCATACTCTAGAATAAACATGGAATGGATTTCTTTCAAGAGAAATTTCCCCTTACATATAATGCACAAACAAATATTATTGCTTGTTTTCCATCACAAGGAAAAATATTTGAATCCTTGAAGCTCTTTCAAATGACTCTCAATACATAGTTTCTATCCAACCTCATAGCATAAAAATTTATTTCTAGACATTGCTCAGCATGCTAAACTAAATTTGTTAGGGAAGAAGATTGGTTGCTAGACTCACTTTTTTTTGGATGAGACTAGTTTTTGTGCATAAATCTATAGATCAGAGTGCCTAGAGTGATAATCTTGAACTCTTCCCTACTTTCTACATGGCCTTTAATCTTTTAGATATAATTTGTGGAAGCAATTATTTTCCAAAAGTTCAATGGAGTTGGAATCTAGGGTGTAACCCAGTTCATGTATACTTCCTGAACTTGTGGGAGAACAAGTACAAAAGTATTTATTCTCCAACATTGAAAATATTCTCCTTCATTGAAAATATTCAAGTATCCTTTATTCAATGGTTTACCTTCTCTATTCTTGTTAGCCCTAGCCTTTATCTTCTTCATCATATTCCTGCTGAAATTGAAAATATTTTCCCTGAGAGGAGGTTTCTCTGTTTTGGTACCATTTGTATACAAGTCCCCTGTTGAAGGATTTATGATCATCTTGACTTTGGCATTTCTTTCCATAACTCTGTCATGTGAAGGAGGAAGGTGTATGACACTGGAAACCTTGCAGAGTTCAGCCCAAGATCTCATCAAATGCTAATTTGAGTATCCATCCATTTTCACATCATTGAATGCAATTCCTATTGCAACTCCATATCTAAGCTTGCTAACATGTTTGCTAATAATGTCAAAGTATTAGGAACAAAGGCTACACCTACAAGCATGGTACATCCATATCTAGATCATTTTTTATCCATTGTATCTTTCTCTTGGAACAACTAAGGGTAGAATAAAATTAGAATTAATCACCAATTTTAAGAATCCCAAATCCTTCACTTCCCATAATTACTTCACTACCCAGAATTACTTCATGTCTTATTTTGTGTTGTACATGCTTCTTCACTGCCCCAAATTACTTCTTAAGGTTGAGGTATGCCTAGATGTTCCAAAACTATGCCTAGACTTGTTGATTCAATCCTCAGAATGGACTTAACTTCCTCCAAATATCTAATTACTTAAAGAAATTTGGTTTTCTATGTGTGTACAACCATTGTCTTTCTCATAAACAATTACTTTGCTTCCTTGGGAAATTGTTATGTTCACCATTCTTTCCTCTTTCGCTTCATCTTGGAAGAAGTGAAGAATGTATTCAAGGGAGACCAAGTGTAGGATCACAAGTTTGGATATGAAAGTATGTAAAATAGTGTCAAATAATTTAGATTTAAAAAATATTTCATATATGAAAGTAAAAAGGAGGTTGATGTGTCCAAATTGCAATGTATGTCTTCCCTTTTTCCATCCTTAGTGAGCTTGAAATGAATGTATCTACCAATAAACCACAAACAATGAAATTTCTCTTCTTCCCACTACTTCTAGCTGCAACAAAATAGTTTGTTTTAGTTGCAATGAGGCAGAGCGTGAATGAGTATAATTGATGTCCCCTACTTGCAATGTCCACGCCTCCTCTAAACCCAAGAATTGACTATGTGTAGATCACTTTTTACTATGTATAATAGACTCCTGGTAAGTTGTCACAATGGTTCCATACCAACAAAACAAGGCTGATAATGGAGGGTTTGAAACAAGTTGCAATATCATTAGAATTTTGAAGATAGTCATTGCTTCAGTAAAAAGTATGAGGAATTTTACCTCTTCACACCTTTTTCTACTCCCTCTGTAGAAACATCTTCATTAATATGGTATAAATGCTATAGGTCACAAATAGAAATTAGAAATGTGAATGCTTAAGGTAGAAATTAGAATTATTTAAACCAACCAACTCTAAAAAAAATTGGTTATGTACTTAATCATAAAATCAATATTTGCAACAAAACATAAAATCAATCAATATTTGCTCACAAATCCAAGTGGACTAGATTTCACTCTAATTTCAACATTAAAACTCTGTCATTTCTAAATTTTGATCATGAAATTATATCATGATGACACTTATTGAATCAACAAGTAGACTAAAAAACTCAATTGATAGACCTATGTAGACTCTACACTGAATGCCTGCAATTCTTGAGGATTTCATCTTTTGGTGACTATGCACAATATCACAATGTCATGCTTATGCTTGCTAAGGTTGAAACAATGTCATGCATTTTACTCATTAGAAGTAGAAGAAATTTATTGTTGGATTCATTTAATTTGAAAGAGTAGTTATAGTTTGGAAGAACTTTCTCCTTACCTTAGCTAGCATTCATTGAAAGGAAAGGCTTATTTGATTCATATGCATTTGCATGGTTTGAGTCAATCATCACACCACGAGTTGCACTTCCATCACCCGACTGAGTAATACAACCATTAAAATTTAACTCGCTAACTCAGAACACTTTAACCTCACTTGAGGATAAAAATAATTTGGTAGTTAGGTAGGACACCGGGGATAGGCATCCAAATAATTCCCCCTTGTAATTTTCATCTGAGATATAGTTGTTTTACTCTAGGGTACTAAAATCCTCTAGTATTTCTTCACATGGTCATCGACCAGTTTATGGAGGGGCTTCTCGTTTTTTCGGGGGTAAGCCGTGAGGACAATTTCCAGATGGACTTTGTGGAATCCCGCACTCCACTTAGCTCGTAAGGATATCTATCCATTGTCTTCCCTGTACTCTACTGTATATGTGATACAGGGGCTCAAAGACATAAGTGCCAATTAACCTTCTCCGACATGTCATGAACGAGGTAGCCTAGTAAATTTTCTTCTAGGGCTCTTTTACCAAGGATCCATTTCGGTAGAGGGATATCCTTCCACTTCGGTCTATCATTTCGTATTGTTCGACTTGGATTTCATCACCTTGTGAAGGATACGATTTGTCGAGGTCTCGAACTCCTAGTTAGGAAGTTTGCTTGCTATTTCACCTTTTTAGAGGGTCTTTTTCTTTCCAGTGTTGCTTGTGGGCATTCTGGCCACTTTTGTTTCAGCTCGCTTACTATGACATCGATCCCAGTACAGTTTTTTGAGCTTGCTTTTTTGGCCTGTGCGACTTGTCTTTTCCTAGCTCCCCTTCTGCACGTTCGGTTGATTTAGGGTTTTTGAGTTCTTACACAGTTAGTTACCAATTATTTGATGATGTGTGATGTCCTCTTCTCCTAGGTCTTCGAGATGGTTGAGTTAGATGGTCTTCTCAAGGGACCAGACACCCCTTGATGGAGCCACTAACGCTTGACCTTAGGAGTAGTCTAGAGGACCACATGATCACATCATCCATGTTGATTTTTCGTTTTACTATGATGATGGAATTTTAGGTTATATGGAACACTGGTACATTTGAGAGAGAGAGATGATTGGATGTACCCCACCTTGGTTGATTGTATTTTTGTCCTTTCATTTTGTTGATAATATTTTTGTGGTACCTTGAATTTTACCTTTTGGGTCTTTTACTCATCTTGGGTTATCTTTTGATTTGTACCACCTTTTATGTTTTTGGTCTTGTGGGTACTATGGTAGTTTGTCCACATTTGAGGTACACCCCCTTGTCCAAATTGTTATGAGTCTTTATACCCACATAATACCACCCTCCAAACCTTACTTAGGAAGATTGATTGCTATCATACCTTTTAGAGGTCCTATTTGAGTTGCAAGAGGTAGTTACAAGGATCTATTGCATATAAGATGTAGTTACAAGGAGCTATTGCATATATTTGACATTATTTGACCTTCCATCTCTTTGGCATGTCAAATAACAGGTAGTTACAAGGAGCTATTGCAATATATATTTAACCTTATTTACCTTCCCCACAATGGTTGATTTACTTTTGGTCCTTACACCCTATTGTTTATTGGTCTTGTTGTACCTTGTCCTTTCATTTTTTTGTGGTACCTTTCCTCTTGCCTTTTGGGTCTTTTACTCATCTTGAGTTATCTTTTGATTTGTACCACCTTTTATGTTTTTGGTCTTATGGGTATAACTATGGTAGTTCTTCCACATTTGCGGTAGTACACCCCCTTAGTCCCAAGGGCTATTATTCTTTATACCCACTCTTTTATTTTTGACTTGTACCTTACTAGTTTGTCGTTGTACCCTTTGGTTGGTCCTTCTACCTTACTGGAGATCGTGAGTCTCTTTGGCCTCAGGCTACTAGCTGTCAGCTCATCTTTATTGTGATTGTACTAATCCTTTTGACTTTTATTGACTTTATTTGACTGATCATACCATAGCCCATTCATCTCTCTCTCTTTGGTTTGTACTAACCCTATAATAGGGTCACTTGGTTCCTAGAGTTGTCTGGCCTCTAAGAGGCAGAGTCATTTCCGAAAGTAACTCTTCTGAGTATATTATAGGAAACGTCTACACCCAGGTAATCAAATATGTGTTGGTAAGACTTAAGTGATCAAATATGTGGTAGATAATTTGTATTAAGTAGTTAAGACTTTTCTTGTCAGACAAAATTGTTGGTAATCAAATATGTGTTGGTAAATATTTTTAAGAGTGCTGGAACTCCTCGATTGAACTTATGAGGAAATGTTTTTTGGAGAATAAGTGTCCTGACTATGGGACAACAACAAATATCTATTCAACAACATATGAGATACTATGGGCACTAGATGGGAAAATAATTATAAACCTTCAATTACAAAGTACTATAGTGATGAGTGACTTAATGAAAACCATGCAAATTCCATCATTTAATAGGATATATTAGGACAAATCCATCCTTGAGAGGTGAATAATGGATTTGTAGAGTTTTCCACTAAACTTGAGAGATTTAGATGCTACAACATGATAAGGACATGGGACTAATAAGATATATGATTAATAGGCAACACATGGGGTAGCATACACTCCTTTACAATAATTCATCACAAGGTTCCTTTCTTAGGTTAGATCATCCTTTTGTTACAAGAGGAATTGGTGCACATATGAGAACGTGAACACTTTGAAAAACAACCGCCCTAAATATAAGAGAAAGGTAAAAATGTTATCCATACTGCATGTCATCGATGATAACCTTCTGAATATTATAGAAATAGATGCTTCAAACCTAGGATGGGGAGGAGTTTTAAAGCATGTAAGAAAACCTAAAGAGAGGAAATATTCCAGTTTGCATTAGGAACTTGGAATAAAAATGAGTATAACTATGCCACTATCGATAAAAAAATCCTTCCAGCACTGAGATGCATAGAAAAGTTACATATTCATTTGTTGAACCATGGATTTATCATAAGAATAGATTGCTCTAGTATTCCATTTGTGCTAAACAACACAATAAAAAATGCAACAAAAAACAAAAAGTTTGCAATATGGCAAGCATTGTTTTCCTGTTATAACTATACAGTTGAGCACATTTTTGGGAAAGAAAATAGCATTCCTAACTTTTTAACAAGAGAATATTTGACACAGAAATATGCTATTAATTTTTAATAAGCGATCTTGAAAGCAAGTGATCCTAAAACAAGCGAGCCCCAAGAAAGCAAGCGTAGAAGGTCGAAGCGGAATTCAGTGGGCCCATAACCCACAAGTAAACATGAAAATCTCTGCTTGGACCTATTGATGTATTTGTAACTTCGGAAGATATCCACTTGTATATTACATGTACTACATTTTTACTTTATTGTATCCCCACCGAAGATGTATTATTCCTCCGATTGGAAGTGTCGTCATTTGTATTTGCAAGTGTCACAAGTATTATTGTAAGTGTTGCAACTTATATTTGATGAGTTATTAGACCACCTTGGTGGGGTCAGCCCTGTATGAGTTGTGTGGGTCAAAGGGTTATTAGAAAACCCTAGTGGGGTCATCCCAGTGACATGTGTATGGGTTATTAGGCTTCCCTAGGAATTCGTCCCAGTTAGAGTAAAAGGAAAGTCAAGTCATTGTATAAATAGAGAGTGTGTCTCTCTCATTCTATTCATTCACTCACTCACTCACTTTGCATTAGTGAGAGAGAGGAGGAGTACATAAAAGTGGAGGAGGAGTAGCTGCTGCAATCATATATCTCTTGGGGTTTGATCTTTGTGATCATTGTATTGGTGCTCATTCTATCTCTAAGGAAGTTGTGGGGTTTTTCACCTTCTTGGTTTTCCCCGGTGAAATGCTTTGTGTCTCTTGTCTCTTGTCTCTTATGTTTGATATGCTGTTCATGTTGTTATTTTAGTTAAGATCCTAGATCATATTGAATTAAATGATGAAAAACTAACATGGTATCAGAGATATCCTGAAGGAAGGCATGGCATGGCATTTATGACACTTGTTGCACTTGCGACAAATTGGAAGCTAGGGCTTGCTATAGTAAAAACCAGTCATCATAGCACTTTCGCTATAAATCAGTTTTGGCAAGGGTTCAAGATCTAAAACTTTTATAGGTCAAATATGAAATTTCCATGTACCTTGTGTCTGAAGGAAAGACTCATATTCATTGTACTTTGGGAGATATGATCCGTACAAGTTAGGGTTTCTGCCTCTTCTAGAATGCAGTCCTAAATAGGTGACCTAGGAAAAAAGGTCATATCTCGGGCTAGGAAGCTCCAAATGGAATTTTGTAAAAAGTGATAGTTAGCGAATTGATTGTAGTTTAACATGTCTAGGTTTGAGAGGCCGAAATTTAAACAGTGACACGTGGCACTCCATACAATTTTGCTATACTGTTTCATCCTATAAATAGGTCACGTTGCAACACTTGACATATCTCTCTCTCAGAGAATCCATTAAAGCTAATATCTATGAGGTTGGAAAGATGACAGGTCATTCTACCATAGGCCAAAATTTCAGACTTTGAGGATTCTAAATTTCAGAGATACATTAGAAACAATATGGCATATAGCTTTGTCCAAACAGAATTAGATTCTGAGCACTTTCATTTTTTGTTTATCACTACTGTGGGAAATTAGGGTTTCGGCAAAAGTTGGAAATTTTGGAATCGGAGACCACGGATGGATGCTCCTCATCAAAATCAAAATTTAGAGACCAAGATCGATGTTTTTGGTTTGGTAGAACCCTGGGATCTATCAAGCCCTAGTTCAGGATTTTGACCAGAAAACTAGAATTTGACAGAAGCTACAGATCTAAAACTTTCAAAGTCAATTTTGAGGGGTCAAATTTTGGAGATTTTAAAATTGAAGTATACCAGCTTGGACAACTTAGCAAGGAACATCTTTTCATCCAATCAGAAGTTTGAAATTCAAAGTTTGAATTTTTAGGGTTTCTCTGACAAAGCCTAATCCAGCTCTAGATCCAGCTTCATCAAATCAAAGTGGATTTGGTTAATCCTAGAAGAGAATGAATTGACACCTGTAGAAGTGAAGAAGTTCTAGTTCCATAGGGAGATGAGGCTAAGGTCTTACATAAGAAGACTACAAGCAGGTATGACTTGAGAAGATATAGGTATGTTTTGAAATCTATTCATGATTAAGTTCATGATATGATTGTCTTCATATTATTGAGGTTAGTACAATCTTGATTAATTTTAGATTCACTGTTCACCTTAGTAAAAGTATGAATGCATGTGAATGATATAATACATTCATTGATTAGGGTTATGACATTTATGATTGTACTAATGCACAATGGTGTTGTATGAGGATGATTTTGTCCGTTAACATAAAAGGTACATCAAGAAAGACAAATCAAGTACTAGATCAAGAACATATGACCATGGTGACATGAAGACAAAGACTCATCTATAGTCATGGATCACATAGAAGCTCTACTTATGAGGTATGCATAATTTGGTTCTACAATGGTTAGCTTATGAGATATGCAGGTTACTAGCACAAGTCATTGAAGAGAACAAGAAGACATTATGTGGGTATGTTAGACATAACTAGCATGCATGATAATCCAGGTATGTTTTCCCTATATCAAGTTAGAATCCTACCTTGTGTTAGGATCTTATATAAGTATACTTGGTATGATTGATAATTCATGAAGTTATAAGTTTGGGCAATCATGGGTTTATGCATATTATGCTTCTTAGTTTGATTAATGATATGACAAACTAGAAGAGTCCTATGATGAAATAAAAATATGCATGAGTAAAAGAAGTCCTCCCTGAAACCTTGAATAATAACGCTTTTGTATTAAGTTATTATGACCATAAATGATTAAGATTATTTAGAATCATAATGTTTTGATAAGTATTGAGATTGTACTAATGCATGTATGATTACGTATGAGATATTGAGGATGACACAATGATGGCACTATTGCACACTTAAGCATGCATAGTGGTCCAAGATGGATAGAATTTCAAAGACATATAATCATGATGATATCATAAAGGAAGAAAAGATCAAGAAGCAAATATTGAGAGGGAGTCCACCCAACAAGCAAACAAAGATAAGTATTTGAATTGTCATTTATTATATATTTGATTACTTAAATGATGTTGTCTAGTCATGTACATGCTTATGTTCCTAGATTTAGGATGTATATTATGCATATTAGAAAATTTACATTAATGAACAAGATACTACTAATATGCAAATAATGGGTAAGTGGCATATGGTACTGTACAACATTCCATTGCTACTTATCTAGAATGAAACCTCTTTGCTAACATGTTGGGAGTTGTGCACACTCTTAACAAATGTTCTGGTAGAGATGGAAGGCATCTAGAAAGTTATGGGATATGGACAAATGTTGTATTGAAGCATTGGCTAAGATAATTGTTAGGATATCTCATAATTCATTTTTGTACTTTGCATGCATCCGCATGCAGTCCAGTCATCAGTTTGATGCCTCCAGCACCTAGTCCCTAGTTAGCCAACACCCGGGAGCCACTTTACACTCTGTTTTAGCCCTTCTAGTCAGGGATCTGCCCACTTCTTACCTACCACTTGAGAAGGGCGCCTTTTCTCACTTACCAATCCAGTTCACTTCAGTTAGCTACCAGTATTTCCTTGATTTGAAGCTAGATTGACTCCTCATTGCTGTTATCACTCTGATTGACCTCCGATGAGACTTGACTACCTATTATGAGTTCAGTTAACTCCTCATGTGCTCTCCATTGAGCCTCCATCCCTACATTAGTGTCACTTACCATCAGTTACACTTATTACAATCAGTTAGACTTAGTTTGCCACATGTCTTATAGTTACTTGTGCATTGATAACCACCACTGACTGATGATGAGGACTCCTAGTTAGAGCCAAGCTATGCCATGCAGTATATTCGAATGACCTCCTTGGCTAATTCTAATTGTTCACTCATTGTGATAGTATTGTATTATAATTCTACCATTCTGGATTATAGAGCACTGATGCATCTCTCTTGCACAGTTTTTACTCCAAATTGTTTTACATCTTTGTGATTGATATTCTTGTTCAATAGATCTGCTGTGACTAATTTTACATGGTATCGGAGCCATTGTAGGGACAATATCTCTCTCCTATAGGTGTTCTACATGAAGAATTGAGTGAATTTGCTCAAAATTACTGAAGTTTTGGCATGCAAAATCTCATGTGCATGCAAAGCAGAAAAATACACTCCAATCCACTGCATAATCTTGAGTTTTCCACATAATTCCTGGATTTGATACATTGGATCCATTCAAGCTTTCTTGATCTCCAATCCCATATGTGATGTAACTCTAAAAGGGTGGATTGTTCGACCTTACTATTCTTGTTTTGATTGTGATTTGCAAATTTATCATCTCCATCAAGTGCATTCGCTATCATTGAGATGGATTCTTCTTCTTCTAAGCTACTTACTCCTTTCAATTATTTTGAATGGAAGAATGACATGGAGATTATGTTGCGCTCAAGAGGGTCCTACAGAGTCACCATGGGCCTCGAAGTTGAGCCCAATACACTCATTGAAAAATCAAAGCACTTCAACAAGTTGGATGAAGCATATGGTCTTCTTTGCCTCAATATTTCCAAGGATCTTCATTTTCACCTCAGTGAATTGACTACTCCAAAGGAAGTGTGGGAGAAACTAGATAAACTTTTCAGAAATCAAGATGACATGCGGTCTTTTCAATTGGAAAACGAATTGATTGCCTTGAATCCTGAGAATTTTGAGACCATCAATGACTTTTTCACAAGATTCAAGCATTTGTCTTTGTAGTTGAAGAACAGTGCTGTTGTTAAAGAGGATAATCAATTGATCCTCTCCATTCTTTCAAATCTTGGTAAATATTTCTCGGTATTTGTCTCTACTTTCAATTTCGGTCGGCTAACTACCCCGAATTGGAAGATGCCTACCTTGAATGCCTTCATTGAGTCCATTATCAAAGAGCGTGATAAGCCAATTCAAATGGGGTCCATAAGCTCCAAATATTCAACCCTCTTTGTTCAAGGATCCAAGAATTCAAATGGAAAAGGAAAGCAAAAGAAAGAGAATCCCAAATTCGAACCAAACAAGCAAAGAGAGAAAGACAAGCAATCGGATGCACCATCCGGTTCAATGAACAAGCAAAAGGGTAAAGAGGGTAAGGAAAAATCTAAATGTTCATATTGAAACCGCAGCTTTCATCCTGAAAGTTCATGGATGAAGAAAATAATAGATCAAATGGCCCTCCTTTTGGAAAAGAATAACATATGTCTTCTCGATGGTGCACAGAAGAAGGATAGAAATGATGATCATGAAAGAGGTCAAGCACTCATGGCAATTGTTTTGAAACCCACCACTCTACTGATAGATTCCGATGCCTCGAATCATATGGCTGCAAATATTGACTCCTTTTCTTCATTTGATCCAAACAGCTCCATCCCCATCCATTTGGGAGATGACTCAAAAATTTCTTCAAAGGGTAAAGGTACCATCCATTTAGAGTATGGAAGTTTTCAGAATGTTCTTTATGTGTCTTCCTTGGCTTCAAATCTAGTTTCTATGTATCAAATGACACACACTGGTGAGCCGAAGCAAGTTACATTCACCCCTAAAAAATTTGAAATTTTTGATATTGAAAGTGGAAGACTTATTGCAGTTGGAAAGGCAAACCACACTGCAAAATACTATGCGATTTCTCACTTTGTGCCGCTTGAAAATCCCACTGCTCTCCTCACTCATGGCAATGAGGTTAGTAGGATTTGGCATGAAAGGTTTGGACATCTTAATTACAAGTATTTGCTATTTTTACAACAAAAATCCATGGTTGATGGTCTTCTGCAACTCCGTTCCTCGAAGGGAATTTGCCTCGATTGCATTGTTGGGAAGCACCCCGAGCACAAGTTCGACCACGGAAAAGCTAACAGAGCTTCTACTATTTTGGGCCTCATACATTCTGATACTAGTTGTCCACTACCAAATATGTCTATGAATAGTTCAAGGTATGCTTTGACATTCATCGATGACTTCTCCCGCTTTACTTGGGTATTTTTTCTCAAAAAGAAGTTATAAGTGCTTGGAAAATTCAAGGATTGTAAGGCTTTTGTTGAGACCGCCACTGAGAGCAATATCAAAGCTCTTATATCTCATAATGGCAGAGACTATATCAAGACTGAGTTGCTGCAACTTTGTGCTGAAATTGAAATTCAGATCCAACATAGAGTTCCCTACACACCCCAGCAGAACGGTGTAGTGGAAAGGAAGAATCAGTCACTGAAAGAGATGGCTACCTGTATGCTTGAGTCAAAAGGTTTGGCTGCAAATATTTGGGCTGAAGTCATAAATTTTGATGCATACATTTAGAACCAAGTTCCACATTTATCCGTGAAAAGTAAAAATCCTTTCGAAGCATTCACTGGTCACAAACCGGATGTGTCCAATTTGAGGGTTTTGGGCTCCACTACATGGGCTCGAATTCCTTCTGATAAGAGAAAAGCTTTGGATCCAAAAAGTATTGAATGCATCCTAATAGTATATGGAGAAGAATAAAAGCCATATAAACTCATGAATATCAAATCCAAAAAGATATTCATAGAGCGAAGTGTGAATTTTGAAGAACCGCTGCCAGATCTGAAACTAGTCAAGGAAAACACTGTCGATCCACAACCTCCACAAGAAGAAGATTCAAGAGAATATGAAGAAAGAATTGGATCTGATATTTCTAATATTTTATCAGAATTTGATGGCCATGACATATCAGGTTCAGAATCCGACCATAATGATCCTCCTCAGTTACCAAAGTGGGCCCAAAACACTCTACAATATGCTGCTCCAAACATTGGAAATCCTGCTAATCCAAGGAGAACAAGAGCATAATTTCAAAGAGCAAGTATGGCTCTTTCATTTTCTGATCTATTATTATCTGATAAATGTTATTTGATGATTGGTTCAGATCCCAAATCATACTATCATGCCCACTGAGATCCACGATAGCAAACCGTCATGGATGAAGAGTACAGTTCTCTTCAAAAGAACAATACATGAGAGCTAGTTTCTCTTCCACTTGGAAGGAAATTAGTTCAATGCAAGTGGATCTACAGCATGAAAGTTGATGCTGATGGATCTATCAGCAAATACAAAGCTATGCTAGTGGGAAAAGGTTTCCCCCAAGTCCAAAAAGTGGACTACACTGATACTTTTGCACCGGTTGCAAAGATAGATTCCATCTTCCTAGTTTTGGCCATTTCTGCATCCAAGCACTGGAAAGTACACCATATGGATGTGAAGAGTGTTTTTCTACATGAAGACCTTGATGAAGAAGTATATACGAAGCATCCAGAAGGATACATATTAGATCCATCATTAGTTTGCAGATTGAAGAAATCTTTGTATGGATTGAAACAGGCCCCAAGAGCTTGGTACGCAAAGATGGACTCCTTCCTTTCTCAGAATTTCAAAAGATGCAAATATGATATGAATGTGTACCTACAACAAGTTAAAGGTAATTTTCTGATTGTTTTACTTTATGTTGATGATCTTCTCATTACTGGTAGCACTCTCCTTACAATTAACAAGCTAAAAACCACTTTAAATCTAGCTTTTGATATGAGTGATTTGGGCTTGCTTAAGCAATTTTTGGGCTTGGAGATAGCTCAAAATTTTTATGGGATAACATTATATCAGAAAAATTATGCTTCAGACCTGCTATTAAAGTTTAATATGGAAGAATGTAAGGCTGCTCCATTTCCGCTCCTCTCAGGACTCAGTCTTGAGGAAGGAAATTCCACACAGCTTGCAGATTGCACTATGTATTGACAGTTGATTGGTTCACTACTCTACTTGACACACTCAAAGCCTGATATTTCATATGCCATGAGTGCTCTATCAAGGCATATGCAGCAGCCCCATGAGCTTCATTTGCGGGAAGCCAAGTGGATCTTGCAGTATGTGCAAGGTACGAGACATTTTGGCATACATTATGCTGCAGATTCTGAGCTAGATTTCATTGGTTTTACTGATTCAGATTGGGTGAGTGATAGCATAGATCGAAAGTCCACTTATGGATATGTTTTCATGATTGTTCATGCCCCTATTTTATGGTCAAGCAAAATTTAGGCATCCATTGCACTTTCGTAGTTTGCAGGATATCTCATCATTCATTTTTGTACTTTGCATGCATCCGCATGTAGTCCAGTCACCAGTTTGATGCCTCCAGCGCCTAGTCCCTAGTCAGCCAGCACCCGAGAGCCACTTTCCACTCTGTTTTATCCCTCCTAGTCAGGGAGGCACCCACTTCTCACCAACCACTTGAGAAGGGTTCCTTTTCTCACCTATCAGTCCAGTTCACTTCAGTTAGCTACCATTCTTTCCTTGATTTGAGGCTAGACTGACTCCTCACTGCTATTATCACTCCGATTGACATCCGATGAGACTTGACTACCTATTATGAGTGTATTTAACTCCTCATGCACCCTCCATTGAGCCTCCATCCCTACATTAGTGCCACTTACCATCAGTTACACTTATTACACTCAGTTAGCTTAGTTTGACACCTGTTTGACAGTTACTTGTGCATTGATGACCACCACTAATTGATGATGAGGACTCCTAGTTGGAGCCAAGCTATGCCATGCAATATATTCGAATGACCTCCTTGGCCAATTCGAATTGCTCACTCATTGTGACAGTATTGTATTATAATTCTACCATTCTGGATTATAGAGCATTGATGAATCTCTCTTGCATAGTTTTTACTCCAAATTGTTTTACATCTTTTTTATTGATATTCTTGTTCAATAGATTTGCTGTGACTAATTTTACAATAATTGCATGACTATATGACATACATTCTTATGTGTAAGAATTTGTTTTTTGAAAAACTATGAGAATTTTCTAATCATGCAATTGAATTTAACATGTAGAAAATATCGTGTACAATCACCTACAAAAGAAGGACAATGACATTTGTTCCAGCGACGAAGTTCAAGAAAACTACTTATTGAAGATATTGAAGAATTTGAAGTTCCCAGGATCAAGGATGCAGTAATGGAAGGATTCCATGATCGAGGAATACCAATTGATCATGAAGAATGATGTTTGGGATATGGTCCCAAGACCAGAAGGAAAGTCTGTTGTGAATTCCAAATAGATCTACAAGATCAAGGATGTTGCAGATAGTAGCATAGAGAAATACAAGGCAAGTGATGAAGTGGAAGATAGACCAGATGAATGTCAAGACAACTTTCTTGAATGGTGTATTCCAATAGGAAGTGGAGTAGCCACCCAGATTTGAGACACATGACAGGGAGTCACATGTGTACAAATTGAAGAAATCCTTGTACGGTTTGAAATAAGCACCCAAGACATGGTACGGCAGGATAGACAACTTCCTGACCAGTTTTGTCTTTACCAAGAGTAAAGTAGATTCCAACCTTTACTACAAGGTTAAGGAAGGAAATCCAATGATAATCCTACTATATGTAGATGACCTGCTTGTGATAGGTGAGATTGGGTTGATTGCCGACATGAAGAGGAAGCTTGCTGCTGAGTTCAAGATGGACTTGGGTATGATACATTACTTTCTAGATATGGAGGTGTGGAAGAGTATAGATGGAATATTCCTTGGACAAGGGAAGTATGCAGCAGAGATCTTCAAACGGTTCGGGATGATGGATTGCAAGGCCATGGCCACACCTATGGCATCGAACCTGAAGCTATTGAGTGATGCTTCATCATAATCAGTTGATGCCACTATGTATCGTCAGATGATTGGGTCCTCGATGTACTTGACGAACATGAGACCAAATATTTTCTTTGCGGTGAACACCTTGAGCCAGTTCTCGATGGATCCTATACATGTTCACCTGAATACTGTAAAGCATATTCTAATGTACCTGAAGGGTGCGGTTGATTATGGGCTCAAGTATGATGAGAATCAAAATTTTAACCTAGAGGGTTATGTTGATCAGATTGGGTAGGCAGTGCTGCAGATAGGAAGAGCACATCAGGGTGCTGCTTCAGTATGGGATCAGGTGTGATCTCTTGGTTTAGCAGGAATCAATCCTACGTAGCACTGAATACAGCCGAAGCAGAGTATGTCCTATCTTGTTCGGCTAGTTGTGAGGAGGTATGGATAAGGAAGCTATTGTCTGATTTATTTGATCTCTAGTTGGATGCTACTTGTATCTATTGTGAGAACCAGAGTTGTGTGAAGTTGTCAGAGAACCCAGTGTTCCATGATAGGTCGAAGCATATCGAGATCAAATATCACTATATCAGGGATATGGTGTAGAGAGGAGCAGTGAATCTCCTGTATGCGATGGACGAGTAGATTGCAGATGTGTTGACCAAACCACTAGCCAAAGTGAAGTTCAAGTACTTCATAGAGAGTCTTGGTGTACTTCAGATCAAGGTTCCTTCCAAGGGGAAGTGATAAGTCTGAAAGACGTAGATGCACATGGGGTTTTTCGACATGGTTGTATATGTGTTCTCCCATGGTCATGATGTAATTGCTGAGCCATTCTCACATGGTGGTAGATGTGTTCTCCCATGGTGCAGATGTAAGGGTTGGAGCCATTCTCACATGGTGGTAGATGTGTTCTCCCATGGTGTAGATGTAAGGGTTGAAGCCATTTTTCACATGGTGTTAGATGTGTTCTCCCATGGTGAAAAAGTAAGGGCTGGAGCCTTCCCCAAATGGTGGTAGATGTGTTATCCCATGTCAGTGGTGTAAATGTTGTATGATGTGCATCTGGGCTGTGCTCCGTGGACGATGAGATGATCTGAATAGGATGATGCTATGTATATGATCAGGTGGATCATGTGATGATGATATGCATCAGAACGATGCTATGATGATGATCAGGATGATCATGTGATGATATGCATCAGGACGATGTTGTGATGATGATCAGGATGATCATGTGATGATGATATGCATCAGGATGATGCTGTGATGATGATCAGGACGATCATGTGTGGTGAGCATCATGTCGATGCTCTAGATGTTGTGCATCAATAGGATGTACTGTATGATGATGATTAGTATGATCATGAGCATCAGGATGATGCTCCATGCGAATAAAATGATCAGTGGGATCATGAGTATCAAAATGATACTTTGTGGTCATGGACATGTTGTGCAAGTAGCATGGAAAAGATACTAGGAGATCTGATAGGTTGAGCCGTCTTCTCGTAAAATTCCTGGGATGCTCTTTCGAGGTTTTGCTATAGGTAGCATAGAAAAGATCCTGGGAGATCCGATAGGTTGAGCTATGTGCTCGTAAAAGTCCTGGGATGCTCTTTCGAGGTTTTTCTACTAAAGGCATGTAATCAGTCCTAGAGATTTGATAGGTTAAGCTGTGTGCTCGTAAAAGTCCTGGGATGCTCTTTAGAGATCTTATAGGTTGCAAGACACTCTTTTAAGGTTTTTCCTGACCACATGTAAAAGATCTTGGGAGATCTGATAGGTTGAACTTTGTGCTCGTAAAAGTCCTGGGATACTCTTTCGAGGTTTTGTGGTGGTCACATGTAAAATATCATAGGAGATCTGATAGGTTGAGCAGTAAGCTCATAAAAGTCATGGGATTCTCTTTCGAGGCTTTGTTGACGCACGTAATCAGTCCTGAGAATTCCACAGGATGGTGCGCTCACTGAGATGAAGAAGACCTACAGAAGGCTAGGCCTACATCTATCATGAAAAAGGGCTAGCTCTGTAGAACTTCCTATGATGAGAAGAATTGAGAGATAGCACCAGTGATCGAGATGAAGAGTACAGTAGCAGTGACGAGGATGCTCCATGATCCAGTGACGATGATCCAGCTCCATAATTGAATACTTGTGACTATATGTATTTGTAACTTGTGTCAAGAGAATACCTTCCTAGTTAAGAGGGATTGTTGATGTATTTGTAACTTCAGAAGATATTCACCTGTATATTACATGTATTACATTTGTACTTTATTGCATCCCCAATGGAGATGTATTATTCCTCTGATTGGAAGTATCATCATTTGTATTTGCAAGTGTCGGAAGTATTATTGTAACTGTCGCAACTTATATTTTATGGGTTATTAGACCACCTTGGTGGGGTTAGCCTTGTATGAGTTGTGTGGTTCAAAGGGTTATTAGATAAACCTAGTGGGGTTGGCCTAGTGACATTTGGATGGGTTATTAGGCTTCCTTAGGAAGTCGTCCCAATTAGAGTAAAAGGAAAGTCAAGTCATTGTATAAATAGAGAGTGTGTCTCTCTCATTCTATTCATTCACTTACTCACTCACTTCGCATTAGTGAGAGAGAGGAGGAGTGCGCACAAGTGGAGGAGGATTAGGTGCTACAGTCATCTATCTCTTGGGGTTTGATCTTTCTGATCATTGTATTGGTGCTCATTCTATCTCTGAGGAAGTTGCGGGGTTTTTCACCTTCTTTTTTTCCTCGGTGAAATGCTTTGTGTCTCTTATCTCTTATCTCTTATGTTTGATATGATGTACATGTTTTTCTTTTAGTTAAGATCCTAATCAGATTGAATTAAATGATGAAAAACTAACAAGACCGGAGGAAAGCATCAGATCTATAATATTAATGATAATATGAGTTGGTTGGATTATATGCAAACATGGAAACCTAGGTGGGAGTTGAGACATACTGAAGTATTAGATGCTAACTTACAGGGATCTGATGCTTTTATTAGACTAGTGCCAGAACTTAGAAGAATGCCTACGAGATCCAGTATTGTACCAGAAGATGATTTACAACAACTCCCTGAGAAAAGCAGTTGATGCAAGAAATTGGTTAACACGCCTCTACCGTGATCTTAACTTAATCACGACAGAGGTCTCTACACATCATCCCAGGATACAACTAGACAATCAATACTACTGTATTAACTGAATACATTCTTTGAAAGCATGGCCACATAAAGATGCTAGTCTACGGTTTCCAAGTCACACTACCCACACTTATGATAAATATAAAAAATTATGGTGGGATTTATTGAGAAAATAAAATACAGATAGAACATATTATACCATGCTAAATTTTGGACATCAAAGTACACATATCCATGAGGATCCTCCATTCTACGGCCATGATTGGATGAGATATTGGTGGAAATCATTCGACATCAACCTAACAGCATTAGAACCAGCTATTATTTATAATCTAAAACAGGATGTTGGAGAATCTCTCGAACAAGTCAAAGATATTTTGCAGACAAACATTACTGAGGATAAAATCCTTGAGTACTACATTCAAAAGAAAGAACAATGGCTTGTCAAAACCCACATAGAAGTCCACATGCATTAGAATAGATGCGTGGTCTTGAGGTCTCTTTATTCAAAGGCATGGGATACTCAATCCAATCTCTTTCGAGAATTATATGGTCCCCCATACTTCGATGATTTGTAAATATCTCAAAAGTATTTGGCTATGAGTGGGGCATGTCCATTCAGATTTTCATAATAACATTCCATTCGGCTAAGAGAGTGGGCCTGTCCTCTCTAATTTTTAGGTAGAGAACCATTTGAGGCATTCGAGTTTGGTATCTCTCCACTCTGTGTCTGAGTCTGAGACAAGGTGTATGCTCTACAACTAGCCTTTGTCGTATTAGATTGCAACAAAAACCTTGTCTCTCCTTAAGTCCAGCATCTATTAGGAAAAGGAATAACAGGAGTATGCTCTATGGCTAGCCCTCGTGGTATCAGATCACTCCATAAACCTGATACTTCCTTAAGTATAAATCTTGAGTCTGTATTTGTCCAAGGAATTATGCTCTGTTTGTATTTCAGTTTATATTTTGAATAAGATTATACAAGTTTCACAACATTATAAAAAATATTGTTTTTGAAGATTTGTGAACACTTATAACCACCTCAAAGATCTTAGTTTTGAAAGTCATAAAAACTTTTAGAAGTTTTCCATAATGGTTAGTTATTTTTATTTTATATTATTATTACTAAATATAAATATCTTACTAAATGTGAGTGTAATTCAATTACTGAGGTGATGAACCCAAACTGATGGGATGAGAGAGACTTTAGGGCCATGATGACAAAGATAGTTAGATGGTGTGATATGGGACTCAAGACCCAAAGGAGTAATAAAAGACAACTCATAATTGCATGAATTTCTACTCCTAACAAAGATAAAGTGATCCTCTTCTTCATCACTTGAATGCCTACATTTTGAGAAAGGAAATGCGGTACAATTCACCTTATAAAAGGTGCTATATGTCACCTATTAAGAGGCGCTATGCCTTGCGGTCTTATCTAAACTTTTTTCCCATGCTGCAGGTAGAACCAAAAAGGGATTTGTTAGATCCGTCTTCCTTGAGTGAGGGGATTTTAGGAAGGCTAGAGGAAAGTGAGACATATAGTAGGTCTACAAGAGTTTTAACAACTAGATGTCAAAATACCAGAAGAAAATTCCATAAACGCATGGAATTTTTTTTCGCTCAAGGGGGGTCATGTTCCTATGATGATGAGACAATAGGCGATGTCGAGGTGCCCTTGAGTTACAAACATTTAGTGAAACAATGGGTACCCAAGGATCTTCCTCAACCGAACACATATTTTTGTGTGAACGAGAGGATATATCGAATTGCACCATCGTCATTACATGGTTTGGGGTTGTTTTGCATGGATGGCATAAAGGTTCGTTACGGCACATGTACAAAATTGATGGAGTATGTTGGACCCTGTTCCAACTACAAAGATTGGATGCGCCTGGTCCAATATACACGAAGTATGCGTAGATATGGATTGTCATCAAACTATTTACAGTTGAAAGACAAAGATCAAAATAAAGGAGCAACGTTGTACATTGACGGAAGGCCAAAGGTCACAGGGAAAATTCTGGGGTTTATAAACAATACACATGCATGGTCTAAAATTAAGCAACCAAACTGTGAATTTGAGGGGCGTGAAGGAAACCTTGTTTTTGTATGTGCCATTAAATCAATATCTACAGGGGAAGAGTTGCTTATTAATTACAATTTGAATCAAGTAGATACAAACACGGTTACTATGGGAGTGGTACATATAACAATTTGCCCAACCTTTTATTAATGAATTTAACATCTTAAGGATTCTTCGTTAGTTTATTTCATTTAAATTTTCCATATTTACTTCGCAGGCTAGTGATTGGGAAAAATCCACACCAACAGATGGTCGGAGGAGTACATCTTCCTCGAGGCAGCAGAAATATAATAAGAAAAAATAGTCTTTTTTTGCATTGTTTTTTCATTAGTATATTGGTTTGGTTTATATAATGTTATCTATATTTGATGCAAAACGTTGATCAGGAAAGCCACTCGAATGTTCATCAGACAACAGCAGCCTCGGGGCAACAGGTAAACCTGATTGTAATTGTACAATTTAAATATCACAATGTTTTCTCATTATATTAATGTTTCAATGAATATTTTGGTTTCGTTTAGGTAATTTTCTTTATGTTTTTGATGTAGGAGGGTTTTGTAAGGGTAACAGTAGAACATACCATACCTGCCTCAATGCAATAGGTATACATCTTTGTAATAATAAAAATATAATATGAATAATAGTTTTTTGGTTGTGTTTTTTCATGAATAGTTTTGGACTCGTTTAGGTGATTTTCTCTATGTTTTTTATTTAGGGTTCTGTAAGAGGCAGCTCCCAACTATTAGCAGATCAGGGCAAGTCTCCTATGACCATTGATCCGATGAGTGGATCATGATCCTCGAGGTTGCAGGTATAATTCATTGGAATTGTACCAATATAATACGTAGCATAATGTTTATTTTGTTATGTATTTTTCGTGTCTATACTAGTTTCATTATGATAATGTTTTTTACTTCTTTTTTGCAGGGGCCAGATGATTGGGGCAAGTCCTGTTGATGTATATGTAACTTCGGAATGTATTTCACATATATGTATATTATATTCCTATAGAGATGGTATTATTCCTCTATAAGGAAGTGTCGTCATTTATATTGTAAGTGTCGTAACTTATACTTGATGGGTTATTAGACCACCTTGTTTGGGGTCGGCCCTGTATAAGTCATGTGGGTCAAAGGGTTATTAGACCACCCTATTGGGGGTCGGCCATGTGGGTCAAAGGGTTATTAGACCACCCTATTGGGGGTCAGCCCACTCAGCATTATGTTATGTGGTTAAGTTCGAGTCTACATGAGTTAGGTAAAAAGGCAAGTCAAGTCAAGTATAAATAGAGTGCGGGAGGCACTCTATTTACTCACTCACTTCTCACACATGCACTCAAGGAGGAGTGGCGCACTTATGGAGGAGGAGGATCTGCTGCTATGTTATGGCTATCTCTCTTGGTTGGTTGTATCATTGCTCTATCTATCTCTGAGGAAGTTATTGGGGTTTTTCACCTTTATGGTTTTCCCCAAGTAAATCTTTGTGTCTCTTGTGTGCTTGCATTATTGTCTCCATGATTGATATGCTGTAGATATGCTGTACATGTTGTTCTCTCAGTTAAGATCCTATATCATATTGAAGTAAATTCAGAAAATTTAACATGGTATCAGAGCTAGCCTGAAAGAAGGCATGATATGGCATGTATGACACTTGTTGCACTTATGATGCTAGGGCTTGATATAGCAAAAACCAGTCATCGTAGCACTTTCCCTATAAATCCGTTTTGGCGAAGTTTTCGGATCTGAAATTGTTACAGGCCGAAGCTAAGATCTCCAGGTATCTTGTGTCCAAAGGAAAACCTCTAATTCGTTGTACTTTGTGATTTATGATCTGTACAATATAGGGTTTCTGCCTCTTCCAGATCCGAGTCAAAATCAGGTGACCTTGGGAAAAAGGTCATATCTTGGGCTAGGAAGCTCCAAATGAAATTTCGTAAAAAGTGACAGGTAGTAGACAGTCTTCACTATCTCAGAAAACTGTTTCAGAGGCCGAAGTTGAACCAGTGACACGTGTCACTCCGTACAAGTTCGCTCTCCTGTATTATCCCATAAACAGGTCACATTGCGACATTTGGCATAACTCTCTCTCAGAGAGTCCAATTGAGGTCAGACCTGTCAGGATGGAAAGGTAATAGGCCGAGATATCTCAAAAAACTTTTTCAGAGGCCGAAGTTAAAACAGTGACACGTGGCACGCCGTACAAGTTCGCTCTCCTGTTTTATCCCAAAACAGGTCACGTTGCGACATTTGGCATAACTCTCTCTCAGAGAATCCAATTGAGGTCAGACTTGTCAGGATGGAAAGATAATAGGTCAGGCTATCTTAGGAAACTTTTTTCAGACCCTGTGGATCAAAAATTTTGGAGTTACACCAGAAACAATCAGGTACATATTTCTGTCAAAACAGAATTATTTTTTGGTACCTTCATTCATGGCTTCCGGAATTTAGGGCTTTGGAGAAAGTTGGAATTTTTGTAATTGGAGACCACGGCTGGATGCTACTCATCAAAATAGAAATTTAGAGACCAAGATCAGAATTTTTGGTTGGGCAGAAGGCCGGGCTTGATTAGACCCTAGTTCGGGACTTTGATCAGAAAAGTGGAAAATTAGGGCTTCTGTAAAAATGGGAATTTTTGAAATCTGTGACCACGGCTGGAAGCTCCTCAGAAAAATAGAAGCTTAGATATTTGGATCAAACATTTTGATGGCGCAAAAGAGTGGGCTTCATCAAACCCCAGTTCAGGGTCACGTCCAGTGAATCCGGAAGTTTCAAAGGCAAAATTGAGGAGTGAAACTTTGCAGTTTTCAAATTCTGAATATACCAGTTTGATCAGTTCATCAAGGCGCATATTCCTATCCTATCGGAAGGTTGAAATTCAAAGTTTGAATTTTTGGGGTTTCTCTGACAAACCCATATCCAGCTCAAGGTCCAGTTCTTGCAAATCAAGTGGATTGGGTTAATCCTAGAAGAAGATGGATTGATCACCTGCATAAGTGAAGAAGTTCCTGTTCCAGAGGGAGATGAGGCTAAGGCCTTACATAAGAAGATTACAAGTGATCTCGACAGGTATGACTCATCGAGGTATGTTTTGAGATTTGTTCATGATTAATTTTATGGTATGTTTGTCTTCATGTTATTACGGTTAGTACAATCTTGATTTTAGATTTGTCGTATCACCTTAACAAAATTATGAATGCATGATAGAAGATATTCATTGGTTAGGGTGTTGACACTTATGATTGTACTAATGCATTATGGTGTTGTATGAGGTTTATGTTGTCTACTAACATGAAAGGTACACCAATAAAGACAAATCATGTTCTGGTCCAAGAACATATGATCATGATGACATGAGGATAAAGACTCATCCATTGTCATGGATCTCACAGAAGATCCATTTACAAGGTATGTATAACTTGGTTTTATAATGGCTAACCTATGAGATATATAGGTTACTAGCACAAGTCATTGAAGAAGATCAAGAAGACATCATGTGAGTATGTTAGACATAACTAACTAGCATACTAATCCAGGTATGTTTTTCCTATATCAAGATAGAATCCTACCTTGTGTTAGGATCTTATACTGTTGTGCTGTTTGATAATGATTATTCATGAAGTCATAGGTTTGAATAAGTCATGGCTGTATGCATATTATATTTCTTACCATAATTGATGATATGACTAACCAGAAGAATCATGAAGGTATAGGTTTGAATAATCACAGGTTTTATGCATATTATATCTCTTATCTTGATTAATGATTCAACTAACCTGAAGAGTTATAGGTTTGAGTAATTACAGGTTTAGGCATGTTATGTTTCTTATGATTTGACTAACCATAAGAATCCTACATAAACCTTGAATGCTAATGCTTATTATTTCTGTTTGAAATGATCATGACTATACATGCTTGAGATTATTGTGTTTTAATAGTATACTAATGAATGTATGATTTTATATGAGATCACAAGGATAACACATTCATGATACTAATAAGCATGCATAGGGACCAAGGATGAATATGAGATTCAAAGAACAGGTAATCCAGGAAGAAAAGATCAAGAGGGAGTACACCCCAGTGATTTATGCAAGGATGCAGATATTCAGAGGGAGTTGACCATCTCTCTACATCCCACAACAGAAAGGTGTAGAAGAAGCTACTTCAGATTAGGACTCCAGCAGCTCCTGCAAGGAAGCGAAGACTCAGAGGGAGTCCACCCAACGAACAAACAAAGATAAGTATTTGAATTGTCATTTCTTAAATAATACTATTCAATAATGATGTTCCTGGAATTAGGTTGTGTATTATGCATATTAGAATAGTTGCATTGATGAACAGTATACTCCTAATATGCATGGGTAAGTGGCCTATGGCACTGTACAACATTCCATTGCTACTTATCTAGAATGAAACCTCTTTGCTGACATGTTGGGAGTTGTGCACACTCTTAACAATGTTCTGGTAGAGATTGGAAGGCATCTAGAAAGTTACAGAATATGGATAAATGTTGTATTGAAGCATTGGCTAAGATAATTGCATGACTGTATGGCATATTTCTTTATGTGTAAGAATTTGTTCTGAAAACTATGAGATGTTTTCTAATCATGCAATTTAACTTGTTGTGTAGGAAAGATCGTATGCCATCTCCTACAAAAGAAGAACTACAACATTTTGTTCCAGCAACAAAGATATCTATTGAAGATATTAAAGATATTGAAGTTCCCAGGATCTGGGATGAAGAAATGAAATACCATGATCTGTCGATCATGAAGAATGATGTTTGGGATGTAATCCCAAGACATGAAGGGAAGTTTGCTATGACTTCCAAATGGAACTATCAGATCAAGCATGTTGCAGATGGCAGCATTGAGAAATATAAAAGTGATGAAATAGAAGATGCACCAGATGGATTTCAAGACAGCATGGTGCAGTTATATATGTGTGCAGAACTTGGTATGGTAGGATAGGCATCTTTCTATCCAGTTTTGGCTTTACCAAAGAGTAAAGTGGATTCCAACCTTTACTACAAGGTTGAGGAAGGCAATCCAGTGATACTACTTTTGTATGCGAATAACCTGTTTGTTACAGGTGAAGATAGATTGATTACCGACATGCAGCAGAAGCTTACTACCGAGTTCGAGATGAAGAACTTAAGGATGATACACTATTTGTTTTTGGCATGGAGGTGTGGCAGAGTGCAGATGGAATCTTCCTTGGACAAGGGAAGTATGCAGTAGAGATCCTGAAGAGATTCGGGATGATGGATTGCAAGGCCATGGCCACACCGATGGCATCGAATCTGAAGCTTCTATGTGATGCTTCATCTGAGCCAGTTGATGTCTCTATGTATCGCCAGATGATTGGGTCCTCGATGTACCTGACGAACACGAGACCAGACATTTGCTTTGCTGTGAACACATTGAGCCAGTTCCTGATGGATCCGAGGAGTGTTCACCTGGTTGCTGTAAAGCATGTTCTGAGGTACCTGAAGGGTACAGTGGATTATGGGCTCAGATATGAGGCGAATCAAAAGTTTAACCTGCAGGGTTATGTTGATTCAGATTGGGATGGCAGTGCTGCAAACAGGAAGAGCACATCTGGGTGTTGCTTCAGTATGGGATCAGGTGTGATCTCTTGGTTTAGCAGGAAGCAGTCCTGCGTAGCACTGAGTACAGCTGAGGCAGAGCATGTTGCAGCATGTTCAGCTAATTGTGAGACAGTATGGCTACGGAAGCTACTGTCTGAGCTATTTGATCTCCCATTGGAAGCTACTGATATCTTCTGTGATAACCAGAGTTGTGTGAAGCTATCCGAGAATCCAGTGTTTCATGACAGGTCGAAACACATAGAGATCAAATATCACTATATCAGGGATATGGTGCAGAGAGGAGTCGTGAAGCTCCTATATGTTGCGACAAACGAGCAGATTGCAGATGTGCTGACGAAGCCACTAGCCAGGGTGAAGTTCGAGTATTTCAGAGAGAGGCTTGGCGTTCTTCAGATCGAGGACACTTCAAGGAAGAAGTGATGGACACATTTGCTGAAGCCATTCCAAGCATGTTGGAAGGAGGATCCTTCACATGGCTGTGGATGTAAGCGCTGGATGATGAGCATCAGGATGATGTTCTGGTTTCTGCTTGGATATGATCAGTTGGATCATTTTTATATATGTATGAACGCATCATGTTGGATGCTGGATATGATCAGTTGGATCATTTTTATGTATGTATGTACGCATCATGTTGGATGCTGGATATGATCAGTTGGATCATTTTTATGTATGTATGTACGCATCATGTTGGATGCTAGATATGATCAGGTGGATCATTTATGTATGGATGCATCATGTTGGATGCTGGATATGATCAGTTGGATCATGTGTATGTATTTTGTATATGCATCATGTTGGATGCTTGGACCATGTATCTGTATATGTATCAGGTGGATACATTGTATGATCAGGTGGATCATGTATGGTGATATGTATCATGTATCAGGTGGATACATTGTATGATCGGGAGGATCATGTATGATGATATGTATCAGGTAGATACTTGGTATGCATCAGATGGATGCATTGATGATCAGGTGGATCATGCAGCAGGATGTTGCAGTGATGATCAGGATGATCATGGATGATGAGCTTCAGGATGTTGCTCCAGATGACATGCAGCAGGATGTTGCAGTGATGATGATCAGGATGATCATGGATGATGAGCTTCAGGATGTTGCTCCAGATGACATGCAGCAGGACGTTGCAGTGATAATGATCAGGACGATCATGAGTACATCAGGATGATGTATGGTGAGTATCAGGTTGATACTCTGTGGCCGTGGATCAGGTTGTGCAGATGAGCATGTCTGGGAGATCCTATAGGTCAGAGTTGTGTACCCGTAACAGCCTGGGATGCTCTTTCGAGACATTGCTCTGGGAGGACATGTAATTTGTGCCCTGGGAGATCTCAGGTCAGAGTTGTGTACCCGTAACATCCTGAGATGCTCTTGCGAGGTTTTGTCCTATGGCATGTAATTTGGGCCCTGGGAGATTTCAGGTCGGAGTTGTGTACCCGTAACATCCTGAGATGCTCTTTCGAGGTTTTGCCATGACCACATGTAATAGCGCCCTGGGAGATTTCAGGTCGGAGTTGTGTACCCGTAACATCCTGAGATGCTCTTGCGAGGTTTTGTGGTGGACCACATGTAATTTGTGCCCTGGGAGATTTCAGGTCGGAGTTGTGTACCCGTAACATCCTGAGATGCTCTTTCGAGGTTTTGTGTTGGGGTCACATGTAATAGCGCCCTGGGAGATCCTACATGTCGGAGTTGTGTACCCGTAACATCCTGGGATGCTCTTTCGAGGTTTTGTGACGCATGTAATAAGTCCTGAGGATTCCACAGTATGGCCAGTGATGATGAAGACCTGCAGGTGGTGGGCCTACATCCAGTATGAAAAAGGACTGGCTCTGTAGAACTTCCTATGACGAGTAGATTCAGAGATTGATTGAGATAGCAGCAGCAGTGACGATGATGATGACTCAATGTCGATTATCTAGTGACGATGATCCAGAGAAGATGACTTGTGCTAGAAGAACTGTGCTGAGAAATACCTTCCTAGTTAAGAGGGAGTGTTGATGTATATGTAACTTCGGAATGTATTTCACATATATGTATATTATATTCCTATAGAGATGGTATTATTCCTCTATAAGGAAGTGTCGTCATTTATATTGTAAGTGTCGTAACTTATACTTGATGGGTTATTAGACCACCTTGTTTGGGGTCGGCCCTGTATAAGTCATGTGGGTCAAAGGGTTATTAGACCACCCTATTGGGGGTCGGCCATGTGGGTCAAAGGGTTATTAGACCACCCTATTGGGGGTCGGCCCACTCAGCATTATGTTATGTGGTTAAGTTCGAGCCTACATGAGTTAGGTAAAAAGGCAAGTCAAGTCAAGTATAAATAGAGTGCGGGAGGCACTCTATTTACTCACTCACTTCTCACACATGCACTCAAGGAGGAGTGGCGCACTTATGGAGGAGGAGGATCTGCTGCTAGGTTATGGCTATCTCTCTTGGTTTGTTGTATCATTGCTCTATCTATCTCTGAGGAAGTTATTGGGGTTTTTCACCTTTATGGTTTTCCCCAAGTAAATCTTTGTGTCTCTTGTGTGCTTGCATTATTGTCTCCATGATTGATATGCTGTAGATATGCTGTACATGTTGTTCTCTCAGTTAAGATCCTATATCATATTGAAGTAAATTCAGAAAATTTAACAAGTCCACAGCTGTGGATCAGATGAGACCATCGTCCAGGAATCCGGTAAAACTAGTTGTAATTTTAGGAATCTATCATGATAGAACTTAGTAGTGTTTTATATAGTTTTGTTCCAGACGAGTAAATCGTTGTATGAAACAACATCGCAACAATATTCAATAGATCCTGAAGTGGCTGAGATGTTTACTGATCCTGAGATAATTGGTGAAGCTACAGACCCATTTAGGGTGATAGAAAAAATCTTTAATAAATATAGTGCGGAAATCATTTCTATGCTATTCAAGGTTCCACAGACAGACCAAATTATAGCAAGGATTAAATTGTTGGAACAAAGATCTGAAAACTTGTGAGTAAGTTGAGGAATCTTGAATCATAAAAGAATTCATTTATAACTTTATAATTTTCACTTTTATATGATAGTACTAAACGTATAAAATGTGGTTTGTATATATAGAATTATATGAGACCACACAATAGTGGTGAAGGCAGTGTTGGCCCCAGTTATGCTCGTGGAGAGACGTCACATCATGAGCAAATGAATCCATGAGCATCGACTCATTCGCCATTGCTGTCGACTGAACATTTAGAAATACGTTCTGAAACACCATGAACCCCAGCTATGAGCGTATCGGCTGCTAGTGACTGACGCACACCAAATCGTCTAGAGGAAGGGGTTGACACTCAGCCTCCTAGTAATATTGATATTGCCGAAGCTGCATTTCCTGGATATTCCCATGTCACTAGCACAAGAAAAATCGAGGCTACATTTTTGGTGGACGAATATCTCGTCCTAATAAATATAGAGAAGATCCCAGGTAATTAATATACATTGATCAAGTTAGTGTTTATAATTTCATTGTAATATACCAATAAAACATTTTTTCAACTAATTATGATCATGGCATGATTGTTTTGCAATAAATAATGTTTTCTATAAACAAATGAATGACTTGTCCTTGGATATCTTCGAGCCCACCATCCGAACAAGGTGGGATAGAAAACCGAAAGATTTAAAAGATGAGCTCACTAATCAGTTGGTTGGCCTATTCGGTGACAAGTCCTTCAATCAAGCCAAGGTCCTGAAAAAGGCTGGACAACATATGAAAATTGTTTGAGACCAATATAGGGTCCACCTGGAAAAAAAACATAGGTATGAGCACCCTCCAATGATTCCAGCAATGGAGTGGAAATCTCTAGTGGATGATGGAAAGGAGAGGGTTCAGAGAAAAGAAGGAAAGATAACACCAGGAACAGGGAGGTATGCAATACTTTCCGCAATGTAATTATAAACCTTATTATTATTGATTTCTATATCGAATCTAGAACATCTAACGTATTTCAACACTTGCATAGACTGTCAGACACATCAAAGGCCACAAAGGAAAGACTAGAAAAAATAGGTCAACACAAGCTTGGGCCTGGTGGTTATTCAAATTTGGTAGCACGAATTGTAAGTTTCAAAAAACCAATAATGCATACAAATAATAAATTGCAAATTATTTTTCATTTTATTGCAGCGAAAAATTTTAATTAACAATGTTATGCAAATATGCAGGCCGACCGATTCAAATAATTGCCCACCAAGGAAGACATGAAGCTTGGTTTCCAGCACGACTTTGGATCTATTGTTGAATGCCAAAAAATCTTGTCTGGGAAAACACGGTCTTCTGGTACTAATTTATCTGGTGCACAAGTATATAGAATATATATAGTTTAATGAAGATTTATTACTTGTGCAATCTATTCATTATAAATAATTGATATAAAATATTGACTTTGTTTTGAGCAGGAAAGCAATGATCCCCTTAATGTCGAGGAGGGACAACAACAAATCGAAGATCATGCTTCGAATCCTGGTAATGAATTTATTCGGATGCTACAATTTTATGTATAGTATTGCAGATGGTGAACATTAATTGTAGTTCACCATATTTCAACTGCAGAGCATGTAGAGTGTGACACTACACAGGTTGTGTTGATGTATATGTAACTTCGGAATGTATTTCATCAGTGTATTATATATATATTTATTGTACCCTTATAAGAGATGTGTTATTCCTCTATAAGGAAGTGTCGTCATGTGGATTGACAAGTGTCGCAAGTGTGTGTACTTGCCGATGGGTTATTAGACCACCTTATGGGGTCGGCCCTATTTAATATATAATATAATGTGGATGTACTCAAGTAGACAAGTCGGCCCCAGTAGGTCACTGGGCAAAAAGGTGAGTATAAATAGAGATAGGAGATCTCTATTTTACTCACTCGGAAAAGTATCTATCTCTCTCTCTGAAAAGTGGCGCACTAGTGAGGAGGAGGAGGATCATCTGCTAGGAGACTATCTCTATATTATTTGGTTGTATTTTGGTTGAGCCATTGCTCTCTCTATCTCTGAGGAAGTTGTGGGGTTTTTCACCTTAGGGTTTTCCCCACGAAAACTCTGTGTCTCTTGTCTCTATGCTTTTGATTCTTGTGATGCTTGTGATGCTTGTCATATTATGATTGTCATGCATTGATATACTGTAGATGTTATTCTCTCAGCAAAGATCCTATAGTATTGTGATTTAATACTGAAAATTTAACAGGTTGAGCCTGGACAAGAACATGAACAGCATGATGTGGCCACAATAGGTTAAAAAACAGCTTTGTATGTTTTTTTTAAATGAAATACTTGTCATTACAATAGCAAAATATAACGATGTAACATTTTCACATTGTTGTAGAAAATCGGAACTCCTTGCCGCAAAATCTACGTCTGGATCAACACTCCAGGATGCAGACATCATGACAAGCACCTGGTGAAGAACCAAGAGTTGGAGGAGAAAGTCCAAATCAAGATGGTCTTCTAAGATATTATGTACTAAAGAGAAGAAAAACTAAAAAGAAGTGACTGGAAAAACGTCGTCTAATTATTTTTGATAATAATATATCGTCCATGATTTTTTGCCTAATGAATGAATGAATGGTTTAATTGTTTAATGATTCAGTGTAGTAAGCTGTTACCTTTGTTGAATGTTAGATTTTATTGAATGAATTTGTTAACTGAATGAATGAATGGTTTATTGAATGTTATATTTTATTGATGAATGTGTTGACTGAATGAAACAATGGTTTAATGAATGCTATCCTTTATTGAATGAATGGTAGATGAAAGTTCATGATGAAATATGCATGAATTTGCACATAATTTTTTTTCAAGTACATGCATTGGATATGGTAAATTGAGAGTGATGTGAGGGGCCATAAGAGCTTCCACCTTCACGGGGTTGGCCCTATTCAGTAGAGAATATTAAATTATTCTCAAAACAGAGATGAGCTCAATGAATGGCTACGATGTTGGATTTCTACAACCCACTAGCATGTCATCTATATTTTGACAATTTCTGGGAGCTTGTTGTGATGTTTGGTTGCTCCTCATAACCAATTTCAAGTTTCCACAACTTCAAAGGTTGAGTAAATGATGCACTGGAACCAATATCCATAACCTTCTCTTTAATTTCCTTGGAATATCCTTGAGAATATTTGAATGAGATATGTCTCAAAACCTCTAGATCATTTGCATCATCTCCATTATTTCTAATCTTCCTGCAATAGAGAATATATCTCATCTCTTTTTCTGGAGAGAATAATGTGGAGATTGAAGATTAAAGAGGATGAAAGGTTGTTTCTATCCCTAAACTAAGTATAAGAAATTGTCTAGAGAGTTATAAGAAAACTGAAGGTCAACCCTGTCAACGAGGTGGACATAAGTCCATGGAGGACACCAAGGGAAACTCCTATTTAATTGTTGTTTTTTATCTTCCAAGTTAATATTTCTTTAGTGTATATGTATTAGGGATTGGTAAACAAACGTTAATTATAATGGGGGTTCATTGGAACTCCATAACAGTCGTTGGAGAAAATAGATGTTGGATACTTCATGAAGGTCGTGTTTGCACACAGGTTACCATTCAAATTGACATTGTTATAGAGATTGAGTAATATGCAAGCATTGGAGAATCGTTTCAAGGTCATAAGAAATTGATCCTAGCAGAAGAGGGCATACCACACTTCATTTAGTGGACCTATTGCATGATGGAATATGCTTGTTGGGATCTTACAGAACAAGAAAAGACCTGAATTTGACTTGGTTATCATTTACTTCCAAGATGGATTGTATCCAAGTCTAATAATGAAGATATACTTGAACACCAAATATGGGAATGAATTCTAATTGAAGATTTTGAATATGAATATTGCTTAGAGTCTAGTGTTAGTGAGAAGACTTCTGCACTATGGGAGCAAGTGGATCTAAAATTAGAGCTAGAACCATAGCCATAACTAGTAGACTACTGAGCTAGAGCCTAAGCTCACTGTTCTACTAGTAGATCATGGATTGGTAAAAAAACACTGCAAATTATAGAGCCTTGAGCTCTTAATTACTCAGGTGTCTAGAATTTTCGCAAATTGAGTGATTAACAAACTTAATTTGTTGTTATGGTTTAATATAAAAGGTAGATTGTTGAGACTCAAACATGCAGCGAGTCGCAAGGCTCCAGTTGACTTAATCTTGATTTCCGTTCATATTTGAAGGGCTCCAAGAACAAATGCTTTTCCAATAAAAATTAAGACCCACCCTTCAAATTTAATCACAACATAATACTGTATTTTTTTTTAAATTACCATAATTTTGTCGAATATCCAACTTCCACTTCTAAGATATCCGACGTTCTTTCCATACCACCGACGGCTAAGAACGTTGGATATCAGTCATTTTTACATGGACCTATCGTCGGATATACGAATTCCACTTCTAAGATATCCGACATTCTTTCCATACCAGCGACGGCTAAGAGCGTCGGATATCGACCATTTTTATATGGAATTGTCATTGGATAACTAAATTCCACGTCTAAGATATCTGACGTTCTTGCCATACCACCGACGGCTAAGAATGTCGGATATCAACCATTTTTATATGGAATTGTCGACGTATAACCGACTTCCACGTCTAAGATATCTGACATTCTTGCCATACCACCGACGGCTAAGAACATCGAATGGTGGCCATTTTTACAATGAACTGTCATTGGATTTATGATTCGATATTAAGTACTGCCCATCAGATATTGGATGTCCATCATTAAGATAAATGACTCCATAATAAGCGCTAGTGGTCGGATAACCGATGTCATATCCATCAGAACTTGGTGTCGAATATCTGACGGGTCTACTTACCGTCAGATATTAGCCAAATTTTGATCGACGTTAAAAAAATATGGAGGTTTTTGGCTGGTTGACGGCCAGATGTAGAAAATCCAACATATAATCCATCGGAGTTTGGGTAACCTAGTGTTTTCTCACCTACATTCAATTATCACTCAGTTAGGGTGCCTTTTCTCACCTACTAGGAGTTATCACTCAATTAGTGCATTGATTGAGCAACTGTTCCACTGATTGCTCATGTTGACTACTTGTAACTTCTAGTTAGCCAGTTCTGGAGTTCCACTTGAATATTTGACAGCCTCATGCGCCCCCCTTGGATTCTCCATTCCCTGATTTATGCCTAGATGTTAGACTCAGTTGGACACACTTGAATGGCTCTTACCATTTATGACTGATACTATTGATTGGATGATGTCTCCATTGTTATCCAAGCTAGACTTTGAGCTCTAATTCGAAAGCCCTACTTTGCTAATTCGAATCCTATACGATGCTCCATCATAGATTATTGTTGCACATTCTTTACATTCATTATTCCATGTATGATATTGACATTGTCCATTATTCTGTGTTAATGAGTGATTATTGAGTGCATTCTTCTCTTGTTCTTTGCAACATTCCTGAGATTTTGATTATGAGTTTGTTATAGTTGCTAGATCCCTACAAATTATCACATGGTATCAGAGCAGTCAGTAGCTATTTGAATTGCAGACAGTGCAACAGTTGCGGTAGCAGTAGTTGTAGCATTTCTTTGAGCAAATATCTTTCACTTGAGCACCATAAGCCTCTGAGTTTCCACAGCAAATCCTGGTGCCATTACCTAAATTCATTGGAGAAATCTAGTGAGGTATAGCCAGGTGTGAAGGACTTAGTCTATGTGCTCAGTGTTCAAAAGGTGCTGTACAGTCGAAGTGTAGCATTCTCCATCAACAAAAATTCTTCTTGTTTTGCAGGTTTATTCACCCATTCAAAATCTTCTTCAACAATTCAAATTTCTCTGTTCATATGGATCTAAAGCTCACATCTTCCAACTATGTTGAGTGGAAATCCAAGATGGCTCTCTTCATGAGATCCAAGAGCTTCACCAGAATACTGAATAGAACGATGGTAGAACCTCTCAGTGCAGTTGAAAAGTCCAAGTACTTGGATAGGCTTGATGAAGCAGTTGGCCTCCTCCTTCTCTCAATTTCTGAAGATCTTCACTTCGATGTAATCGATCTTACATCTCCTAAAGAGGTTTGGGACAAGCTTGAATCCCTTTTTTGACAGAAATATGATATGAAAGGACAAAAATTGGAGAATGAACTCATCTCTTTGAGTCCTGACAGCTTCGAATCAATCAATGCCTTCCTTAACACATTCAAAAGCTTGATATCACAGTTGAAAAGATATGAGATAGTGAAAGAAGACAAGCAGGTTATTCTTGCCATTCTCTCAAAGTTGAGGCCAAACTTCTAATTTTTTGTCTCTACTTTCCAGTCGGCTAAGATGTACATTCCAAAATGGAAGTTTCCTTCACTTGATGACTTCATCCAGTCTCTTACTCAAGAGGAAGAGAAGTTAATCTCCATGGGAATGATCAAACTCAAGTTGGATTCGGCCCTTATAGCTGCTGAGTCAAAAAGGGTGAATGGGAAAGAGAAGAAAAGGATTTCTGATAAGAGATCGAATGATACAAAGCGTAATGACAGTCCATATCAGTCAGATGGGGCTTCAAACTCAAGGAATACCAAGCATTCTCAGAAGGGAAGATACAAGTGCACATATTGTTATAGAGGTTTCAATCTTGAGAGTTCTTGCATGAAGAAGACTATAGATTTGATGGCTCAATTACTTGAGAAGAACAATCTTCCTGTACCTGCATGTGCAAGGAAGAAAGATATTGATATTGAACCTTCTATATCTGAAGACAAAGAATTATGGCATTCCCTCATGGCATGTGCATCAATAGATTCTTCTTTCATCATAGATTCAGGAGCTACAAGACACATGTCTTCCTCCAAAGATCTCTTCTCCAACTTCGAAATATTAGATGGCCCTACCATCATGATGGGAAATGATATAGAAGACTCCTCTCAGGGGATTGGAAGAATCGATCTTGGCCTACTTTTATGATGTGCTTTATGTTCCTTCTCTTGCATATAATGTTCTTTTAGTGTATCAAATGACTCATATTGGAGAGCCCAAAAGAGTGTATCAAATGACTCATATTGGAGAACCCAAAAGAGTGATCTTTTATCCAAATGAATTTGAGGTACACCACATGGTTTTAGGGGAAATCATTGCAAAAGGATTTTAAAATCACGAGACAAACCTCTATGAGTTTTCACACTTCTTACCTCTCTCAAAGGAGTCTGCTCTTCGCTATCATGCACATGAAGAGAGTAGACAATCTCATCTCAACTACAAGCTAGATAAAAGGTGGTTGATGGTATTTTAAGTGGCAAGTTTCCTCATGACACCTTCAAAGGATGCCTAAAGGGAAATGATACACCAAAAGAGATTGAGAAAAATACGACTCTTGAAGAAGTGTGAATGCTAGATCTAGGTCTACAAGAACCTGAAGATCTAGCACCTATTTTTCCAACTCCTAGCTCAAAATGGGCCACCACCACTGCATCCTCCTTTGATCTTAATGAAGATCCATCATCATCTTGCTATATTCCTTTTGATCACAACCATGATAGTTCAAATGAGGACTACATGCACATTCTAAAGTAGTTTCATGATATCCACATTTTTGGATATGTTCCTCCTTTGAGTGATGATGAGCCAGTTCTACTTGCTTCTCCTCATGAGATTTCAGATTCAGAGTTTGTATGTGATGATGAGCTAGTTCTACTTGCTTCTACACATAAGATTTCATATTCATAGTTTGGATGTGATGATGAGCAAGTTTTACTTGATTTTTCACATGATATTTTAGATTCAGAGTTTGGATGTGATGATGCATCTTCACATGATATTTCAAATTCAAAATCTAAAGATGGAGATGATGATGAGGGAATGCTAGACCCATATGCACAAGAAACTGAAGGTATAGCAACTGATGATGAAGATGAGTGAATGGGAGATCCAGATCCACAAGAACCTGAAGACCTCTCACATATTTTTCCTTTTCTTCCTCAATGGGAAGCCAGTGCTCCCCGATCTTCCAGATCATATTTTCAGCATGATAGGCTTCATCCTTCTCACATTGTTGATCCTCTTTCTCGATGGTCAGCCACTACTCCCCGATATTCCATATCATATTTTAAGCATGGAAGGTTTCATCCTTCTTACTTCACTGATCCTCTTCTCCGATGGGGAGCCAATGCTCCTTGATCTGCCATATCATATCTTCAGCATGTAAGGGTTCATCCCTGTGACATTCCTGATCCATTTCAGATATATCGATCCTTCTTCGAAAAAGAAGGACACTTACCTCCTTCATGGGTGAGAGATGATATGCTACATTAGCATCCTTCAGTCTATTTTGAGTCAAGGATTTCTTCCCGCTGGGTTTTCCCTCTTTCCTCACTTAGTTTATTTAGATTGATTGTAGGGGGTGATCTTTGGTCTTAGTCACCAAGGCCCTATTTTTTAGATTTCAGTTATTATCTCATAGTATAGCTTGCTGGGCGGTGTTGGAATATTCACACCATCATTTTTATATTTTGTATGCCTGCATGCAAATCTGCATGCTGCATGCATGTGCATGCCACTGCATACATACAGTCATCATCATGGTTGTCTCCCTAGCACCTAGAGCTTGCTTCTAGATCTCTAGAGACTGTATTTAGCCCCCATTTGGCCTCCTACCTACCTAATGCGCCCTGATTGACCTTTATGCATGCCAAGTGTGCCTTTACTCACCTACCACACTTAGTTAGTGCACATTTTCTCACCTACCTTCAGTTATCACTCAGTTAGAGCGCCTTTTCTCACCTACCGGGAGTTATCACTCAGTTAGTGCATTGATTGAGCAGTTGTTCCACTGATTTCTCATGCTAACTACTTGTAGCTTCTAGTTATCTAGTTCTGGAGTTCCACTTGACTATTTGACAGCCTCATGCACCCCCCTTGGAGTCTCCATTCCCTGATTTATGCCTAGATGGTTCTGTTAGACTCAGTTGGACACACTTGATTGGCTCTTACCATTTATGACTGATATTATTGACTGGATGATGTCTCCATTGTTAGACAAACTAGACTTTGAGCTTTGATTCAAAATCCCTACTTGGCTAATTCAAATCCCATATGATGCTTCATCATAGATTATTGTTACACATTCTTTACATTCATTATTCCATGTATGATATTGACATTGTCCATTATTCTGTGTTAATGAGTGATTATTGACTGCATTCTTCTCTTCTTCTTTGCAACATTCTTGAGATTTTGATTGTGAGTTTGTTACAATTGCTAGATCCCTGCAGATTATCACAAGCACCTATTATTTTTCGTTAAAAAAGAGGATGGTACTTTGTGTTTATGCATAGACTATCATCAGTTAAATAAAATGACGATTAAAAACAGATATCCTCTGCCCTGCATAGATGATCTGTTTGATCAAGTACATGGAGCAACAATATTTTCAAAAGTAGACTTGAGATTTGTATATCATCTAGTTAGGATAAAATATGAAGACATCTTTAAAATTGCTTTTAGAACCTATTACGGGCATTACGAATTCGTAGTTATGCCTTTTGGGCTAATTAACACTCCAACAGTTTTCATGTGTCTAATGAATAATGTTTTACATAAGTATTTGGATAAGTTTGTAATTGTTTTATTGACAACATTTTAATTTATTCAAAGACTAAGGAAGAACATGATGAACACTTACGAATAATTTTACAAGTCTTAAGAGAACATCCACTGTATGCTAAATTCAGTAAGTTTGAATTTTTCAAAGATAAAATACAATATTTAGGTCACGTGATATCCAATGATAGAATATCAGTTGACCTTGATAAAATAAGAGCAATTAATGAATGGTCGGTCCCTAAAGACGTAACTGGTGTACGATCTTTCATGGTAATCACAAGTTACTACAGAAAATTTATAGAAGGATTCTCAAGAATTGCAAATCCCATAACTTGTTTACAGAAAAAGGGAAATAAATTTCTTTTGGATCAAAAGTGTGAAGAAAGTTTTAAGAAATTGAAAGAACTATTAACTACTGCACCTATTTTAAAAATTGCAGATCCAAACAAGGACTTTGTTGTATGCACTGATGCATGCAATGATGGACTTGGTAGAGTCTTAACACAAGAAGGTCATGTAATAGCGTATGAGTCAAGAAAGTTAAAAATTCACCAAAAGAACTACGATACCTACGATTTAGAGTTGGCGTCCATGATACATGCTTTAAATATGTGGCACCATCATCTAATCGGTAGAAAGTTTTCATTAATGACAGATAATAAAGGTCTAAAATATTTGTTGGATCAACCAAATTTGAACATAAGGCAAGCTAGGTGGTTAGCTTTCCTTAGTGAATATGATTTCAAGATTCAACACATAAAAGGTAAAAAAAATAAACTGGCTGATTCCTTAAGCATAAATGTGAAATTATTTTATGGAAGCAATCAACACTTATAAAAAAAATTTAGAAAACCATCTTGAAGGTAAAACTGGATAAAAATGATCAGAAATTACAAGAAAAGGTTGCAGAAAATAATTCTAAAAATTTAATAACAGATTACAGTTTAAATGAAAAAGGTCTAATGCTGTATTAAAATAGACTTTATGTGCCTAATGTACCTGAAATTAAGTTGTTGATTTTAAATGAAAAGATTACTTTTGGCCAAATATGAAGAATGAGGTGGCTGAATACATAGCTAGGCACTCTGAATGAAAACAAGTTAAAGTTGAGCATCATCACCCAACTGGATTATTACAGCCATTACCAATTCTAGAGTGGAAGTGGGAAATTACCAGCACTGATTTTATAACTAGTTTTCCTAAAAATCAAAAGCAGAGTGATTCAATAATGGTGGTAGTATATAAGATTGGTAAAGCAACTCATTTTATACCTGTTAAAACTAATTTTAAGGCTGCTAACATTACTGATGTGTTTATGAAGCAAGTTTTTCGTTTGCATGGAATTCCTAAAGTAATAATTTATGATCGAGATTCTAAATTTAATGGAAATTTCTAGAAGTCATTGTTTAAAGGTTTAGATACTAAATTAAATTTCAGCACATCTTTTTATCCGCAAACGGACGGACAAACTGAAAGGGTAAATTAGATTATAGAAGATATGTTAAGAATGTATGTTAAAGATCAACCAACTAAATGGGAAGAATATCTGCACTTAGTTTAATTTGCTTACAATAATCACTATCAAGCTTCAGCTAAACTTATCCCTTTTGAAATTCTTTATGGTAGAAAGTGTAATACTCCTATCTCTTGGAATAATCTAGTTGATAGATTGATGCTAGGACCTGAATTATTGAAAGAGATGGAACTAACAGTGAAGAAGGTACAAGGCCATTTAAAAATTGCACAAGACAAATGAAAGAGTTATGCATATCTTAAACGAACTCAGAAAGAATTTCAAGTAGGTGAGCATGTTTTTGTTAAGGTGAAACCCAAGAAAAGCTCTTTTAAGCTTGGGATTTGTGCTAAATTAGCACCCAGGTATTGCGGACCATTTGAAATATTATCAAGAATTGGACCAGTGGCATATCAGTTAGCCTGACCACCTAATCTAAATATACATAATGTATATCATATTTCTATTTTGAAAAAGTATGTACATGTTGCTACTCATGTAATCGATTGGAATGACATAGAGGTGGAACCAGAAGGAGATTTTCAGGTGGAACTAGATCATATCCTCAACAAGAGGGAAATTTTGCTTTGGAATCACACCATTGGACAGGTAAAGGTGCAATGGAAGCACCTTAGTCCAGATGAAGCAATCTAGGAATTGGAAAGTCATATGCGGGTAGCATATCCAACTCTGTTCCAGGAAGACTCTCATGACGAGTAAGCAACATCGAGGATGATGTTGAACTTAAGAGGGAGTGTTTGTAACCTACCTAGTATTTGAAATATTTTATGTTTGTGGAAAAACAATACTTCAACTTTTATTGTAAAGTTTTATATTAATGACCAAGGATGATCAAGGATGACTATAAATGAATAATATTTTTATTTAATAAATTAAAATAGGAGACACTCACCCAAAGGGACTGTTGAAGAGTGTTCACTGACCCACTCGGAGGAATGGAATCTGGTGTAGAACGAAATGGACAAGTGGCAGCATCTGCACTCACTTACTAGCTGTTGCAGGGGGAAACTTCCCTAAAAATGTGGTCATGTTCCCCAAGGATGGTGGAACTGAGTTGATGGCTCATTGAATGCAAAACTTACCCAAAATACCTAGGCAATATTTATATAGCCATCGAATTTGAGCAGGACCACACACATATCCCTTGGAGGAGATAGAACTTTTTCCTTGTGGTGTTAGAACTGATCCAACAAGAGATTCGATGAGGGGAAGCTATGTAATGAGTTGCAGAGTAAGACTGTCTTATTCCTGCTGAGTGCAGAGGTAGAGCCATGTATCCAAGTCGGTATGATTGTCGAAGAACATGATTATGATATGTATTCAAGTCTTTATGATTGCTAAAGTACATATGAATGGTTTGTAAGCAAGTCTTCTTAATTGCTGAAGTAAAACCTGAGTGTCTTGCTTCTACACAGTATCTTCACCCTAGTGGTTCAGTGAAGAGGCTCGAGAGTCCAAAAGCAAGTGATCTTGGCTGTTTTCAAGAGAAGGGGGAGGAACAGTCCTCTTTGGGTGTTTGTCCACCCTATCAGTCAAATAGGTTCTACTTTGTTTATGTTATTTACTTTTAGACTGTTGATCTATTTCTACAAACTGTATGTAAATGTTATCATAAGTTTCCAGATGTATCTTATATATCAAATAGCTGTTAGAGATGATAGATTTCTGAATTGATAAATTATTTTTGTACATTGAATGGATGAATGGATTAGAAAATATAGAATGAATGATTATAAATTTATTCTTGTATTTTTCGTTTCACCATAGGTGATGTACTCTAGTATAGGAAGACGTTTAATTAAGATAGATTAGAAATGATAGAAAGATTTTAAGTAAAAAAATAAGTCTGTATATTTTATCAGATATATATTTCATTATTGTTGCTGCTCTAACAATTATCTGTATACTCAATATATAAAGAGTTCATTCATAAACAGATTGAAAATGATAACCTAGTAGGAAAGTTTATATACAAAACATCATAGGTGTTTGTACAGTAATACAAATAATTATTATACTCTGTAAAACTATTTTTCCAAGAATACCATAGATAGGAAATACATGACTTCAAGTTTAAAGCATAAACATAATTCATATCAAATTTATAGAATTACAATATCATGAAAGTTCGGGAATAACATCTTTGAAAACCTAAATAAAACCTAGCTTAGCAAATACTACGATTTTATGAGAACCTTTTTACATAGACTGAGTAATAATCAATAGAAATCCTTGAATCATTGATACATAGAGAAGTTACTGTGATTTAAACAAAGTATACAAATGTAAAATACTTATATTCATAGATAAACTTTATTTTCAAAGTATCGTTTTCATACACAAGTATTGTATATATACAAATTGAAACAGAGTACATAAACCCTGGAAACACATTCACATAAACATTCTTACAACTGATAAATTAAATTATGAAATCTTCAGACAATTAGCATATCAAGTTCAACATCAAATCCTGTTTATAATTTATAACGATGTCAATGATGTCGAGGGTCAGACCTTATGGACATGAACCTTTATCAAGTATCAAATAGTTGAAACATGATAGTAAAAATATATTCAATATGCCATAACTATAGCAAGGGTTCGAGACCTGTAAGGTCTCAACCTAATTCTTTGAATATTATGAATTGGGAGTACTATAAACAGGTTATCTTTTAAGGATTATAAAAGTATAATTAAGTATAGTATTCTAGGCGATTGTTTTGGATTGAGAAAAACATATATGTAGATTGGTAGGTGAATATTAAATATGAAACATACAATTTACTATTGAAACTTGTAAATTTTGGCGAATATTATGATAAAAAAACATATTTTATGTAAATATAGGCAATATTAGAGACTAAAAATGACCAAATAGGGAATTTATTTTTTGAAACCCCCCCCCAAAAAAATAGCCAATTGGCGAAATTTTTCCCCTAAAAGTTTCTCTGATTATTTATAACCCATGAAGAGTAAATAGTCAACCACGACAGGGTTGATCCCAACACCAACAAGTGTAAATTACATAATACACAACCACAGAAAATAATTATATAGAAAAACCAAATTAATGTACAGTCAAAACTATTTGAAGTTACATTGAATGTATCAAACATTCAATGATATTGTTGGTCCTAGCATTATTATGTGGATTGTAAACAGTGAAAACCACATTCATTATTTTACAGTCGAAGGCATTGTAGAAATGAAAACAGAGCTCAATGACATCCTTTGGATGCATCGATGCCATCAAATTGAGACAGGCAATAAAAAATGAGAATTCATTTAAAGAGTTAAGGGTTTGAGTCTCAAGAGTGAGCTCGCCTGGTTTTAAACATTTACACGCTATAAATTTTATAAATACCAAAATTCATTATGAAATAGGATTTAGGGTTTAACCCTGTAGAAACAAATTCTTATATGAACTGTGGGTTCATTTATTATATGAACTGTCAACCACCACCTTTCAAATATAAAACCCACATTATTGTAATTCATGCCATCGTATTTGGAGAGCTCATTAATTTAGCGCCGAATGATTCTTGGAACCCATTTTAATATAGTTTGTAGCACATTGTAAATGATACCATTGGTTTTTCCTAGGAACCACGAAGTCTATGGTAAGGAATTAATCAACAAACACATGCAAAGTGTAAAATCAACCATAGAAACATTAGTTTATCACTATTACGTTTGAGTAAGAAGTCTCCAACTCCTTAGTTGATTTTGGAATAAGTTAATAAAATAATCAAACAAGTATGAAATAAAGAGGTAGATTATCAGCATAGTAATCTCGATCATAATATTAACACTCATTTTATAGAGTCATATTCTCACCTGTAACCTGGTGTAATATCTCGAATTTTGGACTGACTATTTTCTGATGTTATATTGGGCCACGACCCCAGCACATATGATTTATTTTAATGATTGGGCATAAGCCCTAGTACATATGATTTACTCTTTTATAGATTGACATATTGGGCATCGAACCTGACTGACTCCATTATTTGATTATATATTGGGAAAGGAAGCCCTAATGTTTTGATTATGTTCTTTGGCATATGATGTGGGTACAAGTCCTAATATACTGAGATGACCTTTTTTTACTTACTATGTGTTAAATTTTGAGCATTAATTCACAATACTATTGGATCTTTACTGAGAGAATAACATATACAGTATATCAATGCATAACAATCACAATAAGCATGACAAGCATCACAAGAATCAAAAGCATGAGAGACAAGAGACACAGAGTTTCCATGGGAAAAACCCTAAGGTGAAAAACTCCACAACTTCCTCAAAGATAGAGAGAGAAATGGCTCAACCAAAGTACAACCAAAATACACTTGAGATAGTCTCCTAGTAGCAGATGATCCTCCTCCTCACTAGTGCACCACTTTCTGAGTGAGAGAGATGTGACTTTTCGAATGATCTAAATAGAGATCTCCTGATCTCTACTTATACTAACCTGTTTTCCTAGTGACCTTATGGGGCCGACTTGTCTAGCTAGGTACATCCACAATATAATATATATATTCCAGGGCCGACCCCACACATGGTGGTATAATAACCCATCGGCAAGTACACACACTTGCGACACTTGTCAATCCACATGATGACACTTCCTTATATAGGAATAACACATCTCTAATAAGGGTACGATAAATATATATAAAATACATAGATGGAATACATTCTGAAGTTACATATACATCAACACTCCCTCTTAACTAGGAAGGTATTTCTCGACACAGTTCTGCTAGACAAGTCTTCTTCTCAGGATCAGCATCATCGATGCAACGTCATCATCATCGTCACTACTACTGCTATCTCAACCAATCTCTGACTCTACTCGTCATAGGAAGTTCTACAGAGCCAGTCCTTTTTCATACTGGATGTAGGCCCACCACCTGCAGGTCTTCGTCATCACTGGCCATACTATGGAATCCTCAGGACTTATTATGTGCATCACAAAACCTCAAAAGAGCATCCCAGGCTCTTACGATCACACGGCTCTACCTATAGGATCTCCCAGGGCCATATTACATGTGACCTCACCACAAAACCTTGCAAGAGCATCCCAAGCTGTTACGAGCACACAACTCTGCCTATAGGATCTCCCAGGGACATATTATATGTGGTCACCACAAAACCTCACAAGAGCATCCCAGGCTGTTATGAGCACACAGCTCTACCTATAGTATCTCCCAAGGACAGATTATATGTGGTCATGGAAAAACCTCGCAAGAGCATCCCAGGACTTATTACGGGCACACAGCCCAACCTATCAGATCTCCCAGGGACATATTATATGCCATAGGACAAAACCTCGAAAGAGCATCTGCCAGATATCCCAGGGCCAGATTATATGCCACAGGAAAAACCTCAAAAGACTATCTGCAGATCTTCCAGGGCCAAATTATATGTCCTCCCAGAGCAAAAGCTCAAAAGAACATTTTCCCGATATCCCAGGGCCAAATTATATGCCATAGGAAAAACCTCGAAAGACTATCTGCAAATCTCCCAGGGCTGAATTATATGCTCATCTGCACAACCTGATCCACGACCATAGAGTATCAACCTGATACTCACCATACATCATCCTAATGTACACATGATCATCCTAATCATCATAACTGCAACATCTTGCTACATGTCATATGGAGCAACATCCTGAAGCTCGTCATCCATGATCATCCTGATCATACAATGCATCTACCTGATGCATACCAAGTATCTACCTGATACATATCATGATACATGATCCACCTGATCATACAGTGTATCCACCTAATACAAATACAAATACATGATACATATCACCATACATGATCCACCTGATACATATACAAATACATGGTCCAAGCATCCAACATGATGCATATACAAAATACATACAAATGATCCTACAGATGATATCCAACATCCAACATGATGCATACATACATATAAATGATCCAACTAATCATATCCAGCATCCAACATGATGCATACATACATATACATATAAATGATCCAACTGATCATATCCAGCATCCAACATGATGCATACATACATATAAAAATGATCCAACTGATCATACAAAGCAGAAACCAGAACATCATCCTGATGCTCATCATCCAGCACTTACATCCACAGCCATGTAAAGGATCCTCCTTCCAACATGCTTGGAATGGCTTCAGCAAATGTGTCCATCACTTCTTCCTTGAAGTGTCATTGATCTAAAGAACACCAAGCCTCTCTCTGAAGTACTCAAACTTCAACCTGGCTAGTGGCTTCATCAGTACATCTGCAATCTGCTCGTCCGTCGCAACATATAGGAGCTTCACAGCTCCTCTCTACACCATATCCCTGATATAGTGATATTTGATCTCTATGTGTTTTGGCCTGTCATGAAACACTGGGTTCTCAGACAACTTCAGACAACTCTGGTTATCACAAAAGATACCAGTAGCATCCAACTGGAGATCAAATAACTCAGACAGTAGCTTCCGTAGCCATACTATCTCACAACTAGTTGAACAGGCTGCAACATATTCTGTCTCAGCTGTACTCAGTGCTACGCAGGACTGCTTCCTGCTAAACCAAGAGATCACACCTAATCCCATACTGAAGTAGCACCCAGATATGCTCTTCCTATCTGTAGCACTGCCAGCCCAATCTAAATCAACATAACCCCGCAGGTTAAAATTTTGATTTGCCTCATACTTGAGCCCATAATCCACTGTACCCTTCAGGTACCTCAGAACATGCTTTACAGCAACCAGATGAACACTCCTCGGATCTGTCAGGAACTGACTCAATGTGTTCACCACAAAGCAAATATCTGGTCTCGTGTTCATCAGGTACATCAAGGACCCAATCATCTGACAATTCATAGAGACATCGATCGGCTCAGATGAAGCATCACATAGAAGCTTCAGATTCGATGCCATAGGTGTGGCCATGGCCTTGCAATACATCATCCCAAATCTCTTCAGGAAATCTACTGTGTACTTCCCTTGACCAAGGAAGATCCCTCCTGCACTCTGCCACACCTTCATACCTAGGAAATAATGCATCATTCCCAAATCTTTCATATCGAACTCAGCAGCAAGCTTCCTCTTAATATCACACCAAGTTCTGGGAGCTTGCTACAAGCCATACAAGGCTTTCTTCAATTTGCACACATGTGACTCCCTGTCAAGTCTTGGGACTGCATCCCAAACATCATCTTCATGATCGATGGATCATGGAATTCCATTTCTTCATCCCAGATCCTGGGAACTTCAATATCTTCAATAGATATCTTTGTTGCTAGAACAAATGTTGTAGTCCTTTTGTAGGTGAAGATATATGGTCTTTCCTACAAAACAAGTTAAATTTCATGATTAGAAACATCTCACAATTTTCAGAACAAATTCTTTACACATAAAGAAATATGTCATGCAGTCATGCAGTTATCTTAGCCAATGCTTCAATACAACATTTATCCATGTTCCACAACTTTCTAGATGCCTTGCAGTCTCTACTAGAACATTGTTAAGAGTTTGCACTACTCCCAACATGTCAGCAAAGAGGTTTCATTCTAGATAAGTAGCATTGAAATGTTGTATAGTGCCATAGGCCACTTATCCATCACATGCATATTAGTAGTGTACTGTTCATTAATGCAATCATTCTAATATGCACAGTACATCTCCTAAGTCTAGGAACATAAGCATAATATTATTTAAACAAACAAAATAGGCAAGAAATGATAATTGAAATACTTATATTTGTTTGTTTGTTGGGTGGACTCCCTCTGAGTCTTTGCTTCCTGGAAAGAGCTGCTGAAGTAGCTTCTTCTACACCTTTCCGTTGTGGAATGTAGGAAGATGGTAAACTCCCTCTGAAAATATGCATCCTTGCAGGAGCTACTGGAGTGTGCTTCCTTTTGATATTTGCTTCCTGGATTAACTGTCCTTGAACTTATATTCATCCTTGCTGACATCAATCTTCTTGAACCCTGGAAAGTATAATCTGTAAGCCTTCGAGCTTTCATTGTAACCCACAAAGATACCCTTCTTTCCTGAAGGATATAGTTTAGTCCTCTTTTCCTTTGGCCCATGAATGTATATTGGACAACCAAATATTCTGAGATGGCTGACTTCAGGTTTTTTACCAGAAAAGATCTCTTCTGGTTTTTTGTTGTCCAATATCTTGTGGGGTGTTCTATTCTACACATATACAACTGTTCTAGCTGCTTCTGCCCATAGATGCATAGGTAGATCCTGGTCATGCAGCATTGCCCTTGCTGCTTCCATGATTGTTCTGTTCTCCCTTTCTGCAACTCCATTCTGTTGAGAATTATAGGGAGCAGTCAACTCCCTCTTAATCCCTGAATCACTACAAAGCTTCTTGAAGTCACCTGAGGTGAATTCTCCACCATTGTTGGATCTAAATGTTTTGATCTTCTTGTCAGTTTGATTATCCATCAAGGTTTTGAATTCCTTGAACTTATCAGACACCTCATCTTTGTTCTTCAAGGAGTATACCCAAGTCTTCCTGGAGAAGTCATCAATAAATGAGACATAGTAAACATACCCACTAAGAGAACTGGATGACATAGGACCACATACATCTGAGTGGATGATTTCCAGGATATCCTTTGCCTTACTTTCACTGCTTGGGAAAGCCTTCTTAATGTTCTTACCTTTTGCACATCCTTTGCAAACACCTTCATGTTTGGTCTTTTATTTTAGGAATATCTTCTACAGCCTTGCTTGCAATTGGAAGTGCCCTATAGTGCATATGAGCAAGTCTTCTATGCCAAAGTTCACTTGGCTCCATGGATTCATGTACCATGGCATGTTCAGGTTGTCCCTTCAATTTATACAAACCTCCCTCTTGCTCTCCAATCACTATTGCATCATCTATGTTCTTTCCCTTTGGCCACATTAGGACTTGGCCATCCACAAATGCAACACTCATACCTTTTGCATCCAATGCAAAGATGGAGAGTAAGTTCTTCTTGAGCCCAGGTACATACATGACTTCTTTCATCTTCAAAGATTTTATAGAATCTAGGTTGTAGGAGGCTTCACCACTTCCTTTGATTGGGTATTGATAATCATCCCCAAGTTTCACCTTATGAGGTGATTCATGTTCAAATAGGTTCACAAAAGATTCCTTAAACCCAGTCATGTGTTTGGAAGCCCCACTGTCAATCAACCAATCATTACAACCATGGGAGATAGTACCTGTGAGAGCAGAGATTAGAACATACTCTTCTTCACTTGATGAGTCATTATCACTATCATCACTTTCTGCCCTATCCTTCTTCTTTGGAGGTTCATCATCCTCGGCAGTATGAGCATGGAACTTTCTTTTGCTGCCCTTCTCCTTCTTGTTGGAGTTGTTGTTATTATCCCTTTTGTTCTTGGGACAATTTGAAGCAAAGTGGCCCTTCTCATTGCATGTGAAGCATCTTATATCCTTCTTATTCTTTTGATAGGATCTCTTGTAGCGAGAGTGCTCCTTCTTAGGCTTGCTTCTTTTGGTGTGAGCTGAAAGAGCTTGATCTTCACCTCCCATATTTTTCTCATGAGCTACAAGTCTAGCTTCTTCTTGAGAGCATTCCTCCCACAATTTACTGAAAGAGATCAATTTCTTTCTTGCATAGATTCCTTGAATAAAGGAGTCCCATGACCTAGGTAGGCCATTCAGGGTGGTCATAACAACTTCACCATTGTCCACTACTTCATCTACAGCTTCAAGTTTCTCCTTGATCTGAGAGACCTTGGAGTAGTAAGATTGAATGGTTTCTCCATTCAACATCTTGACCCCTTTCAATTGATTCCACATAGTCATCTTCCAATTTATGTTCTTCCCTTCAAATAGCTTGGTCGAAGAGTCAAACATCTCCTTGGGTGTCTTTAGAGAAGACACATGGGGTATGAAATGGTCTTTAATAGAATTAGCAATGATTCTCTTTGCCTTGACCAAGTTCTTCTTATGCAATACCTTGGCCTCTTCATCCTCTGGGATAGGGATGTCTTCTTTTATATATGAGTCCAACTCATTCTCTTCCAGGATTAACCCAATCCTATACTTCCAAGCTCAGAAGTTATCAGCCCCTTCAAGCTTATCCTCAGGCTTGGTGTTGACACTATATTTGAAAATACTCAAACCGTAAAAATTTGTCAAAAAATATCCAAAAGAAGTGAAGTTACTACAGATGGGTTGAAGTAAAAGGTCATAATACAAAAAAAACAAGGAAAAACCTACATATGCAAAGTCCGAAAGTAATTATTGAAGAGATTAATTCTTGGTTAAGTTTCAACGTCGGAGATGACAATAATAGAGATCAATGGCTGTCATGGTTTCCCGCACCTCCTAAAGGATCGTTTCAAATGTTGGTGAGTGGTTGTGGACTTAATACTGCCAGAAATGTGTCATATCCTCATTGATCTGCATCAACGTGATAGTGGTATCACAAACCACTACAACGCCGTGCGGAACCACCAAAGGGTAATACGTGACGGGCCATAGGACATGGTAGGATAATACGCGGTGGGCCATAGCACGTGGCAGATGTAGAAGGCGCAAGGGAATACACCACATGTTGATATAAATCGGAGGGACAATATACATTGGGACAGAATCGACGGCCGAGATTCATCCGCATCATAGAAAGTGCGCACCTAATAGAAGAAAGAGCGGTTGCGACAAATAAACCACTCTAACAGGTGTCAGAAAATGGTTGATCCGCACACGGTAAAAACCGGAGAATAAAACCGTTACTGGGATCGTGGATACCACCATGGGAAATAAAGCGATGCAAGATCTAACGGATCAAATCAAAAGGCTCGTGATCAACGGTTGGATATAAAGTACATTCGGAAAGCTGCCAGAAAGTTAATAAAAAAGGCTTATATAAAACAAAAGGGTTTCAAATAACAACATTTTGTATATGTGTCACTATCCCTGGGAGCTCTGAAGACTGGTGGAGATGAGCAATTGCGACAGAAAGATAAAGATGTGTCTATACAGGTAGGGTCTGGTGACCTGGCCCACATTTTTAATGGAATTTTGTTTGAAGAAATGATTTAAATGGAAACTGTACATGATGTAGATGTTTTTAAAGAAAAAGAATCCCTATAAGATAGAGACGGAGACATTTATGATACCCTAATCAGGTTACCAGTCGCTGAAGTTAAATTTAAGTTGTCTAAATTATTAGAAGAAGGTATAGACATGCACAGAGTCCACCAGTCATCCTTGTTAGCCTTCTACCTAGACCAAACCCCATCTTTTCCAGAATTTGTGTCGTGGTGTGCTGAGAATTATTCCAGAGAAGAAATAACTGTTTTAGATAGTCGAAAAACTAGAGTCGTCTCCAAAATAGAGCCTGTCGTCATAATTAAATCCCTAGAAATAGAATTTTCCCAAACCCTCGAGTCTGAGATTTTTTCTGAAACTTCTGTTATTGAATATTATCATCAAAACCTTTAAGATGATAGAGAAAAGTTTTTATCTACGTGTCTTAAACCAGAAACCAACATTTCAGATATCCCCTACCCTATACATATCAATTTGTTTGATGAAAATACCTAATTGGTTCTGACATTGTTGGCTTTAATCCTAGGGTTTGATACAGACATGTATGTAACTGAGTTTCAGTTAAGTCTTTTGTATAAAATGATTACAATTCCGTCAGGGATTGATGAAAATCAAATTCCTCGACTTAATTTTGAAGAATTTTTCACCGAGAAGATTCATGACCAGATGGTCAATTTCCCCACTCTGAGGCATTTCAGATTTCAGTTCTTTTGAGACCAGAGATTCATGTGTTGATCAGTTTTACAGTCTGTTTTTTCCTTATCTTTATATGTGCATGTCCACTTTCTTTGTTATATCTTCCATTATGTTCTTCTTCTATATTTAAATGAACGTTTGAAATAAATCGGGATTCATATTGGTTATGCCTCGTTTTATCGCATTTAAATATCCATTATTTCTCCAAAGTTGACAATGGATTCATCCTAGTTAGATGCATGTTGTTGATGGACTGTCATTGTTTCTTTCTATACCACCTGCAAAATCAAATTGACTGTGATATGGTTGCTATCTTGCCTCTGTGGAAATCTGTTTGGTATAAATCTCTTGCTGGCGCATTAAATATTTGAAAGTTGACTCCATGCCCAATGTTTCTTATTTCCTTTTCAACCAAGTAAATCCTTTTGAGAAATTTTGAACGTATTTCTATATATTTTTATCCTTTACATATATCTTGTGAGAGAGCCCTCTCTGGTGGAAAAAATGGCTAAGTTTTCTACCTAAAGTTTGGTCTGAAATAGGTTACGTTAGGTGTTATTCTTTTACAACCGGGATACAATCTAAGTGTTAACATTTTTGCGCCATTGCCGAGGAACGAAGGTGAAATTTTCCCTGGGAGAAACGACAAAGAAAGATCAAATTTCTTGGGCAAGGAAGTTTGAAGTAAGTTGGTTGTAGATATTGCCCTGGCGACTTCACTTGTGAAAATTTTTTAAGGTTTTTTGAAGATATTCAGAAATAGACATTGTGGCTACAAGAAGAAATCCCGGTTTACAGTTCTTCTCAAGCGTGGATAATCCAGAAAATCTCCTCAAGATGGATAAAGGCAAAGGCAAGACAAAAGAAGGTATTTCTCAGTTTTCGAATATATTCCCTTCTTTTCAAGAAAATCTGTTTGAGGAAGAAAATATTGGTTCAAGTGAAAATTTTTTGCTTAGAACTAAATCAGATTCCGATTTGAAAGAAACAAAAGTTGACCCAAAAAGTTTGTGGGACTATTCTTTAAAATCTGTTTGGGAAAACTTACAAAAATCTGAAAGGGTTGGGTCCAGAATATTTAAGGCCCAAAGAATACCTATGCAAAGTCATAAACAACAGGTAGTGATTGTTCCACATTATAATCCACCACCCATGGCTGCCAGATTTGCCCCATTGGTTTTTCCCGCTGCATTACATGATTTGCCCCAAAATTATGGACAAAGAATCGTTACTTTTGATACTGAGGGTAATTATACAGCACAACAACATGTTGATAACTTTAGTGATTTCATTGATTTAGAAGAAGTGGATTATGATGATGCAAAAATGAGGTTGTTTGCCCAATGTTTACGAGGCGAAGTCAAAAAATGGTTCAGAGCTTTAGCTACAGGATCAATTGCTAATTATGATGCTTTCACAACTCTTTTTATCGAAAGATGGGAAGACCAGAAAAATCCTTCACAGATGTTGACACAGTATAACAATCTGAAAAAAGGAGGTTTTGAGTTGGTTCAAGAATTCTTTGCTAGATTTATGAAAGTTTATAACTCTATCCCTACAGATATAAAACCTCCAGTAGGAGCAGCCAAGTTACATTATGCAGATGCTTTTGAAGGTGATTTTTCATGCACATTAAGAGAAAGAAGATCTACCACTTTGGCAATAATGATGAAAGATGCGGTGGAAGTTGAAGCTAATATGATGGCTTCTGGAAAGATGAGGCATAGAGATATAGACCGAAAGAAAAGTAGAGAAGATAATCAAAATGCAGCTTCTTCTTCTTCTTCCACAGATGTAAAATTTGAAGTAATGATGAAAACTATGGAAAACTTGTTAGATAGGTTAGTGGTGGATAACAAAGCTTCGAATAAAGAACAAATAGAACCTCAAATCAGAAACCCTAATTTTAGGAGACCCTTTGTTCCACCTATAAGGCCAAGAGATCAGAGGAACCCAAGGAATGCAGAAGAAGATCCAATCAGACCTCCTTTCCTTGAAAATTATATTGTTGGAGAAGTTGATATGTTCTTTGCAGAAGGGAAATGTTGTAATTTGGAGACAAAAATTGATCAATACTAGATTGGTTACCAAAGTGCTATAAACGATCTTCAAAGAAAGATAAATCTAAGAAACTGAGACGTTATAATAGACAAAGGAAAAGAGCCAATGGGCAAATCAAAAGGATCTACAGATAAATCCTCTACCAGTTAGAATGAACAACAAACGAGAAGAAAAGAAAACGAAGATGTGCAAAAGTGATTTCAAATAACAAGAAAGATTCAGTGAAAGAAGGTGATAAAAATTTGGTTCCTTTCAATATACAGAGTGAAATGTTGAAAGTCAAGATTTCTGTACCTTTCAATGAAATATTAAAGAATAAGGAATACAAAGAACAAATTTTTAAGATGATGCAAGTAGAAAATCGAGTGGAAATAGATACTTTGGAATTAGATGATGATACTCCTAATATCTGTATGGGTTCAAGAATGGAAGATAATAGTTTTGGGGAAATTTCTCCTTTCTATGTAGATTTGAATGTTCATGATAAATTTGTGCATAATTGTATGTTAGACTCAGGAGCTTCTCATAATCTGATGCCAAAACTTGTAGTTGAATATTTGGGATTGGAAATCACAAGACCATATGATGACCTATTTTCTTTTGATTCAAGGAAAGTCAAATGTTTAGGGTTGATCAAAGATTTGACAGTCAATCTCCGTCAAATACCAGCCAAAGGTATTCTCATGGATGTGGTGGTTGCTGATATTCCAGCAAAATTTGGTATGCGATTGTCTAGATCATGAGCCTTGAAGTTAAAAGGAACTTTGCAGATGGATATGTCTTTTGCTACTATTCCAGTGTTGGGGGTACACAGAAGATTATATGCTGAAAAAATGGCTGCTTATTTGGTAAGTGACTTAAAAGAACCTGAAAAGCATGCTATATATGCAGTAGACACAGATTTGGGGTCATGTATTCTGTATAATGATGTTGAATCTAAAGAAAATATTGATTTAATTGAACCAAAAGAAAATGAAAAAGAAAGACTGTTAAGAGAAAAAAATAGAAAAGAAGGAATTTGGACAATGCATTTCGATGGAGCTAGGAGCAGAGAAGGAGTTGGTGCAGGAGTATGGATAATTACACCTGATCTAGAATTCTTGATATTTTCTTATCAATTGAATTTTGAGTGTACAAACAATGTTGCAGAATATGAAGCTTTAATTTTGGGGTTGAATGTATTGAGAGATTTAAAAGCAAAAAGAATTGAAGTGTTTGGAGATTCTGAATTGGTAATAAATCAGGCAAAAGCTATTTATCAGACCAAACATCCTAAAATGAGGTCATATAGGAATGAAGTGTGGGATTTATTGAAAAAAAATTTCGATGAACATGATGTTGTTTCAATTCCCAGAGTTAATAACACGGTAGTAGATTCTTTGGCCACTGCAGGAGCTATGTTCAAAACCCCTATCTTTTCTAAAAAGAAATATGATATTGAGGTCATACACAGACCATCTATCCCTGATAATATCAAACATTGGTAGGTTTTTGAATATGATCAACAGATTAGACATTTTTTAGAGATGACAGATGAATTCAATTATAGGTCTATTGATGCAAACGATGCTGGAGCTGATCCAGATGAAAAAGATTCCCTTGAAGAAACAAAAAATTTCAAGCAAAGGATTGGAGTTAAGGATATAATTCAGCTGAATAATAACGTTATCCCAAGAGGCTTGATTCCTTTAGAAAAATTGTTTTGTTAGGATATTTAGACACTTAGGAGTTAGTTAAGATCAACTTGTGTAATATATCCGTTAGGGATAGTGTGTTTCTTTAGTATGCATTAGTATGCATTTGTAAATACTTAATCCGACGGTCACGATATGTTTCTGACATAGAGTGAAACGACGGCTCAACGTCTCTTAGATCAAACCTAACCTTGATCCGTGGCTTAGCACCCGATTGGTCCATGATCTCTATTTAAAGAGCATGGAGGGTCATTGTTTAGTTGATCAATTATGAGAAGCTCATTTGTAACTTTCTTTCTTTCATAATAAATTGTCCCGTAGAAGCTATTTGGCCAGGGTCGTGGAGTGTTTCCCTCAAGAGGGTTTAAACCACGTCAAAACATCGGTGTGTTGATCTATGATCTGTTTCTGTGAAGTGGTTTCTCTTGGTGTTCGGTCCTTTGGTAGTACCCTGTATACCCGAACATGGTATCAGAGCTTTTATGAAGTGCCGCTTCCGGTTATGATCTAGATCTTGAACTGCTGTTGCCGAAACTCGAAAGGGTTTCTAGTTTTGATATTTTTGTGCATTTTTGGGCTATGGGAGGTGTTCCATTGCGTCCGAAGCGTCGTTTCCATTGAAAAATAGTTTTCGTTTGATCGAAAACGGTTCCCGGTTGCTCCAGAAACGCGTATTTCATCAGATCTGAAGGTATAATGTTACAGTGACGCATTTTTTTTTTTCATTTTTGAAAAGAAAAAATATCTTATTTCATTTTTTTTTACTGTTAGATTTTTTGGTTCAGATTGTTGCTTTCCCGTCTGCGTATGCTCTTTTCCGTGCACCTTGAGCGATCTCGGCAAAGCAGAAACGGAAAGGGAAAGGGTTTTTTTCGGCTGCGTATGCTCTTTGCCGTGCACTTTGCGCGATCTCGGCAAATCAGAAACAGAGAGAAAACGTAGACTTTCCGGGAAAGCTAACAAGATCTAACTCCACAAGTGTGGAAAAGTTTTTTTGTTTCGTTTTGTGGTTTTTTTTGCAGGAAAAAGGGAAAGCACGCAAACCGAGAAAGAAGAGTAAAAAAAAAAAAAAAACCCCTTCCTCATTTCCATATTTTACATATCTTTTAAACTAGCTCACTTGGTCCAAAGTTGCTTTATTCCTTAATAGGTCTTGAGTTCAAGTCTTAGGAAGTTACTTTTAAAAAGAAAAGTGCATGCAATTTATATTTTCAAGTTACTTTATTGTAAAAGTGCATCTCACTTAAATAATAAAAAATAAAAATACAAGTGAGACACTTAAGCTTTTTATTTATTGTTGCACTATTTAAAAGTAATATCATTGTAAAAGTGAAATCACTTATTTTACAAAAGTGATTCACTTAAAAGAAACTTTTTTGTAAAGTGATTGTCAAAAGGTTCATCTTGGGAAGAGGGGGGTTCTTTTTTTGCTGGACATTCTCTAGCTGCCACGTCAGTATTGGGGACATCTTCAACAGTTTCTTTGTTCAAGCATAACTTCATCATACAGAGTCCGTTTTCAGTGCCATTTTTTTTTAAACCGCATTTTTTTTCGATCTCTTCACATCCAGACTATTGGTTTCTACTTTTACAGCCATTAATTTACAAATATGGCTGCCCCTTGTGATATTCTACTTAACAGTTCCAACTATTTCTCATGGAAATCTCGTATGGAGGATGTTCTACGAAGTAGGGGACTTTTCAGAATTACAACAGGGAAAGAAAAAGAACCCACTGATGATGATAAGAAAATAAAATGGGCAAATAGATGTGATGAAGCTCGTGGATTGATTGGGATGTCAATCTCTACTGATTTGCGATTCCACATATCTGGAATTGATGAACCTAATGCTACTTGGGACAAGTTGGAAACTGTGTTTGGTAAACACAATGAAATTCGAGGTCACCAACTCGAAAATGAGTTGATTTCTTTAAATCCAAGTGACTTTTCATGCATTCAAGATTATTTATCTAAGTACAAAACTCTCAAGCTCTTATGTGCAGAATGTAAGATTGAGAGGGAAGACAAACAATGCATTTATCATATTCTTTCCAAACTTGGCCCTGCATATTCTGTTTTTGTATCTACATTTTACTCCATGAAAGCGTCATTGAATGCAGCTAGCTATCAAGAGCCTAGTCTTGAATCCTTTTGTGATTCCTTGATTAGGGAACAAGATAAACTCATTCATCTTGGAATAATCAACAATGCAGATACATCTAGGAAAGCCTTATTGTCCCAATAGAAAGAAAAGTCCAAGCCTCCCAAGAAACAAAATTTTCGCAATAATAAGTCAAACAAGGGTCCAAAACCCTCTCAGTCAACTCCTTCTTTAAAAAATGACAAAGGATCCAAGCCAAAAGGCAAGAAGACTGAGCGTCATTGCAACTATTGCGGGAAAGATAATCATGATGAATCCAAGTGTTTCAAGAAGATGGCAGCCTTGGAAGCAGCAATGAAGAAGCACCACATCAGCCTAGATTCACCTTCAGAATCTGCCTCTCATGGACATGCACTTTGTGCTTCTGGTTATTCTTATAATGCATCTTCTTCTTCTACTTCAAATGAATGGCTCATTGATTCTGGAGCATCTTATCATGTGGCTAAGGATCAAGCCATCTTTTCTACTATGCATGAATGTAACACCAAACAAATATTTGTTGGTGATGATAGATCTCTAAGTGTTGTAGGAGCTGGAACAGTTCCAGTAGATAATGGTCATTTTAGTGATGTACTATGTGTTCCAAGAATTTCCTGCAATTTGTTATCAGTCTATCAGATCACTCATTCTGGTGAAGGTAAAACTGTGACCTTTACACCTCACCAAGTTGTAATCAAGGATTTTAAAGATCCTCAACAGGTTCTAGCTACCGGAATTGTTGATGATATTACCAGGTTGTACAAGTTTAACAACTTTGGGTCATCACCTTTCCCTTTAGTTTTTGTTGCTCATAGTGATAACTTGAGCAAACTTTGGCATGAGCGATTTGGTCACTTAAATTATCGCTCATTGCAACAACTATGTAAAGAAAATATGGTGACAGGTCTTCCGATGGTATCTTGTAGAGATGGTGTTTGCTCCGGTTGTGTACTCGAAAAACATCATCGGGACAGTTTTGACAAACGTGCCTCTTGGCACGCCTCGGTTCCCTTGGAGCTTGTGCATAGTGACTTGTGTGGTCCTCTTCCATCTGCTTCCTTTTCTGGTTTCAAATATTTCTTAACTTTCATTGATGATTACACCAGACGCACTTGGGTTTATTTCCTAAAACTTAAGAGCGAAGTATTTAACATGTTCTTGGCCTACAAGGCCCTTGTTGAAAAACAATCTGGTCATCAAATTATTAAGTTAAGATCTGACAATGGAGGAGAATATGTTAACAAACAGTTCACTACTTTCTGCACTGAACAAGGCATCCAACAACAGCACACTGTTCCATATACACCACAACAAAATGGTGTAGCTGAGCGGAAGAACCGCACTTTAAAAGAAATGGCTAATTGTATGATCCAATCTAAGGGACTAAGTCTTCAATTTTGGGCTGAAGCCATTAATTGTGCAAATTACATAGTTAATTGCACCCCCACAAAAGCATTACAAGGTATAACACCGGAAGAAGCATGGAGTAAAATTAAACCTGATGTAAGTCACTTTCGTGTGTTTGGTAGTGAAGCATGGGCTCACATTCCGGATGAAAAATGGAAAGCATTGCAGCCTAAAAGTGAAAAGTGCATATTTGTTGGATATTCTGAAGATGTAAAAGGTTATAGACTTCTTCAACCACCTTCTCATGCTATAATAATTAGAAGAGATGTTAAATTTGATGAAAATATCTTGGCCTGCGAGCCTAACTCGGCGAGTGTGCCATCTTTGGCCTGCGAGCCTGATTCGGCGTTTGTGCCTTCTTCGTCTTCTTCCAACTTCCTTAACAGGTTTCCAACTCCAGTTTCTGATGATGACAGTGAGGATGAAAATCCACCTCCACCTGCTCATGTTCCTCCAGTTGCACCAGCACAAGTGCTTCCTCGATGGGTCCGTTCAACATGTGAAGCAGCTGGTGATCTTACCGGTGATCCTAGAGATCAACGTCGAACACGTTCTCAATTTCAGCGAGCCTCTTCTCTTTTGGCTCAAGTTTCCGAGAATCGTGATCCAGAAACTTTTGCAGAAGCTTCAGGGAATCCAGATTGGGATGCAGCCATGGATGAAGAATATCGTTCCTTAATGGCGAACGATACTTGGGATCTTGTACCTCTTCCAAAAGGAAGAAAACTTGTCAGATGTAAATGGGTCTACAGAACTAAGTATGCATCAGATGGAAGTGTTGAAAGACTTAAGGCAATGTTAGTTGCCAAAGGTTTTTCCCAAGTTGAAGGGATTGACTACAATGAAACCTTTGCTCCCGTCGCCAAAATGAACTCCATCCGCCTTATTCTTTCCCTTGCAGCCTTACACAACTGGAAAGTCCATCAAATGGATGTCAAGTCTGCCTTCTTACATGGTGATTTACAGGAGGAAATTTACATGGAACAACCTCCTGGCTATGTTCAGAATAACTCTAGCCTTGTCTGCCACCTTAAGAAATCCTTATATGGCCTTAAGCAAGCTCCTAGACCTTGGTATTCCAAAATGGATAGCTTTCTCCTTGACACTGGTTTTTCTAGATGCCATTCTGACCCCAATGTCTATACCAAGAAAGTAGGAAACCATCTCATCATACTTGTTCTATATGTTGATGACCTTATTCTTACTGGTAGTGACCCTAAGCTTATAACCCATGTGAAATCCAGTCTTAAACAAACTTTTGAAATGTCAGACTTAGGACATTTGCATTATTTTCTTGGTCTCCAAGTTCTGCAAACCAAAGAAGGAATCTTTCTTTCTCAGTCTAAGTATGCTTGTGACCTTCTTCGTCGCTTTCACATGGAAGATTGTACACCAGCCCCTTCTCCCTTCCAGTCTGGAGTCAAACTTTCTACCACTTGTACTTCACCCGAAGTAGATGCCACCTTGTATCGTTAGCTTGTTGGTAGTCTTTTATACTTGACTCATTCCCGTCCTGACCTTTCCTTTGCCGTTGGTCGAGTTTCCCGTTATATGCAGACACCTCATGAAAGTCACTGGAAAGCAGCTAAAAGAATACTTCGATATATTCGAGGTACAGTTCAGTTTGGGATTCATTACAGTACAGGGGGGAAACCTTTGTTGGTTGGTTTCACTGATTCAGATTGGGCAGGCGATCCTGATGATCGAAAGTCTACTGCAGGTTATGTTTTCAGTCTGGGATCTGGACCTATTACTTGGGCTTGTAAGAAACAACAAGCTCTTGCTCTTTCTTCAGCAGAGGCAGAATATCGAGCAGCAGTTAATGCCAGTCAGGAAGCTTTATGGCTTCGACAGATCCTTTCCGAGTTTGGATTCGAGCAGCAACAACCTACTCCACCTTGGTGCAACAATCAAAGTGCCATCAAGCTTGCCAAAGATCCAGTTCTACATCAACGCAGCAAACACATTGAGCTCCATATGCACTTCATCAGAAATCTTGTTCATGATCGTGTTCTTGAAGTGCTCTTTTGCCCTATAGATGATCAAGTTGCAGACATCTTCACCAAGTCTCTTACAGAAGCGAAGTTTTCTAAACTTTGATCTATGTTAGGAGTTCAGGAACTTGTCATTAAGGGGGGATAGGCTCTAATGCCTCCTTCCTTCTCCTAATAGTGTCACTTTTGTAAATCCTTCAATCCTATCCCAAGTTGTTCTTAAGGGGGGATGTTAGGATATTTAGACACTTAGGAGTTAGTTAAGATCAACTTGTGTAATATATCCGTTAGGGATAGTGTGTTTCTTTAGTATGCATTAGTATGCATTTGTAAATACTTAATCCAACGGTCATGATATGTTTCCGACATAGAGTGATCTGACGGCTCAACTTCTCTTAGATAAAACCTAACCTTGATCCGTGGCTTAACACCCGATTGGTCCATGATCTCTATTTAAAGAGCATGGAGGGTCATTGTTTAGTTGATCGATTATGAGAAGCTCATTTTTAACTTTCTTTCTTGCATAATAAATTGTCCCGTAGAAGCTATTTGGCCGGGGCCGTGGAGTGTTTCCCTCAAGAGGGTTTAAACCACGTCAAAACATCGGTGTGTTGATCTGTGATCTGTTTGTGTGAAGTGGTTGCTCTTGGTGTTCGGTCCTTTGGTAGTACCCTGTGTACCCAAACATGTTTGATAAAAATGATGTGGTGAAAAATCCAAAAGTAGAACCTAAACCTGAGGATTCAAAAGATTACAATTTAGGTTCTAAAGAAGATCCCAAATTGGTAATGCTTTCAAAGAAATTACCAAGAAAGGAAGAGAATAAAAGCGTAGAAGTGATGAAAAGATTTTCAGATGTTTTCGCCTGGAGTTATGAAGACCTGAAAGAATATGATGTTTCTGTTATACAACATACAATTCCTATCAAACCTAATGAAAAGCCTTTTAAGCAAAAGTTGAGAAGAATAAATCCCAAGTTGCTTCCAGTGATAGAAAAAGAGGTGAGAAAGCTATTTGATGCTAAGATAATTGTGTCCTTGAGATTTTCTAAGTGGTTGGCTAACCTGGTACCAGTAAGGAAAAAGAATGGCGAAATAAGGTTGTGCGTAGACTTTAGAAATTTGAACAAAGTCTCTTTGAAAGATAATTATCCACTCCCGAAAATGGATCAGATTTTGCAGAAAGTTGTGGGAGTCGAAAGAATTTCTATGTTAGATGGTTTCTCAGGTTACAATCAGATTAAAGTTCACCCAGAGGATGAAGAGAAAACTACTTTTACTACTCCATGGGGAACGTTCATGTATGCCAAAATGCCATTTGGTTTGATGAACGTAGGGGCAACTTTTCAGAGAGCCATGGACATTGCATTTGCGGATGAAAGAGACAAATTTGTGGTAGTATACATGGATGATATCACTGTTTATTCAAAGAATGCTGCTGATCACTGGAAACATCTGGAAAGAGTTTTTCTGAAATGTAGAAAATTTGGAATCTCCTTAAATCCAAAGAAATCTCATTTTTGCATGGAAGAAGGAAGATAGTTGGGACACATCATATCAAAAGAAGGCATCAAGATTGACCCGGAAAGAGTATCTGCCATATAGAAGGTCGGGATCCCTAGAAGCAAAAAGGAAATTCAGTCATTTATTGGAAGGGTAAATTGGTTAAGAAGGTTCATTCCTAGTTTTGCTGAGATTTTGAGAAACATAACTGAAATGCTAAGGAAAGACAAGAAAATTAAATGGATTGAAGAAGCAAGACAATCTTTTGATAATATTAAAAGAGAATTGACTGAAGCACCAGTGTTAATTAGTCCAGATTATTCAAAGGATTTCATTATGTTTACTTATGCATCAGAACACACAGTAGATGGGGTATTGTTACAAAAGAACCAAGAAGATGTAGAACAGTCAATTGCATTTTTCAGTAAGATTCTGAGGGATGCAGAATTAAAATATAACATCATGGAGAGACAAGCTTATGCTTTAGTGAAAGCATTGAAGGATTTCAGGATATACATATTGCATTCTCATATAATAGCACATGTTCCATTAGCAGCAGTGAAAGATATTCTTAACCAGCCAGATCCTGAAGGAAAAAGAGTGAAGTGGATAGCAGTATTATCGGAATATGATCTCGACATTAAACCTACAAAGCTGATAAAAGGCCAAGGCCTAGCTAAAATGATGACATAAACAAATTGGGATTCTCTAGGGATGAATTTTCTTTCCGAAATTTCAAAAGAATACATTCCAAATTTACAAGTAATTGAAGATTTCTCTTTATCTCCCTGGTACGCAGACATTGTGTATGTTCTGCAAAATCTCCAAGCGCCTGCAAATATGGAAAAAACCAGAGCAAGATCAGTAAAGTTGAAAGCAACCAAGTTCTGCATATTAGATGGGAATTTATTTTGGAAAGATCCAAGAGGTATTCTGTTGAATTGTCTATTAGAGAATGAATCACAACATATTATGGGGGAATTTCATAAAGGTATGTGTGGAGGACATCATTCATGGAGGGCTACAGTGAACAAAATTCTTAGAGCTGGTTTTTATTGGCCTAGCATGTATTCAGATGTATATAAAGAAGTAACCAAATGTCATGAATGCCAAATTTTTGATGGGAAAATAGAATTATTACCATTTCCTTTGAAACCTATTTCAGTTGAAGCACCTTTTCAACAGTGGGGGTTGGGTTTTATTGGAGAAATTAACCCAAATTCTTCAGGGCAACATAAATGGATTATGACTGCTACAGATTACTTCACGAAATGGATTGAGGCCATTTCGACAAGAAATGCCACAGAAACAATGATAATGAACTTTTTAGAAGAAAATATTTTATCCAAGTTTGGTTGTCTTAAAAGGATAGTGACAGATAATGCTCCAGCTTTCAAATAAAAAAAGATGATAAATTTTTGTCACAAATATCACATACATTTGAATCATTCCACTGCTTATTATCCATAAGGAAATGGGTTGGCCGAATCTTCAAATAAAAGTTTAGTGAGGATCATAAAGAGGTTGGTAGAATATAACAAGAGGGCTTGGCACACTAAATTAAAGTATGCTCTATGGGCAGATAGAATCAGTACAAAAAGAGCAATTGGCACTTTCCCTTTCTAGTTGGTGTATGGCACAGAGGTAATTTTTCCTGTTTCTTTGGGTTTGCCAGTTATGAAATTGTTACAATAAGTTGAAGAAGAACCAAATCATATGCAGAGGAGGATAAATCAAATGATAGAATTACATGAAATTAGAGAAAAGGCATATAACAAAACCCAAATGCATCAGGATAAAATGAAGAAAAATTTTGATAGAAAGGTTAAAGAAAAGAAATTTCAGATAAATGATTTAGTTTTGAAGTGGGATTCTAGAAATGAAGATCACCATGGGAAGTTTGAGCATTTATGGAAGGGTCCATATATTGTTGCAGGATATCAAGGGCAAAATGCATTTACCCTTAAAAATTGTAATGGAGAATTTTTTCCTAGAGGACCAGTAAATGGTAGACACCTCAAACATTATCTCTCTTAAAAGGACAAAGGTGAAAGAAAATTGTGTACAGTGTAAATATTTTTCAAAAATAAAAATAAAAATGATATGAACCTTGATTTGCAGAAAGGTTTGAATGCAGCCCAATGGATCAGGTACTTGGTCTACGATGTTCTTTTCTACCTCACAGGGAGGATAGCATCCCCAGTTGGAGCCAGTTGTTGACACTATATTTGAAAATACTCAAACCCTAAAAATTTGTCAAAAAATATCCAAAAGAAGTGAAGTTACTACAGATGGGTTGAAGTAAAAGGTCATAATACAAAAACAACAAGGAAAAACCTACATATGCAAAGTCCGAAAGTAATTATTGAAGAGGTTAAGTCTTGGTTAAGTTTCAACGGCGGAGATGACAATAGTAGAGATCAACGGCTGTCATGGTTTCCCGCGCCGCCTAAAGGATCATTTTCAAACGTTGGTGAGTGGTTTCGGACTTAATACTCCCGGAAACGTGTCATATTCTCGTTGATCCACATCAACGTGATAGTGGTATCACAAACCACTACAACACCGTGTGGAACCACCAAAGGGTAATACGCGACGGGCCATAGCACGTGGCAGATGAAAAAGGTGCAAGGGAATACACCACATGTTGATATAAATTGGAGGGAAAATATACATTGGGACAAAATCGACGGCCAAGATTCATCCGCATCATAGAAAGTGCGCACCCGATAGAAGAAAGAGCAGTTGCGGCAAATAAACCACTCTAACAGGTGTCAGAAAATGGTTGATCCGCACACAGTAAAAACCGGAGAAGAAAACCATTATTGGGATCGTGGATACCACCATGGAAAATAAAGGGATACAAGATCTAATGGTTCAAACCAAAAGGCTCGTGATCAACGGTTGGATATAAAGTACATTCGGAAAGCTTCCCGAAAGTTAATAAAAAAGGCTTATATAAAACAAAAGGGTTTCAAATAACGACATTTTGTATATGTGTCGCTATCCCTGGGAGCTCTGAAGACTGGTGGAGATCAACAATTGCGACAGAAGGATAAAGACGTGTCTATACAGGTAGGGTCTGGTGACTTGGCCCACATTTTTAACGGAATTTTGTTTAAAGAAGTGATTTAAATGGAAACTCTACATGATGTAGATGTTTTTAAAGCAAAAGAAGCCCTAGAAGATAGAGACGGAAACATTCATGATACCCTAATCAGGTTACCAGTCGCTGAAGTTAAATTTAAGTTGTCTAAATTATTAGAAGAATGTATAGACATGCACAGAGTCCACTAGTCATCCTTGTTAGCCTTCTACCCGGACCAAATCCCATCTTTTCCAGAATTTGTGTCATGGTGTGCTGAGAATTATTCCAGAGAAGAAATAACTATTTTAGATAGTCAAAAAATCAGAGTCGTTTCCAAAATAGAGCCTGTCGTCATAATTAAAGCCCTAGAAATAGAATTTTCCCAAACCCTCGAGTCTAATATTTTTTCTAAGACTTCTGTTATTGAATATTATCATCAAACCCTTCAAGATGATAGAGAAAAGTTTTTGTCTACGTGTCTTAAACTAGAAACCAACATTTCAGATATCCCCTACCCTATAGATATCAATTTGTTTGATGAAAATACCCAGTTGGTTCTGACATTGTTGGCTTGAATCCTAGGGTTTGATACAGACATGTATGTAACTGAGTTTCAATTAAGTCTTTTCTATAAAATGAGTACAATTCAGTCAGGGATTGATGAAAATCAAATTCCTCGACTTAATTTTGAATAATTTTTTATTGAGAAGATTCATGACCAGATGGTCAATTTCCCCACTCTGAGGCATTTCAGATTTCAGTCTTTTTTGATGAAAATGATCATGGTGGCCAATCATGAAGAGTTACAATTCCCTAAGATAATTTTCACAAAGTTATTAGAAAATAACATGTTTAATTACATAAATCATATGCTCTCTGAGATTTACAGAATGATTTTTGGTGAAAAATTGCCTAGAGTATTACCAGAAATGCAAGCATGTATGCAATTGAGTGCAGAGTACGATGTAGGAGATTGGTTCTTGTCAAAGGATAGTACAATGATTAGATTATATGGTTTCAAACATAAACCCTATGTTTTACTAATATTTCTTACCTTAAGGGTTTTTGCTTTGGAGTTCCTGAGACAGAAGTTAATTGTTGAGGATAATAATTTCTTCCCTTTCAAACAAGCAACGGATATCAAGTATCTGTTCACACTTGGCCCATTCATAGTGAAGAATAAAAACATTGCTATTTATATAGAGAAATTATTGAAAGATATGGGTTTTGAGACAGACATGGCTATTGAGTATGATCCGTTAAACATAATATCAAAACGGAGAATGGATCATCGCATCAAAGCGTTGAATCATCAGATGATTGAGGGAATGTCTGACAGATCCAATTGGATGGAGTATAAGGAAGAAATCATTCCAGATTCACATGATAAAGAAATGATATTGACATATGAAACAATAGAGGCAAAAAGCATGATGAATACTGCAATGGTGGGGTTTAAAAGACCCATACAGGATGTAGTGAACATTGAAGGTGAAGGAGAAGAAAAAGGAAAAAAGTTGAAAATGGATGAAAAACAAGAGTTAATGGCAGTTTCAGAAGAGGAAAGAAGAATTGAAGTCAGAATACCAGAGATCATGGTAAAGGAGTACAATATTGAAGAAACCCCAGTGGAAGATGATGTAAATAGACCACACAATATGATGGATGTATTTAATGAACACAGTCAGAATAAACAGGAATCCTCTAGGCAAACCAATCAGTTATTTCCAAAAGATACAAATATATCCAACATTGAAGTAAATTTATTTACTAGTAGAAATGTCAAAGAAAATTCTTTAAAGTTTTCAGTTGTTACTAAAGATAAGATCTCAGAGATGAAGGTGGATTTGTCAAAAATCAATGCCCTAGATAAAATTTTATTGCATAGACAAACAGGAGAGGTTATATATTTAGATTATTTGGGAGCAATATTAAAGGCAGACAAATTGAAAAATTCATTGGATAAATTGAATAACCAGTTGAGACAAGAGAAAGCAAAAAATAAGTCTCGACAACAACAAATAAAAAGATTGCAAATAGATTTGATAAACAAAGAGGGAGATGCAGCAGCAAAATTGCTCAAAACAAAGGATGATACGATTCTAATGTTAAGGCGAAATCTAAAAATCCCAGACACTGTGCTTATCCAAGGAGCTGAACTAATAGTACCGGAAAACGAAAAAGAAGAGTTGTCAAATGAAGTAAAAGATGTTACTACAAAAATGTTGAAGCTCACCGAGGAAAAAGATCATTGGGAAAAAGAAAAAATTGGTTTGGAAGAGCAATTGGAGGAAATAAAGAAAAAATTAGTAGAAATAAGTCAGCAATAGGTATAGGTGGATAAAGATGAAGATAAAACTGGATTAAATGGTCTCTTACAAGCCATGTCCCAAGTGATTTTGAAAGAGGTTGAAATTAAAGAATTGAAGATGGGATTACAGAAGCTCAAAGAAGAAAATGAGACTAAAGATAACGAAATTAAAACCTTGGAAATAAGGAATCAGGAATTAACTGATAATAATAAAGGTTTGGCAGCTCATGTGACAGGACAGGCTACAACGCAAGGTTGCAAACATATGGTATGGGATCAAATTATAAAGGAAGTTGAAAAATTAAGACCTTATCTTGATTATATAAGAGTCAAAGAAAAAGTAGCCAAAGACGCCTTTGAGAGTTGTAGAGCAGTCAGAGAAAATTTAAACAAAAAGCCAAAAGAAACAATGCAGAGGGCAATAACTTTCTTAAACAGTTTAACTGAAGCAGACTTGATAACAATGAATATAATAAATAGAATTTCAGTCATTACATGGGCTAGAAGAATCTTGGGAAAATATTCACATGTTGAAAATATTGAAGCCAAAGCTGGAGATATACGAGAGTAAGTAATAAAGTTTAAGAAGCGATTTGAAAAATTAATAAACAAAGGATTCCTTGCTTTTTGGGATGAAAAGAATGAATTGATTCCTCCCAATGAATATAAAAGGTTATTGTTTGACATAAGAATGGATCACAAAAAGTTTCAGCAGTTGGATCGTATGCTTACAGGAAATATTTTAATGGAGAAAATTGCAGAAGACTTTGAAATTTTAAATATGTTGATCTCAACCTGTGAGAATCTTCCTCTTGTTTCTTATGCAGGTCACCTTGAAATGCAAGTCCTGGTGAAAGAAATGACCAGCTATGATTTACCCACGGCCGACCAATGGAACTATGTGGAAAAATATGGAAAGACAAGATATTCTGTCTATTCATAGATACATTCATAATTTTTGCCAAGTGGCAAAATGATGCTTTTAGTTTAAATTTGTAAAATTGTTTGAAGACAGTTATCTATTGTTTAAAGACAGTTATCTTTTGAGTTAAGACATTTTCAGTTACTAGTTAAAAGAAGCAGTTATGTCAAGCTTCTTCTGAATTTTGTATAAAAGACAATGAGAGTCATTTTTGAAAGGGTTGGAAACTCTTTGAGAGACGATTATGTTTTGAAGTCAAATTTTTTGATAAATAAAGGGCAGTACAGTGAAAATACCTATCTTTTGAGACCAGAGATTCATGTGTTGATCAATTTTACAGTCTGTTTTTTCCTTATCTTTATATGTGCATGTCCACTTTCTTTGTTATATCTTCCATTATGTTCTTCTTCTATATTTAAATGAACGTTTGAAATAAATCAGGATTCATACTAGTTATGCCTCGTTTTATCACATTTAAATATCCACTATTTCTCCAAAGTTGACAATGGATTCATCCTAGTTAGATGCCTGTTGTTGATGGACTGTCATTGTTTCTTTCTATACCACCTGCAAATCAAATTGACTATGATATGGTTGCTATCTTGCCTCCATCGAAATCTGTTTGGTATAAATCTCTTGCTGGCACGTTAAATATTTGAAAGTTGACTCCATGCCCAATGTTTCTTGTTTCCTTTTCAACCAAATAAATCCTTTTGAGAAATTTTGAGCATATTTCTATATAGTTTTAGCCTTTACATATATCTTGTGAGAGAGCCCTCTCTGGTGGAAAAAATGGCTAAGTTTTCTACCTAAAGTTTGGTCTGAAATATGTTACGTTAGGTGTTATTCTTTTACAACTCGGATAAAATCTAAGTGTTAACACTTGGTGTGGTGAGACATCTTAAAGAGTACTTCAAATGGAAATAAAAAAGATTTAGGTCTTACCACTTGAAATGCTGAAAACTGGATCTGGTCCGGATTAGGGTTTGTCGAAAAAACCCTAAAAATTCAAAATGTGAATTTCAACTTTCTGAAAGGATAGAAAGATGCGCCTTGATGAGCTGATCAGCCTGGTGCATTCAGAATTTGAGATCAGCAAAGTTTTACCCTTCATATTTTCCTCTTTGTCCTCCCGAGTTCACTAGAGAGAGCCCTCAATTAGGGTTTGAGTTTCTCGGAGATCTACCCAGCCAAAAATCTCGATCCAAAGCTCTAAACTTTGATTTTCGCAAGGAGCTTCTAGCTATGTCTTCAGATTCTAGAAATTTCTATTTTTGTGGAAACCCTAATTTTTAGGGCCAAATCTGAAAATGCTCAAAATTGAATTCTGATTGGACAGATGGATTCGCTTTGATGAGTAGAGTCAATCTGCTATACTGCTTTTCCAAAATATCTTTAGAGGAACCCAATAAACAAGAAACTCAAGTTTTCGTCACTGCAAAATGTCGTCTTCTCAGGTTAGCTCTGATACCATGTTAAATTTTGAGCATTAATTCACAATACTCTTGAATCTTACTGAGAGAATAACATAAACAGTATATCAATGCATAACAATCACAATAACTATGACAAGCATCACAAGAATCAAAAGCATGAGAGACAAGAGACACAGAGTTTCCATGGGGAAAACCCTAAGGTGAAAAACCCCATAACTTCCTCAGAGATAGAGAGAGCAATGGCTCAACCAAAGTACAAACAAAATACACTTGAGATAGTCTCCTAGTAGCAGATGATCCTCCTCCTCACTAGTGCGCCACTTTCTGAGTGAGAGAGATGTGACTTTCTGAATGATCTAAATAGAGATCTCCTGATCTCTATTTATACTAACCTATTTGCCCAGTGACCTTATGGGGCCGACTTGTCTAGCTAGGTACATCCACAATATAATATATATATTCCAGGGCCGACACCACACATGGTTGTCTAATAACCCATCGGCAGCAAGTACACACACTTGTGACACTTGTCAATCCACATGACAACACTTCCTTATAGAGGAATAACACATCTCTAATAAGGGTACAATAAATATATATAAAATACATAGATGAAATACATTCCGAAGCTACATATACATAAACACTATGCAGAGCTATGATTTTACATGATCGACTTATCTGGTGTGTTGAGTGGGGACTCAGAAACACACAAATGACCTACGTATTGGATAGAAGCCCCGATGTACTGAAAAGAATGATTATGTACTAGGAGTAATCCCTGATGTACATTGAGTGTTGGGAATAAGCCATAAAGCACTCCAAGCTTGATAAATGAATACCATATCTGAGGCCACTTAAATATCCTACATGTGCATCATAACCTCATTCTAGCACTAGTGTTGAGCGGAAGGCTCTAGAATTGCACTAGTGTAACACCTATGTGAAAGTGTTGAGTTAAAAGGCTCTGAAGAGCACTTGGGGTTACTAGATCTCAAAAGTGTTGAGTCGAGGAGACTATGAATAACACTTTTATGTTTCATCACATTTATTTAAATTGGCTAAATGAATCTTTTTCTATCTATCATCAAGTATTGCAGGAACTACCATGTTAAACGAGGGAATCCAACATGCAAGAGCGAGACTAGAGGTGCCTATCCAACCTTACCAAAACACCATCCAAAGAATTGGACCTTGTCCTTAAGGTTAAAAGAAGTATCATGTAAAGATACATAATTAAAACAGTCACCATAACTTAAAGTATGATTTGACTAAGAGTAGTCTTATATAAATAACATGCATAAAAAGCTCAAAGTTAAATATTATTATTAAAGGATTTAAATAATAATGATGTTAATATTTATTTATGAAATATATTAATTGCATATATTCTATGCATAGTTGGCTGCCAACTTCTTTAAATATTATTAATAATGTTATTAATATTAAACATTGAAATATAATAATTATTATTATTATCCCGATTATGAAAATATTTATTTAAAATCACTTCTAGTTAAAACAAAGGAAAAGTCCTAGCTCCACAAGGACTAGATATTTGATAATAATATCTTTTAAATAATATTAATTATTTAATTTAAAGAAACTAAATAATTATTCGAACAACCATAATTCAAGACTCCCCTACTTAAAGAGGGCAGATCCCAAGATTGAGGGGCATCTTTTTCATTATCATTCTCTTATGGTAATTAGAGAGAATTCTCTGCTCCAAGAACTGAAGTAGTCCCATATAAATTTTCATATCTGAACCAGCAGTGAACCTAGGGCCTCTATCTCTTATTGCATGTTGGAAGTAGCTCGAGGGGATCCCGTTAGAACCAAGAACAGTTTAAGGGTCATGGTTGGGAGGAACATGGTAGCCCCAAATTTATCCAACTAAGAAAACATTCTAACAGGTCAGCTAAGCTCAAAATTTTATGCATTAATTATTGTTTGAGTGTGTAGGCTTCTACAGGAGAGGATCAACTTCCAAAGCAACCAGGTATGTAGTATTAACTTTCCAATTTCTAGTTATAGTAGATGTTAGAAATTTAGACTAGAATTGATGTTTCAACACTGTTTTAATTTGTAACTCAAATATTATCGACTCAGAGGTTTGGCCTAGAAACCAATGGAGGGTCTAGCAAGTCAAGGCTAGCTAGTCTATGTTAGACATCACACCAGCAGAAAATTTAGGAACCCTATTATTATTTTTGAATGACTTTTCTCACTGTGCATTCCTACTTTTGTTTCCATATTGTTTTCTAAGCTAGGGTTATTACTCCTTTAAAATAATTACATTTTCTAGTTAGAATCGTTTTACCAATTCATAGTACAGGGTCTACCTCTATCTTTAGTTTCTTTTAATATTACTTAAATTTACAAATAAAGACTAGGTATAGCAAAGGTATTGGACTATGTATCGAAATTCTCAAAGGCTCTTAAAACCTTGAATATAACTTATTTAGAATTATAATTACATACTAACCATAGATTTTATTTTTTTTCTATCTAATCAAACTCCAAACCATTATCTACACGACCTTCCCTTGACAACCAACGCAACTCAGAATTGTAAAATATCCCAGGTCGTAATATCAAACCCCACGACCATACTTTTTCTCTTAAAAATCAAAATCGCAGGTTTATGTCTAAGACCCTGGATCTTCTTTCTTATAGGTTAAACAAAAAACGCAAACCCCATTTTTGGAGCTAGACATTACCCACACCCTACCTACATTTATGATTTTGGTAAACCCTGTAGCAGCACCTTTCATCTAGGTCAAACGAAGACCACCAATACATTTTCACCTACAGTAAGGATACCTTCTGTAGACCAAGAATCCAAGGTGCAGGTCTCAGAATCGAATCCCATAGCTGACACTAGTTTTTATCCAAGGGTCACGACTCTCAACTGTTGATGCATTTTATTAAAATGAAAACATGGAAGTCTGAATACATCTAGCTTACCTACAAGACTTTCAACAAATGAACAGAGCCACTTTAGAATACACAAAGAGTATTTAACACTTCCATTCCGACTCAAAACAATCATAGAGGTCGACACATAGTTATCTAACCATTCTAATTCTTTAGAAAAATGCAGGGGACATGTTCTCCCTGGCTACAGTAGATACCAACGAATCACATCTAAACACAACCACACTACCTTCTGAGCATTGCATACAAATATTATAACCAGGTTCCTCATATAGTAGTCATGCTAAGCAATGGAGAGCCATAACTGAAATAAATAATAAAGAACTAAGACAAGAAGTTAAACTAGTAGCACATCAATAAACACAATGCAGAGGTCTATCATTTTAGCCAAACATCCATATGGGTCCCATAGAAAATTAAAGAGGATTATCATTCGGTCCAAAGCCCCAATTATAAACAGGACAAGTGCCATTTAAAATCCACATATCCAAAATGATAAACCCTACTATAAGATTGAAACCCTCAAGATTTTTTGCTTCCCTTTAATTAAATACATCAACCATTTTCACATACGTCAGTCCATCCCAAAGGGAAACCCCGTGAAAGCTCTGAAGAGAAATTACTATGCGCCAAAGGCATCACGAGCTTCATCATATGACATTAGGGTAACTTCCCCATAGCCGCGATAGGAAGGGTGAGAATGGGTTCAAACCCTGACTTACATGAGCTACAAGAACCAAGGTTTTTCCCCTCTGTAGCAGCTAAATCCATGACTCCCACCACGTATACCTACCATAACATAGAAATCATCACTGGTTATACCAGGAGCGGAACATTTAAAAATGTAGGCTAGGTAAAGAAAAGCAGAGTTTGAAGTTCAACACATTACCTAGTTAAGAATCAAGGCTGAAACCTCCCACGCTTATCACCATTGACGAAGGGTGCTCTGACCATGAGCAAAGCTCAGGTCAAGATCCCCCATATAACATGTACAATAGCGAAACCCTCACTGCCAATATTGAATATGAATCAAGGTCACAACGAAGGAGAATGTCGAGGCTTAAACCCCCTGATACAGCTGTTTACCACATCACTGTCATATTAATTATTCCAACTACCAACGCCATCCCTTCTACATCAAATTTGTGTTACAAGTTATTACATCCAAGTCGCATAGTTCAAACATTAGCTTATGAATTTTCTTGGCATGGTTTTAAACCCTTGGCAAGGTCTTAAACCCTTGGCATGGTCATAAGCCCTTTAGGGATTACTAAGTCTTCAACAACAACTTTGGTTATGCATAGTTTAAAGAGAGAGCCATCACTTGTAGACCTGCAAACATATACATTACAATGCATTAGCGAGATGCTAATTAAGTGAAATAAAACCTTCAATCACCCTTACCTCTTGGCAGCCATGCCGGTGGTATGTGGTATAAACTCAAGTCTCCCAAGGAGTTACGACTATCATCAACTAGTCCTTCTTGCCTGAATGAAAACATTTAAACAGTTTACAACATGATGGGTATCTAAATCTTAAAAGAAGAAGCTAAACATTTTGCAAACATGCTTGAGGAGTTCATAATCTGTCTTTTCACTGCATTGCTTCCATAGTATAAAAAAGAATTAAAACTAGTGAGACCTTATTGTTTTAAGAAACCATAAAAATCTTTTCAATGCAAACAAAGTACCGATGTTTTTTTTCCAGTAATGAAGTTAAGTTATAATACATCTATTCGGATATCCAAATCATCTTTTTCAGGATCTTGCATGCAATTAGGGTTTGCATGCAAATGCTAGGGTTTGCATGCACTTTGCATGCATCCCAGTCACCAGGTTGATGCCTCCAGCACCTTAGCCACCTTATTCTAGCACCTAGGAGCCACTTACTTCATAGTTTTAGCCCTCCTAGTCAGGAAGGTGCCCACTTCTCACCTACTGCTAGAGAAGGGCGCCCTTCTTCACCTACCACTGCAGTTCCACTTCAGTTACACTCAGTTAGCTCCGATTCTCCCTAATTTGAGGCTAGTTTCACTCCTGACTTACTGTTTCACTTCCATTGGACCTCCAGATTGACTAGATGACTTTTTCTGACTTCAGTTAGCCTCCCATGCACCCTCCACTGAGTCCACTTCCCTATATTAGTGCTACACACTTTAGTTACACATGTTACACTCAGTTAGACTTATATTGACACCTGGATGACTAGTTCTTGTGCATTGATGACCACCACTGATTGATGATGAGGACTCCTAGTTGGAGTCAAGCTACTCCATTCAGTGATTCAAATGACCTCCTTAGGCAATTCGAATTGCTCAGTCATTGTTACTGTATTGTATTGTAATTATTCACCCTTACTGGGATATTGAGCACTGATGCATGTTTTGCACAGTTTTACACCATATTTTCTATGTTCATCTGTTGTGATTGATTTACTTGTTCATTAGATCTGCTGTGACTAATTTTACAACATCATCTTAAAAATAGCTTTATTTTCAGTAATGGAAAATTTTAAATTTTTACTATTTTTAGGTACATTACAAGTGGTATCAAAGCCCAGCTACAAAACTAAGTGACCTATTGGGCTCATTACAAACAGAACATCCGCTGCAGACACCCAGTAACTAGAAACATACATTTTTGAATTTGTTATTTTTATGTGAAAAATAAACTAACCAATTTTTTGTTCTTGACACTTATATAACACCACAAGTATAGTTGTTATCTTAAAATGAATGCAGAAGGGGGCAGCAGCATACATGGAAATCTAAACTCTCCACCATGAGAGCAAGAAATTGTGGTGGAACTAAACTCAGATTTAATGAAATCTATGCAAAATCTACAGGCAAAATTCCAAAGTTTCGGAGATGATAACATATAGGAAATAAGAGAGAAGTAAGCTATAAATGAAGCTTTACTTCAAAGCTTGATAGGGGAAAAGCCCCACGAACAGCCCACACTCTCAGTCAACACTTTTAAAAAGGTAAATTGGCACACCAAGAAAACTGCTAGTCCTAACGAAGAAGAGCAGGGAGAACACATGCCCGAATCAATGGAAGAGGACTACAAGATTTCTTCCAACGATGAAGGTGCACCACCTCCTTGCAAGAAAAGGAGGAAAAGTGACGGCCTGAACTTATGACGGGGAGATTAACTCTGGGGAGAAGGCTGAAGAGTGGCTATTAGGAATGAATAAGTACTTCAAAGTTCATAACTACTCCAGTGAAATGCAAGCCTGACTGGAAATATACAACCTGAATGGTAAAGCAGCCAGATGGTGGAGGGACTTGAAACACACCAAAGGACAAGAACTGAGAGACATAACATGGGATACTTTCAGCAGAATATCCCAAGACAAATATATGTCTGAAAGATTATTTGACAAGAAAATTAAAGAATTTCATGAGTTAAAAATGGGCTCCCTAACCATGGAAGCATTCATAAATAGATTTTTAGACCTGATGCATTATGTTCCATATATCAAAGATGAAAAAGTCAAGATACAACAATTCTTGGGATGTCTACCACCGAATTTCAGAGAAAAGATTGAATTTGACATGCCCAAAACCTTAGGTGTGACTTTACACAAGGAAAGACTCTATTATGAACATGGGAAGCCAAAGAATGATAGTATAAACAGAAACAGGGAAAGGTTTAGCACCTTCTCAAACAACCGCGGACCGAGTTTTAAACCCCCACCTTACTGAAAACATAACAACATTTTTCCACCTAATAGAGGCTTCAACCGACCTCAAGCAAGGCCAAATGCACCCCCACTAAATGTCAACAAGACAACTTTCAACAAAGTGGCAAAATCTATCCCACCAACCATTTCTTGTTGGAAATTCCAAGGGCCTCACTACTACAGATACTTCCCCAGCAAAACGAACGGAGTGTTACACAATGTCGAAGCAAAACCTAATGTAGGAGACATGACAAGAACACCCAAGATTTATGCTGCTCTTAACGGCCGACAGGCAGATCACCAGGCCACCATGGTTGAAATTGAGGGCAAGATCTCAAACACAACCATTTCAGTTTTAATAGATCCCGATGCATGCCAAAGCTATATATCCCCTAAAATAGTGGATACATGTAAGTTAAACAGAGAACACCACGACAAATCGTCACTGGTACAACTAGCCATCGGTACCAAACGAATGGTCTCCAAGTTAGTTAAGGCTTTTGAGGCAGACTTAAACGGTTTTCCAACTAGGTAAGAATTAAATATTCTACCCCTAGGTTCCTACGATGTCCTTATAGGAATGGATTGGTTGGAAGAACACCATGTCCTACTAGATTGCTTCAACAATTCATTACTATGCAGGGATGACCAAGGTAATCAGAAGATGATTTAGGGTATCCCTAAGAAGGTGTCCGTAAGACAGATATCCGCCTTACAAGTAAAGAAATGTATTCGAAAGGGTTGTAAGCTCTTTGCTGTCAATATCCAAAAAATAGAAGCTGATAGGGAACAAAAGATCGAAGACTTCCCAGTCCTCGTAGAATTCAAAGACATATTTCCCGAGGAAATACCAAGGTTATCACCCAAACGAGACTTAGACTTTTCCATTGAATTAACACACGGGTCAGTACCAACTTCCAAAGCTCCTTACCGCATGAGCACACCATAATTGGTGGAACTCAAGCTTTAGTTACAAGAGCTGATCGACAAAGGGTACATCCGACCAAGTGTGTCCCCTTGGGAAGCACCGATACTCTTTGTCAAAAAGAAGGACAGAACGATGCGGATGTGCATCGACTACCACCAACTCAATAAAATGACCATTAAGAACCGTTACCCACTCCTTATAATCGACGACTTGTTTGATCAAGTCGGAGGAGCGAATATCTTCTCAAAGATAGACTTACAATCTGGATACCTCTATAGAAAGACTTCTATGGTGGTTGATTACAGGAGGATTCGGAGAAACCACAATATCCATAGTTAAAAATCGACGTTTCGAATCCAAAACAGGACCCATCATCAAGACAAATTGTCGAGTTTTATGAAGAGCCAAAGAACTGATATATAATAATGAGGAGCAGAGACAACAAGCTATAGGTCGGCTTATGGGGAATTAGGGTTTAGGGTGAATTATTGAATTTTTTTAATTTGCTTAATTTAATTAATTATAAAAACAGAAAAATTACTACTAAGTTCAACAATGTTTGGGAAGTTAGTATTAGATTGTAATTTTTTAATAAAGGTTAATAATTTTAGTTATTAGTGTTAGAAAATGAATTTTAAAAATAAATATAAAATTGTTTTTTAGTATGATAGGGTTATATTAAAAGCTTTTTAGGTTCAATTTAGTGAGTGAATATTTAATTAAAATTTCAATTAACTTGAATTCTTATAAAAATAAATTAATTGGTTTCAACGAAATGATTTAATACAATTAATTTTAATTTTAATGTTAAACTAAAAGGTATTAATTAATTGGGTGTATTAGATTATTTAAAGGGTAATAATTTCTTTAATTGTTGTAAGTTTTTAAATAAAAAAAAATATATTAAAATATTATTAAAGAATTTTACAAAATTTTAAATTTTAAAAAAAATTAAAATTTTTAATATTGGCTTAGGGTTAACAACATTAGGGTCCAAAAAGTTTTAGAATTAATAAAAAATGAAGGGGGGCTATTAGGTTAACTACTTGATCTATGGTTGAGGATAGAAGGAAGCCAACTAGTGCTCACCTTAAGGCCTTCATCCCTATTCAAATTGTTTGGGTGTTTGATTATTTCTAGGGCTTCTCTAAACTTCCTTTTGAACTAGTGGTTTTCTTTAGGTAGGATTTTGGTGTCTCCTAGACAAATTTGATGTTTGGTTTTCGAACAATGTTCTGCAAGTGCCGAGGTATGGATACATTCATTTTTTATGTCAGCTCCATGTTCTTTTAGTCTGGTGTGGAAGGAATGCCCAGTCTCACCTATATAGCCTATTCTGCAAGAACATGGAATGTTGTAGACACCCATGAGTTATTTTGGGTTGATAAGATCTTTTACAGATCTCGTTTTTTGTTTAATTGTCTCAAGGGGTTTGAATGAGGTTGTAATATCTTTCTTTTTAAGGATTCTGGAAATATTATCTGTGACTCCTTGGATGTAAGGTAAGTAGGCTCTCATGTTACAGTTTTGTGTACTAGGAGTGTTAATCATATCATTGAATGTTATACTACTATTATGGTGCCCATTATTAGTTTTATCTAAAGCTTTCTTGATAACCCTAGGTTCATAGCCTATGTTCATGAAGACATCTTTGAGGTGGTCTTTTTCTTCTTGGATATGATCGATGTCTGAAATCCTAGAAGCCCTAATTGATAAGGTGTTGGTGACTCCTATTTTCTGAGAGGGGTGGTGGTGGGAATTTGCATGGAGGTATCTTTCTGTATGGGTTCTCTTCCTATAGACCTTATGTCCCAAAGTCCCATCTTCTTTTCTGGTTATCAAGACATCAAGAAAGGGGATGCTTACATTCTCCTCTAGTTCCATTGTGAACTTAATGTTAGCAGAACGATTATTAAGATGTTCAAAAAACTTGTTAAGTTCAATTTCACCATGTGGCCAAATCACGTTGGTGTCATCCACGTATCTCTTCCATCATGATGGCTTTAGTGGGTAGGAGTTTTGAGCTTCTTTCTCAAATTTTTCCATGAAAAGGTTTGCCACTATGGGTGAGAGGGGGGATCCCATGGCTACCCTAGTGGTTTTCTCATAGAATTCTTCTTGAAAACTGAAGAAGGTGGATTTGAGACATACTTTTGCTAACCTGGCTATGTCTAGATCAGTCACCTCCTTGATGACTTGGATAGCCTCATCCAATGGTATCTTAGTGAATAGGGAGACTACATCAAAGCTTAAAATCATGTCATTAGGTTCTAACTTCTATTTTTTGATTAAATCCACAAATTCACTTGAGTCCTTGATGAATGACTCTATGTTGCCTACTAGGGAACTAAGGATTCTAGCTACATATTTCGCAAGTTCGTAGGTGGGGGAGTCTATGCTGTTAACAATAGGACGAAGAGGGACTCCTTCTTTGTGAATTTTTGGGAGGCCATAGATTCTAGGAGTAATCTTCTGGTTTGGAGTAAAGCGTTTCTTTGTTCTATCGTCAAGGTTTGAGTTTTTAATGGCTCTTTTTACCTCTCTAATTGTTTTAGAAATAGGGTTTTTATTAAGTTTCCTATAGCTACCACTCGTAGTAAGGTGATCAATCATATTTGCGTCATACGTTGTTCTATCTAAGACTACTGTGGCTCCTCCTTTGTCTACTCTTAATATAGCTATGTCATTATTATATTTTAGGTTCTTTAAGGCTAAATGTTCGTCCTTAGTGATATTGTTTTTGGGAGGTTTGGATTTTCTTAGTATGAGTGTGCAATCCTGTCTAATGGTTTCTTTATCTAAGTCGGCTAAATTCTGAATGCTGTCCTCTATGTTGCAGATGATGGTTTCGATGGGGATCGTTTTGGGCGCTATTGCGAAGTTTAGACCCTTCTTGAGAATGTTGGTTTCATATTCAGCCAGCGTGTGGCTTGAGAGATTGACCACTTTTTGTTTTATTGTTTGCAGGTGCAGGTACAGGAGTCGTGGTAGGGTTTATCCTCTCGAGTTTCAAAACTTTCTTCTGATTCCTATCTCGTGTCCTTTGGCCTTCGTTATTGACTTTGAGGGCTGCGTTCGCATCAACAGCTCTCCACAAGTCTCCATTGATAGTAGCTGCGAATTTAAGGTGGAGGTATAGTGCCTCTCTGGATAGGAGGTCCAAGTTGGAGCGTGTTCTTTTAATTTCTGCTCTTACTAACGTAAAACTCAATTTTTCAAAAGATTAATGGTTCCAGCTATTATGCATTCGGTGGTTGATTACAGCGAATGAGGGGGTTAGCTTCTTGTCTTTGTGCGCTTTCAAAAAGTTCATATCTTCCGCTCTCTTCATAATTTTAACCCTTAATATTTTCAGTAACAGGACTTGATTCCAAATATCCATTCTATACAGGGATGTAATCTCTGTAGCAAGACTTTTGTGGTGGTTGATTGCAGAAGGATTCAGAGAAACCACAGTAACCATAGTTAAAAATCAACGTTTCGAATCCAAAATAGGATCCATCATCAGGACAAATTGCCAAGTTTTATGAAGAGCCAAAGAACTGATATATAGTAATGAGGAGAAGAGACAACAAGCTATAGGTCAGATTACATGGAATTAGGGTTTAGGGTGAATTAGGATACCATCAAGTAAGAATTTGTGATGAGGATATCAACAAAACTGCATTTCGAACCCGTTATGGCCACTACGAGTTCGTAGTGATGCCCATTGGGTTGATGAATGCACTGGAAAACTTTATGTGTATGATGAACAACATCTTTAGTAAGTACCTCGATAAGTTTGTTCTAGTCTTTATTGATGACATTTTGATCTACTCCAAGAACAAAGAAGAACATGAGGAACACCTCCGAATTGTTTTACGTATACTAAGGGAACACCAACTCTATGCCAAGTTTAGTAAGTGTGATTTCTACAAACCCCAGATTGAATACTTAAGACATATCATTTCCGAGAAGGGAATAGCCGTCGACCCCGTAAAGGTCAAAGCTATCGAAGAATGGCCAACACTTACGTGCGTATTTGACATAAGATAGTTTTTAGGTTTAGCTGGCTACTACCAAAAGTTCATTCAGAACTTCTTGCAGATTGCATGTCCCATGACTTCCTTGCAGAAGAAGGAAAACAAGCTCATCTGGATGGCTAAGTGCGAAGAAATCTTTCAGAAGCTGAAACAACTATTGATTAGTGCACCGATTTTACGAATTGCGGACCCCAATGGGGACTTCATTGTTTGCACGGATGCAAGCAAGGAAGGACTTGGGGGATTCCTTATGCAAGACAACTTTTCCATATGCTACGAATCACGGAAATTGAAAGAACATGAGCAGAACTACCCTATGCATGACCTTGAACTAGCCGCCATCATCCACGCTCTGAAGATGTGGTGACACTACCTTATGGGAAAGAAATTCGTATTGATGACATACAACATGAGCTTGAAGTATCTTTTTGATCAACCCGACCTAAATGCTAGGCAGGCCAGGTGGTTAGCCTTCCTTAGTGAGTACCATTTCAAACTAAAACACATAAACGGAAAAGAAAACAAGATTGCAGATGCCTTGAGTCGACAAGCACATATGGTTTATGAAGTCATGGTGATTCAAACCGACTCAGACTTGCACAACAGGATTCGAACAACAAGTAAGAGTGATCGATACTACACCGAAATCCTTGCAAAGATCCAAGAAGATAGGTTATTCCAACAACAAAAGGAATATAAGCTAAACGAGTCGAGACTACTGTGGTCGAAAGAGAGAGTTTACGTCCCAAAGAGTAGAGACATTAGATCAAACATCCGCACTGAATTTCACCAGAAACCCTATTTAGGGCGTCCCAAATATCAAAAGATGATATCGGTAGTAAATAAGCGTTACTTTTGGCCTAAGTTGAAGGCTAACATCGCCATGTTCATCGCGAAATGTCAAGAGTGCCAATTGGTCAAAGCAGAACACCAACACCCCTCTGGGTTACTACAGCCTTTACCCATTTCAGAATGGAAGTGGGAGCTAATAAGCATGGACTTCATTACGAGATTACCCAAGAGTAAGAGACAGAACGATTCCATCTTGGTAGTGGTAGACAAGCTGTCTAAAGCATTTCATTTCATACTAGTGAAATCTACCTACAAAGATGTACACATCGCAGACATGTTCTTAAAGTAGATCTTTTGATTACATGGGATATCGAAGGCAATAATTTCCAATCGAGATGTGAATTTCACTAGAAACTTCTAGAGAGAATTGTTCTCTGATTTGGAGACACAATTACAATTTAGTATCACATACCATCCCCAAAACGATGGACAAACAGAACGAGTAAACCAAATTCTTGAGGACATGGTGAGAATGTACGTCATGAACAACCCCACTAAGTGGGAGGATTATCTGCACCTCACAGAGTTTACTTACAACAATGGTTATCAAACCTCGACCAAAATGATCCCTTTTGAAGTACTCTAGGGAAGGAAATGTCGGACACCCATGACTTGGGACAGTCCAGTAGACTGACTTATGTTAGGACCCAACCTACTAAAAGACTTGGAACAACTAGTCTCCAAGGTACAACTAAACTTGAAAAAAGCACAGGACCGCCAAAAGAGTTATGCGGACAAGAAGAGGAAATACAAAGACTACCAAGTCGGAGAACATGTGTTTCTAAAAATAAAGGAAAAACAAAGCTCATTGAGCTTGGGATGTTGTGGGAAACTAGCCCCCAGGTTCTGTGGACCTTTTGAGATACTGGCCAAGAAGGGCCTAGGGGCATACAAGTTAGCCTTACCAGCCCATGTAAAATTTCATAATGTTTTTCATGCTTCATTATTAAAGAAATATGTATATGATAGTAAACATGCTATTGATTGGTCCTTATTACAGGTGAAGCCCGAAGGGGAGTTCATGTCGGAACCACTCCACATCTTGGATAAAATAGAAGTGCAACTGAGGAGGAGGACCATTACTCAGCTTAAAGTGCAATGGAGGCACTTCGGACCAGAGGAGGCTACTTGGGATAATGAGACAACCATGAAAGAGGCATACCCCGCCTTGTTTCATGACCTCATTCCTAGTCCCTAAGAACACCAAAACGGTGTTGTTCTAAGCGGGGAGGGATGTAATATCCTGAATTTTGGATTGACTGTTTTCTGATGTTATATTGGGCCACGGCCCCAACACATATGATTTATTTTGATGATTGGGCATAATCCCTAGTACATATGATTTACTCTTTTATAGACTAACATATTGGGCGTGGACCCTGACTAACTCCATTATTTGATTATATATTGGGCAAGGAAGCCCTAATGTTTTGATTATGTTCTTTAGCATATGATGTGGGTACAAGCCCTAATATAATGAGATGACCTTTTGTTACTTACTATGCAGAGCTACGATTTTACATGATCGACTTATGTGGTGTGTTGAGCGTGGAGTCAGAGACACACAGATGACCTATGTACTGGGAAAAAGCCCTGATGTACCCAGAAGAATGATTATGTACTGGGAGTAAGCTCTGATGTACATTGAGTGTTGGGCATAAGCCCTGGAGCACTCCAAGATTGATAAATGAATACCGGATCCGAGGCCACTTAAATATTCTAGATGTGCCTCATAACCACATTCTAGCACTAGTGTTGAGTGGAAGGCTCTAGAATTGCACTAGCATAACACCCATGTGAAAGTGTTGAGTTAAAAGGATCTAAAGAGCACTCGGGGTTACAAGATTTCGAAAGTGTTGAATCGAGTAGACTCTGAATATCACTTCTATGTTTCATCACATTTATTTAAATTGGCTAAATGAATCTTTTTCTATCTATCATCAAGTACTACAGGAACTACCATGTTCAATGAGGGAATCCAACATGCAAGAGGGAGACTAGAGGTTCCTATCCAAGCTTACCAAAAGACTGTCCAAAGAATTGGACCTTGTCCTTAAGGTTAAAAGAAGTATCATGTGAAGATACATAATTAAAATAATCACCATAACTTAAAGTATGAGTTGACTAGGAGTAGTATTATATAAATAACATGCATAAAAGCAGAAAGTTAAATATTATTATTAAAGGCTTTAAATAATAATGATGTTAATATTTATTTATGAAATATATTTATTGCATATAGTCTATGCATAGTTGGCTTCCAAATTATTTAAATATTATTAATAATGTTATTAATATTAAAGATTGAAATACAATTATTATTATTATTATCCTGATTATGAAAAGATTTATTTAAAATCACTTCTAGTTAAAACAAAGGAAACATCCTAGCTCCACAAGGACTAGATATTTGATAATAATATCTTTTAAAGAATATTAATTATATAGTTTAAATAAACTAAATAATTATTCAAACAACCATAATTCAGGACTCCCCTACTTAAAGAGGGCAGATCCCAAGATTGAGGGGCATCTTTTTCATTATCATTCTCTTATGGTAATCAGAGAGAATTCTCTGATCCATGAACTGAAGCAAACCCATATAAATTTCCAGTTTTGAACCAGCAGTGAACCTAGCACCTTTATCTCTTATTGCATGTTGGAACCAGCTCGGGGGGATCTAGTTAGAACCAAAAACAGTCTAACGGTCATGGTTGGGAGGAACATGGTAGCCCCAAAGTTATCCAACTAAGAAAACATTCTAACAGGTCATCTAAGCTCATTAGTTTCCACATTAATTATTGTTTGAGTGTGCAGGATTCTACAGGAGAGGATCAAGTTCCAAAGCAACCAGGTATGTAGTATTAACTTTCCCATTTCCAGTTATAGTAGATGTTATGCATTTAGACTATAATTGATGTTTCAACACTGTTTTAATTCGTAACTCAAATATTATCAACTCATAGGTTTGGCCTAGAAACTAGTGGAGGGTCTAGCAGGTCTAGCCTAACTAGCCTATGCTAGACATCACACCAACAGAAAACTTAGGAACCCTATCATTATTTTCAAATGGCTTTTCTCACTGTGCATTCCTCCTTTTGTTTCCATATTGTTTTCTAAGCTAGGGTTATTACTCCTTTAAAATAATTACATTTTCTAGTTAGAATAATCTTACCAATTCATAGTACAGGGTCTACCTCTATCTTTAGTTTCTTTTATTATTACTTAAATTTACAAATAAATTCTAGGTCTAGCAAAGGTATTGGACTATGTATCGAAACTCTCAAAGGCTCTTAAAACCTTGAAGAGAACTTATTTAGAATTATAATTACACAGTAACCATCAAATTTTTTTTTTTTGTCCAGTCAAACTCCAAACCATTATCTACACGACTTTCCCTTGACAACCAACACAGCTCAGAATTGTAAAATAAGCCAGGTCACAATATCAAACCCCGCAACCATACTTTTCTCTTAAAAATAAAAATCGCAGGTTTATGTCTAAGACTCGGAATCTTCTTTCTTACAGGTTAAACACAAAACGCAAACCCCAGTTCTGGAGCTACACATTACCCATGCCCTACCTACATTTATGATTTTGGTAAACCCTGGTAGCAACACCTTTCATCTAGGCACCATTCAAACGAACACCACCAATACATTATCACCTACAGTACGGATACCTCCTCTAGACTAAGAATCCAAGGCGCACGTCTAAGAATCAAATCCCACAGCCAACACTAGTTTTTATCCAAGGGTCATGACTCTCAATTGTTGATGCATTTTATTAAAATGAAAACATGGAAGTTTGAATACATCTAGCTTAGCTAGAATACTTTCAACAAATGGACAGAGCCACTTTAGAATACGCAGAGAGTACTTAACACTTCCATTCCTACTCAAAACAATCATAGAGGTTGACACATAGTTTATCTAACCATTCTGATTCTTTAGAAAAACACAGGGGACATGTTCTCCTTGGAAACAGTAGATACCGATGAATCACATGTAAACACCAAACACAACCACGGTACCTTCTAAGCATTGCATACAAATATTATAACCAAGTTCCTCATATAGTAGTCATGCTAAGCAATGGAGAGCCATAACCGAAATCCATAATATAGAACTAAGACAAGAAGTTAAATTGGCAACACATCAATAAAAACAATGCAAAGGTCTATCATTTCAGCCAAACATCCATATGGGTCCCATAGAAAATTGTAGATGATTATCATTCGGTCCATAGCCCCAATTATAAACAGTACAAGTGCCATTTAAAATCCACATATCCAAAATTATAAACCCTGCTGTAAGATTGGAACCCTCAAGAGTTTTCGTTTCCCTTTAATTGAATACATCAACCATTTTCACATACGTCGGTCCATCCCAAAGGGAAATCCCATGAAAGGTCTAAAGAGAAATTACTATGCGCCAAAGACATCACGAGCTTCATCATATGACATTAGGGTAACTGCCCCATAGCCGGGACAGGAAGGGTGAGAATGGGTTCAAACCCTAACTTACATGAGCTACAGGAACCAAGGTTTCGCCCCTCTGTAGCAGCTAAATACATGAGTGCCACCATGTATACCTGCCACAACATACAAATCATCACTGGTTATACCAGGAGCGAAACATTTAAAAATGCAGGCTAGATAAAGAAAAGCAGAGTTTGAAGTTCAACGCATTACCTAGTTAAGAGTCGAGACTGAAACCTTCCACGCTTATCACCATTGACAAAGGGTGCTCTGACCATGAGCAAAGCTCAGGTCGAGAGCCTGCATATACCATGCACAGTAGTGAAACCCTCACTTCCAAGACTGAATATGAATGAAGGGGACAACGAAGAAGAATGTCAAGGCTTAAACCCCCTCATACAGTTGTTTACCACATCACTGTCATATTAATTATTCCAACTACCAACACCATCCCTTCTACATCAAAATCGTGTTACAAGTTATTACATCCAAGTCACATAGTTCAAACATTAGCTTATGAATTTTCTTGGCATTGTTTTAAACCCTTGGCATGGTCGTAAACCCTTTAGGGATTACCAAGTCTTAAACAACAACTTTGGTTATGCATACTTTAAAGAGAGAGCGATCACTTGTAGACCTGCAAACATATACATTACAATGCATTAGCGAGATTCTCAGTAATTCAAGTAAACCCTTCAATCACCCTTACCTCTCGGCATCCATGCCAATGGTATGTGGTATAAACTCAAGTCTCCCAAGGAGTTACGACTATCATCAACCAGTCCTTCTTGCCTAAATGAAAACATTTAAACAATTTACAACTTGATGGGTATCTAAATCTTAAAAGAAGAAGCTGAACATTTTGCAAACATGCCTGAGGAGTTCATCATCTATCTTTTCACCACATTGCTTCTGTAGTATTAAAAAGAATTAAAACTAGTGAGACCTTATTGTTTTAAGAAACCATAAAACTCTTTTCGACGCAAACAAAGTAACGATGTTTTTTTCCAGTACTGAAGTTAAGTTGTAATACCTTAAAATTAGATTTATTTGCAATAACAGAAAATTTTAAATTTTCACTATTTTTAGGTACATTACACCTGGATACAGTGGCAATATGCAGTAGCGTAAAGCTAAGTAAGCTTCAGGGCGTCACAAGGAAACCCTTCAACAATAAATTACAAGTACAGTATTAACATTATAAATATAACTACAATATCATATTACGACATAAGGGATAACAGTTTAGTTATCAAACATCATCATAAGCATTAAATCATCTTATTAATGGCAGACAAAAGAAGGTTGTAATTAGCGCTTAAGACCTATTAAATTAGACGATAAATATTGTAGTTTAGTGTCATTGTTACGATTTGTAGTTAAACATTTAAAAAGAAGATTAACATTCCAAAAGTATACTTTCCGCATATTAATTTATACTATTTGTATTACATAGAAAAAAATTTAAATTTTTATGAATTTTGGGGATGTTACAGTTGTTGAGACTAAGCTGCAGGTTCAAGTGTAGAGATTGGAAAGCTCAATGGGGATCTACTTCGAACATCTTGTTGAAGTTTGGTCATTTATCCACATCTTAGCATTTTCATTTATATATCATTTTATTGAGAATTGAGTTGATTTATGGTAGTCATGTGCCTATTGTGGTCTACCCCAAGCCATAGGAAGTTTTTCTCCGTAACAGAAATGGCAACTCCGCTTAGGATGAACCTCCATTTTGGGGATTTTGGGATTTTGGGGGGGTTTTCCTTGTTTTGAGTTTATGTTTTGTTGAGCTTCTATGTATGTCATGTCCCCTTCCATCAATCCAGTGCAAGGGAGGGAAACATGACTGACATACCGAGCTTATTGGCAATCTTAGCCCCATTCATTACTAAGAAATTCATAACAAATAAAAACTTCTATGTGCAAATACATAATCAATATAAACATAGCAGAAATAAACACAATTGCACACACACAAACAATAATGCATCAACTTATTTGACCTAGGAAGATGATGAATCAACATGCAGAGAATTCAGTCTTGTCCTCATGCTACGCACATACTTCATGTCAATTTCATTAAGACAATCATTTCATTTCATTAACATGGAAAATTATCATTCAAAATTAACACACTGCAAAACAAATAATGCATATAATGTAAATCACAGAAAACACTTATCTTGAAGATGAAGCTGTCCAAACAACTGGCTGTGTGAGAGCAACGTTCCACCCAACCATAGATCTCTGTCCAGCCTGTATTCTTTTACCTGAAAGATCACCCCCAAGCTGGGCTATGTATCCACTAAGGAGGAACTAGATGGGCTCACTCACAGTCATAGTTTCACTCAAACAGTCATGCTTATCCAACATAAAGTTGGGTTTACTAAGCATGAAATAGGAAAATGAGAAGGATGCTAAGCCAGTGAGCTCAACCATAGAGCTACAGACATCTGAAGCTAAATTCAAGCAATCCAATCCTCTGCTCAAACATCCACACTCGGATTTCTCACCATTCTGTCAATGAATAACTCAATCCCGTCACTGGTTTTCTGGGCTATCAAATCTGGGTTTTCCAATAGATTTTGAGGTAGCTAATGCTCCCAAATTCACCCCAAGGTTCATACCTATGGATCGCCCATTGGATTTCACTGTCCAATACCAATTCTGGGCATTTATGGCTCTTCAAAACGTGGGTTCTTGCAAAGTTGCGATTTCTGGTTTTGCTCACTGCTGGAAATTCATTTTTGGATGAAAAATGATGCTGGGTTCTTCCACCCTGGAATTGGAATGACGAAGAAGCAACTCTCATGAGGTAGAGTGACATGTGGTACAAGAAAACAGAGCCCATACCTGCAAATACAAATTTCTAGGTTGCCCATGCTCCATTGAATCCATGGACTAAAATCTTCAACTACTTCCTTACAACAGAAATAAATGTCATCAAGGAAAGTCAAATAGGTTCTCACAATGACATTTGGTAGCATATGGTTCATCCCCACAGCCCTCTCACCACTTCCTAGTGGATACACATGGCCCCTTCTCATTCGTTGCCTCCATAGCTAGTTTTGGTATTTTATTGCATGATGTTTATTTATATCATTTTTACAATGTTCCATAGCGAAATATCACATAGGTAACATAATGGCTAATACTTTCCTTTTAAATAAATTTCGAGCATCCACTAGCGAGGCCTTGGCCTTGAGCTCCACGCTAGGAAAACATACATCACGTGCATACAATATTTACATTAAAAGCTAATATATCCTAAGGGTCAAAATGGGGTATTACAGTGTCATTGACTAGCTATTAGAATCTGTATAAGAAATCTTGACTTGTCTGGGTTGTTTGATTCATTTTTGGTTCACTTTCCTTTCCATGTATGCAGGTCAACCTTGCTTAGCCTGCGTTGTTACACAGAAATCTTCCACCCTGTGAGCATCAGCATTCTTTAGCCTGTGGGATCCATTTTAGTGACTCAGATCCATTTTTATCCTTCAATCATACCAGTTTTCCCTATTTTTATTCCTACCCACTTGTTTCATCTTTATAGAAGGTGTACCCGCAAGTTGCATCCCTATAGCCCGCAGGTATCATGTAAAATGGTAAAAACCACTATCGATTACTTTTTACTCCCAAAAAGTGGTCACTGGGTGACCTTTGGCTCACCATGTGCCCAAGTAATGCCTCGATGTGTCCTTTCACCTACCTTTGAGAGGACTATATATTGAGCACATATGGCTTATGGACGGGAGAAAGAGGAGAATCGTAAGAGAACTCTAGTGGATTTTTGTCCTATCTTGAGTCTGCACTCATTGATTCTTGTAGTTGTGAACCATTTATGTTCACCTTCCAAACTCTTTTCTAGTTTGAGTTTGCCATTCATGGAGGATTGAAGTGGTGGAGGCCCAAGTGGATTGATCTATATCTTGGTTCAGATTGGTTGCTGGCAAGAGGTTGTACCACTTTGTACTTCTTCTTGTTCATTAATAGAAATACTCATATTCTCGTCCATTCATGGTGTGAATGTCATTTATTATACATTGGGTTACATTTGCTTGTGATATTATCGACCATTGTTATTGATAATGTTAATGCCATTCATATATTATATGTACTTGTTGGATATTGGCTGTCAAGACTAATTTGCAGATTACAAGTGCATGGATTGAAAGCTCCAACGAGGATCTACATCAAACGTTGGATCGAGGTTGGTTACATTTCTCCATTATTTTAACATTGTCATTTATAATAGCATTGCTTTGAGAATTAAGTAGATTTCTGGTAGTCATCTGTCTGTTGTGGTATTCCCAAGCCACAGTGAGTTTTCTCTAATACAAAAAATGGCGACTCCGCTGGGGACAACATTCATGTTTGGAAAAAAAATTTAGCGTTAGTCCATAATTAGATTTGTTGTTTATCGAAGCTCTGTGTAACTGTTTGGATGTTAAGATACACTGTAGAAAACTTGCTTTTTCTGAGCCTCTAGACTCTTTAATTTCCCATTTGACTTTCCTCACCCATGGGCTAGCTTAGTTCTGCCCGCATCTACCCACCTCTGTTTTCTCTACTACTCGCGGGTACCCGCAGGATTTCCTTCGATAGTAGCGTGTAACTCTGGATTTTGTTGGTTTATGGCTTTTGGTTGTTGCTGGGTGAGTTTGGTTGGTTCCTGAGTCTTTGTTGGCCTCTTTCTTGACTGTTTCATGCCTTGGTTGTGACCAGATCTCGTCGTTTCTCTTGGTTGAGCCTTCTTGTTTTTTTTACCAATCTTTGGTTTTAACCTCTTGGTTTTTTCCTTTGGAGCTCTTTCCTTTGGCTGAGTCTTGCTGTTTAGGATCTGCTAGGTTGTCTTAGTGATTTTCTCGGCACATCAGTGACTGAATAGTAGGATTTTTGCTTGCATTTTTTCATTTAATTTATATCGAAAAAATACAAAAAATATTCATTTAGTTTTTGCATTTCCCTTCTTGTTTATAAGCGAAAATACAAAAATATTTTATTTCCATGTACTGCATCTTGCATTGAGTGCTTGTTGCCTTCATTTTAGGTTCTGCTTGTCCATTGAAAAGATAAAGGATTGCATATTTATTTCGGAATTGTTGGTTGATTTTTCATATTAGTTACATTGTTTTATTGGATAGATGAGTCTAGGATTGGAGGATTTTACATACTATTGAGTCTACACATCACTAGTTTCACGATGATATCCCTTGAGTAATCACAGCCACTAAAATTAATGCTTAATCATTAAAATTGATTAGACTGATTTTATATATAGGGTACACCAACTAGCATTGGTTTAGAGTCTTGGAATAGATCATTGTGAGTTAACAATCAAAGACTACTGAACGAAACATTAGGTGTCTGACCAGGGAGTGGAGGAATCCAAGGTATAGATCAGTGTTCTCAGGAAGCTCTACTCAATCCAGAGTTAAGCACGAGGTCACTAGAGGTTGGTTGAAAAGATATCCCTCTGATACCAGCTGAACGTGGGAGATATATCCAGGATTTGTTCATATCTGGGGGTACTGGAGGTTCGTCCTCTTGTGCTTCGGGCTTAGCTACCCTACCCATACGACAGGTCCCACCTGCGATTGTCCCCCTCAGCATTGGTTATATTGCAGATAACATAGTTGCTTTAACTGGGTACTGCACAGGGTACTTGCAATGGTTATGCTGTTTGTGTCCTGAGTCAGATAGGGATTGGACAACATAGTTGTGTTCATGCAGTGGACTTGACCGTGTCGACACAGTGAAGCCTGGGTGTCTCTATAACTGATTCTGTTACCTCCGGCTATAGTTTGGGAGTCTCAAGCCTCTCCTAGGTGATACATATCGGCTCTAGTGTTGGGAGCTCATTTGGCCACTATGCTTGTCTACTCTTGGCTGTAGTTTCTCTAGGTGTGGACCTCATCTAGTTCGTTTTTTCTCCTCTCCACATCCCAGGAAAACCATAAAAGACTTATGATGTCTATCGGCCATACAATGAGCTCCTACCCTCACACATCAAGAGGCAATCTGTTAGCACCCAAAAAGTGCTCACTACCTCATCTCCCTCATTACATGACTCATTTGTCCATATTTCCTACCATATTTGCCTCCAAAATCTTAAAAACCCATTAAAAGGCCTCCAAAAGGCCAAAAAACCCATTAAAAAGCCTCCAAAAGGCCAAAAAACCATTAAAAAGCCTCCAAAAGGCCAAAAACCCCCTTTTTCCCCCCGAAATAATGTAAATTCCTCCAAAAATAGCAAAAACCCTCTAAAAAGGGAATAAAAAATACAAAAAAGAGGAAAAGAGGGAAAAAAGGAAGCAAAAAACCCTGTACAGCTGACTTAAACCATATGGTGCTCAAAACCATGGGTTAGCACTCCACTAAAAACCTATAAATAGGTGATGGAGGCTCCCCATTTTTCATCCACAATCATCCCTATCCTCACTTTGCCAAAAATTCTCATGAAACCCTAGCTCTCCCTTTGGAGCTACTTTTCACTTGAGAACCCCATTTGGCCCCATTTCCAAAACACTTTTGGAAGAAGGAGAAGGAACAACAATGGAGCTTGGAAGCAACCCTCTTGGACTGCTACAAAGGCTCCACCAACCTCTACATCTGAGGTAATTTTTAATACAAAAAGAGAGATCTTCACCATATTTTCATGTTTTGTTATTTATGTTAATGCTCATGCTAGGTTAAATTTCATACTGTTTTACTACTTTTATTTACTATTTATTGAACTGCTACTAAGGAGGCCCTTCTCCTTAGTAGGTGCCCATTTGCACAAGCTAGGGTGAAAACCCTAGCTACAGTCCCTAGCAAGCTCCCTTTGGACATTCCAAAGTTTGAAGGGAAAGGTGGTGAGGACCAGGGAGATCATGTCACGATGTTTCACCTTTGGTGATCCTCCAACTCTTTGAATCATGATTCCATTCGATTACGACTATTTCAATGCACCCTCACGGGGGCAGCCGCGAAGTGGTATGTGGAGTTGCTCGGGAACACCTATAGGGGATTCAACGAGATTGCTTTGGTTTTCTTAGACCATTTCCAGTTACCGATTCGTTATGATACTGGTACTGAGTTGTTGTCCACCTTCCATCAGAATAAGGCCACACATATTTCTGACCACGTTCAAGAGTGGCATCGGTGGAAGAGATTAGTGAAAGCCAACATTCCTCCAAAGTTCTTGTTGGAATGGTTCCTCAAGTATCTACTTCCATACATTGCTAAGGATGTTTCGATGTCCGACATTGTGACTGAGGAACAAGCTATCTTGAAAGTCCAGCAGTTAGATCTACTTTATTCTTAGTCTGGCATTTTGTATGACATTATTCCTGATGCACCGAGAACAAGACATGAGACTATGTTGTTGATGTATATGTAACTTCGGAATGTATTTCACATATATGTATATTGTATTCCTATAGAGATGGTATTATTCCTCTATAAGGAAGTGTCGTCATTTATATTGTAAGTGTCGTAACTTATACTTGATGGGTTATTAGACCACCTTGTTTGGGGTCGGCCCTGTATAAGTCATGTGGGTCAATGGGTTATTAGACCACCTTGTTTGGGGTCGGCCCTGTATAAGTCATGTGGGTTAAAGGGTTATTAGACCACCCTATTGGGGGTCGGCCATGTGGGTCAAAGGGTTATTAGACCACCCTATTTGGGGTCGGCCCACTCAGCATTATGTTATGTGGTTAAGTTCGAGCCGACATGAGTTAGGTAAAAAGGCAAGTCAAGTCAAGTATAAATAGAGTGCGGGAGGCACTCTATTTACTCACTCACTTCTCACACATGCTCTCAAGGAGGAGAGGCGCACTTATGGAGGAGGAGGATTGCTGCTAGGTTATGGCTATCTCTATTGGTTGGTTGTATCATTGCTCTATCTATCTCTGAGGAAGTTATTGGGGTTTTTCACCTTTATGGTTTTCCCCAAGTATATCTTTGTGTCTCTTGTGTGCTTGCATTATTGTCTCTATGATTGATATGCTATAGATATGCTGTACATGTTGTTCTCTCAGTTAAGATCCTAGATCATATTGAAGTAATTTCAGAAAATTTAACATGGTATCAGAGCTAGCCTGAAAGAAGGCATGATATGGCATGTATGACACTTGTTGCACTTACGATGCTAGGGCTTGATATAGCAAAAACCAGTCATCGTAGAACTTTCGCTATAAATCCGTTTTGGAGAATTTTTCGGATCTGAAATTGTTACAGGAAGAAGCTAATATCTCCAGGTATCTTGTGTCCAAAGGACAACCTCTAATTCGTTGTACTTTGTGATTTATGATCTGTACAATATAGGGTTTCTGCCTCTTCCAGATCTGAGTCAAAATCAGGTGACCTTGGGAAAAAGGTCATATCTTGGGCTAGGAAGCTCCAAATGAAATTTCGTAAAAAGTGACAGGTAGTAAACAGTCTGCACTATCTCAGAAAACGTTTTCAGAGGCCGAAGTCGAACCAGTGACACGTGGCACGCTGTACAAGTTCGCTCTCTTGTATTATCCCATAAACAGGTCACGTTGCGACATTTGGCATAACTCTCTCTCAGAGAGTCCAATTGAGGTCAGACCTGTCAGGATGGAAAGGTAACAGGCCGAGATATCTCAGAAAACTTTTTGAGAGGCTGAAGTTAAAACAGTGACACGTGGCACGCCGTACAAGTTCGCTCTCCTGTTTTATCCCAAAACAGGTCACGTTGCGACATTTGGCATATATCTCTCTCAGAGAATCCAATTGAGGTCAGACCTGTCAGGATGGAAAGATAACAGGTCAGGCTATCTCAAGAAACTTTTTCAGACCCTGTGGGTCAAAAATTTCGGAGTTACACCAGAAACAATCAGGTACATATTTATGTCAAAACAGAATTATTTTTTGGTACCTTCATTCATGGCTTCCGGAATTTAGGGCTTTGGAGAAAGTTGGAATTTTTGTAATCGGAGACCACGGATGGATGCTACTCATCAAAATAGAAATTTAGAGACCAAGATCAGAATTTTTGGTTGGGCAGAAGGCCGGGCTTGATTAGACCCTAGTTCGGGACTTTGATCAGAAAAGTGGAAAATTAGGGCTTCTGTAAAAATGGGAATTTTTGAAATCTGTGACCACGGCTGGAAGCTCCTCAGAAAAATAGAAGCTTAGAGCTTTGGATCAAACATTTTGATGGGGCAAAAGAGTGGGCTTCATCAAACCCCAGTTCAGGGTCACGTCCAGTGAATCTAGAAGTTTCAAAGGCAAAATTGAGGAGTGAAACTTTGCAGTTTTCAAATTCTGAATATACCAACTTGATCAGCTCATCAAGGCACATATTTCTATCCTATCAGAAGTTTGAAATTCAAAGTTTGAATTTTTGGGGTTTCTCTGACAAACCCATATCCAGCTCAAGGTCCAGTTCTTGCAAATCAAGTGGATTGGGTTAATCACTTGCATAAGTGAAGAAGTTCCTGTTTCAGAGGGAGATGAGGCTAAGGCCTTACATAAGAAGATTACAAGTGATCTCGACAGGTATGACTCATCGAGGTATGTTTTGAGATTTGTTCATAATTAAGTTTATGGTATGCTTGTCTTCATATTATCACGGTTAGTACAATCTTGATTTTAGACTTGTCATATCACCTTAATAAAATTATGAATGCATGATAGAAGTCATTCATTTATTAGGAGTATGAAACTTATGTTTGTACTAACACATTGTGATGTTGTATGAGTTTTATGTTGTCTACTAACATGAAAGGTACACCAAGAAGACAAATCATGTTCTAGTTCAAGAACATATGATCATGAGGACAAAGATTCATCCATTGCCATGGATCTCATAGAAGATCCATTCTCGAGGTATGTATAACTTAGTTTTATAATGGTTAACTTTTGAGACATGCAGGTTACTAGCACAAGTCACTAAAGAGAACCAGAAGACATTATGCGGGTATGTTAGACATAAATAGCTAGCATGCTAATCCAGGTATGTTTTTCCTATATCAAGCTAAAATCCTACCTTGTGTTAGGATCTTATACTGTTGTTGATAATAATTATTCATGAAGTCATAGGTTTGAATAATCATGGTTGGATGTATATTATTATAATTGATGATATGACTAACCAGAAGAATCATGAAAGTATAGGCTTGAATAATCACAGGTTTTATGCATTTTATATCTCTTATCTTGATTGATGATTCAACTAACCTGAAGAGTCATAGGCTTGAGTAATTACAGGTTTAGACATGTTATGTTTCTTATGATTTGACTAACCATAAGAATCCTTGAATGCTCATGCTTATTATTTCTGTTTGAAATGATCATGACTATACATGCTTGAGATTATTGTGTTTTAATAGTATACTAATGAATGTATGATTTTATATGAGATCACAAGGATAACACATTCATGATACTAATAAGCATGCATAGGGACCAAGGATGAATATGAGTTCAAGAACAGGTAATTCAGGAAGCAAAGATCAAGAGGGAGCACACTCCAGTTGCTCCTGCCAGAAAGCAAAGGAGCACACTCTAGTTGTTCCTGCAAGAAAGCAAAGGAGCACACTTCAGTAGTTTCTGCAAGGATGCAGATATTCAGAGGGAGTTGATCATCTCTCTACATTTCACAACAAAAAGGTGTAGAAGAAGCTACCTCAGATTAGGACTCCAGCAGCTCCTGCAAGGAAGCAAAGACTCAGAGGGAGTCCACCCAACGAACAAACAAAGATAAGTATTTGAATTGTCATTTCTTAAATAATACTGTTCAATAATGTATATACTGATGTTCCTAGAATTAGGTTGTGTATTATGCATATTAGAATAATTGCATTGATGAACAGTATACTACTAATATGCATGGGTAAGTAGCCTATGGCACTGTACAACATTCCATTGCTACTTATCTAGAATGAAACCTCTTTGCTGACATGTTGGGAGTTGTGCACACTCTTAACAATGTTCTGGTAGAGATTGGAAGGCATCTAGAAAGTTACGGGATATGGATAAATGTTGTATTGAAGCATTGGCTAAGATAATTGCATGACTGTATGGCATATTTCTTTATGTGTAAGAATTTGTTCTGAAAACTATAAGATGTTTTCTAATCATGCAATTTAACTTGTTGTGTAGGAAAGATCATATGCCATCTCCTACAAAAGGACTACAACATTTGTTCCAGCAAGAAAGATATCTATTGAAGATATTGAAGTTCCCAGGATCTGGGATGAAGAAATGGAATGCCATGATCCGTAGATCATGAAGAAGATGTTTGGGATGCAGTCCCAAGACCTGACAGGGAGTCATATGTATGCAGATTGAAGAAAGCCTTGTATGGCTTGAAGCAAGCTCCCAGAACTTGGTATGGTGAAGATAGATTGATTGCCGACACGCAGCGGAAGCTTACTACCGAGTTCGAGATGAAGAACTTGGGGATGATGCACTATTTGTTTTTGGCATGGAGGTGTGGCAAAGTGCAGATAGAATCTTCCTTGGACAAGGGAAGTATGCAGTAGAGATCCCAAAGAGGTTCGGGATGATGGATTGCAAGGCCATGGCCACACCTATGGCATCGAATCTGAAGCTTCTATGTGATGCTTCATCTGAGTCAGTTGATGTCTCTATGTATCGTCAGATGATTGGGTCCTTGATGTACCTGACGAACACGAGACCAGACATTTGCTTTGCTGTGAACACATTGAGCCAGTTCCTGACGGATCCGAGAAGTGTTCACCTGGTTACTGTAAAGCATGTTCTGAGGTACCTGAAGGGTACAGTGGATTATGGGCTCAGGTATGAGGCGAATCAAAAGTTTAACCTGGAAGGTTATGTTGATTCAGATTGGGCTGGCAGTGCTGCAGACAGGAAGAGCACATCTGGGTGCTGCTTCAGTATGGGATCAGGTGTGATCTCTTGGTTTAGCAGGAAGCAGTCCTGCGTAGCACTGAGTACAGCTGAGGCAGAGTATGTTGCAGCCTGTTCAGCTAGTTGTGAGGCAGTATGGCTACGGAAGCTACTGTCTGAGTTATTTGATCTCCCGTTGGAGGATACTGGTATCTTCTGTGATAACCAAAGTTGTGTGAAGCTATCCGAGAACCCAGTGTTTCATGACAGGTCGAAACACATAGAGATCAAATATCACTATATCAGGGATATGGTGCAGAGAGGAGCTGTGAAGCTCCTGTATGTTGCGACGGACGAGCAGATTGCAGATGTGCTGATGAAGCCACTAGCCAGGGTGAAGTTCGAGTACTTCAGAGAGAGGCTTGGCGTGCTTCAGATCAAGGATACTTCGAGGAAGAAGTGATGGACACATTTGCTGAAGCCATTCCAAGCATGTTGGAAGGAGGATCCTTCACATGGCTGTGGATGTAAGCGCTGGATGATGAGCATCAGGATGATGTTCTGGTTTCTGCTTGGATATGATCAGTTGGATCATTTTATGTATGTATGTATGCATCATGTTGGATGCTTGGACCATGTATCTGTATATGTATCAGGTGGATACATTGTATGATCAGGTGGATCATGTATGGTGATATGTATCATGTATTTGTATTTGTATCAGGTGGATACATTGATGATCAGGAGGATCATGTATGATGATATGTATCAGGTAGATACTTGGTATGCATCAGGTAGATGCATTGATGATCAGGAGGATCATGTATGATGATATGTATCATGTATTTGTATCAGGTGGATACATTGATGATCAGGAGGATCATGTATGATACTTGGTATGCATCAGGTAGATGCATTGATGATCAGGAGGATCATGTATGATGATATGTATCATGTATTTGTATCAGGTGGATACATTGATGATCAGGAGGATCATGTATGATACTTGGTATGCATCAGGTAGATGCATTGATGATCAGGTGGATCATGCAGCAGGATGTTGCAGTGATGATCAGGATGATCATAGATGACGAGCTTCAGGATGTTGCTCCAGATGACATGCAGCAGGATGTTGCAGTGATGATGATCAGGATGATCATGGATACATCAGGATGATGTATGGTGAGTATCAGGTTGATACTCTATGGCCGTGGATCAGGTTGTGCAGATGAGCATGTAATTCGTTGCCCTGGGAGATTTGCAGATGGTCTTTCGAGGTTTTGCCTATGGCATGTAATTCGGTGCCCTGGGACATCTGGCAAATGCTCTTTCGAGGTTTTGCTCTGGGAGGACATGTAATTCGTTGCCCTGGGAGATCTGCAGATAGTCTTTCGAGGTTTTGCCTATGGCATATAATAGCGCCCTGGGATATCTGGCAGATGCTCTTGCGAGGTTTTGTCCTATGGCATGTAATTCGTTTCCCTGGGAGATCCGATAGGTTGGGCTGTGTGCCCGTAATCAGTCCTGGGATGCTCTTGCGAGGTTTTGCCATGACCACATGTAATTCGTTGCCCTGGGAGATTTCAGGTCGGAGTTGTGTACCTGTAACATCCTGAGATGCTCTTGCGAGGTTTTGTGGTGGAACACATGTAATTTGTGCCCTGGGAGATTTCAGGTCGGAGTTGTGTACCCGTAACATCCTGAGATGCTCTTGCGAGGTTTTGTGGTGGGGTCACATGTAATAGCGCCCTGGGAGATCCTATAGGTCGGATTTGTGTACCCGTAACATCCTGGGATGCTCTTTCGAGGTTTTGTGACGCACGTAATAAGTCCTGAGGATTCCACAGTATGGCCAGTGATGACGAAGACCTGCAAGTGGTGGGCCTACATCCAGTATGAAAAAGGACTGGCTCTGTAGAACTTCCTATGACGAGTAGATTCAGAGATTGATTGAGATAGCAGCAGCAGTGACGATGATGATGACTCGATGACGATTATCCAGTGACGATGATCCAGAGAAGATGACTTGTGCTAGAAGAACTGTGCTGAGAAATACCTTCCTAGTTAAGAGGGAGTGTTGATGTATATGTAACTTCGGAATGTATTTCACATATATGTATATTGTATTCCTATAGAGATGGTATTATTCCTCTATAAGGAAGTGTCGTCATTTATATTGTAAGTGTCGTAACTTATACTTGATGGGTTATTAGACCACCTTGTTTGGGGTCGGCCCTGTATAAGTCATGTGGGTCAATGGGTTATTAGACCACCTTGTTTGGGGTCGGCCCTGTATAAGTCATGTGGGTTAAAGGGTTATTAGACCACCCTATTGGGGGTCGGCCATGTGGGTCAAAGGGTTATTAGACCACCCTATTGGGGGTCGGCCCACTCAACATTATGTTATGTGGTTAAGTTCGAGCCGACATGAGTTAGGTAAAAAGGCAAGTCAAGTCAAGTATAAATAGAGTGCGGGAGGCACTCTATTTACTCACTCACTTCTCACACATGCTCTCAAGGAGGAGAGGCGCACTTATGGAGGAGGAGGATTGCTGCTAGGTTATGGCTATCTCTATTGGTTGGTTGTATCATTGCTCTATCTATCTCTGAGGAAGTTATTGGGGTTTTTCACCTTTATGGTTTTCCCCAAGTATATCTTTGTGTCTCTTGTGTGCTTGCATTATTGTCTCTATGATTGATATGCTATAGATATGCTGTACATGTTGTTCTCTCAGTTAAGATCCTAGATCATATTGAAGTAAATTCAGAAAATTTAACATATGTCAGTTCCTGGACCACATGCCGATGGCATTGTGGGGTCCGCATGCACTCACCCTGTAGACTTGGTAGCTAATCAAATGCAAAATTTGTCGCTAAACCAGTCTGCTCCTAGACAGGTTCACACCTTGTCCACTTCCACTCCGTTATCTGATGTACACAATGTACAATCAACGAAACCGTCAGGTAACCAGCAACCTGGTGGTAAGGAAAAGGGGAGAAATAATAGTAGGGGTGGAAACAATGGAAGTAATAACAATAGAAATCATAATACTCCTTGTAAAGAGAATTCCAACCCTCCTCGGGAAGGCAGTAATGCTGGCGAGGATCGTCAACCTAGGCATAAGGTGAAATTCCCTTGCAAGCTTTGTGGGGAGGATCATCTTACTCACTTATGTCCTCGAATTGAAGAAGAATCGAAGCATTTGGCACAGAGCCCAGTTGTGTTGAAGGATCCCATTCCTCATCATCAAAACATGGCTTCGCACGCTCCCACCACTAGTTATGGTACTAATGAAATGGCTTCTTCCAATACTAGTGGTTATGGATGTGTGAATATGGTTCAGTCGGAGGTTTGTGTTGCTACTCATCAATGCGATTATGGTGCACCACAACCGAACTTAGGGAATGAGCCTCCCCCTCCTCCTGATAATTCCTCGCATATCAAGAAGCCTTCCATTATGCCGCAGATACCGAAAGGTGTTCTTAAGTTCTCCATGCATAATCCTAATGCTCGATCTACCTAGAACTACTCCATCATAGAAGATTTGGGCCAAACTCCATGTGCCATGTCGGCTCTTGAGGTTTTGCAAGCCTGTCCTTCTCAGAAGCATGCCCTTTTGAGTGCATTAGGGGTTCAGGATGGGGAAGTCCTAGTGTTATCAATTTTGACACTATTGATGTCCATCCTCGCTTTCCTTACCACTTGGCTTTTCAAATCCAGGTGGTTTTCCTTAAGAGCTTCATTAAACGTACTATGGTTGATGAAGGTGCCTCTGCGTCAGTAATGTTGTTAGCTTGTTGGAAAGCTCTTGGCTCTCCTCCTCTACTCGCGTCTAGAACTACACTCACTGCATTCGACGATAGGTCTTTTACACCACATGGAATTATCCCTTCCTTGTTGTCTCCTTGGGAGGTAAGTCCATGCGTATTGAAGTCGAAGTGGTTGATGCGCCCATCCACTACAACCTTTTACTTGGTCAAAATTGCATGTACATTATGAAGGCTGTCGCGTCTACTGTGTTTTGAGTTATTTGCTTTCCCCATGAATGTAAGATTGTGATGATCGATCATCTAGATTATTTTGACACTCCTTCCATAGCATCCATGGGATATGTATTCCCGCAAGTTTTTGATTCTCAACCGACAACTGGGAACATAGGTGTTGGGATGTACCCCTCATTGATGGGAACTTTTAACCATTCTGCACCTGTGAATTTTATTGGAACCATTTTCGACAATGCATCTCCTCCTTCACATAATGTACTATTCCGAACTTCATATTTTGACGATCCGTGGACTTTACCATCTATGAATTTTATGTCTAGAGACATTATGCACGTCGGGATGTCTATGCCACTATTTGTAGCTGAGCTTGCTTACCAGGATATTCAACAAGCCACTTTAGAGCCGGATCTCTCTTCTTCATGGACAGGGGAAGAAGATCCCATTATGCTTCCCATGTGTGCAGTTGACCCATCTTGTTCACATGATTTCCTCGATGGTATTCTACCTTCGGATGAAGTTTTTATTGAGGCCATGAGTGGTGATGACAAGCCGTGGGGGGATGTTTATCATAGATCTCATTCCCCTACTACCCTTGATATTATTGAACAAGATGAGTCTAGAATATAGTATGCCATACATTTTGATCCAAGCATAGTTTTTTCTAGCCCCGGTTTGACATTAAAGTATGATCTCCCTAGTGATGAGTCTGTAGACTCTCCTATAGATCCACAAATAAGTGCTCCTGAAGAGTTTGATTCTATTTCTATAATTTCCAACTCCCATGATGATGAATTTTCTCTTGCAGATTCCTTCACATCCTTTAGCTTTGCTCTTCATTTTGATCCCTCAGGTATTGGTACTATGGCACCTTCAGTGGTTAGCTCTACCTGCGTTATGTCTGAGGTTAACAATAGTGAAGTTGAAAATGTTTCTACCACAGTGACTTGTATCATATTTTTCTTTACGTATGTTTTAGAGATGATCTTGGTACTTATGTTTCTTGGAGACAGGATTCTTAGCTAGACTTATACTTGGTTATCGGTCCTTTTCAACATTTGCTTCGGTCATGGTAGGCATATTCGGAACCTTGCATATAGGTTTAGGCCTCCCCATTGTTATGATGCATTTGAACCTATTACTATCCGAATTTGTAGACACCCCTTGACTGTCCTTATCTTGCTCATGTTGCATTATGCATAGCTTTGTCCCAAGTGCTTGGAACTAGTCTCGCATGTCCCTGACACTTGTCTGCTCTCATTACGAGCATTCTTCCATATCTCCTTTGAGCTCATTAAAAAAAGTAAGGAGGTCACAAGTTTACTTTTTCGTGCTTGTTAAACCTTTACAGAAAATATTTTTATAAAGTCTTTTTTAAGCCCTTGTTAGACTTTTTCAAAATCAAACAAGATTGCCAAGTATACTTGTTATTTCAGACTCGTTAAAGGATTTGAAGTGACATCCACTTAGGTATAAGTTTACCCCTTTTCCGGACCTTTGTGGATTAATTATGTAAAAGGTATACTCTAGTTATACGTGACTAGAAGAGTTCTTCTTTCATTGTTTTACACTTTTTCGGGTGAGGAGACTAACTTTACGAAAAAGGACTTCCCTTTATGTCGAGTTGTGATTGCATTGCATTATCCTGCTTGCCGCTTGAGCCTTGTGTCGGCTCCCACTTACTCAGTTGTTAGACTGGTGCCTGAGCTCTTTTCTCTGTCGAGCCCTGTAGAGCTTATATATTTTCCCTTCATAATTTGATCACCTTTTGACCCCGAGGGAACACACCCCCGAGTGTCCACATCCTGCACTCACTTTCTTGTATTGAGCATAGGTATGTTCCACTGCTTGGGACTAGTCTGCTAGTTATTTGACACTCGTTCCCTCACTTGTTTTACTATAATCAATTTTATTCTTTTTCAAGCTTTTCCCAAATATGAAAAACACCAAAAAAATCAAATATTCCAAAAAGCCGAATGCGATTATGATCACTATTTCTTGTTGGAAGTTGTTGTGTCACCTTTGAATAGAGCATTCATTCCACTCCATACATTATGAGTTGGGACTATAGTTGGACCTTAAGAGCTGTACTTGTTTCTTAGTTTTCTCCACTGATTGGTTAAGCTTCCAGTTATTATGGAGCCCTCTGTAATGCCTCCTGCATTGCACAATTTATGTCAAGTCTATGCTGCCTGAGTCTATCCATCTACTCATGTTCTTGTTCAAAGGAATCCTGAACCAATGTCGACCACTCCTCAGATCTCTTCACTATTGCATGTCGGCCATCCTTATTGAGTCAGTCTATTTCACCTGAGATCTTCCAAATCTTTCAGCATTGCTGGTACCTCGTGGTGGTTGATGGGGGATGCCTTAATGCCCTCCTTCCAGCGAGTCTCATTCCATCAACTTCAACTCATTTATTCTGGGACTTGAGGCTTAGATTTCGGTTGAGCATCTTGAGGCTTGCAGTCAGTAGAGGTAGGTTCTCTCACCATCGACAATTTTGGGAATACATCAATGTTCCCTGATCAATGGATTCATCCTAGTGTTTGACTTCAACCCATTTATTCATACTCTGATGATTGTGCTCTATGCCTTGATGCCCATTTTCATTATTTGTGGGTCTTCTTATGTCTGTTAACGGTATACATCATTGACCAGTAATCAGATGATGTCTCATTAGGTTTGACCCCAACTCCTTTATTCACTTGATGGGACTTGCACCGTCGAAGACTTGTGTAGAAGACACCAGGAGATTGTGGCATTCAGTATGCTACATATGACTTTGACTTTACATCTGAGATATCACCTCCTAGGTTTCAGTAGTTTGTACCTCCAGTTTGCACCAGTTGTCTTCTTTTCAGCAGAAGACCATATCTTACTGTAGAGGGATCATGGCTTTGATCACTTATGACATGTATTTATTATGTACTGCCTATTCATGGCCATTGTATTAGATTGTTGTACTATACTGACATGTATTCCGAGATAATATTGTATTATGACGAGTGAGCTATTCTTTCCACTTGTGTCTCCATCATTCCACTTCTGAGTTTTATAATGTATTTCGGTCATCGTAGCACTTTCAATCTCTGACCTCACACATTAGGGGGCATCTATTACACAGAAATCTTCCACTCTGTGAGCATGAGCATTCTTTGGCCTGTAGGATCCATTTTAGTGACTCAGATCCATTTTTATCCTTTAATGATACCAGTTTGCCCTATTTTTATTCCTACCCACCTGTTGCATCTTTATAGAAGGCGTACACGTGAGTTACATCCCTATAGCTTGCGGGTATCATGTAAAATGGTAAAAACCACTATTTATTACTTTTTACTCCCAAAAAGCAGTCATTGGGTGACCTTTGGCTCTCCATCTGCCCAAGTAACGCCTCGATGTGTCCTTTCACCTACCTTTGAGATGACTATATATTGAGCACACATAGCTTATGGACGGGAGAAAGAGGAGAATCATAAGAGAACTCTAGTGGATTTTTTCCCTATCTTGAGTCTGCACTCATTGATCCTTGTAGTTGTGAACCATTTATGTTCACCTTCAAAACTCCTTTCTAGTTTGAGTTTGCCATTCATGGAGGATTGAATTGGTGGAGGCACAAGTGGATTGCTCTAGATCTTGGTTTAGATTGGTTTCCAACAAGAGGTCGTATCACTTTGTACTTCTTCTTGTTCATTAATAGAAATACTCATATTCTCGTCCATTCATGGTGTGAATGTCTATTATTATACATTGGGTTACATTTTCTTATGATATTATCGACCGTTTTTATTGATAATGTTAATTCCATTTATGTATTATATGTACTTGTTGGATATTGGCTGTCAAGACTAATTTGCAGATTACAAGTGCGTGGATTGAAAGCTCCAACGGGGATCTACATCAAACGTTGGATCGAGGTTGGTTACATTTCTTTATTATTTTAACATTGTCATTTATAATAACATTTCTTTGAGAATTGAGTAGATTTCTAGTAGTCATCTGTCTGTTGTGGTATTCCCAAGCCATAGTGAGTTTTCTCCAATACATGCGTGGATGCGCTCCTTCCAGTACAGTAGCCTGCGTATACATACTACGTTTCTATGAACAGTTGCGTACAACTACATGATTGATTTGTTTTTTATGTTTGGTGGTTTCCAGGTGAATTCTAGGTGTTCCCGAGTCTTAGTAAGCCTGTATTCATACTATTCCATGTCTCTTTGTTGACCAAAAACTCCTCTTTCTTTAGTTTTTGAGATTTTTGGGTTTGAACCATTTTTTTTTTTTATAGCTCATTAGCTTTGCCGAGTCTTACTTTTTGTGATCTGCTGGTTTGCTTGCTTTGCTTGCTCTACATTTTTCTAAAGAGTTCTGATTCTACTTGCTTTTTTTCATTCATCCATATTGAAAAAAATTCAAAAAAACATTGTTTTTCATTTTCCTTTCATTTATAAGAGAAAAGACAAAAATATTTGCTTTCTGTTATTGCATTTTTCATTTCAAGTGTTTGTGCTTTCATTAGGACTTGCTTTAGCATGAAAGTATAAAGAGATTGCATTGTTATTTTTGAATTACGAATCATTGATTTGACTGTCATATAGTGGCATATTTTTTATGGACAGATGGGTCTATTATTTTTCGGGTGTGCATATCATTGATTTTTTACACATCATTAGTTTCACGACCATATCCTTTGAGTAATCACAACCATTTAAAATTAATGCTTAATCTAAATTTGATTAGAAACTATTTTCTCTTTTATAGGGTGCACCAACTAGTATAGGTTTAGAGTCTTGGAATAGATCATTGTGAGTTAACAATCCAAGACTATGAACCAAACATTATGTGTCTGAACAGGGAGTGGTGAAACCCATGGTATACATCAGTGTCTTCAGGATGCTCTACTAAAAACAAAGTTAAGCATGAGGTCATAGGAGGCTGGTTGTGGAGATAGCCCTACAATACTAGCTGAACATGGTAGATATTTCTAGAATTTGTTCATATTTGGGGACTCTTGGGGGATTTGACCCTCTTGAGTTTCAGCCTTAGTTACCCTTCCCATACGACTAATTCCACCTGCGACTGTTCGACTGAGCATTGGTTATACGTGGTGGCCTTAGTTGCTTTACCTAGGTATCACATAGGGTGCTTACAGCAGTTATACTATGAGTATCTTGAGTCAGATAGAGGTTGGAAAACACAGTTGTTGTATGTATAGGTATTTGACCATATGCACACAGTGAAGTTTGAGGGCCCTTATAAGTGATTCTTTTACCTCCGATTATAGTTTGGGAGTCTCAAGCCTCTCCTAGGAAAGACATACTGACTGTAGTGTCAGGAGGTCCCTTGAGCTAGACTTGTTTGTGTGCATTTGGCTATAGGTTTCTTTTAGGTGTGTGCTCTGTGATGACCTAGTAGGCCTTTAGGAGACGTTAACTTGTTGACTTTTTGGAGTCACCATGGATCGAGATCCACCTCTCTTCTAATCTCCTAGGTTATATGGCTTACCAGCTAGCGATCCGTCACCATCTCTTCTCAAGAGACATCAAAGGACTACCACTGGTCCTATACACACATCTCACGAGATTCAGAGAGATTCTATTATGATTTCCACACCTGGAACGACTGGAGTCCTAGTGACTCCATCCATTAGCACGATGAGAAACTCCCCTACGGTCACTCCTAGGGGTGAATGGGGAGGAGGTTCTCCACACATTACTCCTCATGGGTTTGGGATGTCCCCACCCATGAGTACAAACCCATTCGACAATACACAGACATCTAGTTTTCAAAATGGGATGTCAGGTTATGGTACTTCATCCGTCCCCTTGACCTCAAGTCTTTTTTCATATCGTATGCATGGATTAATGCTGACTATTACGTCCACCATGTCTAGTATCCAATCTAGCTCTAGTTGGAGGCACCACACCTACTTTCACCACCTATCAGTTTGGGAGTAGTCACATCCCTCCATCTAATCCGACTATTAGCAGAGGACCACCTCCTTCATCATCCCCTAGTGTTAGTGTGAACCCATTTGTTAGTGGAGGTTTCACGTTAATTATTGGATCCACGACTTTCATTCTGTCCATTCATCTACATGCCTCTATGCGTGTACCTTCGAACACTTTTGTGATTTCACAAAACCCTCCTCCTACTAGCTCTTCGGTTCCGTGGAGTGTGCACATACCATTTTCATATGGTCCTCACTCATCTGGTATCCCTTCCTCGAGTGGGTATATGGGACCCCATTCTCATGGAGTCCATTCTTATGGCTTGTCAATTGGTCCTACTTACTATCCAAATCCTTCCCATGGAATCCCTGCTACACATGTGCCTGTGTACTCTAACACGGGCCAGTTTAGAGGAGGTTACTATACTTATATTCATGGTTACGATTATTACTAGAGTTCGTTGGCACCACAGGTTCCAACTTCGATGTATATAATCTCACCTTACGGTTCACAGAACCAGTCTCTTTCGAGAGCTCATAATCAAGCTTCATAGCCTCAGCTCCCTTTTCTTGCTAGATTGAATCTACCAGATCTTTCGAAGGTCACGAATGATCTGGTGTGTCACGATCCTACATGGCCTCCAGTCCCCACCAAGCTCCCTTCTGACATTCCAAAGTTTGAGGGGAAGAAGGGTGAGGATATAGGTGATCACGTTACTAATTTTCACTTATGGTGCTCCTCGAATTCCTTGAACCATGACTCTATCCGTTTGAGGCTATTTCAACGCACCCTCATGGGGGCAGTGGAAAAATGGTATGTCGAGTTTCTTGGGGGCACATATAGAGGTTTTAACAATTTAGCTTTGGTTTCCTAGATCACATACAGTTTCCAGTTCGTTACGATACTCGTACCGAGATTTTATCCACCTTCCCTTAGGACAAAGCCACACACATCTTTGACCATATTCAAGAGTGGCACCGGTAGAAGAGGCTAGTGAAAGACAACATTCCTCCAGAGTTTCTGTTGGAGTGTTTCCTTAAGTATTTAGTTCCTTATGTTTTAAAGGATGTTTCATTGTCCAGTATTATGACTGAGGAATAAGCTATTTTCAAAGCCCAGCAGCTAGACCTAGTATATGCTCAGTCTGGCATCTTATATGATATTATACCTAATGTGTCATGGTCACGACATGAGCCCAAGCTTGTTCCTGGACCACATGTCAATGGTTTTGTTGGATCCACGAGTGCTCACCCTTTCGATTTGGTTACGAATCAGATGCATAATATGTCCATTAGCCAATTGTTACAACGTAATCTTCCACCTTGTGAGCATCAGCATTCTTTGGCCTGTAGGATCCATTTCACTGACTCAGATCCACTTTATATCCTTCAGACATACTATTTCCTCATTTTTCCTCTTACCTGCTTGCTGCATCACTATAACAAGTGTACCCATGAGTTGCATCACTATAGCCCGCGAGTAGCATGTAAAATGGTAAAAATCACTAGTTAATTACTTTTTACTCCCAAAATGTGGTTATTGGGTGACCTTTGACCCTCCATCTGCCCAAGTAATGCCTCGATGTGTCCTTTCACCTACCTTTGGGAGGACTATATATTGAGAACATATGGCTTATGGATGGGAGGAGAAAGAAGAGCAAGAGAACTGCAGTGGATTTTTTCCCTATCTTGAGTCTAGACTCATTGATCCTTGTAGTTGTGAACCCCTTTATGTTCACCTTTTAAACTCCTACCATAGTTTGAGTTTGTCATTCATGGAGGATTGAAGTGGTGGAAGCACAAGTGGATTGATCTAGATCTTGGTTCAGATTGGTTGCCGGCAAAAGGTCGTATCACATTGTACTTCTTATTGTTTATTAATAGAAATACTCATATTCTCGTCCATTAATGTTGTAAATGTTGTTTATATTACATTGGTTTGCATTTACTTGTTATATCATGGACCATTTCTATTGATGATGTTAATGTCATTTATGTATTATATGTACTTTTTGTATATTGGTTGTCAAGACTAATTTGCAGATTCAAGTGCACGGATTGAAAGCTCCAACGGGAATCTACATCAAACGTTTGGATCGAGGTTGGTTACATTCTCCATTATCTTAGCATTGTCATTTATAATATCATAGTTCTAAGAATTGAGTTGATTTCTTGTAGTCATTTGTCGGTTGTGGTCTCCCAAGCCATAGTGAGTTTTCTCCAACATAGAAATAGCAACTCCGCTGGGGAAAACATCCATGTTTGGGAATTCTTTTGAGCATTAATCCATAATTAGAGTTGTTGTTTGTTGAAGCTCTGTGTCACTAATTGGCTATTAAGATACACTATAGAAAACTTTCTTTTTTCTGAGCGATTGGACTCTTTGTTTTCCCATTTTCCTTTCCTCACCCACGGGCTAGCTTAAGCTCTGCCTGCATATACCCGCCTTTGTTTACACTGCTGCTCGTGGGCACCCGCAGGTATTCCTTCGACAGTAGCCTACAACTCCGGCTTTTGTTGGTTTATGACTATTGGTTGTTGCTGGGTTGACTTTGGATGATCCCGAGTCTTTGTTGGTCTGTTTATTGACTGTTTCATGCCTTGGTTGTGACCAGAAATCTTCGTTTCTCTTGGTTGAGCCTTGCTGGTTTTTTACCCATCTTTGGATTTAGCCTTGTTGGTTTTTTCCTTTTGAGCTCATTCCTTTGGTTGAGTCTGACTGTGTGGAATATGCTAGGTTGTCTTAGTGATCTTCTCAGCACTTCCGTGACTAATAGTAGGATTTTGCTTGAATTTTTCATTTCTTTATATTGAAAAATACAAAAAAATATACATATAGTTTTGAATTTTCCTTTTGTTTATAAGAGAAAATACCAAAAAAAAAAATTACTTTCATGTACTACATCTTGCATTGAGTTCTTGCTGCTTTCATTTAGGTTCTGATTGTGCATTGAAAATATAAAAGGATTGCATTTTTAATTCGAAATCATTGGGTTGATTGTGCATGTTAGTGACATTGTTTTATTGGACAAATGAGCCTAGGATTGGATGATTTTGCATACTATTGAGTCATACACATCACTAGTTTCATGACCATATCCCTTGAGTAATCACAACCACTAAAATTAACGCCTAGTCTTAAAATTGATTAGACCAATTTTATTTATAGGGTACACCAACTAGCATAGGTTTAGAGTCTTGGAATAGATCATTGTGAGTTAACAATCCAAGACTACTAGACAAAACATTAGGTTTCTGACCAGGGAGTGGAGGAATCCATGGTATATATCAGTGTTCTAAGGAAGCTCTACTCAAACCAGAGTTAATCATGAGGTCACGGGAGGTTGGATGAAGGGATGTCCCTCTGATACCGGCTGAACATGGGAGATATTTCCAAGATTTGTTCATATCTGGGGGTACCGAAGGTTCGTCCTCTTGTGCTTCAGGCTTATCTACCCTGCCCATACGACGGATCCCACCTGCGAGTGTCCCCCTAAGCATTGGTTATATTGCGGTGACCATAGTTTCCTACCTAGGTATCGCATAGGGTACTTGTAGTGGTTATGCTGTTTGTGTCCTGAGTCAGATAGGGATTGGACAACACAGTTGTGTTTGTGCAGTGGACTTGACCCTATACACGCAGTGAAGCCTGGGTGTCTCTATAACTGATTATGTTACCTCTGGCTACAGTTTGGGACTCTCAAGCCTCTCCTAGGTGAGACATACCGGCTCTAGTGTCGGGAGCTCATTTAGCCACTCCGTTTGTCTGCTCTTGGCTATAGTTTCTCTAGGTGTGTGCTTTTGATTTACTGTTTTTTATCGATAGTTGTCCATAGGACACGTTGTGATTTTATATTCTCTTTGTAGATATCATGGCGCAGAGTCCTACTCTCCGCCATTCCCATCGGTTGGATGGTTTAAAACTGGCTAAGTTTTGACGTCATGCTGCTCGGGGATGTCGGTGGGCTCCCTCTGAGTCTTCGGATTCTTACGAGACATACGTAGCCGACATTATGATGGATGCACATTCTGACATGGAGAACATCCCCACGATTCCATCAGGTGGAGTCGAACATACTTTAGACACCCCCACACCTCGTGAGGCCTGGGGGGTTGATCCACCTGAGACTCAACCTAGTTCTATTTGGCCAAATCCACTTGAGAACGATCCATTTGATCCTTTGAATCCAGATAATTATCTTTATGGGATTCCTACCTTACCTGAAGACGAAGACAAAGATCCTGTGATCAACATTAAATCGTTCTCATATAGTATGCCCGGTTTCAACACAGTTGATCCTCCCACTGCTTTTGGTAGTCATGCTGGCACTAGTCTTGGTGTTAGCAACACTGCACCCACTGGGGGCAAAACCCTCACCTGGGCCACCACGTTGTCCACTCATGCACATAATATGAGGACTGGTCATAATCCTCCTAACAATTCTAATGTTGGAAGAAGACCACCTCCTAGGACTGCCCAACCCAATAGGAGCACTGTTCGAAACATGACTCACCATCCACCACCTAACACACATATTGCTACCCATCAACCCAGGACCACTTTCGCAAATGTTAATGGTCCTCCTAACTATGGGGGTGGACAGGTACCACACACTTTTGCATCCACCACCGCTACTAGTAATGCTAATGTAGGAGGTGGGAATGTATCTTATCCTCATGATTATAACACCACCATTCCTGCTACTAGTAACACCAACGTTGGGGTTGGGAATAATTCTCATACTCATGGTCACCACACAACTGCTCACGCTAATCCTAATGCTGGGGGTGGGAACATGCCTCACCATTATGGTCATTACAACTTGGTTCCCGCTACGAATAGTAAATATATGCCCCATACTTATGGTGGCAACCCTTACTACAACACAGTCGGTGTTGGCCACCAGTTCAACCCACCTTAATACGGTGCCCAAAACACACATATACCTGCTTACTCTCACACAGGTCAGGTCGGAGGAGGTTATCAACCTTATGGCCATGGTCAAGCTTATGGTCCGTCAGGTCCTCATTATCAACCGTTTAATGCTCATGGTCAAGCTTTTGGTCCACCTTATAATCTGGTTCTGTTCAACCAACCTTTTATGGGAGCTTATAATCAAGATTTCCAGCCACAGCTCTCATTCCTTACACGTTTGAATCTTTTGGATCTTTCGAAGCTCATGAATGATCCGGTGTGTCATGACCCTAGTTGGCCATCGGTCCCTACCAAGCTCCCTTCGGACATACCCAAGTTTGAGGGGAAAGGTGGTGAGGATCCGAGTGGTCATGTCACAACGTTTCACCTTTGGTGCTCCTCCAACTCATTGAATCATGATTCTGTTAGATTACGACTATTTCAACACACCCTCACGGCGGTAGCTGCGAAGTGGTATGTGGAGTTTCCTGGGAACACCTACAGGGGATTCAATGAGATTGCTTTGCTTTTCTTGTACCATTTCCAATTTCCAGTTCGTTATGGTACTGGTACTGAACTATTGTCTACCTTCCGTCAAAATAAGGCCACACATATTTTTGACCACGTTCAAGAGTGGCGTCAACGAAAGAGATTAGTGAAAGCCAACATTCCTCCAGAGTTTTTGTAAGAATGCTTACTTAAGTCTCTACTCCCATACATTGCTAAGGATGTTTCGATGTCCAGCATTGTGACTGAGGAACAAGTTATCTTGAAATTTTAGTAGTTCGACCTACTATACTCTTAGTATGGCATTTTATATGACATTATTCCTGATGCACCGAGAACACGACATGAGCCTATGTTAGTTCCTGGACCACATGCTGATGGCATCACGGAATCTGCAAACACTCTCCCTATAGACTTGGTAGCTAATCAAATGCAAAATTTTTTGCTAAACCAGTCTACTCTCGGATAGGTTCACACCTTGTCCACTTCCACTCCATCGTCGATGTACACAATGCGCAATCAATGAAACCATCAGGTAACCAACAACCTGGTGGTAAGAAAAAGGGGAGAAACAATGGAAGTAACAATAATAGAAATCGTAATACCCCTCGTAAAGAGAATGCCAACCCTCCTCAGGAAGGAGGAAATGCTGGTGAGGATCGTAAACCTAGGTGTAAGGTGAAATTCCCTTGCAAGCTATGTAGGTAAGGTCATCTTACTCACTTATGTCCTCTAATTGAAGAAGCATCGAAGCATTTGGCACAGAGCCCAGCTGTGTTGAAGGATCCCCTTCCTCATCATCAAAACATGGCATCGCATGCTCCCACCAGTGGTTATGGACCTACTGAGATGACAACGGCTTCTTCCAATACTAGTGTTTATGGATGTGTGAACATGGTTCAATCGGAGGTTTGTGTTGCTACTCGTCAACGCGATTGTGGTGCACCACAACCTAATATGGGCAGTGAGCCTCCCCCTCCTCCTGACAATTCCTTGCATATCGAGAAGCCCTCTAATATGCATCGGATACCGAAAAATGTTCTCAAGCGCTCTACGCATAATCCTAATGCTTGAGCCACCTAGAACTACTCCATTGTAGAATATTTGGGCCAAACTCCGCGTGCCATGTCGGCTCTTGACATTTTGCAGGCCTATCCTTCTCAAAAGCATGCTCTTTTGAGTGCATTAGGAGTTCAGGATGGGGAAAATCCCAGTGTTAACAAGTTTGATACTACTGATGTACAACCTCGCTTACCTTACCACATGGATTTTCAAATCCAAGTGGTGTGCCTTCAGAGTTTTGTCAAACGTACTATGGTTGACGAAGGTGCTTCCGCATCAGTAATGTCGTTAACTTGTTGGAAAGCACTTGGATCTCCTCCTCTACTCGTGTCTAGAACCACGCTCACTGCATTCGACGATCGGTCTTTTAAGACACATGGAATTATCCCTTCCCTTGTTGTCTTCTTGGGAGTTAAGTTTGTGCCTAATGAAGTTGAGGTGGTTGATGCACCCATCGACTACAACCTTTTACTGGGTCGGAATTGGATGTATGCTATGAAGGATGTCACGTCCACTATATTCAAAGTTATCTGCTTTCCCCATAAAGGCAAGATTGTGACCATCAAGCAGCTGGATTTCGTTAACACTCCTTCCACAGCATCCACAAGATCCATAGTCCTGCAAGTTACTGATTCTCAACCGACAACTGGGAACATAGGTGTTGGTATGTACCCTTCATTGATGGGAAATTATAGTCTTTCGGCACCTGTGAACTTTATCGAAACCATTTCCGATGATGCGTCTCTTCCTTTGCATAATATGCCATTCTGGACTTCCTATTATACTGATCCACGGACTTTACCATCCACAAGTCCTACGTCTGGAGACATTACGCATGTTGGGATGTCTATTCCCTTGTCTGTAGCTAAGCTTGCTTACGAGCATATTCAACAAGCCACTGCAAAATTGGATCTCTCTTCCTCTTAGAAAGTCGAAGAAGATCCCATTATGCTGCCAGTTTGGGCAGCCAACTCATCTTGTTCACACGATTGCCTTGATGATAATTTGCCATATGATGAAGCTATTATGGAGGCCATGTGTGGTAGTGAGAGGCCTTGGGAGGATATGCATCATCGCTCTTATTTCCTTCCCAACCTCGAGCTCATTGAGAAAGAAGAGTTTAGGATGACTCTAGTAGAGATGGTTGGTCACCCTATGGCTCTTTTGGAGTCACATGATGTTCTTGTGGAGGGAAATATGGCCAATATTTCCCCAACCATGTCGATCAACATCTCTCATATTCCCGGAAAGGTGGAGAATGTCTACATCGATGCCAATTGCACTCCTGAGGAGATTGCTATTTACACTGAATTGTTTATAGAACTCCAGGAAGATTTCGCCTGGTCATATGAGGATATGCCAGGAATAGACCCCCGCATTGTTGAACATGAGATTATAATGTATCCTAATGCTAAACCGGTTTGACAATGCTTACGTGCTGTGAACCCTAGGAAGGCAATTGCTATCAAGGCAGAGGTGGAGAAACTGCTCAAAGTTGGTTTCATCTACCCCATTCCCCTTACTGAATGGGTGTCAAACCCCGTTCCTGTGGATAAGAAGTAGGGAACGATCCATGTATGCACTGATTTTAGAGATTTGAACCATGCATGTCTGAAAGACAAATTCCCCATGCCATTCATTAATCAAATCTTGGATGCTTGTGCGGGAAGTCATATTTTTTCGTTCATGGATGGCTTCTCAGGCTAGAATCAGATTCAGATCAAACCCATGGACAAACATAAGATGGCATTCATTTTTCCATGGGGAACGTTTGCATATTGGAAAATGCCTTTCGGCCTTAAAAACATCGGAGCTATGTTTCAGTGAGCCATGACCTACGCCTTTCACGATCTTAAGAAAATTGTGGAGGTTTTCTTGGATGATCTTTCTGGCCATTCTCACAAGAGAGCGGACCACCCCGAGCACCTCCGTATGATTCTCAAACTATGTATACACTACAAAATTTGATTGAATCCCAATAAATGCATCTTCGCTGTAAGGACTGGTCACCTTCTAGGCTTCATAGTTTCAAAAGAGGATATTAGAGTCGATCATCTAAAAGTTGAGGCAATACTTCAGTTGCCTCCTCCGCATAATTTGTTACAACTTCAAATCCTCCAAGGGAGAGTTACTTTTCTGCATATATTTGTAATCAATTATGCTAATATTACCAAAGGTTTCACACGCTTATTGAAGAAAGACACACCTTTTATCTGGGATGAGCCAGCCCAGTAGTCTTTCAACGCCCTTAAGAAAGCTTTGGTATCGGCCCCGGTGCTTAGTCCACTAGACTTCACACAAGATTTTATCCTTTATGTGGCCGCGTCTCAAGAGATGATTGGCATGGTCTTGGTTCAGGTTGATGACACGCTCATCGAGCATGTTATCTATTACCTCATTCGAAATCTAGTAGATGCTAAACTAAGATATACTCACGTAGAAAAGATGGTGCTTGCGACTGTCCACGTAGTCCTGTGGTTACGACATTACATTTTGCTTAGAACAACTGTAGTAGTACCTCATAACAATCCATTTTAGTTCATGCCATCATGACGCCTTATAGGGGGAAAGTATAATAAATGGATTGTGATCCTTCAGGAGTTCGATCTCGATTTTGCTTCGAGGAAATCGGTGAAATCGTTGGTGTTTGTTGAGCTTATGTCAGACCTTCCGAGACTTGATGAGAATGTCATTCATGAAGATTTCTTTTTGGATGAGAACTTATTTCTTATCTTGTCCGAGGACCCTTGGTATGGGGATGTCATTGTATATCTTCAAATTTTGAAGTTTCCTCCGCATTATTCACGAGATGAGCAACGGTGTGTGAAACATCACGCTAAAGATTATACTATCGTCAGTGACACTTTGCATCGCTAAGGAAAGGATTCAATTCTCCGTCGTTGCTTAACTCACGAAGAAGCGGAGCAGGTGCTTAATGATTGCCATGCTGGGGCGTGTGGTGGTCACTTATCCGGGCTTGCTACAGCGCAACGTATTATGTGAGCTGGTATTTTTGGCCTTCCATATTTAAGGATTGTGTTAACGCTGTGAAGAGATGTCACCCTTGCCAGGTGTTTTCTCAGAACATATGCTTGCATCCAGTGCCCCTTCATCTAGTCATCACCATCTGTCCCTTCACTAAGTGGGGGGTGGATTTCATGGATTGCAAACTAGCTTCGGCTGGGGGGCATCACCATATCATAGTGGCCATGGATTATTTTTCCAAATGGGCTGAGGCCATGCCTACCGTAAAAGCCGACGGTGATATGGCAACCCATTTCGTGTTCAATCAGATTATCACTCGATTCAGTATCCCAAAAGAGATTGTCACTGACCATGGCAATCACTTTCAAAATAAGCTGATGGAGGAATTGTCTCTCAAGCTTGGGTTTCATCAAGAACACTCGTCGTCCTACTATCCCCAAGAAAATGTTCAAGTTGAAGCAGCCAATAATTCTTTGAAGACCATTCTCCAACGCACCATCCAACAAAGCAAGAACAATTGGCACATCATGTTATATCCTACTTTGTGGGCATATCGAACTGCAGTTAAGACTGCCACCCAATTCTCACCATTCCAGCTAGTTCACAGTGTGGATTCACTTTTACCGATTGAATGCAAAATCCCTTCGCTTAATCTAGCCATAGAGCTCCTCCCTGATACAACGGGTCTTGAGCAACGTCGAGATGCCGCTATGGCCATAGATTCCAACAAACGTTGTGTCAAGGTTCAGTATGATAGGTCTGTCTATCCCCGGCACTATGCTGAAGGTGACTTGGTCCTCTTAGATGACCAGGCTAAAGAACCCCTGGGGGTAGGCAAGTTCAATCCCATGTGGCACGGTCCTTACATCATGAGGTGCATCCTGGAAAAATGAGCCTATGAATTAGAAGACTATGAAGGGACTGTCTTGAAAAATCCTAGAAATGGGATCTACCTCAAGTGGTATTACGCTTGAACCTATGGTTCAGGCTGATACTTTTGTATAATATTGTATAGTTGCTTCTGTACATAGTTTAGCTTTCTTTTGGTTTTTCGGGTCTGCTGATTCACTTCCATTTTATTGGCAGATTTCAGTGGGATCTCCTACATTCTTAGGGTTCGCGGATGGTGCTAGCCGACATATGCAGCAGCTTACTTCTGCTTCCTGGGTTATTTTCTCACCTGACCACCTAGTTGTGTCCTCAGGAGGTGCTTGTCTCGGTCCTACATTGAACAATGTGGCCGAGTATAGTGCCATGATCGAGCTACTTCGGGATGCTATTTTACATGGCATCCAGTTTTTAGAAGTCCGCCTGGATTCACAACTAGTTACGTCTTAGTTGAATGGGCAGTATCGTGTGCGATATCCTATGTTACTTCGGAAATTCCTAAGGGTGAGACTCTTGGAATGACATTTTGTTTCAATTACATACATACATGTTCCGAGAAGAGTGAATCGTATATCTAATGCATACGCTAACTATGTATTAGATTGTCATTTGTCACATTCACCATGAAGCACACAAATGAAAGCGACATTCATACATTTGTACATAGACACATATAGTAGAACTGAGAACCAAAGTTTTATATAAATATGTCCAAAATGGTAGTGTCATACAAAACTGGAGCCCGTAGCCCTCAAAAATATACATATCGATACAAAAATGAGATCCTGGGATATCTACTCCCTCCGAAGAGGCCTAGCTGCTACCCCGACAGGATGTGTCTCATAGAAATAGTGAACTGCATTGGCTACCCGCTGCAGTAACCACACCCAGTCACCAGGAATCCCCAGTAGCTCGCAGGTAGCGCTGAAGCCATTTAGGGCTTGGCCAAACTAGAAATCCCACCGCCGAAAACTAAAATGAAATCATTGAAATGAAAGGTATGGATGAGACTATCAACCTGCTTCGGACTGTTCGATGAATGGTCGCTTGTAGCTCCCAGAATCGACAACTAAACTTTCAGGTGAAAACTAACCACAAAGCTCCAAATGGGTGAATAGTAAAAATGAACTGTAAATTGTAATTTTTTATTACTTTTTATAATTTTCTGGACCCACTTATCTATAGTTTTTACCATTTGATGCCGTTATGGACTAATATAATGTCTTCGAGTAGTATTTTTAATTAGATTTCTTCAACGAAAGTTGTTTTGAACCATTTCACACCTACGACAGGTACATTTCACACCCATTATATAGGTTAGATGCCATTTCTATGTGCATTATGCATTTGACCTTTTGACCACTTTCATAAACCCTAGGTGCAACCTCGCTTCGTAACCGACATGGAACCTTCGCACTACTATATAAGTGTCATTATGTAGTAGTAGGGATTTTTTGAACATGGGTACCCTAGTTAGAACCCCTTTGTGCATTCTGGTGCCCATGCTATTGTTTGTCCTTAGGATTGAGAGTCCTTTGTAGTTACGCCATGACGTTGTGATAAAGACTCATACTCTACTTTGTCTTATGTTGGCCATCTCCCTTAAGGACTCCCCTCATTTATATCATGTTGTGATTGCATTGCATCATCCTACATTCCACTTGAGCCTTGTGCAGGCTCCCGCTTACTCAGTTGTTAGCCTGGTGCCTGAGCACTTTTCCCTGTCGAGCCTTGCAGAGCTTCCATTTTTCCTTCACAATTTGATCACCCTTTTGACCTTGAGGGAACACACCCCCAAGTGTCCACATCCTGCATGCACTTCCTTGCATTGATCATAGGTATGTTGCACTGCTTGGGACTAGTCTGCTCTCTATTTCACCCTCGTTCCCTCACTTGTTGTACTATAAGCAATTTTTATTCTTTTTCAAGATTTCCCCAAATATGAAAAAGACCAAAAAAATCAAATATTCCAAAAAATCAGATGGGATTATGGTTATTACTTCTTATTGGAAGCTATTGTGTAGCCTTTGAATAGAGCATTCATTCCACTCCATACATTACGAGTCGAGACTATAGTTGGACCTTAGGAGCTGTACTTGTTTCTTAGTTTCTCCACCGATTGGTTAATCTTTCAGTCATTATGGAGCCCTTTGCAATGCCTCCTGCATTGCACAATTTATGTCAAGTCTATGTTGCCTACGTCTATCCATTTGCTCATGCTCTTGTTCAAAGGAAGTCTGGAAACCAATGTCGGCCACTCCTCAGATCTCTTGACTATTGCATGTCGGCCATCGTTATTGAGTCAGTCCGTTTCACCTGAGATCTTCCAAATCTTTCAGTGTAGCTGGTACCTTGCACTGGTTGATGGGGGATGCATTAATGCCCTCCTTCCAGTGAGTTTCGTTCCGTCGACTTCAACCCATTTATTCTGGGACTTGAGGCTTAGAGTTCGGTTGAGTACCTTGAGGCTTGCAGTCATTAGTGGTAGTTTATCTTACCATCAATAGTTTTGGGAATCCATCAATGTCCCCTGATCGATTGATTCATCCTAGTGTTTGACTTCAACTCATTTATTCATACTCCGATGATTGTGCACTGTGCCTTGATGCGCATTTTCATTATTGGTGGGTCATCTCGCGTCTGTTAACGGTATACATCATTGACCGGTAATCAGATGATGTCTCATAAGGTTCGATCCCAACTCCTGTATTCACTTGATGGGACTTGCACCATCAAAGACTTGTGTAGAAGACCCTAGGCGATGGTGGCATTCAGTATGCTACCTACGACTTTGACTTTACATCTGAGATATCACCTCTCAGATATCAGTAGTTTGTACCTCCAGTTTGCACCAAATGTTTCCTTTTCAGCAAGGGACCATATCTTACTGTAGAGGGATCATGGCTATGATCACTTATGACATATATCCATTATTTACTGCCTATTAATGGCCATTGTATCAGATTGTTGTACTATACCAACATGTATTCAGAGATACTATTGTACTATGAAGAGTGAGCTTCTCTTTCCACTTGTGTTTCCATCACTCCACTTCTGAGTTTTATAATGTATTTCGGCCATCGTAGCATCAGTCTCTGACCTCACACATTAGGGGGCATCTGTTACAATGTAATATTCCACCTTGTGAGCATTAGCATTCTTTGGCCTGTAGGATCCATTTCACTAACTCAGATCCACTTTATATCCTTCAGACATACTATTTCCTCATTTTTCGTCTTACCCGCTTGTTGCATCACTATAGCAAGCGTATTCGCGAGTTGCATCACTATAGCCCATGGGTAGCATGTAAAATGGTAAAAATCACTAGTTAGTTACTTTTTACTCCCAAAAAGCAGTTATTGGGTGACCTTTGACCCTCCATCTGCCCAAGTAACACCTCGATGTGTCCATTCACCTACCTTTGGGAGGACTATATATTGAGAACATATGGCTTATGGATGGGAGGAGAAACAAGAGCAAGAGAACTCTATTGAATTTTTTCCCTATATTGAATCTACACTAATTGATCCTTGTAGTTGTGAACCCCTTTATGTTCACCTTCCAAACTCCTACTATAGTTTGAGTTTGCCATTCATGGAGGATTGAAGTGGTGGAGGCACAAGTGGATTGATCCAGATCTTGTTTTAGATTGGTTGCCAGCAAGAGGTCATATCACATTGTACTTCTTATTGTTTATTAATAGAAATACTCATATTCTCGTCCATTAATGTTGTAAATGTTGTTTATCTTACATTGGGTTGCATTTACTTGTTATATTATGGACCATTGCTATTGATGATGTTAATGTCATTTATATATTATATGTACTTGTTGTCAATTGGTTGTTAAGACTAATTTGCAGATTCAAGTGCACAGATTGAACTTCCAATGGGGATCTACATCAAACGTTTGGATCGAGGTTGGTTACATTCTCCATTATCTTAGCATTGTCATTTATAATAGCATATTTCTAAGAATTGAGTTGATTTCTGGTAGTCATCTATCTGTTGTGGTCTCCCAAGTGATAGTGATTTTTCTCCAACACACCAATTTACCTCTCGACAGGCTCATGCCTCGTCTGTTTCCACCCAATCGTTGGATGTTCACCCTATACATTTTTGTCCTCATCTTGAAGAAGCCACAAAGTATATTGCACAGGCCCCAACTGTGCTAAAGGATCCCCTTCCTCATCACCAAAATATGGCTTCAGGTGCTTCGATCACTGGTAGTGGGACCTATGAAGCTTTGACGCCCTCTACCCCTGCTAGCAGTTAGGGATACGTTAATATGGTCAAATAGGAAGTTAGTGTTGCTACTCGCTCTTGTGATTATGGAGCTCCACAACCTCCGTTAGGGAATGAGTGCCCTCCTCCCAAGACCCCACTGCATATCGAGAAGCCAAACTCTATGATGCGTATAGCGAAAGGTGTTCTTAAGCACTCGATGCACAATCTGAATGCTCGAGCTGCCCATCACTATTCCATTGTAGAATATTTGGGCCAGAATCTGTGTGCCATGTCATCTCTCGAGGTTCTCCAGGCTTGTCCTTCTCAAAGGACTACCCTTTTATGTGATTTGGGAGTCCATGATCAATTTAGCCCGAACAATATCAAGTTCGACACTACTGATGTCCATCCTCAGTTTCCCTACCACGTGGCTTTCCAAGTCCACGTTAGGTGCCTACAGAAAATCATTAAATGTATCATGGTTGATGAAGGTGCTTCTACGTCAGTTATGTGGTTAGCTTGTTGGAAGGATCTGGGATCACCTCCTTTGTCAAATTCTATGACCTGTGATAATCTGTGTAGGGATCTAGCAACTGTAACAATCTCACAATCAAACTCTCAAGAATATTTGCAAAGAAGAAGAGAAGCATGGACTCAATAATCACTCATAAACATAGAATAATGAACAATAACAGTATCATACAATGAATAATGAATGTAAAGAATGTGATACAATAATCAATGATGAGGCATCATAAAGGATTCGAGTTAGCCAAGTAGGGCATTTGAATATGAGCTCAAATTCTAGCTTGGATAACTATGGAGACATCATCCAGTCAGTAGTATCAGTCATAAATGATAAGATCCAGTCAAGTGTGTCCAACTGAGTCTAACAGAACCATCTAGGCACAAATAAGGGAATGGAGACTCTAAGGGGGGTGCATGAGGCTGTTTAACTCAAAGTCTAGCTTGGAAAACAATAGACACATCATCGAGTCAGTAGTATCAGTCATAAATGGTAATAGTCAGTCAAGTGTGTCTAACTGAGTCTAACAAAACCATATAGGCATAAATCAAGGAATGGAGGCTCCAAGGGGGGTGCATGAGGTTGTCAAATAGTCAAGTGGAACTCCAGAACTAGCTAACTAGAAGCTACAAGTAGTCAACATGAGCAATCAGTGGAAAAACTACTTCATCAGTGCACTAACTGAATGATAACTCCCGGTAGGTGAGATAAGGCACCCTAACTGAGTCATAATTGGTGGTAGGTGAGAAAAGGAGCCCAAACTAGCCGTGGTAGATGGGAAAGGCACAATTTCCATGCAGAGAACTCAAGTAGGGTGCATTAGGTATGTGTGAGGCCAATTGGAGGCTAAAGAAAGGCTATGGAGAGCTAGAAGAAAGCTCTAGTTGCTCGGGATACCACCATGATGATGATTAGATGCATGCAGATTTGCATGTAGGCATGCAAAATATAAAAATGATGGTGTGAATATTCCAACACCCCCCCCACAAGCTATACTATGAGATAATAACCAAAAACAGAAAAATAGGGCCCTGGTGACTAAGACCAAAGGTCACCCCATACAATCAATCTAAATAAACTAAGTGAGGAAAGAGGGAAAACCTAGTGGGAAGAAATCCCTCCCTCAAAAATAGACTAAAGGATGCTAAAGTAGCATGTCATCACTGATCCCTGAAGGAGGCAAGTGTCCTACTTTTCAAAAGTAAGGTTGATCGATCTGAAAAGGATTAGTAATGTGAGAAGGATGAAACCTTCCATTCTGAAAATATGATGTGGTTCTCCGTCGATCAGCTAGATCACCAACAAGATCTTTAGATAATATGAGATTAGTGGCTACCTGTCTCAGAAGAGGAGGAAAATCAGTTGAGAGATCATAAGGTTCTTGTGGAACTGAATCTCCCATCTCCTCATATTTATTAGCAGTTGCTAGATCTCCAGGTTCTTGTGGATCTGGATCTAACATTTTCTCTTCATCACATTCACTGTCATACTCTGAATCTGATCTTCCATGTGATGATGGATTTCTCTATTGGAGCTTATCAGCACTTCCAAACTTTGGATCTGTAGTATCATGTGAATATGTATCTACAACTAGCTCATCATCACATCCAAACTCTGAATCTGAAATCTCGTGAGGAGAAGCAAGTAGAACTGGCTCTTCATCACATACAAGCTTTGAATTTGAAATCTCATATGAAGAAGCATGGGAAGCTGATGTCTCATACTCCGAATCTGAACTATCATGTGATGGAGATTCTCTCTTTTGAAACTTATCATCACTCTCAAACTCTGAATCTGAAAACTCATGTGAAGAAGCAAGTGAAACTAACTCATCATCAATTCCAAACTCTGAATCTGATGAAGTGGGAACATCATGAAACTGCTTATGAAGGTGCATGTAGATCTTTTATATCTCTTTTGAGCAATCATAGGTGATATTTTTACCAAAAGAACTAGAATCGGATGATGATGAATTTTCAACAAAATTACTAGTGGATGTAGTAGTGATGGCCCTTTTTTCCATAGGAGTTAAACCAATAGGTGCTAGATCTTTAGGTTCTTGTGGATCTGGATATAGCAGTCGCACTTCTTCGAGATTCCTCTTTTTCTGAATCTTCTTAGATCGATCATTTCCTTTCAAGCAATCTTTGCAGGTGCCATGAGCAATCTTTCTATTTGGAATACCTTCAACCACATCTTGAGCTAGCTTGTAGTTGAGATGAGATAGTCTACTCTCTTCATGAGTATGAGAGTGAAGAGCAGACTCCTTTGAGAGAGGTAAGAAGTGGGAAAAATCATAGAGTTTTGTCTCATGATTTGCAACACCTTTTGAAATGATTTCCCCTGAAACCATGTTTTGTACTACGAATTCATTTGGAGAAAATATCACTCGTTTGGGCTCTCCAATATGGGTCATTTGGTACATTGAAAGTAAATTTGTTGCAAGAGAAAGAACATAAAGCACATCAAAAAAGTAACCAGAGTGAATATTGATTCTTCCACTCCCGTGAGAGGAGACTTCTGAATCATTTCCCAACCTGATGGAAGGGCCAACTGAGCTTTTGAAACTGGAGAAGAGATCTTTGGAGAAAGACATGTGTCTTGACGCTCCTAAATCTATGATGAAAGAAGAATCTGTTGATGCACTTGCCATGAGGGAATGACATCTTTCTTTTCCTTTGGATCTAGAAGGTTAAGTATCAGGATCTTTCTTCTTTGTCCATGCAGGATCAAGAAGATTGTTCTTCTCAAGTAACTGAGCCATCAAATCTATAACTTTCCTCATACAAGCACTCTCAGGATGGAAACCTCTTAGACATTAGGTGCACTTGGATCTTTTTTTCTGAGAATGCTTGGTGTTCCCTGAGTTCAAAGCCCCATCTGAGTGATATGGAGTATTTGTAGGCCTTGTATCATTCGATCTCTTATCAAAAATATTTTTCTTTCCTTTACCATTCACTCTCTCTGTAGCTGTAAGAGCTTAATCCAATTTGGGTTTGATTATTCCCATAGAGATCAACTTCTCTTCCTCTTGAGTAAGAGATTGGATGAAGTCATCAAGTGAGGGAAACTTCCATCTTGGAATGGATAACTTATCTGACTGGGAAGTAGAGACAAAAAATGAGAAGTTTTTCCCCAACTTTGAGAGAATTGAAAGTATAAGCTTCTTTTCTTCTTTCAATATCTCATATATTTTCAACTGTGATATCAAGCTTTTGAACTTGGTGAGGAAGGCATTGATATATTTGAAGCTGTCGAGACTCAAACATATGAGTTCATTCTCTAATTTGTGTCCTTTCATATCATCTTTCTGTCCAAAAAGGGATTCGAGCGTGTCCCAAACCTCTTTAGGAGATGTAAGATCGGTGACATGGAAGTGAAGATCTTCAGAGGAGACCAACTGCTTCATCAACCCTATCCAAGTACTTGGACTTTTCAACTGCACTAAGAGGTTCTACCATCGTTCCGTTGAGTATTCGGGTGAATCTCTTGGATCTCATGAAGAGAGCCATCTTGGATTTCCACTCAACATAGTTGGAAGATGTGAGCTTTAGATCCATCTGAACAGAGAAGTTGAATAGTTGAAGAAGATTCCGAGCGGTTGAATAAACCTGCAAAACAAGAATATTTTTTGTTGATGGAGAATGTTACACTTCGACTGAACACTACATTTTGAACACTGATCACATAGACTAATTCCTTCACACCTAGCTAGACCTCAGTGGATTTCTCCAATGAATTCAAGTAATAGCACTAGGATTTGTTGTGGAAACTAAAAGGCTTCTGGTGCTCAAGTGAAAGATAGTTGCTCAAAGAAATGCTGCAACTGTTGCTATTGCAATGGATTCAATTCGAATAGCTATTGACTACTCTAATACCATGTGATAATCTACAAGGATCTAGAAACTGTAAAAATCTCACAATCAAACTCTCAAGAATATTTGCAAAGAAGAAGAGAACCATGCACTCAATAATCACTCATAAACACAAAATAATGAACAATACAATTATCATACAATGAATAATGAATGTAAAGAATGTGATTGTAGCTTGGGTTTTCACCCAAGCTTGTGCAAATGAGCACCTACTAACTTCGTAGTAGCAGTTTAGATCAAACAGTAAAATTAATGTAAAAAGAAAATATTAATCTAACATGTGCAAGAAAGTAAATCTAGATTAAGAATAGTAAAAAAGTAGATTCATGAGAGAAACAAATAAAAAACTTGATATTTTATATTAATGAGCAAACAATGGTTTGGAATGGTTTACCTCAATGGTGAGGTTGCTCAAATTCTTGCAGCAGTATAGGAGTAGTGCTTCAATGCTCCAATAGTCTCTCTCTTCTCCAAGATGCTTCAAGGATGGGCCAACGGTTTACTCTTGATAAAGAAATTCAAGCTCAGAAAGGATGGGAAAAGATCTAGACCAATTTTGGCAGCATGAGGATAGGATGAATGTGGATGAATAGTGAGGAGCCTCTATCACCTTTTTATAGCTTTTGGGTGATGGAGAATACAACTATGGTTTAAGGAAACCAATGGTATTGATGAAAAATGGTTTAGGTTTTCTTTTCCTCTTTTTCCCTCTTTTTTCCTTTTTTGAATATATTTTTTATTTTTATTCCTTTTTAATTGATTTTTGGGAATTGTGGACCCCTTTGGAGGATTGTTTGTATTTTTTGAGGAAAATTAAATATTTTGAGGAGAAAAAGATGGATTTTGGCCTTTTTAGTGGCCTTTGAAGGTTTTAGAGGCAAAAATGGTAGGAAAAGTGGACAAATGGGTCATGTGATTAGGGAGATGAGCTAGTGAGCATTTTTTGGGTGTCAACAGATTGCCCCCTGATGTGTGACGGCAGGAGCTCATAGTACGGTCGATAGACATCATAGTTCTTTTTTATTTTTCTTGGGTTTTAGAGGAGAGAAGAGACCGATTGGAGATTGGAACAACCGTCCTATACAAACTGCAAAAAGAAAATGAAAAATACATGGCCTCAAAATGAATGAGGAATAATCTCTGATAATGGACAAGGTGGGCATACCCATGCTCGTATCAAGACATATAAATAACAATGAGGCTCAAAAAAGGGGACCAGAACAATACATATAAACCTGCTGTGTACATCATAATGGTCCAGAGGGGAACTGATACACTGGAAAAGAGCAACAACCGTTATGAATGAGGTGTCAGAAGGGCTAATGAATTGCTGGATCTGAAGGTATCCAACAATTGGATGGATGCAGTAAATGTGAGTCATAGTCTCAAGGGTACACTAAACTGTATCTAAATGTGTACGTGAATAAGTATACAACTAGAGTACATCTGAATACTATCGCCAAGAGCAGCCTAGATATCCACGGGAACATATAACTGGTTGTTCCTAAATTAGACTCACCAATGTGCTAGAGTCAGGTGACATCTGGGGTCTTCAACTTATAACTGAACGGACCGCTACCCTGTACGAATCTCAATGATGCGATCAAGGTGTTGACATCGAGCATGTGATTAACAATCATTTGGAGAGGCACTAAGGACTCCTTTCAAAATGATCAGTAGGTACTCACCACTAATGGTGATGAGTCCAAGGCACATGGACCTCTGGGTCTATCCTCTGGAATATATTGGTTAGCGTCGACAGAGGGAGACCTGCATCTATCAAGGTAATGAGGTTTCCTTAATAGGAGTGCGATGTGTACAACCAAAATGTGATAGTACTGAAGGTGGGACTGTCGTATTGTGGGGATGGGGAACAACTGAGGTTGCAGAGTGGGGGGGACTCAAAATTCCTTTGTTTAGAGCATGATGGCATGGATGACCTGGAAGAATATGAGACTAACTTTAGGTATGGGGATCATATCTTAAGGAATCAGGGGTAAGTACTGCAGTGGGAGTGATTGATGGATAATATCAGGAAACACTCAGGGTGACACATTACAGAATAGTTTAAACAAAGGCGACCATAATGGGGAAGTTGCCATGATAGTGTGACTAGAAATGATCTGTTGTGGAGTTGAGAGGCACCGTTGGGGAATTATTCATGGTTTAAGGAGCTCAAAGAAGGGATAGAAGTGTGCTCAACAATGGTACTGTCATGTGGATTTGTACAAGCCCAGGATAGTTCATGCTCATGGCTGCTTTCAGTTTTAGAGAGTCTGAAAGCAGTAAGTAGACTCCAAGGGGGTTCTTTTTCGTGTGTTAGTCTCCAAGGCCCGAAAAAGCATAAAAGGATGCAATGAAAAACTCTTCTAGCCAATGTGACTAGAGTATTCCTTTTTCATAATTAGTCTACAAGGTTCGAAAAAGGGTTAAACTTATACCAGGTAAATGCCCTTTCAGATACTTTTAGTGAGCATGAAAGGAAGCAAGATTGCTCAGCAATATTTTCATTGTTTTAGGAGTCATAAAAGAGCTTAACAGAAACTCCCTAAGTACCTTTTTCATAAAGGAATTGATTGGCCTGAAAAAGGGATAAAATTATATAGAAAAAAAGCAATGGTGAGGCAAGGAGGAAGTGTTCAATCAAGGGACAAGTATATGTATCAAGCATAGTGGTGGGGGGGAACACTGATGGGGCCTCCTTGTGGGTTGATGAATGATAGCAAAACAATGCCATAATTGTAGTATGGATGGAGTGAAGGGCTCATGTATAAGTTGTGATGCATAAATTTTGTAAAATTCGACAACTACCGATGTGGCATGCAAATCGAGTCAGTAAGGTGTGTGGACACAAACTCAAAAAATTTTAAGTGAAAGTGATAAATGATCTCAAGCATCATCACGAGTGTGGAAAATTGAATCCAGAGATATAAAATTTGTCAAAAATGGACAATGACCGATGTGGCATGCAAATCGAGGTGATAAGGGGTGTGTAAACAATGCTCTGAAAAGGGCTCGATGAGATCGAGAAACTGACTTGACCACCGTGAATTTCTCCCTGTGCTGAATGCAATGGTATTAATGGTTTAGAAAATGGATGTCATATGGCTCCGGAATGGTTGACTGAAAATGGGTCAAATGTCTATAAATAGAAAATGGACCCATAGTGACATGTGTCATTTGCACTGTTGAGTTTGATAGGAGTTTTGAGTTGGCCAAAGCTATTTCATCATTTGCGGGAAAACCGACCATTGGATTTTCATTCTGTGAGTTCTAGGTAAGCCTATTGGCCCTAATCTTTAACTTTATTCAATTTCAGGGGGAATAAGGTCTTTAGGGGTGGTGCATTGGTCACGTTGGTTGACCAATGGGGGAAATCACGGCCTCTAAGGCATTTTGCATGATCTGGATCATGGCTTTGGCCTCTACAGTCGCAATCTCAGATCATGAATGTGGTCTTTACAGTCATGATCTGGATTGTGACTGTGGTCTCCACAATCGCAATTTCAGATCGCTACTGTTGGCCCCATATCCTTGATTTGGGTCGTTGTTAGGCGGAAATTTTGGTGTGTTTTTCTAATTGGATTTTTCTTGTGTGTTTGGAAGGATGCTCAGGCTGCCAAGGGTGGTGTGGTGGGACAGGGAGATGCCGGATGCTATGATGCAGATCATCCATGAGAACCATCATGCATAGGCTGCTTTGGCATTGGGCGGACTGCTAAAGTTTTCCCAGGTTCCCCTTATTCGTTCAGCACATTTGTTGCTGAACAAGTTGATCAGGTTTTGGGACCCAACCATTCAGGCCTTCATGGTTCAAAGTGAGAGGTTGGACCTCACCTTGACATATGTTTACTTCCTAATTGAACTGCCCTGCTTAGGTGTGATAGGAGATACTCAGCCTAGGATACCAGGGGATGTTATTATAGAGGATCTGCTAGAGATATTTTTTCCATCTGGGGTCTCATGTGCATGCAAATGCACTATTGGTTAGTGATTTGTGGGATCCAGCGACATGACTAGTCACGGCTTGCGTACTACGAGTACTTGGATCACAGGCGCCTCACCAATTTTTGGGTGGGAAGATGTTGTTCGTTCATCGGGTTATGACTGGAACATACTTTTTGTTGGTTGTGGAGCCTGATCTTCCAGATTCAGAGATGTTATTTAGTCGTGTTTGTACTCCAGGCGTACTATACACTTGTTCCCCAACAGTTTACGAGCCCATGGTTTTGGGTAACCCGTGGTATTTTTCCCATTGTATTTCCCTTATAAAAGCAAGACATTGTAAAATGGCTAGGGTATGATGTATTAGGCATTATGCATTGTAAATATCTCTGATATCGGAACAGAGACTGTGAGAGAGTGTGACGAGGAAGTGCAACGGTTGTGATGCAGGTTGTATCCCTTCACTTTGTTGGACAGTATCATAATAAGGACTGGAAATTTCAATGTGGACGTAGCCCATCTTAGGTGAGCCACGATATATTGGTGTCTCTCTTGTAATGTGTTTGTGTGATTATATTTGCATTTATGTTTATTGTTATTGCTCTGTGATCCTTTTTTTCTTACACTTTGCCTGGGGGCAGATGTTCCTTGCTTGTGTTCAACGAAAGTTGAACAAGGTGAGTTAGTTGGGGGGGATTTAGCTATGCTTCGTTTCTATGTTTCTTCTTTTTTGAGCGAGTGCCCATGTTACGGCCCCGTGTGCTGGTCCGGGATGGTTGGATCAGTGAGCCGCAGATGGTGCGGTGGGGAAAGATGATGTGCCACAGTGCTGGTGGGGCGGTTGGACAGTTCTTTACTTCGGAGGTGTATCAGCAGTGGGAGAAGATGCCAGTTTTGTTCGATGATTATCCATATCGCATTATGGATTACCAAGGGGATATTGAAAATATGCCACGAGCTCCAAGATAGGCCTGGGGGATAGATGGTACGTATTTGTTTTTTTTTCTCTTTTAGCATATCATGTTTGTATGTTTTTTGCTTTGATGATAGTTAGAGGTGTTTTTATGATGCTGACATCTTCGAGTGTTGGCTATTGTAGATGTGGGTCCGAGGCCTCCACCGGGGCATCTAGTACGCAAAGGTCATGTGGTGGTGGCACCCCCACCACCTGCGCGAGGAGCTGTACGCCGCTGGGCAGATGATGTGGCGATAGAGGGCATATGTGATACCATCGATCAGCAATTCAATGGTGTGGCAAATGAGGGTTGGAGGGAGTTGGACCAATAGGTGTTAGACCTATGTTTCGATGCTCCACGTAAGTGGAGATCGATTTTGAGGCATATTGTTGTGTTGGTAGCAAAGAGGAGGGCTAGAGACGCTGGTGGCGAGGATGTTCCAGAGGAGGAAGAGACAGAGGAGGAGGAAGGTCATGATGACGAGGACTAGACTATTCATTACCTGCCCCCAGATGCTGATGACCATATGGGGATGTTTTTGTGGATATGTATTATGTACGGCTGATGTACTTTTTGTATATTCGGGTGCTGAGGACACTCTTGACATTTCCTGACTATATGATATATATTTGTGCATGTGGATGCATTTTTTGTTATTGAGTCATGTATGCACATGGATGCGCATCTGTCATTGTTTTTATGTTTTGTTTGCATGTGGATGCAATTGTTTATGTTCTCGTATGCCTGTGGAGGCACATTTTATGCACGTGGATGCAATATTATGTTTTTGTATGCCCGTGGAGGCACATTCTATGCACGTGGATGCAATATTATGATAGATTCTTTTGTCTGTTTATATGTTTTTTTGATGCCTATGTGATGTTATGTTGGTGCATGTTTGATGTCCTACATGCACTACGACATTTTTGGCCTTTAGGGGGGGTTGTCTTCCACCCCCAAAAGTGACCTATGAGGGGGGTTTTGGCTTTGGGGGCGGTTTTGGCTAAACCGCCCCTAAAGGCACCGATGTTAAAATTTTTTCCCTTTAAGGGTGATTTTTGATGAGATTGGAACTGCCCCCAAAAGTGACTTTTGGGGGCAGTTTGTGACCCCCCTTGTAGAGGTCTACGGAGGTGGTTTTAAACCCCCCTCGTAGACCCCTTCATAGAGACCTACGAGGGTGGTTTTGAACCCCGTTCATAGAGACCTATGAGGGCTGTTGTTCACCGCCCTCATAAGCCCCCTCATACAAACCTACGAGGGTGGTTTGGAACCCCCCTCGTAGAGCACTATAGGGGTGGTTTCAAACCCCCCTCATAGAGGCCTATAGGGGCGGTTGTGAACCCCCCTCATATAGTCCTATAGGGGTGGTTTGGAACCCCCCTTGTAGAGGCCTATAGGGGCAGTTTAGAACCCCCCTTGTAGAGGCTTATAGGGACGGTTTTGAACCCCCCTCGTAGAGGCCTATAGGGGTGGTTTGGAAACCCCCTTGTAGATGCCTATAGGGGTGGTTGGTAACCCCTGTCGTAGAGGCCTATAGGGGCAGTTTGGAACCTCCCTTGTAGCAACATACAAAATGGTTTGAAGCCCCCTATATAGCCATAATAAATCATAATAAAATATATTTTATTAAAAATACCAATATTGCAATATCAATAGGGCATGGAGGAATCGAACCACCAACCTCCTGCTTGTAAGGCAGGCGCTCTTCCATTGTGCTAGAACCCTTTCAGAATTGGGGAATTCCAAGTTAGTCAAGAATGTAATATAAGTGCTAAAAGCTACCATGCTACAACAAAAAACAAAGAGAACTCACCCATAATAACTAATTTGGTTTGCATAAAGTGAAGATAAATTGTACCATAAAGAATGACGATGGAGGCATTCTCAAACCCCATACACCAGCAATAGTAGGCACATTGACAGTTTGGGAAGGTAGATTCTCATTAATCACAGGTCTTGGCTGCTAAGAATATGTTAAAGAAAGCACATGTGATGAAGATGTTGGTTGAGGCTATTGAGAATAGGATGCAGAAGGAAACTATGATGAAGGTGTTGATAGAGGATGCTAAGGATAAGGTGTAAAAAACACTTTTGATAAAGAAGCTAGTGGAGGTTACTGAGGGCACATAAATCACTTGTGAATAAGGAGTTTTTGGATGTTGCCCTTCAAGAAGAGGAAACTAATGAACTTGTGGAGTATACTATGCAAGTTGTGGTTGAACTAATGGAGACACGCCCAGAGCTGTCTGTAGTGTACCTTGCCTATTGGAAAAAATTTCTAGGTGAATCTATTGGATTGCTGGTGGCATAGATTTCTGCCCTAGCTGTGGTGAAATTCCAGGCCGAGGCTGCAAAATGTCAAAGTTAGACCATGGGAAAGTATTAATAATTTCTGTGTATGCAAAGAAGACAACAAGGGAATGGACGTGTAGTAAATAAATACATTTAGATCAACCTGCAATGGTTGTGGAGCCCCAAATCTCTGATGCGATTCAGAAAAATCCAAATTAGACAACAAGGGCAGGTCTGATTAGCCTAGGATGATTAGTTTCTTTGTTAACAACCAAAGAGTATTGATCTCTACTCCCTTTGCCACCTCTAGTGCTAGCAGATGCAAGCATAGCCATGGCCCCACTAAGGAAGAGAGGGAGTTGGGTAAGAGTTCTGGACCTTCATTCCTATATTCCCTTACAAATGATGACTGGACAGTAGTAAATACTCTTAGATGCTAGAAGTCTTCTACAGCCATTGGAAGTGTTTTGTCTTTGGAAGAGGAATTTATACTTCAACTAGCTGAACCTAGAATGGTTTTGTGATAAGCTAGTCATGGTCACAGACTTGTTGGAACATCAAGACTTGCACCTCCTCCCATTGAAATCCCATGAACTATCGAGACCTGGGATATAAAAAAAAATATTATGCATGCAATGAACTATTTATAACCATGTCTGTAGGGTATTCCTTGTCACTTTCCTCAATAATTGCAGGTTTGTAAAGGCTCATGAAGGCTCCTTTACATTATTCTGAGAGTAAGGCTCATGAAGGAACCCATCTTTATATTCTTAGATATGTCTTAGCTCTGACTTTCCTAAAAATAATCTAAAGAACTCTCTTTAAGGGATGAAAAAACCATGAATCCTCCAAAGCATTAATATAACTGAGCAGATGGATTTATGAAAATCATCTAAAACTAAAATAGTCCCTCTTGCAGGAACAAAAGTCTCCAGTTGTAAATAATACAATAATGAAAACAACTAAAAGGAACTGTGTTCAAGATCAAGGGGTTGTTGTAAACATTCCTTGGGATTTGGATAGAAATAGTCCTCTTCCTTTGTTCTATCAAGAATAGCTATTCTTTTTGTTGGTTCTCCCATCCAGTCTGCATGTACTTCATTAATAGCACGGGCAAATTCATCCCAATTTAAGGTCCCATTGTTATATTGGTCAAAAAGTCCAACCAGACGTTTCCTGTCCAACAAGATTGTTTTCCGAAATCCTAAGAATCTACAGAGCACGAGGGATCAATGAACCATAAAATAAGTAAAAAACTAAATCGATGATGAATAAAAATATGCCATGCTTCAGACATTTGTCTACAAATTAACAAAGTTAAATTTGAATAGTGGTTAAATAGTTTGTGGACGTTGTTAACCATAATAAAGTTGTGTTGGCCCAGTTTTGCAACCAGGCTTAGTGCTATGGGCACCTGCTAACTAGTAGCAGCAGTTTCAAATAGAAATAAACAACTAATTAAACTAAACAAAACTAATCATGGATCTATGCAAGAATCTAAGCAAATAATGTAAACATTTAAAAAACAAGAACAAGAAAATATTAAAGAATGAATTTGTATTGAAAAATGGGGGCAAGCAAGTGCTTGCGATAATACCTTCAATGGTGAAGGTTGATGTTGAGCAACTCCCAAGATGAGTAGCTCCAAGCTCCAAGAGGTCTCCTTCTCCAAGGTTGCTTCAATGGCTAAAATGCTCAAGGGAGATTTCAGCAGCATAAGGATGAGATAATGGATGGATGTGAAATGAGGAGCCCCTACCACCTTTTTATAGGTTTTGGTGGTGGGGAATACCATTTGTGGTTTTGTGGAAACCAAATGGTATTGACCAACATGGTTTAGGTACTTTTCCCTCCTTTTTCCTTTTTTTTGAATAAAATTAATATTTTTATTCCCTTTTTAATATTTTTTGGGAATTTGGACCCTTTTTGAGGGTTTTTTATGCTTTTCAGGAAAAATAATCTTTTTTAATGGAAAAAGGGGTGTACTAAGGTCTTTTGGTGACCTTTTGTTGGTTTCAGAGGCTCAGATGGTGGAAAAGTGGACAAATGGGTCATGTGAATAAGGGAATGAGCTAGTGAGCACTTTTTAGGTGTTAACACATGGTGATTGGTGGTTGTTAGCTTATACCTTGAGCTTGTGCCATGTACTCTATATTTAACGAATGCTACCTTTCCTTCTAGCAAATGCATTTCCTTTTAGCATGACACACATGCTTATGTTAGAAGGAAATCTAGCAGTCACTAGCTTTCCAATAGAAAAAACCCTGGGCTTGGTGATTGGTGGTTGCTAGCTTATACTTTGAACTTGTATCATGTACTCTATTTTCAAATAAGCACATGGCACAAGATCAAGGAAAGCTAGCGACTACTAGCTTTCCTTCTAGGATAATAACACATACTTATGCTAGAAAGAAAGCAAGCAGTCGCTAGCTTTCCAATAGAAAAATCTTGTCCATGGTGATTGGTGGTTGCTAGCTTATACCTTGAGCTTGTGCCATGCACTCTATTTTCAAATAAGCACATGGAACAAGATCAAGGAAAGCTAGCGACTGCTAGCTTTCCTTCTAGCATAAGCATTTTCTTCTAGGATAAGAACACATATTTATGCTAGAAGGAAAGCTAACAGTCCAATAGAAAAATAATAAGAATCTCTTTAAGTTCACATTTCCTAAAGATTCATAATAGCCTATCCCATAGAGACCATCATTTAACTCGTTAGATGAATAACTTTTGGACATGTCAACATGAGAATAAGGTTCATGTAAAGATTGTAAAGAAAGGATGCATAGTGGTTAGAATTTAAAGCTTGTCATTTATAAACACTTATAAACACTATGCTCTGTATTGAATATGGAGCCCTCACCCACCTTCACTCCATGTTGTAAAAGATCTACTTTGTCTCCAATAGAAAATGTTGAACAAACATTTGCACCTGTACACCAAACATAACAAACTTAGTATTTTCTCAAAAAAACATTCAATAAACTATGAATAATTCTTAACACATGCTTCGGTATTTGATTTACCTATGGTGTGCCTCAAATCTGTAGTCCTCCATGGATGTGTGTCCCCTTCATCAACATATTCCACAATCAAATGTGGTTGAGTGACATCAATTATCAAAACCATAACATAACCTGCAACAACCCTTCCTCCACCATAATAAGTTCCAACTTTTCTCCATTGTCAACTTTGGAGAAAATAGTGAATATTTAAATGATATAAAACGAGGCATAACCAGTATGAATCTCGAATTATTTCAGACATTCATTTAAATATAGAAGAAAAACATAATGGAAGATATAACAAAGGAAGTGAACATGCACATATAAAGATAAAGAAAAAACGGACTATAAAGCTGATCAACACATGAATCTCTGGTCTCAAAAGATGGGTATTTTCACTGTACTGCTTTTATTTATCAAAAAATAGATCTCCAAACATACACTGTCTCTCAAAAAATTTCCAATCCCCTCAACAATGACTCTCATTGTTCTTATACAAAATTTGGAAGAAGCTTGACATTACTGCTTCTTTTAACTAATAACTGAAAATATTTTAACTTAAAAGATAACTGTCTTTGAGCAATAGATAACTGTCTCCAAATAATATTACAAATTTAAAATAAAAGTATCTTTTTGCCACTTGGCAAAAATTTTGAATATCATCTTTTCTCCACTTGGCGAGAGTTTTGAAAGCCTCTATGAATGGACAGAATATCTTGTCCTTCCATATTTTTCCACATAAGTCCACTGGTCAGCCGCGGGTAAGTCATAGTTGGTCATTTCCTTCACCAAGACTCGCATTTCAACATGACCTACATAAGAAACAGGAAGAAGGTTTCCAGAGGTTGAGATTACCATATTTAAAATTTCAAAATCCTCTCATATTTTCTCCATTAAAATTTTCCCTGTAAGGATATGATCCAGCTGGTGGAACTTTCTGTGATCCATCCTTATATCAAACAACAATCTCTTATAATCATTCGGAGGAATTAATTCATTTTTTTCATTCCAAAAAGCAGGGAACCCTTTGTTTACTAATTTTTCAAATTGCTTTTTGAACTTTACTACTTCTTCCCGTATTTCTCCAGCTTTAGCTTCAACATTCTCAACATGCGATTATTTACCCAAGATCCTTCTGGCCCATGTGATGACTGAAATTCTGTTCGTTATATTCATGGCTATCAGGTCTGCTTCAGTTAGACTGTTTAAAAATGTTATTGCTTTCTGGGCTACGTCTTTTGGCTTTTTATTTAAGCTTTCCCTGACGGCTCTACAACTTTCGAAGGCATCTTTGACCACCTTTTCTTTGACTCTTATGTAATCCAGATATGGTCTTAGTTTCTCAACTTCTTTTATAATTTGGTCCCACACCAGGTGTTTACAACCTTGCATAGCAGCTTGCCCTGTCACATGAGCTGCTAATCCTTTATTATTATTACTTAATTCCTGATTCTTTGTTTGCAAGGTTTTTATTTCTTTATTTTTTATTTCATTCTCTTCTGTCAGCTTTTGTATTTCAACCTTCAATTCTTTGCTTTCATTTTCCCTTAAGCTTACCTGGGACATAGCCTGTAAAATATCATCTACTCCCGTTTTATCTTCCTGTGTGTCTGTTTGTACTTGTTGCTGACCACTTCCTGCTAATCTTTTCCTCGCTTCTGCCAACTGTTCTTCTAAAATGATTTTCTCTTTTTCCCACCGATCTTTTTCATCAGAAAGCTTTAACATTTTAGCAGTAACATCATTGACTTCATTAGATAATTCTTCTTTTTCTTTTTCCAATATTGTCAATTCTACTCCTTGGATGAGTACAGTGTCTGGAATTTTTAATTTTCGTCTCAACATCTGGATCGTATTGTCTTTCTCTTTGAGCAGTTTGGTTGCTGCATCTCCTTCTTTATTTATCAAATCTGCTTGCAATTTTTTAATCTGTTGCTGTCGAGACTTATTCTCTGCCTTCTCCTGTCTCAATTGATTGTTCAATTTATCCACTGAACTTTTCAACTTGTCTGCTCTTAATATGGCTCCCAAATAGTCTGAATATATGACTTCTCCAGTTTGTCTATGCAATAAAATTTTATCCAGGGCATTTCTTTTAGACAAATCTATATTCATTTCTGAAATCTTATTTTTTGTGACAACTGAAAATTTCAAGGTATTTTCCCTGATATTTCTGCTAGTAAATAAGCTTACATCAGTATTAGATATACTTCTAACCTTCGAAAAAAATTGACTGGTTTGTTTCGCGGAATCTTGTTTATTTCGACTATGCTCATCAAACACATCCATGATATTCTGGGGTCTATTTACATAACCCTCTACAGGGGTTTCTTCAATGTTGTACTCTTTAACTGTAACCTCTGGTATTTCTTTTTCAGCTGTTTTAGCCTCTTCTGAAATTGTTGTTAACTCTTGTGGTTCATTCATTTTCAATCTTTTTCCTCTTTCTGTTTCTTCATCTTCAATGATCATTATGTCCTATATGGGTCTTTTAGATCCAACCAATGCACTATCTATTTCGCTTTCTGTCCCTGTTGTTGTGTCAATCAATGCCATTTCTTTGTCGGATGCATCCGGAATGATTTCTTCTTTATATTCTAGCCAATTGGCTCTGTCCGACATTCCTTCAACAATCTGATGGTTCAGGGCCTTGATACGATGCTCTGTTCTTCGTTTTGATATGATGTTTAACGGGTCATACTCCATAGCCGTATCTGACTCAAAATTCATATCCTTCAACAACTTCTCTATATACACTACAACATTCTTATTCTTTACTGTGAACGGACCAAATGTGAATGGGTATTTAATGTCTGTAGCTTGTCTGTGAACCAAAAAATTGTTATCTTCCACAATCAACTTTTGTCTTAAGAATTCCAAGGCAAAAACCCTTAAAGTAAGAAAAGATGGTAACACATAGGGTTTATGTCTGAACCCATATAATCTGATTACTGTACTGTCTTTCGACAAAAACCAATCTCCTGTTGCGTATTCTGTACTCAATTGCATGGATGCCTGCATTTCCGGTAGTACTCTAGGAAGATTTTTTCCAAAAATCATTCTATAAATCTCTGAAAGCATGTAATTGGTGTAATTGAACATGTTATTTTCTAGTAAAGTCGTGAAAATGATTTCTGGGAACTGCAACTCGTCTTGACTGGCTGTCATAATCATTTTCATCAAAAAGGCCTGAAACCTAAAATGTCTGAGAGTGGGAAAATTGACCATCTGGTCATGAATCTTTTCTGTTAAAAATGCTTCAAAATTAAGTCGAGGGATTTGATTTTCACCAATCCCTGACTGGACTGTACTCATTTTGTACAATAAACTCAATTGAAACTCGGTTACATACAAATCCGTATCCAAACCTAGAACTACGGCCAATAATGTCAAAACTAACTGGGTATTTTCATTAAAAAGATTGATATCTATAGGGTATGGGACCTCCGAAATGCTGGTCTCTGGCTTGAGACACGATGACAAAAACATTTCCCTATCATTTTGAGAAACATGATGATAATTTTCAATAACGGAGACTTCAGAGAAAACCTCAGGGTCAAGGGTTTGGGAACAATCTACTTCTAGGGCTTTAATTAACTCTGCTGGCTTTAATTCGCAAATGACTCGGGTTTTTTGGCTGTCTAGAATGACTTTCTCTTCCTGGGAGTAATTTTCGACACACCATGATACTAATTCTGGGAAAGAAGGGATTTGGTCGGGGCAGAAGGCTATCAAAGACCACTGGTGAACTCTTTGGGGGTCTGTCCCTTCCTTTAACAATTCACACAACCTAATTTTTATATCAGATATTGGAAACCTAATTAGGGTATCGTAGACGTCTTCGTCTCTATCCTCTAGGGCTTCTTTTGATTTAAAAACGTCTATATCGTGCACAGTCTCCATTTAAACATTTCTTTAAACAAAATTCTGTTTAAAAAAGTAGTACAGGTAACCCGACCCTACCTGTATGTACCCGCCTTTCGCCTTCTGTCGCAATCGCAGACCTCCACCAGTCTTCAGAGCTCTTCTGGATAGTGACACATGCAGAATGCCGTTATGTGGAGCCCCTTTTGTTTTATATAAGACTTTTGAATTAACTTCCCTGCACCTTTATGAATGCGGTTCATATCTGACCATTGATCTCGAGACTTTGTTTTGGACCGTCAGATCTCGCCTCCCTTTATTCCATCTGGTCATATTCGCGATCAAAAAGCTGTTTTCTTTTCCAGTTTATTCTCTGCGCGGATCAGCCACCTGCTGACACCTATTCGAGTGGTTTATTCTTCGCCCCAGTGTGCACCTTCCTAGATGCGGATGAAACAATGGCCGTTGATTTGACTAAGGTTTATATCGGCCCTCCGATTGCTACAAATTATACGCCATGTGATATGACCCCGCCACGCTTGCTCTATCTGCCACATATCAGGTCCCACCCTGCCACGTGTATTGACCCCACCGCGCTTCCATATTTGGTGGTTCCGCCCGGTGCTATGGTGGTTTCCTTTACCACTATATTACATATGCGGAAGGATGAGGTTTGGACATGTGTCCCGGCGGTATTGAGTCCGCTACCGCCCACATCTATTTTCCGCCGATCACTTTGGTGATGCGGGAAGCAATATCGGCCGTTGATTGGGATTGTTGACATCTCTGCCACCGAAACTTGATCGGGGTTTAATATTTTCACAAATTTGCTTTCGGACTTTGCACAAGTGGGTTTTCTCCTCTTGTTTTTGAATTGTCAACCTTTTCTTCAACCTCCTTTGTGATAATTTCTTCCTTTTTTGGACATTTTAGCAAACTTTTTGGGTTTAGTCATTCTCAAACCTTAGTGTCAACACATAGAATGCCAATCTTTTCTCTTTACATGAGAATTAGCACCCATCTGCATTTCATAGTTCAATACATCTTCCATCCTCTCAAATTCCTGGTGTATTTTCTCTATATCTAAAAAATTGGATTTCTCTTTTATGATGGTCTACCTCTATACCAAGCCGGTAGATGTTGCAAGTTTGTTGAATTGTAGCAACAAGGGAATGCAAATTGTAATTAATCTATACCTTAGTCTAATTAATTTTTGTCCAATAATTATGCTTTTATCATTACACCACTCTCAACTTTTGTACCTATTTTTGGCATTTCAAACTCCAAGCATTCCAATCTCCAACTAAGTATGACATGTCAGTTTCCTCGGTATGCACCTGTCACATTGTCGTAAATGTTATCAGGACTTCAAACCTCATTACTTGTTCAAGGTAGTGGGTTGGTGAATTAAAAATGGCATCTTGCCTCTCCCTGTTCATTCTTCTGTTGTGGAAGCCCATCCCCTGCATTTGCTTCTCAACCAAACATCTCACCCTTCTGCAGCGAGACCCCTGCATCTGCTGCTCGAGCAGGTTCTATTCTACTCCATCTTATGTTCTACTTTTGTTTTATAGTTGCATAGCATTTCCAATGCAAGGCAAACAACTACAAGTTACACACCAAATTGGCGATCAATCCTAAATCTCTCTATAAACTTAATAGGTAGGACTAAAATATTATGACCCGACACTAAAATTTTCCATCTAGTTCGATCGATCCATAATGTAACGTCCAGAGGGATCTCATGGTCAGTGAACCATAGATTTTAAATGGCTAATGTCCCATATATTTTAAATGGTTAATGTCGCATAGGTTTTATATGGGATTTCCATGAGAGGAAATAAAAATATTCTACTCTAAATGCCATCTTTTTGCAACTTATAATGTGTTAAACCATATCTTTATGGTTAATGCCTCATAGATTTAAAATCATATCTCAATAGATATCAGTGATTTTACTATCCCCTTCTAAATATATTTTGACCATTAAATAATTGAAAAGAGAGATAAATTAATATTAAGTTAATTTTAAAATTACAGTCAAGTTAAGCATCAAATCAATTGGATATATAAAATTATATACATCAAAACCTTCAACTTAAGAAATGTGATTTTCTTTACAATCTTTCATTAAATGGATATTTCCTACCAATTTCATTGAATTTAGGATAGTTTTGGAATGCCCTAAAATAAAGTGGAGAGGGTTTTATGGGGAAAGGAAATTATTAAAAGAAATTTGAAAACCTAAAATGCAAGATAAGCACAAATTCTCATATTTCATAATATTAAGAATCACTTTCAAGTGAGGATAGATGGAAGTGGATACATTATGGAAGTTATCTTAATGTAGACAAGTAAGCAATGTGCTATATCCTCTAATGAATGATCTTATGAAGTGGAAGAACCATATAAACTGAAAAAGGCCATCAATAACACTAATCACTAGACTTTGTAATATTTGTAGGTTCATATTGACCTTCAACAATTAAGACACTAGAAATGGATGGGATGTTTGCAAAACTTTATCTCATAATCATTTATAAAAATGGAAATATAACACATAGGAAGACATCCTATTGATTCTATGTGCATTGAAGATCATATCTTTAGCTAATTTGGTGCACATGGATCCTTTCACTCATGATTCATACAAAGAGGAAAGAACATAAGATTACAATTTCATGAAGATATTTCATTGATACAAGGCCAAAGTCATGAAGAATCAATTAAAGTGATAGCAAGATTTAGTATCATCTCCAAGATGCATTTCTCAACAAGATATATAAGTGTTATACACCTATATAGGTGAGAGGAAAAAACTAATAACATAGGCCCATAACTCTGATGTTGGAGGCCATTTTGGTTTTGAGAAAACAAATAATAACTTGTAGATATGTGTCTTGTGCCAAATTCAGGAAGATGTAGATTGGTTCATTAGAGGATGCATACGCCATTGCACTAGTAAGACCAACAATGGGAAGGAAGGTTTATATCAACATATACATATAAGTACTAGACCATGGGAGAACAATGCATTTTGTGGGAGGTTTTTCAAGAAGCATGTTACAGATTTTGTAAATAAAATAGCTTAATAAAATAGTGTATAAACCAATGTACACCAAATATGAGAGTGAAACATAAATCCTAAAGTTATAATAGAGATGAATTAAATAATAAATCCTTATATTTATTCTCCATTATTTCTGGATTCATTGTGTTAAGGAGGGGTTTATCGATGTTTCATACCTACGATACGCAATCCATATTCTTACCTATCATGAAGATGGACTACATATCATAGGTCCGAAACGTCGATAAACCCTTCCTTAACACAATGAATCCAAAAATCATGGAGAATAAACGAGCACACTGTGAAATCCTGAGAGAGAAAAATAATTATATTCATTAAGAGAATCCTTAATTATAATGATTGTAACTACATCTCTCTATATAATATTCCCTATCTCTCCATATAATATCCCCAATTGTACTTGTGGGTCCCCTATTAGGGTTATCCCTATTAAATATTCATGTAACCACATTACCTATATATTCAACCCCATATATACATCCCATGGAGTTATAACATATCACCCCATAAAAAGGATTTGTCATCAAATGTTTGTAGCTAAGGCTTTTATATGTGATGAAACCTAATAATAGTAATGGTTATTTATATTTGTTCTCTCTTGCTACTACTATTGATTATCCATCCATCTATATTTAATTTTTTTTTGTCAATTCTTCATGGCTTCCTTTCCTTTGATTGCATGTGCATTATTATAGCTTCTCCAATTTGTTATAGTTTTTGTTCTTTGATAACATCACATTAAATAATGGTCCCTTTTTGCCTCATTATATGAACCATTGATTATTTCATCTTCATCCTTTGTAATGTTGACACTTATTGTATTTTTTCCGATATTTCATTGTAAAGAGGTATCAATATGGTTCCACCATTAATGGTGCTTCGTAAATTTTGATGCCCTTATCACCCCCTCTCCTTTTTGGTACAATGACATGCTCCAACTATTATAATTATTGACCTTCAATTGCTTCTACTTTTGAGATAATAAGATCATATTTTTCCTTCATATTCTGAAGATGATGTTCAAATTCAACAATTATTTTATGGTGACCTTCTTATACCTTCTCATCCTTCTCCTTTTGTACTAAATGGTTGATGTTATCCATCATTCTATCCTTCTTCGATTATAAATTGAACTTTTAATTTGACATATATTCAAAATTTAGGGTTTCTTCAACCTTCTTGCCAACATAATATTCAAGTGTTTAGGTAGTTTATTCATCTATAATCTTTCAAAATACTAACTAATGACATAGACCATATCCTTAGTCATATTATATGATTCCTAAGAGTGATCTCCCTGCAAAGTGATATTCTTAGCACGTACTATAGCAATGTAAGATAATCGAAGAGTTTATGGAAGCATGGGTATAGGCGAAAATAAGGGACTTCCTATATACCCAAAGGTACATGGAAGATTAAATCTCTAAGCATATTTTATGTAATGTGGTACTAATTGCTAGATACCAACATAGGTTCACTAGGGAGCCCAACCAAGTGACTCAAATTTCCTACATGTATGTTTCCTAGTACTATTTTTTTCCTAGTAAATATCATATATTTGTGTTTAAAGATGCTTGAACATGTTTCTAGCTTTAAAAAAATATGTAAAAATTGGACATGTGCTAGCATTGGAAATGTAACAACCCAAACAAAAGGAATGCAGAAATTTTAAAACTTTTATTTCCTTTTCTTCAACATGAGTTTGGCATAGGAGACAAGGGTGACAACTAAACCCTTAAAGTACATATGGACTCTAAGATTCAACAAGAAAATGTGAGAGGCAGGCGTCGAGCAGAAAAGAGTTGTCACATAAATGAGCGATCGCTCAAGGGAGTTAACCAAACTGTTTTTCTCCGCTAGGGTCAACCTTCAAATATTATGAAGATTCTACCACAAGATCTACGATCGAGAACTGAGGGGGTATTAATGCCCAACTATATCGCACCATCACCATAATAGACTGATTGTTTTCTGCCCAAAACACATCACTCAACTGCTGCATCACAACCCAAAAATAATGGGCGGATCTCACAAGGAAGAACATGAAAACGTTGAGTTGACAAGTAGGGAAACATTCCAAAAAGTTATTGAGGGTTCTTGTCTTTCACTTAACAGTAAGTTCACGAAATTTAATAGTTATTTGCAGACCATGACCACCTGCACATTGCATGCACTCCACAAATGTATTACACAGGCCTTAATACCACAATTCACTTGGTACTTAACACACAATCACTTCAAATATATAAAATAATCGACTTAACCCTCCAACCTTTAAATCGAGGTCCCTGACACATTTCACAATCTTTTGATAGATCGGTCTAGGGCTCGCTTCCTACATTTCACATACTTAGTTTCTTGAATATACAGACAGGGAGGCGAACGAAAGGATTGAACACAGATAACAATTCTTGATTGTAACCATATCCGAGAGCATTAACATGATCATACACAAAGAATTACACTGAATAATAAAATTTGAATGAATTCATGTGCTAGCTAGAGTTAATATATAAGGGAAAGCAGGATGGCAAAGTGCGCAGGTATTTCCCATGAGATGTTGCAGTTGTTTCTATGAACATTCCACGCACTAAACCCGACTAGACCAGAAATTGGATAGTATTTGGTTTAGGGACTGAAATTTTGTTAAGAAAATGCCAGAGAATTTGATGAGACAAGAATGCCTTGTAGCACTAGGAGATAGGATGACATGGAAGAGAGACGTACCTGGAACTAATGTGGTGCTGTCAGGATGATTCATGGAGATGGATGAAACACCGAATGAAATGCTGCTGGCCACCCACGCTCGTGAAGGTTATTTCGGCCTGCCAACTCCTGTAAAAAAATCATTACACATATCTTGAGAGCTGGAGATACCAACAAAAGCAATTTATGGAAATAACAACAAATAATGCATACGTTGAGGCTATTTAGTTTATATACCAGTTGGTGCAAGGAGGAAATGTGCCCTAAGCAGGCATAGACTGGATCTCATAGTTGAGCATGTGCCTTGTAGGATGTGTGACAACTGTTTGGCAGCGCTGGATTATGAGAATATATAGCAAATATTTCCAGACAATGCTCGCCCCAAAAATCTTATGAACTGTTGCAAAATGCTCACCGCCTTCATCATAGCCTTAGTATGGAGAGAACAACATCCTTTCACCCATTTCCTTCTAGGAAACTTGCAAGCCCTGAAGGCGCTCCTCCAATGCACAAGATTTGAACTACCGAGTCCCGACGGTGAATTTTCTAAGGTATCCTTGATGGATCTTCTGCCATGGCGAAGAATGGAGGAAATTGGTGAGGAACCGTCCTTTGGTAACTTTCGTGGAGCGCGGGCATTTGAGATTTGAAATTCAAATTCGCTTTTTTGAACACCGTGTTTGAACATTGAAGGGACAGGATATATATATTATGCATTATATGCATGGACTTGGTATATGACATACATTAGATTCTTAATAAATTTGTGGTCAAAATAGGTTATTTTGATATAAGATTATTTTATTTTTTATATATTTATTTCTTCTTCAAATATAGGATCAAAATAAGATTGAGTTACAAATTTTTTAATTGAACTAGCTCAGACTTTAGAGTGCTAACAATATATTAAATGAACTAAATCTGTGAAGTTGGTTATTATTACAGCAAACTAAAGAGTTGATGGGCATAATTCTATGAAATCATATTTATGCAGACTAAGTACAATGCTTCGAAAGATATAAGTTGAAAATAGAAAAGCACTACAAACATAAAAGTTGAAACAATTTTAGAGGGCATACAAAACCAAATTATAATAAGGGAATTTCTCTACTCATTTTCATTACTCAAACATAACAATATATATACACATTTACAACATTTGCCTTACCACTATGTTTGAGGTCCATGGTAGACTCTCTCAATTGCCATGTCTCAAGACCATCTAGCTAACCCCTCTCAAATGACTACTCGTGGTGCAGCTTCCCCTACGCTTCATCCATCTTCAACTACTCTTTAACTTCCATATGACTACTTCAGCACATCTTTGTTGCTTCAACTTCCACATTGATATTTCATCTTCCCTTAGTGCACTTCATATGTCATGCACAGTTACCCCATGCTCATCATGTGCACTCATTGTCATGCACATTTTTGCTCACATGCACTTGACTCATAGTTGGAATAACTAACTTGCATCCTCCTTGGATGCACATTCCACTTGAGCACACCCCTCAAAGTATCGCATGTTTTTTTTTGTTAATCCATGCATGATCGACATTATGTTATTTTCTCTTGCCGTACCACATTATATCTTCTATGTTTTCTTTTGTATCAAACTTGCTTGTGTAACACTAGCATGTACCAAGTACTGGTACATGCTAAGTACTGTACTTCCTTGAAGCCTGTACCAAGTCGCTTAAGTAGTCCTAGTCCCCTTGTTGTTACAACTATGTTTGAAATTCATGCAGGCAAGCATTCTTTGACATTGGTGTTCGTGGAAACAAAAAAGGGATCTGATTCATTGGAATACTGGTTGTGTTCCAATAGGTTTCCACTGTTCCAGCAACCAGTATTCATGGAGACAGAAGCCAAAGGAGCGTGATAAAACGACTTCAAGCATACAGCTATTGACTCATCAACCGTGCGAGCTCCATCGACCATTCAACTAATGTTACATAACGATGTGCGGGCTCCATCGACCATTCAACCAATGTTACATAACAATGTGCGGGCTCCATCGACCATTCAACCAAAAGTTGTTTGATAGTGCACAGAGTCACATTGTATCGTTTTGTGCGGGCTAACGGTTATGATTGGAGACTAGTCCTTGGAGGGTGCACAAAATGGTACGTTGTGCAGCCCCTCCGCAATTCCAAGAGTCAATACCATGATCTGTGCACAAAACTAAACTTGTTGTCCCATGTGCAAGCTCGACTCTACATGCGACGATACACATTTGATGGTTGCACCATGGTATTGCGGGCTCATCATATACACATTGGCCAGTGCAAAGGCGATTTGTGCGAGCTCACCATCATAATATGTGACTGGTCTTAAGAGGGTGCACAAAATTTGCTTCGTACTTTGTGCAAGCTCTCCTCACATGATGTTGCAAATAAGATTGGACGCACAAAACGTATGATATACCATATGATATAACCCATGTAACATTTCATCGTTTTTCACCGCTTTTCATATGCCATTTTCGATATGTTACATGGGTGTATAAAGCTATTTTTCCAAAATTATTTTTCCAAGGACGCTTCTTCGAAAAAACTAAGTCTTTTCTTATTTTTCTTTTAGGTTCACTCTTTGGATGGTTTAGGGGTGAAACAAACTGAGGGTTTTCATCAAGTGGAATTTAAGCTTATGGAATCAGGGATAGTTTTCTCACTCATATTTTGTCAAACTTTTCAAGGATGAATTGCTTGTACAGAAAGAATAAGCAGTAAGGGAAGGGGGGGTTTACTATATCCAAGTGTATGGCATGATAATAAAAAAACCTGTAAAGGAGAAATATTAGACATGGTATGATAAAACATACCTTATAAGGACTCCGTCCAAATTGTAGTTGTATAGACATCATTAAAGAGTAACAACACTTGGATCAGTGGCCTTTAGCTCAAAATTTCAGGTGGGGCCCCACATCACATAACTTGGGAGTTGTTGAGGGATCAATAGATTATTACATACACCAAAGGAGAAGCTCGAACTAGGCATAAAATTACTTGTGGAAGGTATTCCAAGACTAGGAAAACGTAGGGTTGGAATGTGTTTGCTAATAGATGGCATTATGAATGAAGAGACATTGGGAACATGTGGCATATGGGTAGAAGAAATGATTTTGATAACTAAATATACATAAGAAGCATTCATGTTTCCTCAAAAGACACTAGGTGTAGTGGAAGTACATCCCATGCTTGTTAGATTAACCATAATTTGGTTCTAGACATATTATGTTGTACATTTTGAACAAATTTAAAGGGATCTATGGGAAAAGGTACATCTAGTTGTATCAAGACATGATCGTCAGGTTGGGTCAAGGGAGGATTATAATGGGTCAGTGTCTAAATGTCAATAACTTCAATTTTAGGTGTCCCTAAATATTCGGTTAAGTTTGTATTTGTATCAGGTGGATACATAGTATGATCAGGTGGATCATGTATGATGATATGTATCAGGTAGATACTTGGTATGCATCAGGTAGATGCATTGTATGAATTGTGAAGTATGTTGAACTTGTGATATTCATTGACATTGATTGGTATATTGAATTACGCCTTTTATATTACTTATTTGTCTTTATTATCCATTGTTGACTCCATGCAAGGCACTAATATTATCCATAATGATTGTAGAATGGTATTTCCAGGTGTGTTGGTGCTTACAGGTGTTATTCCTCCATTAGGGACTCTCCCATGGGTTTAGGACTTAACCAAAGAAGATGAGGAGTTAGGTTATGGTGACATTGGACCTATGTCCTCCCCACTTACTGTAACTAGCCCCTTGGTCCACACAGCCTAGGTGTTCTAGGGATGATAGTTTGTATAATAACAGGGAGGAGGAGAGGGGTTAAAGAGAGAGAGGGAGAGAGTGTGGGAGTTATAAAGGAGGGGGGTTAAAGATAATCGGAGAGAGAGATGGGGTTAGAGAGAGAGTGGGGGGGTGGGGTAGAGAGGTGGTTTGTTATGGAAAAGGGGATAGAAAGGGGGATGAGAGGGAGGGAGGTAGCATGGGAGGTATAGATTATCAAAGGGATAGATCTAATGAGTATGGTGGGAAGTATGGAGGAGGTGATTTTTGGAGGGATCGTGAGGTTAAACCGGGCATCTAGCCCCCATATCCATTCATTAAACAAGCATTCAAATGAAAATGAAAATATATATATACAAGTATATGTTTATACAATGGAAACACAACGGAAGTTAACTAAATGATGTTGATATCTATCATACATTCAAGACTCTATAACAGCCAATTAAAGACCTTTACAGATTTATAAAAGATCATATGGAATTGCATAAACGCGTAAAAACACAGCGGAAGTAAATTCATTTACACCATCACCCTACATTCAGATATCCATCAATTAAATCTTTGCAAGAATATACAGGAGAATACTTATCTCAATAAGGCAGTCCCAAGCAACTGGATATGCAACTGCAACATTCCACCCAACCATAGGCCAGTGCGCTCCTCAATCTCTCAGCACCACTACCACCCCCGAGCTGGGCATGATCTCTACAAGGAACCAAGGAACAACAGACTCACACATAGCCAAGCATACACAAAGATGAGCCAAGCCAATCTGCAATTGGGTTTATCAGGCTGCTAGGACATGGGAGGGAAGATTTGCTAAGCTAGTGAGCTCCAGCACAGAGCCAGGGATAACCTTGCAAGATCTATCTAGCTTGGCACCCACAATACCTACACACCCAGCATAAGGAAGTATTCTCTTCACTGCTGTATAGTCCCTCAAGCCATACGCAGTAGATCGACGATGTGATAATTTGCCATAACATTCTCCAATGATTGTTTATGTTTAGATATATGCAAATGCCTAAAGTACTCAAATGCATTTCTAAGTAATGCTCTAGGTGCAAACTTATATGTTTTTATGCAGTTAAGTTTAACAAGCATTTTCACTAGGAGCAAGCGGATCAGTGCTTATCTTCTCAAGCGTGGTATTCCGTCATAAGTCGACATCGTCGTCGCTCTCCCTGTGTGTGATTTACCCGTACTCTACGACCCTTCATATTCCTTTGTGTGTCTGTCGGTGAACCGTTTCACCTGTCGCTACACACATTTCTCACAAACGTAAATTAGTAGCAATGTCCTCAATAATCACAATTTGATTTATAAATCTGTTGCTTCATTAAGCATCTATAGTTTACTCAATCGTTACTCATTCGTCTAATCACATAATCAATTGCACAACTAGTCGTTAAGCACCATTCATATGTATAGTTTTCATATCAAAGTTAATTGTTAAACAACATGAAATCGTCCATTCACAATAACTACCCAAATGCACATATATCAATCAATCGTAATCATAAATATACTCAAAATAAAATCATAGGGTTATTTTATTAATGTTTCAAACAGTTAGGTCACTCAGCAGGTGCCCTCAATGTCTACAGTAGTCTAGGGACACTACATACACCCCTACCTATTTAGAACTTCGTCCCGAAGTTCAGAATAAATGCGGAAATCTATGATGCATCTCAGCTGCGTCCTCCCAAGTCGCACAGCTAGGACTATAAATGTCCCACTACACTTGACTTGATCAATCCGTGCTAATCATTAAGCAAGATGTAATAAATCAATTATCCCACCCCACACAATATAATTTAATTCCTTAATTCATTTATCAATTATTATCGTCATTCACATCTTCAGGTTTTCCTCAATCATTTAAGACATAACAAGGCTCAAGAGACCACCATATCGAAGTTGTTAAGCCGGGTCACTTGACAGGTGCCCTTAAGGTCCACAGTCATTCTAGGGGCATTACATACACCCCCTCTTAAATAGAACTTCATCCTGAAGTTAATTTTTGTTCTTGTACTTTCGACACTAAACTTTATCTTAAGTTCCTATTATCATCTTCTTTCCATTCCCTTCTATTTTTCTCCAACAATCATGGCCATATTAAGCACAAGTGGTTCTAATCATTATTATTATTATTTTTTTTTTCCAACATGGTTCCAATACATTCTCAGGAACTCAATCATAATTGTGTATAATATCAATTCGATAGTACATTCAATAACTGTCGGTCCCAACTAGATTTTCGATATCACTTATTCTTGTCATTAGTATCATCATGTTCAGCTCCATGAGCTTATCATGTATTTCCCTTATCTCTTCGTTTATGTTATCATAGGACCACTTCGACAAATTCATCAAGTCGCACAAAGTGTCTTCTTAACCCCATCAAGTTCCATCTCGAGGGCTAGTTTTCATTTTATTATGTTTGATTATGACCTAAGGTTAGCTTCATTGCATTCTATTTATTATGCTAATCGTCTCCATACTTCTTTTTACGAAACATTGCCTTCATTTGACCATTTCGATACCAATCATGGTTAAATTTCAAGTTCGTAGTCATGAGTTTTCATAAATGGTTTTGTCGTAATGCAAAATGCATGTCGTTGAGTTCAGCTCATCATACCAATCACATTGATATCTTGTTTTCAAATTTTAAGTTGGTTTCTCTTCCTCGATAATTCGTCAAAGTCTCGTCAATCTGAGCATCTTGGTGTCTTATCATTTAAAATTGATCAATTTTTCGTCATTCAGCAAATCCACCGATTATATCCGTCCACTTGTTTTCTCATCATGGCTATGTAGAAAAAGGTTTAAAATATCGTTGGTCTTTGTTCCAAGTTTCTCCGAGTAGATTTTTCTTAAAATACAATTTTACGTTATTGATACCATCTCTATTCGACAATTTAATGCTCGTAGTTAGTGAATGATTTTTTTTTTTTCTTCTTCTTCTTTTTTTTTTTTTTATACTATAAGTGTCTACTCCTAAGTTATAGTTCTTTGGCTTTCCAAAGCATTTGTTCTGGAACAATTATTCCATATGTGAATTGGCAAGGATCTCTATCATAGTTGAAATACATCTTAAATAAGTAACACTTGCAAACGGAAACCCTAAGGGTACAATTTGACAAAAAGGAAGGCTATGTCTTTAATCTTACAACCTACAATCCCCTAAGTGAACTGTGAAATATAGGCATGTGTTAACTTTTCATCTAGTTCATTTTATAACATCAAGAAATATCATAACAGTATCTTATCTTTCAACCAGTTCATATTATCATATAAACGTAGTATAAATATAATAATACATTAGCCTTTCATAGTATCCCATAAAATAATTATGAAGTATAAACAAGGCATTAACCTTTCCTTTACATCTTGCTATCCCATTAACGAAATATGAAATATGGTGATGCATTATCCTAAATTTACCTAATTCATTTCATCACATAAACGTAATATAAAATATAATATAATAATACATTTAACTTTTCAAATTACATAAGAAAGTACAAAATATAGACAAAAAATTAATCTTTCTTCTACTTCCAATTATCCCCCAAAAAAAATGTAATATCACACTACTTTATACTATCATGCATAAATAAAAAATATTACAATATCTTTCAACTAAATCTTATAATTATAATAAGGTATTATAAAATATAATAATACATTAACTTTTCATCCATGCCATAAAGAAATATGAAATAAGAACATGCCATAAAGGAATATGAAATAAGAACATACCATACATTATCATCCATTTCATGTCATTGCATAAATGAGAAATATTGCAATATCATTCAACTATTTTTTATAATTATAATAATGTATTATAATTATTGACGTAGTACCACACGAAGCGCCATACAGTCCCATAAAAAACGTGCAGCTTGATCATGAGCCAGCTGCAACCATATCCTGGAGATCTCATCATACACAGTCTCGCTCCCGCCATATTCTCAAGGTTCAACGCCCACCTACCTGCATTCAATGCCCATCTACCTGCATTCAAGGCAGTGCAGTCCATTGCAAAATGCCAAGAGACCTGGTCCTCATTCTCGTCCTGCAAATTCCTATAGCTGGAGATGCTGAAACATTGTTCTTGTCCTCTACAAATTAGAACCTGAATCCTATTGCGAGCAGCTGGAGCGGCTGAATTGTCCTCCTGTAAATTAGAACTTCAGGTACTCCTCGTCCTACAAATTCCTATCATTCTCGTCCATTTAGTTTAGTATCTGGATTTTGTACAAGGCCCATGGGGTATGGGTATTTTTGTGCCTTCTTCAAGTTATAAGAGGTTGCATATTTCAGTTACTGGAGATATCCGCGAGTCTGTTGTATGCTTGAAAATCTTGATCTGAACATTCCCATATAAATTTCGTAGCAACGTTTAAATTTGTAGTTTGTATGTTCTTATTTCAAACTTTATCAGTTTTTAGAGGTTTGTACTGGTTCTTATACTTTGTAGTGCAACTTATACCGTAGCATGGATTTATATTTAGTGTACCTGACTATTGCTCAAGGGACGCTCCCTCCAGTCACTCATCCTAGTACTTTTGTTTAAAGCACTTCCCAGCACAGTCTTTGCAAGGTCGGAAATCCCCCCTGGAATAGATGGAAAAACCTTTTGAAAGTCTAATTTAGGCGCTTCACAGTAGCGAAAACACTCCAGCTCTCCATAGGAATCAGAAAGACGCTTCAGGTCAGAGTGCAAAGCATACCCTAACTTCAAAATGCTAGTTGAATGAAATACAGCTTTAAGGCACAAGTCCAGTGCACCTGGTTCTTTGTTAAATAAATTCACCATCTCACATATAAAAACCTTTTTTGCAGTAGCAATCTCTAATATTGAAACCTACAGAATTGAAGGTAATTCAAGGTTCCAAAAAAATAAAAGACAAATCATCCTTGGTTAATCGACACGATGGAAGGGATGATTTTCCATAACTTGATTGCAATTATCTTTTTGAGGATCTTGTATTAAACGTTGTAGAGGGAGATGGGCCTAAATATATCTACAGATGTCTATATTAACGTCGTTTTCCATGAAACCGTTTTCCTGTATCACCCATTTGAATTTTGAATTTTGAAATTTTTTGTTCCGCCTTACTACCAGATACAAGTGACATTGCCGCTTCCCGCCCTCGTTTGAGTTCGAACATATTCATAGATAGGAGCACACGATATTTTTTTGTCACTGGCCTGGAGTTTAATTCACAGCCATGGCTGACCTAAAGCCTATAAAATCCTATTTGTATGGATGATGAGAAGCCCAAATTGAGAGTAAGAGGTTATATAATTCTCTTTGTGGAGACTTTTGCGGGGGATTTCTCCCTACTTCATGTCTAAATAATGACACTGATATTACTATTTGCATTTTACACCACTGTCATTACGATTTGCATTTACACCTCTCTCACTCTGCTGTCGTGACTATGCAAATTTAGGTAGTTACCATCCGACTCAATTTTCCAGCATGATGAATCTTTACCGCCAACCTTTACAGGTTTTGTAAATGGGAGTAAAATGGTACTAGTGTAGTGTTCTTCCGTAAAAATATATTAAGAAAGGGTTCACTCAAGTGTAGAACTATAGACTTTTGATTATTCTGCCAACTCAATGCAAGTTTTGGTTACAACTCTTTTGACATTAACATGGTTGGAAACTTTTAATGTAAAAAATAAAAATGTATTTTATTTTTAGATAATTTATTTCTTATTTATCAAATTTAAAAAAAGTAGATGTTATAAATTGTGAAAACTTCAATTTTATAATACCATGAATCTGGGTTTTTGACAAATGGTACTAACATGATAACATGATAGTAATTTCACAATTGCATTTAATATAGGCCGTTATTAGGTTTTCATATTAAGCATAACCTCTTCTCAATTGAAATATATACTTATTGTTGTGCTCCAAACTAACTTTATATGAGTCGATTGAATTGTAAAAGTTTGTAACTTCATATGAGTAGGCTGATTTGTAAAAGAAATATATACTTATTCTTGTGTTCCAAACTAACGGCATATGACTGGGTTGAATTGTAAAAGTTTGTAACTCCATATGAGTAGGCTGAATTGTAAAAGTTTGTAACTCCATATGAAAGTGTCTATTGTTTGGATTTTTTTAGTATTTTTTAAATGATTAATGATATTTTAATGGAATTTAATATTTATTTTAATTACTTTTAAACCATTCACATTATCACATTATCATTGATGTTTATCTTAATTAAAAAAAATTATCTAAATTATCAAAACATTTTATGATTTTGGTTTGGATTGTTTATTTTATGCGATTGTTTAAAAAATAAATATTTGTCATTAGAATTATCAAAATATTTTATGATTATATTTTTGAAAAAACATTTAATGATTTTGTTGACTTGAATTACATTACATCATTTAATGATTTTGTTTTTCCACTACCCTTGATCAATGCATTGATTGCATTATATCATCTCAATTATTGGCATGGAAGTGTTCCCCTTGTCATCCATAAGCAAATGGAATAGTTGAGTGATGTAATAAAAAATTTGTAAAATGATTTAATAACAATCCACTAGTGTTTGGTCTTGGAACCCTCTCTTATTCTTGAGGTTTTGGAATCCTTAATTTTCTTTAAAATATAGATAAATTTCTAGGAAATAGTTTACATTGTTCAAATAGAGCCATTAGGTGTTTTTCTATTTTCGAAATATTGATTTTAAAAGTATACCATTAGTTAAAATTGATTTAAAATTTTCAATTGGATATATTTAAAAAATAATAATAAATCCATAAGTAATGAATGTTTTTTTGCAATAAAATTGAGTTTACATTTATTAAGCTTAATAGAGTAGTAAACCTTTTTCTAATTTACTTACATTCAAAACATGAAATGAAGCATCCAATAGTTCATATTACCCCATATTTGAAAAACCCAAAATTCCATGATGATGAACTTCTTTTCATCTTCAATATAATTTGCTATTTGTTATTTCATCTTGGTATTGTTTAACACAAGCCATTCAACTTTCAATTCACCTAATTAACTTTCAATTAAATATGGGCATCTAGGCCATAACATGGTTAAGAGAGGTAAAGAATTATTAAAATTGCAATTTCAACTTTAGAATTATTATGTAGGAAAATGCAATTTCGGCATTTTGATAATTACAAGTTTTAGAATTTCAGCAAGTATAATTGAGAATAACTCACATTCTGTAAAATGAAAATGCAATTTCAACGATCATGAAATGCAATGAACCAAGAATTGAAAAATTAAAGATATTGTAATTTTTTTATGAGAAATTGTAATGTGACCATCCAAAAATTGCAATTGTAATTTTTTTTTATCATTATATAATTACACCTACATATTTTTTGAATTTTTTGAATTTAATTTTATGTAGGATGTTAAATATAATAAATACTAAGACAATTTGATTAAATACATGGATTTATAAAACCCTAGATCTTCACCAAACCACTTAAACCACTCTTTATTATTTATTTATATATATTTCTTTCTTTCTTTCTTTTCCAAAATTTTAAATATTTATATATATTAAATTTAAATATTTTAAATTTCTCCCTTATAAATTATAATTTAAATTTTATCTATGCTAATTTAAATATAACTTCACCAACCACTTCAACCTTACTATAATTGACCTTAAAACTTTAAATCTATGAAGAACTTTTAAATTGAAAGTTCGTGAGTAGCTTTATATTTTTAAATATTAACTTTTAATTTTTTAAGAAACCTAGGTTATAACATTATATGGAATCTAATTAAATTTAAATAAAATAATACTAGCGCTATATAATCATACACGAAATTTAAATAAAAATATATACGAAATTTAATTAAATATAAATAAAATAACACTAGCATTATATAATTATATAAGAAATTTTGCCGAAACCCCTTTTATTTTGACATGGTATTTTTTTTTAAAAATTCTTATCAACAACTAAATTAAATTAAATTAAATAATAATTAATAAATAAAAAAAAAAATTAAATTAAATTGAATTAATTAAAAAAAATTTAAATTGAATTAATTAAATTAAATTAAGCGAATTAAATTAAATGAATGTTAAGAGACACTACATTAAATTAATATTTAAAAAACATTAATTTAAAAAAAAATAAAAAAAATTAAAACAATATAAAACGCAAAAAAAAAACCTTTTCTTTTACATGGTATTTTTTTTTTTAATTCTTATCAACAACTAAATTAAATTAAATTAAATAATAATTAATAAAACAAAATTAAAAAAATTAAATTAAATTGAATTAATTAAATTAAATTAATTAATTAAATGACATTAAATTAAATTAATTAAATCAAATTAAATTAAAAGTCATTAAATTAATTTAATTAAATTAAATTAAACGAATTAAATTAAATGAATGTTTTTTAAATATTAAATTAATAAAATTAAATTAATATTTAAAAAACATTAATTTAAAATAATAATAAAAAAAATTAAATAATAAAAAAAAAATTAAAACAATATAAAACGCAAAAAAAAACCTTTTCTTTTTCGCATGGGGATTGACGCCAAGGCAGGATCGACGGCTCTCCTTATTCCGCGTCGGCAACATGCATGCATGGTAAGGGTGGTTGGTGGTCGCGGAAAGGAAACCACCATCCCACGTGTTCATTCCTTACTCGTCCGCATTCCAATAAAGCGGTATAGTAAACCGCTCATGGGCAATGCGGAAACCGTCTCACGTGCCGTCAAAGGTATGCCTATTTAAGGAGGAAATAAGGTTTTATTTGGCATTGTAGGGCTGCTTCGACTTGGCTCTTGGTTTCATGTAAGAGCCTCGGTGCTGGGCAGATATGTGGGTAATCTCATGGACGATGGGAGATATGATATCCGTGGGACCCTCCTGGCTTGGCATTCGGTTCCCTGATGTAGGGGTTAAATTTGACGGGCACCCTTACCCATCAGGCAAATTTTTTTTGACGGTTTGGTTTATAAAGCTACCTTTCATATAACGTTTAATAAATATTTTTACCCTTCTATTATTGCTAATATTGTATGTACATTTTTTAAAAAGCAAAGTATGAAGCAAATTATAGCATATTTACAGCAGCAGCATCAAAAAAGTTTTCAGTGGTGGTGTCTCTACTTATTCTTGCAAAGTTTCGATTTAATATTTGGAGCTTCACCAATATTTATTGTGGCAGATTCAAGACCCGAGGGCTGGGGCTTGTAATTTCACTGCAATTTTCAACTTTGGACACTCGAAATATGACATAGGTGACCTTGTGGCAGGCGTGAGGCTACATTCTCTCCTTCCTAGCCAGGAAAAACACACTTGGAGATACTACGAATCTGGGGAGACCTTGGTTATCGATTTTTTTTTTTATGTACCTGGACGTTTTATATCTTGTTGGGTAATTTCTTGATGTAAAGATTTGAAAGTCTAGACTGACTGTTTGTTAATGAATGAATTACAGACGAGGCAATGAATCCAACATTACTGAGCTAGTATTTGAAATTGGTGGGATCTAACTTTAAACATGGATCAAACTTTGCATGCGTTGCTTCTACCATTAATCCAACCGCCACCACTTTCCCTTTGTTTGTTGAAGTAAATCATTTTAATAGATTCAGAGCTGAGGCTATGGATATATTTTCCCAAGGTAAAATTTTCATTTCTATTGTCATTTTTCATCAGCATAGGTTTATCTATTTGACTGGTTTTGTAGTCTCTCATTTAACATAGTTAGTGTAGTTAGTATGGGGAATTAATCAAGCCCTCAAATTAAACTAACTTTTTGGAAATCTATATCTAAAAAATGGATAAATTTTGTAAAAAGAAAATTGCATCTAAACTGCAAAATTGTCTTAATTGAGCATAAATATATTTCTATTTCCTTTAAATTATTAAATTCGGAATCTTACTTTCAATATATTTTAATTTTTTATGAAAATTACAATTTTATTTAGAGTCTAAACTGTAAATGTTGGTTAAGAGGTTACCTTATTTTTGATAGGCCTAGCCGTCGGCTATTGTCAACCTCCCACAGCCGAATGTATTTGACAAGGACCTTTACTCCATGGACATGAGCTAGAACGATATCTCACACTCCTTCAGTTCCAATATCAGAGAGAACCAAATAAATACCCTGGCCATTCCCCATATTATTAACAAATTAACATCTTAACTTAAGGTTACTACGGTTTTCTTCGCCAATGGAATCTTATAATTATAGCTTTAGCTAATGGACATTTGTAATGTTACTATTTTGCAAAATTGGTACCAGCAAGGGGGTTGAAGTTTCATGGTTCACAATATGGTACCTACCTCTGAGAAGGATGTTTGCCCCAAGAGCCCGAACCCTTGCATTCGCAGCGATTTATTGGAACTTGATGCGGATGCCTATGGGCTGTATCGAGAGTCTCCCTTAAGCATAAAGTGCGATCAGCCGGAGTACCTGATCCGAAACCCTTGATGGTACAATTTGGTTCCAGAAGATTTGGTCCCCCGGGGCATGGTTGTTTCAGTGCAAATGATGTTTGACTGCCATAGCTTATTGGATAGCTCAATACCCTAGAGATAAAGTCTGCCAAAATTTTAATCTACAACTGGAAAATGTGTGCCCAATGCCATGAATCACGATGGAAGAAGCCGGGAAATGGCATTGGCAACACATTAATTATGGTGTTCATTCAAAATTTATTATCTGTACGATGGACAGATATGATGTGAGAACCAAAGATTGCACAGTAGTGTATTAGGTGAAATTAATTAATTATAGCTTTAAAAAGGGGCATGGTTGAGAGACACCACATTAAATTAATAAAATTAAATTAATATTTAAAAAACATTAATTTAAAATAATAATAAAAAAAATTAAAACAATATAAAATGCAAAAAAAAACCTTTTCTTTTTTGCATGGGGATTGACGCCAAGGCAAGATCGACGGCTCTCCTTATTCCGCGTCGGCAACATGCACGCATGGTAAGGGTGGTTGGTGGTCGCGGAAAGGAAACCACCATCCCACGTGTTCATTCCTTACTCGTCCGCATTCCAATAAAGCGGTATAGTAAACCGCTCATGGGCAACGCGGAAACCGTCTCACGTGCCGTCAAAAGTATGCCTATTTAAGGAGGAAATAAGGTTTTATTTGGCATTGTAGGGCTGCTTTGACTTGGCTCTTGGTTTCATGTAAGAGCCTCGGTGCTGGGCAGATATGTGGGTAATCTATGGACGATGGGAGATATGATATCCATGGGACCCGCCTGGCTTGGCATTCGGTTCCCTGATGAGTCCTCGGCGTTAAGCACAATGCATCTTTTATATATTCCCGTCCTCTTGTGTGAACTCAGTGCATGGGATTCGATGGTGGGAATTGATGTGTTAAGTGCATGGGCCAATTGGCTCTAGTTGTTGAGTTCGGGCTGGGCACAAAGGAAAGAAGAAAAACGCTTGGAGGACAATTGATGTGGCGTTGGGCTCCGGGCGCTTGGTACACCTGGCTTGAGCGCTAGGGTTTCAAAGGAAGCAACATTTTGTATGAAATTCGTTTCGGACAAAACAAGCAGCAACAATGGACAGCAGTATGGAAATCGTTTCATGCATTTGCCATGCTTGTAAATCTTCTTAGTTATTGGTCAAAATGGATCATATCGAACTCAAATGAAACGATTTCTGCATCGAAATTGCTGCGATGCTTGTATTATAAACAATATTGCAGGCAACAATATTATTTGAATATTTGTTTTATGCCACATTTATTGAAATGAATGTTTAAAACAAAATGTTACAGGCAAGAAGGCATATTTGCATTAAAATAATAGGAAATGAAAACTGATCACTTTGGCTGCAGGTCTGAAATTTGGAGAACCCTCTGTAAATCGTGTGCGAGACTCATTGTTTCGTATTTATTATGAATACAATTTCTTTATATAAATGCAATGAAGTGTTTTTTTTTTGTTAGTATTAAATTTTAGATCTAAATATTATAACGGTAATATATATAGTGTTGTAACTTGGTTTATATGTATTTATTTATTTGTTTAAAAATATTGTTTATCCCAAATGCTTTAGCATTGGATTAATATTAGGGTTTGAATATTAAAAGAGTGTATATAGAAATGTTGTTGTTTTTATGGAAATGTTTGTTTAATGGGGTCTAGACTGAGCCCTAAATAAGCAGTTATATATATATATATATCATTCAAATTCTGTTTCTGTTACGCCTTACGAATAAATGGGAAAAGGCTCTTCAAATTATCTTTTTGCAGCCATCATACTGGTTTGTTATTTTCTAGTAAATTTCACTAAAGTTCCAGGTGTAGTTAGGCCCTAAGGTCTCAGTGTCTGAGCCTTGCGCTCTGATACCAACTGTAGTGCCCTATCTAGGCACTGGGTCTATTCCAGGTTATCAGGTTATACCTAGTTTTTCCCTTAATTATTGTTAGAAGAAAATAAGAGATTCAACTATCTATATTTCTGTTTCTGTAAATGTTTAACTGTCTGTTTTCTATATGTTTACATGTCTCTGCAGTTAAATAAACATAATCCTAAAACTTTCCATTTAATTCTATTCGTTTGACATGCATAGCTTGGAAATAAAAGAAAATACATTCTAATTAAGCTGGTTCAGAAAAATACCTGAAATCGTCGATTGCAGTAAGATAAGAAGATTTCTGGAATGGATTCTGTAAGTTACCTTAGCAACCCCAAAATGATGTGTCCACCCTGCCGATCAGCTATTATCGTGCTGACCCTAGGAAATCAACGAATTTCCTAGCCCCCGAGCCCATAGACCGATAATCCCGACAGCCACTTTCCATGGTAATCATTAATGCATCCCCTTTTGAGGAAATAAGGTGGATTATATATTATTTTATATCATCCCAATTTCTCTCTAGTAATGGAATTATTCAATAATTTATTCAAACATATCAATTTACTTGGGATGATTCCGTCCGTTAATTAAATTAATAATTTATTTAATAAATTCATTATTATTCAACCCACTATACTTTATAAAAGGGATTATTATCATTATTATTATTAATTAAATAATATTAATAATATAATAATAATAACAATAACAATTAATAATAATAGTAATTAATTTAAATTGTGAATAGTAATTTAAAATATTTATTTGGTTAATGGATAAGTGTCAACATAGTACCTCTGTGTATAAACAATGAAATATAATTAATGATTTAATTAATCATGATCAACAATTATATAGCACACTCCTCTATTATTAATGTTTAACTTTTATACTTCACCTTGAAGACACCTTTACTTGAGGATACTTACAATTAATGACATTTATTTTACACATGAGAACTTGATAATCTTTTACTAATTAAGTCATCCACTAAACACTTAATTGACTTATCCATGATAACTTATATCATTGTTAAATCTTGATAAGTAGGAAGAAGTTCAACGTGTCTCAACGTGTTTGAAACCAATAAATTTAAACAGTATTTATAGATAATCTGCTGGGGTTAATTTTTTTTTAAAGACGTTACATGTCAGGTCATATATCAGATCCTTTTTTAATCCAAAGAATTGGGTGGGTTTAATTTTGGTTTAAAAGGATACAAGTTACCTCATATATGTCGGTTAGCTATCTTGTTGGTGTATGAGACTCCCTTGTTTACCCTTAAATACGATAGCTACTATCATTAAATATTCATCTTTAATTATAGGACTAATAAGAAGAAATCCTCAACTCAAAGATGTAGTTCTTGAGCGTATGAAAATGAGAATCTAGAGTATGATTGATTCCTTTGAATTCTTCCAATTGTTTCATACTTGATGGAGAAACAATAGTTGAGAAAACATGTTTGCAAATAAGGTTGCATGGTTACCAAAGGGGAAACTAGTGGAAAATGGGGACACCCCCAAAGTGGTTTTGTTACCATAGATATCATGAATTGAGTTGTATGCCAAGGAAAGAATCCAACACTGTCAATGCATGTTAATCGTTCCTCAAGCGTAAACATATGTACTAAGACAAGACATTTCATAGACGTGCATTTAAATTCCTTGTCTGCAGGATCTTCTCCTCAATACTGTCCACCATGATGGTGGACTCAACTTAATCCCAAAATTGAATTCGACACAAATCACATTTGGGATAATTGGTTTATAGGTTATCTTTTTTGTTGGTATGGAACAGGGGACTGGGTATAACACAAGAAGCAGGTATTGAGCTTGACCCCGAAACAGAATACAATTGATGCAGTTAACATATATCGGGTAAGCTTTAAATTTTTGGAATCATTCTGTCCATTATTGTAAGAAGGAGTCTGGGTTATGATTTTATGTCTGGTCTTGTGTTGGAATTTTTCTTTAAACTTTATTTGTAGTCTTCATTTAAGAAACCTCATGAATTTATAATATACTTGCTACTAGATGCATGTATCACATAGAGCCTTTGATTTGTATTTTTGACATTCCCCATCTCACTAAAATGGCCAATGATAGTGTCAATGAAATTAAGAAGATCCTCAGACAAATGACCTGCTAGCTTGTGGGCATGAAACATGCATAGAATACTTAAGTATTCACATCGAAAAACATGAATCCAAGAAGGAAAACATGAAATCTAAATTCCAAGAACTAAATATTGATTATGATAAAATTGCGTCAAACTCATAGATGCATTACAATATCATATTGGGTTTTGCAAGAGGTTCTCGACCAGATACATGATTTCCTAGTGTTTCAATTGCTTCAATGATGGGGCATATTATTAATGAAGACATTCCAACAAACAACTTTAGCACTCAATGAGAACAACATGAATCAAAAAGATCAAGGGAAAATTAAAGCAAGACAACAAATGGAAGAAGGCCTCAATGGAAATTATCTTGGCTCTTAAACTTCTCATATATGCATTTTACTTGTCTTGTTTATTAGTAATTATGTAAAGCAGTATAGCACTAAATTTGAAATTCATAAGGTAGGTATTGTAAGAAAGAAAAAGCATCATGACCAATTAACATATTTGTTGAAAATATTTATACAAGAATACTATAATGTTTTTTGAAATTTTTGTACTTTTTATGTTATTTGGTTTGTCAACAACCTTTTTATAAATATATAACTACCTCTTTTTTGTGATATATATATATATATATATATATATATATATATATATATTTCCTATGGGATAGAGGAGGGCATCTTTTAACACATTGGTGACCCATTCTAAGTTTTCCGGTTTTCCCCAAGTACTGAACCGGTAATATTGGTGACCTAAATAACTATTTTAAATAATTGCCAATCATTTATTTGAATGTTGTATTTCTAAATTTCATTTTGTAAACCTCCATGGTATAATCAACTCTATGAATGTATGTAGGATGTAATATATGGCATTACTTGTACATAAAAATAGCTATCAACTCTATGAATGTATATAAGTATATGGCATTACTTGTACATAAAAATAGTTATCAACTCTATGAATGTATATAAGATGTAATATATAGCATTAATTGTATATAAAAATAGCTAAATAGCTAGTGTTTTTTATATTTAATTATTTGATATAAGTTTGTAACTTACAGATAGTTTCAATATATTGTACAGTTTCCATTCAAGTATTCTTGGCTTCATAGCTTCTAGATTATTGTCTATCAAAGAAGCAAGACCAACTAAGATGAAGATGAAGTTATGGGAAAAAATGGCATTGGCATTGGCATTAGCTTTAGTCTTAGCCAAACAAAAAGTAAAGAAGAAGACTGGATTAAAAAGAGGTTGAAAATCTTGGTAAGTCTATAGATTTTTTTTTACTTTTACAATTTTGTTTATAGATTTTTTTTTATTTTTACAATTTATTTTGTTTAGTTTTTTTTACATGGTTTACATGGTTTATTTAGTTGTTTTTCTATTAGGTTGAGTTGCATTATTTTCATTTTAAAAGAAAAGCCTTTTCATTTATATGCAATATCTCATGTGCGCTCAAAACCGTCACTTTTTTTGATGCACACACACACACACAAGAAACTCTCTCGTCACTCACTAAGTTCAAAAATAGCTTAAATCTACTCACTTAATACTTCCATAGGAGGGCACAAAAGAATCTTGTAGTTTAGGTAGGATTTTGGGGCTAGGCATCCAAAAACATAGTTGTTGTCCTTAGGGTGCTTTATAAATCCTTCTAAATCAAGTGGTCGTGTATAGCCACATGGGGCAAGTGAAAGAGCGGCGCCGCGCCATAGGAGGTCAAACCCAAGGTTGCGGGTGTATGTTCTCTCAAGTGGGCTCACCACCACTTGTTGAAAAGGAGACGACCCAATACCGTTCGAGGGATAACTGCTCTTTATCCACTTGACGAAGGTACTTAGTGACCAACTTAGGATGTCATTCCTTATAGCTGACTGTCGTGGAAGCCGACAGTACCTGAGACAGATTTTGTCACAAGATCAAGGAAAGCACACATCACAAGATCACATACTTATGATAAGAAGAAAAGCTAATAGTCAGTAGCTTTCCAATAGAAAAATCATGTCCATGGTGATTGGTGGTTGCTAGCTTATACCTTGAGCTTGTTCCATGTGATGTATTTTGAAATAAGCACATGTCAAAAGATCAAGGAAAGCTAGCGACTGCTAGCTTTCCTTCTAGCATAAGCATTTCCTTCTAGTATAAACACACATGCTTATGCTCGAAGGAAAGCTAATAGTTGCTAGCTTTCCCATAAAAAACCATGTCCATGGTGATTGGTGGTTGCTAGCTTATACCATGAGCTTGCGCCATGTGCTCTATTTTGAACAAATGCTAGCTTTCCTTCTAGCATAACACACATGCTTATGTTAGAAGGAAAGCTAGCAGTCGCTAGCTTTCCAATAGAAAAACCTTGGGCATGGTGATTGGTGGTTGCTAGCTTATACCTTGAGCTTGTGCCATGCACTCTATTTTCAAATAAGCACATGGCATAAGATCAAGGAAAGCTAGCGACTGCTAGCTTTCCTTCTAGCATAAGCATTTTCTTCTAGGATAAGAACACATATTTATGCTAGAAGGAAAGCTAACAGTCGCAAGCTTTCCAATAGAAAAATCATGTCCATAGTGATTGGTGGTTGCTAGCTTATACCTTGAGCTTGTGCCATTTGCTCTATTTTGAAATAAGCACATGGCAAAAGATCAAGGAAAGCTAGCAACTGCTAGCTTTCCTTCTAGCATAAGCATTTCCTTCTAAAATAAACACACATGCTTATACTAGAAGGAAAGCTAACAGTCGCTAGCTTTCAATTAGAAAAACCCTGTCCATGGTGATTGATGGTTGCTATCTTATACCTTCAGCTTGTGCCATGTGCTCTATTTTAAACGAATGCTAGCTCTCCTTCTAGCATAAGCATTTCCTTCTAGAATAACACACATGCTTATGCTAGAAGAAAAGCTAGCATTCGCTAGCTTTCCAATAGAAAAATCATGTCCATGGTGATTGGTGGTTGCTAGCTTATACCTTGAGCTTGTTCCATGTGATGTATTTTGAAATAAGCACATGGAAAAAGATCAAGGAAAGCTAGCGACTGCTAGCTTTCCTTCTAGGATAAGCATTTCCTTCTAGTATAAACACACATGCTTATGCTAGAAGGAAAGCTAACATTCGCTAGTTTTCCAATAAAACACCCTGTCCATGGTGATTAGTGGTTGCCAGCTTATACCTTCAGCTTGTGCCATGTGCTCTATTTTGAACGAATGCTAGCTTTCCTTCTAGCATAACACACATGCTTATGTTAGAAGGAAAGCTAGCAGTCGCTAGCTTTCAAATAGAAAAACCTTGGGCATGGTGATTGGTGGTTGCTAGCTTATACCTTGAGCTTGTGCCATGCACTCTATTTTCAAATAAGCACATGGCACAAGATCAAGGAAAGCTAGCAACTGCTAGCTTTCCTTCTAGCATAAGCATTTTCTTCTAGGATGAGAACACATATTTATGCTAGAAGGAAATCTAACAGTCGCTAGCTTTCCAATAAAAAAATCATGTCCATAGTGATTGGTGGTTGCTAGCTTATACCTTGAGCTTGTGCCATTTGCTCTAGTTTGAAATAAACACATGGCAAAAGATCAAGGAAAGCTAGCGACTGCTAGCTTTCCTTCTAGCATAAGCATTTCCTTCTAAAATAAACACACATGCTTAATATACTAGAAGGAAAGCTAACAGTCGCTAGCTTTCCAATACAAAAACCCTGTCCATGGTGATTGATGGTTGCTATCTTATACCTTCAGCTTGTGCCATGTGCTCTATTTTAAACGAATAGCTCTCCTTCTAGCATAAGCATTTCCTTCTAGCATAACACACATGCTTATGCTAGAAGAAAAGCTAGCAGTCACTAGCTTTCCAATAGAAAAACCTTGGGCATGGTGATTGGTGGTTGCTAGCTTATACCTTGAGCTTGTGCCATGCACTCTATTTTCAAATAAGCACATGGCACAAGATCAAACAAAGCTAGCGACTGCTAGCTTTCCTTCTAGCATAAGCATTTTCTTCTAGGATAAGAACACATATTTATGCTAGAAGGAAAGCTAACAGTCGCAAGCTTTCCAATAGAAAAATCATGTCCATAGTGATTGGTGGTTGCTAGCTTATACCTTGAGCTTGTGCCATTTGCTCTATTTTGAAATAAGCACATGGCAAAAGATGAGCTTGTGCGACTGCTAGCTTTCCTTCTATCATAAGCATTTCCTTCTAAAATAAACACACATGCTTATACTAGAAGGAAAGCTAACAGTCGCTAGCTTTCAATTAGAAAAACCCTGTCCATGGTGATTGATGGTTGCTATCTTATACCTTCAGCTTGTGCCATGTGCTCTATTTTAAACGAATGCTAGCTCTCCTTCTAGCATAAGCATTTCCTTCTATCATAACACACATGCTTATGCTAGAAGAAAAGCTAGCAGTCGCTAGCTTTCCAATAGAAAAATCATGTCCATGGTGATTGGTGGTTGCTAGCTTATACCTTGAGCTTGTTCCATGTTATGTATTTTGAAATAAGCACATGGCAAAAGATCAAGGAAAGCTAGCGACTGCTAGTTTTCCTTCTAGCATAAGCATTTCCTTCTAGTATAAACACACATGCTTATGCTAGAAGGAAAGCTAACATTCGCTAGCTTTCCAATAAAACACCCTGTCCATGGTGATTAGTGGTTTCCAGCTTATACCTTCAGCTTGTGCCATGTGCTCTATTTTGAACGAATGCTAGCTTTCCTTCTAGCATAACACACATGCTTATGTTAGAAGGAAAGCTAGCAGTTGCTAGCTTTCCAATAGAAAAACCTTGGGCATGGTGATTGGTGGTTGCTAGCTTATACCTTGAGCTTGTGCCATGCACTCTATTTTCAAATGAGCACATGGCACAAGATCAAGGAAAGCTAGCGACTGCTAGCTTTCCTTCTAGCATAAGCATTTTCTTCTAGGATGAGAACACATATTTATGCTAGAAGGAAATCTAACAGTCGCTAGCTTTCCAATAGAAAAATCATGTCCATAGTGATTGGTGGTTGCTAGCTTATACCTTGAGCTTGTGCCATTTGCTCTATTTTGAAATAAACACATGGCAAAAGATCAAGGAAAGCTAGGGACTGCTAGCTTTCCTTCTAGCATAAGCATTTCCTTCTAAAATAAACACACATGCTTATACTAGAAGGAAAGCTAACAGTCGCTAGCTTTCCAATACAAAAAACCTGTCCATGGTGATTGATGGTTGCTATCTTATACCTTCAGCTTGTGCCATGTGATCTATTTTAAACGAATAGCTCTCCTTCTAGCACAAGCATTTCCTTCTAGCATAACACACATGCTTATGCTAGAAGAAAAGTTAGCAGTCGCTAGCTTTCCAATAGAAAAATCATGTTCATGGTGATTGGTGGTTGCTAGCTTATACCTTGAGCTTGTTCCATGTGATGTATTTTGAAATAAGCACATGGCAAAAGATCAAGGAAAACTAGCGACTGCTAGCTTTCCTTCTAGCATAAGCATTTCCTTCTAGTATAAACACACATGCTTATGCTAGAAGGAAAGCTAACATTCGCTAGCTTTCCAATAAAAATCCCTGTCCATGGTAATTGGTGGTTGCCAGCTTATACCTTGAGCTTGTGCCATGTGCTCTATTTTGAACGAATGCTAGCTTTCCTTCTAGCATAACACACATGCTTATGTTAGAAGGAAAGCTAGCAGTTGCTAGCTTTCCAATAGAAAAACCTTGGGCATGGTGATTGGTTGTTGCTAGATTATACCTTGAGCTTTTGCCATGCACTCTATTTTCAAATAAGCACATGGCACAAGATCAAGCAAAGCTAGCGACTGATAGCTTTTCTTCTAGCATAAGCATTTCCTTCTAGTATAAACACACATGCTTATGCTAGAAGGAAAGCTAACATTTGCTAGCTTTCCAATAAAAAGCCCTGTCCATGGTGATTGGTGGTTGCCAGCTTATACCTTGAGCTTGTGCCATGTGCTCTATTTTGAACGAATGTTAGCTTTCCTTCTAGCATAACACACATGCTTATGTTATAAGGAAAGCTAGCAGTTGCTAGCTTTCCAATAGAAAAACCTTGGGCATGGTGATTGGTGGTTGCTAGCTTATACCTTGAGCTTTTGCCATGCACTCTATTCTCAAATAAGCACATGGCACAAGATCAAGGAAAGCTAGCGACTGATAGCTTTCTTTCTAGCATAAGCATTTCCTTCTAGGATAAGAACACATACTTATGCTAGAAGGAAAGCTAGCAGTCGCTAGCTTTCCAATAGAAAAATCATGTCCATAGTGATTGGTGGTTGCTAGCTTATACTTTGAGCTTGTGCCATTTACTCTATTTTGAAATAAGCACATGGCAAAATATCAAGGAAAGCTAGCGACTGCTAGCTTTCCTTCTAGCATAAGCATTTCTTTCTAAAATAAACACGCATGCTTATACTAGAAAGAAAGCTAACAGTCGCTAGCTTTCAATTAGAAAAACCCTGTCCATGGTGATTGATGGTTGCTAGCTTATACCTTCAGCTTGTGCCATGTGCTCTATTTTGAACGAATGTTAGCTCTCCTTCTAGCATAAGAATTTCCTTCTAGCATAACACATGACCCTTATTATACATCATTTGTGCAGATCATGGTCTGGATGGATAGATGTCTTCTTGGACACCTTCTGTCCAAGAACAGATCACATGGAAAAAGATCAAGGAAAGCTAGCGACTGCTAGCTTTCTTTCTAGCATAAGCATTTCCTTCTAGCATTTTTGAGAAGGAAAACTTTTCTTTTTAATGAGTCTCTACTTGTGCTAGATGCAATGGATTTTTATTTATCTTTAAGTATTTAATATGTTTCCAGGACACATGACCCTTATGTTGTTTAATGAGTTAACAAAATGTAATGATAAAAGAACTACTTGGTTAATGACATAAAAATATGATGATTTAAATGTCTTCTCTGACGGACAAGGGGGTTCGGTGCTCCATCAGGAACTGTTAGTGCTCAGTTGCATCCTTAATTGCTCAGCGCGTGAGGGTTCGTGTAGTAATTTAACTGTTGATTCTTTGCTCAGGCAGTTTGACTGTCTTGTTATTTCCTCTGATTTTGGAAGAATGGCTCAGCCAGGGGACAATACTGGCATCCAGGACATCAAGAAAAGTTTGGGGCGGCTGTATGAGATAGTGTCCATAGGAATTATGGATAACAGGGAGATAGCCTGCGTTATAAAAAAGATGGAGGACACTGTGAGCTACACTTCCCTTCAAATCAGTAACCATGACTCCAGGATCGATGATAACGAAAGCTCCTTGCGCGAGATGATGGGGAAGGTGGATATGATCCAGGAGGACCTTGCGCGACTCATTTCCATGAACCAGGGAAGCAGGAACAATGCAGTAACTGTTGAAGGGGAGCGTCAGATGGAGGAAGAATCAGTGGTGCAGCCAGTCCACTTCAGGCGCCATCTGTAATCTGGTTTTTATGGATATATGTTTTTTTGTCTTTTATTATGTAAGCAATATGTTTCCAGGACACATGACCCTTATGTTGTTTAATGAGTTAACAAAATGTAATGATAAAAGAACTACTTGGTTAATGACATAAAAATATGATGATTTAAAGGTCTTCTCTGACGGACAAGGGGGTTCGGTGCTCCATCAGGAACTGTTAGTGCTCAGTTGCATCCTTAATTGCTCAGCGCATGAGGGTTTGTGTAGTAATTTAACTGTTGATTCTTTGCTCAAGCAGTTTGACTGTCTTGTTATTTCCTCTGATTTTGGCAGAATGGCTCAGCTAGGGGACAATACCGGCATCCAGGACATCAAGAAAAGTTTGGGGCGGCTGTATGAGATAGTCTCCATAGGATTTATGGATAACAGGGAGATAGCCTGCGTTATAAAAAAGATGGAGGACACTGTGAGCTACACTTCCCTTCAAATCAGCAACCATGACTCCAGGATCGATGATAATGAAAGCTCCTTGCACGAGATGATGGGGAAGGTGGATATGATCCAGGAGGACCTTGCGCAACTCATTTCCATGAACCAGAGCAGCAAGAACAATGCAGTAACTGTTGAAGGTGAGCCTCAGATGGAGGAAGAATCAGTGGTGCAGCCAGTCCACTTCAGGGGCCACCTGTAATCTGGTTTTTATGGATATATGTTTTTTTGTCTTTTATTATGTAAGCAATATATAAGGGTATATACTGCCCGTTCTGTTAGTCATCATGGAAGAACTCTGTATATAGTTTTTTGGACCCTTTGCAGGCTTGGTCTACAATGCTCTATCTCTGCTCTGCAGGACTATTCTTCCTCTCTTTTTGCTATGTACTGAATGGCTGTGCACAGCCCCTTTATAATATACTCCTTTTTAGTTTCTGTTCAAAAAAAATATATGATGATTTATAGTCTATCATTTATATGGGTTCAATTTTTTTTTTTTTTGTTCACAGGTCTTTAAGTAAACCAATAAACTTAATTTGGTATAAAAGGGGAGCGTCAGATGGAGGAAGAATCAGTGGTGCAGCCAGTCCACTTCAGGGGCCACCTATAATCTGGTTTTTATGGATATATGTTTTTTTTGTCTTTTATTATGTAAGCAATATATAAGGGTATATACTACCCGTTTTGTTAGTCATCATGGAAGAACTCTGTATTTAGTTTTTTGGACCCTTTGCAGGCTTAGTCTACAATGCTCTATCTCTCCTCTGCAGGACTATTCTTCCTCTCTTTTTGCTATGTACTGAATGGCTGTGCACAACACCTTTATAATATACTCCTTTTTAGTTTCTGTTCAAAAAAAAATATGATGATTTATAGTCTATCATTTATATGGGTTCAATTTATTTATTTTTTTGTTCACAGGTCTTTAAGTAAACCAATAAACTTAATTTGGTATAAAAGCTATAATGAAGGAGGTCTTCTTTATGTATATTTTACTATGTTTATGTCTATTTTCGCATTAGAGGTAATCTATGTGTAACATTTAATTGTTATTAGCAATAGAAAACTAGAGGTAGTGTCTTTGTATAATTTACTTGTTATTAGCAATAGAAATTATCTCAAAAATTATATTCTTGGTGTAGCCTCCAAGCTTCACATGAGGTCACAAAACATAAATTAGTTAGGTAAGGAAAGCCTTGAACTTGTGCCATGTACTCTATTTTCAAATAAGCACATGGCATAAGATCAAGGAAAGCTAGCGACTGCTAGCTTTCCTTTTAGCATAAGCATTTACTTATAGGATAATAACATATACCTATGCTAGAAAGAAAGCTAGCAATCGCTAGCTTTCCAATAGAAAAATCCTGTCCATGGTGATTGGTGGTTGCTAGCTTATACCTTGAGCTTGTGCCATGTGCTCTATTTTGAAATAAGCACATGGCAAAAGATCAATGAAAGCTAGCGACTGCTAGCTTTCTTTCTAGCATAAGCATTTCCTTCTAGCATTTTTGAGAAGGAAAACTTTTCTTTTTAATGAGTCCCTACTTGTGCTAGATGCAATGGATTTTTATTTATCTCTAAGTATTTAATATGTTTCCATAACACATGACCCTTATTATTCTTGTGCATGTGAATAAAAGACATGTAATAGAATATTCTTTGATAATGCTCATTATTTCATGTATTTTTAAAACAATTTAAACTTATAGTCGACTATTTATTATTTTTTTTAGAAGCTATGGACTCTGGTGCAATGACAATTCCAAGGAATAATTTGAAGAAAAAACGAATTGCAAGTGACACACAAACAACGTCTCCCCCATTTGGTATGGTGGTTTTAAATATTATTCTCTCATTTCTAAATGGTTAGACTAGAAGACTATATGGTAATATTTGTGATTTTGATTTCATTTTATTTATAGTAATAATTGCTTATTATTTTTTTTTGAAGATGTCGTCTCCAAAGCAAGTAAAATGCCACAATCAGCATTCAAAAAACAAAAGCTTCATTCAACGCAGATTATAAATTCAACAATGGGTTCTAATTTTGAAATGATTAAAAAGTTCAAAACATCTGCTGCATTTGAGTATGTCAAAGATTGGTATGTTGAGATTGAAAGTCCCATGAATATGTTTCTAGATATGTATCTATTTGGATCCATGGATGGAAATGATATACAAAGGCTAGGGATAATTGTTAGTTGCTATGCTCTCAATCATAGTCAGATCGATTTTCAAATGGAGGTAATTGAAGAAAATGAAGTGAAATTATTTTCTTGCCAAGTTGATTACACAAAATTTAGACCAGATTTGATTGATACTAATACAGAATTTCCAAAGTCAATAAAAAAGTCACAGTTTAAGTTGGACAGTTTTGAGAGCTTCAATGAATCTGGTCTAAAGAGTTGTGATGATCTTGTACAACGTATTACCAACGTTATGAAATATCGCTATGTGAGATGTAAGAAAACATCATCCGTGTTTCTTTATTTGCAACAAAGAGGTAAACTACTTGATAAAATACCAGATGATAAACTCGAGTCTCAAATTCTTGCTTTGAGAAGGGTATATTTAGCTGAGCTAGAACAAAGCATTAAAGAAAGTGAGTTCATGCCTACTACAAAGTTTGTAAAATCCCAAAAAGAAGACTCTCAGATAGAGAAGCTTGCTGACCAATGCGATGAAATCCATGAAAATTTTAAGGACAGTTATTTATTTTCAAGCTCTTTTACCATGAAGGTGGATGTTCGAAGATGTGTAGAAGCACCCAAGTTATATAAATTGAGATCACGGAATGATTTAAATGTTTGAGTATTAGTAAAATCATTCTTACAGAAATTTCAAGCATCATTTCCTGATGCTCTTCTGATTCCATTTGACACAAAAGAGTCTGATCCGATTAGAAACCCTGTGAAAATCATGAATGAAATGGATATAAATGCCAAGAACATCAATTTTTGGATAGTTGATGGGCAACACACCATTCAAGCAGCAAAAGAAATATTATCAAATCCTAAATTCAGTCTATCTGGGGAGGCAAAACAGAAGTACACAGAACGTAATGCTCAATTCTTAGATCCATTAGTTGCTCCTAATGTGGTGATTCGTATTTGCTGCTAGTTAAATTCTACAAACACAGTGTTCTTCAAAACTCCATTCATTGATTCTGTGCGATCTGCAAGACAATTCCTAATTGCCACAAATAAATTAAAGAAACAAAAATGTGGGAATTCTAAGATGGCTGAAGACAAGGTATGCAATTTTTTTTATTTGCACTTAGTTTATATTGTTATAACTAAATTCATGGCTATTTTATTTTTGATATCACATTCTTACTAATTTATATTTGTTATTTTTTAACAGGCTGATGATGAAATGTTGTGCTCTTTCTTCGATTGTCCACTAACAAACTTTGCTGAAAAAAAAGTCTTGTTATATCTTGATGATACTACTTGGGATAAATGAAAAGTTGTTTTTAATTGTTACAAACTAGGGACATTAATGTGTTCTCCAAACCAACCTAAGGATCCAAACTATAAGACAAATAGTCTGAACAGTTTGGTATCAAGTTCTTTCCGTCCCCTTCAGGGACTAACCGCTGAAGAAATGTGTTCTGTAGCAGATAAACTATTGGATGGAACTGTCTGGTTTTCTATTCCAGTGAACCATCCAACCAATGCCATAAAAATGAAAGATTATTGTTCACAATTGAAAACCAAAAGAACAATTTTGGAGGCAATGGTAACATATTGCAAAAGTCATGATAAGAATCTGAATGATAAGATTCTTACAATATCCAATATTCTTGAGCATTATGGAATTACTGATATCATATTTGCCAACTTCTGTAAGACAATGGAAGGGTGTAAATATGTAAAAGGATCACGAAATACAAAAATAGAGTCCCTTTCTCCACAAGCCTGTGTGGTCCTTGATAGAATAATTGATGCATCGACAGATATACAGGAAATTGAGAACAGTTTTGAATTCGGTTGTCATTATGGGGGTCCTAGCCTCTTGTCAACACTTTTGCACTCTTTTCCTTGTCTGTTTCAACCAATGTTATACACTGACTTTGTTGTGTTGGATACATTGGCTTTGAAAGATGAATCATTCCTTAAGGATCACTATATTGAATTGTTTCGATTTTTAATCGAAAAAAATGGGTTGAAAGATTTTACTATGATTATCTTAGTAGAAATTTGGTCTTGTAAGGATGTACGCCAAGCTCTGGAGATTGTTGTCAAGGACTCAAATGTCAACTATAAAATGGCTACCGGTCTTTATGAATATAAAGAACAAAATAACTATAGTTATGATATAGTTTTAACTATACATTTCTATAGTGAAGAGTCAAAAAGTTTACAGGCCTCAATATACTCTCACATTTTTAGAGACATATCTGATGAAAATGAGAGAGATTTTGAATTCTGGGAAGAATTATTGCAAATGCATCAACAACATAGTGATCTAAATTTGATTATTTCTCTTTATACAGGGAAAAATTTACAGCAGGCTTGCTGTACATATGGAAGAAGAATGGCATGTGTCGTAGAAAATGAGTTACAAAGGACTACCATGTTGACTAATCAAGAATCCTTCCAATTGCAAAAACCAATGTCTAATATATTGCTGTTGGAATATCCAGGTATTGTACTTGTTTTGTTCTTTATCTAGTGATTCGTTGGATTCTATGCTATTTATAAATCTTGATTAACAAGATGTTTACTATAACTACTAATGGCGGAAATTGTAAAGAAAACAATGACACTTTGCAACAAAGCAATGATCAACATAGTGTGCACAATGTCGAAGAAGTTTTCGAGATGCAAATACAAGACGAAGAAAATACCATACCAGGTACATAATTTATTTTGTTTCTTTTGTTGTATTGTACTTGTTTTGTTCTTTCTCTAGTGATTCTTTGGATTCTATGCCTATTTATTTAATGAATTTCATTCGTTGATACATTTTATAACATTTCATATGTTTATTACAGTAGCAAATGAGGAGAAAAAAGACAGTGATCAAGGGAATGTGACAGAAAGTCATAGTCAAGAACATGATATCATATCAGGTACTTCACATGTCTCTTATTTTCAATTAAACATAAAATATGTCTTATAAAAAAAAATTGATTTAAAGAAGTATTATTGGTATTTGATTGAAGGTTTGTTATTTTGGCTCTAGGTTCTATGAAGACAATACAAGAGAAGCGTGGCTTATCAATAACTAGTACAAAAAATACTCAAAGTGAGTGTATTTCTTCAACAATTTTTTTTAATAATAATTTATGTAGCATGAATAAAATGAATTTTACTATGATCCATTATTGTTTTGCAGCTATTATAAGTCAAAAGAAATTAGTTATTTTTGAATTGAATAACATTTTCTATGAGAGCGTTGATGGTGATGCATCACAAAAAGAATTTATCGAGAAAATGGGAAGGGCCGCAGATTACACGATAGAGAAAAAATCATTTTGGTTTCGTCCACATGCAAAAACATTTCTTGAAATGTGTTCCAGAAAAGAATCTCTTGACATTGCAATTTGGACGACATCTTTGAAACAAAACACAACAAGAGTTATGAAAAAGCTGGTTTCAGAAACATTACAAGCTAAATTTTTGTTTACATGGACTGCTTCAGATTGCAAACAACAAAAGGGAAAAAATGACATTGATAATTCAACACAAGTTATATACAAAAAACATCTGAAAAAAGTGTGGAGAATGTATTCTCAATATGATGCTACTAACACTATTCTAGTGGATTGTTCAATGGAGACAAAGAAAGAAATTCCCAAAGAAAATGTGATTATTGCCCCTTCGTTTGATGGAAAGAATGAGGATAAATGGTTGATCGCTGATCTGTGGAGCTTATTGAATAAATTCTACAAGGCACCCGATGTTCGAGATATTTTGAAGAATCTTCAATGAATTTTAATAGTACATTAAGATGACTATTATTCATTTCCTCTATAAACAAAATCTTGAAGTTTATGATATAAATTCTTGGTCATTGTACATTTGATGACTTAATTCTACATGTGATGTGTTATTACTGTGTTTTATTTTATTATCAATTTAATGTCAATATTATTTCATAATACCCATATAAGGATTGTTGTTGTGTCATTATTATAAATTAACATATTATTATTTTGTTTATTTATATTGAGATATTGAGTTATAAAAAGTTAGTGATTTGAATAATAGTCTTATGTGTTTGCATAAAAATGTAGTATTCCATATTAATTAAATAATTGTATTAGGTTGTATGTATAAATTAACGTACAATTACTATATACAAAAAACATCTGAAAAAAGTGTGGAGAATGTATTCTCAATATGATGCTACTAACACTATTCTAGTGGATTGTTCAATGGAGACAAAGAAAGAAAATCCCAAAGAAAATGTGATTATTGCCCCTTCGTTTGATGGAAAGAATGAGGATAAATGGTTGATCGCTAATCTGTGGAGCTTATTGAATAAATTCTACAAGGCACCCGATGTTCGAGATATTTTGAAGAATCTTCAATGACTTTTAATAGTACATTAAGATGACTGTTATTCATTTCCTCTATAAACAAAATCTTGAAGTTTATGATATAAATTCTTGGTCATTGTACATTTGATCACTTAATTCTACATGTGATGTGTTATTAGTGTGTTTTATTTTATTATCAATTTAATGTCAATATTATTTCATAATACCCATATAAGGATTGTTGTTGTGTCATTATTATAAATTAACATATTATTATTTTGTTTATTTATATTGAGATATTGAGTTATAAAAAGTTAGTGATTTGAATAATAGTCTTATGTGTTTGCATAAAAATGTAGTATTCCATATTAATTAAATAATTGTATTAGGTTGTATGTATAAATTAACGTACAATTACTATGTTTGAGCAATTGCAGTTTATTTATCAATTGCGTCTTAATTGATCATTATAACTCTTACAAATCAGTGATTTGAATGTTAGTTCAATGTTATCATATGAAATTTTCTTATTTCTTAGAAATTAAAAAAATGGAAAATCATATCAGGTTGTATGTAAAAATTACCTATAATTAGCTTGTTTAATTGAAGTTTAAAAAATTGTAAATCTAGGTGGTGGGTATAAATTAACATATAATTGGTTTGAATTGGACCATTGTAACTATATTTTTAAATTGTGATTTGAATTTCATTGCAATGTGCTTATATGAATTTTTCTTATAATTTCTTGAAAATTAAAATATCGTATGAGGTTGTATGTAAAAATGAACATATAAATAGTTTGCTTGATTTAAATTTAAAAACTGTAAATTTAGGTAGTATGTAGATATTAACATATAATTAGTTCAAATGAATTCGACTATTGTAATTATATTTTTAAATTGTAGTTTATCTCATTACAATTCTTAAAAATTAGTGATTTGAGTAGTAGTTGAATGTGTTTGTATAAAAAAACTATTCCACTGAAATTACTTTTTTTTTTCATTAAGTTGTTTGTTTGGGAGTGGAAATAAATTGGATATGTTTTGATGCCATTAAGCAATGAAGTTTTGAAGTGAAAATATGTAAATGTTATATATGTGACAGCAATGCAGATGGGAGTTAATATCAGTCGGAAGATCTTGTTGATCTTTGAAATGGAAGGAGTATTCTTCTCGTCGTATTCCAAAGATGATACGAGTTGTCAAATTCAAAGAAAACCAGATTGGGAGCTTGGTGATAAATCCTACTTTTGTAGGCCTTTTCAATTAGAAGTATTAAAATACTGCCTAAAACATTATGATGTTGCAATATGGACATCAAATGTTACTAACAAGTACATTCGACAAGTACTTGAAAAATCAAATATTGATACAAGTGACTTTGAATTCATATGGGATAGGTCCCATTGTCACTTGCAAACAAAATTCAAATCATGTAGTATGATACAGTTTTATGAGAAAAGGCTAAGCGACGTGTGGTCCCAATATGGAAATAAGTACACAGAATCAAATGTATTGCTAATAGATACATCAAAGCCTACTTCTCAATTCCTCGGATATCGGTCAAACTGTATCTTAATAAAGGCTTATATAGGACATGAACACGATACTTGGCTTGTGCAAGTTCTATTCCCCTTTTTAAAGACACTTCATCGCATCAAACAGAAACGCAACTACATTCGAATGTTCAATAGAACATTGAGTTCTTTGTATTAAGTGAAGATATTATTTTATGAAAATTTGTTGACGATTACATTGCAATATTTCAATACAAGTTGTACACATTTTTTAGTGAATTAATTTGTATGATTTTATAACTTTTATAGATAGATGATAATTGACAATGATATATAAATACAATTATTAGTATTATTTATGATTGCTTTTAGATTGACAAGTTTTTGCATCATACAACACTTGATTTCCCCATTCAAATTATTTTCTAAATTTGTGCTCTTAAATCAACTATTTGTAATTTAAATCATCTCATAAAAGCCAACAAGGCATGCAAGAAACTCTCTTTAGTTTTATTTATCTATATGTATTAATACAAGTGCATTACAACACTTGATTTCTCTATTCAAAATATTTCTTAAATTACATACTCTTAAATCAATTATTTGTAATTTAAATCATCTCACAAAAGCCAACAAGGAATGAAGTTCTCTTTAGTTTTATTGATCTATATCGATTAATACAAGTGACACACAAATTTTGAATTAAACCTCCATCTATATAAAAGCACATTTCTTACAAAAAATATTACTTCAATGATAATGAGTGCTAAGTGTACTAGAATTTAGATTAAAGCATGATGAGTCATAGATGAATGATTTTGAAAGGTATAGGCATTTGATTTCCCAATCTATAACTTATTGTAAATGTGTATTCTTAAGTTAATAGTTTATAATTGCAATAATCTCATATAAGCGAACAGGACATGAAATAAATTATTGACTGTTAGTAGCCTATATTCATTAATATGAGGAGTCTATCAATGCAATATGTAATTTTTGAAATAAAACCCCATATAATTGAAGTTGCAATTGTTTTAAAACACAAAATTAATTGCTAATGAGTGCTAAGTGGTATTAAGGGTAGTACGAGATTGGTCATAAGTGAGTGACATTGAACTATAAGAAATTTGATTTCTCATTTCATTTTTTTGTAAGTTTGTATTATTAACTCAATTACGATTAATTGAAATAATCTCATAATAGCCAACAAAGCATGAGATACGCTCTATCTTTTATCTTCTTGTATGCATTAAATGAATGTATAAATGTGATGTATTTTTTGGAATAAAATACAATGTAAAAACATTCCACAAGTAGTTGAAAAATCAAATACTGATACAAGTGACTTTGAATTCATATGGGACAGCTCTCATTGTCACTTGGAAACAAAATTCAAATAATGTAGTGTGATACAATTTTATGAGAAAATGTTAAGTGATGTGTGGTCCAAATATGGAAATATGTACGAAAATTAAATATATTGCTAATAGATACATCAAAGCTTACTTCTCAATTCCCCGGAGACCGGTCAAATTGTATCTTAACAAATGCTTATATAGGACATGAACCTGATACTTGGCTTGTCCAAATTCTATTCCCCCTTTTTAAGACACTTCATCGTATCAAAGAGAAACGCAACTACATTCGAATGTTCAATAGAACATTGAGTTCTTTATAGTAGGTGAAGATGTTAATTTTTAGAAATTTGTTAACGCGTACATTGCAATATTTCAATACAAGTTGGACACATTTTTTGATGAATTAATTTGTATGTTTTAAAAACTTTTATAGATAGATGAGAATTAACAATAATATTTAAATACAATTATTAATATTATTTATGATTGCCTTTAGTTTGACATTTTTTTGCATTACACCACTTGATTTCCCCATTCAAAATATTTTTTTAATTTGCGTTCTTAAATCAAATATTTGTAATTAAAATCATCTCATAAAAGCCAACAAGGTACGCACAAAGTTTTGTAAATGTGTATTCTTAAGTTAATAGTTTATAATTGCAATAATCTCATATAAGCCAACAAGGCATGAAATAAATTATTGACTTTTATTTGCGTATATTCATTAATAAGAGGAGTTTATCAATGCAGTATGTAATTTTTATTGCTAATGAGTGCTAAGTGGTATTAAGGGTAGTACGTGATTGGTCATAAGTGAGTGACATTGAACTATAATAAATTTGATTTCTCAATTCATTTTTTTGTAAGTTTGTATTACTAACTCAATTATGATTAACTAAAATAATCTCTTACAGGCCAACAAAGCACGAGATATGTTCTATCTTTTATCTTCTTATATGCATTAAATGAATGTATAAATGTAGTATGTAATTTTTGGAATAAAATACAATGTAAAACCATATAATTAATTGATAATGAGTACTAAGTGGACTATTTAGACTCATTCGATATGTGCCATAAATAAATTCAAAAGAGCATGGGGTCATATATAAAGTTCAACTAAAGATTTGAAAAATATGTTTCAACATCTATTTCTTCGACATTTAAAAATCTTATCATTTTCTTTGCCTTTTGGTGAAAGTAATTCTCGGCCATGATTTCTTAATTCGATTTCTTCACACTTTCATTGTGTATGTATAATGTTGTACCTAACAACTATCCCAATTTTGACGAATTTATAGTTATTATTTGGTTTGACATCAATACATTTCTTATAATTTATTTTATTTTAATTTAACATTGTGATTTCCTTCCAATCATGCTATATTATAATATGTTATTTAACAATAAAAATATTTAATATGATACTTTGTTCACTTCAAATATAGATAGAGATCTTCTTGTAATAAAACATGCAATTATGTGTGCAACTTAACTTCATTAATCCTACATTTTATATCTTCATGAATATTTTTTCTCACGATTCAACAAATTACAGATTTTCATATACTCCTCCTAATTTATGGCATACCAAACTAGTTATAAATGATACAACATTTCATTTTTTATGATTGTATATTAAAAACACTTGGAGTAAATAAAATTTGTGATCAATAAAAACATTCTTTCTAGGATTAGTTTTTCCAATTTTAATGGAATATTTCTTTACTGCATAATTTTTACAAATTAAATGAAATAAATAAAATGTTTACAAAAAAATTCAATGTCATAGAAGTCCTTGTAATAGAATTTTTCTAGATTTATTGAAATAGGTGTTTATAGCGAAAGTGCCACGATGACTGGTTTTTACCATACCAAGCCCTAGCTTCCAATTTGTCGCAAGTGCAACAAGTGTCATAAATGCAATACCATGCCTTCCTTCAGGCTAGCTCTGATACCATGTTATTTTTTCATCATTTAATTCAATATATCTAGGATCTTAACTGATAGAACAACATGTACAACATATCAAGCATAAGAAACGAGAGACAAGAGACACAAAACATTTCACCGGGGAAAATCAAGAAGGTGAAAAACCCCGCAACTTCCTCAGAGATAGAATAAGCACCAATACAAAGATAAAAAATATCAAACCCAAGAGATAGATGGCTGCAGCAGCTACTCCTCCTCCACAAGTGCGCACTCCTCCTCTCTCTCACTAATGCGAAGTGAGTGAATGAGAGAATGTGTAAAATGAGAGAGAGACACTCTCTATTTATACACTACTTCACTTGTCTTTTAACTCTAACTAGGTCGACCCCAACTTAACCACTTAACATAATGTTGACTAGGTCAACCCCCATTAGGGTGGTCTAATAACCCTTTAACCCACATGACTCATACAGGGCCGAACCCATCAAGGTGGTTTAATAGCCCATCAAGTATAAGTTACAACACTTACAATATAACTTGTGACACTTGCAAGTACAACTAATGACACTTCCAATCAGATGAATAATACATCTCCGTTGGGGATACAATAAAGTACAAATACAATATAGAAGTGAATATCTTCCGAAGTTACAAATACATCAACATACTTAATAGATGTAATCACTCATGAGATTTTTTAGTTTATTTATTGTACGCTTATTGAACTCACAAGTTGGATCCACACTAGTTTGGGATATAACAACTTTGGGATGGGAAGTAATCTACAGGGAATATTTTGTCCCAAGTATAGAAGGAAATTACCCTAACTTTATATAATAAATGAATAAATGGTTGTTGAGAAGTGTCAGTATGCAACTCCTTCAAAATTCGTAAGTAGGGAAAAGTGACATTGATGATTGAGAACACTTTATCAAAGAAGAAGATATTTGTTTACATAACCAAATTTAAGAGTGATTAGTAATAGAATCCATGAAGTTATTTATCTTACTTGTTTCTTGTACCCCTTGGGAAGAAATGCAAGCCTGTGATTAAGATTACAATTTCATATTTGATAATGTTCCTAAACATCTTATGATTATTGTCATCTCATTTGTTGGCAGTTTATTTTTATGTTATGTTTGATTTGTCATAATTTTATGCTAAATTTAGAAGTATATTGTATGATGAAAGTGTTGTAGTTTTCACTTTGTACACCTACAAGAGAAGTAAACATGCTAGTTATTGGGAGATATGTGTGGTGATGATCATCATCAGTCAAACAATTTGTTCATGTAAATTGTCTCTACACTCTCTCTATTTTCAATTTGTTATTAGAAATCTGTGTAGGGGATTTGATAGAGATTGCATCTCATCAGTTCCTCATGTATTTATTTTACTTCTATTGATTACTGGTTTTGTTACATTATTCCATTGAAATTATATGCTTTGAATTGTAAAATCTGTTATTCTCTTTCTGTGTTGATGATTTTCCAGGCATCTGGCATCAATTAAATGAAAAGAAAGGATGAGATAATGATTCAGATTATATGTTAATTTGAAGGGAACTCAATGAGTTTACTTTGTGACAAACCACATGGGGTGGTGATTAATCACATAATTATAAGACTATATTATCACAACTCTTTGTTGTTAAATTTTTAAAATTGCAGGTTGTGAATTCATTTTGGTCTTTCAACATAATATCTACTAGATTATACTTAAATTATTAATTATTGTCTAAAAAAATTGAGGCCTAGTGACTACTCAAAATCCAACTAATTGGAATAATGTCAGTTTAGTACTAGAATAGTTCTCTTTGTGATATAACAATATATTATCGATTATATGACTGAAAAGAATGGAATTCCGAGAGTCAAAACATTTTCATGTATTTTCTATTTGATGTTCTCTTTCTCTTCCTATACATTATTAGCATTACTTGATGGCATCATATTTAAAGTGCATCCCTATGGATTTGTTTTTATTCTAATTGCAGGCTAGTTATATTATGTATCTACATCCAATGCAAGGAAGTATATTCCCTCTTGGAATATTCACAATATTCTATTATGCTGCAACTACTTAACTATCCATCCTAATTGTGTTGTTTTCCACCAAATATACTGTGTACACTCACTTATGTTTCATTTGATTTCAGAGAACATATACACAATACATAATAGAAGACACGATTTACTATATATATTCACATTATTTTGTAATGTATAGTTACACAGACATGTATACCAATTTTTTTCTAATTTGGAAAAATTCAGGTTTCCTTAAATTGTGGCTTCTTCATACAATCAACCCTTTATTTAGTAAACTATGTCCTTCTAACAACCTTCCTTGGTATTTCTTTCCTACTGTTTAGTCTCCCCCTCAACAATGTTGTTGGGGATATCCATGGAAAATTGTTTAGCAAAGTGTATGATGCTACTTTGCAACAGGATCATCATATTTTTCTTCAATATTCATGATCTTGTTCTTCTTCCTAGTCTCATGTTTTTCTTCTTTGATTGCATCTTCAAAAGAACTATTTCTATCTTCATCATATTCAACATGATTTCCCGCAACAACACTAATACCTTCCATTTTACTTGCAAAATTACCATTGTTACTAAACTTTATAGCTTCTATGGATATGTCCTCTGAGTGTTGTCCATTTGCATGTTCTCTTTGTCTTTTCTTTCTTCTCCAAAACTTCTTATACCTGATACGTGTATTTATTTTATAGGGTATTTTACTGAGCTTATGCAAAAAATTAGTATATGACCATATTTGTGGCAATTGTAGCATTCAACACTGGTATCATCCATTAATTGAATAGATGTATTATAGATTTTATCAACAACCTTATGAGATCCATATTCATTACTAGGATCCATGCAGACATCTATATTTCTCACTTGGTTATTTCTTGCATAAGCTCTACAATTTATAACTTTATTGCCAAAGCAATTGCAAGAATAACAATAACCATAAAAACAATTTTGTACCTTAATGCATGATTCCATCTTGGTGGAATACTCTTCTAGTTTCTGGATTTCAATGAGGAATTTTTCTTTTTGGGGATATCTTGAGCTTTTCTCCTATTTCTCTCAGATTCTTCAATATTACTCTGTTTCGTTTGTTCACTCATCCATTGTAAGGGTGTTGAGATAGTTTCATTAATATATCTAGGACCAAATTTGTCAAATGGTGACCATTGGGAGATTAGGATCTTATCTATAACTTAAGTTCTCTTCTTGTAATGCCCCCATTTTGACCCCATTATATTAAAATGTAAACGATGTAATATTGTTATAAAATTATGGTGAGGAGCTCAAGGCCAAGTCCCCACCATCGATTTATGGATGTATATGGTTTACGTGCTAGCCAAGCACAATGGAATTTTCAAATATCATGTAATTATACATTTTAATAAAATACCCACAACTAGCTATGCAATGCAACAAGAGATGGGGGTATGATTTTACAAGGAATTGGGAGGGAAAACATTCAAACCCTTGAGCCAATCAAGTCAAGCCAAATTTCAATGAGAGAACCCATGAACCCTCAACTACCCAGGTTGAGTTTTGTACCCAGTCATTCATTTTCTCCCAAGAGTTGGTTGAGGTAGTTAATGCCTTGGAGAATGGGAGGTATGGTTGTCCAAATTCGGGTATGAGTAAGCCACCCTTCATGGAAAATCGTGTTTTTCTTCTTGGGCAAGAAAAGAACAATGAATTTCTCCCCAAGCCATTACTCATCAACCAGTTTGGCTCTCTCACGACTTGGGAGTTGGCTGGGTGTTTTTCTCCATCGAAATGTTGTGTTTTCCTTCATCCTCAACTGGGAGAAGGGCGTTTTTTTGTTATATACCAATGGAGAAGAAGGGGAATTGAATTAGGGTTCCATTGAGACCGTTTTGGCTGTTGAATGCTTAGTTAGTTGGGGGAGAAATCGTTTTCCTCCCTGTGATTGCTTTTCTTCATCCCACAATCCATTTTTGGCTGGAAACGATTTGGGAAAAAAACCATGGCCATATTGTTGTAAATCCCATAGTTAAAAATGTGTATCCATGCCCAATGATTGTGCTTTCCTTGTGAGAAAAGAGTATGTTGGGGTGTGGGTTTGGGTATCTATTTCTTTGGTTGTGCATGAGCTTGAATGTCCCGTTTTCCTTGTGAGAATCATTCCCAGCTCGGGGGTGGAAGTTGTTTTGAGAGAATTGATTAACACAAATGGCCTATGGTTGGGTGGAACATTGCAGCGACATAGCTAGTTGCTTGGGACCATTTCACCATAAAGATAAGTACTCTCTATGTGTATTTACTTCTGCAATGTTATAATTTGATGATTGTATTGATATGTTGTATGCATATGAAATGTGTGTGGATGATTTGTTTATTTCCATTATGCATGTTTATTGAATTGCATCTGCACACATTGGTTCTAATTCGTATGAATCTAATGAATTTGGATGAGTTTATGTAAACACCCCTGAATTAGGAATCATGTTCCCTTCCTTGAATTGGGTCCAAGGGGAGGGGACGTGACACTTCTTGAATTCTCATTTGTCCTTTGTTGAATGAGGTTATATTCTACTTCTTCTTTTAGAGAGGCAATTTCCATTTCTAATATTTTAGCTTATTCTTCCTTTTCCTTTAGTTGATTCTTTTGTTCGATGATGTGTGCCATATCTCTTCTTGAATTTTTTTGTACCATATGTTTCATTGTTTGGTTCTCTCTCTTGAACATTGAGAGTTATTCTTGTACACTCCTTTATTTGTTTCAGGGCTTTCTCCATTTTTAGCAACCTTGCTTTTCCTTTGATGAGTAGTTCTCAAAGTTTATTCAATTTGTTGTGCTTCTTCCATTTGAGTTTATATAGGTAGTATCAGTTTCACCATTGGCTTCATAATGTTCTTCTTTAATTTCTATTGCTTCTACAATTTCAAAATCTTCCTTGCTTTTACAGTTTCCAATGTAACTATCTTCTTGTGCCATGAGGAGAGATTTATCACTTTCATCATATGAGATACAAAATTTACTTTCATAAGGACACTTGGAAGAAAAATGACTTACTCTATCACAAATGAAACACTTACTAAGTACCCTTTCAGAGTTTGTTTCATCTCCATCAGCAGGATCTTCATTTGGCCTATGCAAACTTCCGTTTGTCTTCCTTGAGGCTACTTATTATTTTGATGGATCTTTCTTTTCATTATATTCATATTCTTGATCAACATGCTTTGCTTCCATATCCATGAGGAGTGACTCTTCTAAGTAGGCATTTTGTAGCTTGTCCCAAAGTTTTGTGTTTGATGTACATTGTCCCACTTTGTTCTTCTCAGAATCTGATAGTCCATCCAAGATGGAATTCATTGCCATTGCATTGATATTCTTAACTCCTCCTTATCTATAGTTTTTGGTGGTATTTTTGAAGCGGTGTAACCATTCTCAACTGCACCCCAAATGTCGAACCCAAGGGCTTGCATGGATTCCTTCATTCTTATGCTCCATATTAGATAATTTTTCCCATTGAACAAAGAGGCTATGTCCATTCTGTAACCAAATTCCTCACAAGACATATCTGCTTGCGATCTTCCTTCTAGTGTTTAAGCTGTTATGAAGTAACCTACTCTGATACCAATTATAACGCAAATGACAACATATACTATCCATCGCCATACCCTCACCCTACTCCCCACAATATATCTATTTGTAAAATTGCAATTCATCAAAGTGTGGGGACATTGCCAACTTATTGATCTTGTTTAAAAATTATCCCTATAAAGTTATTGTTAACTTTTGAAAGGTGGTGTGTGATAGCAAGATGAAAGTGAAATTTATTTATAAAACATGAAGAGATATACTTATTGTATATTTACTCCATGTGGTACTCTCATTTTTGTTTTAAACATTAGTGATTTGGCCATCCCACATGGCATTCTTATTCGATTTTGTAATCATTAATGATTTGACCATCCTAAGCATTAATTGTTGAATTTTAATTAAGTGCTTTACAAGAACATGGATATCAACCAATAATGATTGTCTTCACTCCCAATTTGATAATTGAATTGTGAAATATGATAAGTTTAACCATCTTTGAAAATATACATATTATAAGTTACTTTATCTAAATAAATAATTTTTGTTATTCAATTTTTAATCTTATCTCTTTAAAAATATATTAAATTTGAAAAAGCTAATATCTATATTGCATATAACTATTTTTACAATAGTGTAGTTTATTTCAATTTATTATTAGTAAAACATAACTTATAGAAAAGTTATCAAGTTCACGTGTATAATTCAAACTTTTAGCAAAGTTCTCAAATATATAATTCAAAAAAAAATTGTGTAAGCAAAAACTATAAAAAAGTATTAATAATAACATTAGGAAAGTATATTTAGAACTTTAACATTGAATAAAATAAATGTATAAAATATATACATGTGCATTTTGAATAGTAAAGTCATTTATACTAAAATACTATAATCCACTAAAAAATAACTAAGTTTTCTAATACTATATACAAATCTAAAGGAGTAACCTTGGAAATATTATCAAAATAAAAACAAATAATATCATGGCAAACATATAGAATTACTAGAGATAAAACTAGGAATTCAAAAGAAAAAAATCAAAATGAGATTCAATATTTAGATCTACCAACATTGCTAAGTCTTAGAGTGTGTATGCCAAAGTGACTAAAAATTGGTGTTTCTCTTAGATGGTGATTGAGTATATGATAGAGTAGTCCAAACATGTAGTGTTACAATGCACAATGGGAGGTAGGGTGCATGGAGACCTACTAGATAGGAAAAAATAAGCTAAAACCTTAGAGGTGTCCAAATTCTTGGTGGTGAATATGAAGTGAGTATAGGAAGAATGTCAAGATGATCTATAATTCCAATAACTCAACATTCCCTATCCATGTTGTTTCCTTTTAACCAGTTCATAAAATATTAATAATTCAATTTTAATTGATATTTAAACTTATATTTCATATGCATGCGAATTATGATTCACATAATTCATATATACCTATAAAAAAAAACTAACATGAATGTATTGAGGTTGCTACTTTAATTTCTTGTGCAAGCATATTAATTTTAGACTTGAAGTTCGTGATCTCACTTACACATATAATTTTTTTTCAATTTGAATTGAATAAATTTTACACTATATTAATAGTTTCTCAATTTCAAAACAACATATTGGAAATGGTGTAGGGAAATTGCCACCATGTAGATCTTGTTTAATATATATTAAATATGATTTCATGTTACGAGGAGAAAGTCATAAAGGAATGAAAAAGTTGTGTGTGTGTGTGTGTGTATAGCTCACATTGTACACCTATAAAGAGTGCATTTGATATTTGGTAAGATTGTTGTTTATGCAAGTGTATTTTTTCTTTCTTAAAAATTATGTTTTATGTATGACTTATACATAAGGAATTGATTAATGAAATTCAATTAAATTCCAATAATTTGATGGACAAATGTAGGATGTTTTTTTTTCAAAAGATGGGCAAATGTTCGATGTTATGTGATGCATTTTTCTATCATAAAAATATTTATAAATTTAGTTGGGTTTCTCTTCTGTAATTCTAAATTCTCCTTTTTTTGCATGTCACAGGATCTATTATTTGTATTTTGGGGTCAAATTACACCCACAATTGGGAAATTGAAGTTGAAAATGGTGGGAACCTAATTGCACCATCATGATAATCAAGGGAGGTGGGTTGAGGAATGCTACAAAATGGTAATAGAGCGTAATTCCAATGTTGAGTCATTTAGGTATGTTCATGATCTAAATTGGGTTTCATTATAAGAGGTTTGAAGTTTGAATCTCATGTTGTAAGGAAAACCTACAACATTGTAACAAGGTTTGCGTTCCAATTTACATGGAGTGTATAAACATGTAGCTTTCCGATGGGGTTTGAAATCCTAAATATAATGTATGGAAGTGGTAGTATGTGCCTCTAACTAATTGATAGGAAAACCTACACTATCAGTTTCATGTTTTGAAGTTTGAATCTCATGGTGTCGAGAAAACCTACAACCCTGTAACAAGGTTTGGGTTTCAATTCCATAGAGTGTGAAAACATGTGGCTTTCAAATGGGGTTCAAAATCCTAAATGTAATGTATGGAAGTGGTAATGTGTGATTGTCACTAATTGATAGGTAAGATAATGTATTGTGGTAAAATGAAATTAGGTAGAATAGAGGAGTTTTAAACATTTGGCATAGCACCCATACTTGTTAATTAACAAAATGACCTTCAAGTTGTAAGAATAATATGATCTCCGTTTTACTTATAAGAAAAGAATAGAGACAACAAATATGTAATTCCTAATGGGAAAATTTGTGTGAGAATTCATAAAATTGTCATCTCAAGAATACTATTCATGGAAGGAAGATCAAAGTGGAGAAAAAGTGACCCAAAATGATAAACCTAAAAAAATTATGCGAGACAAGGTGTAATCTCCTGAACATTTTACAAAATATATTCTTAGTAAATGTTTCTAGATTTCATTTGGGTGATCAAAATCTAAAACACTATCATCACCTAATGTAAACTTTCTTCTATGCATTTCTTGATTTTCCTCCTTTATGGAAAAAGTTCATCTCAAACTTTAAATTGCACCATAAAAATATAGAAAACTAAGTTTGTAGCTTTTAGAGGGTGCAATAACTAGCTTGAGAATTAGATTCAGGAAAATATATAGTCATTAGAAAGATGTTCTATAAAGAAAGATAGATGAAGTTATATATTTGTTGTAATTGGTGCTTATCTTTTAGAAGAGCTACCTATACATAGTCTATAGAAAAACTAATTTTGAAAAAAACTTGATAAAGGTAGATGACCTCTAAGATTAAATTTCCACTTGGAAAAATGTTTCAATTATAAACATATGAATATATAATGTGAAAAAATAGAATTTAGTGATGAAAGATAATGATAGACTACTCCTGCCTTGGACATTTTTCCATAATATCCACTTGGAAAATGTGGAGAAGCTATTATTACTTTTAAATCATTTAGAGTCAATGACATATCATAATAGTATCAAAACCTTTCTTAACGAACATGTTTAATGCTAACTTGAGAGATGACTATAATTTTATTTTTAGAATTAGAATTTGAGGTTGAATAGGTTCATGGAAAATGAAGCAATGTTATTGGTGTACTTATAAGAATAATAGACACAATGCATATGTATATACAATTAATATATACAGACGTGATGTTTATAGAGGAGTGTTATATCCCTTGTATCAAATGAAAATTACTTCTAGGTGAGAGTAGGATTGCAACAAGAAAATTACAATAAATTTATTGAAGATATTGGCTAGTATGAAGAAGACATTGTCATATAAAAAACTTGAATTTGTTTTCATAATTCACTCATGAGTTGAGGACTACTTTAAAAAAAATAAACAATATGCAACATTTTAGTCATCTACTAGAAGAGAAATTTAGTAGTGAGAGAAATAATCATGTCTGGACAAGAATGGTAGTGAGAGAAATAGGCACATAGTTGTACTCATAGTTAGATGGACAAATAGTAAAAGTAAGCCAAATGAGTGAGGAGATACTACCCATGTAGATGATGGGAAAATATTTAAATGGGGAAAATATTTGTGCTTAAAAAAAGTTGTAAATAGTAATGAGAATTATGATTTCATGAAGAAAAAATGGTGAGAATTAAATAGGATATGAAACCATATCAAAATAATAAGAAATTAATATTATTGAAAAATTGATAAAAATTTGGATATTATAAATAAATAACAATTTACATATTAAAATAAGGGCCTTGTTTTCTTACTTAATTTCTATTTTAGAATCTATTTATTAATAAAAATATTTTCATACTTAATTTTTTTTTTAGAATTTATATTAATGTTATTATAAACAAAAACTGTAATGGAATATGTAAGTATTATATTTATATTTAATAAAATATTTATAGTTTTTATTATTTAATTTCTATTTTTGAAATATATTTATTAGAATAAATAGATTTTTGACTTTATCATAATTAGAAAGTATATTTTTATAATATATTTATTAAAATAAAAAAGTTTTTCATATTTCTATTTTTAGAATATATGTATGTTATGATAACTAGAAAGTATATTTTTAAAATATATTTATTAAATTAAAGAGGTTTTCTTATTTCCTTTTTAAAAATATCTATATGTTATGTAAAGAAATTTTCTCACTTAAGATTTATTTTTGAACTAAATACCTATCATAAAAGAAAGTGTAGTCACATATATAAGCATTATATTTTTACTTGAATGATATATCTATAGTTTGTGATTGTATATTAGTGGAAACATTTACACAAATCAAATAAACATAGAATTAGAAACACTTTCCATGCATTGGGAATTGGAAGACTGATTTGTTTCTGCTATCTCTTAATATTTTGGTAGCATTGCTTATATTTATTTGGTTTGGCAAATGTGTTTACGTGTAAGTAAGGAATATATATAAATATAAATAAATAAGGAATAGATATATTAGAATAAACACTTAATAAATAGGAATCAACTTAATTGTTAAACACAATCATTCAGACAAAAACCGCAATTTGAATAATTGTTCTGAACTCATTTCTCTCATCTAAAATATTACACGAATCCCTGTATTTGTTTTGACTTATCAAAACTATCCATTAAGATTCCACCTAGAGCGAAGCGAACGTCTCCATTCGTTTAATTACATGGTGTCTATGACTTGTGAGGGAATCGTGGAATATTACGGATTCAAATCACGGAATAGAATGAAGCGAACCATTGAAGCTCCAGAGAATGACCAGAACTTTTCATATAAACAGTGGAAATATCAGGCATATACTCGGTTATTTCACTGCCCGAGGGACTCCAGATTATGCAAAAAAAATTCATTAAATGTTAGTAAAGTTGGTTGAGTCTTTTGTCTTGTTTATGAATTGAACTACGAGTGTTGGAGAGATTTAGAGGTAATTTGAGGTGTTTTATTTTTATGGTTTCAGTGTCCCAGCTTGAGTGGTGGTTGTCTTATTGAAAAATTGAGAATGAATACTCTCTAAGTGGTTGTCTTATTGAAAGCTTGAGAAGGAATACTGTCTAACGATGTATTGTTTGTCTTGTAATCCTTGGTTGTTATAATTTATAGTCTCTGTAATACTTCTAGGTTTAAGTCACTAAAAATAAAGAAAATATAGTCACTTAGTTAAGCATATTCTCGCTGCTATATAGTAAACGCCAAATATTTAATATTTATTTTTGGCAAGCTGGTGGGGAGGGTTACGATGTCAAAATTAACCTTCGTAAGTGAAAGATGTGAACAGACTCATTTTGGATCATAATAGATTTATGCGTAGTCATCCCGCCCTTTAGTTCGTGACCTTATGGTTCACTACACGATATTTTTTTAAAATTGGCACTCCGAGCGCTATAAATATTTTTTAAATAACCTGAAAATTGGCGATGACGCTGCTCCCACCATTATAAATATGCAATGGTTTGCTGATATCCGTTATAAATATGCAAAGGTGTGCTCATATCTATATATGAGATAGATCGCTGTTACTAAAGAATTGGCATTACCGACCGCCATTTTGGGTTTAGATATATTTTACTCTTCTGGTCTTGTGAGGATTTTGCTGCATTTCTAGAGCGGATTGCATATATTACTGCTCAAATATTCACATCATGCCTGATATAAACTGAATATACATTTACACAGTAGACAATTACATCCCAAACGAGAAGAAGCCATGGTATTCCCTAAAGGAATCATCGGTATCTTTAAAGTGCCATGAAAATTTTAAAGGAATCATGAAAGATCAGAAACCATTTTAAGAACATCCTTTTATTAAATGTGATAATTTGCTGCCTGTTTGCGTCTGTCATTAACGCGCTTCAGGTCAGAACGCATTCTTTATTCTTCGCAACACTTATGATGGCGGGTCTCTCCAACCCCAACAGTTTTCATAAAAAAAAACTTATGATGATGGGTCTCTCCAACACCAACATCTCTGTCGGTATTCTGGAGGTAAGCTTTACAAACCAAAATCGTCATCCATGACAGCATGATCCGTACTGTTAACAAGCCATAAACAGTCCACAACAACACGGCAAGGTCGCTGCCCGTAGAGGAGAAATACGTTCAGCCTCTCCTCCTCTTCCTCGCAACAACCCCAAAAGTTTTGTAATTTCTTGTCCACAAGCTTCTAACTGCTAAAAAACCCAATTTGGAATCAAATTCTTTCCAGTCCTACCCATTCCAGTTAGTGTCGCTGCAAATTGACAGATTTTTATCTATTAGATGGAACACTACTTTCTTCGAACTCATTATACAAGGACAGTCGCTCTCGAACTCATTATACTGCAAGGACAGCCGCTCTAATGGGAGCTTTGGAGTTAGGCCATTGAGGGTTTATATAAACAAAAGGATCACATGGCTCCATGGTACTCATGAAAATGGTATTTTCAAATAAACCAAAAACATGACATGGTCATGCACTTTGGACGGAAAAGTAGCACGACTTGACAATCATGCGCTTGCGATGGGTGATTCTTCCCCGCTAGCATGACTTGACAATCATGCGCTTGCGATGTGTGATTCTTCCCCGCATTAGTATAAAAATACATAACATTGACAGCGGAAGTACTAAAATCAGGCGTTCAGCATGGAACAAAAAACTCTACGGTCATCATGATTAAGGTATGGTTTACCCATCAAAACAAAATATGAGGTGACAATCATTCATTTGGTGTGAGTGAGCGATCTCCAGGATACGCTATTTGAATTAAGGATTGGTTTTGAATTATCATTACCTTTTGTATTTAAAATTAACCTATCATAAGCAACTCAATAAAAAACATAACAATAACATGATCTGGCCAACGTTTCCAAATATTGTACCTTTCAATGAGCCGCCCATATCAACAAAGTGTGGCGATTGTGGTAGTACATCCAAAACTGTGAGCCGCCCATATCAACAAGAGTGGGGGATGTTGGTAGTACAGCCAAAACTGTCCGCATCTTGATGATTTTGTCGCACTATAAGTTCGAACTTGCGCTCCGAGACTACGAGATGTAAAAGACTGAGAGAAGCTATAATTGATGTGAGTCAAAGTAATTGTAATTGATGTGAGTCAAAGTAATTGAGAAAGCTGAACAGGAGTTCAATTTTAAAAAATCGAGTATAATTGATGTGAGTAAAAGTAATTGAGAAAGCTGACACAATTTTAAAAAATCGAGTACTTCAGTTTTATGTACTGGCCAGTACATTAAAAGTATCATAAGCAACTGGAATCTTTTTGGAATATTTCTAATTTGTTATATCAAAAGTAGTTATAATTTTTTAATATCTATTTTAAAACTTTACTACCCGGTTATGTTTAATATATATATATATTTAAGATTTTAATAGCCATTTAAGATAAATACATTTATAATCAAATTTTAAATAATAAAAAACCGTATTTAATTTAATAATCATTTAACATTAACTTTTAATTAACACAAACTGAAAATATATTTTGGTATATATACCTTTTTAATTATTAAGAAATTTAAAAGTTCATAATTTTTCCCAATAGTATAAAATGATACATAAAAATATTTAAATTAAATTTAAAATTTAATCACTAATTACAGTATTAAATTGTAAATTAATCTTCAAAATAGTTATTATAATCTTACATGAACTATTATTTAATAATAATTCATATGTGTGGCTACAATATTAAGGTTTAGTCAATCTTAATGAAAAGTTTCTATTTGTATGATTGTAGGGCATGAGAAGGTAAAACAAAAACATGAAAGGATGTCACTGTAATATTATTTTGGATTGTAAGAGTTGAACTAATTGCATATTTTTTTTATTAAATATTTGAATTTATTAAAAGTTGAGGATTTAAGTTTAATATAAAAGTTAAATTATTGTGTTTAAGGATTTAAAGTTATGGGTTAAAGATTAATGTTTATCACTATTTACATAGGTTAAGCATTATTAATTATGGGTTGAGGTTATGAGATGGATTTTACGTTAAGATTTAAGGGTTGAAATTTTGATGCTTTTGCAGCCAATTTGAATGGTGTCAAGATGGCCAAGCTTACTATTCAATTGATGAAAGACTTATGAAAATTCACTCTATTAGCCTTATGACTACATAATGCAGTGCATCACTTTTTGCTCATGCACAATCATTTTGCACATAACTAGTGTGATAAGAAAAGATAAAAGACTAGAACTTGTTGGACATATTACTCATGCACTTTTTTGAGTTGTTCAAGGAGCCATATAGGATGCTTATTAGATGTGCAATCACGTGCTACTTGTAGTGGGATGTTTTTCTTCCAATCATGAGGTGCTACAGAAGAATTCATTGTCGCAAAAAAGGGTGGAAATCAGGCACATCTGAAATCATCTTTACATACATCTAACGTGATACAAGTTACTAAGCTACATACCATGATACAAGTCATTGATATATACATGGTTATACATACATTTTCTGAAATGAAGTTTCCTTTGACTATTAGTAGGACAAAATATATGTCAAGGAAGAATGTTTCAATTCTAATGATATGAGATATAATATGAAAAAATAGCATTTGGTGACCATGTGACCGAATGACCATGATAATCCACTCATGTTTTGAATATTTTTTACATATTAATGTAGTGTCCCCGACCCAAAATAAGGCCAAAGGCACTAGAGACTTAGGAGAAAAGCTAAACTAAGTATTACACATGTGAATATAGAGTCCTACGGTTAGGTCATTAGGTCATTCAATGTGAACTTAGCCTTGTGAAAATTAAACATGACAATTCCCAATGTACATACTTAATAGACATAATGATAATGCATTTTGTAAAATGAATGCATGGTATTTAGAATCTTCCATATGATGTAATTAACTCAAGTAATTGACAGCAAGTATTATTTTGTAAAACTAGAAAGAACTTGAGTAGTAAATATTGTAGTTAACATTTGCACACATAACAATTATCTTTTGTATCAGGGTTACTCTTAAAGTTCTGTGATGTGTGTGTTGATAGAAATGGTTAAGCAAAAAATAAAAATAACATTCATTCATAGCCACATCCACACAACCAAATCAAGGAAAGGAACATGCTTCCAACTATAGCCTTAGGAATCAATCTCGTGGCTATCCCATACAACCAACTTTCACTGGTATAACTTAGATTAAATGGTTTCCTTCCCTCCAACCAGCAATCACCATTACATATTAGATTTACCATAGCATAACCAGATCTACAACAACATAATCATATCTACAACATTACAATTAGATTTTCAATAAGGGTTCTCCCATTCAGAAGACAAGGTGCATTCCCTTTAGTGTCAGAAACATTGCCCACTAAAATAGTCATAACTTTGTCATCCAAAAAGATTTTCCAATAAAAAAAAGTGTTTCTTATTGGAATCGTCGGTCCAGACACAGTGGAACATGTTACATAACATATAAATGAACAAAAAATGGTGAACCAAAACCTATTCTTCCACCCCTCTCATCATCATGAGAGTTACATTCGTAAGCCATGAAGGAGGGGAGAAATAATAGAAAATAGAGGAGTTCCAATACGAAGTATCAAGAAACATCCAACCTGCATATAAATCTCGACACATCATCCATAAACAATTCTAGAATTCATTACATTCTCCATGGAACATAAACTTAATAAAATAACATAAACGCATATACGAGGGCTAGTGCAAGCTAATGCTAGCCACTCATGACGCATTAGTCGCAATGGACTTTTGGAAAAATAGAAATCTGAACGTCAAAAAGCAATATTAGAGCTACCTATGCAAATTTTAGGAATATGGCATAATAATATGAAATGTAGACAATCAGATTACCTTCCGGAATATATAACTTTTATTTATGGAAATTAAGTATAAATCCCAAAAAATGGGGTTCTCCTAAGGTTGGTATGTTATTTTTTTAAGAAAACATAATGAATATGTTTGCGTTGGGCCCCAGGTTTAGTATGCAAATGGTGGAATTTTGTGAAAAAAATTATATATACAGTCATAGATAACATGCCGTTCTAGTGCAACGCTATTTTTCCATATTTATTTATGTTAATTTTAATTTTGTTTTTAATAAAGGAAGTCAGTCGAGCCCTAAAATGACTAGATTGAGCATTGGGCCCCGACATCATGGTCTTAACATAATCAATGATCTTTGTTTTTTTATAGGATGTAGGTCTTTGTGTGTACTTGTGTGGGTTTTTTTTGTTTTCAAAATAGGTGAGCCAATCAAAAGTTATAGATGAAAGAAATAACCTACTTTTTGTGTAAGATTGATGTTAGTGCAATTAAAATTAATTAAAAAATAGAAACAAATAATAGATTTAATAAAAAATTACGTATTCGGAATATGCACACAGAGTTCTACAAGTGTGTGAAATTTTATTAGCAGTGGACAAGTGTAGCATACGCAGAATCATGCTCAAAATAGAAGAAGTTATAGAATAAGATGTATTTTGTTATAACATAGTCGAAGCCACTTGGTTTGCCAACCCGAACCTAAAACCAAAGACGCCAAGTCATCCACCACGTTGGTGGGAAAGGAATTTCCCGCCAAAATTTAGAAATTTAAATGGCGTGTGCGCATTATTTTAAATACACGTGTACGCACTAAGTGCGTGTATGCATAAATAGCGTGTACGCACTAAACAATGCGTACGCGCTATTTAGTAAGATGGTGATGAGGAAGATGATGATGAGCAAAAGGGTGATGAGGAAGATGATGATGATCAATATGATGATGAGGAAGAAGGTGATGACAATGATGATGATGAAGATGAAGATGATGATGATAATGAAGATGATGGATGATGACAAGATGGTGATGATGACGATGATGATGAAGATGATGACGAAGATGATGATGATGATGATGATGATGATGATGATGATGATGATGATGGTAATGACGATGGAAATAATGATGATGAAGATGATGATGATGATGATGGAGATGTTGATGATGAAGAGGGAGATGACAATGATGATGAAGATGAGGACGATGACAATGATGATGAAGATGAGGACGATGATGATGAGGAGGAGGATGATGATGACGATGAAGATGATGATGATGATGATGATGATGATGATGATGATGACGAATATGATGATGATGAAGTCCATGAAGATGACGGTGATTACGATGAATATTATGGTGTATACCATGAAGATGATCATCTTCATCATCATCGTCATTATCATTGTTTTCATAATAATCACCATCATCTTCATGGTCTTCATCATCATCATCATCATCATCATCATCATCATCATCATCATCATCATCATCATCATCATCTTCATCATCATCATCATCATCATCATCATCATCATCACCATATTCATCATCATCATCGTCATCATCTTCATTGTCATCATCATCATCGTCATCATCATCTTCATAATCATCATCATCTTCATCACCCTCTTCTTCCTCATCATCACCCTCTTCCTCATCATCACCCTCTTCCTCATCATCATCTTCATCATCATCATCGTCATCACCATCATCTTCATAATCTTCATCATCATCATCATCATCATCATCATCATCGCCATCATCACCATCATCATCATCATCTTCATTATCATCATCATCATCATCTTCATCATCATCATCATCATCATCGTCATCGTCATCATCATCACCCTCTTCCTCATCATCATCATCATCATCATCATCATCATCATCATCATCATCGTCATCACCATCATCATCATCATCTTCATCATCATCATCATCGTCGTCATCACCATCTTCATCATCATCATCATCATTGCCGTCGTCATCACCACCACTATCATCATCATCTTCATCATCATCTTCATCATCATCATCATCATCATCATCGTCATCATCATCATCATCGTCATCGTCATCATCATCGTCATCCTCATCCTCCTCATCATCATGATATTCATCATCTTCATCACCATCATCTTCATCTTCATCATCATCACCCTCTTCCTCATCATCACCTTAATTATCATCATCTTCATCGTCTTCATCATCATAAGGAGCTTCTCTAATTTTGGATATAAGGAGCTTCTCTAATTTTGTTGAATCATTACTAGTGTGAGATGATGATGATGATGATGATGAAGATCGTGATGAAGATTATGATGATGATGATGACGTTGATATTGATGATGATGATGATGATGTTGAAGACGATGAAGATGATGGTGATGACGACGACAACAATGATGATGAAGATGATGATGGTGATGATGGTGATGATGATGATGATGATGATAAAGATGTTGATGAGGAAGAGGGAGATGACAATGACGAAAACGATGATGATGATGATGATGATGAAGAAGAAGAAAATGATGATGAAGATGACGATGAGGATGATGAATATGAAGGTGATGGTGATGAAGATGATGATGGTGATGATGACAACGACGATGATGATAATGATGATGATGATGATGATGAAGATGACGACGATGATGATGATGATGATGATGATGATGATGATGATGATGATGACGATGATGATGCTGATGATGGTGGTGATGACGACGACAATGATGATGATGAATATGGTGATGACAATGATGATGAAGATGATGATGATGGTGGTGATGGTGATGATGAAGATGATTATGATGATGTAGATGAGGACAATGATGATGATGAGGATTATGATGATGATTATGAATATGATGATGATGACATAATTTTTTTTAAGGCATGCGATGTAGCCTTATCATGGTATATGTATCCCTCTTCATTTGCTAGAGATACCCCACAATGGTTATGTGTGGTGGTTTGAAGAAGCAATCAACATCGTATCCTAAGAAGCTTCTTGAGTTGTAGGTTTTGTTCATGGTGCTTGAGCCCGAGAAGCTTCATTCAAGGCATGAAGAGCTTCTTGTTGTCCCTATACCTTGGTCAGACCTTGACACCCATTTTTGGTTCACAACTAGCCTAGTCATGGCACACAAAACACACTTTAAGTTGACTAATACCCTATAGATTTCATATGTGGTGGTCCAGGGAATCTTTCATGGTGTTTGTGCCTAAGAAGCAAGAGTTAGTGTTGGAGGCTCTAGTTTCCCTCCACTAGCCATGGTTAAGGAGCCAAGATAAATTATTGATTCCCAATACATCATAATGGCATCCATATTCAATTCATATGCAAAAGACTCCTTGTAGAGGGATAGTGTCTTGGCTTCTATGTGTTATTGACGATGCTTGAGGTCAAGAAGTTTCAATTAAGGCTCAAGTGGAATTCAATTGAGCTCATTATGCTTCAATAATATCTCAAGGAACATGTTTTCATTCTTTGGAGTTGTTCAAGGCCTTGCAACATATCCATGGCATTTCATGGTAGACTGAGGATGCATTCATTGCATTTGATCTTGAAAAAATATGTTTTGGGTCTAAGATTGTTATTTCCCTCCATAAACCATGGCCAAGGGCTTGAGGCTATTGTTTTTCTACCAAGACTAGGGTTAAGGTCCCAAGAACCATCCACAATGCATAAAGCATGTTATGGATAATCTATATTGGACAACTAATGGTGTCCATATGCCCAAGAAGAAAATATTATTGACAAAGGCTCTTGTTTAATACTCGTACATGATTCCCAAGACATTGTAATGACACTCGCATTCAACTTTGATTCCAAAGACACCTTATAGATGGTTCACATTGTGGATTTTAGATTTTTTTCATGGCACTTGAGGTTGAGAGGGTCATTTAGGGATTAAAGCCCTTGTTTCAATTTACAAAACCTACTCATGGCTCATGTATCCCACTGTTGTGACCACAAACCCCCCCCAAGGAAAATCTAGGGGGCCCTTACAATTGATTTTGAAAGTTGGACTTACGAGAGGGTTTTTTTTGTATTATTTCCTTACTCGGCCATGTTTGAGGCCCTATGGGCCGTCTTTGGTGTGAAAAACACTCATATCCAAATGATTTAGGGCCCAATTCCCAAATCATTTCAGCCCCATATCATAGCTCCTGAGTTATGAAACATTCATTTAGGTATCAATCCTCTTCTTCACCCTCTAAGCATGTTTACATTTCAAATCTTATGTGGCATTGCACCGGGCGCGATCCTTGCAGGTATGACATGGGATGCTACTACTACCCCTTAACCCCATGATATCTTTCTCTCTATATCTCCCATATCCCATATCCCATTTCTCTCTCTCTCTTTATCTATCTATCTCTCTCTACCACTCACTCTCCCTAAAGCACTACATCCCCTAACCCCTAAACCATTGAACCATTCAACCTATAATCCCACAACCCTAACTCCTAAACAACCTAACCCACAATCCTTAAAGTCCAAATACCTAAGACCTTACACCTTAAGTCCTTAACCCTTAAATCCCTAGAAGCCTTAACCCCCCTCTCTTTAGCCATTCATTTATCCACTTTTGAAGTATAGTCCAATGTATGCAATTTATTATCATTTTCCAATAATACATATGCAACATCATCTAGTATAAGTATCATGTACCACATTACAAATCACAAACCATTTCCAATTATGAAGAAACATCATCATAAATAAGGAATACTAACACCATAATAAACACTAAAGCATGGGTCATTATAACCTCATGAATCATAACGCATCAAATGTCAAGATGCAATATTTTTTAAGTATTGAACATTTGGCATTAAATGGTGTAAACATTGGTCAATTAATGGTGTAAACGTTATGCATGAGAGCGTGCGTTTGCATGTGTTTTAGAACATACACATTGATGGCATGTATGCTCTACAAACATGCGTGCACTCATGTAAACAAGCGTGCACGCGTCTGCTTCTAGTTAAAAAAAACATAGTTTTATGTTCCTGGGAATGCTACCAAAAAACATGGGATTTTCAGTCTTTCGCGGGTTCAAGCTCTTCCAAATTGCTTATTGGATCACATTCATTGATCTTTTGGACACTCATTGATCTATTGGGCACAAAATCACTCTTGGAATCTAATGAACATCTTCAATGGTATTGGAATCTAGTGGATACATTCAAGCTACCAGTTTCCATTGCAAGTGGAGATCATTTCTATAGGTATGGTGAATTGTAAATAACTATTTTCATTCACAATATTTGAGATTCTCCCATGCCTTTGTGTTTTATCATATGCCTACAACAATATCCATGCATAGGAAACAATGAATTTGACAAGAAGAATTCCCAAGTTCACATCTAAAAAAAACTCATATTCACTAGACAAGATGAAGTATGCAATGTAAGCCAATAATTATTTCCATGAATATATTTTGATTTCACACAAGGATGGCATGGATTAGGTTCTCTCTTGAGACTCTTCAATTTGAATAAAATCCTCAGAATCAATCATGGGAGAGGGTCATATTGAATAGTTCATGACATCTTTTCCATGCTCTCCTCTTCATTCTACGTTTATCATAATGTTTCCTTAATATCGGCCTTTGAGCTTGACTACTTGTCTCTACCTCATTGAATTTTCCTTCCTTGGGGTAATTTGCAACCTCCTCGTTGTGTAATTAGTAAACTTATTCTCTTTATCTTATTTGATGTAGAAAAACTATCAAATTATTCCCATGACATCCTTAGGCATCTCTGTTGTAGGGTGTTATTACCAAATTTTTTATGAATTCATGGCTAGGAAAGACACTAGTTTCTCCATTCTGACCAACCATCATCTATATTGATCAGAATTGTAAGGGATAATTATGTTTATATGATGACTTAGATGGGAAATCAATTTAGAGTGATAACCAAGCACCATGTTGTGTCTGGCCTCATAGGTATTGCAGCTTATTACGTGTAATGTCATCTCATCCTAGGGTGTTGGAAAGGAAGAATATTTCAGTCCTCTTCTTGTGACTTACACTAATTTTTTTAACACAAAGGAGATAGTGCTATTCCTATAACTGTAATACCTGCAAACACATGAATACTCTATTGTACACTTGAGTTCTCAACTCAGTCTAGACACTTGAGTTCATGACTTGGATTAGACGTGCTTGAATTCTCAACTCGGAAAACAATTTGATTTGATTTTGCATGGGAGACTCGATTTAGATAACTTGATAACTCAAACTTCACGTGAATTCAACTTTTCATGGATTACATAACTCGGTGCTAGATCATTTCAATATACATAATTTGTTATACATGATAAGGAAGGTAGTTTGTCTTTATGTCTCTTTGATAGTTTGTTTCTTTGATAATTATGAAACCCCTAGGATACCATATTATTTCCATCTGAACCCTATCCTAGGCTAATTTACCTATTCTTAGCATACTACACCCTAACCCCTTGCCTCAGATACGTGGTCTAACACAAATAAACCAACATAGTTTGTAGTTGTATGTGTTAATTTGTAAAGTGGTAAGTTATGTTGGAATGTGTCAAGTGTATTGTATAATGGAACTAATATCTTATTTGTTGTTTCGTTTGTAGCAATAGACCTCATAGTTTTGTTAAAGAGACTTTGGAGATGGGAAACTCACGTAATAGAGCAAAAAAATCTAGAAGGAATTTACCCATTGAAAAGGTCAATGATGTAAGAGAAAGGGCCAGGTTGGCAATGGAAAGAGTGAGACATGATCCTACCACTGATCCTACCACTGATCCTAACATTGTTGTTGACATGACAACCTCTTGTTCATAACCACATGTAAAGCGGTTGCATCCAATGGACCCAACTCAAATTCCAACATCAACACAATCTCCAACCAACAATCCATCAACGAGTCAAGCTGAAGTTCCTCACGACACAGGAATATTGGGATATGCTGCATGTGTAGAGATGGGCATACAAGAAGTGCTTAATTTTCAATCTCCCCAAGAAGACCAGTGCCATGTCGAGAACACTCCCATTATGGCCCAATGTGTGAATGAAGCACCACAACAAACAAGCTCTAGTATACATGTCTCATGTCCACCTTCCCTACCTCAACTATCCAGTGCAAGAAGAAGAACTCCTAGACGTATTCATGTGGATGAAAGTGCTCTATCAAGCCTTGAAGGTAAGTTGCCAAAATGCACTATCGAATGGCAATGCAACAAAATTGTCAAGGAATATTTTGAATCCATAGTTGATGCAAGTAAATGTCAATTATTTCTATGTTTGTTAAAGTCACATTGTTTAGCTGTTGTTAGGAGAATTTTGGGCATAAAGATGGTTAAAAGTTTAGAGGCTAGTAGTCTTATTGTTAGAAATATCCAATCTGCATTTAATGCGATTGGGAAGACGTCTCATACAAAAGATCTCTATGCGACTCATCATGTGTTAGTGGAATTAGTTGTAAGCAAGTCCACAAGGCAATGTCACCTGCTATCACACACTTCTCACATACTTAAATTAAATAGAAAAACTATTAAAAAGTACTCTATTATAAGAGAAAATATTGACACTTCAGGTGGAAACGATTGTTGGGATTTTGTTGGTAGGTTTCCTCATGGAGATAGGAAGATAATTGATATTGTTAAGGAGTTAGTACAGAATTTTTGGCATGATCACACCAGACCTTCATCAAACCAAAGAGATGTGCAAAAGCTGAGAAAAGGTTCTATTGTACGTGAACCCCATGTTAAACACTTTCTTGACACCACACACTATCACACACTTCTCACATACTTAAATTAAATAGAAAAACTATTAAAAAGTACTCTATTATAAGAGAAAATATTGACACTCCGAGTGGAAACGATTGTTGGGATTTTGTTGGTAGGTTTCCTCATGGAGATAGGAAGCTAATTGATATTGTTAAGGAGTTAGTACAAAATTTTTGGCATGATCATACCAGACCTTCATCAAACCAAAGAGACGTGCAAAAGCTGAGAAAAGGTTCTATTGTACGTGAACCCCATGTTAAACACTTCCTTAACACCACATAGACTAAACTCTATGAGAGATTCAGGAATGAGCACACACAATTGAACCTGGGCCAAAGGTCCTTTGAGAAATGAAAAACATGGTACGTTTGTATATGCATTGATCGGAACACCTTTTGTCGTAGATACCACATAGAATATGAATATTATTATGACACGTATAAACATATATTTTGTGATTTGCATACTAACATTGTGCAGGGATGCAATGAATCAATATTACCACCAAATGCATCAAGAGACTTTATCCACAATATCATGTGTCCAAGGGCCGAAGGAAAAAAATATTATGAAAAATCGTGTCTATATGGGACATGTTCTAGGTGCAATGGGTTTTCTCTTTTGAACCATTGCATTCATGAAAGAGAGGAGCATGAATTTGGCAGGATGGGCGTGGAGATGCAAAGCTTCAAGTATGTAACCTATCAATTAGACAATGCGAGGGAAAGTAAAAATATTGCATTAGTGAAGTCACAGGTACAAATGAATATTGCATATTTTTCATTTTACACGTTCAATTTATGACATATACGTTTTTCCAAAGGCCACATTGTAAAATTTCCCTTGTTTTCATGGAAACAGGAACGTGTATGTGACTTCTTGACGGAGTTCTACAAGAAAACATAGAAGTATGTTCAACATGTGCATGTAGCGCAATGGAAAGATGAGCAGTACAGAAAATGCAGCAACACATTTCATGTTCGAACCATAGTGTCAATTGTGGATTTTGAAGAAAACTACACCCTTTAGCCACAAAATGAAATCTAGAGTCAATATTGCCATTCAGACCAAGTCAACATCATGGTACATATTACGTATAGGCATGGGCCATAGAGACAAACTTTTACATAAGTGATGATAGAATCCATGATTTGCATTATGTGCAACATTGTTTTTGAATTTTCTATGATCAGTTGAAGAAGAGAGATATATATATATGGATCAGCATTGGATATGGTCGGATGGTTGTGTGGGCTAGTTCAAAAATGCCCGAGTATTCCAATGGATGAATATTTTGCATAAGACTTATAATGTGCTGCATATCTGGAACTATTTTGAGACCGGGCATGACAAAGGTGAGCATGATGGGGTCGGTGCATGCATCAAGACCACACTACGAAGGGAAGAGATGAGGTTTAACACAAACCCTCATATCCGAAATGCAGAATCCATACAATGGTGCTCTACAACAATGTCAGACTGAGCAAGAGATCAACAAAAACCATCAGTGAGATGACATGTGGTAAGAAATTTTTGGCAAGTGGTTGACATAAATCGATTGCATTCCTATAGTTGCAGCACAATACAAGGAACACGTGGATTTAATTCAGTTCGAAGCTCAAACAACCCCTTATTTGAAATATGGATGCAAAAACTTGCTTGCTTTTGCAACCCTTGCAGCAGTGGCGAATGGGATTAATGTGACTGCATGGACTAGGTTGATGAATGGGATCGTGTGTCACTTGCAGCAGACCAACATGCATTTGTTGAAACAACCCAGTTAGAGGAGGGTTAGTCAGCGATTTCGACAGACTATGACCATATCTCAGATCTTGTACACCCATGACACATATACGCAGTTGTTTCCTCGAAAGACAATGAATGGGGCATGAATTATTGGTTGGCACGATGCATCCAATGTAAGCAAACCCTCTACGGATCATTAATCGACGATGAAGGAATTTAATTTCCTATTGGCTTGATGGTTGTTAAGGGGGAATATCTTACACTAGATGGGAAGTCAAGAAAGACTAGTGGGTATGTATTCATGGATTACAGACCAGGTTCAATGGTGTATCACTTCACAAACTTGATCATTGGCACAAACATCTATCTACAATGACAAGCAAGAGCTCAACCAAGGTACGCTACTACCTGCCTCATTCAGAGCACGAGAGATTGATGGAAACAATTAGCAACAGAGAGGATCCAGATGGATTTATTGGATAAGGTCAGTCAACTTTACATAAGAGATAGAATTGCATCAAAGAATGTTATGTTCTACATCGAGGTATGTGCAGTTTTATGTTATTTTGTTGGTACATGCATTTTTTGTTGATACATACATACATACATGTGTTATTTTTCATGTTTTAATGTAATACAAAAAACAAAGCTTGTTGTGCATTTTTCCAATATTTTATCAAACCCTAGTTGGAGGCCCTCTTTGTTTTTTGATTAAGCGACCCTCTTGGGGAGCAAAATCCTTGTTTGCTTATGTTTTATCAGGTCTACAAAAACCCCTTAGGACATCAGTAAAATCCTGCTAAGTCATCCTAAAACCATCCTCCGTCACACTACTTCTATCTCCCCTCACTTAGCTCCACCCATACACAATTTACAATCATCAAACATTAACAAAGATACTTCATAGTAACTTCTATCCTACCCATAAATCAATATTTTGAGGTGTACATGTGTGTCTACTTCTAATTCATGTACATGTGTGTCTTGCATTGGTGGACCAACTCTACAAAACCATGTGTCGAGCGACTGGGAGTGGCTTTCCCATGTTGGCCCTGCCCATGCCGACCCTTCTCGATTTTTTTTTTGCACCCTGGGCTCAAATTGACCTTGTAATATGTTGAAATATTGTAACTTCTAAGAATATTATATTTGTACTTTATTATTCCGGAGATGTTTCATTCCTCCGTGAAGACCTTATTGTATATCCGGAGATGTTTATTCCTCCGTCGGAATGTGGTAACTTGGGTTATTAGACTTCCCTAGTAGGGGTTGGCCCTGTATGTGTTATGTGGGTCAAAGGGTTATTAGACCACCCTAGAGGGGTCGGCCCAGTCAGTTGTAATGGGGTGTTTAACCTAGTGGTTAAGTTGGGGCCGACCTAGTTAATATAAAATACAAGTCGGAGTTGTGTATAAATAGAGGAGGCGTGTTCCTCATTTAACACACATTGCACTCACTTGTGAATAGCGCATAAGTGAGAGAGAGATCTGCTGTGGAGGAGAAGGAGCTCATGGGTGTGGATTGCATCTTTTTATTTGCTGGTCATCTATATTGAGGAAGCTTTGATAGGTTTTCTACCCCATGAGGGTTTCCCAGGATAAATCTATGTCTCTTGTGTTTATGTTGTGCTTGTTGTTCTTTCAGTGATCCTGTATATGCTATTGTTGTGAAATGGAATGAAATGATGATATTTTTTGTCTTAGCATATTAAATATTAACATGGTATCATAGCTAACCTGAAGGAAGGCAATGCAGGTCACGTTGTGACACTTGGCATAACTCTCTCTCAGAAAATACAATTGAGGTCAGTCCTTTGGGGTTGGAAAGATGACAGGTCGGGCTAATACAGATAGAAGTTTTAGACCCCGTGGATTCGTAATTTCAGAGATGCACCAGAAATAATCAGGTGCATATTTCTGCCAAAACAGAATTATTTTTTGAGCACCTTCATTCTTGAATTGTCACTACTGTGGAAAATTAGGGTTTCAAAGAAAGTTGGAAGTTTTGGAATCGGAGTCCACGGCTGAATGCTACTCAGAACAATCGAAATTTAGAGACCAAGATCAATTTTTTTGGTTGGTTAGAAGGGTGGGCTTGATCAAACCCTAGTTCAGGACCTTGATCGGAAAGGTGGAAAATTAGGGCTTCTGCAAAAGTTGGAATTTTTTAAGTCTGTGACCACGGCTGGAAGCTCCTCAGAAAAATAAGAGCTTAGAGCTTTGGATCGAATCTTTTGATTGGGCAGAAGGGTGGGCTTCATCAAACCCTTGTTCAGGATCCTGTGAAGAAGATCCAAAAGTTTCAAAGGCAATTTTGTGGGGTCAAGTTTTGGAGATTTCAAAATTGAAGTATGCTAGTTTGATTAGCTTAGCAAGGCACATCTTTCCATCCATTCAAAAGTGTGAAAGTTAAAGTTTGATTTTTTAGGGTTTCTCTGACAAACCCTAATCGAGCTCTAGATCCAGTTTCAGGGGGAGATGAGGCTAAGGCCTTACATAAGAAGACTACAAGAAATCTCGACAGGTATGACTTAAGGAGATACAGGTATGTTTTGAAATCTGATTCTTGATTAAGTTCATAATATGTTTGTCTTCATATTATTTAGGTTAGTACAATCTTGATTAATGTTAGAATTGTCTTATCACCCTAGTAAAATTATGAATGCATGTGAATGATAGAAGACTTTCATTGATTAAGGTTATATGATTGTACTGATGCACTGTGGTGTTGTATGAGGTTGATGTTGTCTGCTAACAAGATACAGGTACATCAAGAAAGACAAATCAAGTTCCATGACCATGATGACATGAAGACAAAGACTCATCCATAATCCTTGATCACATAGAAGTTCTACTTACGATGTATGTATGACTTTGTTCTACTATGATTAACCTATGAGATATGCAGGTTCTAGCTCAGGATCTCTAAATCATTGAAGAGAACAAAAGAAGATATTGTTTGGGTATGTTAAGACATGACCAAGCTTGATAATCTAGGTATGTTTTCCTATATCAAGTTACAATCTCACTTTGTTAGGATTTTAGGTAAGTATACCTGTGTATGAAATAATCATGACCACACATACTTAAGATTACTTATAATCATAATGTTGTGATAATATTAAGTTTATACTAATGAATGTATGATTATGTATGAGATCATGATGATGACACTGGTGCACACTTAAGCATGCATAGTGGTCAAGGATGGATAGAAGCTCATGACATGGAAGGGAAGTCAAGACCAAGAAAGATGCAACCTCACAAGACATAAAAAGATAAGTATTTGAATTACTGAATAGTCTATGATATTGCTCGTAATAGTTGTATGCATATTTGTATTCCTAGAATATATCATGCTAAGTGTAAGCATTCATATAGCATTGAACAATATACTACTAATATGCATATGATTGGTAAGTTGGACAAACATTCCATTGTTGATTGTCTAGAATGAAACCTCTTTGCTGACATGCTAAGAGCTATTCACACTCTCGATAGTATGTTCTAGTAGAGATGGAAGGCATCTAGATAGCCACTGTATGTATACAGGATATGGAAAAGTGTTGTGCCAAAGTATTGGTCATGATAGTTGCATAACTATGTAAATCATATTTGTATGCATAATAGGTTATCATGTCAACATGATTTGATGATTAGGAAGTATTACTAATCATGTACTTAATTTTGATTTGTAGGAAAGATCATGAAGAATGATGAACACCGAACAAGTGATGGATGTTCAACAAGAAGATTTACAAATCAAACATAATATAGAAGGCTCGTGGCTAGAAGATTCTCTTAGAAAGAGGAAGAGGATCATGATGAGATGTTTGCTCCAAGTGGCTAGATAAGACCATTATCTTAATGGTGTAATTGAAGAAGAAGTGAGAATCGAGAAAACTCCCAGGATTCAATTGAAGAAAGCTCTGTATGGGTACCCAGGATCGATAATCATTTGATGAGCTTAATGATCACCATGAGTGATGCGTAGTTCAACCCTTGCTACAAGGTTGAAGATGGTTTCCTTATACAGATGACATGGATGCAAGAAGGAACTCACCACAGAGTTTGAATGATCTCGAGGCTCATATCAGTAGACCCATCTGATGAGAGATGGCATAGATAGATATGCAGAAGATCATGCAATGTAGAGTGTGAATGATTTTCAGTCACAGAGGAAGAATTGATAGCTTTTTGACAAGCTTGGGCTTTACCAAGAGTAAAGCTAATCCTAACCTTTACCTTCAGGTTATGGACGATACTATGATTGTATATGGATGATCTCGTTCTGACAAGGAATGAGAAACAGATCATGGAAAGCAAGAAGAAGCTAGGTACAGAGTTCGAGATGGATGATATCGGATTGATGCATTACCTCCTAGGACTGGAAGCATGAAAAGGCTCAGAAGGAATCTTTCTCAACTAGTGAAAGTAAGCTGATAAATCTTGAAAAGATTTGATGTGTTGAAATGGCCACTCTCATGGATTCCAACTTGAAGCTGTTAACGGATGACTCATCAGAGTTAGTGGATGTAACTCTGTACATACAGAATATTGGGTCACTGATGTATCTGACGAACACTAGGCCAAATATATGCTTTGATGTGAACACCTTGAGTCAGTATCTAGTGGAACCTAGATGTGTTCACTTAATAGCTACGAAACATGTGATGAGGTAGCTAAAGGGTACGATAGACTTTGATCTATGTTATCTTGGAGATCATGACTTCAGATTGTATGACTACACAGATGCTGATTGGGCAGGAAGTGTATCAGATAGGAAGAGCACATCGGGCGGATGTTATTGTCTGGGGTCTGCCATGATCTCGTGGCTTAGCAAGAAGCAGTATAGTGTGGCTCTCAGTACAGCTGAAGTGGAATATATAGCTGCTTGCTCTGCTAGTTTTGAAGCGGTGTGGCTTTGGAAGTTGTTATCAGGATTGTTTGACTTAGAGCTGGACCCCACTGTGATCCTGTGTGACAACCAGAGTTGTATCAAGATGACAGAGAATCTAGTGTTCCATGATAAGTCAAAGCACATAGAGATCTGTTATTTCTATATATGGGATATGGTGCAGAAAGGAGCTATCAAGCTCAAGTATGTAGGCACTAATGAACAAGTTGTTGATGTGTTGACCAAACCTCTGTCTCAAGTAAAGGTTGAGTATTTCCGAGACAAGCTTGGTGTAGTTTAGAAGGACCCTCCTCGAAAAGGGGAGTGATATGGTCAATGATGATATTTGGATATTGGTATCGTTGAGGATACTTGTATCGATATCGTTGATGTGGATAATGTATTGATGTGGATACTGTATTGATGAGGATACTGTATTGATGTGGATACTGTATTGATGAGGATACTGTATTGATGTGGATACTTGTATCAATGATGAGGTTACCTGTTCCGACAATGAGGTCGATGATGAGGTTACCGGTTCGGACGATGAGGTCGATATATGGTCCTTAGACTTTGTCTAAGTGGATGAGGTGGGGATTGTATCATCCCCGTACTTCGATCCCAGAATTGATCCATAGACATATGTGTTCGAGAATGTGGTCCCTAGTGGACGAGAGGGGATTGTATCATCCCCGGACTTCAGTCCCAGAATTGATCCGTAGACATATGTCTCTGAGAATGTGGTCCCTAGTGGATGAGAGGGGATTGTATCATCCTCGGACTTCGATCCCAGAATTGATCCGTAGACATATGTCTCTGAGACTGTGGTCCCTAGTGGATGAGAGGGGATTGTATCATCCCTGGAATTCGGTTCCCTGAATTGATCCGTAGACACATGTCTCTGAGAAAGAAGTCCCTAATGGATGTGATAGGACTGCATCATCCCTAAACGTTTAGTTCAAAATGTACGTGATAGGACTACATCATCCCTGAACATTTAGTTCAAAATGTACATGATAGGACTGCATCGTCCCTGAGCGTTTGGTTCAAAATGTGCATGAGAGGATTATATCATCCTTGGACTTCAGCCCTAAAGTGATCCGCATATAGATGTCTCTGAGAGTAAGGGGACTATATCATCCTTGGACTTCAGTCCTAAAGTGATCCGCAGACAGATGTCTCTGAGATTAAGGGGATTGTATCATCCTTGGACTTCAATCCTAAAGTGATCCACAAACAGATGTCTCCGAGAGTGAGTGGATTGTATCATCCCTGGACTTTAGTCCTAAACTGAGCTGCAGACATATGTCTCCGAAAGTTAGTGGATTGTATCATCCCTGGACTTTAGTCCTAAATTGAGCCGTAGAAAAATGTCTCTGAGAGTGAGTGGATTGTATTATCGCTGGACTTTAGTCCTAAAATAAGCCACATACAGATGTTTCCGAGAGTGAGAGGATTGTATCATCCCTGGACCACAATCCTAAATTGATCCGCAGATAGATGTCTTCGAGAGTGAAGGGATTGTATCATCCCCGGACTTCGATCCCTGAATTGATCCGTAGACATATGTCTTCGAAAAGTGGTCCTTAGACTTTGTCTAAGTTGACAAGTGGACTGCATCGTCCCTAGACATGATATGGTGTCTTAAATAGATCATGTGTGTTGCAGGGTATGCTGCTATTGTGCTATTGATCGAGAGGATCCAGTTGATGACGATGATGCTGATTATATGATGACGATGATGCTCATCGTGTGAAGATGATGTTGATGATCATGTGATGAGGATGCTGATGATTGTGTGATGATGATGTTGATGATTGTGTGATGATGATGTTGATGATCGTGTGATGACAATACTGTTGATCGAGAGGATCCAGATGATGATGTTACTATAGCTTTTCAAATGTTGCAGAAGATGAAGACTCAGTACTGAAGATGTTGATGTTCCAGTATTGAAGATATTCCAGTAACTGCTTGAGTTACTGATGATGTTGAGAAAGCTTCCAATGATTTATAGATGTATCATGTATGATGTTGATGACTCCTTGCTCGTGCAAATGTTGTTATAATACCCTTCTCGTTAAGCGCGAGTGTTGAAATATTGTAACTTCTAAGAATATTATATTTGTACTTTATTATTCCGGAGATGTTTCATTCCTCCGTGAAGACCTTATTGTATATCTGGAGATGTTTATTCATCCGTCGGAATGTGGTAACTTGGGTTATTAGACTTCCTTAGTGGGGTTCGGCCCTATATGTGTTATGTGGGTCAAAGGGTTATTAGACCACCCTAGAGGGGTTGGCCTAGTTAGTTGTAATGGGGTGTTTAACCCAGTGGTTAAGTTGAGGCCGACCTAGTTAATATAAAATACAAGTCGGAGTTGTGTATAAATAGAGGAGGTTTGTTCCTCAGTTAACACACATTGCACTCACTTTTGAATAGCGCATAAGTGAGAGAGAGATTTGCTGTGGAGGAGAAGGAGCTCATGGTTGTGGATTACATCTTTGTATTTGCTGGTCATCTATATTGAGGAAGCTTTGCTGGGTTTTCTACCCCATGAGGGTTTCCTAGGATAAATATGTGTCTCTTGTGTTTATGTTGTGCTTGTTGCTCTTTCAGTGATCCTATATATGCTATTGTTGTGAAATGGAATGAAATGCTGATATTTTATGTCTTAGCATATTAAATCTTAACATAATACTCACTAATTAACTAGTGGACATCATTGAAGTAAACAATTCAAGTTCTCTCTTAATTAAGTGAAGTATTTCTTAATAACTAAAGTGAACAATTGGAGTTCTCTATTATTTTAACATTTCTAATTTTAAATCCACCATCCATTAATTGTTTTGGGTACACTACTTCCTACCTCATTCAGAGCATGAGAGATTGATGGAGACAATTAGCAATAGAGAGGATCCAGATGGATTTATTGAATGAGGTCAGTCAAATTTACATAAGAGATAGAATTTTTGTACAAAAACCTTCTAGGACATCCCTAAGAGCCTGCTAAGTCATCCTAAAACTATCCTCCATCACACTACATCCATCTCCCCTCACTTAGCTCCACTCATACACACTTTACAGTCATCAAACATTACGAAATATACTTCTTAGTCACTTGTGTCCTACCCCTAAATCGATATTGATCCACATCGAAGTTGGTAGTATTGTCGAATGCTGACATCTATTACAACAGCCTTCGACGTCGACACAACTCCGATGAGTTTTGAATTCGACACAAATTGACAACTCCGCACCTTCGACATGTTCAACAACCTCATAGTTTCACGACATTGACATGCAGCGTCAACATGCGACTAGTGACTGTCCAACTTTTACAGACTGTCTCTCTGTCTTGCAGTCGACTGTAACGGTTGAACTGTCGAACTGTTCTAACTTCTTTATTGTAACTAAACTTAATGGGAAGGAACCCAAGCGTCTCATCACTTTCTATATAAGCATGTAAACTATTGTAATATATATCTTATCAGTTTGGATCTTTATATCCATTAATAAAGATATCAGTTCGCATTCCTGCATATTGTTTGCTCATATTCCTATCGTAGTGTATACCTGCTTTGGTTATTCTCTTTATTATACTTCCACCATAATAGAGCCGACTCATTTAGTCTAACTGTTGTCCCCCCTCATACTTCCTAGCTCAAGCAGGATCATTGGTATTAGAGCATATTTAGATCTCAACAGACTTAGAGCCCTACTCCTTCAAATATTCATCAGAGCACATCATCTTTGTTTGTGCTTAAGTTTTGCGTAGGAAATTCCATCTAAGTTACCTAACTTATGCCCATTCAAAAACGCTCGCAGACTCAGCAATTCAAGCAGACACTACCTTCATAAATGGCAGAAGAAACAAGCGAAAGACATCCAAACGATGAGACACAATAGCTCATAGAGCAAGCGCTAACTCGACAACAGACTAAAATGTTCACCTAATTCAATGAGATTCTCACACGATTTGCTTTGGCATTGAGAGAATTTCCGACGAGATCTAGCTCCGACAAAATCAACCCCTTCAAAGTGCAAATGAATTTGGACATACCAAATATCGAAGGAAAAATTGACACGAAATCCATCTACAATTGGGTTCAGCAATTGGAGTCATATTACTCTGTGAATCAACTCTCAGAAGTCAACAAGATCACCATTGCAACCTTAAACATGTCAACATCTATGCACTACTAGTGGGAGAACCTCTCGAAAAAGATGGATAAAAGCAGAGACCCCTTCGACACATGGGACAAATTCGTCGAACACATCCGAAAGGAGTTTTACTTGCCCAAGTACCTTGAGCAACAGTATAAGAAGTGGCAGCAGCTAAGGAAATCATAATATCAGTCCGTACAAAGCTACACCGATGAATTCTATCAACTCATGGCTAGACTTGGCATCCAAGAAGAAGAAAAATTGCTTGTTCTGAAGTACGTTAGCGGTTTATCCTAGTACATTCAGCAGGAAATGGAATTTTTGACTGTCAACACGCTTGCAGATGCATTCCACTATTCCAGAAAACTTGAAATCAAGCAGAAAGGAATAACATGCTTTGTGACAAAGCTGACATATGGAAGACCACCCGACAAGAAAGCACCAACCGGCTTCGACAAGTCGAAACCTTCGCAGACTCCACCAAATCCAGATCATGACAAGAATCCTTTTCACAAAAAGGAACACAGCAAGCAACCAACCGGTAAATGGTGCAACTACCATCACTCATCTTGGCATGATACGTCTGAATGAAAAGCTCGAAAGACCTTTTTGGAAAAAGTGTCGACATCCGATGTGTTCGACAAGACTGTGGTAGAATCTAACCCAGAAGTGATGACTCTTCTGAGATCGACAACTCCAACAGCCTCGACTATCTTCGACGAGGAGGAACGAGAGCACTTGTTCCATACACGGATATGGGTTCAGAACAATCCATTGCATCTGATTGTGGACAATGGGAGCTAGAAGAAATTTGTTTCTGAAGAACTTGTGAAGAAACTAGGCCTTATGACCACTTTGCATCCTCATCCTTACAACATCGGTTGGATGAAGGATGGAAAAGAACTAAGGATCACCCAGCAATGCAAGCTCGCATACTTCATAAATCCTTTTGAAGATGTATTTTGTGACATGGAACCTCTATCCGTAGCCGACACCCTATTTGGGAAAACTTACCTATGGGATCACCATGGAAGTTACCAGTCACAACCGTAGAAGGTGATTGTCAGAATTCGCAATCAACTGTACAACATACCAGAACGACGACCTACACCTGCGGTCTCAATGGTATCTGCAAAACAGACAAAGAAGCTGATCAATCATGCTCAGAAGTTCGCATTGATTATGATAAAGCCGCGACATTCTAGGAAGACTGCAGCAACTAGTCGAGTCACCGACCAGTGCATCTCCCGACAAAAGAAATAGATCAAAAATATTCTTGATGAGTACCAAAACCTATTTCAACTTCCCAACGGAGTACCTCGACACTGCCAGGTAAAACACTCTATTGAACTTGCTCCTGGTTCTTCTTTGCCTAACGCATCTGTTTACAGAAGATCCATACTCGAAAATGAAGATATTCACATACAAATCCATGAATTGATCGACAAAGGTCATATTCGACCCACCTCCTCCCCTTGTGGAAGTCCAACAGTCCTCGTTCCAAAGAAAGATGGGACTTGGTGCATGTGCATAGACTACAGGGCACTCAACAAAATATCAGTGAGGAATTGGTACCGTCTACCACGGATAGACGAGCTCATCGACTGTGTGAAAGGTGCTAAATTATTTACTAAGCTCGACCTCAAGTCGGGATATCATCATATTCCAATCAATCCCTCAGATGTATGGAAAACTTCTTTCAAAACCAAGGAAGGATTGTTTGAATGGTTAGTCATGTCTTTAGGCTTAACCAATGCACCTGCGACGTTCATGCGATACATGGATAACATTTTTCGACCTTTCATCGGAAAATGGGTCATTGTCTATCTTGACGACATATTGATTTTCAGTCGAACATGGGAAGAACATGTCGGATAGCTTGAACAAGTCCTCAACACTATCCAACAACATCGACTCTATCTAAAGATGGACAAGTGCTCCTTTGCGATGAACAACATCAAATATTTGGGGTTTGCAATTGACTCTACAGGCATTCATGTCGACCTAGAAAAAGTACAAATTCTCAAATATTGGCCCATTCCTCACAATGTTAAAGAACTAAGAAGTTTTCTTGGTTTGGAGAATTTCTATCGACGGTTCATACTCGGTTTCAGTCACATAGCTTGGCCCTTGAATCCGTTGACGAATGGAAATGGGAAAACTATCTTTCATTGGACAGCAACACAACAAGCAACTTTTAAACAGCTCAAGCACAAGCTCTACACTGCACAAGTAGTTGTGTTACCTGATTTTCATCATCCCTTTGAGATTAAGGCAGATGCATTGGACTAAGCGTTGGGCACAGTGATCACTCAATCTAGTCACCCAGTCGCTTTTCATTTCGAGCCTTTTAATGACATAGTTAGAAGATACTTGATGTACGAAAAGGAACTGCATGCCATTATGCAAGCTCTCAAGCAATGGAGGCATTACATCCTTGGCAAGGAAACGGTGATCCTCACTGACCATAAGCCTCTACAGTTCACTCCAACCCAGTGAAAACTACAAAAAAATCGACAGCTTAAGTGGATTGATTACCTGCAATAATTCCAGTTGGTAATTAAGTATCGGAAAGGTAAAGCTAACACCGTCGACGATTGTCTAAGCAGACCACCCATTACTCTCCTTTTTACAATGATGAGTATGCAGGGATATGACCCCACTACTTGGCCTCAATGGTATCAGGAAGACATCGACTTTTCACGAGTCTATTGACAGCTTTAGATTGACAAGTGTTGAAATATTGTAACTTCTAAGAATATTATATTTGTACTTTATTATTTCGGAGATGTTCCATTCCTCTGTGGAGACCCTATTGTATATCCGGAGATGTTTATTCCTCCGAGAGAGTGTGGTAACTAGGGTTATTATATCTCCCATGTGAGGTCGGCCCTGAGTTTGCTGTTTAGGGGTTATTAGACTCTCTTAGGATAGGTCGGCCCCATTAGTGTGAAAAGTCAGTTAGAACACAAGTATAAATAAAGGAGGTGTGTTCCTCATTTATACCATTCATTCACTCACTTGTGATTGGCACATAGGAGAGAGAGAGGTCTGCATAGGAGGAGAAGGAACTCTTATTGAGGACTACATCTTTGTATTGGTTGATTATCTATATTGAGGAAAGCTTTGTTGGGTTTTCTACCCCATGAGGGTTTCCCAGGGTAAATCTTTGTCTATCTTGTGATTGTGTTTCTTTCAGTGATCTTGCTTGTGAAATTAGGCTAAAATTAACATGGTATTAGAGATAGCCTGAATAGGACATCTTTCACAAGGTAAAAATACCTCTTTCTCCTCCTCCGGTGAAAATTAGGGTTTCTGCAAAAGTTGGAATTTTTGGATTCTGATTGCATGGCTAGATAACCCTCCTCAAAATCAAATTTTTGAGCCCTAGATCAAACTTTTTGAGTGGGTAGAAATATAGGAAAGTCAAACCCTAGTTTGGGTTTTGGACCAGAATTGCAGAAAACTAGTAAACTAGAAAAGTGTGCACTTGTGCACCAGTGAACCAGAAAAGCTGCAAACTTGTGCACCAATAAACCAGAAAAGTGAATACTAGAAAACCAGAAATTCTGTTGCAGATCCAGAAGGTGAAAAGTTGAAGTTTCCATAAGCAGAAAACACTAGTATTCTCAATTCAATCAAGCACATCTCTTGGTAAGTGTTATTCTATCTCTTGAGAAACTTCAATCTCTGTGACCCCCTGGATAAGATGGGTCCAAGCCCTAATCTTGAAGACAAGTTAGGGGGTATAGATAATTTCTGGGCATGGAAATATAGGATTTCTCTCATTCTTGAAGAGAATGATCTTGCCCAATATATCAAAGATGAGGTTGCAGAACCTGAGGAATATGAAGCCAAAGAGAAGTATAGGAAGGACTTGATTAGGGAAAAGAGAATCATTGCTAATTCTATCAAGGACCACTTGATTCCCCAAGTGGCATCCAAGAAGACCCCAAAGGAAATGTATGATTCCCTTTCCAGAATGTATGAGGGAAAGAACATCAATAGGAAGATGAACTTGAGAGCTCAATTGAAGAGCACCAAGATGAATAAAGGAGAATCTATTCAAGATTATTTCTCAAGGGTTTCCCAGTTCAAGGAACAACTAGATGCCATTGGAGATACCCTTGATGAAGATGAACTAGTCATGACCGCTCTAAATGGTCTCACTAGATCTTGGGAGTCATTCATCCAAACTATGTGTGCCAGAAAAGAAAGTATGAAGTTTGATGTGGTATGGCAGGATTACATTCAAGAAGAAGCTAGGGTTTCCAACAGAGAATCCTTGCTCAAAGAAGATGACCAAGCCTTGGCCACCCACACCAAGAGAAGAAGGAATCAATCCTACTTCAAGAAGGATAGTCACAAGGAGTCTCAACCTCCACAAAGATTTCAAAAGAGAATAGGAACTAATCAAGGAAGAGATTACTCCTTATTCTAATGTTTTACTTGTCACAAAATAGGACACATTGCTAAGGATTGTCCTCTAGAGAAGAAAAAGGGTTTTCACCACAAAAGACATCAAGCTCATCTAGCAGATGATGATAGTGAATAAGAAGAGGAGGAAAGACCTCAAAAGAAAAGATCTAAATTAGAGGAAGACAAAGATGCATAAGAGTATGTTCTATTCTCTGCACTCTATAGGGCAGTAACACCTGGAGAAGATACATGGCTCATTGATAGTGGTGATTCAAAGCACATGACAGGTCAAAAGAAGAGTCTTTCAAAACTTGAAGAGAAGACCTCTCCACAGAAGGTATCCCTTGGAGATGACTATCAATATCCCATCAAGGGAGTTGGTGAAGCAAGTTACAAGCTTGATTCTGGAACCCCATTGAAGATGAAGGAGATCTTATATGTACCAAGTTTGAAGAAGAAATTACTCTCTATATCAGCTTTAGATAAGAAAGGATATAGGGTTGCATTCATAGATGGGAAAGTACGCATGTGGCCTAAAGGAAAATCAATCAGAGGATGCAATTGTTATTGGTGAAGAGGAAGGAGGTCTATACAAGCTTAAGGGCCATCCAGAAGCTGCCCTTGTACATGAAGCCACTATCCCAAATGAGTTATGGCATAGGAGGCTTTCTCACATCAAGTACAAAGCACAACCTCATGTGAGCAAGGTAGTTATAGGACTACTAGACTTAAAGATTGATCATGATGGCACATGCAAAGGATGTGCAAAAGGGAAGAATATCAAGAACCCATTTCCAAAGAGTGAAACAAAGACTAAGAGTACCTTGGAATTAATTCATTTAGATGTATGTGGACCAATGCCCTCCACATATTTGAGTGGATATGAATACTATCTTACATTTATTGATGACTCTTCAAGAAAGACTTGGATCTACTTTCTGAAAGGAAAGAATGAAGTATTCAGAAATTTCAAGGAGTTCAAAGCCTTGATAGAAAATCATTCAAAAAAGAAAATCAAAATACTCAGGACAGATAATGGCGGATAATATACTTCAAAGGATTTTGAAGACTTTTTTAAAGAAGCTAGAATCAAGAGAGAACTAACCACTCCCTACAATCCTCAACAAAATGGTGTTGTGGAGAGAAAGAATAGAAGCATCATGGAAGCTATAAAGACAATGATACATGATCGAGACCTACCTATGTATCTATGGGTTGAAGTAGCTAGGACAACAGTCTATGTGCAGAATAGACTATCTCATAGTGCTCTTGATTTCAAAACCCCAGAAGAAGTGTTCACAGGAAAGAGACCTAAGGTAAGTCACCTCAAGATATTTGGATGCCCAGTATACATTCACATTCCAAAAGAAAAGAGGACCAAGCTGGATCCTTTTGGGAAGAAGGGAATTTTTGTTGGATATTGTGAAGCATCCAAAGCATTCAGAATTTACATCCCAAGTTTCCCTCATATGGAAATAAGTAGGGATGTGACATTTGATGAAGAAGCAACTCTCAAGAGATCTAGGAAGTGCCAGTATGAAGAAGCATATGAAGAAGATGCACCTTCCATAAATACAGAGGATGTACCCAACCCTGAAGATGTAATACCTGAAGACCATGACATGTTAGAACCACAAGAACCCCCTATCAAAAACATATCAAGAAAAAGAAAGCCAGCATGGGAAAGAGATATTATACTAGGAGCAGAAAAGTATGGAGCTCCTGAAGGCTCCACCAGAGTGAGCAAGAAACCAAAGTCATTTTCCAACTATATGGCTTTGATGTGTGATCTGGTAGATCAAGAACCCACTAATTATGAAGAGGCATCTCATAAGAAAGAGTGGGTAGAGGCAATTACTGAGGAGTACCAATAAATAAGGAAGAATGATGTTTGGGATATAGTTCCCAAACCAAAAAAAAAAAAGTGTGGTATCCTCCAAATGGATATACAAAATAAAGCATGTTGCAGATAGTAGCATTGAAAAATATAAGGCAAGGTTTGTGGCCAGAGAATTCTCTCAGAATGAGGGAATTGACTATGAAGAAACATTTGCACCAGTTGCAAGGTACACTTCCATTAGAACCATCATGGCACTTGCATCCATGATGAAGTGGGAATTACACCAGATGGATGTAAAGGCAACTTTCCTGAATGGTGTGATTGAGGAAGAAGTGTACATAGAACAACCACAAGGATTTGAGGTGGAAGATGGAAGAACCCATATGTGCAAACTAAAGAAGGCTTTGCATGGGTTGAAGCAAGATCCCAGAGCTTGGTATGGAAGAATTGATAGTTTCTTGACAAGCTTGGGCTTTACCAAAAGTAAAGTTGATCTTAATCTTTATCTGAAGGTTATGGATGATGAACCTATCCTATTGTTGCTATATGTGGATGATCTATTTTTGACTGGAAATGAGAAATAGATTATCAAGTGCAAGAAGAAGCTCTCTTCAGAGTTTGAGATGAAATATCTCGGATTAATGCACTACTTCCTAGGTCTGGAAGTATGGCAAGGCCCAGAAGGAATCTTTCTCAACCAGGGAAAGTATGTTGTGGAAATCTTGAAAATATTTGATATGTTGGAATGCAAATCCATGGCCACTCCCATGGATTCCAACTTGAAGCTGTTAGTGGATGACTCTTCAGAGTTAGTGGATGTGACTCTGTACAGACAAATTATTGGGTCATTAATGTATCTGACGAATACTAGGCCAGATATATGCTTTGCGGTGAACACCTTGAGTCAGTATCTAGTGGAACCTAGACGAGTTCACCTGATAGCTACAAAGCATGTGATGAGGCACCTGAAGGGTATGATAGAATTTGGCCTATATTATCGTGGATATCATGACTTCATATTGTATGGCTACACAGATGTTGATTGGGTAGGAAGTGTATCAGATAGGAAGAGTACATTGGGTGGATTTTATTGTCTACGATCTGGCATGATCTTGTGGTTTAGCAGGAAGTAGTCAAGTGTGGCTCTCAGCAGAGCTGAAGCAGAATATAAAGCTGCTTGCTATGCTATTTGTGAAGCAGTATGGATTTGGAAGTTGTTATCAGGATTGTTTGACTTAGAGATGGAACCCACTATGATCTTGTGTCACAACCAAAGTTGTATCAAGATGACAGAGAATCCAGTATTGCATGATAAGTCAAAGCACATAGAGATCCAATATTTTTATATAAGGGATATGGTGCAGAAAGGAGCTATCAAGATCGAGTATGTGAGCACTGACGAACAAGTTGTTGATATATTGACCAAACCTCTGTCTCGAATAAATTTTGAGTATTTTCAAGACAATCTTGGTGTCGTTCAGAAGGACCCTCCTCAAAAGGGGGAGTGATATGGTCGATGATAATATTTGGATACTGGTATCGATGTGGATACCTATATCGATGATCAGATTTCCTATATCGATGGTAAGATCGATGATGAGGATACTTGTATTGATGAGGATACTGTATCGATGATGAAGATACTATATCGATGATAAGGATACTGTATCGATGATGTCGATACTTGTATCGATGATGAGGATACATGTGTTGATGATGAGGTGACATGTTCCAACGATGAGGTTGATGATGAGGTTACCTATTCTGATGATGAGGTCTATGAAGTGGTACTTATACTTTGTCTAAGAGGACTATTTCGGATTGCATCGTCCCTTGACTTATGTCCTAAAGTGATAGGGATTGATCATCCCATAAGTGGATCAAGATTGCATCATCCTTGGAATTATGTCCTAAACTGATAGCGATTGATCATCCCGTAAGTGGATCAGGATTGCATCATCCATGGAATTATGTCCTAAAGTGATAGGGATTGATCATCCCATAAGTGGATCAGGATTGCATCGTCCTTGGACTTATGTCCTAAAGTGATAGGGATTGATCATCCCGTAAGTGGATCAGGATTGTATCGTCCTTGTACTTAATCCTAAATTGATAAGAATTAATCATCCTGTAAGTTGATTCAGGATTGCATCGTCCCTAAAAATGGTGAGGTGTCTTAAAGTGATCAGGATTAATCATCCTGTAAGTTGATTCGGGATTGCATCGTCCCTAGACATGGTGAGGTGTCTTAAAGTAATAAGGATTAATCATCTTGTAAGTGTTGAAATATTGTAACTTCAAAGAATATTATATTTGTATATTATTTATTCCGTAGATGTTCCATACCTCCGATGTGATTATACTATAAATCCGGAGATGTTTATTCCTCCGAGTTGGGTGTGGTAACTAGGGTTATTAGACCCACCATGTGGGGGTCGGCCCAGTCAGTTATAATGGGGTATTTAACCTAATGGTTAAATACGAGCCTACATGTACTTGTGTAAAATACATATCAGAGTAGTGTATAAATAGAGGAGGTGTGTTCCTCATTTGATACACACACTCACTTGAGGATAGCGCACTTGTGGAGGAGAGGTCTGCTATTGTGGAGGAGGAGATCATGTCTCAGGGTTTCATCTTTGTATATTGCTGGTCATCTATATTGAGGAAGCTTTGTTGGGTTTTCTACCCCATGAGGGTTTCCCAGGATAAATCTCTGTCTCTTGTGTTTATGTTGTGCTTGTTGTTTCTTCAGTGATCCTGTATATGCTATTATTGTGAAATGGAATGTAATGCTGCTATTTTATGTCTTAGCATATTGAATTTTAACATGGTATCAGAGCTAACCTGAAGGAAGACAAGGTATGGCACTAAAGACACTTGCTTTACTTACGACAATTTGAAGGTTAGGGTTTTACATAGAAAAAACCAGTCATCGTAGAACTTTCGCTATAAATACGTTTTGGCAAAGTTTTCGGATCTGAAATTGTTACAGGACGAAGCTAAAATCTCCAGGTACATTGTGTCCAAAGGACAACCTCTAATTCGTTGTACTTTGTGATTTATGATCTGTACAATATAGGGTTTCTGCCTCTTCCAGATCTGAGTCAAAATCAGGTGACCTTGGGAAAAAGGTCATAACTTGGGCTAGGAAGCTCCAAATGAAATTTCGTGAAAAGTGACAGGTATTACACAGACTGTACTATCTCAGACAACTTTTTCAGAGGCCGAAGTTGAACCAGTGACACGTGGCACGCCGTACAAGTTCGCTCTCCTGTATTATCCCATAAACAGGTCACGTTGCGACACTTGGCATAAATCTCTCTCAGAGAATCCAAATGAGGTCAGACATGTCAAGATGGAAATATAACAGGCCGAGCTATCTCAGAAAACTTTTTCAGAGGCCGAAGGTCAAACAGTGACACGTGGCACGCCGTACAAGTTCGCTCTCCTGTATTTTCTCAAAACAGGTCACGTTGCGACATTTGTCATAACTCTCTCTCAAAGAATCCAATTGAGGTCAGACCTGTCAGGATGGAAAGATAACAGGCCGAGCTATCTCAAAAAAAAATTTCAGACCCTGTGGATCAAAAATTTTGGAGTTACACCAGAAACAATCAGGTACATATTTCTGTCAAAACAGAATTATTTTTTGGTACCTTCATTCATGGCTTCCGGAATTTAGGGCTTTGAAGAAAGTTGGAATTTTTGTAATCGGAGACCACGGCTGGATGCTACTCATCAAAATAGAAATTTAGAGACCAAAATCAGAATTTTTGGTTGGGCAGAAGGCCGGGCTTGATTAGACCCTAGTTCGGGACTTTGATCAGAAAAGTGGAAAATTAGGGCTTCTGTAAAAATGGGAATTTTTGAAATCTGTGACCACGGCTGGAAGCTCCTCAGAAAAATAGAAGCTTAGAGCTTTGGATCAAACATTTTGATTGGGCAGAAGAGTGGGATTCATCAAACCCCAGTTCAGGGTCACGTCCAGTGAATCCAGAAGTTTCAAAGGCAAAATTGAGGAGTGAAACTTTGCAGTTTTCAAATTCTAAATATATCAGTTTGATCAGCTCATCAAGGCGCATATTTCTATCCTTTCGGAAGTCTGAAATTGAAAGTTTGAATTTTTGGGGTTTCTCTGACAAACCCATATCCAGCTCCAGGTTCAGTTCTTGCAAATCAAGTGGATAGGGTTAATCCTAGAAGAAGATGGATTGGTCACCTGCATAAGTGAAGGAGTTCCTGTTTCAGAGGGAGATGAGGCTAAGGCTTTACATAAGGAGATTACAAGCAATCTCGATAGGTATGACTCATCGAGGTATGTTTTGAGATTTGTTCATGATTAAGTTTATGGTATGTTTGTCTTCATGTTATTACGGTTATTACAATCTTGATTTTAGATTTGTTGTATCACCTTAACAAAATTATGAATGCATGATAGAAGATATTCATTGGTTAGTGTGTTGACACTTATGATTGTACTAATGCATTATGATGTTGTGTGAGGTTGATGTTGTCTGCTAACAAGATACAGGTACATCACAAAAGACAAATCAGGCTCCATTACCATGAAAACATGAAGACAAAGACTCATCCATAATCTTTGTTCTACTTACGAGGTATGTATGACTTTGTTATATTATGCTTAACCTATGAGACATGCAGGTTCTAGCTCAGGATCTCTAAATCATTGAAGAGATTGTTTAGGTATGTTGTACATAACTAAATAGGTATACTAATCCAGGTATGTTTCCCATGAATCTTACCTTGTGTTAGGATCCCTTATATAAGTATACTTGGTATGATTGGCTATGCTTATTCATAAAATTAGTAATCAAGGGATTATGCATATTATGTCTTTTATCTTGATTGATGATATGCATGAGTAAAAGAATACTTCCCTGAAATCTTGAATACTAATTAATCATGACTATACATTTTCAAGAATTTAGAACTATAATGTTTTGATAACATTTAGAACATACTAATGGGTGTATGTTTGTGTATGAGATCATGAGGATGACACTTGAACATGCACAGTGGTACAGAATGAATAGAAGTTCAAAAGACATACAGAAGATCAAGCGGGAGGAAACCACACAAACATAAAAGATAAGTATTTGAGTTGTTATTTGAAATAGTAAATGATATTGCCTATAATAGATTGTATGCATATTTGTATTCCTATAATATATCATGCTGAGTGTAAATATTCATAGAACATTGAACAGTATACTACTAATATGCATATGATTGGTAAGTTGGACAAACATTCCATTGTTGCTTGTCTAGAATGAAACCTCTTTGCTGACATGCTGAGAGTTGTGCACACTCTCGATAGTATGTTCTGGTAGAGATGGAAGGCATCTAGATAGCCACTGTATGCATACAGGATATGGGAAAGTGTTGTGCCAAAGTATTGGTCAAAATAGTTGCATCACTATGTAAATGATATCTGTATGCATAATAGGTTATCATGTCAATATGATTTGATGATTATGAAGTATTACTAATCATGTACTTAATTTTGATTTGTAGGAAAGGTCATGAAGAATGATGGACATCGTACAAGTGGTGGATGTTCAAACAAGAAGATTTACAAATCAAACAAAATATAGAAGGCTCATGACTAGAAGATTCTCTTAGAAAGGGGAAGAGAATCATGACAAGATGTTTGCTCCAAGTATGGTGTAATTAAAGAAGAAGTGTGAATCAGGTTCTGTATAGGTACCTAGGATCGATAATAAATTGATAAGCTTAATGATCACCATGGGTGATGTGGATCTCAACCTTTGCTACAAGGTTGAATATGATTTCTATACACATATGACATGGATGCAAGAAGGAACTCACCACAGAGTTCGAATGATATTGAGGTTCATATCAGTAGACCCATCTAATGAGAGATGGCACAGATAGATATGCAGAAGATCATTCAATGCAGAAATGAAAATGAAAGATCTCAAATTGATGCTTTACTTCCTAGGTCTAGAAGTATGGCAAGGCTCAGAAGGAATATTTCTCAACCAGGGAAAGTATGATGAGAAATATGACTTGAGGTGTTGGAATGGCCACTCTTATGGATTCCAACTTGAAGCTGATAGGGGATAACTCATCAGAGTTAGTGGATATAACTCTGTACAGTCAAATTATTGGGTCATTGATGTACCTAACATATACTAGATTAGATATATGCTTTGTTGTGAACACCTTGAGTCAGTATCTAGTGGAAACTAGATGTGTTCACCTGATAGTTGCAAAGCATGTGATGAGGCACATAAATGACACGATAGAATTTGATCTATGCTATCTTGAAGATCATGACTTCAGATGGTTATTCATATTCTGATTGGGCAGGAAGTGTATCAGACAGGAAGAACACATCGAGAGGATGTTATTGTCTGGGATTAGCCATGATCTCGTGGTTTAGCTGGAAGCAGTCTAGTGTGGCTCTCAGCACAAGCAGAATATATGGCTGCTTGCTCTGCTAGTTGTGAAGAAGTTTGGCTTCAGGATTGCTTGACTTAGAGATAGAACCAACTGTGATCCTATGTGACAAATAGAGTTGTATCAAGATGACAAAGAATCTAGTGTTCCATGATAAGTCAAAGAACATAGGGATCTAATAAGATATGATGCAGAAGGAACTAAAGTTTGAATTTGTAACAGGTTACCGATGTACTAACCAAATCTCTACCTCAAGTGAAGAAGTTACCAACATACTAACCAAAACTCTGTCTCGAGTGAAATTTGAATACTTCCAAGACAAGCTTGGTATAGCTCAAAAGGACCCTCCTCGAAAGGGGGAGTAGTATGGTCACTGATGATGAGATTGTCTCATCGAACAACAAGGTCGATGATGAGGTAACCTGTTCTCTACACCTAGATACTTAGAAATATTTAGATTTAGGACTCTTATGCTTAGAATACTTTGTTTTACATACTTGTGATGTATACATGTTTTGATGATTAGATGTATTAGTGAGAATACATGCTCTTGGATATTTGTACCTGTATAGTTGAGAATACAGATGGGGATTGGATCATCCCTGGACTTTCAGTCCTAAAGAGAGCCGTAGACGTGAGGTCTCCGAGAATGAAGTCCCTAGTGGACAGTTGAGGGGATTGGATCATCCCTGGACTTTCAGTCCTAAAGAGAGCCGTAGACGTGAGGTCTCCGAGAATGAAGTCCTTAGCGGACAGTTGAGGGGATTGGATCATCCCTGGACTTTCAGTCCTAAAGAGAGCCGTAGACGTGAGGTCTCCGAGAATGAAGTCCTTAGCGGACAGTTGAGGGGATTGGATCATCCCTGGACTTTCAGTCCTAAAGAGAGCCGTAGACGTGAGGTCTCCGAGAATGAAGTCCTTAGCGGACAGTTGAGGGGATTGGATCATCCCTGGACTTTCAGTCCTAAAGAGAGCCGTAGACGTGAGGTCTCCGAGAATGAAGTCCTTAGCGGACAGTTGAGGGGATTGGATCATCCCTAGACTTTCGGTCCTAAAGAGAGCCGTAGACGTGAGGTCTCCGAGAAGTGGGGATTGTATCATCCCCGGACTTAGGTCCCTGAATTGATCCGTAGACGTATGGTCTCCGAGAAGTGGGGATTGTATCATCCCCGGACTTAGGTCCCTGAATTGATCCGTAGACGTGAGGTCTCCGAGAAGTGGGGATTGTATCATCCCCGGACTGTGGTCCCTGAATTGATCCGTAGACGTGAGGTCTCCGAGAAGTGGGGATTGTATCATCCCCGGACTGCGGTCCCTGAATTGATCCGTAGACGTGAGGTCTCCGAGAAGTGGGGATTGTATCATCCCCGGACTTAGGTCCCTGAATTGATCCGTAGATGTGAGGTCTCCGAGAAGTGGGGATTGTATCATCCCCGGACTGCGGTCCCTGAATTGATCCGTAGACATATGGTCTCCGAGAAGTGGGGATTGTATCATCCCCGGACTTCGGTCCCTGAATTGATCCGTAGACGTATGGTCTTCGAGAAAGTGATTTTTTGATGTGGTTACTTGTATCGGTAGGATACTTGTATTGATGATGTGGTTACTTGTATCGGTAGGATACTTGTATTGATGATGTGGTTACTTGTATCGGTAGGATACTTGTATTGATGATGTGGTTACTTGTATCGGTAGGATACTTGTATTGATGATGTGGTTACTTGTATCGGTAGGATACTTGTATTGATGATGTGGTTACTTGTATCGGTAGGATACTTGTATTGATGATATGGTTACTTGTATCAGTGTGGATACTTGTATTGATGATATGTACACTTGTATTGGCATGAATACGTGTACTAATGATGTGGATACTTGTATTGTTATGGATACCTGTATCGATGACGATGCTGATGATCGTGAGATGACGATGCTGATGATCGTGTGATGACGATGCTGATGATCGTGTGATGACTATGCTGATGATCGTGTGATGACGATGCTGATGATCGTGAGATGACGATGTTGATGATCGTGTGATGACGATGTTGATGATCGTGAGATGACGATGCTGATGATCGTGTGATGACGATGCTGATGATCGTGCGATGACGATGCTGATGATCGTGAGATGATGATACTGATGATCGTGAGGATCCAGATGTTGATGTTGTTGTAGCTGTTCGAGTGCTGCAGAAGATAAAGACTCAGTACTGAAGATGTTGATGTTCCAGTATTGAATATGTTCCAGTAACTGCTTGAGTTACTGATGATGTTGAGAAAGCTTCCAATGATTTATAGATGTATCATGTATGATGTTGATGACTCCTTGCTCGTGCAGATACTGTTATAATATCCTTCTCGTTAAGGGGGAGTGTTGAAATATTGTAACTTCAAAGAATATTATATTTGTATATTATTTATTCCGGAGATGTTCCATACCTCCAATGTGATTATACTATAAATCCGGAGATGTTTATTCCTCCGAGTTGGGTGTGGTAACTAGGGTTATTAGACCCACCATGTGGGGGTCGGCCCAGTCAGTTATAATGGGGTATTTAACCTAATGGTTAAATACGAGCCTACATGTACTTGTGTAAAATACATATCAGAGTAGTGTATAAATAGAGGAGGTGTGTTCCTCATTTGATACACACACTCACTTGAGGATAGCGCACTTGTGGAGGAGAGGTCTGCTATTGTGGAGGAGGAGATCATGTCTCAGGGTTTCATCTTTGTATATTGCTGGTCATCTATATTGAGGAAGCTTTGCTGGGTTTTCTACCCCATGAGGGTTTCCCAGGATAAATCTCTGTCTCTTGTGTTTATGTTGTGCTTGTTGTTTCTTCAGTGATCCTGTATATGCTATTATTGTGAAATGGAATGTAATGCTGCTATTTTATGTCTTAGCATATTGAATTTTAACAGTAAGTTGATTCGGGATTGCATCGTCCCTAGACATGGTGAGGTGTCTTAAAGTGATAAGGATTAATCATCCTATAAGTTGATTCGGGATTGCATCGTCCCTAGACATGGTGAGTTGTATTAAAGTGATAAGGATTGATCATCATGTAAGTTGATTCGGGATTGCATCGTCCCTAGACATGGTGAAATGTCTTAAAGTGATAAGGATTGATCATCCTGTAAGTTGATATGGATTGCATCATCCATAGACATGAGAGATGTCTTAAATTGAGAGGGACTGATCATCCCGTAAGTGGATTAGGATTGTATCATCCTTAGACCTATGTCCTAAAGTGAGAGGGATTGATCATCCTGTAATAGGATCTTGTACATTGCAGAGTATGATGCTATGTTGATGTTGTTGATAGAGAGGATCCAAATGTTGATCGTGATGATATAGATGACGTTGCTACTGATCGTGATGATCTAAATGACGATGATATTGATCGCAATGGTCTAGATGATGATGTTGCTGATCGTGATGGTCTAGATGGCAATGCTGCTGATCATGATGGTCTAGATGACGATGTTATTGATCATGATGGTCTAGATGATGATGATGTTGATCAGTAGATCCATACGATGAGGCTGTTGATCGGTTGATCCAGATGATGATGATGTTGTAGTTGATCGAGTGCTGCAGAAGATGAAAACTCAATACTGACGATGCTGATGTTCCAGTATTGATTATGTTCCAGTAACTGAATTAGTTACTAATTATGATGTATAAAGAAAACTTCCAATGATTTATATATGTATCATGTATCATGTACTCGATGACTCCTTGCTCCTGCAGATGTTGTTATAATATCCGGAGAAGTTCCATTCCTCCGTGGAGACCCTGTTGTATATCCGGAGATGTACTTTATTCCTCCGAGAGTGTGTGGTAACTAGGGTTATTAGATATCCCATGTGAGTTCGGCCCTGAGTTTGCTGTTTAGGGGTTATTAGACTCTCTTAGGAGAGGTCGACCCCATTAGGGTGAAAAGTCAGTTAGAACACAAGTATAAATAGAGGAGGTGTGTTCCTCATTTATACCATTCATTCACTCACTTGTGATTGGTGCATAGGAGAGAGAGAGAGGTTTGCATAGGAGGAGAAGGAGCTCTTGTTGAGGACTACATCTTTGTATTGGTTGATTATCTATATTGAGGAAAGCTTTGCTGGGTTTTCTACCCCATGAGGGTTTCCCAGGGTAAATCTTTGTCTATCTTGTGATTGTGTTTCTTTCAGTGATATTGCTTGTGAAATTAGGCTAAACTTAACAACAAGTCGTCAACCGTCGACTATTTCCTGAAAGATACCTTGCTATACAAGCTCGGACAACTTTATGTAACGACATGTGAGCACTGACAACAACTCATTTGGAACACACACTACAGCAAGACTGTAGGACATTTTGGAGTAGAAAAGACACTTGTTATTCTACAAAAGTATTTCTTTTTCCCTACACTTAAATATGACCTCAACAATTACATTCGATCATGTGTGGTTTGTGCCATTGCTAAACCACCTAATTGACAACATGGATTGTACACACCTTTACCAATTCCTAGTCGACCATGGGAATATATTTCTATGGACTACTTGATTGGATATCCTACTACCAACATCAGCATGACGCAATCTTAGTAGTATTCGATAGGTTTTCCAAGATGGCCATTCTCATACCATGTAAGAAGATGGCGATAATGCAATAGACTGCTCAACTCTTCTTTACACATGTTTGGAAACACTTTGGTTTACCAACAACCATTATTTTCGACAGATATACTAGATTCGTCAGCATCTTTTGGAAGACCCTTTGGCAGCAGCTAAACACACGAATCTCATTGTCGACAGCTTTCCATCCTCAGAACAATGGATAGACGAAAGTTGTAAATAGCTTGCTCATACAATTGCTTCACATGTATAACCACAAACATCGACGCACATGGGATGAAAGTCTTCCATACATACAACACAACTACAATCGTGCTCAGCACAACTCTATAGGAAAGAGTCCATTTGACATATGTTATGGATTTCAATCCTCAGGACCTATCGACTTGCTCAGCTCCTCGACACAACCGACTGACATCAACCACAATCACCGAGAAGTTGACAAAGCAGTCAAGTTTTTGGATCAGATATGTGACATCCAGTGACAAGCATAGGACATGTTAGACAGAGCAAACGCGAAATCTAAGGCCCGAAACAATAAGCATCGTACCCTCATTCATTCCAAATAGGGGATAAGGTCTGGTTACATCTTAAAAAGGAATGATTCACTGGCCCATTCAAGAAGTTGAAACTTTTGCAATATGGTCCATACAGTAGTCTTCAGCAGATTGGTGAAAACGCTTTCCATCTCGACATTCCTGCATGCCTTGGTCTACATCCAGTGTTCAATGCAGATCTACTTCGACCATACCATGCACCATTATTGGAACATAAAGACTTACAGACAACATATCCTGACGACATCCATCCAGATGTTCAGGAGCCTCTTCCTTGTGACACCATTGTGGGATGACGAGTATGCCATACAAGGACCAACACAATTCGCTTGTTTCAGGTTGCTAAAGTAGGACAAATCCTTACACAAGGAAAGAGGTACTCTGCTATTGAAATAACCGACAATTTCTTCACATTCACGAGCAAACAATGGGGACCATTGTTTCTTAAGGAAGGAGTTCTGATCCACATCGCAGCTAGAAGTATTCTCGAATATCGACATCTATTACGACTGCCTTCTATGTCGACACAACTCCGACAAGTTTCGACTTCGACACAGCTCGACAACTCTATGTTGGTGCCCGTTTTTGTCACCATTTTTTAATATCAAATGCACTCTGATTAGCATTTCTTTCACCATTTTTCATGTTCTCAGTCACTCTCTTTGCCATTCAGACTATCAAATGGAGTAGGTTATGGCTCTCAAAGTGAATCTTCAATTGGACCCGTATTGAATTTGTAAACAACCGGTCGCATTCAGCCCGTCATTTAACCCCGCATTCAACCCACGAGATCGTTGGTTGAGATATTTTTGGGTTGTTAGAGAGTAAACCGCCACATCGATTTTGTTTGGGATGTGGCCCTGATTGGTACGTGAACTGATGTTCTGGAAGATCCTTTCTGCTGCGCGCTCAGCCTGACATCACATACATCTCTTCTTACGTCAAAGGAGCATTAACACTTAAACATCTACGTGAAGGATCAACACTGTGGTGTCTAGAAAATGCCTTGTGCGCTGTCATGAACCTTTACGAGGTCGTTTCTTGGCTTACTAGTTGTCACAAAATGCTGAGTAGAGCCGTTTCTTGGCTGATGTGTTTCTATGAAATGTAAACAGAATCGTTCCATGGTTTTAAGACTGTCTATTATTAGAGCAGTTGACCACTAAAGGGTCGACTTGCTTCCTCCATTGTAATATTGTATAAATAGATATCCCTGTAGCAGAGACAAGTTAGTCATTAGTGAGTCAATCTTTTTACCTTTAGATTTGCCTATCTTTTCAGCTGCAAATGAATACTAAAACACTGTAACTCTATCTTTTATTTATATTATCTCTGTTTCATTTTTATGGGAATCTGTCAAGCATGCATGGTGATTGATTGATTAAAGGCTCAGCCTCCATTTCCTGAGATAGGCCCCACAACAACCAGTGGTTCTTCATCAGTGTATATGAATCGTCGTTTTCTTTTGTAAATAAAACATGTTGTTATTTTATTTATGTATCTGCTTTGTATATGGTGTTTCTGTACTGTGATATAAAATGATGCTGTGTTGTTTATGTAAATAGTGTTTGTATTTCTGTTATGTATATTTTATTTTATTAATGTTTTAGAAGTAAATGGTGACCGAACACACTTAGATTTATTTGGTTTGTTTAATTAGCTTAGGTTTAGTTTATTTCAATTGGTTAAGTAGTTTAGATTGCACTTAGTTCATTTAACTGCTTAAATAGTTTTCTTTAATTTAGTGAAATAGATAGCTCAATCTTCTAAATATGCTCATAGACTAGAATTTTGTATTTTATTTCCAGTAGCATAAGATTAGATTCAGTGACATCTCCATCTCATTTCAGGATAAAATAGAAATATTTAGTTTCATAAATTATCATTAACATATATAGCTTCTTCTCACTGTAGTTCTTAACCACCTTATTCATTGCTTCCCCTGCATGATAGGATCATATGCATCAGCCAACTGGTAGGTAAGATCATCCCATCTTCTCTTCTCTTTAGTTTAAGCTTTTTTTTCTTCCATTCGGATTGTCATTCGGATAGCCATCCGGACCGGAAATAGGACCTCACCACTTCTTCCATCAGTTTGCTTAAATAGAATCCAGTTTTTAGGTTTTCTTCCAAGTATGATCTCTTTCATCCTTAATTTGTATTCCTAGGAATCATTAAGACCTTGTTGCATTTTATATGAAGTTTTGATCAAGTTTTGTCATCTTCTTTAGTTGTCATTCCCTCTTTCTTTAAAACTTTGTTTCATCTATTTACAAGTTATCTTTTCCTTATGTTTGATTTATCAATGCTTTATGGTTTTAGAATTTATTAGTTTCATTTTCAATATGTTAATAATATCAATATTAGGTTAAGTTAGTAATTTCATTCTCCAAATCATTTCAATCTTGGATTATTCTTCTCATGCTAATAATGGATTCATAGAATAAGGTTTAGTTCTGAAGTACAATATCTTTATCAAGTTTTCTACTTGCTTTTGAATTTAATATCTTTATCAAGTTTTCTACTTGCTTCTAGACTTCTTCAGTCCAAGTTCCTCATTCATAAATAGGAGATAGGTCATTATGTTCAAAGTTAATTGTAGCTAGGTAATATTTAGCTTGCATTTATTTGTAGAGGTTAAATTAGATTTAATTCCATTTTGTTTTCTTGTTACTTTTGAAAGCCACTTCGATACACCCACCCCTATTCCCATCACATTTGGTACTTTTCCCCAGAATTCCCAAGGAGAATGGAATTAGATGCTGTAGTAGTTTTGAATAGTTGTTAAAGTCATTAATAGTTCAGAATTTGCTTTAACTTAGTTTTATGTTCATATTATTTAGTTATTCCATAAGTAGGTCTTTAGTTTCTTCTAATTCTTAGATTAGAATTTGAGAATTGATTAAGTAGTTTCCATTATTACAAAGAATAGTTTATTTTTGTCTTCCCTATTTGTTTAAAAGAGCAGCATTATTTGACAATTATTTTGATCTAGTAGTTTAGATAAGTTCAGTTAGTTTCTTTGTTGTTTTTTTGAAGTTTGACTCCATTTTACATTTTGAAAGATCTTTCGATCCTTTCTTTATTTAATCTTCTAAGGTATGACAAGCCAGAATTTAGGTATCATCCTATCTTGGCATATACTTTGCCTCAACTCTAAGATTACCAACCCCGGTCGATAATTAAATATTAGGTGTTTTATTTGAGATAGCTCACACACCCAACACTCTGCACCTTTGACATATTCAACAACCTCGTAGTTTCGCAACATCGACATGCAGCATCGACATACAACCAGCGACTATCGAACTTCAAAAGACTGTCTCTCTGTCTTCCAGTCGACTGTAACGGTTGAACTGTTGAACTGTTCTAACTTCTTTCTTGTAACTGAATGTAACGGGAAGGCACCCAAGCGTATCAACACTTTCTATATAATCATGTAAAATATTATAATATACATCTTATCACTTTTGATCTTTATATCCATTAATAAATATATCAGTTCGCATTCTTGCATATTGTTTGTTCATATTCCTATCATAGTGTATACCTGCTTTGCTTATTCTCTTTATTATGCTTCCGCCATAATAGACCCAACTCATTTAGTCGAACTATTGTCCCCCCTCGTACTTCCTGGCTTGAGGTGGATCAGATATTTTTAGCTGTACATGTGTGTTTACTTCTAATTCATGTACATGTGTGTCTCGCATTGGTGGATCTGCAGGAGATAACGAAATCCAATTACGCTTCCTGGTTTTCTTTTTCCACCCTAGGCTTGAATTGAACTTGTAGTACTCAAATTATCTAACACTCTTGAATCAAACTCAAAAACGTCCTCCATTAAGGCATCACACCTCTCTAATGAATAAGTAGAACCCAGGTCACCTGACATGAGGACACGGGACATGAAGGAGATGTCCACTGGCCCTGGAGGCCTAAGGATCCTAGGCGTGTGTGACCATCGTGGACATCTACACAATGGTCATGTGAACTTGTGGGAGCCGACAGAATCCAATTACGCTTGTCGGTTTGGGTTCCGTAGCCCCAGAGCAAATCTTCAAAGTGTCCTTGAATGGCCCTAGGGGGCCTGGAAAAAATACTCGTAGAACCAAAACCGTAACTCCGGTAGCAAATCCGTTGATTTCGATGGATTATGGATGCCAAGTTTCAGCTAGGGGACCCCCCACACTGTGGCTCCAACGCCCAAAAATAGTGCCAATGTGCCATCTTCGGAGTGTTGTGAGTATAATAGATCCCATTTTGTTCGATCAAAATGGGATCCCCACTATGATTTCTAAGGTCATTTCCAATTCCTTCATCTCTGTTGGGGTGTTCTGATTATCATGTTGTGTTCGTCTTTTTCTCATTTTATTGCATTGAATTTTAATAAATTTGATCATTAAAAAGATGGCCTTATGCATTTTGAAAATTGTGGAAAAACTATTGTTTCTTCAAATTATTTTGTTTCCTTAACTTTCAATCCATAATTCGCAATTGCGGATTGCAGATGTTTAATTTTTTGGATTTTAGTTTGCGTGTTTCCGCAACCCGCAATCTGCAATTGCGGATCATGGAAGTCGGAAAACATTTGTACAATAACATGGATTTTTACTTCCACAACCCTTAACCCGCAATGCAGACTGTAGAATGCGGAAGTCTCTTGGGATTAGTAAACGGAAATTTTATTTCTGCAATGCAGATTTCGGAATGCGGAAAACACATTGGTGTCTTGAAATAAATTTTACCTTTCCGCAACCCGCAACCCGCAAATTGCGGATTGCGGATATTTTTGGCTTTGTGTAAATAAAATTCATGTTTTTGCAACCCACAATTGCAGATTGCAGAAGCATGATCCACAATAAACAAATAAAATTTTTGTTCTGTAACCCGCAACTTATGGATTGCGGAAACCAAAAACATAATAAGAAAAAGCAAGATCTAAACCCGCAATCCAGATTGCGGATTGTAACATCCCGAATTTTCATAAAAATTTAAAACTTTTGAAAATAACAATAAATATGATAATTATGATTATGGAAATAATAATTCATTTGATTACGACAACTTTAATTAAAAGTCGTTAAATACTAAATGTAATTTAATTTTCTGTCTTAGCAGCATGGTGATAAAGACAAACTTTAACACATTAATTATGACATGATTATAGTAATAGATGAACTAATAGGTCATTAATGTGATGTGATACGTTTTCTGGAAAAGATACTGACAGTTTGATTTTTGATGAACAAGGGTGTCCTATGAGGTACCCTAGAGTTTAGTTAGTTGTGACGCTAACACATTTGAATATTCTAATGTGCAGACGACAGGTAAGAGATTCAAAAACTGCATAGTTTAAAAGTACGTGTGTAAAACAATTCAACGTCAAATAGATATGTTGTGACTTCTTTTGCGAAAACAAGTATCTTCAGGTATGAATGTCTAGTGCTGCTTACTAGTCTTTCAACGCTGTCTTACATCTCCACTATGATTTTAAAATGCCATTTATTAACATCATCAGGCTGGTAGAATAGTCATTGATATCATCGTCGTTGTAGTGGCTAACTCTGTCGTCATCTTAAGATGATAAGTAATTGTATACTACTAAATTCATAAATGTTTTGTTAACCATCATATGCATTGTGATAAGAGATAGGACATGAAGTCCATAGCCATAGCATAGATTTTATACTAGTTACAAACCATGGTCTTGTTGAAAATTTAACAAATGCATACTCTTGTCTTTTTAATAGCTATAATAATGAAAACTTATGAATAACATGTTAACCATATTAATCTTATAGATTTCTATCCTAAGCAATACTTTGACATTGTTAAACTATTCACAATATATGTCAAGGATTATAATATTGAATTCATATAAAAAAAAATACACCATATTAAAATAATATGCCAATCGAAATTTAATATAAAACTTAAACCTTGATACACTAAGTCGAATTCTTAACTATAGTGTGAGAACTAATTAATGTTCACTACACGATTATCACCATAGAGTTTTGTTTGAAATTCTAATATCCAAAGTAAGTTATAACATTTATTTTCGATGGCACTGACATGCATTTATAATGACAGGGTGACGAGTTGATGGTCATTAATATGACATGAACGTCGAGCTAACTTGAAGATCATGTCTCAATCCTGCATTAAAAGATTGAGTTGAAACTCGAGCTGACAAGGATTGCTGATGATCCACGTAGTATGAAGTTAAGGTAATGGTCTCTGCGACTGTCACTATGTAATGTTTATGAGTTTGAAACTCATCCGAACTAGATGCAAATCGCTCCAACATGAGCCAAAGTGGCAAGACCATGCAATGAAATGATATAGCAATAAATGTAAAAGTTATATGATACCCAAGGTGATTGCATTGGCTCGTTTGTGATCGTTGATCATCTTGAATTTTGATCGTCGGATGCAACCCTAGTGTTGGGTCAATGTAATGGGTTATTGAGGAATGAATGAAGTTATTGTTGCTATTGTTTTGCCTTGTGTGGCCGACAGGCTACCGAAATCTAGGGTTAGAAAGTTGTATGAGGTTTCGACCTCGTGACCTGTAGATTAGGGTTGAAGTTTGTAGTTTTTCTCTCACTGTAATGGCATCGTGCTAACAGATTTGGTCTCTAGTTTGAAGTGTCCAAGGTTTGATAACTTTAAGCTTATCGTTTTATAGTTTGAGTGAAAAACACACCATGCTGCTAAATTACAGAGGGTATCCTAATTCCGTCTACAGCAAGGAAGTCATCGATTTATTGGTGAATGTGAAAAGCTTGGCCGCTTGGTGCGAAGGTAAATGTTCGTCAAAGAAATAGTAATTTTATTTTGAACTTCATCTTACAGATTTACAAGATAATATAACAGTTGTTCTGATACTAGGTTATTTTTTTTCAGTTGCAGGGTGTGAAGAACGATTTAAGCAAGGGTTTGGAAAAGGGCATGCTTCCATTCCTTGTAAGCTCCGGGTCTAAAACCCTCGTAGGTTCCTTTCGACTGTGGTTGATGTGGTTTTCAAAAGGATGAGTGACCGGTTTACACTATACCTCGGCTCTGTCTGTTAGTTGAAAAACTTCGAAGATCCTTTTGTTATGCAAATGGTGTTTGTACGGGGTTGTGACCCTCGTTTTGTTTTGTATGATACTTGGTCTTAAACTTTGATGACCAACTTCGTCGAAATGGGAGTTATACTACTCATCAATGCTAAGGATTTTTGGTCTCATTTAAAATGTTTATACTTTTGGAAATAAACTATGTGCAAATTTTGTTTGGAAGCAAGTTGTAATCGTTTTGTTTTTTTGAGAACACTGGTTTTCCTTTCTGAAATGGGAATTTGTATTGTTTTAAACTTTGGCCACGACCTGTTGTTCTTTTTATGAGAAATGTGATAAGTGGAACCGAGGCTCGACTACGATGTTTTTCTTCTCGAAAATGAAGAATATGCTATTTAATTCTATCCCATTCATCTGTGTTATACGATTTAATACTAAAGATTGATATTGTGATTTCGAGTTATGCTAGGGTTGAAGAACTCTGTCGTAGATGATTTAAAAACTCTGTGTTTTACGAATGAAGAAATGGTTTTTGTTTTAAAAAGGAAATGATAGGGCCATGCCCAAGTTCTAGTTTTGTCTTCGAAAATGGTAGATATGTGTAACTTCAGTATAACCCTTATTTGCAGCTAGGGTTTTATACTGTAATTTGAATGTGGATATAATATGTATTTTTATGATACCGTAATACTAATAATGAAAACCTAAAACAAATGCTATCTAGAATTTTACACTTGATACAATGCTATGTTTTTAGTGCTTTATACAGTTCAAAATAAAATAGAAATCACAACACTCAGATTAGATAACACATGCGATTTGTATAGTAAAATGATAAGTGTAAACAATATAGTTTTTACATTCCTCTTGTTTGCAGTCTTGATAATATTGTTATGATTATAGGAAATTATTCTATCAGTAAATTTATGGTGAATACTCCAGTGTGTGTGAATATGTTTATTTGACTGTAATTTGTAACTTACATTCCTAGTCCACACATCTATTCATCTGTGACAATACTTATTTAAAATGCAGACATGATATGATGTATGGAAATGAATTTCATCTACTTCAGATACACACAATAGAGATAAGAAAAATAAATACAAAGTGTCTGTATATGAAATAATCAATATTTGTTTTTCTAGAAACCATGAAGTACTCTAAAACATTTTAAATACTATACTGTAATTTCTACTGTTATTAACTATAGGATAGAAACTGATAAAACATATAAATTACTATTTATCTATCGAATCAATGGAAAATTTCCTATCTTCTCATATATTCTTAATTTGCGTATCTACACTAGAGTACAATGCATAAAACAACATGTGGAAAAATGTAGATACTGGATTATCAATTCAAATCATCATTGAAACTTAAACATGCAGACTTTCAAAACAGAATCAGAATACATTTCTTCTTCAAAACATAGATTAATAAATGAATTAAAATAGGAGATAGTGAAACCTGGAATAGTTCTATAGGGCAAAAAACAGCCCAAAAAGACTGTTCCACCCAACCAATTCCTGAAGACAGTCAAGTACTTTCCTTAGGACCCCCGAGCCTGTTCACTGAACCACCAGGAGGAAGAAACTTAGGAATTTAGGATCTCTTCTTGCAGTAGAAAATAACCTCTGAATCTTCAATAGCTAGTAGTCCAAAGGACCTACTTCAGCATCTCTGGTTCTTCTTAGCGAAATACAGACTTATGATTGCATTCACAACTAGCCTCCCTATTCAAATCTCTCAATGATCACCTGATGCACATGAGGAAATATTCTGTAGAAATATTGTGTAAGAGATTCCTACTTAATTCGAATTTGCCTTTTGTAGGCTGCCTAGGCCTTTTTAGTTGTTACTGGGTCATTAAATGAGCTTCCTGCTCACTCCCTCCACCTGGATGATAATGCCACATTTTTAGGGGTAGTTGTCCCATAACCAACAGCTAGTGGTGTGATTCACTTGCTACCATCTATCCCATACCTTCCAACAGATTCCATTCCTCCTAGTGGGTCAATGAACACTCATTTAACAGTCCCCTTGGGTGTTTGTCTCCTAATTAATTTATTTAAATAATAATAATCAGTAATTACATTCATCCTGGATCAAAATTGATCATAATTACAAAACTTTGTAATTAAATTTAACATAAAGTATTTTGCAAATAAAATAATAATTTCTGAAATTTGGGTAGGTGACACAGATTGCGGAAAGTTGACACTTCCTTTGACTTCTCCCGCTCTGACTTTCCATTGTAGATTGTGGATTGTGGAAGCACCAAAACACTTTAAAAGTTCAACTCACGAACCTGTAACCCGCAACCCGCATTGCGGATTGTGGAAACCAAAATCGTGTTTGCAGATTTTGCTCCCATAGTTTTCTTTTTCCACTTTTTATCATGACCATCGATTTCCTTTGAATTCAAAGACCCAAATCTATCGCAGCGTTGTATAAATTCGTTTTCTTTTATGATTTCTTTATTGATTTTCAAAATTCTAAATTCCACATCAGCCAGGATTTCATTGCGTATTTCTCACCAAGTCTTTCAATTTTCATTCTACAGTGGTTCAGGTTGGTTTTCAGGCATTTTCCTTGTGGTTTTATGACAAATTTAATAGTTTTAATCGTTTATATTAATCATTTTTATCATATTTCCTCACGGTTTATCAATCATATCGAGAGTTACCCAATCCAAAACTATCCAGAAAGAGTTGAAGAACAAAGACCCGAATAGTGACATCCTATCTGATACTAGTAGCAGAGTTTCTGAGACCCTTATCTAGATTGGTCCCGCATATATGCCCTTTTTTATAACGACGACCTATCACAAATTCAGCAGGACCAATCTTTCTATAGAAACATAACCCAGTCCCAGATTCATGTAATTGCTGCTAGACCGGATCTGATGCCATATACAGATGTCATTAAGTGGATTATTGACAATGCCAGTCCCCAAGACCATTCCTTCAATGATAAAAATGGTACACAATTGACTTCCTTCTGCTCGGAAGCGTTTTCCAGGTCTTATTCCCTAAGACAACTAGACCAGTTGCTTAATGCTAAGTTCCTAGATACTGCAAACACTAAATTCAACTTCAACGAGATGTTGAAGTCCTGGATGATAAAGCATGCCACATTTGTGCCCAAAGCCAACAAGCCTTACCTGATTTCCCGGTTTAAGGAACCCTTCTCCCCGTTAGCTACCATGTTATCCCAGTTGTATGGGTTAAATAACTATTCCATCTTCAAGGAAGAATGGGCACCCCTTGCCCACCATTTCTTGACGACCGGGGAATCCTTCAATTGGGTCGAGTTTCTGTCAAGTGAGATTAAAGCTGCAATTGAAAAGTATCAGAAGGCTCCAACATCCAGGAACACTCCTTTTTTCTATTCAACATATATTATGGATGTATTCTGCTTTGCATTCCAATTGCCCCTGATGGGGTGGAATTGGTCCTTGTTGGCACCTCCTGTGCAAATATATTGTTCAGCCCTATGGGAGGGAAACTTTTATCCTTTGATGTATGATATATTTGACCATTTTGTTGGTACCATTCACCTAATGATTTCAAGGAAGATGCTCCTACATTCTCTGAGCATGCAAAGGAACTGGTATCCACAATGGAGGTCTGGTATGTTGGCGAGTATTTCTCTTACCTCGGAATATGGGGCAGCAACACTGCACACCTACTTCCCAGGATAGTACCAGATAGGCTCCTAATGGAATAGGTTTCCTTCCAAAGAGTGGCAGATGGTGCTTTCCTCAAGCTCATTGGAGCTAAAACAAGAGGATGGCCCAAATTTCCACTTCATATTGTTAGGATATCATCACCATCATCTTTATGTTTGAACGCATTCTACATTCTGCATGCATGCATGCATTCTGCATTCATCAATATGGTGTCTCCCAGCACCTAGTCCCTAGTTGACTAGCCCCAAGAGCCTATTTCTGTTCAGTTCTATCCCTCCTAGTCCATGATGCACCTTGTTTTCATCTTCCATGAGTTAAGGTGACCTCTCTCACCTACCACCAGTGACACACTCAGTTAGTTGCTTGATTTGAAGACAGATAGACTAGTTAACTCACTGAAACACTCCGACGGACCTCCAGAGAGACTAGTTTTCCTATTCTGACTACAAACAGCTCCTCATCTGCCCTCCTTTGACTCTTCTTCACTACATTAGTTCTCCATGCATCAATTACATCTACTACATTTATTTAGACGCAGTTTGACACCTAGTTGTTGGTTACTTATGCATTGATGACACTCCACTGATATGATGACGAGGACTCCTAGTGCAGACAAGCTACACCATGCAGGCTATTTGAATGAACTCCTTGGTCAATTCGAATTACCTTGGTTTATTCAGTGATTATGACTGCACATTGTATTGTATTCTAATTCTGAGTTCAATAGAGCACTGTTGCAAACCTTTTGCATAATTTACACATATTATTCTTTATGCATCTTTTGTAATTGATTTCTTGTTCAATAGATCTATTGTGTTTCAATTTCACATGGTATTAGAGCCATGGCAGGGACAAGAATTATTTTTTGCAGGGATTATTCATGAAGATTGAGCAATTTTTTTCTCACTTTGCAATAGTTTTCTGCAGTTGCAACACTTTCTGCAGTTGCAGCTATTGCTCCAAAAATTCCAAATCCACACCAGAAGCCGAGAGTTTCCACATAATTCATGGATATTGATCATTGGATATTCAAGCTTTCTTGATATCCTATGCCGGGTGTGATGCAACTTGAAAAGTGTGGGTTGTCGACATAAATGGTTCTTGTTTGTTTGTGATTTGAAGGTTTCTTACTTCCTCCATTTGCATTCGCTATTGCAGAGATGGAATATTCTTCTTCACAAAATATTCTTACTCCATTCAACTATGATGAATGGAAACCAAATATGATATCATGCTTGAAGAGACAATGTCTTTTTGACATGTGTATTGTTATTACAAGAGATTTCGATTCCGGTGAAGAGAAGAATGATTGGCTGAATGATTGTGACAGAGATTTTGGAGAAATGTGTCTTGCTCTGTCTCCTTGTATGAGCTACCTTAGTTTAACTGCTGAAAATCCAAGTGATCTATGGGTCCAATGGGATAGAGAATTTGGGAAGTAAGGAGAAGAGGATCATGCTATCCATTTGGAGAACAATCCCAATTAGACATCCTTATGTGTTCTCTTTGATTATGTCTCGGCCTCAACCATTGTTCAAGATGAAGAAGAAACTGCAAATTCAACACTCATGTTCTCACTATCTTCTAATTCGAATTCTAAGCAAGATAAGCTAACTCATACTCTAAAATCCGAAGAGGTTCTTGAATCCTCTCTTTCACATGAGTTTTCCGGTATGTAGAATGATGAACTACTTGATGCTTTGGAGGTCAAATTAGATTTTGGAGATGAAGCATTCGCCCTCCTTGATCACATGCTTCCTATCTACTTCTGTTGGATCACTGGCACTAGTTCTTAGACTTTTATTGAAGATGAAGAACACTACCATTTGCTTGAGTCCAAGTCTCATGCATTTTTTGTTGATTTTGTTTTTGATCTCACCCCTGTTGGTTAAAAGGAGATCTCAAGAAACCATCTCTCAAATCTTGGAGCTGATTTAACTTCAATTGATAAGAAGTTCAAGTTTCAAGAGCTATTAGATCCGATTGGAGCTATTTCTACCTCACTTGGTTCGAAATACAGGCCCTAGGATGATTTTCATATTTTCAAATTTGTTCTCACCATGATTGGTCTGAAGAGAAAGTTCATAAAGTCTCCATGCTTGCTTGCTTTCACTGAAGAAGAATACAAGCACATGTTTTTGGAGCATGATCCATTTCCTCCCAAGAGTAAGATACCTCCATACATATCTACTTAAGTTTGGAGCAATTAAATATTTTGTTGTGTTATAGTCCATTTTTAGGGGGGGGTTTCACATGAGGTTTTCTCCATTGCCTTGGTTCATGGACTGTTCTTTATTTGGATTATTTTTTGTATTGGGGTGACCTTTGGTCTTAGTTAACAAGGCCCTATCTTTTATTCTTTACCTCATAGTATAGCTTGTGGGGGGGTGTTAGGATATCATCACCATAATATTTATGTTTGCATGCATTCTGCATGCATGCATCCCAGTCATTAGTATGGTGTCTCCCAACACCTAGTCCCTAGTTTACTAGCCCCGGGAGCCTGTTTCTGTTTAGTTCTATCCCTCCTAGTCCATGATGCACCTTGTTTTCATCTTACATGAGTTAAGGCACCCTCTCTCACCTACCACTAGTGACACACTGAGTTAGTTTCTTGATTTGTGGATCTGTTCCTTGATTTGAGGACAGATTGACTAGTTAACTCGTTGAAACACTCCGATGGACCTCTAGAGAGACCAGTTTGTCTATTCTGACTACAGACAGCTCCTCATGCACCCTCTTTTGACTCTTCTTCACTACATTAGTGCTCCATGCATCAATTACACCTACTACATTCAGTTAGACTCAGTTTGACACCTAGTTGTTGGTTACTTGTGCATTGATGACACTCCACTAATATGATGATGAGCACTCCTAGTGCAGACAAGCTACACCATGCAGGCTATTTGAATGACTTCCTTGGTCAATTCAAATTACCTTGGCTTATTTAGTCATTATGACTGCACATTGTATTTTATTATACTTTTGAGTTCAATAGAGCACTGCTACAAGTCTTTTGCATAGTTTACACATATTATTCTTTATGCATTTCTTGTAATTGATTTCTTTTTCAATAGATCTTGTTTCAATTTCACACATATTGAGCCTTTGACAATCCAAAACTCAACACATGCTGCACTACTTGGGAATAAAATTGTTGCTTTGAAATTTGGGAAGGCTCCCAAAAGGGTGTAGGATCCTAAGTCCTTTCTGGCCAATCACTTTGATCAAGAGCATATGAAGAATGAATACACCCATCAAACAGAACCTGATGACTCAATTTATCAGGGAGTCAATTCATTTGCTGAAGTACTCACCAGGGCTCCCTTACTGGAAGATAAGAACTTCATTTTTCAATATCAGCATGAGCTGAAAGCTTAAGTCATCCAGTTCAGGAAGTTTGAGTTATCACTTGCAGAGAAAGTTTAGAAGGAAATCACTGAGAAGAAAGCACAAAATTCCAATGCACCTCTAATGCTAACATACAATGTATATGATAAGGGTAAGACACTAGTGGAATAATCATCTCATTCTAGGCCCTTGGAAAATTTGAATGCCCTCATATAATCTGCTGCTAAGATGAAAAGTGAGCTCACAACGATGACATAAGTCTTTGAGACTCAAACAGTTACTATTTCTTCTCTAGCTAAGAAGCATAAGACAAATGGTTCTACTCCCAAGGTAACTCCTCTTGAGATTTCTGACAGTGATGATGGGGATGAGGAAACTCTCCCTTCCAAGATTTCTTGCCCTATTATTAATACAGGTACACTCCTTGAGGCTACTCTTCTTACTTCAGCCTCTACTAACTAGATGGACAGTCTCATTCTTGATTCCTCTCTTCCTAAATTTCATATCCCAGGGTTAGTGTCACCTTAGCTTCAATTTTTCCCAGGTCATCCAACCTACCAATTGTTCCCCCTCCTATTTTACCTTATGATATCTCAACTTCTATCTCTTCTCCAATTGAACCCTTGTTGACCCCTATGGTAACCATACAAGAGATAGTTGTTATCTCAACTTCTGTTGATCTTACACAAAATGTTCAGGACAAGGTTTCCATTACTTCTGTAGAACCTCCTCTAAGTCCTATTTCTGTATCACTCCCTGAAATCATCTCTCCAATATCTACTACCACCACCATTCCCTCTGTTTCTAGCATTCTTTCTTCATCACCTATTTCCACTCACCCGCTCACTGTCCCAATCCCAACCTCAGTTGTTTCCCAAGCTCCTACTCTGGTTTCAACCTTCGATGTCACCACCTCCAATATTGACATTATTGCAAATTTCAGAGAAGATGTTGTAGTTTCCTTGGGATAATACTTCTATAGCAAGTCTCAGAAGGCTATGGTAAAAAGGGGAACCACAAGACAAAGGGAAGGAACTGTTTCCCACTGTCTTGTCCCAAATTAGGTTATTTGGAAGAAGGATTTTACTTATGTGCAACAAGAGGCATTAGAAACAACTGCTGCTATGGGGGATTTTAAAGGTTCCAACTATGATTCGGTCACCTCCCTCAACAAAGATATTGAGGCTAAACAACAACAGCTGCAGAAATGCAAGGATGAGCAGGAAAACATCACAGAACAACATGAGGCTCAACTTGTTAAATTGAAGAATGAGCATGATGCATAGCTCAAGGATCTTCAGAAACAAAATGATTCTCTTCAGCTCCACCTGTAAGAAGCACAGGTGCATAATATTGGTCATGTTGAACAAATAGCATCACTGGAACAACAACTCAAGGATTCATTTTCCAATACAACCACTTCATCCTTTTCCATGTTTTCTAAGGATGAGTTCAAGGATTTGGATATGAAGATAAATGAAGGACATCACAAATTCTTGACTGAGTTGTTTGACTCCCTGAATGATATCTAGGAGACTTATAATGTCTTTGAGATACATTCCATCCTACTTGAACAACACGATGATAAAAGGAAGGAACCAAGAAAGGCTATTGAGGACATAGTTGATTGGAAGAGGTATATTAAAGAAAGACCTCAGGGCATCCTAGCTTTAGATAGCTTCAAATTCAAGAGGACCAGGATATCATTGGATGCATGGGAAAATGCTTGTGATACAATTGAAGAGTTAATACAAAAGGCACAAGCTGTTTGTAGCAGGAGACGGTATGTTGTTGACAATATCATGCTCATGTTAGAGTTTCCAACCATGGAGCTAATTGAGAATTCCTTCCCACTAAAGATGATAAAGGATCCGGTAGATCAGAGATGTGTTAAATCAAAGGAGCAGATCCAGCAGCTCGAACACATCTACATTTTTGAAGTCAAATATTTGATCGAGCAACCCATTAGCTTGGAAAGCAAGATCCACATTTTTATCTGTACTTGGCACAAGTTAAAGAAGAATGAGATCGAGTCCTTCACATGCAACACCCAGCTAGGACTTGAATTAGATAATTATCCCGATGTGGAAGAATTACTAGATGTGTGGGCTAAGTGGCGCATTGCCCTTGGCAATTCATAGATTAGGATTATTTTTGTCATCCCTGTTTTGTGGGAAGACTATCCTTGTAATTATGTAACTGTTATTTAAAGAGGTTAGATCTCATAACATAGGGAGGAAGAAATCGCCAGAAGAGACCAGGAGACACTCTACTTCTATGATATGTTGTAATTTCTTGCAAGCTTGTTGAATACAGTATGTTCTCTTTGCAATCCCTTCTGTTCATTTGTCAAATTTCTTTGGTAAATATTGATTTGTCGTCTTCACAATTCAATCACTTAGGTTTTTATTTGCAAATTAAATTTATGCATCAAACTGTAGGTTAGATTTTCTCAACTTATGATTTTGATGTTGCAGAATATTAAATGAATTTATTTATTTAATTTATTTATCTATTTCTGCAAATGATTACAATAACAATTACATTTTTTGCTAGTTTGTAAATTGGCATATAAACACAGAGCATTTGGATACACATAAACATTTTAGGTAAAATCATCTGATTTTAATCACTCAGTAATATCTAAGGCTGATTAACACATAACCAATTTATATTTGTATCAATTGGTGAAATACTTAATCAGGATTTCAAGACCTGGTTGTTCTGCATCTTAAAGCACCTTTTTCTAATCAGATGTAACTTAATTAGATGTATTTTCATTAATAGGATTTAATTCATAGAGACCTATATATCATTCAGATCTTCCCTGAGAAGGAAGGAAGATCGATTTGGATCCAACCCATTAGTGCCAGCAGAGGCCTTTATATCCATAGGAGACAACTATTCCAAACAAACTGGGGATATACTCACTTTTTCGTAGGGTGCTTTGAAGCCTTTCAGGTTGGGCTGTAACCTTCTTTTCACTTCCCCCCCAAACATTCCAGCAAAACAAACCAGGGGCTTCAACAAATGGCGCTAGAAGGAGAGCCATGACCAGTCATGCCTAGAAAAAATATCGATAGACCTCCTCCAGCAAGAATACCAGTTGTTACAAGAATCCAAACATAAGCATCCACTTCCACAAAACAGTTAGTACAAGACCCAACTATAGTACCTACTACACCAGTAACAGGATAAGAATTCCCTAGAACTGAAATCATATTTTTCTCACCTACTAGGGGACCTCTTACCCTCAAGCAATTAAGAAAAAGTACACATGAAACTATTTCCCGGGTAGAGAAAAGAATTGAAGAAAATTGGGACCTCGCACACAAACTATCCCAACAACATCAACCTAGCGGTTCATGAATTGCTATTGAGTCTGATAATAAAAAATATGATTATCAACATATAGACAATTCAAACACAACTCGATAGGAATTGTTTCGTGATATTCAAATCTCACCTTTATTCGAAGAAACAGATCAAGATCTGCAAGTACCACAACCCTACATTGAAATAGGTGGAACACCACCAACACCTCCTTCATCATCATCATCCTCATCTGAAGAGTCATCAGATAGTGAATCATCTTCCAGTTCTTGTTTAGAAAATATACCCATGGAAGAAGGACAAAACAGACCTTGGCTACACCAATATGTTGTATTTATTATTGGGGATCAACATAGACTACTTAAGAATCCTGAAAAGTGGCTTCCTAAGTTCAACCCATATGATAAATGACCTGCATTAGATCATATTAAAACCTTTATGCAGGCCATCAGAGTTAGGAGTGCCATACACGAAGATGTAGTTTGTAGGTTGTTTCCTTACACATTTGAGGGGAAAGCATCTCTTGGTACTTTTCCCTAGAAGCCCGATCCATTTCTTCCTAGGATGACTTTGAAAAAAAAATTATCCAAAAATTTGGAGATGACAAAACCCCCGAAGATCTGGTCATAGATTTGTATTCAATGAAAATTAGGGGGAAAGAGAGGGTTAAATATTATAACCAGATATTTTCTTACCTAAATAATAGAATCCTTCCATTGTTCTCCCTGCGGAAGAACTGTTGGTTGCATATTATGTGAAAGTTTTACCTATCCCCATTGTTATGTGGGTCAAAACAGCACACAAAGATAACTTGCATGAGACTTTTGTAGAAGCCATATAGGTAGAAAAGGATATGTTCTGCTTAAAAGATAACCCTGATGTTTCATCTAAACAACCTTCTACCTCCCGCAAGAAACAAGATAATCCTCCTAAACCCACTATCCAAAGGAAGGATCCTTTTAAAATGAATGACATGAAAAAATTTCTTCAAAATATCTCTAATGAAATGGTAGACCTAAAGAAGACTAATACAGAAAACCAAACCAACAATAGGGCATTCAATAGACCACCTTTTAGGAGGCCTTATCAATGCCAACAGAATCAAGTCCCACCTAATCTTGATGAGGGGTTGAATTTTGAAGAAGTTCTTTCAATTTTTAAATCCTTGGTTTTCGAATCCCACAACTCTTCTGATCATAGCAATGATAATCCAAAAGAAAATCAAGATCTTGAACCACATCCATATGAAGAAGAGGACCAGCAAGTCAACGCTATCAGTTACTTTTCAGAACTCCCCATGGCTGAAGAGGAAGATGAGCCTGAGGCTGTCTTTAATGTCCAACATCCTTATAATATAAGAAGTAAAGGACAGTCTACACAGGAAGCTTCCCTCCCAACATCCACCCGAAATAGAAGCAAAACAACAACACATAAAGAAACTGTCATTCCTGAGATAGAATATAGTCTAATAGATGACTTTAAAAGGGTGAAAGCCAATATATATCTTTTTGAAAATTTGAAAATCCCTGCTATGAGAGACAGTTTTCCTAAGAGCATGATTGTAAACAAACCTAGGGAAGCTCAAAACAACAATTTAGAGACATATTCCAAACTTGGTAACCAGAAACCAGGTAGTAAGAAAAAAACTCCTTTCTTGCTCACTTTTGAGATTTTCAATAGGAATGTCCATAACTTCATGATAGAATCAAGGGCTTCATCTAATGTGATTTTTTTATCTGTCCACAAAAAGTTGAATGCATCTTGGGAGCCTTTCCCTACTCAGATCGTTCAACTTGATCGATCAAAAGTTAGGGTAGTAGGAGAGTTGAAGAATGTCCTCCTGACACTATCTGCTGATCCAAGGATTCATCAAACTATTGATATAATAGTGGTTGATACCCCTGAGATGTATGGAATGTGGTTAAGAAGGGATTGGTCAGAAAATATTAGAGGCTATTTAGCTATTGACTGGTCTCACTTATGGCTTCCCTATAATGGAAGACCCAATAAAATCAAAATCAACAGAGAACCATACATGAAACAAATTATCATTGATTTGAATGATCCTAGTGAGCCTTTTGCTTATTTTAGGTCACATATAGAACATTCCACTTTTGACAGATTTTTCGGGGATTTACCTGCCGATTCATATCCTGTTGAGAATGCTTAGAATCAATCCCAAATTGTTAGTCTTACTTCTATCCCATTCTCCAATTTTGTTGTACATAATGTGAATACTAATTTTAGGATAGATTTGAATGAATGGAATTTGTTCTTTGATGGCTCCAGATCCAAAGATGTGCTGGTGCAGGCTGTGTCCTGATAGACCCAAAGGGGACCAAAATAATGATTTCTTGTAGACTTGAATTCGAGTGCACCAAAAATATTGTTGAATATGAGGCTCTGGTTCAGGGACTCAAGAAGGAAATTGACCTGGGAACTTAGGTAATTGAATGTTATGGAGACTCTGAAATTATTGTCAAACAAGTGAGAAATAAAATACATTGCATATCTCCTTGATTGATTAATTATCAGAAACTTGTAAGGGATATAACTCATTCTTTTGCTGCATTCAATATTATGTCAGTCCCTAGGTCCCAGAATTTTGATGCAGACTTGTTGGCTAACACTGCTTCTAGATTAATTCCTCCAAAAGGTTTGTCTCCTAATACTTTCTCTATTGAGTTAATCTACAGACCTTTTATTCCTGACAATGTAACTAGTTGGAAGGTTTTTGATGATGATCAACAGATTTTAGAGTTTCTTACAACCCAAGATACTTTTCAAGACGTAGCAATAAATGAGGCTGATCATGAGAAGTCCTTATCTGATCCAACTTCCCTTTTAACATCATTCCCAAGTCAATTATCGATATGGAAAAATACTATGATCTGCAAGACAAATTCAAACATAACACAAACTGCAAAACTGAGAGCTCATCCCTGAACTATGAACCTGTCAACATAGGAACTAATCAAAATCCTCGGTTAATTAATTTAGGGACTGACTGCTCCCCCGAGGAGAAGAAATCTTTCATCAAATTGTGCAGAGAGTTCAAAGATGTGTTCTCGTAAACATACGATGAGCTCACAACCTTTGATACCAATATCATACATCACAACATACCCATGAAACCTGATGTTAAACCTTATCATCAAAAGATGAGGAAGATGCATCCCACCCTAGAACCATCTGTCAGAAAGGAGCTTGAGAAACTGTTAGCAGCGAGAGTTGTTTTTCCAGTCAGACACACACAGTTGATTTCAAGCTTGGTACCTGTTCGAAAGAAGAATGGGGAAATTAGACTGTGTTGATTTTAGAAACCTTAATAAAGCATCTGAAAAAGATAATTATCCCATTCCTCCCATGGATCATATTTTACAAAAGGTTTCAGGTGCTGAAATGTTCTCTTTTCTAGATGGCTTCTCAGGGTACAATCAAGTTTTGGTTGCCCCTGCTAACCAATTGAAAACAACTTTCAAAACCCCTTGGGGAACTTTTTCCTACAGACAAATGCCTTTTGGATTGATAAATGCAGGTGCCACTTTCCAGAGAGCTATGGACATAGCTTTTAGGGGGTTAATGCATAATTCTGTTGTTTTTTATTTGGATGACATTATGATTTATTCTAAAAAGAGGCATGAACATTTGTCTGCTGTTAAACAGGTGTTCGAGCAATGCAAGAAATATGGGATTTCATTGAATCCGAAGAAATCCATCTTTGTTGTCATTGAAAGTAAGCTATTAGGTTTCATTGTTTCGAAACATGACATGATTATTGACCCAGAACGCAGAGAAGCTATTGCCAAAATAAGACTTCCTACTTCTTGAAAATCCATGCAATCATTTTTAGGTAAAATCAATTTTGTTAAAAGATTTGTTCTGAATTTTGCACAGATTGTCAAACCATTACAATAGCTGATTAAAAAGGATGCGCAATTCAAATGTTTTGATGAACAAAAAAATTACTTTGCTGAAATTAAGAAGGCCACTGCAGAAGATCCCGCTCTGATGTCTCCTAATTTCACCAAAGATTTTATATTATATACATTTTCCACTGAATTTTTGTATGCAGGTATTCTCAAGCAGAAACATCCTGATGATGTTGAGATTCTGATCTCTTTCATGAGCTCCACGTTCAAAGGGGCCTAACTAAACTATTCTCAGATTGACAAACAAACTTATGTAGTTTATAAGTCGGTAAAACACTATAGACCCTACCTTCTCAAATCTCGGACTAAGGTTATTGTCCCCTATGTAGCCATCAGGGATGTTCTGATCCAGAAGGAACTGGGTGAAAAATGCGCTCATTGGATGATAGCTCTCCAAGAATATGACCTTGAGATCAGCCTGGCTAAAATTGTAAAAGGTCAAGGTTTGTTCCAACTCATTGCTTAGTCCAATGATCCTGTACAACAACAACTTGACTGGGATCAAGAACAAAGCACAACAGAAGGTTCTGTAAATGTTATTACAACTCAAACGTCTGAATGGTATGATCACATTCATTTTTTTCTAACACACAGGTATACTCCTGAAAGTATTTATTTTAAAAAACATAGAGCCTTAAGATTAAATGCTAGACGATATCAGTTCATTGATGGGGTACTGTTTAGGAAAAACTATGATGGTGTGTTCCTCGGATGTTTCGAGAAAGATGAAACTGACAACATTTTATTGGAATTTCATGCAAAACCTATAGGAGGACATTTCTCAGGAGAAACTACTTCCCACAAGATCCTGGTAGTAGGCTACTATTGGCCAACTTATTCAAAGATGCTTATGCTTTCACCAGGAAATGTAAAGCATGTTAGAAATGTGCTGGAAAAGTTAAGAAGCCTGCATTTCCCCTTCAACTAGTTACAATCCAGTTTCCATTTCAATAGTGGGGCTTGGATTTTGTTGGACCTATTACCCCTACCTCCTCCCTACAACAAAAATACATCCTGACAACAACGAACTACTTTACTAGGCAAGTAGAAGCATCTCCACTTAGGGTAGTCGACACAAACTCTGTAATTTCTTTTTTGGAAAGCAATATAATCACTAGGTTTGGGGTCCCTGAATTTCTTTTCTTTGACAATGCTTCTTACTTCTCCTCAATTGACCTCACCCAGTTTTCTCTTGAGAAGGGCATAAAACTGAAGTATTCTGCCAACTACTATCAGCAAGGAAATAGGTTGGCTAAGTCTTTCAATAAGAACCTGATTAACATATTAAAGAAGATAGTAGGTACCCACCATAAATACTGGCACACCCAATTGTATAATGCTCTTTGGGCAGACCATGTCACTCCAAAAGCAACCATTGCAAACTCCCCTTACTGTTTGTTCTACGGTAAGGAGGCCATATTATCATCCAATCTTATGATCCCTTCACTACAATTACCACATTCAATACAAGAAGATGATTATTCTCCACTCCAGTAGAGGATTGATACATTACTTAAGCTGGAAGAAGATAGGGAAAAATCCAAGAATAAGCTGTATCAACACCAACAGTTAGTGAAGAGATGGTTTGATGAGAATTCCTCAATTGATAGGGAATTTACAGTGGGAGATATGGTGTTAAAATGGGATAAAAAACACAAAGATACGAACGATTACACCAAATTTCAGCGCTTATGGATAGGACCATTCATTATTACAAAAAATATTGGTCCTAGTACTGTTTGGTTACAGACACTGGAAGGGGTCATTGAGACCTATCTAGTGAATGTCCAGCTACTCAAAAAGTATTTTGTTTAGAGGATTTTGATTCATCTATACATAAGTGTGGTTTTATTTCTTTTCCATTTTTGTTTTCCTTTTAAATTTTAGTTTTCTTTTGAATAATAATAATGTCCACACATTTGGCAGAGGCTACAGATTAGTCTGTCTCAGATTAATACAGTCTAAAGTTTTGGGGTAGTTGTGTTAGTTTTATTTTACTCAGGCTATATCTGAAAATGTTTTTTTTCATGAAATGAAACAACCGATCTTTGGCATAGATTTAATTGATACTTTCCCACCTCAATCACCATCTTTACAGATGATATGTTTCATTAATTGAAGTTATAGAAGTGATGAATTTTTTCTTACCTTACGTTTCATTAGTGATTGGTAGCATATCTTTATAGTCTATTCAATCTTCATCTATCCTAAATCCCATTATGATCACCAAGAAAATAATGCACTTTAATAACTGCAAATTGCAAGATGGGGTGTCTTATCACAAGCCATCCCAATAAGTTAATGGATGCTCAGTGGAATGACACCTACACATCTGGTCACCAAGCTAGGAAGGTGACTTTCAGCTACTGTTGAAAGGTGGAAGATCCCATCATAGGTCGGTCCATTCATGATCCACAAACATCAGTGAGTAACACTCCTAGAATATGGTCACCAAGACATGGTAGTGTCTTGTAATTTACACATTAATAAAAAAAAATTCTTTTTATAAGACAACTTTTTGTATTTAAGGATAGGGGGGTCTTATTACAAGCCATCCATACCATGATCATAAACTTTATTTTGGACTGGAATTATCACCTTATGGTTACCAAGCCATGATAAACTTTTTTAGTGTCAAAAGCTAAAAGACAAGGAGTCTCCTTACAAAGCTAGCTTGTTCAGTTTCCAGGTGAGGTTTTTGAATGGCATTGCCAAAATCTGATCACCAAGTCAGGGAAATGACCTTGTTTCAACAAAGTCTTATTTGCATATTTTTCATTTTGTTTAAAGAAAAAAAAAAACATAAGAGTATATATTTTTAGTAATACATATATACACACTTTAAACAAATGATTAATAAGTCAAGGTGATTCATGATTTGGTGATCCAGAATGGTTGTAAGCTTGTTCTTAGGCTTATCATAAATTGCCCTCCTATGATTGCAAAATGGTAACGAATTGCTTTTTACCTCTATGCTACCTTATCAAATAAACATCATCATTAATTTTGGATGGGAACATATCAATCATCTGATTTAACTCTGTTGTTTGGTTGTGTTTTTGTGAGAAAATTTTCTAAATTGCAGGATGGAACATCTTTTTATGCTGACATATCTCCCTCACAACTGATGATTAAATTAACAGAGATAACTGCTTCGCCCAGTCAGTCGCTATTTGTTGTGAGTACAACAGATCCCATTTTGCTCAATCAAAATGGGAGCCCCACTATGCTTTCTAAGGTAATTTCCAATTCGTTCATCTCTATTGGGGTGTTCTGATTATCATGTTGTGTTCCTCTTTTTGTCATTTTATTGCATTCGATATTAATAAATTTGATCATTAAAAATATTTCTTTATGCGTTTTGAAAATTACGGAAAAACTATTGTTTCTTCAAATTATGTTGTTTCCTAAACTTTCAATCCGCAATCCACAATCCACAATTGCGGATTGCGAATGTTTAATTTTTTGGATTTTAGTTTGTGCATTTCTGCAACCCGCAATCCACAATTGAGGATTGCGGAAGTCGAAAAATATTTGTACAATAAGCCGGGTTTTTTCTTCCACAACCCGCAATGAAGACTGCAGAATGCAGACTACGGATTGCGGATTGCGGAAGCATGATCCACAATGAACAAATAAAATTTTCATTCCGCAACTTGCGGATTGCGGAAACCAAAAACATAATAAGCGAAAGCAATATCTAAACCCACAATCCGCATTGCGGATTGCAGAAAGTTAACACTTCCTTTGACTTATTCAGCTTTGAATTTCCTTTGTGGATTGCAGAAGCACCAAAACACTTTAAAAGTTCAACTTATGTTTCCGCAACCCGCAACCCACATTACAGATTGCAGATTACGGAAACCAAAATCGTGTTTGCATATTTTGCTCCAGTAGTTTTCTTTTTTCGCTTTTTATCATGACCGTCGATTTCCTTTGAATTCTACAGCCCAAATCTATCGCACCGTTGTATAAATTTGTTGTCTTTTACGATTTTATTATTGTTTTTCAAACTTCAAAATTCCACATTAGTTAGGATTTCATTGTGGATTTCTCACAAAGTCTTTCAATTTGCATTCTATAATGGTTCAAGTTGGTTTTCAGGCATTTTCCTTGTGGTTTTCTGACAAATTTAATAGTTTTAATTTTTTATATTAATCATTTTTATCAGATTTCCTCGTGGTTTATCAATCATGTCGAGAGTTACCCAGTCCAAAGCTGCCCAGAAAGAGTTGAAGAACAAAGACCGGAATAGTGGCATCCTATCTGATACCAGTAGCAGAGTTTCTGAGACCCTATACCTAGATTGGTCCTGCATATACACCATTTTTTATAACGACGACCTATCAAAAATTCAACAGGACCAATATTTCTATAGAAACATAACCCAGTCCCAGATTCATGCAATTGCTGCTAGATCGACTCTGGTGCCGTATACATATGTCATTAAGTGGATCATTGACAATGCCAGTCCCCAAGACTGTTCCTTCAACGATAAAAATGGTACACAATTGACTTCGTTCCGCCAGAAAGCACTTTCCATGGCTTATTCCCTAAGAGAACTAGACCAACTGCTTAATTCTAAGTTCCTAGATACTGGAAACACTAAATTCAACTTCAATGAGATGTTGAAGTCCTGGATGATAAACCCTACTACATTTGTGCCCAAAGCTAACAAGTCTTACTCGGTTTCCTGTTTTAAGGAACCCTTCTCCCTGTTAGCTACCATGTTATCCCAGTTGTATGGGTTACCTAACTATTCCATCTTCAAGGAAGAATGGGCACCCATTTCCCACCATGTCTTGACGACCAGGGAATCCTTCAATTGGGCCTATATTCTGTTAGTTGAGATTAAAGCCACAATTGAAAAGTATCAGAAGGCTTAGGCATCCATGCACACTCCTTTTTTCTATTCAACATATATTATTGATGTATCCTGCTCTACATTCCAGTTTCCCCTAATGGGGTGGAGTTGGACCTTGTCGGCAGTTCCTGTGCACATATATTGTTCAGCTCTATGGGAGGGCAAGTTTTCTTCTTTGATGTGTGAGATATTTGAACATTTTGTTGGTACCATTCACCTAATGATTTTCAAGGAATATTCTCCCACATTTTATGAGCATGCAAAGGCACCGGTCTCCATAATGGGGGACTGGTGTTGACACCCAAAAAATGCTCACTAGCTCATTTCCTTATTCACATGACCCATTTGTCCACATTTCCTACCATTTAAGCCTCTAAAACCTTCAAAAGGTCACCAAAAAGACCAAAATCCATCTTTTTCTCCTCAAAATATTTAATTTTCTTCAAAAAATACAAAAAACCTCAAAAAGGGTCCAAAATTCCCCAAAATCAATTAAAAGGGAATAAAATTCAAAATATATTCAAAAAGGGAAAAAAGGGAAAAAGAGGAAAAAAAAACCTAAACCATTTTTACCAATACCATTGGTTTCCTTAAAACCATAATGGTATTCTCCATCACCAAAAAGCTATAAAAAGTTGATAGAGGCTCCTCACTATTCATCCACATTCATCTTATCCTTATGCTTCCAAATTCTTTCTTGAGAGCCCTAGCCTCCTTTTTGAGTTTCAAGATCCCCATTAGCATCTTGGAGAAGAAGAGATCATTGGAGCTTTGGAGCACCTCACCATTGCAGTTGCTCAAGATCAACCATCCTCACCCTTTGAGGTAATAGAAAATATTAAATTTTTTATTTGTTTCTCTCATGGATCTATTTTGTTTACTGTTTTTAATCTAGAATTATTTTCTTGCATATGTTAGATCAAGATTTACTTTTTACATTTATTTAGTTTTACTGTTTAATCTAAACTGCTACTACAAGTTAGTAGGTGCACATTCACACATGCTTGGGTGAAAACCCAAGCAACAACTGGTATGTTGGGGAGTATTTCACTTACATCAGAATATGGGGCAGCAACACTACACACCTGCTCCCTAGGATAGTACCAGATAGGATCCTAATGGAAGAGGTTGCCTTCCAAACAGTGACAGATGGTGCTTTCCTCAACCTCACTGGAGATAAAATAAGAGGATGGCCCAAATTTCCACTTCATATTGGGCCTTTGACAATCCAAAACTCAACACATGCTGCATTGCTTGGGAATAAAATTACTACTTTGAAACTTGGGAAGGCTCCCAAAACGATGCATGATCCTAAGTCCTTTCTGGCCAATCACTTTGCTCAATATCATATGAAGAATGAATACACCCATTAGACATAACTTGATGACTCAATTTATCAGGGAGTCAATTCATTTGTTGAAGTCCTCTCCAGGGCTCCCTTACTTGAAGATGAGAACTTTATTTTTCAATATCAGAATGAGCTGAAAGCTAAAGTCATCCAGTTCAAGAGGTTTGAGTTATCACTTGCTTAGAAAGTTTAGAAGGAAATCATTGAGAAGGAAGCACAAAAGGCCAGTGCAACTCTGATGCTGACATACAATGTAGATGATAAGGGTGAGACACCAGTGGAAGAATCGTCTCATTCCAAGCCCTTGGAAAATTTGAATACCCTAATCCAATCTATTGCTAAGATGAAAAGTGAAATCGCAGCAATGACATCAGTCTTTGAGACTCAAACAGTTACTGTTTCTCCTCCAGCTAAGAAGCATAATACAAATGGTTCTACTCCCAAGGTAACTCCTCTTGAGATTTCAGACAGTGATGATGGGGATGAGGAAACTCTCCCTTCCAAGCTTTCCTGCCCTATTATTAATACAGGTACACTACCTGAGGCTACTCTTCTTACTTTAGCCTCTGCTGGCCAGATGGAAAGTCTCAGTCTTGATTCCCCTTTGGTTTAATTCCATACCCCACAAGTCAATGTCACCTTAGCTGCAATTTTTCCCAGGCTATCCGACCTACCAATTGTTCCCTCTCCTATTTTACCTTTGGATATCTTAACTTTTGTCTCTTATCCAATTGAACCTTTGTTGACCCCTATGGTAACCTTACAAGAGACAGTTGTTATCTCAACTTCTATTGATCTTACACAAAATGTTCAGGACCGGGTTCTCAATACTTATGCAGAACCTCCTTTGATTCCTATTTTTGTACCACTCCATGAAATCATCTCTCCAATCTCTACTACCACCACCATTCCCTTTGTTTCTAGCATTCTTTCTTAATCACCTATTTCCACTCATCCAATCATTGTCCCAATCCCAACCTTAGTTGTTTCTCGGACTCCTCTAGTTTCAACCTCCGATGTCACTGCCTCCACTATTGACATTATAGCAGATTTCATAGAAGTTGTTGTAGTCTCCTTGGGAGAATACTTCCATAGCAAGTTTGAGAAGGATTTGGTAAAAATGGGAACCAAAAGACAAAGGGAAGGAACTGTTTCCCACTGTCTTATCCCAAATTAGGTTATTTGGAAGAAGGATTCTACTGATGTGCAGCAAGAGGCATTAGAAACAGATACTGCTATGGGGGATTTTGTAGGTGCCAACTATGATTCGGTCACCTCCCTCAACAAAGAGATTGAGGCTAAACAACAACAGCTGCAGAAACTCAAGGATGCGCAGGAAAATATCACAGAACAACCTGAGGCTTAGATTATTGAATTGAAGAATGAGCATGATTCATAACTCAAGGATCTTCAGGAACAAAATGCTTCTCTTCAGCTCCAGCTGTAAGAAGAACATGTGCAAAATATTGTTCATGTTGAACAAATAGTAGCACTAGAACAACAACTCAAGGATTCATTTGCCAATGCAGCCAATTCATCCTTTTCCAATTTTTCTAAGGATGAGTTCAAGGAGTTGGCTTTGAAGATAAATGAAGGACATCACAAAATCTTGACTGATTTGTTTGATTCCCTAAATGATATTCAGAAGACTTATAATTTCTTTGAGAGACAGTCCATCCTACTTGAACAACACAATGATAAAACACAGGAAGCAAGCAAGGCTATTGAGGACATAGTTGATTGGCAGAGGTATATTAAATAAAGGCCTCAGGACATCCTAGCATTAGATAGCTTCAAATTCAGGAGGATCAGGATATCATTGGATGCATGGGAAAATGCTTGTGATACAGTTGAAGAGTTAATACAAAAGGCACTAGTTGTTTGTAGCAGAGATGGTATGATGCTGACAATATCATGCTCATGTTAGAGTTTCCAACCATGGAGCTAATTGAGAATGCCTTCCCACTAAAGTTGATAAAGGAGAAGGTAGATCAGAGATGTGTTAAATCAAAGGGATGGATCCAACAGCTCGAACACATCCACAATTTTGAAGTGAAAGGTTTGATCGAGCAACTCATTATCTTGGAAAGAAAGATCCACTTTTTTCTCCGTACTTGGCACAAGTTAAAGAAGAATGAGATCGAGTCCTTCACATGCAACACCTAGCTAAGACTTGAATTAGATCATTATCCCGATGTGGAAGAATTACTAGATGTGTGGGCTAAGTGGCACACTTCCCTTGGCCATTCATAGATTAGGATTATTTTTGTCATCCTTGTTTTGTGGGAAGACTATCCTTGTAATTATGTAACTGTTATTTAAAGAGGTTATATCTCATAGGATAGGGAGGAATAAATCGGCAGAAGAGACCAGGAGACACTCTGCTATTATGAGATGTTGTAATTTCTTGCAAACTTGTTGAATGCAGTCTGTTCTCTTTTCAATCCCTTATGTTCGTTTATTAAATTTCTTTGGTAAATATTGATTTCTTGTCTTCACAATTCTATCAATTATGTTTTGATTTGGAAATTAAATTTTTGCATCAAACTGTAGGTTAGATTTTCTCAACTTATGATTTTGATGTTGCAGAATATTAACTCAATTTTTTTTTTAATTTCTTTATTCATTTCAGGAAATGATTACAATAACAATTACTTTTTATGCTAGTTTGTAAATTGGCATATAAACACAGAGCATTCGGATATACATAAACATCTTAGGTAAAATCATCTGATTTTAATCACTCCGTAATATCTAAGGTTGATTAACACATAACCAATTTATATTTGTATCAATTGGTGAAATACTTAATCACGATTTCAAGATCTGGTTGTTCTGCATCTTAAAGCACCTTTCACTAATCAGATCTAACTTAATTAGATGTATTTTCATTAATAGGATTTAATTCATAGAGACCTATACATCGTTCATATCTTCCCTGAGAAGGAAGGCAGATCCATTTGGATCCAACCCATCAGTGCCAACGGAGGCCTTTATATCCGTAGGAGACATCTATTCCAAACAAACTCGGTATAGAATCATTCTTGTGTAGGGTGGCTTGAAGCCTTTCAGGTTGGGCTGTAACCTTCTGTTTATTTCCCTCCCATACATTCCAGTAAAACAAACGAGGGGCTTCAACACGGAGCTAGGGTTTTTCTCAATGAAAGCCATTCCAATTTCACTCAAGGGGTCCATTTCTCATCTGAAGGCTCCTGGGCATGCAAGGCCACTGTGAACATGTCCAAAATGGAAATACACACGTGTGGGAGCCGAAGGAATCGAAGTTCACTCACAGGTTTGGGTTTCGTGGCCCCGGAGCAAATCCTCAAAGTGTCCTTGAATGACCCCAGGGTGCCCAACGAAAATTCCCATAGAACCAAAACCGTGACTTCAATCGTGAATCCGTATGCTTCGATGGATCCGGGACATTGGGTTTCAGCTAAGGGACCCCCCACACCATCGCTCCAACGCTCGGAAATGGTGCCAATGTGCCATCTCCAGAGCTAGGGTTTTACTCAGTGAAGGCCATTCCAAATTCACTCAAGGGGTCCATTTCTCACCCAAACGATCCCGGGTGTGTGTGGCCATCGTGTACACATCCAAAATGGCCACATGTACCTATGGGAGCCGACGAAATCCAAGTCTGCTTGCCAATATGGGTTCCATGGCCCTGGAGCAAATCATCAAAGTGTCCGTGAATGGCCCTAGGGTGCCCGACCAAAATGCCTATAGCACCAAAATCATGACTCCGATTACGAATCCGTCGATTATGATGGATCCATAACGCCGAGGTTCAGCTAGGGGTGCCCCCAAACCATGCCTCGAAGTCTAAAAAATGGTGCCAATGTGCCATCTCTCGAGCTAGGGTTTTGCTCAGTGAAGGCCATTCCAATTTCGCTCAAGGGGAGCATTTATCATCCAAAGGCTCCCGATAGTGCATGGCCACTGTGAACACATCCACAATGTCAATACACATGTGTGGGATCCAACGGAATCCAAGTCCACTCGTCGGTTTGGGTTCCATGGACCTAGGGAAAATCCTCAAAGTGTCCTTGAATTGTTCCGGGGTGCTTAATGAAAATAACCATTGCAACAAAACCATTAATATGACCACGAATCCGTTGATTCCGACAGATTCAAGACATCGGGTTTCAACTAGGCCCCCCCCCACACCGTGCCTCAAATTCTCAGAAACGGTAGCAATGTGCCATTTCAGGAGCTAGGGTTTCGCTTAGTGAAGGCCGTTCCAATTTCACTCAAGGGGGGCATTTCTCACCTGAAGGCCCCCAGGAGTGCGCGGCCATCATGGAAACGTACACAATGGCCACGTGCACATGTGGGAGCTGAAGAAATCTAAGTCCGCTCGTTGGTCTGGGTTCCATGGCCTTGCACCAAATCCTCAAAGTGTCCCTGAATGGTCGTGGGGTGCCCGACAAAAATGCCCGTAACACAAAACTGTGACTTTGATAGTGAATTAGTCGATTCTGATGGATCCGAGATGCCAGGTTTCATCTAGGGGACACCCCACACCGTGCCTCGTAGTCACGGAAATTGTGCCAATGTGCCATCTCTGGAGCTAGGGTTTTGCTCAGTGAAGGTCATTCCAATTTCACTCAAGGGGGGAATTTCTCATCCGAAGGCTCCTGGTCATGCGTGGCCACTGTGAACACGTCCACAATGGAAATACACACATTTGGGATCCGACGAAATCCAATTCTGCTCACCGGTTTGGGTTTCGTGGCCTGAGAGAAAATCCTCAAAGTGTCCGTGAATGGCCTCGGGGTGCCTGACTAAAATTATTGTTGCACCAAAACCTCTACTCCGATCATGAATCTGTCTATTCCAATGGATCCAGGATGCTGGGTTTTAGCTAGGGGACCCCCCACACCATGCCTCGAAGTCTCAGAAACAGTGCCAATGTGCAATCTTCAGAGCTAGGGTTTTGCACAGTGAGGGCCATTCCAATTTCTCTCAAGGGGGGCATTTCTCATCCGAAGGCTCCTGGGTGTGCGTGGCCATCATTGAGACGTCCACAATGGCCATGGGAACCTGTGGGATCCAACGGAATCCAAGTCCGCTCATTGGTTTGGGTTCTGTGGCCTTGGAGCAAATCCTCAAAGTGTCCTTGAATGGCCATGGGGTGCCCAACGGAAATTCCTGTAGCACCAAAACCGTGCTCCGATCGCGAATCCATAAATTCCAATGGATCCGAGACACTAGGTTTCCGCTAGGGGACCCCCACACCGTGCTTTGAAGTCTCAGAAACGGTGCCAATGTGCCATCTCTGGAGCTAGGGTTTTGTCTAGAGATAGCATGGCCCTCACTAAGCAAAACCATAGATACGAAGATGGCACATTGGCACCATTTCCGAGACTTCAAGGCCTGGTGTGGGGGCGGCCCTAGCTGAAAACCGGCATCTCGGATCCATCAGAATTGATGTATTCGCGATCGGAGTCACGGTTTTGGTCCTTTGGGTATTTTTGTCGGGCACCCTGGAGGGACACTTTGAGGATTTGCTCTAGGGCCACGGAACCCAAAACGACGAGCAAACTTGGACTTCATTGGCTCCGATAGGTGAACATGGCCATTGTGTATGTGTCCACAATGTCCATGCATGCCCATGATCCTTCAGACGAGAAATGGCCCCTTGAGCGAAACTAGAATGGGCCTCACTAAGCAAAACCATAGCTCTGGAGACGGCACATTGGCACTGTTTTCAAGACTTAGAGGCACGGTGTGGGGGATACCCTAGCTGAAACCCGACATCCCGGATCCATCGGAATCGACAGATTCGCAAACAGAGTAACAGTTTTAGTGCAACGGGCATTTTCGTCGGGCACCCTTAGGCCATTTAGGGACACTTTGAGGATTTTCTCTAGGGCCACGAAATCCAAACCGATGAGCAGACTTGGATTTCGTCGGCTCCCACATGTGTGTATTTCAATTTTGGACATGTTCACAGTGTCCACGCATGCCCGGGAGCCTTCGGATGAGAACTCGCCCCCTTGGGCGAAATTGGAATGGCCTTCACTGAGCAAAACACTAGCTTTGGAGATGGCACATTAGCACCATTTCCGAGACTTCGAGGAACAGTTTGGGGGGTATCCTAGCTTAAAACCAACGTCCTGGATCCATCGAAATCCATGGATTCATGATTGGTGTAATGGTTTTGGTGCAACGGGCATTTTCGTTGGGCACCCTAGGGTCATTCACAGACAATTTGAGGATTTGCTTCGAGGCCACGGAAGCAAGACCAACAAGCAGACTTGGATTTTGTTTGATCCCACACATGTGTATTTCCATTTTGGATGTTTGCATGGTGGCCACGCATGCCCGGGAGCCTTCGGATGAGAAATGCCCCCGTTGAGCGAAATTGGAATGGCCTTCACTCAGCAAAACCCTAGCTCCGGAGATGGCACATTGGTACCATTTTCGAGACTTTGAGGCATGGTTTGGGGGGGGGCCTAGCTGAAAACCGACATCCCAAATCCATCAAAATCGACGTATTTGCGATCAGAGTCACGGTTTTGGTGCTATGGGAATTTTCGTCGGGCACCTCGGGGTCATTCAAGGACACTTTTAGGATGTGCTACAAGGCCACGAAACCCAAACCGGTGAGCGGACTTAGATTCTGTCAGCTCCCACAGGTGCACGTGGCCAATGTGAATGTGTCCATGATGGCCACGCACGCCTGAGAGTGTCACATATCCTTCCATCAATCCGATGCAAGGAAGGGAAACATGGCCAACATACCGGGCTTATTTGGTAAACTCAGGCCCAAAAATTACTAATAAAATTCATAATAAATAAAACTTCTGTGTGCATATTCAAACTCAATATAAACACAGCGGAATTAAAATACAATAACACACACACAGAATGGAATGCATCAACTTATTTAACCCAGGCACATGATGAATCGATCCTACATAGAATCAATCCCATTCTCATGCCATTTACAGATTTCATATCAATTTCATTAGGATAATCGTTTACTGACGCACTTTTAATCTCCACCATTGATTTGACATGCGCTTCCTTTTATTAGATCGATCTCACTTAACGCTAATTCACTTTCTTTTTATCATAGCGTGCTGCCTCCTCACCATTAGATATGATCAGATCCAATGGATCTGCGTTCTCCATGCTAGGCCTATGATCACCCTTCATTAGGCCTCTGATCACTCACCATTAGTCACATGTGACTCACACTCGCTTGATAATTATTTTTCTTCAGCGACTGAAGGCTAAAAATTGAACTTAACTTGCCTTTAAGATTCAAAATTCCTACTTTGGAGTCTTTTAAAGATATCAGTACTAACAAAAGACATGAGAAGAAAATTATCAACCCACAATAGAGAAGGATTCATTAGAGGGACAAGAGTGGGAAGCTCAATATAACTACCATATATAGTAATTTTTGAGGATGCCATCATATTTGTAGTAGGGCAGCAAAGAAAAACATGAACGTTTTGCTATGCCATCACAAGGAAATGGGAATGGAGGTAAATTTTAATAAGTAAATTAATTTTTTTCCATGGTTTATTAGAAGAAAGGGAAATACCATGTATGTTTATCTTTCCTTTTAACTTTGTACCCTTTGACTATGGAGTAAAATGACTCGAATTTCACTTAAGGTCTAATGACTACAGGTTTAGAGATAAGTTATGACTATGATACATTAGAGAGAAGGGTGAATAAATAGTGTTACATATGGTTTTCTTGAGGAAGGAGTATAATACTAGTTAAATTAATCTTGGAGGGGATCCTAGACTCTAGTGTATAAGATTTAAAAAACTCAAATTACAAAAGACATCCTAAGAGAAGATAGGGAAGAAGTCTTCCATCTTTTTGTTGATATGGAAATTAGAAAAAGAGGGTATTCCCTTACTAAAATGAAAGAACATGTCTAGAACAAAGGAATATGGAGGATGGGGTATAAAAAACATTCATTTGTTTGGAAAAGCTTTAGTAGCAAAAAAGTCTTTGTAAGCTATTCCACAATGTAGGACTTTACATAAAATTAATGATGAAAAAATACATCAATTTAATTTCAACTAAAGAATATATTAGAAAGAAGATAAAAGGTTATAGTGGATCCCCAATAGTTTTGAAAGCAATGGTAAATAGAATTCCACTTATAAGGAAATGGCTTGTTGGAAAATTGATGAAAGAAATAAACTAAACCATGGAGAAGACCGATGGTTTGGGTGATCAATTTTTTTAAGACCAGATTCAATCCCTTTCTGAATAATCTACAAAATAACTAGATATTCACTTTAGTTAATGCAAGTGATCCATAAGTGATTTGAAGGTGGAGTCAAGATTGGAAAATATATACACAACTAGGTATTAAAGGTGAACTAGCTTGAGAACATAACCACTTCACTCAAATTTAACACAAAATAGGTTATGCAAAAATCAAGGAAGAAGAAGGTGGGATTGTTTGGTCCAAAAAAAGATATAGGAAAATTTACAACTAAGCTTGTGTAAGAGTCAAATATTAAAGAGAAATTCAAGGGGGTTAAAAAGCATGGTGGTGAAAGAATATTTAAAGTTCAAATGCCCCCTAAAAGCTATATATGTTTTTGGCCATGAATTTCAATAAATTAGTACTCACTTTTTTTCTTTATCCTATACCCCATGGGCAATAAAATACTCACTTTCCATATTGCAAAAAATTATTTTAAAAGGCCGAAGTAGATGTATTCTTTGTAAGATTAATAAGGAAATAATTAACCATTTACTTTTAAATTCAATTTAGAAAGAAATTCTTCAAGATAGAAAATGGGAAAGGGTTCCCTTAGAATGCTTGAAGAATTGGTGTAAGAATATAAAAAATCTGGATATCATGATGGGTGGTTTGGGCTCAAAAGCTTTTTTTTTCAACCACGAAAAACCTATATTTTTATTAATAAAAATATATGTGAAATAGTCTATACAATCCTCCAATCCAAAAGAGAGCCAAAAGCTGTCAGCCAGAACCCAGACATATCGACATACCAACACAGCATAACAATCACCAAAAAACCACAACACAAACAGACTGGCCAAAAGAACCACAACACAAACAGAATGGCCCAAAGAAAACCACTCTGAATCACCACAAAAGAGGAAGCTCTCCAACCAAAAAGATATAGAACCAAAAAAAAGACATAAACTATAAACTTTTGAGCCCTTCTCCAACCAGAAGGGCTAGGGCTCAAAAGCTTATATTATTGAGGGAGGACTCTAAAGAGTATTTATTGAAACAACTTTAAATAGGTCGACTTACCATGTCAATTTTATCATAAAAGACATACTTATGTTAAGCTCTATGTATAATTGATATAATAAATGGATATCAACACTTTAAAAAAATGCATCAAAATATGTCAAAGATATGCTTCGTGAAATTCCAATTAATAAGAGGGAAGCCATTCCAACAGACAGATTCAAGCCATTTCAACAGATTCACAAATATAACATGAAACAATTGAATGAAACTACTTAAAATAGATAAAACATCTAAGTTTAAAGTTCCAGAGAATAACAGAACTTTTCATCATCACGCTGGATAGGAGAAGACGTAACAGTGGAAAAATCAGAATATATTTTATACAGCAGACGATTACACCCAAACGAAAAGAAGCGTTGGGATTACTCTAAAGGAATCGTCAGTATCTTTATCCATTTGCTGCAGAGTTTAAAGCGTTGGGATTCTCCTAGAATGCTTGAAGAATTGGTGTAAGAATATAAAAAATCTGGACAGCATACCGTTACACCGTTACAAATCATTGAGGGTGGCTTCGGCTCAAAAGTTCGAGGGAGGACTCGAAAGCGTATTTCTTGAAACAACTTTAAATAGGTCGACTTACCATGTCAATTTTATCATAAAAGGCATACTTATGTAATGTTCTATGTATAATTGATATAATAAATGGACATCAACACTTTAAAAAATGCATCAAAATATGCTTCGTGAAATTCCAATTAATAAGAAGGAAGCCATTCCAACAGACAGATTCAAGCCATTTCAACAGATTCACAAATATAACATGAAACAATTGAATGAAACTACTTAAAATAGATAAAACATCAAAGTTTAAAGTTCCAGAGAATAACAGAACTTTTCATCATCACGCTTGATAGGAGAAAACGCGGTAACAGTGGAAAAATCAGAATATATTTTAGACAGCAACCGATTACACCTCAAACGAAAAGAAACCGATTACACCTCAAACGAAAAGAAACGTTGAGATTCCTCTCCAGGAATCGTCAGTATCTTTATCCATTTGCTGCAGAGTTTATAGCGCCATGAATATTTTGTAAGATTCATGAAAGATCAGAAAGCATTTGCTGAAACAAAGAACTATCTCTTTAAATGTGATGGTTGGCTGACTGTTTGCGCCTGCCATTGAAGCGCTTCAGGCGACAATGCATTCTTCGCAAGACGTATGATGGTGGGTCTCTCCAACCCCAACCGTTTTCATAAAAAACTTCACTGTAGTCCAACACCATCATCTCTCTCGGTATTCTGGATGTAAGTTTTATAAACCAAGAATCGTCATCCATAACAACATGATGTGTATTGTTAATAGGCCAAGAACAGTCCACCACAACACGGCAAGGTCGCTGCCAGTAGAGGAGAAATATGTTCAGCCTCTCCTCCTCTTCCTCTGAGCAACCCCAAAAGTTGTATAAAGAGACGTAAACGTTTAGTCTCAATTCGTGTCCGCCAAGCTTCTCCTTTATTCCATTGTTCAACCAACCCAAATAATTTTTATATGTTATTTCCAGTGAGAGCCAAGCAACAGAGTAGAACCAACTCTCAATTTCATGGACAGAGTGAAGTAAAACTAATTCTTGGATTGGTTGAGGTGATGCTAAAAACCCTTTAATCTCACCATCTCGCTCGCATATTGACAACAGCCTGTACAATGTTCAATCCAAGCCAAGTTAAAACCTTATAATAAAATTAATGTTAACAAATTTAAAAGTTATCTGAAACTATTCATCAAAACCTTCATACCTTAGCTGGACTATATCTGAAACTATTTATCAAAACCTTCATACCTTCGCTGGACTATATCTGAAACTATTTATCAAAACCTTCATACCTTCTATGGACTAAAATTATGGTTAACAAATTTAAAAACGTATGTGAAACTATTTATCAAAATTTTCATACCTTCTCCGTTTTGTTGCGGCCATGGATATGCTCTGTGGAGTTAACACACTCCTTTCTTTCTCTCTTTACAAGAGAAATCTCTTCGTTTTTCTCTATCCAACTTAGATTTCACGAGAATGTTTTTCTTATATTGGAACTTTGTACTGTACTGGAGAATCTCTTTACCCACATCACATACAATTGGCATTCCAGTCAAAGAAATAATACATCTTTGACATCTAAACAATTCATTTTACATCTTATATATACATGAAACTTTATGAAAATTCAACTTCCCGCTAAAAAAAATATTTTACAAATATATTTATCATTTCTCCTTTATTTATGGCTTTGTCCTTATAAATAAACTCTTATTTTATATATATTAACAAATATTTTAAATAAAAATGTAAGTTAAGTATAAAGTTTCAAGGATGGAGATTATATATATATATATATACATAAAAGATGTTTGTCCATTATAAAATGAAAGTCCTTCTTTGTTGTAAGTAATGTTTAGTTATTACATCAATAGTTGTTTAGATATTATTTGAGAATTTGGATTTCTTTGAGTGGATAGAGACAAGATTAACCTGGGTGTAACAAGTGTAAAGTGAGGAGTCATTTCATGATCGTCGTATTAAGCTGTGGTTAAGAAAATGGGTATGTTTATTAAATAGTATTTGTTTTTATATTTATATTAATTAGTTTAGTGTTTATGTTGGTTTAATATTTATATTAATTATTTTAATATTTAACATTTGTTTAACAACCAACCATCTCCACAAAACTAAGTGGTTGGCTATACCTATAGGTGTTCGTGGGTCACTTTAGTTAGGGCAGTGCTATTGTAGTATCTATTTAACGAATAATGTAGAGTTATATTATTTTTTAAATAAAGGGGTTAATTGAGTTTATATTAAGTGGTTGGAAGGTATGATGTTATCATTAGGTAGTTGGTTGGAAGGTAGATTTTGACTATGTAATGATTGTAATTACCTTGATTCTCCGGAATAACTCTGTAATAAATAGTGAACACGTCAATTTGGTGTATAGGACCCTAGGTAAGCCAGACACCAATTTGGTGTATGGGATCCTCTTATTTGTGGAAAATGGACCCCTCTCCATATAGTACCCTAATAAAAAGAAAATGATAATTAAATAGTTTTTAAACTTAAAATTCAAGAGTTCTCAATTTTACCAGGTGTCAATATGTTCAAAATAGATAAAAAAAAGTTAAAATTAAACCTAAAATCCGTATCTATTAAAGAGGAGATCCAATTTCTTGAAATGTAATTTTTTCTTGAATTGTAATTTTTAATGATTTATTTTATTCTATTTTATTTTATGAATCGACATAAAACTATCCAATTGTGTTATTGAAAATTATCAAAGAATCCGAGATGTGGTGTTTATTGAAAATTATCAAGGAATCTCGGGTGTGGTGTGGTGAGGGTTAAAACTAAATGTATATAGTTTTATTAAATGATTGAAGCTGAGGATTAAAGTTTAGGAGCAAGATTAAGGGATTGTGTGTAATGATTTAAGGTTATGGTTATGGATTACATATTAATGTTTAGGGTTTAAACTTAAGGTTATAAATTAAATATTAATGTATATGGTTTAAAGTTATAAGTTGGGGATTATTAATTATGGATTTAGAGTGACGAGTTATGGATTTTACATTAAAAGTTAAAGGATTGAACTTCAATGTTTTTGCATTTAATTTGAGGGATGTGCTTTTTGGTAATCTATGATTGAGATATTAATAACATAATAATCATTCTTAAACCTATACAAAATGGCTAAGATGATTAAGCTTGCAATTCATCAATCTTAGTATTCATTGCAACTATTGTAACATCGTGATAAATGAAAGACTTATGAAAATCTGCATTCGTTGTGTTGATGTATGAGAGCAAAAGAGGAAAAGCCTCCATGAGCTTTGAGCAAGTGTATGAAGGCCTTGGATTTATTGTGCACATAACTAGTAAAAATATAAGTTAACTATAAAGTTTCAAGGATGGAGATTTTATATATATATACATAAAAGATGTTTGTTTCTTATAAAATGAAAGTCCCTCTTTGTTGCAAGTAATATTTAGTTATTACATCAATAGGTGTTTAGATATTATCTTAGAATTTGGACTTCTTTGAGTGGATCGAAAAGATTAACGTGAATGTAACAAGTGTAAAGTGAGAAGTCATTTCATAGTCATCCTATTAAGTTTTAGTTAAACGGTGGTTAAGAAAATGGATATGTTTATTAAATAGTATTTGTTTATATATTTATATTAATTAGTTTAGTATTTATGTTAGTTTAATATTTATATTAATTATTTTAATGTTTAGCATTTGTTTAACAACCAACCATCTCCACAAAACTAAGTGGTTGGCTATACCTATAGGTGTTCACGGGCCACTTTAGTTAGGGGAGTGCTAGTGTAGTATCTATTTAACTAATTATGTAGAGTTATATTATTTTTTAAATAAAAGGGTTAATTGAGTTTATATTAAGTGGTTGGAAGGTATGATGTTATCATTAGGTAGTTTGTTGGAAGGTAGATTTTGACTATGTAATGATTGTAATTACTTTGATTCGTGGAATAGCTCTCTAATAAATAGTGAACACGTCAATTTGGTGTATAGAACCCTAGGTAAGCGAGACACCAATTTGGTGTATGGGATCCTCTTATTTGTGGAAAATGGACCCCTCTTTATATAGTACCCTAATAAAAAGAAAATGACAGTTAAATAGTTTTTAAACTTAAAATTCAGGAGTTCTCAATTTTACCACGTGTCAATATGTTCAAAATAGATAAAAAAAAAGTTAAAATTAAACCTAAAATCCGGATCTATTAAACAGGAGATCCAATTTCTTGAAATGTAATTTTTCCTTGAATTGTAATTTTTAATGATTTATTTTATTCTATTTTATTTTATGAATCGACATAAAACTATTCAATTGTGTTATTAAAAATTATCAAAGAATCCGAGATGTGGTGTTTATTGAAAATTATCAAGGAATCCGAGGTGTGGTGTGGTGAGGGTTAAAACTAAATGTATATAGTTTTATTAAATGATTAAAGTTGAGGATTAAAGTTTAGGAGCAAGATTAAGGGATTGTGTGTAATGATTTAAGGTTATGGTTATGGATTACATATTAATGTTTAGGGTTTAAACTTAAGGTTATAGATTAAATATTAATGTATATGGTTTAATGTTATAAGTTGGGGATTATTAATTATGGGTTTAGAGTGACGAGTTATGGATTTTACATTAAAAGTTAAAGGATTGAACTTCAATGTTTTTGCATTTAATTTGAGGGGTGTGCTTTTTGGTAATCTATGATTGAGATATTAATAACATAATAATCATTCTTAAACCTATACAAAATGGCTAAGATGATTAAGCTTGCAATTCATCAATCTTAGTATTCATTGCAACTATTGTAACATCGTGATAAATGAAAGACTTATGAAAATCTGCATTCGTTGTGTTGATGTATGAGAGCAAAAGAGGAAAAGCCTCCATGAGCTTTGAGCAAGTGCATGAAGGCCTTGGATTTATTGTGCACATAACTAGTAAAAATATAAGTTAAGTATAAAGTTTCAAGGATGGAGATTTTATATATATATACATAAAAGATGTTTGTCTCTTATAAAATGGAAGTCTCTTTTTGTTGCAGGTAATATTTAGTTATTACATCAATAGGTGTTTAGATATTATCTCAGAATTTGGACTTCTTTGAGTGGATCGAAAAGATTAACGTGAGTGTAACAAGTGTAAAGTGAGAAGTCATTTCATGGTCATCCTATTAAGTTTCAGTTAAACGGTGGTTAAGAAAATGGATATGTTTATTAAATAGTATTTGTTTATATATTTATATTAATTAGTTTAGTGTTTATGTTAGTTTAATATTTATATTAATTATTTTAATGTTTAACATTTGTTTAACAACCAACCATCTCCACAAAACTAAGTGGTTGGCTATACCTATAGGTGTTCAAGGGTCACTTTAGTTAGGGGAGTGCTAGTGTAGTATCTATTTAACTATTTATGTAGAGTTATATTATTTTTTAAATAAAGGGGTTAATTGAGTTTATATTAAGTGGTTGGAAGGTATGATGTTATCATTAGGTAGTTGGTTGGAAGGTAGATTTTGACTATGTAATGATTGTAATTACTTTGATTCGCGGAATAGCTCTCTAATAAATAGTGAACATGCCAATTTGGTGTATAGGACCCTAGGTAAGCCAGACACCAATTTGGTGTATGGGATCCTCTTATTTGTGGAAAATGGACCCCTCTCCATATAATGATGAAAATGATAGTTAAATAGTTTTTAAATTTAAAATTCATGAGTTCTCAATTTTACCACATGTCAATATGTTCAAAATAGATAATTAAAAAAAAAGTTAAAATTAAACCTAAAAATCCGAATCGAGATCCAATTTCTTGAGATGTAATTTTTTTTTGAATTGTAATTTTTAATGATTTTTTTTACTTTTTTATTTATTTTATGAATCGACATAAAACTATCCAATTATGTTATTGAAAATTATCAAGGAATCCGAGGTGTGGTGTGGTGAGGGTTAAAACTAAATGTATATAGTTTTATTAAATGATTGAAGTTGAGGATTAAAGTTTAGGAGTAAGATTAAGGGTTTGTGTCTAATGATTTAAGGTTATGGTTATGGATTACAGATTAATGTTTACGGCTTAAAGTTAAGGTTATAGATTAAAGATTAATGTATATGGTTTAAAGTTATAAGTTGGGGATTATTAATTATGGGTTTAGAGTGTCGAGTTATGGATTTTACATTAAAAGTTAAGGGATTGAACTTCAATGTTTTTGCATTTAATTTGAGGGGTGTACATTCTTAAACCTATACAAAATCGCTAAGATGATTAAGCTTGCAACAAAGATGATTAAGCTTGCCATTCATCAATCTTAGTATTAATTTCAACTATTGTAACATCGTGATAAATGAAAGACTTATGAAAATTCACATTCGTTGTGTTGATCTATGAGAAAAAAAAAGGAAAATCCCCCATGAGCTTTGAGCAAGTGCGTGAAGACCTCGGATTTATTGTGCACATAACTAGTGGTATGGTGCATGAAGACCTTGGATTTATTGTGCACATAACTAGTGGTATGGTGCATGAATGCCTTGGATTCATTGTCCACATAAGTAGTGGTATGGTGTAAGCCAATGTGAGAATCTAATAAGCTTCACGAATATATAATTTTTAATTATAGAATTTATATATATATATTTATAGTATTTTTATGTTATTTTTCTTCTAAAACATAATGCATATATGTTCATGCTCAAACCTTGGTTAGGTTGACATTCAGGAGCCGCCTATTGACCCTCTGCCTCAGGAAGACCACCCAGAGATATCTCTCCATGCTTTAGCCAGAATTACCACCCCCCAAACAATGCAGGTCAGGGGTTACTTCAAGAAGCTCCCTCTTACCATACTCATTGATTCTGGTAGCACTCATAACTTCATTGACCCTCGGATTGCCAAACAGGCTGATTGTTTTATCCATCCTTGCTCCAACTTTGAAGTCATGGTTGCCAATGGGGGCACCTTACCTTGCAAGGGGAAGTGTCACAATGTGCGTATCTCTATGGAAGATTATACCTTACGTTCTGACATGTTTTCCTTGGCCTTAGGTGGATTTCAATGGTTACGCACACTTGAACCCATCTTATGGGATTTTGCTAAACTTTTGATGCAGTTTTCAGTTAATGGGAAAAAACACAAATTTACGGGCTTACAACCAGGGTCTCTCCGCGTCATCAGTTCACATCGCCTGGAAAAAATACTTAACAAGAATTTACATGGTGCCATCACTCAGCTCCATTCCATTCAGATGCACCCATCATTGGTCTCCACTACTCCTTTGGATCTCCAACCAATTTTGGATCGATATGTCGATTCCTTTGTTGAACAAGTGGGATTCTTGCTTTCACGAGACCTTTCCGGTAAGAATTTAGCTGCCTCTACATCTGCAAAGGAAATGCTGGCTATTTTGCATGCAGTACAGACATGGTAGCCATACCTATTAGGGCATTCTTTCTACATCAATACTGCTCACGAGAGTCTAAAATATTTCCTGGAACAACGAGTCTCCTCACCTGCACAGCTGAAATGGATTCGCCAACTCCTGGGTTATGCCAATGAGATCACTTACATGAAGGGTCAAGACAATTTGGTGGAAGATGCTCCTTATCGTGCAATTGATGCCCGAGTTTCTCTTTCAGCTATTTCTCTGCTTGTTCCAAATTGGTTGCAATCTGTTCAACAGGGTTATGTCTTCTCTGAACTCCATGCGTCTCCATTGGTCAGGCACTCCGGGTTCCTCCAAATGTATGATCAGGCATAACATACCTTCTTTTGGCAGGGCATGAAAAGGACAATTCAACAGATGGTGGTTGAATATGATACCTTCCAGCTCCTTACAGGATTGCTCGAACCCGTACCCATCCATCCACAGATCTAAACAAATATGTCTCTCGAATTCATTGAAGGGATCCCTAAATCTGTAGGGAAGGCTGACATTACCAATAAATGTTTGGAAACTTATCTTTGTCGATTCACCTCCGAACAACAACCTCTGTGGGTGAAATGGCTCCCTCTCACTGAATGGTGGTACCCTATTACATCTAAAATTACTCCATATGAAGCAATCTATGGTTAGGAACTGCCATTTCTTCTTCCATACACCCTCAACAGTGCGTCAATTCAGGCAATTGACACGGTTCTTTGAAACCTTGATCAGATTCTTCGCATTTTGTAGGACACTCCTCACATGGACAGAATTCGAATGAAACAACAAGCCGATCAACACCATTCCGAGAGCACTTTTCAAGAAGTTGATATGGTTTTTCTTTGTCTATAGCCTTCCAAGCAATCCTCCCTGACATTCAAAAGGTGTCCTCTTATCTCTCTCTCAATCATAGCAGTATTCATTCAGTGGCACAAAATGCAACCAGAGGCTACTACATGGCCACCACTCCTTCAGATTCAACATCAATTTCCACATCTAAAGCTTTGAGGACAAAGCTTTTTCTAAGAGAGAGGGGATGTTAAGAACCCATGTCTTTACTTTGTTAGTATATTGTGGTTGGACGCATATGCTTTGTAAGACATCCTGTAGTATTTGTTGATCCATAGTTTGTGTTATTGTTGTTGGGCGCATATGCTTCGTAAGTCTCCCGTAGTATTTGTTGACCCATAGTTTATATTGGCCCATGGTTTTGACCCATAGTATTGGCACCTAGACTTAGTATATAAGTGTTCATTGAGGCTAATGAAAGCACCATGAAGTTATTTGTATTGAGCTTGCTCAAAGGAGGTTTCCCCCTCAAAGTGGCCTGTGATCAATAAAGTGATTCTGAGTTCTGTTGTTACTGCTATCTCGTGTATTTTCATTAATTAATTGTTGCAGGTTCCTCACATCTATGTCCCCGAGTGAATTTATCATCACAATTATAAAAAGCCCTTGTTTTCTACATTCCTGCATCTATGTTTCAGACAAATGCTTGATAGGTGTTGGTCAAGGAGCTGGCGGGATGGGAGGTCTTTGAGAACCCATATTTCAGAAGGGAACAAAAGTGGGTTTGGAGCGCTGTTGGGATGCAATCTTGTCTTCTTCCAACTTAGACAACCCCAGGGATTCCATCATTGTGTTGGGACAAAACATTTTAACCTCTGAGTGGATTTCATCCTTAAGACCACTAATAAAACAACTCTTGTAGAATTCATTAGACAATCCTTCTGTGTGATTGGCTAGTTTCTCAAATTCTGTCTGATACTCTCTCACAGTGCCAATTTGGTGAAGTTTAGTGAGGGCTCCTACGAAGTCATCAAAAGCATTAGGACCAAATCGTTGCAAAAGGAACTAGAAAAAATCTGGCCATTTTGGCTCTTCATGAGCCTTGAAGTACCAACGGTACCATTGAAGAGCTTCATCTTCCAAATGAAAGGATGCAAGTGGAAATTTGGTGACATCAAAAGTATTATGTAGACTGAAATACTGTTCTATACGATAGATCCAACCAGTCAGATCAATACCATTGAAGCAAGGAAAATCAAGCTTTGGACCACGAAAATTGCTGGAAGAAGAGAACCCATTGTCTAATGAAAACTCAGACTGTCATTTGTTGTTCATGGATGATGCTCAAGATGGAGGCCGAGAAATTTTTCATCCAGATCCTTGAGTTTAGTTTGGATGGCTGCAAGTGCTTCCTCCATGGTTTTTGCTCTTACGCTGGTGACAACCATAACCAATTTTTATTTTTTTTGATTGGGTAGAAAAACACAAACAGAAGCTTATTTAGTAAAGGGAAATTTGGATTTGGGAAAAACTCTGATGGGTAATTGGAGTTTGACTAGGTTTTGGACATTTTTGAATGGACAGGGAAGCAAAAAATGGGGATTTCAGAAGCGGGGTGAAAGAATGAGAAAATTTGTTAGAGAGGGATAAAGAAGCAGAAATAGGAAATGAACACAATGGAAAAATTTGAAGGCGATTGGGTGAAAATAAAGAATTTACGACAAACCCTAAAATAGACAAATGTGGGATTTATGGGTTTGGGAAGTGGAATTTGGGATAGGGTCCTCAGGAAGGAAAGATGCAGAATGGGATGACAGGAGTGTTGTTGATGTATATGTAACTTCGGAATGTATTTCACATATATGTATATTGTATTCCTATAGAGATGTTATTATTCCTCTATACGGAAGTGTCGTCATTTATATTGTAAGTGTCGTAACTTATACTTGATGGGTTATTAGACCACCTTGTTGGGGTTGGCCCTGTATAAGCCATGTGGGTCAAAGGGTTATTAGACCACCCTATTGGGGGTTGGCCCAGTCAACATTATTTTATGTGGTTAGGTTAAGTCCGACCTAGTAAAGGTTATTAGGCAAGTCAAGTCAAGTATAAATAGAATGCGGGAGGCACTCTATTTGATCATTCTATTCTCACACACACTCTTTGGAGAGTGGTGCACTTGTGGAGGAGAAGAAGTTGATGCTAGGAGATATCTATATCTTATGCTTGGGTTGTATCATTGCTCTATCTATCTCTGAGGAAGTTATTGGGGTTTTTCACCTTTATGGTTTTCCCCAAGTAAACTTTGCGTCTCGTGTGTGCTTGCATTATTGTGTCCATGATTGATATGTTATAGATATGTTGTAAATGTTGTTCTCTCAGTTAAGATCCTAGATCAGATTGAAGTAAATTCTGAAAAACTAACATGGTATCAGAGCTATCCTGAAAGAAGGCATGGGATGGCATGTATGACACTTGTTACACTTGCAATGCTAGGGCTTGATATAGAAAAAACCAGTCATCGTAGCACTTTCGCTATAAATCCATTTTGGAAAAAATTTCGGATATGAAACTTTTACAGGTCGAATATCATATCCCCATGTACCCTGTTTCCAAAGGAAGACTTCTAATTCATTGTAATTTGTGTTTTATGATCTGTACAATCTAGGGTTTCTGCCTCTTCCAGATCTGAGTCATAAAGAGGTGACCTGGGAAAAAAGGTGATAACTTGGGATAGGAAGCTCCAAATGAAATTTCATAAAAAGTGATCGGTAGGGAACAGACTGTACTTTTACAGGCCAAAGGATCAGAGACAGGAAGTGAACCAATGACACGTGGCACTCCATACAAGTTCGCTCTTCTATTTTATCCCATAAACAGGTCATGTTGCGACACTTGGCATAACGCTCTCTCAGAGAATCCAATTGAGGTCAGACCTGTGGGGTTGGAAAGATGATAGGTCGGGATACCACAGGTAGAAGTTTCAGACCCTGTGGATTCGTAATTTCAGAGTTACACCAAAAACAATGAGGTGCATAATTCTATCAAAACAGAATTGAATTTTGAGCACCTTCATTCATGGCTCCGGGAATTAGGGTTTTGGAGAAAGTTGGTATTTTTGTAATCAGAGACCACAGATGAAAGATACTCATAAAAATCAAAATTTAGAGACCAAGATCAAATTTTTTGGTTGGGTAGAAGGTCGAGCTTGATCAAACCCTAGTTCGAGACTTTGATCGGAAAAATGGAAAATTAGGGCTTCTGCAAAAGTTTGAATTTTTTAAGTCTGTGACCATGGCTGGAAGCTCCTCAAAAAAATTGAAGTTTAGAGCTTTAGATCGAACCTTTTGGTTGGGAAGAAGGGTGGTATTTATCAAACCCTAGTTTGGGATCTTGTCGAGAAGATCCAGAAGTTTCAAAGGCAATTTTGAGGGGTAAAACTTTGAATTTTTCAAATTCTGAGTATACCAGATTGATCAGCTCATCAAGGTGCATCTTTCTATCCTTTCAAAAGTTTGAAATTCAAATTTTGAATTTTTACAATTTCTCTGACAAACCCTAATCTAGCTCCATATCCAATTCCTGCAAATCAAGTGGATTGGGTTAATCTTGGAAGAGAATGGATTGATCACCTGCATAAGTGAAGAAGTTCTTGTTTCAGAGGGAGATGAGGCTAAGGCCTTACATAAGAAGAGTACAAGAAATCTCGACAGGTATGACTTATCCAGGTATGTTTTGAGATTTGTTCATGATTAAGTTTATGGTATGTTTGTCTTCATATTATTACGGTTAGTACAATCTTGATTAAATTTAGACTTGTCATATCACCTTAATAAAATTATGAATGCATGATAGAAGATATTCATTTATTAGGGTGTTGACACTTATGATTGTACTAATGCATTATGGTGTTGTATGAGGTTTATGTTGTCCGCTAACATGAAAGGTACACCAAGAAAGACAAATCATGTTCTAGTTCATGAACATATGATCATGGTGACATGAAGACAAAGATTCATCCATTGTCATGGATCACTTAGAAGATATATTTACGAGGTATGTATCACTTGGTTCTATAATGGTTAACTTATGAGATATGCAGGTTACTAGCACAAGTCATTGAAGAGAACAAGAAGACATCATGTGGGTATGTTAGAAATAACTAGCTAACATACTAATCCAGATTATTGTGTTTTGATAGTATTGAGAATATACTAATAAATGTATGATTATGTATGAGATCTCGAGGATATCACAATAATGATACTTGTAAGCATGCATAGTGATCGAGGATGGATATAAGTTCAAGGATAGGTAATCCAGGAAGCAAAAATCAAAAGGGAGCACACTCCAATAGTTTCTGCAAGGATGCAGATATTCAGAGGGAGTCGACCACTTCTCATAATCCACATCAGAATGGAGTTGCAAAGATTCAGAGGGAGTCCACCCAACAACCAAACAAAGATAAGTATTTGAATTGTCATTTCTTACATATTTGTTTGTTTAAATAATGTTGTTCAATGATGTATATGCTTATGTTCCTAGACTTAGGTTGTGTATTGTGCATATTAGATTAATTGCATTAATGAACAGTATACTACTAATATGCATGTGATGGGTAAGTGGCCTATGGCACTGTACAACATTCCATTGCTATTTATCTAGAATGAAACCTCTTTGCTGACATGTTGGGAGTCGTGCACACTCTTAACAATGTTCTGGTGGAGATTGGAAGGCATCTAGAAAGTTACAAGATATGGATAAATGTTGTATTTAATCATTGGCTAAATTTATTGCATGACTGTATGACATATTTCTTTATGTGTAAGAATTTGTTCTGAAAACTATGAGATGGTTCTAATCATGCAATTTAACTTGTCTTGTAGGAAAGATCGTATACCATCACCTACAAAAGAAGGACTACAACATTTACTCTAGCAACAAAGCTATCTATTGAAGAATTTGAAGTTCCCAGGATCCGGAAAGTATGCCATGACCAAGGAGTACTTGTCGATCATGAAGAATGATGTTTGGGATGTGGTCCCAAGACCTAAAGGGAAGTCTGTTATGACTTCCAAATGGATCTACAAGATTAAACATGCTGCAGATGGAAACATAGAGAAATACAAAGTGAGATTTGTATCTCGTGGCTTCTCACAGAAAGAAGGAATCGACTATGAAGAAAATTTTGCTCCTGTAGCCATAAACACTTCCATTAGATCAGTACTTGCTCTGGCTACAGTGATGAAATGGAAGATACACCAGATGGATGTCAAGACTGCTTTCTTGAATGGTGTAGTCGACGAGGAAGTGTATGTGGAGTAGCCACTTGGTTTTAAGACACATGATAGGAATTCATATGTATGCAGGTTGAAGAAATCCTTGTATGACTTGACGCAAGCTCCTAGGACTTGGTATGGTAGGATGGACAGTTTCCTATCTAGTTTGGGATTCACCAAGAGTAAAGTGGATTCCAACCTTTAATACAAGGTTGAGGAAGGAAATCCTGTGATACTATTCCTCTATGTGGATGACCTGTTTGTTACAGGTAATGATAGTTTGATTGTTGATACCAAGAGGAAGCTTGCGGCCGAGTTCGAGATGAAGGAATTGGGGATGATGCACTATTTTCTAGGCATGGAGGTGTGGCAGAGTGCAGATGGGATCTTCCTTGTACAAGGGAAGTATGCAGTAGAGATCCTGAAGAGGTTTGGGATGATGGACTACAAGACCATGGCCACACCTATGGTATCGAACCTAAAGCTTCTGTGTGATGCTTCCTCTGATCTAGTTGATGTCACTGTGTATCGTCAAATGATTGGGTCCTTGATGTACTGGACGAACACGATACCAAATATCTTCTTTCCAGTGAACACATTAATCCAGTTCCTGACAGATCCGAGGAGTGTTCACCTGGTTGCTGCAAAGAATATTCTAAGGCACCTGAAGGGTACAGTTTATTATGGGCTCAAGTATGATGCAAATCAAAAGTTTAACCTACAGGTTTATGTTGATTCAGACTAGGCAGTGCTGCAGATAGGAAGAGCACTTCTGGGTGCTGCTTCAATATGGGATCAAGTGTGATCTCTTGGTTTAGCAGGAAGCAGTCCTGCGTAGCACTGAGTACAGTCGAAGCAAAGTATGTTGCAGCTTGTTCGGCTAGTTGTGAGGCAGTATGGCTCCAGAAGCTACTGTCTAAGTTATTTGATCTCCCACTAGAGGCTACTGGTATCTTTTGTGACAACCAGAGTTGTGTGAAGCTATCTGAGAACTCGGTATTCCACGATAGGTCGAAACACATTGAGATCAAATATCACTATATCAGGGATATGGTGTAGAGAGGAGCAGTGAATCTCCTATATGTTCCGATGGATGAGCAGATTGCATATGTACTGACGAAACCACTAGACAGAGTGAAGTTCAAGTACTTCAGAGAGAGGCTTGGTGTTCTTCAGATTGACGACACGTCGAGGAAGAAGTGATGGACACATTTGCTGAAGCCATTCCAAGCATGGTGAGAGGAGGATCCTTCCATGGCTATGGATGTAAGAACTGGATGATGAGCATCAGGACGATTCTCCAGTTACTACTCTGTATATGCATCATGTTGGATGCTGGATATGATCAGTTGGATCATTTATATGTATATACGCATCATGTTGGATGTTGGATATGATCAGTTGGATCATTTATATGTATGTACGCATCGTTTTGGATGCTGGATATGATCAGTTGGATCATTTATATGTATGTATGCATCATGTTGGATGTTGGATATGATTAGTTGGATCATGTGTATGTATTTGTATATGTATCAGGTGGATACATTGTATGATCAGGATGATCATGGATGATGAGCTTCAGGATGTTGCTCTAGATGACATGCATCAGGACGATGCAGTGATGATGATCAGGATGATCATGTGTACATCAGGATTATGTGTGGTGTGTATTAGGTTGATACTTTGTGGCCGTGGACAGCTTGTGCAGATAAGCATATAATAACGCCCTAGGAGGTTTGCAGATTTTCTTGCTAGGTTTTTCCGCTGGCATCTAATAGCTCCCTGGGAGATCTGGAAAATGCTCTTTCGAGGTTTTGCTTTGGGAGGACATATAATAGCACCCTAGGAGGTTTGCATATTCTATTGATAGGTTTTTCCGTTGGCATATAATAGCTCCCTGGGAGATCTAGAAAATGCTCTTTCAAGGTTTTGTTCTATAGCATATAATAGCACCCTGGGAGATCCGATAGGTTGGGATGTGTTCCCGTAATAAGTCCTGGGATGCTCTTTCGAGGTTTTTCCATGACCACATGTAATATCGCCTTGGGAGATACGATAGGTTGGGATGTGTTCTCGTAATAAGTCCTGGGATGCTCTTGCAAGGTTTTGTGGTGACCACATATAATAGCGTCCTAGGAGATCCGATAGGTTGAGTTGTGTGCTCGTAATCAGTCCTGGGATTCTCTTTCAAGGTTTTTTGGTGGGGTCACATGTAATAGCTCCCTGGGAGATCCGATAGGTTGGGCTGTGTTCCCATAATAAGTCCTAGGATGCTCTTGTGAGGTTTTGTGATGCACGTAATAAGTCCTGAGGATTCCACGGTATGGCCAGTGATGATGAAGACCTGCATGTGGTGGGCCTACATCTAGTATGAAAAAGGACTGGCTCTATAGAACTTCCTATGACGAGCAGATTCATAGATTGATTGAGATAGCAACAACAATGATGATGACGATGATGATGATTCATTGATGATGATCTAGAGAAGAAGACTTGAGCTAGAAGACCTGTGTCGAGAAATACCTTCCTAGTTAAGAGGGAGTGTTGATGTATATGTAACTTCGGAATGTATTTCACATATATGTATATTGTATTCCTATAGAGATGTTATTATTCCTCTATACGGAAGTGTTTGTATTCCTATAGATATGTTATTATTCCTCTATACGGAAGTGTCGTCATTTATATTGTAAGTGTCATAACTTATACTTGATGGGTTATTATACCACCTTGTTGGGGTTAGCCCTGTATAAGCCATGTGGGTCAAAGGGTTATTAGACCACCCTATTGGGGGTCGGCCCAGTCAGCATTATGTTATGTGGTTAAGTTAAGGACGACTTAGTAAAGGTTATTAGGCAAGTCAAGTCAAGTATAAATAGAGTGCGGGAGGCACTCTATTTTATCATTCTATTCTCACACAGACTCTTCGGAGAGTGGCACACTTGTGGAGGAGGAGAAGCTGCTGCTAGGAGATGTCTGTCTCTTATTCTTGGGTTGTATCATTTCTCCACTTATCTCTGAGGAAGTTATTGGGGTTTTTCACCTTTATCGTTTTCCCCAAGTAAAATTTGTGTCTCTTATGTGCTTGCATTATTGTGTCCATGATTGATATGCTGTAGATATGTTGTACACGTTGTTCTCTCAATTAAGATCCTGGATCAGATTGAAGTAAATTCTAAAAAACTAATAAGTGTCAGGGAAGTTTCAAGGGAAACGGAGTGAAAACAAGGGAGACATGGCGAAAAAACACAATTTATTTATTGTATTTATTTTATTTTTTCAGATGGATCTGCAATGGCATAGAAGGGATCAGAAAAATATGGATCTGAAATGACACGAAAGGGATCGGAAACAGATGGATCTGAAACGACGTGGAAGGGATCGACAACAGATAGATCTGAAACGACACAAAAGTAATCGGAAACAGATAGATATGAAATGACACAGAAGTGATCGACAACAATTCTGGATAGAGGAAATCTGTGATTTATCAGGGGAAAATAGATATGGACCCCATATGCTTGGCTTCCTAATAGTTCATGGGATTCACTCAGTCACCAATGTTGTCTGACGGCTTGCATATTGGGGCAGTACCCCTCACTCCACGGCTTAGGTAAAACTGATAACCGCTTTGCCACAAACGACAGCTCTTGGTTTACCTCATGGGTGGGAACTAGTCAAATAGGTTGGGGTCGTTTCCCTTTTCGTTGGCAGGTCCTCTCAATGGGCCAACTACTTTAGGGTTCCTGTGGTACTCCTCATAATGAGTTTTAGGGCTTATTCCCAAGTACTTCCCACAATTAAGCGGATAGGGATTATTCCTAGATCTGAACCTGCAACAGATGCAAAAAAATAAAATTAGCAAAAATTTCACCCAACGAGCCCAAGAAAGTGCTCTAATACCAGATGTGAGGAACCTGCAACAATAAATTAATGAAAATACATGAGATAGCAGAAATAACAGAATTCGGAATCACTTTATGGATCACAGGGATGACTATCAATATCCTATAAAGGGAAGTGGTGAATCCTCCTACAAGTTAGACTCTGGGAAGTATTTAAAGATGAAATATGTTCTATATGTACCTGGACTCAAGAAGAATCTTCTCTCCATATCATCTTTGGATGCAAAGGGGATGAGAGTTGCATTTGTTGATGGCCAAGTACTTATGTGGCCAAAAGGTAAGACTATATATGATGTAGTAGTGATTGGAGAGCAAGAGGGAGGAGTGTACAAATTGAAGGGACAAGCTAAACATGCCATGGTACATGAATGCATGGAGCCAAGTGAACTTTGGTATAGAAGGCTTTGTCATGTGCACTATAGAGCACTACTAATAGCAAGCAAAGCAGTAGAAGGTCTTCCTAGAAATCAGTCAGAGCATGAAGGTGTTTGCAAAGGATGTGAAAAAGGAAAGAACACAAAGAAGGCATTTCAAAGCAATGAAAGCAAGGCAAAAGGAATCTTACAGATTATCCACTCTGATGTATGCAGTCCAATGTCATCCAATTCTCTGAGTGGGTATGTATATTATGTTTATTGCATTGATGATTTCTCTAGGAAGACTTGGGGTTTATTTCTTGAATAACAAAGATGAAGTGTTTGATAAGTTCAAGGATTTCAAAGCTTTGATAGAAAACCAAACTAATAAGAAGATCAAGACCTTTAGATCTGACAATGGCGGTGAATTCACTTCAGGGGAATTCAACAAGATATGCAGTGATTCAGGGATTAAGAGGGAGTTGACCACTCCATACAATCCACCAAAAAATGGGGTTGCATAAAGGAAGAATAGAACTATCATGGAAGCAACACGGGCAATGCTTCATGACCAAGATCTACCTATGCACCTATGGGCAAAAGCAGCAAGGACATATGTATATCTACAAAACAGAAAATCCCACAAGATACTTGACAACAAGACACCAGAAGAAGTTTTCTCTAGTAAGAAACTAGAAGTTAGCCATCTCAGGATATTTGGTTGTCCAGTATACACACACATTCCAAAAGAAAAGAGGACAAAGCTAGATCCTTCAGGAAAGAAGGGTATATTTGTGGGTTACAGTGAAAGCTCGAAGGCATACATAATATACTTTCCAGGATTCAAGAAGATTGACATGAGCAGGGATGTGACTTTTGATGAAGACTCAGCATACTTCAAATTGAGGAAGACACCTGTTGAAGACAATGAAGAACCAAGGGTACCCAAGATACAAGACACCACCATGAATGAAGTAATTACAGAAGAAGATAGTGAAATAGAAGATGCAAAAGAACCTGTAGATCCACCCCGTGAGAAGAACTCTCACAAGAGGAAACCAGCATGGGCTAGAGAGATCATTCAAGATGCAGAAAGGTATGGTATTCCAGAGGAGGAACACAGAGAAAGAAAAAGGACAAGGTCACACACCAACTATGTTTCCTTACTCTGTGACATAATGAACAAAGAACCTTTCAGTTATGAAGAAGCAGCAAAAAAAAGAAAGAATGGAAGGATGCCATGGTCGAGGAATACCAGTCGATCATGAAGAATGATGTTTGAGATGTGGTCCCAAGACCAGAATGGAAGTTTGTTGTGACTTCCAAGTGGATCTACAAGATCAAGCATGCTACAGATGCTAGCATAGAGAAATACAAGGAAAGGTTTGTGGCTCGTGGTTTCTCCCAGAAAGAAGCTATAGATTATGAAGAGACTTTTGCACCTGTAGCCAGATACACTTCCATCATAATAGCACTTGCTCTGGCTACAGTGATGAAGTGGAAGATACACCAGATGGATGTCATGATAACTTTCTTGAATGGTGTAGTTGAAGAGGAAGTGTATGTGGAGCAGCCACTCGATTTTGAGACACATGACATGGATTCATATGTGTGCAAGTTTAAGAAAGCCTTGTATGGATTGAGGCAAGCACCCAGGACATGGTACGGTAGGATAGACAGCTTCCTATCCAGTTTGGGATTTACCAAGAGTAAAGCGGATTCCAACCTTTACTACAAGGTTGAGGAAGGAAATCCAATGATACTCCTACTGTATGTGGATGACCTGTTCGTGACAGGTGAGGATGGGTTGATTTTCGGCACGAAGAGGAAGCTTGCTACTGAGTTCAAGATGAAAGACTTGGGTATGATGCATTACCTTCTAGGTATGGAGGTGTGGCAGAATGCATATAGAATCTTCCTTGGACAAGGGAAGTATGCAGTAGAGATCCTAAAGCAGTTCGTGATGATGGACTGCAAGGCCATGGCTACACCTATGGCATTGAACCTGAAACTATTGATTGATACTTCATCATATTCGGTTGATGCCATGATGTATCATCACATGATTGGGTCCCTGATGTACCTAATGAACATGAAACTAGATATTTGCTTTGCGGTGAACACCTTGAGCCAGTTCCTGACGGATCCTAGATATGTTCACCTGATTGATGTAAAGCATATTCTAAGGTACCTGAAGGGTACAATTGATTATGGGCTCAAGTATGATGTGAATAAAAAGTTTAACCTAGAGGGTTATGTTGATTTAGATTGGGCAGGAAGTGTTGCAGATAGGAAGAGCACTTCGGGGTGCTGCTTCAGTATGGGATCAGGTGTGATCTCTTGGTTTAGCAGGAATTAATCTTGCATAGCACTGAGTATAGCTGAAGCAGAGTATGTCACAGCTTGTTCAGATAGTTGTGAGGCAGTATGGCTAAGGAAGTTATTGTCTGATTTATTTGATCTCCAGTTGGATGCTACTTGTATCTATTGTGACAACCAGAGTTGTGTGAAGTTGTCAGAGAACACTCTGTTCCATGACAATTCGAAGCATATCAAGATCAAATATCACTATATAAGGGATATGGTGCAGAGAGAAGTAGTGAAGCTCTAGTATGTTGCGACAGATGAGCAGATTGCAGATGTGTTGACGAAACCACTAGTGAGAGTGAAGTTCGAGTACTTCAGAGAGAGGCTTGGTGTTCTTCAGATAGAAGATACTTCGACGAGGAAGTGATGGGACACATTTGCAGGATCCATTCCGATCATGGTGGTAGGAGGATCCTTCCCATGGCTGTGGATGTAAATGCTGTGTGATGATCATTAGGACGATGCTCCAGATGATATGCATCAGGATGATGCTATGATAATGATCATGTGATGATGATGTGCATCAGGATGATGATCAGGATAATCATGTGATATATATCAGGATGATCATGTGATGATGATGTGCATCAGTATGATGTACTATATGATGATGATCAGTATGATCATGAGCATCAGGATGATGCTCCGTGCAAAGATGATCAATGTGATCATGAGTATCAGGATGATACTCTGTGGCCGTGGACAGGTTGTGGAGAAGCATGTAATCAGTCCTAGAGATCCGATAAGTTGTGCTAGTCACATAAAAGTCCTGGGATTCTCTTTAGAGATATTGTATATCGCAAGACACTCTTTTAAGGTTTTACGAGGGAAGGCATGTAATCAGTCCTGGAGATCCGATAGGTTGTGCTAGGCACGTAAAAGTCCTAGGATGCTCTTTAGAGATATTGCAGGTCGCAAGACACTCTTTTAAAGTTTTGCTAGACCACATGTAGTTAGTCCTAGAGATCCGAACATGTTGTGCTAGGCACGTAAAAGTCCTCGGATTCTCTTTAGAGATCTTGCAGGTTGCAAGACACTCTTTTAAGGTTTTGTGGAGACCACATGTAATCAGTACTAGATATCCGTACAAGTTGTGCTAGGCACGTAAAAGTCCTCAGATGATCTTTAGAGATCTTGCAGGTCACAAGACACTCTTTTAAGGTTTTGTGCAGGTCACATGTAAAAGTACAGGGAGATCTGATAGGTTGAGCAGTAAGCTCGTAATCAATCTTGGGATGATATTTTGAGATTTTTTTGATGCACGTAATCAACCCTGAGAATTCCACAGGATGGCCAGCTCGCAGAGATGATAAAGACCTAAAGGAGGCTAGGCCTACATCTAGCATGAAAAAGGGTTGGCTTTGTAGAACTTCCTATGACGAGAAGAATTGAGAGATAGCATCGGTGATCAAGATGATGAGTACAGAAGCAGTGACAATGATGCTCCGTGATCCAGTGACAGTGATCCAGCTCCAGAATTGAAGACTTGTGCTTATATGTATTGATGACCTATGTCAAGAGAATACCTTCCTAGTTAAGAGGGAGTGTTTATGTATTTGTATCTTCGGAATATATTCACTTGTATATTACATTTGTACATTATTGTATCCCCAATAGAGATGTATTATTCCTCTGAATGGAAGTGTCATCATTTGTATTTGCAAGTGTCGCAAGTTACATTGTAAGTGTCATAACTTTATTTTGATGGGTTATTGGACCATCTTGGTGGGGTCGGCCCCGTATGAGTCATGTGGATGGGTTATTAGGATTCCTTATGAAGTCATCCCAGTTAGGATTAAAGGCAGTTTAAGTTGTGTATAAATAGAGAGTGTGTCTCTCTCATTCTATTCATTCACTCACTCATCCAATTCGCATAATTGAGAGAGAGGAGTGCGTACAAGTGGAGGAGGAGTATCTGCTGACAACATCTATCTTTTGGTGATTGATCTTTGTTATCTTTGTATTGTTGCTCATTCTGTCTCTGAGGAAGTTGTGGGGTTTTTCACCTTCTTTTTTTTCCCCGGTGAAATGCTTTGTGTCCATTGTATATTGTGATTGTTATGTTGTGCTTGTTATTCTCTTAGTGATCCTAGATCATATTGAATGAAATTATCAAAAAATTAACACTTTGTTGATTGGCTCGATTGTTTTTCTCTTCTTCAACTTCCATCTGTAAACATAAAAATAAAGTATACTGAGTTTGTCTACATTACCAATAGGAATAATGAAAAATAAATAGATAGTATAAATTAATGTAAATTGAAAAGCGACATAACATAGAAATAATCAACTCATGAATGATACACATTCTCTCAAAACCAAATCTCAGGCCTTATATCAAAAAGTATTTTTTTGGCTCCACTCCATACTTTGTTTCCTGCAAGTGTTATGCCCCGTCACAAAACATAGATTTAATATAAAAGTTTTTTTTTGTTTTATTAATTATAAAATTAAAGAAGTAAAACAACATAGAGACTTACAAAATCCACAGTTAATTTTTTAAATGCCAACATATACTCACAACCCTTGCTTAACCCAATGTCAATCAATTCTTCTGATGGATCCTCTTTGTATGTTAACACTTGTTTGAAGGCATGCAAGGATTGCCAGGGAAAACAAAATTTATATATATATATATATATATATATATATATATATATATATACCAATGACAACCACTGCGAAATGTTTATTTATTACAATGAAATAAAAAATACTCACAAGCTTTTCTATCAACTTCTTTTTTCCTTGTCATCTTGTCTTATGTGCTGACTGGGTTCCATTTTCTTTTCCTTTCTACAACAAAACAATTGAAAATTAATATTTAATGTCGAATTAATTAATGAAATGTATAACATAAACCTAAAAACCAATGATTTTATACATTTGAAGCACGTTGTTGTTGAGATGGATCTTCCTACGATGCAATTATGTCCATTTCCTTGATCATCTCCTTGTAAAATTTCTTAGAGATCCCTACTGGCACATTTCACATATCACCTCATTCATCCTTTGGGATTCTCATAATCTTCCTGAAAATGTAAAATGACATTAAACTATTTCTCTATTGATTTGAAAAATAAATATGATATAATTAAAATTATTGAATGAATGACACTTTGTAATAGTTTTAGATACACATTCTACATAGACATGTATAGGAATATTACCTTTTGAATGATTCTTTATTTTTGTTGTATGTTTTTTCTATTGCAATCCTCGTAGGTCTCATTGACCATTTATGTAGGAACTCCTCTTGTAGTTTACATATGACCCAATTCTTTGAATCATTTGATCAGTTTCAGTATTTTAATTCAAAATTATGTATGTACGTTCTTTCCACTAAATCCCTCGTAGTATTATAAAATTATTTGCCCTTTCTATTAACTTCCAGCACCGCTCCAGATGAGCTAAGGACCAATTGATCATCATTTGCATCTTCCATAAAAAAAAATTATAATGACATTGACTTTTGTTGCTGTCAGTACCTACATAACATTCATCATATGTGAATTACGTTATTTGAAACATATTAGCGAATATTCTTAATTAAGTATATTATTACTCAGATTTCAATAAATAATTCATATTGACTTATTTTTTATTCACCTAATTCATCCCTTTGCAACTTTTCCATCAACATTTTATGCTCTTCTGGATTTAGTTTGGTAATAATTTTATGGAGCTTCCTCATTTTTTGGCACTGCGTGTCACACATTAACCAATACATATTAGTTAAATTTACAAACAATTAAAAAAATCATTTAAATACATAAATTAATTAAAAGCACTTGCGTTCTTCATAATTCTTGATGTGCTCCCATCATGTTGATTAAAGTTGTTCATTTTCCATCAATAAACAACATGTACCATTAAATACATAAGTTATCAATATATTATACAAACAAATTGCAGACCTTCAAAATACGAAAAAAATATATTAAAAATAATAAATCTGATTTTGGTGCACTTGTATACATTACATGCCCCGGTGCATTAGTTACAACACCACACTGGTGCATTAAAGCGAATAGGTCACACCGGTAATAGAGAATCGAAATACTAAATTTAGATTTTTCATTTTTGTAAAATAATAAAAAAAACGATGCGTTATAGTAAATATGATGCATCACAGTAAATGTGACACACCAAGAATTGAGAACTGAGACACAACAAACGACTTTTGTGTTTTTATAAAAAAATTTAAATGATGTGACACGAGTCAAACGCAGTGCGTTATTTACATGAACACACTGGTGTGTTCTCGTAATACAGATGCACCGATTTTGATGCATGCATTTTTAAAAATAAAAATAAAGCAAAAAACCAAAACCTGACAGGGTCGACATGGTTACGGATTTGACCAAGAAAGGGGACCCATATCACCCTATGCTTTCTATATATAATCGCAAGCTTAGTAAATAAAAAATCACTAAAGGGTGAAATCGTAATTTTGTATAATAATGAAGGGATTTAAACCCAAATGAAGAATTTTGTAGCCACATAAAACGAAAAGAAGCAGCGAGAAAATAATGGTTTCAACATTGAAGGTAAGTATGAATTTTTTATTCTTCTAAATCTAATTGAAATCTAAATAAGGTTATAAGATATACAATAATATTGACATGCTTGAAATTTCTATCATGTAAATTTTGGTCTGATTCACCATACCTAAGAAATTTTGACCCTTGAAACTCCTTCCAGTTTCTCCAAACTCATTCCATGTAAGTCTCTCTTCCAAAACTCTCCCCTAAAAATTTTGGAAAAATAGTGAGTTAATGCTTAGGTTTTTGGCTTTTAAACACTATTTAGATTTACTTTTCGAACTTAAAATTGCCACCCTTTTATTAATTTAGGGAAAAAAGGGTTTGTGCGATTTTTTAAAATTTTGATTTTTAGCATTTCTGGTGCGCCTAGTGTCAAGTCACACTAGTGAGTACATATGTAAAATGCATCATCTTTTAAATAATTTTAAAACCTGTACGACGGTGCATGTAATGTTAGACCTCATCAGGGTGCTTATATGTAGGAAATGCATCGGAATGAATTATTTTGTGAAAATGCATGTAGAAATATTTGTTACCAAATGCAATAGATGTTTTCCACCATAAGGGATTTTGTGAATATTCTTCCACAGTGAGTTTACATTGGTTACGCACCATTGCGTCTAGTTTATGTGACCGCACCGGGGCATTTATGTATGAATAAAACACAGCGGTTTATTTTGTAAATTATTTGGTTTTATGTGTGCACTTAAAATTATATATTCATACCAAATGTCATTTTACTATTTAACCACACCAATTACAATGTTTCATAGTATATATATGTTGATTGTTGATTTGGCTCAAATGCAGAAAGAAAATATTGTAGTATCAAATGGCCAATGCTTTAGATTCCAGCTCATACCATCTTGTTCAAATTTCAACGAGTTCTCCCATTCCATCCCAGTAAGTTCATGTTTTATTTTTTTGTATTACTTATTTGAATTTATGTTACTTATCCATGTGAATCTAAATATCGATTTATTCTATATTGCAGGATCATGATTCGAGTTCAAGTTTGGATGCACAAGACATTCAACCAATTTCAAAACGTCGTAAGCTCTTATTAGGAGAAACATATCGCAAGAAATGCATGGATGAAAATGGGAAGCTTCTTTACCCCGACAATTGTAACATGCCATTTTCAAGCCTCCATCCTGGTTCATCGACTGTAATTTGTTGGGAGATGTAACTATTTTATGACACACCAGTAGTTTGTGGTTGTTCAAGATGTCAAGGGTTGAAGGTCGAGAACCCTCTGCGTGTCACACTCACCCATTACACCAATGATAGATTACCTAATGTCGATGGTCTAATACCCCATACTATAGTAAAAAATCCAATAGATGATATAGAAAAGACACGCAGGAACACTTATGTTACACCTAAATCTTGCCATCATAAGACTCAGTGTAAACATGCCTAAAGTGTCCATGGCTAGGAAGTGAAACTAGAGAAGTTACTGACCTTTTCCATAGGGTCTAGTTGGGATGGAAGGTTACTCCACAACCACTTGTGCCCAACTAGGTTAGGCGTAGGTTATTCGCTGATGTCTTGCATTGTTGACTCATGTCACCCTTGTAGAGCAGTGCTGGCGCAGGTTGTTCTAATGTAGCTTGCGCCAATGTCAGTTAATGTGGATAAAGGGCATCTTCAAGCGATTTCTCGAAGGTGTGTGACTTGGATCCCTATCCCTAGCTTGTAGTTGAGTTGGCATTTGGTTCTCTAACTCCTTGGGAGGATCCCTCAGTCCTCTCCCACCTTTTCTCAACCTATTCTATCCTCCTAGTCCTATATATATGAATCTCCTCTCCATTCCAAATGGAGGAAGGCTATAGCATCCATATGCTGGTGAAATAAGATTAGGAGATCATCATTCATCCCTGGGAGGCACCCATTTCTCCTTAGAGGCATTGGCTTGGCTTGTTGGAGGAAGATTGCAACGTTAGGTCTTGGTTGTAATCCTCATTCTTCTTTGTATTCCCACTTTGATACAGTAATACAAAACTCTTTCCATAAATTTCTTGTTGTTCATTGATATTTATAGTTTACTTCCTTAACCACTTACTTAGATCAATTATTGCGTAGATGTACTATTACTGCTTGTTTGTCTCTTACATGTTCTGACAGGTCTTGCCGATACGGATTTGATGACCGTGGAGCTTAGAGTGACAAAGGGGAAAGAGATCTACATATATGAAAGGTAAGATGTTTACATCATTGAATGTCTAATTTGATATAGGAAGGTAGATTTGTATTCTATCTTATTCGTTCTAGATTCGCATTGAACTAGGGAGATCATGCCTTAAGTACGCTTTCAGTAGATTGTCCGGTAACAAATTTGGCAACCACAATGGGGATACACACATTGTTTTAATTTTTCAATTTGAAAGTCATTTTCTTTGATTTCCTTGTGAGCCATTTCATTTTCCGCCTAAGCCTCTTTCGCCACCAGATCTTCCTTTTGAAGAGTCTGTTGACTTCCTTTGAGTCTGCATCTATGATTAACAAACCTTTTAGTTGCTCATTTTTGGAGATCTTTTCTTCCTTGCATTGGGATTTCACCCGACGCACCTGGGCAGTATAGCCAGAGCGCCGTACCCTCACGGGTGTGATCTACTTCTCTGCAGCCTACTCCTTCGGTGCTTAGTTCAGACCTGCATCCTGCACCGCCGGCGTAAACCACATACTCATCACCTACGCCGAGTGCTCTAAGCCTAAACACAGGCTATGCCGAGTAGTCAACCCTAGTGCTTGGGTCATCCCCTCTCCTTTTTTGAGTTTGGTTTAATTTGCAAACCTCTCTACATTGCACTTTCCATTCAGAGATCTTTTGATTTTTCATTGGTAGTGTTTGGATTTGTTTGGAATTGTTTTGGGTTCCACTTTGGACAAGTTTGAGACTTGTTAGCGGTGGACACTTTGGACTCCCCCATGTTCATCCACTTGACCTTGCATTCCCTCCTCTACTCACCTGATCTAGTCACTGCATTGGACCTATTTACAAACCTCTTTCTACATACATCATTTAGTTTTTGTTTGCATCCGGTTGATTTTGAGTGTTTTGTGTGTGTTTAGTTTATTGGAGTGCTTCTCATTTTCTTGAGAATTTATGAGTGATTAGAGTGCTGCAAGTAGTCTCTTCTTTTCAGCCATTTGCATTTAAAAGCATCATTATTATCAAGTGTTATTTTGGTGCATTCATTCAAAAATCAAAAAGTGCTTCATTTTTTACCATTTTTCAAGTTCATTTGAGAATTGTTGTAAAACATTATCTCATACATTGGAATTCGTTATTCATAAATCTTTTGGAAAGTTTGAAAAGAAGTTAATTGTTTGTGTTTTTCACAAAATATGAGCCATTCATTTTCTTGAAAAACCCAAGTAAGGTCAATTTTTTGCAAAAAGTGTTTCGATGCTTGAAGAAGTTACATGCATTTTTGGTTTTCATGCTTTTTGGCTATCATAGTGGAAAGTGAAGAGTTAGCATGATCTAAGTAGAATTTCTCTCTTTTCATCACTTAGTTTCATTTTAACTAAAAAGACAAAAAGAAAATACTTTGATTTGGATTTGATGCTTGTTGATTTTCATGTTTTGCTTGAAAAATGGAAAAGAGTAATTTTATTGTCATTTTTGGTAGATTTGGGATTTTGTTGAAATTTGTTGTTTTGGTAAAACCACTTGAAAAAAGATTTCTCCTTCCCGTACATAGATTTCATCAAAAGAAGAAGTGCATTTTTCATGTAGTTAGGGATTGAATTATGCTTACATTTATCTACTCATCTCATGCATCCACCTAACCGTCTCAATAAAATTAACAGTAGAACTAGGGTAAAATATTTAGTAACTTGTGTGTTCAGTTAGAGACATGTTCTGGCATTGTAAAATGTGGTAGCTCTCGTTATTCTCCTGCACTGCATTCCGGGGGTATTGTAGTTCTTCCACGTACCAACCAGTATATCGAAGCTCTTTCATGTACCAACCGGTATATTGAAGGATCTTTCACGTACCTTAGGGTATATCGAAAGGCACTTCACATACTCGGCATATATCGAAAGGTGTTTCACGTACTTGGTAGTATATCGAAAGGCTCTTGCTGTACGGTTCTGCATTAGACAAGACCACTACAGATTTGAGCTCCCACTTACCTTATGTATATCGGGAGACACCCATAGGATTCCTAAAACCAACTAAGCTAACCATTTGGCCATCTTGGCAGAGCAATACATCGAGAACAACACTCGGGGAGCTACTATGCACATACTATCAGGTAGTCGAGCTATATATTCAGGGCTACAATCCTAATACTCCCTGGTTAGTGCTCTGAAATATTGGGTCGAGTATAACTGTTGGACCCTGGAGTATATCGTGAGTTGCGAAGCCTTGACAATCCCGTGAGGTTCCATACTTTTGAATCCACACCTATCACATAAGTTTGCTTGCGGCCTTAGTTTGTGTAGATTTTTCTGGACTACTTTTCTTTTGTTTAGAATACACCTAGGAGAAACTCTGGTTCAGTCACTCTAGCTGAATTTCCTTGGAAAAGGTCCCGCAAAATTTTAAACTTACCACCCGAATATCCCCTTAATCAGCAGGTAATTTTGAGGGTAAGAATGGACCCACATGTCACAATCCTGTTACCTAAAGTAGAACATCCTACTATGGAGTCGGGGGCACACATGTTTCCTCCGGACTCACCAGCCTCCAACCCCTCAAGGGGGGACGAGGCAGAACTTTCCACTTCACAAGACGTATCTCTCCCTCCCGTGTTTTCGGGAGAGCCTGGATCTTTGGAATGGTTAAATTCATCCCAGGACGACCCTGTATCAGCTGCATTTGGTCTAGATGCACCCTTTTGGGAAACATCTCTAGGTCAACAAGTGGCTCATTTTTCCATTCCACCCCCCCAGTTGGGTTACTCCTAATGTACTTCTAGCACCCTTTCGTAACCGCCTGGATGGATTATGTGCCATGGGCAATGAATTTCGAAGACAAAGTCTTTTACGAAGGTCTCAAGACCCGGAGTTACCCGTGTATCGACAAATCCCGATTTGTTCTTTATCTTATGATTCACCAGAAATGTCCATCCACAACATTCCCACTTATGAACCTGGTCAACCCTCACTTCCTGCAAGAACACCCCTTGGACAGGATAATGTTTCTACACCCCAAATGACTAAACATGTTGAAGGACAACAGTTCAACACCCCTCTTACTACTACGGTTACATTACCCACCCCTCCACCCCAAAACTCGCGGGGAGGATACTCTTTACCCTCCAATTTCCTTGCGAGTAATGTTCATCCCATAGCAAGTAATCAACAACCCATCATGGGTCAACCATCGATTAGTGGTCAGCATGTTGTTACTAGGGGGAAACCCCTGCTTCCTAACCATAATTCAAATGGAGGATTTCCTATCGGTCATTCCGTTGGAACTTCCTTACCTGCTGTGGGATCCACCATGGATTCATCTCATGTTGGGAGACCATCCAATTTAACTCAACCACCATGGATTCAAGCGTATCTAGGTTATCTTAACCCTGTGTTGGGATAATTCAATACCGAAAATGCACTCTACGGGATACCTTATCCTGGCAATCCATACACTCTATGGGGGCACCAAATTTTTTTAGAAAATGAACCCCCACCAACTATCCCTCCAGTTCCACCACCCCCATTTGCTCCTCCTCCACCTCCCTCTAGAGGTGGCGGGTCCCCAAAAAATTATGAAGTAGGCGGACCTCTACCTTCTGGTGTAGGAACAACCCCTTATGGAAACAATGGCCCACCCCCTCTCGGCGGTGGAGGCGGAGGCCCTCCTGCCCTCCCCCTCCTGGCGAAGGCAGAGGACCACCCCCCAGTGGCGGCGGACCCCTACCTTATGGTGGAGGACCACCCTATTCCAAAGGCAGTGAAGGAGGACCACCCTATTTTGGTGGAGGTCACGAAGGAGGACCACAGCCTTTCAGTGGAGGCGGTGGAGCACCACCCCCTCCCGGTAGAGGCGGTGGAGGTCCCCCTTATCATGGAGGCAGAGGAGGACCCCCACCATTTGGAGGAGGCCCACCCCCTCCCAGCGGCATTGGAGCCCCACCATTTGGAGGCATCCCACCCCCTCTCGGCGGCGTTGGACCCCCACCATTTGGAGGCGGCCCACCCCCTCCCGGTGGCAGCGGAAGAGCCCCACCATATGGTAATGGACCACCCTATTATGGCAGCGGACCCACATCTGTTCCAGGAGGCACACCCCTTTATGGCTAGTTTCCTCCAGGAACACCCTACAACCAGTCGATTCACGGTCCCACTAGTCCATATATGCCCTATCAGTACCTGTAGCTGAACCAATAGCTTCCATTCTTGGCTACTTTGGATCTACCCGACCTATCTCGTCTAACCAACGATCCCATTTTCCACTGTAATAATTGGCCACCCATTCCGGTTAAGTTACCATCATATATTCCCAAATTTCATGGAAAACCTGGTGAGGATCCAAAAAATCATGTGATGACATACCATTTATGGTGTTCATCCAACTCCTTGATGGACGACTCGATTCGTCTTAGGTTATTCCAAGGGACTCTCACCGGCCCAGCTACCAAGTGGTATATTGAATTACCACCGAACTCTTGGTGGACTCTCAGAATGGATACCTAATAAGGGCAGTTGGACTAAGAGCCTACTTGAATTATCAACCCAGGGAGCATACAAAATTTAGAGGTGCAGGCACTATATGGAATTGAATACTAAAAACATAACAGATCTATTCTATCGTAATGAAATCTTGATCTCTAACTTAAGGAGTAATTACTGTAAATCGAATGCATAAACCTCAAAGTCTGATCTAACATAATCTAATGCGAAAGCTAAATTCGGAATGCCATTATCTAATGCTGCAATTTTAATCAAAATAGTAACGAGTGAATGTCATCATGTAACCAATAAATATTGAAATAAATCAATCTCTATGAGCAATTCTAATTATGAAATGAGTACATAGGCTTGAGATTTAGATCGCTGCTTCAGAAGTAAATGCAAGTATATAGAGAAATGGGTGTTAAATAATGCCTTGGTGGAATGCTTCTACAGAACTAGGGACACAACATTACCAAACTACAAAGTGCGTTATAGCGAACTATGGAATCAAAAAAGTTCAACTGCTACAGAAATTAGACTGTGCGATTTAAAGACTATTTCAAATATTCTCATCTACAATATAAATTTAGCCAATGTAAAATACACCATGAGAAATACATGAATAGCGAGATCTCCTGACTTACGTGTTGGAGGGGCCCTCTCCAACCCATACTCATGAGTGAAAGGAACTTATAAACGATGAATTGCAAGTAACATCAAGTCTTGAATTAAAACAGGAACTTCATACTTTAAAACCAAGTCTATAGCACAACTGTCTCGGTGGTATAAAATGTAAAACAATAATTCTCCAGAATAGTAGCAGGGGCCTCCCGCTACCTGAGAGGTCCATATTTATATAATTCTAATGCTTAACCTAACAAAATGTCTAAATGTCGATTCTCTTTAAATAGGAGTTCGTTCTCTACAGATCAGGAAAAAGGCATTGAGTTTGGTGATGTTCTTTCAGTTCTTCACTTGATTTGCGTGTTGTCCTTCAATGCACCTATACCTGCTCATTCAAACTCGTTTGTCATGCAATTAGCTCATAGAATGCTTTTCAAAACATAACAAAAATAATCTCTTAAACAACGTCATTAAATAATTAAGGTAAATCATTTTCCCACAAAACAAGTGTATTTCTTCTCCTTTTCTTGTGTTTTTGCTTTGGGGAAAGGCCTATCAGATACCTGTATTTTGGACCCATCATTCTCCCCCATACTTGAAGGATTCACCCATCCGTCGGGGATGTATTCAACTCTTCAACAAATTATCTGATGTCCCATGCTACCACCGTGGGATTTCCTTCTTTCCTATAGTAGCCCATGCTCTGATCTTCTTTGACCCATGCCCTCCTTTCTTTTTCCTCATTAGTTTGTTCCTTAATAACCGGAGGAAGGAAAAATGGAGGATTCAACCTCATTCCAATCCATCTAAGTTGATTCTTTATCAGGGATTCTCTGTAAAGTTGGTATCTTTTGTGACAACCAGAGTTGTGTGAAGCTATCTGAGAACTCGGTATTCCACGACAGGTCGAAACACATTGAGATCAAATATCACTATATCAGGGATATGGTGTAGAGAGGAGCAGTGAATCTCCTATATGTTCCGATGGATGAGCAGATTGCATATGTACTGACGAAACCACTAGACAGAGTGAAGTTCAAGTACTTCAGAGAGAGGCTTGGTGTTCTTCAGATTGACGACACGTCGAGGAAGAAGTGATGGACACATTTGCTGAAGCCATTCCAAGCATGGTGAGAGGAGGATCCTTCCATGGCTATGGATGTAAGAACTGGATGATGAGCATCAGGACAATTCTCCAGTTACTACTCTGTATATGCATCATGTTGGATGCTGGATATGATCAGTTGGATCATTTATATGTATATACGCATCATGTTGGATGTTGGATATGATCAGTTGGATCATTTATATGTATGTACGCATCGTTTTGGATGCTGGATATGATCAGTTGGATCATTTATATGTATGTATGCATCATGTTGGATGTTGGATATGATTAGTTGGATCATGTGTATGTATTTGTATATGTATCAGGTGGATACATTGTATGATCAGGATGATCATGGATGATGAGCTTCAGGATGTTGCTCTAGATGACATGCATCAGGACGATGCAGTGATGATGATCAGGATGATCATGTGTACATCAGGATTATGTATGGTGTGTATTAGGTTGATACTTTGTGGCCGTGGACAGCTTGTGCAGATAAGCATATAATAACGCCCTGGGAGGTTTGCAGATTTTCTTGCTAGGTTTTTCCGCTGGCATATAATAGCTCCCTGGGAGATCTGGAAAATGCTCTTTCGAGGTTTTGCTTTGGGAGGACATATAATAGCACCCTAGGAGGTTTGCATATTCTATTGATAGGTTTTTCCGTTGGCATATAATAGCTCCCTGGGAGATCTAGAAAATGCTCTTTCAAGGTTTTGTTCTATAGCATATAATAGCACCCTGGGAGATCCGATAGGTTGGGATGTGTTCCCGTAATAAGTCCTGGGATGCTCTTTCGAGGTTTTTCCATGACCACATGTAATATCGCCTTGGGAGATACGATAGGTTGGGATGTGTTCTCGTAATAAGTCCTGGGATGCTCTTGCAAGGTTTTGTGGTGACCACATATAATAGCGTCCTAGGAGATCCGATAGGTTGAGTTGTGTGCTCGTAATCAGTCCTGGGATTCTCTTTCAAGGTTTTTTGGTGGGGTCACATGTAATAGCTCCCTGGGAGATCCGATAGGTTGGGCTGTGTTCCCATAATAAGTCCTAGGATGCTCTTGTGAGGTTTTGTGATGCACGTAATAAGTCTTGAGGATTCCACAGTATGGCCAGTGATGATGAAGACCTGCATGTGGTGGGCCTACATCTAGTATGAAAAAGGACTGGCTCTATAGAACTTCCTATGACGAGCAGATTCATAGATTGATTGAGATAGCAGCAACAATGATGATGACGATGATGATGATTCATTGATGATGATCTAGAGAAGAAGACTTGAGCTAGAAGACCTGTGTCGAGAAATACCTTCCTAGTTAAGAGGTAGTGTTGATGTATATGTAACTTCGGAATGTATTTCACATATATGTATATTGTATTCCTATAGAGATGTTATTATTCCTCTATACGGAAGTGTTTGTATTCCTATAGATATGTTATTATTCCTCTATACGGAAGTGTCGTCATTTATATTGTAAGTGTCATAACTTATACTTGATGGGTTATTATACCACCTTGTTGGGGTTAGCCCTGTATAAGCCATGTGGGTCAAAGGGTTATTAGACCACCCTATTGGGGGTCGGCCCAGTCAGCATTATGTTATGTGGTTAAGTTAAGGACGACTTAGTAAAGGTTATTAGGCAAGTCAAGTCAAGTATAAATAGAGTGCGGGAGGCACTCTATTTTATCATTCTATTCTCACACAGACTCTTCGGAGAGTGGCACACTTGTGGAGGAGGAGAAGCTGCTGCTAGGAGATGTCTGTCTCTTATTCTTGGGTTGTATCATTTCTCCACTTATCTCTGAGGAAGTTATTGGGGCTTTTCACCTTTATCGTTTTCCCCAAGTAAAATTTGTGTCTCTTATGTGCTTGCATTATTGTGTCCATGATTGATATGCTGTAGATATGCTGTACACGTTGTTCTCTCAATTAAGATCCTAGATCAGATTGAAGTAAATTCTAAAAAACTAATAAGTGTCAGGGAAGTTTCAAGGGAAACGGAGTGAAAACAAGGGAGACATGGCGAAAAAACACAATTTATTTATTGTATTTATTTTATTTTTTCAGATGGATCTGCAATGGCATAGAAGGGATCAGAAAAATATGGATCTGAAATGACACGAAAGGGATCGGCAACAGATGGATCTGAAACGACGTGGAAGGGATCGACAACAGATAGATCTGAAACGACACAGAAGTAATCGGAAACAGATAGATATGAAATGACACAGAAGTGATCGGCAACAATTCTGGATAGAGGAAATCTGTGATTTATCAGGGGAAAATAGATATGGACCCCATATGCTTGGCTTCCTAATAGTTCATGGGATTCACTCAGTCACCAATGTTGTCTGACGGCTTGCATATTGGGGCAGTACCCCTCACTCCACGGCTCAGGTAAAACTGATAACCGCTTTGCCACAAACGACAGCTCTTGGTTTACCTCATGGGTGGGAACTAGTCAAATAGGTTGGGGTCGTTTCCCTTTTCGTTGGCAGGTCCTCTCAATGGGCCAACTACTTTAGGGTTCCTGTGGTACTCCTCATAATGAGTTTTAGGGCTTATTCCCAAGTACTTCCCACAATTAAGCGGATAGGGATTATTCCTAGATCTGAACCTGCAACAGATGCAAAAAAATAAAATTAGCAAAAATTTCACCCAACGAGCCCAAGAAAGTGCTCTAATACCAGATGTGAGGAACCTGCAACAATAAATTAATGAAAATACATGAGATAGCAGAAATAACAGAATTCGGAATCACTTTATGGATCACAGGCCACTTCGAGGGGGAAACCTCCTTTGAGCAAGCTCAATACAAATAACTTCACGGTGACTTCATTGGCCTCAACGCACACTTATATACTAATTCTAGGCACCAATACTATGGGTCAAAACCATGGGCCAATACAAACTATGGATCAACAAATACAATGGGGCGTCTTACAAAGCATATGCATCCAACAACAATATACTAACAAAGTAAAGACATGGGTTCCTAACAACAAATATATAATTTTTAATTATAGAGAAAATATATATATTTCTAGTATTTTTATGTTATTTTTCTTCTAAAACATAATGCATATATGTTCATGCTCAAACCTTGGTTTAGTATCAAAATGATGGAATAAACAAATTTGTACAATTATACATAATGGTATTTTATTATACGCAAGTATTTTTCCATATTTTTTAATGTTAATTTATGTTTTTTCTAAAATAATAAAGTAAGTGAAGCCTGAAATTATGAGGTCAACTATTAAGACTTTGAGGGTCTTAACTTAACCAATAATTTTTATGTGTGTGTGTGTATGCATCCATGTGGACTTATGCACCATAATAAAAAAAATTCAAATCTACAAGGTAGTAAAAAGTTATACCAAAACTAAATGACTTGTGAATTTTAAAAATATGATATATGTACAAATAAAATCAATTAAAAATAAAATTAAAAAAAATATATTTAAAATATACAACTTCATAAGTGTGTGTAGTTTCATCAACAATAAATATGTGGTTCATATTTAAAAATATGGTTGAAAATGATCTTAAAAATAGGAATATGGGAAAATGAATTTGATTTTGTTTACAATGTCTAAACCACTAGATTTTTCATTACAAAGCTAAAACCGAAGAAAATAACTCATCCAACACATAGATGAAAAGAGGCATTCCCCAAATATTTTTTGAATATATACGAGTACACATGCGTTAAAAGTGTGCATGCCTTCCTAATGCATATGCATTAATGACATGCAATCATTCCTTTTCAACGGTTTATTTTATATTCTTTTGTGTACTCATATTCAAGAAGCTTCAATAATATCCTAAGACACTACTTTTCAATATTTGATGATGGTGAACCCAACAAACCATCCATTCTCCTATGTGGTGGTCTAAGTACATGTGTTCTTTGTGTTTGAGACTAAGTAGTTCTTATTAGGGAACATTAAGGGAGCCTTGAGGATGTTGTATCTCTACTGCCACCAATGTCAAGGGAATTGGGGTGTTGTTTCCCTACCAATACTATGGTTAAGGCCTCAAGATCCATCCATTGTGCATGAAATACATGAAAATGGAACCCATATCTAACTCCTAGGGTAAAGGTCCCCTTTTGAGGGCTAATGTCATTGTTTATAACTTTTGTTCCAAATGGTTGAGATCAAAAAGTTTTAATTGGGGCTTAACATCCTTATTTATAACCTTGATCATGTGCACAGTGGATTCACCTTGTTGACCAATATCTAATCACGTTCATTCATAAAGGAGATTTTAAAATTGTGAAAAATAAGGTCAATATATTGTAGGTATTGGGGGGTGGGGAGTAGGGTATGGGGGGTTTATAGGTATTGGGGTGTATAAAAGGGGGTATCTTGTAAAAATATGGTTTATGTAATTGGAAATATGTATTAGGAGGGGGGTCAACAATAGGATTTTGGTAGGTATTTACAAATATCTAGTGAAATTAGGGGTATTCTTTAATATCTCATGAACAAAGGCGATATGGAATAGTTTCACAAAGTAAGGACCACATGATCATGTGCCACAATCCATACCCATTTTAAAAGAATAAAGCCTACCCACAACACTTGTATCCCACTCAAAGGATTGCATAGAACCCATACAAGGGACTGATGTGCTAGTATGAGGACTCTTTCAATGCTCTTCAGTCCAAGAAGATTAAACACTATCCCCGAGGCACTTGTTTTCCTTCCTCAATGATTTTCAAGGCCCTGCAACCCATCCCTATGGTGAAAAATCTATTAATGGCATCCAAATCCAACCTTGATACTAAATTCCCCCTAGAAAGGGTTTGTGTTGTGGAGTGTAGATGTTGTTCATGGTGATTAATCCCAAGTAGTAGCATTTGGGGCACAAGCCCCATTATTATCCTCTTATGACATTGGATAGACCTCTAGATACCTACACTACAAGGAAAACACCCTGTAGCGGAGGTCATAACGGATGTTTGTAGTGTTACAAGATTGGCACAAATTGTCAAAAAAACCTCTGCTACAACCTCCGCCAATGGTAGCGGATGTTTTTATGGAGGTCATAATGGATACAATTTATAACTAAAAAATACTCAGCGGTCGGATGTTTTAGCGGAGGTTATTTTACCGGTGCACACAATAGAAATTAAGTGCAACGATGCATTTCCTACTATGGTGCAACAGTGTTGTATAATTAGAACAGGCACATCGGTGCACTCAACCAGAACAAGTACTAGAAAGAATCAACTTTCAACGCTGCACCAGTGCTTGAGTATAGTAAATACGCACCGATGCATCTGTACAAAATGAATGTACCGGTGCAATATTTTATATCATACGCACTATATATTTTTCCATTATATTTAAATTTAATGGTGTAGTAAATTTATCTGGTCGCACAGGTGCATTTAATACATGAATGCATCGATTCATTTAATAGTAGAATACATTGGTGCTTAAAAAATATCAACATGGCCCGGTGAATTTTAACACATGGAATGCACTTACATGCTTAAAAACTAAAAACCATTTGGCATAACCTGTGATCGTTCTCGGTGCGCATAATAAATCTACATGCAACGGTGCAACTAATAAAATAAAAGGCACTGGTGTTCAATGTTATAAACTCACCGGTGCTCAATGCTATAAACGCACCGGAGATAAATGTTATAAACGCACCGGCGCTCAATGTTATAAACACATCGGTGCTCAATGTTATAAATGCACTGGTGCACACGTTTAGTTTATTTGCAATTGGGCGCAATGGTAGTTTAAACACACTGTAATACGATTCTTTAAAGAATGGATATTGATATTTCATTCAAATATATATATATATTATATTTTTTATTTTTTAATTCTATTAGTCATCTTAAATTGAAATATTTGTTTATAGTAAAATTCATTTGAATTTTAATTATTGAAATTGTTTATTTGGATTAATTTCTTATATCATAGATGTAAGAATCTATTGTAATATTTAATCATCTATACATTTAATTACGAATTTACCATTTACAACTACTCTATGGCACTGAATAATTTATTTTTGCTCCATCTTGAATGAAAATATGCAGTTTTTTCTTTGAAAAAAAAATTACCAATGTACCATTTCACATGTAACATTTGACAATATTATTGAAAAATGCAATAGAATAAAAAAAAAAAATTATATATATCAATAAGAGTTCCTTTGTCATACAAAATACGACAACATAAAGACAACAATAATCAAAATGTCAACATGCATGTAATTATTGTTACACTTAGTGGTAACTCGTCTTTGAATTCAAACATTATGTCCAATACATTATTATACAAAATGTCTGATTTTCACAAATAGTTATTTCAAAATATACAACAAGCTACAACAGCTTGCATTAACATCAAAATTAAATACGGAGCATCATTCTTTATTAGAACTATTATCGGTGCTCGCGCCACTTGCATCAATTGGGTTATTTGTCTGAATGCTTTGTGTTGATGTATTTGTAACTTCGGAAGATATTCACTTGTATATTACATTTGTATTTTATTGTATCCCCAATGGAGATGTATTATTCCTCCGAATGTAAGTGTCATCATTTATATTTGCAAGTGTCACAAGTTACATTGTAAGTGTTGTAACTTTATTTCATGGGTTATTAGACTAGCTTGGTGGGGTTGGCCATCTATGAGTCATGTGGATGAGTTATTAGGCTTCATTAGGAAGTCGGCCCAGTTAGGGTTAAAGGCAGGTTAAGTTGTGTATAAATAGAGAGTGTGTCTCTCTCATTCTATTCATTCACTCACTCATCCAGCTCGCATAGTTGAGAGAGAGGAGTGCGCACAAGTGGAGGACAAGTAGCTACTGAGGACATCTATCTTTTGGGGATTGATCTTTGTGATATTTGTATTGGTGCTCATTCTATCTCTGAGGAAGTTGTGGGATTTTTCACCTTCTTGGTTTTCCCCGATGAAATGCTTTGTGTCCATTGTCTCTTGTGATTGTTATGCTTTGTGTCCATTGTCCCCGGTGAAATGAAATTATCGAAAAATTAACATGGTATCAGAGTGGTACTAAGAAAAAGACATTGTGCAGCTGCGGAAGCTAGGGCTTCTTAATTTTTGGGTTTCTCTCCATAGTTCATCAAAGGCAAGAGGCTAGATTGACTCTCCTAGCAAGGGCGTATCTTTCTGTCGAGACAGAATTCAATTCTGAGCATTTTCAGTTTTTGGCCTATCACTACTGCAGGAAATTAGGGTTTCAGAGAAAGTTGGAATTTTTGGAATCTAAGACCATGGCTGGATGCTCCTCAGAAAAATTGAATTTTAGAGACCAAGATCGAACTGTTTGGTTGGGCAGAACCCCAGGCTCTATCAAACCCTAGTTCAGGATTTTAACCAGAAAACCAGAAACTGCAGATACGAATGTTTCAAAGTCAATTTTGAGGGGTCAAAGTTTGTAGATTTCAAGAAGTATACCAGCTTGATTAGCTCAGCAAGGCGCATCTTTCCATCCAATCAGAATTTTGAAATTCAGATTTTGAATTTGTAGGGTTGCTCCGACAAACCCTAATCCAGCTCTAGATCTAGTTTCAGCAAATCAAGTGGTAAGACCTAAATCTTTTATTTCCATTTGAGTTTCTCATTAGGATGTCTCACCACACCAAGCTTGAGGATAAGCTTGAAGGGGATGATAACTTCTGAGCATGGAAGTATAGGATTGGGTTAATCCTAGAAGAAAATGAATTGGACACCTACATAAGTGAAGAGGTTCTAGTTCCAGAGGGAGACGAGGCTAAGGCCTTACACAAGAAGAACTTGGTCAAGGTCAAGAGAATCATTGTTGATTCTATCAAAGACCATCTCATATCCCATGTGTCTTCCCTAAAGACACCTAAGGAGATTTTTGACTCCTTGACCAAGTTGTTTGAAGGAAAGAATATAAATCGGAAGATGACACCGCAGAACCAATTGAAAGGGGTAAAGATACAGAATGGGGAGACCATTCAATCCTACTTTACTAAGGTCTCTCAAATCAAAGAACAACTTGAAGCTATGGATGAAGTAGTGGAGAATGGAGAAATTGTGATGACCACATTGAATGGCCTCCTAAGTCATGGGACTCCTTCATCCAAGGTATCTGTGCAGGAAAAAAATTGATCTCTTTCAGTAGACTATGGGAGGAATGTTCACAAGAAGAAGGTAGGCTTGTGGCCCGAGAAGAAAAGATGGGAAATGAAGATCAAGCTCTCACAGCACACACCAAGAGAAGTTCAAGAGGGATAAACCTTATCACAAGAAATCTTCTCACCACCGTCAAAGAGAGAAGAAAGATCTGAGATGCTTCACATGTAATGAGAAGGGACACTTTGCCTAAGAATGTCCCAAGAACAGAAATGTCTTCAACAAAAAAAAAACAAAAAAAAACAAGAAGAGATATCTTGCTCATGCTGTTGAGGATGATGAACCTCCCAGGAAGAAGACTAAGGTAGAAAGTGAAGACTCTTCAAGTGACGAAGAGTATGTTCTAATCTTTGCTCTCACAGGTACTGTTACACATGGGTGTAATGATTGGCTTATTGAAAGTGGGGCTTCCAAACATATGACAGGATTTAAAGAATATCTTATGGACCTATCTGAACATGAGTCACCTCATAAGGTGAAACTTGGGGATGACTATCAATATCCTATAAAGGGAAGTGGTGAATCCTCCTACAAGTTAGACTCTGGGAAGTATTTAAAGATGAAATATGTTCTATATGTACTTGGACTCAAGAAGAATCTTCTCTCCATATCATCTTTGGATGCAAAGGGGATGAGAGTTGCATTTGTTGATGGCCAAGTACTTATGTGGCCGAAAGGTAAGACTATATATGATGTAGTAGTGATTGGAGAGCAAGAGGGAGGAGTGTACAAATTGAAGGGACAAGCTAAACATGCCATGGTACATGAATGCATGGAGCCAAGTGAACTTTGGTATAGAAGGCTTTGTCATGTGCACTATAGAGCACTACTAATAGCAAGCAAAGCAGTAGAAGGTCTTCCTAGAATCCAGTCAGAGCATGAAGGTGTTTGCAAAGGATGTGAAAAAGGAAAGAACACAAAGAAGGCATTTCAAAGCAATGAAAGCAAGGCAAAAGGAATCTTACAGATTATCCACTCTGATGTATGCAGTCCAATGTCATCCAATTCTCTGAGTGGGTATGTATATTATGTTTATTGCATTGATGATTTCTCTAGGAAGACTTGGGGTTTATTTATTGAATAACAAAGATGAAGTGTTTGATAAGTTCAAGGATTTCAAAGCTTTGATAGAAAACCAAACTAATAAGAAGATCAAGACCTTTAGATCTGACAATGGCGGTGAATTCACTTCAGGGGAATTCAACAAGATATGCAGTGATTCAGGGATTAAGAGGGAGTTGACCACTCCATACAATCCACCAAAAAATGGGGTTGCATAAAGGAAGAATAGAACTATCATGGAAGCAACACGGGCAATGCTTCATGACCAAGATCTACCTATGCACCTATGGGCAAAAGCAGCAAGGACATATGTATATCTACAAAACAGAAAATCCCACAAGATACTTGACAACAAGACACCAGAAGAAGTTTTCTCTAGTAAGAAACTAGAAGTTAGCCATCTCAGGATATTTGGTTGTCCAGTATACACACACATTCCAAAAGAAAAGAGGACAAAGCTAGATCCTTCAGGAAAGAAGGGTATATTTGTGGGTTACAGTGAAAGCTCGAAGGCATACATAATATACTTTCCAGGATTCAAGAAGATTGACATGAGCAGGGATGTGACTTTTGATGAAGACTCAGCATACTTCAAATTGAGGAAGACACCTGTTGAAGACAATGAAGAACCAAGGGTACCCAAGATACAAGACACCACCATGAATGAAGTAATTACAGAAGAAGATAGTGAAATAGAAGATCCAAAAGAACCTGTAGATCCACCCCGTGAGAAGAACTCTCACAAGAGGAAACCAGCATGGGCTAGAGAGATCATTCAAGATGCAGAAAGGTATGGTATTCCAGAGGAGGAACACAGAGAAAGAAAAAGGACAAGGTCACACACCAACTATGTTTCCTTACTCTGTGACATAATGAACAAAGAACCTTTCAGTTATGAAGAAGCAGCAAAAAAAAGAAAGAATGGAAGGATGCCATGGTCGAGGAATACCAGTCGATCATGAAGAATGATGTTTGAGATGTGGTCCCAAGACCAGAATGGAAGTTTGTTGTGACTTCCAAGTGGATCTGCAAGATCAAGCATGCTACAGATGCTAGCATAGAGAAATACAAGGAAAGGTTTGTGGCTCGTGGTTTCTCCCAGAAAGAAGCTATAGATTATGAAGAGACTTTTGCACCTGTAGCCAGATACACTTCCATCATAATAGCACTTGCTCTGGCTGCAGTGATGAAGTGGAAGATACACCAGATGGATGTCATGACAACTTTCTTGAATGGTGTAGTTGAAGAGGAAGTGTATGTGGAGCAGCCACTCGATTTTGAGACACATGACATGGATTCATATGTGTGCAAGTTTAAAAAAGCCTTGTATGGATTGAGGCAAGCACCCAGGACATGGTACGGTAGGATAGACAGCTTCCTATCCAGTTTGGGATTTACCAAGAGTAAAGCGGATTCCAACCTTTACTACAAGGTTGAGGAAGGAAATCCAATGATACTCCTACTGTATGTGGATGACCTGTTCGTGACAGGTGAGGATGGGTTGATTTTCGGCACGAAGAGGAAGCTTGCTACTGAGTTCAAGATGAAAGACTTGGGTATGATGCATTACCTTCTAGGTATGGAGGTGTGGCAGAATGCATATAGAATCTTCCTTGGACAAGGGAAGTATGCAGTAGAGATCCTAAAGCAGTTCGTGATGATGGACTGCAAGGCCATGGCTACACCTATGGCATTGAACCTGAAACTATTGATTGATACTTCATCATATTCGGTTGATGCCATGATGTATCATCACATGATTGGGTCCCTGATGTACCTAATGAACATGAAACTAGATATTTGCTTTGCGGTGAACACCTTGAGCCAGTTCCTGACGGATCCTAGATATGTTCACCTGATTGATGTAAAGCATATTCTGAGGTACCTGAAGGGTACAATTGATTATGGGCTCAAGTATGATGTGAATAAAAAGTTTAACCTAGAGGGTTATGTTGATTTAGATTGGGCAGGAAGTGTTGCAGATAGGAAGAGCACTTCGGGGTGCTGCTTCAGTATGGGATCAGGTGTGATCTCTTGGTTTAGCAGGAATTAATCTTGCATAGCACTGAGTATAGCTGAAGCAGAGTATGTCACATCTTGTTCAGATAGTTGTGAGGCAGTATGGCTAAGGAAGTTATTGTCTGATTTATTTGATCTCCAGTTGGATGCTACTTGTATCTATTGTGACAACCAGAGTTGTGTGAAGTTGTCAGAGAACACTCTGTTCCATGACAATTCGAAGCATATCAAGATCAAATATCACTATATAAGGGATATGGTGCAGAGAGAAGTAGTGAAGCTCTAGTATGTTGCGACAGATGAGCAGATTGCAGATGTGTTGACGAAACCACTAGTGAGAGTGAAGTTCGAGTACTTCAGAGAGAGGCTTGGTGTTCTTCAGATAGAAGATACTTCGACGAGGAAGTGATGGGACACATTTGCAGGATCCATTCCGATCATGGTGGTAGGAGGATCCTTCCCATGGCTGTGGATGTAAATGCTGTGTGATGATCATTAGGACGATGCTCCAGATGATATGCATCAGGATGATGCTATGATAATGATCATGTGATGATGATGTGCATCAGGATGATGATCAGGATAATCATGTGATATATATCAGGATGATCATGTGATGATGATGTGCATCAGTATGATGTACTATATGATGATGATCAGTATGATCATGAGCATCAGGATGATGCTCCGTGCAAAGATGATCAATGTGATCATGAGTATCAGGATGATACTCTGTGGCCGTGGATAGGTTGTGGAGAAGCATGTAATCAGTCCTAGAGATCCGATAAGTTGTGCTAGTCACATAAAAGTCCTGGGATTCTCTTTAGAGATCTTGTATATCGCAAGACACTCTTTTAAGGTTTTACGAGGGAAGGCATGTAATCAGTCCTGGAGATCCGATAGGTTGTGCTAGGCACGTAAAAGTCCTAGGATGCTCTTTAGAGATATTGCAGGTCGCAAGACACTCTTTTAAAGTTTTGCTAGACCACATGTAGTTAGTCCTAGAGATCCGAACATGTTGTGCTAGGCACGCAAAAGTCCTCGGATTCTCTTTAGAGATCTTGCAGGTTGCAAGACACTCTTTTAAGGTTTTGTGGAGACCACATGTAATCAGTACTAGATATCCGTACAAGTTGTGCTAGGCACGTAAAAGTCCTCAGATGCTCTTTAGAGATCTTGCAGGTCACAAGACACTCTTTTAAGGTTTTGTGCAGGTCACATGTAAAAGTACTGGGAGATCCGATAGGTTGAGCAGTAAGCTCGTAATCAATCTTGGGATGATATTTTGAGATTTTTTTGATGCACGTAATCAACCCTGAGAATTCCACAGGATGGCCAGCTCGCAGAGATGATAAAGACCTAAAGGAGGCTAGGCCTACATCTAGCATGAAAAAGGGCTGGCTTTGTAGAACTTCCTATGACGAGAAGAATTGAGAGATAGCATCGGTGATCAAGATGATGAGTACAGAAGCAGTGACAATGATGCTCCGTGATCCAGTGACAGTGATCCAGCTCCAGAATTGAAGACTTGTGCTTATATGTATTGATGACCTATGTCAAGAGAATACCTTCCTAGTTAAGAGGGAGTGTTTATGTATTTGTATCTTCGGAATATATTCACTTGTATATTACATTTGTACATTATTGTATCCCCAATAGAGATGTATTATTCCTCTGAATGGAAGTGTCATCATTTGTATTTGCAAGTGTCGCAAGTTACATTGTAAGTGTCATAACTTTATTTTGATGGGTTATTGGACCATCTTGGTGGGGTCGGCCCCGTATGAGTCATGTGGATGGGTTATTAGGATTCCTTATGAAGTCATCCCAGTTAGGATTAAAGGCAGGTTAAGTTGTGTATAAATAGAGAGTGTGTCTCTCTCATTCTATTCATTCACTCACTCATCCAATTCGTATAATTGAGAGAGAGGAGTGCGTACAAGTGGAGGAGGAGTACCTGCTGACAACATCTATCTTTTCGTGATTGATCTTTGTTATCTTTGTATTGTTGCTCATTCTGTCTCTGAGGAAGTTGTGGGGTTTTTCACCTTCTTTTTTTTCCCCGGTGAAATGCTTTGTGTCCATTGTATATTGTGATTGTTATGTTGTGCTTGTTATTCTCTTAGTGATCCTAGATCATATTGAATGAAATTATCAAAAAATTAACACTTTGTTGATTGGCTCGATTGTTTTTCTCTTCTTCAACTTCCATCTGTAAACATAAAAATAAAGTATACTGAGTTTGTCTACATTACCAATAGGAATAATGAAAAATAAATAGATAGTATAAATTAATGTAAATTGAAAAGCGACATAACATAGAAATAATCAACTCATGAATGATACACATTCTCTCAAAACCAAATCTCAGGCCTTATATCAAAAAGTATTTTTTTGGCTCCACTCCATACTTTGTTTCCTGCAAGTGTTATGCCCCATCACAAAACATAGATTTAATATAAAAGTTTTTTTTTGTTTTATTAATTATAAAATTAGAGAAGTAAAACAACATAGAGACTTACAAAATCCACAGTTAATTTTTTAAATGCCAACATATACTCACAACCCTTGCTTAACCCAATGTCAATCAATTCTTCTGATGGATCCTCTTTGTATGTTAACACTTGTTTGAAGGCATGCAAGGATTGCCAGGGAAAACAAAATTTATATATATATATATATATACCAATGACAACCACTGCGAAATGTTTATTTATTACAATGAAATAAAAAATACTCACAAGCTTTTCTATCAACTTCTTTTTTCCTTGTCATCTTGTCTTATGTGCTGACTGGGTTCCATTTTCTTTTCCTTTCTACAACAAAACAATTGAAAATTAATATTTAATGTCGAATTAATTAATGAAATGTATAACATAAACCTAAAAACCAATGATTTTATACATTTGAAGCACGTTGTTGTTGAGATGGATCTTCCTACGATGCAATTATGTCCATTTCCTTGATCATCTCCTTGTAAAATTTCTTAGAGATCCCTACTGGCACATTTCACATATCACCTCATTCATCCTTTGGGATTCTCATAATCTTCCTGAAAATGTAAAATGACATTAAACTATTTCTCTATTGATTTGAAAAATAAATATGATATAATTAAAATTATTGAATGAATGACACTTTGTAATAGTTTTAGATACATATTCTACATAGACATGTATAGGAATATTACCTTTTGAATGATTCTTTATTTTTGTTGTATGTTTTTTCTATTGCAATCCTCGTAGGTCTCATTGACCATTTATGTAGGAACTCCTCTTGTAGTTTACATATGACCCAATTCTTTGAATCATTTGATCAGTTTCAGTATTTTAATTCAAAATTATGTATGTACGTTCTTTCCACTAAATCCCTCGTAGTATTATAAAATTATTTGCCCTTTCTATTAACTTCCAGCACCGCTCCAGATGAGCTAAGGACCAATTGATCATCATTTGCATCTTCCATAAAAAAAAATTATAATGACATTGACTTTTGTTGCTATCAGTACCTACATAACATTCATCATATGTGAATTACGTTATTTGAAACATATTAGCGAATATTCTTAATTAAGTATATTATTACTCAGATTTCAATAAATAATTCATATTGACTTATTTTTTATTCACCTAATTCATCCCTTTGCAACTTTTCCATCAACATTTTATGCTCTTCTGGATTTAGTTTGGTAATAATTTTACGGAGCTTCCTCATTTTTTGGCACTGCGTGTCACACATTAACCAATACATATTAGTTAAATTTACAAACAATTAAAAAAAATCATTTAAATACATAAATTAATTAAAAGCACTTGCCTTCTTCATAATTCTTGATGTGCTCCCATCATGTTGATTAAAGTTGTTCATTTTCCATCAATAAACAACATGTACCATTAAATACATAAGTTATCAATATATTATACAAACAAATTGCAGACCTTCAAAATACGAAAAAAATATATTAAAAATAATAAATCTGATTTTGGTGCGCTTGTATACATTACATGCCCCGGTGCATTAGTTACAACACCACACTGGTGCATTAAAGCGAATAGGTCACACCGGTAATAGAGAATCGAAATACTAAATTTAGATTTTTCATTTTTGTAAAATAATAAAAAAAACGATGCGTTATAGTAAATATGATGCGTCACAATAAATATGACACACCAAGGATTGAGAACTGAGACACAACAAACGACTTTTGTGTTTTTATAAAAAAATTTAAATGATGTGACACGAGTCAAACGCAGTGCGTTATTTACATGAACACACTGGTGTGTTCTCATAATACAGACGCACCGATTTTGATGCATGCATTTTTAAAAATAAAAATAAAGCAAAAAACCAAAACCTGACAGGGTCGACATGGTTACGGATTTGACCAAGAAAGGGGACCCATATCACCCTATGCTTTCTATATATAATCGCAAGCTTAGTAAATAAAAAATCACTAAAGGGTGAAATCGTAATTTTGTATAATAATGAAGGGATTTAAACCCAAATGAAGAATTTTGTAGCCACATAAAACGAAAAGAAGCAGCGAGAAAATAATGGTTTCAACATTGAAGGTAAGTATGAATTTTTTATTCTTCTAAATCTAATTGAAATCTAAATAAGGTTATAAGATCTACAATAATATTGACATGCTTGAAATTTCTATCATGTAAATTTTGGTCTGATTCACCATACCTAAGAAATTTTGACCCTCGAAACTCCTTCCAGTTTCTCCAAACTCATTCCATGTAAGTCTCTCTTCCAAAACTCTCCCCTAAAAATTTTGGGAAAATAGTGAGTTAATGCTTAGGTTTTTGGCTTTTAAACACTATTTAGATTTACTTTTCGAACTTAAAATTGCCACCCTTTTATTAATTTAGGGAAAAAAGGGTTTGTGCGATTTTTTAAAATTTTGATTTTTAGCATTTCTGGTGCGCCTAGTGTCAAGTCACACTAGTGAGTACATATGTAAAATGCATCATCTTTTAAATAATTTTAAAACCTGTACGACGGTGCATGTAATGTTAGACCTCATCAAGGTGCTTATATGTAGGAAATGCATCGGAATGAATTATTTTGTGAAAATGCATGTAGAAATATTTGTTACCAAATGCAATAGATGTTTTCCACCATAAGGGATTTTGTGAATATTCTTCCACAGTGAGTTTACATTGGTTACGCACCATTGCGTCTAGTTTATGTGACCGCACCGGGGCATTTATGTATGAATAAAACACAGCGGTTTATTTTGTAAATTATTTGGTTTTATGTGTGCACTTAAAATTATATATTCATACCAAATGTCATTTTACTATTTAACCACACCAATTACAATGTTTCATAGTATATATATGTTGATTGTTGATTTGGCTCAAATGCAGAAAGAAAATATTGTAGTATCAAATGGCCAATGCTTTAGATTCCAGCTCATACCATCTTGTTCAAATTTCAACGAGTTCTCCCATTCCATCCCAGTAAGTTCATGTTTTATTTTTTTGTATTACTTATTTGAATTTATGTTACTTATCCATGTGAATCTAAATATCGATTTATTCTATATTGCAGGATCATGATTCGAGTTCAAGTTTGGATGCACAAGACATTCCACCAATTTCAAAACGTCGTAAGCTCTTATTAGGAGCAACATATCGCAAGAAATGCATGGATGAAAATGGGAAGCTTCTTTACCCCGACAATTGTAACATGCCATTTTCAAGCCTCCATCCTGGTTCATCGACTGTAATTTGTTGGGAGATGTAACTATTTTATGACACACCAGTAGTTTGTGGTTGTTCAAGATGTCAAGGGTTGAAGGTCGAGAACCCTCTGCGTGTCACACTCACCCATTACACCAATGATAGATTACCTAATGTCGATGGTCTAATACCCCATACTATAGTAAAAAATCCAATAGATGATATAGAAAAGACACGCAGGAACACTTATGTTACACCTAAATCTTGCCATCATAAGACTCAGTGTAAACATGCCTAAAGTGTCCATGGCTAGGAAGTGAAACTAGAGAAGTTACTGACCTTTTCCATAGGGTCTAGTTGGGCTGGAAGGTTACTCCACAACCACTTGTGCCCAACTAGGTTAGGCGTAGGTTATTCGCTGATGTCTTGCATTGTTGACTCATGTCACCCTTGTAGAGCAGTGCCGGCGCAGGTTGTTCTAATGTAGCTTGCGCCAATGTCAGTTAATGTGGATAAAGGGCATCTTCAAGCGATTTCTCGAAGGTGTGTGACTTGGATCCCTATCCCTAGCTTGTAGTTGAGTTGGCATTTGGTTCTCTAACTCCTTGGGAGGATCCCTCAGTCCTCTCCCACCTTTTCTCAACCTATTCTATCCTCCTAGTCCTATATATATGAATCTCCTCTCCATTCCAAATGGAGGAAGGCTATAGCATCCATATGCTGGTGAAATAAGCTTAGGAGATCATCATTCATCCCTGGGAGGCACCCATTTCTCCTTAGAGGCATTGGCTTGGCTTGTTGGAGGAAGATTGCAACGTTAGGTCTTGGTTGTAATCCTCATTCTTCTTTGTATTCCCACTTTGATACAGTAATACAAAACTCTTTCCATAAATTTCTTGTTGTTCATTGATATTTATAGTTTACTTCCTTAACAACTTACTTAGATCAATTATTGCGTAGATGTACTATTACTGCTTGTTTGTCTCTTACATGTTCTGACAGGTCTTGCCGATACGGATTTGATGACCGTGGAGCTTAGAGTGACAAAGGGGAAAGAGATCTACATATATGAAAGGTAAGATGTTTACATCATTGAATGTCTAATTTGATATAGGAAGGTAGATTTGTATTCTATCTTATTCGTTCTAGATTCGCATTGAACTAGGGAGATCATGCCTTAAGTACGCTTTCAGTAGATTGTCCGGTAACAAATTTGGCAACCACAATGGGGATACACACATTGTTTTAATTTTTCAATTTGAAAGTCATTTTCTTTGATTTCCTTGTGAGCCATTTCATTTTCCGCCTAAGCCTCTTTCGCCACCAGATCTTCCTTTTGAAGAGTCTATTGACTTCCTTTGAGTCTGCATCTATGATTAACAAACCTTTTAGTTGCTCATTTTTGGAGATCTTTTCTTCCTTGCATTGGGATTTCACCCGACGCACCTGGGCAGTATAGCCAGAGCGCCGTACCCTCACGGGTGTGATCTACTTCTCTGCAGCCTACTCCTTCGGTGCTTAGTTCAGACCTGCATCCTGCACCGCCGGCGTAAACCACATACTCATCACCTACGCCGAGTGCTCTAAGCCTAAACACAGGCTATGCCGAGTAGTCAACCCTAGTGCTTGGGTCATCCCCTCTCCTTTTTTGAGTTTGGTTTAATTTGCAAACCTCTCTACATTGCACTTTCCATTCAGAGATCTTTTGATTTTTCATTGGTAGTGTTTGGATTTGTTTGGAATTGTTTTGGGTTCCACTTTGGACAAGTTTGAGACTTGTTAGCGGTGGACACTTTGGACTCCCCCATGTTCATCCACTTGACCTTGCATTCCCTCCTCTACTCACCTGATCTAGTCACTGCATTGGACCTATTTACAAACCTCTTTCTACATACATCATTTAGTTTTTGTTTGCATCCGGTTGATTTTGAGTGTTTTGTGTGTGTTTAGTTTATTGGAGTGCTTCTCATTTTCTTGAGAATTTATGAGTGATTAGAGTGCTGCAATTAGTCTCTTCTTTTCAGCCATTTGCATTTAAAAGCATCATTATTATCAAGTGTTATTTTGGTGCATTCATTGAAAAATCAAAAAGTGCTTCATTTTTTACCATTTTTCAAGTTCATTTGAGAATTGTTGTAAAACATTATCTCATACATTGGAATTCGTTATTCATAAATCTTTTGGAAAGTTTGAAAAGAAGTTAATTGTTTGTGTTTTTCACAAAATATGAGCCATTCATTTTCTTGAAAAACCCAAGGTCAATTTTTTGCAAAAAGTGTTTCGATGCTTGAAGAAGTTACATGCATTTTTGGTTTTCATGCTTTTTGGCTATCATAGTGGAAAGTGAAGAGTTAGCATGATCTAAGTAGAATTTCTCTCTTTTCATCACTTAGTTTCATTTTAACTAAAAAGACAAAAAGAAAATACTTTGATTTGGATTTGATGCTTGTTGATTTTCATGTTTTGCTTGAAAAATGGAAAAGAGTAATTTTATTGTCATTTTTGGTAGATTTGGGATTTTGTTGAAATTTGTTGTTTTGGTAAAACCACTTGAAGAAAGATTTCTCCTTCCCGTACATAGATTTCATCAAAAGAAGAAGTGCATTTTTCATGTAGTTAGGGATTGAATTATGCTTACGTTTATCTACTCATCTCATGCATCCACCTAACCGTCTCGATAAAATTAACAGTAGAACTAGGGTAAAATATTTAGTAACTTGTGTGTTCAGTTAGAGACATGTTCTGGCATTGTAAAATGTGGTAGCTCTCGTTATTCTCCTGCACTGCATTCCGGGGGTATTGTAGTTCTTCCACGTACCAACCAGTATATCGAAGATCTTTCATGTACCAACCGGTATATTGAAGGATCTTTCACGTACCTTAGGGTATATCGAAAGGCACTTCACATACTCGGCATATATCGAAAGGTGTTTCACGTACTTGGTAGTATATCGAAAGGCTCTTGCTGTACGGTTCTGCATTAGACAAGACCACTACAGATTTGAGCTCCCACTTACCTTATGTATATCGGGAGACACCCATAGGATTCCTAAAACCAACTAAGCTAACCATTTGGCCATCTTGGCAGAGCAATACACCGAGAACAACACTCGGGGAGCTACTATGCACATACTATCAGGTAGTCGAGCTATATATTCAGGGCTACAATCCTAATACTCCCTGGTTAGTGCTCTGAAATATTGGGTCGAGTATAACTGTTGGACCCTGGAGTATATCGTGAGTTGCGAAGCCTTGACAATCCCGTGAGGTTCCATACTTTTGAATCCACACCTATCACATAAGTTTGCTTGCGGCCTTAGTTTGTGTAGATTTTTCTGGACTACTTTTCTTTTGTTTAGAATACACCTAGGAGAAACTCTGGTTCAGTCACTCTAGCTGAATTTCCTTGGAAAAGGTCCCGCAAAATTTTAAACTTACCACCCGAATATCCCCTTAATCAGCAGGTAATTTTGAGGGTAAGAATGGACCCACATGTCACAATCCTGTTACCTAAAGTAGAACATCCTACTATGGAGTCGGGGGCACACATGTTTCCTCTGGACTCACCAGCCTCCAACCCCTCAAGGGGGGACGAGGCAGAACTTTCCACTTCACAAGACGTATCTCTCCCTCCCGTGTTTTCGGGAGAGCCTGGATCTTTGGAATGGTTAAATTCATCCCAGGACGACCCTGTATCAGCTGCATTTGGTCTAGATGCACCCTTTTGGGAAACATCTCTAGGTCAACAAGTGGCTCATTTTTCCATTCCACCCCCCCAGTTGGGTTACTCCTAATGTACTTCTGGCACCCTTTCGTAACCGCCTGGATGGATTATGTGCCATGGGCAATGAATTTCGAAGACAAAGTCTTTTACGAAGGGCTCAAGACCCGGAGTTACCCGTGTATCGACAAATCCCGATTTGTTCTTTATCTTATGATTCACCAGAAATGTCCATCCACAACATTCCCACTTATGAACCTGGTCAACCCTCACTTCCTGCAAGAACACCCCTTGGACAGGATAATGTTTCTACACCCCAAATGACTAAACATGTTGAAGGACAACAGTTCAACACCCCTCTTACTACTACGGTTACATTACCCACCCCTCCACCCCAAAACTCGCGGGGAGGATACTCTTTACCCTCCAATTTCCTTGTGAGTAATGTTCATCCCATAGCAAGTAATCAACAACCCATCATGGGTCAACCATCGATTAGTGGTCAGCATGTTGTTACTAGGGGGAAACCCCTGCTTCCTAACCATAATTCAAATGGAGGATTTCCTATCGGTCATTCCGTTGGAACTTCCTTACCTGCTGTGGGATCCACCATGGATTCATCTCATGTTGGGAGACCATCCAATTTAACTCAACCACCATGGATTCAAGCGTATCTAGGTTATCTTAACCCTGTGTTGGGATAATTCAATACCGAAAATGCACTCTACGGGATACCTTATCCTGGCAATCCATACACTCTATGGGGGCACCAAAATTTTTTACAAAATGGACCCCCACCAACTGTCCCTCAAGTTCCACCACCCCCATTTGCTCCTCCTCCACCTCCCTCTGGAGGTGGCGGGTCCCCAAAAAATTATGAAGTAGGCGGACCTCTACCTTCTGGTGTAGGAACAACCCCTTATGGCAACAATGGCCCACCCCCTCTCGGCGGTGGAGGCGGAGGCCCTCCTGCCCTCCCCCTTCCGGCGAAGGCAGAGGACCACCCCCCCAGTGGCGGCGGACCCCTACCTTATGGTGGAGGACCACCCTATTCCAAAGGAAGTGAAGGAGGACCACCCTATTTTGGTGGAGGTCACGAAGGAGGACCACAGCCTTTCAGTGGAGGCGGTGGAGCACCACCGCCTCCCGGAAGAGGCGGTGGAGGTCCCCCTTATCATGGAGGCAGAGGAGGACCCCCACCATTTGGAGGAGGCCCACCCCCTCCCAGCGGCATTGGAGCCCCACCATTTGGAGGCATCCCACCCCCTCTCGGCGGCGCTGGACCCCCACCATTTGGAGGCGGCCCACCCCCTCCCGGTGGCAACGGAAGAGCCCCACCATATGGTAATGGACCACCCTATTATGGCAGCGGACCCACATCTGTTCCAGGAGGCACACCCCCTTATGGCTAGTTTCCTCCAGGAACACCCTACAACTAGTCGATTCACGGTCCCACTAGTCCATATATGCCCTATCAGTACCCGTAGCTGAACCAATAGCTTCCATTCTTGGCTACTTTGGATCTACCCGACCTATCTCGTCTAACCAACGATCCCATTTTACACTGTAATAATTGGCCACCCATTCCGGTTAAGTTACCATCATATATTCCCAAATTTCATGGAAAACCTGGTGAGGATCCAAAAAATCATGTGATGACATACCATTTATGGTGTTCATCCAACTCCTTGATGGACGACTCGATTCGTCTTAGGTTATTCCAAGGGACTCTCACCGGCCCAGCTACCAAGTGGTATATTGAATTACCACCGAACTCTTGGTGGACTCTCAGAATGGATACCTAATAAGGGTAGTTGGACTAAGAGCCTACTTGAATTATCAACCCAGGGAGCATACAAAATTTAGAGGTCCAGGCACTATATGCAATTGAATACTAAAAACATAACAGATCTATTCTATCGTAATGAAATCTTGATCTCTAACTTAAGGAGTAATTACTGTAAATCGAATGCATAAACCTCAAAGTCTGATCTAACATAATCTAATGCGAAAGCTAAATTCGGAATGCCATTATCTAATGCTGCAATTTTAATCAAAATAGTAACGAGTGAATGTCATCATGTAACCAATAAATATTGAAATAAATCAATCTCTATGAGCAATTCTAATTATGAAATGAGTACATAGGATTAAGATTTAGATCACTGCTTCAGAAGTAAATGCAAGTATATAGAGAAATGGGTGTTAAATAATGCCTTGGTGGAATGCTTCTACAGAACTAGGGACACAACATTACCAAACTACAAAGTGCGTTATAGCGAACTATGGAATCAAAAAAGTTCAACTGCTACAGAAATTAGACTGTGCGATTTAAAGACTATTTCAAATATTCTCATCTACAATATAAATTTAGCCAATGTAAAATACACCATGAGAAATACCTGAATAGCGAGATCTCCTGACTTACGTGTTGGAGGGGCCCTCTCCAACCCATACTCATGAGTGAAAGGAACTTATAAACGATGAATTGCAAGTAACATCAAGTCTTGAATTAAAACAGGAACTTCATAGTTTAAAACCAAGTCTATAGCACAACTGTCTCGGTGGTATAAAATGTAAAACAATAATTCTCCAGAATAGTAGCAGGGGCCTCCCGCTACCTAAGAGGTCCATATTTATATAATTCTAATGCTTAACCTAACAAAATGTCTAAATGTCGATTCTCTTTAAATAGGAGTTCGTTCTCTACAGATCAGGAAAAAGGCATTGAGTTTGGTGATGTTCTTTCAGTTCTTCACTTGATTTGCGCGTTGTCCTTCAATGCACCTATACCTGCTCATTCAAACTCGTTTGTCATGCAATTAGCTCATAGAATGCTTTTCAAAACATAACAGAAATAATCTCTTAAACAACGTCATTAAATAATTAAGGTAAATCATTTTCCCACAAAACAAGTGTATTTCTTCTCCTTTGCTTGTGTTTTTGCTTTGGGGAAAGGCCTATCAGATACCTGTATTTTGGACCCATCATTCTCCCCCATACTTGAAGGATTCACCCATCCGTCGGTGATGTATTCAACTCTTCAACAAATTATCTGATGTCCCATGCTACCACCGTGGGAGTTCCTTCTTTCCTGTAGTAGCCCATGCTCTGATCTTCTTTGACCCATGCCCTCCTTTCTTTTTCCTCATTAGTTTGTTCCTTAATAACCAGAGGAAGGAAAAATGGAGGATTCAACCTCATTCCAATCCATCTAAGTTGATTCTTTATCAGGGATTCTCTGTAAAGTTTGGCTTTGAAGAAAGCAACTGCAAGTCTGATAGGGGAGTGGAGCTCTCTCCTTTTAAGGTCATTTGCCACCCTGCACCATCTCTCATTAATGGACTCATCAACTTCCTTATGTGTGCTTTGGAGAGTGACATCAAAGTGTGCCACAGCCTCTTGTTGCTTTGCAAGGAGAATAAGGATCATCTCCTCATCCTGGGTGAGGATCCTATGATTGTAAATTATTCTCTCAGGGTGTGTCACCTCTGCCCTGATCATTAAGGGAGTCTACCATTTTGTGCAATGTAGAGGTGGTAGTCCTGAGCTCGTTCAATTTCATGATTCATCCATGAACATAGTGCCCTCAATTGGAAATCGCCCATGTAAGGGTTTGGAGACTAGTTGGGCAAGCTAGGGACTACAAAATTGTGTAAGAAAAATTCGCTTAACTGGTCCTTCTCCAATTCTGTGGCATTCAGAGATGCCTCCATAAATTCTTTGGGGGAATTTATCTCTATCAGGAGTCCCTATTTTAACCTTCGAAGATGGAATTTGCTCCACTTTTCTTGTAGACAAACTGCGTAGACTGCTGATGGTGTCCTGAGGTCCCGTAGTTGGTCATATATTTTAATGGTAGTAGCCAAACTGTCCTTTAGTTGAACAATCTCCTGGTCCTTTTTGGCTAGCTCACCTTGTGCCTCAGCCAATTTCTCTTGTAGTACTGAATTTCTCTGTTCAGCCAGTCTTAGCTCCCCTGCATGATGCATTTTTAGATTTGTGTCTTCTCATATGAGAATGGGGGTGATGCGGGCTGGCTTCCTGATTCAATTTTCAATGTCACCAACTCCTTTCTGAGCTTTTCTAATTCTTCCCATGCCTCAGCTAGCTGATTGATGACCCATAGGTTTTCATTATGCTTAGGAGGGTTCCCCTGGGGGTTGTCTTGCTCTTTTTGTTCATTCCGTTCTTTTTCTGCCTCCTGTTCTTCTTGTTCATCATGCAATTCCTGTTCATCCTACATTTCATGTTCATCCTGCTCCTCTTTTGTAGTGGGATCCTTCTGATCTACCCACTGATCATCGTCCTCATCCGACACATTTTGAACTATGGGACTGGGTTCGCTACTCTTTTCCTTGGTAATTCGGATTCTAGATGCTTGTGTGAATCTCTTACTTCTTCTCTTTGGCTCTTGATTACTGGTAGGAATCCCTGGGTTTGTTTTGGGGGAGTCATCTCTTGAATGCTTGATTTTCACCAAGGTATCATCCACACTATCCAGATCAATTTTCCTCTTCGCCCCTAATGCAGAGGCGGTTTTGTTCATTGGTCCTGGTAATAGGGATACGCCAGTTGTGGGTGTACCCTTCATTCTTTGAACATCTTCAGCAGATACCAACATGAATTCTTCCCAAGAAAGCTCTGGTATTTGTGCCTTCAATTCCTCACAAACGATTAACTTTATCAGCCCATGATGGGCTAAGGCATCCTCCTTACCTTTAATCACCTTCTTGCTCATTTCTGCTAGAGATTGAAACAGGTAGTATGGAATACTAATGTTGTTGTTTGCTGGATGATGGTCCCTGTGCCTTAACAACTCTAAAATTCGAAAATGGAAAATGGGGACATAGCTCAAACTACCAAAGAATGTGATGTACTTCTGAACAATTGCAGCCACTTCCTCCCATGGTGCTGGCATGGAGAGTCTTTTGACTCCATTTTTGTCTTTGTCATAGACCTCTCCTTGCTCGAAGAATTTTGTCTTTACCTCATGTTTTTCCTCCCTGTCATCCCTGCTCCAATGCAAATGCCTATGTAGACCAGTGAATTTCGCAATCACATCATCATCAAATTTTATACATAACCCCTTCACTCAGGTGACAAACTGTTCATCGTTGATATGTTTAAAATTCCTTGCAAACTCCAAAGCCACCCCTGTATTGTACCCTTTCAATCCTAGGATGAATGACATCCAGCATGTGCTGCGGATGGTTGTTAATATTCGCAGGTTCTGGTAGATGGTGATGTGCTCCTCTGGTTCACTTTTCATGAATCCCTTTATCATCTTAAAAATCTCTTCTGTAATCAATAAAACCAGAAATTTGAATTGTGACTTTTATTTCAACTGGTCGGGGTCAATTATAGGATCAAGGTCTGAATTACTGGTTGAGTGACCACACTACTTCTGGTTCCTTATGTTTGGAGAGTTCTGAGAGGTTTGCATTTGCAAAAATGGTCCTTTGGACGATTATACAACCTTACTTAATGTGCCTTCCCGCACTTAACATCATCATTGCTCAGTGTACTTGCCACTTTATCCCTTTCTTTCCATAACCAAGCCCTTCGTTTCGTTTCATGATTGTACTTTTGCACTTCTGCTCTGATTATTGGGAAGTATGGTGGTTTCTGTGGGTTCATCATTAATTGATATGACGGGTGTGTGCAATCATGATTTTGTAATCTGAACCTTTCTCTACTCCGATTATTGGGAAGTATGGTGGTTTCTACAGGTTCATAATTTATTGATATGACGGTGGTGTGCAATCATGATTTTGTTATCTGAACCTTTCCCCCTGACTTTAGTGAAAAGCTATCCTCAACTTAAAAAAATAACCGTTTTGGGGATAATGATTTGGCCATAAGAATATAACAAATATGTTTAGAGATTACCTTGTTATGCCTTAGCGTACTTGAGATGATGAGTTTGCTCGATTTCTGCGTGTGCAAAATTTTGTAGTAGATTCGGCATATTCCGTAGTAAATTCTGGCATGTCAGTAGTTCCTTGTGTTGTGTGCATTTTTCTTTTTCTCATTTGAAATTGTTGTATCACCTTCATTTGAACTTTGTGCCATCTGTGATTTTACATTGTGATAAAGCTCTGCAATGATTTTTTATCTCGTTCTATGCTGGCTTGCTTGAAGATGTGGTAGGCTCACGTGATCAAATGGTAGAGTTGATTAAACATTGTGCTTTGATTCATTCCTATAGTGGTAGATTTCTTTGTTGGCTCTCTTGAATACATGTCTGGCTCGCTTGATTACTGTGGATGTTTTTGATACTTCTCTAGCTCGCTTGATTTCTGTGGATGTTTTGGAGAATTCTCTAGCTCGCTTGCATATTGATGTTTCTTTTGCTTGATATTTCTTTTTGCAATTTTTAATGCTTGATCTTCATAGGTATGTATGTGGCCGTGTAATTTGGCCTGTTTTTCATTCAACTATATTTATATTTTTTTTTTTTGCTTATTTTTTATTTGTTTCATTTTTTCTTCTTTTTTCATTTTTTTTCTCTTTTTCTGTTTTTTTCATCATTTTTTCAATGAAATTATATATTCTCTCTTAGCATCAGTTGTTGCTGGTAGAGTACCTGTGTAATCTCTTCCTTTGATTGTGGTTTCTTGTAAAGTTTTAGCTGATGTCCACTCACTATCATGGGAAACTGTTGTTCATCTATTGTAATAATCTTGACTGCTCCATTTTCATAAATATGCTTGATGATGTAAGGTCCTCTTTGTAGCATAGTGTCCTCCACATGGTTCATTGTGAGTGACATGCATGATGTCATGCACTTAATATTCTTTGATGCACCTTTTGAGTATTTTATCAGGTCCTTGTTTGAATAGCATGCCTTCTATCCATGTGTATGTTGCACTTTGCCTCATTACTTTTGTCTTTTCCTTATAACTGTAATGTTCTGGAAATTTTCCAGACACTAAATAGTTTGCTATGTCAGCAAACCACGGGCTTCTTGTGGGTATGGCAAAAGGGTGCTCATCTGGAAAACTGTCGTTGATTACTTCACTGTCTTGTCCATGTGTCAGCCTAGATAGAAAGTCAGCCACTACATTGTGTTTACCTAGCTTGTCTAAAATGTTGATTTCAAATTCTTAAATTAGTAACAGCCATTGAATTACTTGAGCACTTGTGTTTGGTTTGTTCATTAGATATCTTATGGCCGAATTGTCTGCATGAACAAAAACTTGGTAACCAGTGATAGAGTGCCTGAATTTATTAATGGCATGTATGACATCCAAAAATTCCTTCTCTGTTACAGTATAATTTAATTCTACCCCTGCTAAATTCTTACTGATATAATATATTGCATAGGGCTTCTTCTCTTTTTCTTGTCCAAGGACAGATCCAATTTCCTTATCTGATGCATTAGAGTGGATGTGGAATGGTAGTGCCCAGTCTGGTCCTTGGAGTACTGGAGCTGTAATTGTTTTCTCCTTGAGATTTTCAAATGTTGTCATGCAATTGTGTGTCCATATGAACTCAGTGTCTTTTGTGAGAAGTGCAAACATTGGGGCAGCAATTCGGCTATAATTTTCAATAAACCTTCTGTAGTACCCTGTTTGCCCAAGGAAACTTCTGGCATCCCTTTGTTTAACAAGTGGTGGCGGTGTTTTGATTACTGATACTTTTGCTTGGTCCAACTCTATCCCTCTTTGTGATATATGGTGCCCTAGAACGATGCCCTCTTCCATTAACATTTTGCATTTGTCATTGCTAAGGCATAGGCTGATCTCAATACATTTTTTAATACCAATTCGAGGTGACTCAATGCTTGGTCAAAGTTATGTCCATAGGGTGTGAAGTCATCCATGAAGACTTCCATTTGATCATTTATGAAATCACGGAATATACTTAGAATGGCCCTTTGGAATGTTGTTGGAGCATTACATAAGCCAAAGGGTAGTACTCTGTATGCATAAGTACCCCAAGGACATGTAAATGTTGTCTTATCTTGATCAACTAGGTGTATTAAAATTTGGTTGTACCCACTGAAACTATCCAAAAATGAAAAATACTTGTTTCCAGCTAATGTGTCCAGAACCTGATCTATAAATGGCAGTGGAAAGTGATCTTTCTTTGTTGCTTTATTTAGCTCTCTGTAGTCCACACAAATTCTCCATTTGCCTCCTTTTTTAGGCACTATAACCAGTGGGGACACCCATTCGCTGTCAGAGATGGGATATATGAACCCTGCATCTAATAAATTCTGTAGTTCTACTTTGACAATGTCTTTTAATGTTGAGTTCAATCTCCTTTGTGGTTGCCTGATAGAGATAGAACCCTCTTTGATGTAAATATAATGTTTGCATATATCAGGGTGTATACCTTTCATGTCTGCATATGTCCAAGCAAAAGCTTTATGTTGTTCTGATAATACTTTCATTAATTTCTTTTCTTGCTCTGGATTGAGATTGAAATTAATGTTGACTGGCTTCCCAGGCATGATTTCCACTGTCTTTGCTTTTTCTGAATGCTCTTCCAGATGCAGTACTTCTTCCCACATCTTATTTAAGTTATGACTTGAACTTTTTCCTTCCTGTTGTTGTTTTGTGTCAAAAAAACTTTCAAGACCAACATTGTTAGAATATGCATTCTGTATAAAGCTATCTATATGCCCATCTTCATCTATTTCTTTTAATGATAGTGCAACATCAATTGTTAGGACATGTCGTGTGTTTGGATTTGTTGCGTCGTTACAGTCATCAATCCAATTTTGATACTCTAAATCTGAATATTTCCTTGCTGTTGGGTAGATGGTGATTTTCTTTCTGGCAGGTCCACTAGTGATAGTCATGTTTCCTGATCGGCAACCTATGTAAGCATCTGCGGTTTCCAACCAAGGTCTGCCTAGTATGATTGGATAACCACTAAGTTTACTTTTGACCTCAATGACTATGAAATCAGTTGGGTATTCCCAGGATTCAATATTGATCATAATGTCCTCTAGCATCCCTTCAAGTTTCACAATGGATGTGTCAGCTAGTTGGAGTACAGTTGTGGTTGGTCTGACCATTGATTGGAGTCCCAGGTATAGTATGGTTTCCTTATTCATGACGTTGATCGCAGCTCCCAAATCTATTAAGCTTTTATTTATTTGCTTTCTATTGATGGTGATGTTCACTACAGGACTACCTGGATCAAGATATTTAGGGTTAATTATGACACCCAGCATTAAATCAGCCAATTGTCCCACTACATTTATCGTTGGAAGGTCACAGTTCCTCCTCCAGGTTTCTTCATACAATTCCCCCTAATAAATTTGTTGCGGATGGGCACATCCCTTATGGCTTGTAAAATGGGGATTTGGATGTTTAAGTGCTTGAATTCATTTAAAATTGCATGTTCTTCCTCTTCTTTCATACTTCATACAAGTTTCTCTGGAAATGGAGGGTTTCTGTTGCGTGGGAATGGTTGGGTTTCATCCTCAGGAGGATTTGGTTCATCTGGATGCTGAACATAGGGTTATGTTGTTTGTTCTTGAGTTTCAAGTTGTTGGATATTCTATGGGGATGTATTCTGCAAAGTTTTTCCAGATCGGAGGTTTATTTTGTTTATTTCCATGGTGTCTATGACATAGGTAGGGAATTGTGTGATATCAGCATTATAATTCTGTTGCTGCGATGGAGGTATTTTATTATTAGGGTTTGGGATTGGTTGGGATAGAATTGGTGGGGGTATGGGGGGTGGTTGAGTCTATGGGGGTGGCATAATAAGTGGTTGTTGTAATGGGGCCCTCCAATTTGATGGATGGGGGTATTGATTTGCATAATTTGTGGTTGATGGAGAAAAAGGTGGGGGGTATTGAGGGTAAGACTATGGGTAATATGATTGTTGATATGATGGTTGATACGTTTGTTGATTCTGTTGCCATTGGTTTGGATTTGGCTGTGCTTGCCATGGAGTTGGTGTTGAGTTCCAATTTGGCTGTCCTTGATTATAGTAGGCTTGATTGCTTGGTTGATATGGTCTAACAAAATTATTCCTCCTCTGATTTATAAAACAGAGTTGTTCTATTGCTCCCTCAACTGCGAGATCTTGGATAGCAGCTTTATATGATGGTAAGAGGGGACATTTATCAGTGGAGTGGTCGTCAGTGTAGAGACCACATATTTCTATGGTGTTTAAAGTGCACTGCGCCTTCTCATGTTTCTTTCTACAACGAGGACAAAATACTGCCAAAGCTTGGTTAGTTTCATCTTGCTTCTTTTTTATTTGTAGTGCATCAAGTTGCATGGCTAGAGATTGTAAGATTTCCATATTCATGTCATCTAACAGGTTTCCTAAGTCATATTTTGTAAGATTGGGTCCTGAAGATGATGAGGATCCTATGGGTAAATGTGTATCTCTTGTCCCATTCTTTCTTTTCCTAGACCTAGAATGGTTTTTGAAGATCTGTAGTATTTGGTCATAAGTCTTCTGAAATATGTCTCCATCTCCCAAGAGGTTTAAGATCTCAAAATTCTCCTCTTTAATCCCCCTAAGAAGTACAATTTTTAGTGATTCAGGGTCTAGGGTGCAATGGTTAGCTCGTTTGTAGCTGAGTTGAAAACTCTAGGCATAATTTTCTAAGGATTCACGGTCTCCCTGCTGCATCCTAAATATTTCATCCCTTGTATCCTTTGCTTTGCAGTAGTCCCTATACTTTTCTAGGAATGCATGTTTCATTTGATCCCAGCTGAAAATACTATTTCCTTCTAAACTCATGAACCATCTAAGTGATAAATATTTCAGTGTGGAGGGAAAAAGCCTCAACTTTTGTGCATCTGTAGTATAATCAAAAGATCTACAAACTACTTCAAACTCAAATAGGAATCTGTTAGGATCTTCTGAAGTCAGCCCATGGAAGTCTGGCAGATTGCTAGGGTTGATATTCTTCATCCTGGAATCTCCAAGAGGTATACTAATGGGAAAGGTGAAAAGCTCCCTGGGTTCCTCTTCTTCACCATCCATAGTGGTGTTTGAGCTGGAACTATCAGAGAAGTTGTCTTTGTTTGGATCGTATGTGGAATCAGTTTCGTTTTCAGAGTTTGGGGATCCAAACTGAGAGTGGTTAGAATTGTTGTTACCGTTATTGCTCATGGGACGCCTAGGCAGAAAGCGTCCAGACCTATCCCTTTGCTGACGAGGCATTCATTGGTGGAATCTTTATGTGTTTTTTTCTTTTCTTTTTATGTGATTTTTTTTTCCACTTTTGAAGATGTCTCCTAAAAGATTTAGCACCTCCCCGGCAATGGCGCCAAAAAGTGGTGGGATCTCAGAATGGATACCTAATAAGGGTAGCTGGACTAAGAGCCTACTTTAATTTTCAACCCGGAGGACGTACAAACTTTAGAGGTGCAGGCACTATATGTGCTCTCTAGGATAGTCTTTGTCGAAGGTGGGTGTTTGTATCTATGTTTTTAAAGAGTTGCCTAAAAATGATTCAATAAACTGTAAAAAGGATTGTTTAATCTATGGAGGTGAAATTCCTATACAAAGAAATTTAAGTACTGAAAGCAGGAAATCTATGTCTAAGAAATCAAATGCAGGAAACAGTAAGCATATCTTTAACAATTAACTTTGTTGAAAGTAGTAAAAATTATACTATGGAATTGAATACTGAAACAATAACAGATCTATTCTATCATAATGAAAGCTTGATCTCTAACTTAAGGAGTAATTATTGTAAATCAAATGCATAAACCTCAAAGTCTGATCTAACATAATATAATGCTAAAGCTAAATTTGGAATTCCATTATCTAATGCTGCAATTTTAAACAAAACAGTAACGAGTGAATGTCATCATGTAACCAATAAATACTGAAAGAAATCAATCTCTATGAGCAGTTCTAATTATGAAATGAATACATAGGCTTAAGATCTAGATCGTTGCTTCAGAAGTAAATGCAAGTATATAGAGAAATGGGTGTTAAATTATGCCTTGGTGGAATGTTGCTACAGGACTACGGGCATAGCATTACCAAACTACAGAGTGCATTATAGAGAACTACGAAATCAGAAAAGTTCAACTGCTACAGAAATTAGATCGTGCGATTTAAAGACTATTTCAAATACTCTCATCTGCAATATAATTCAGCCAATGTAAAATACACCATGAGAAATACCTGAACAGTGAGATCTCCTGACTTATGTGTTGGAGGGGCCCTCTCCAACCCGTACTCAATAGTGAAAGGAACTTATAAACGTTGAATTGCAAGTAACATCAAGTCTTGAATTAAAACAGGAACTTCATAGTTTAAAACCAAGTCTATAACACAATTGTCTCAGTGGTATAAAATGTAAAACAATAATTCTCCAGAATAGTAGCAGGGGCCTCCCACTACCCCAGAGGTCCATATTTATATAATTTTAATGCTTAACCTAACAAAATGTCTAAATGTTGATTCTCTTTAAACAGGAGTTCATTCTCTACAGATCAGGAAAAAGGCACTGAGTTTGGTGATGTTATTTCAGTTCTTCACTTGATTTGCGCGTTTTCCTTTAGTGCACCTATACCTACTCATTCAAACTCATTTGTCATGCAATTAGATCATACAACGATTTTAAAAAAATAACAGAAATAATCTCTTAAACAACTTCATTAAATAATTAAGGTAAATCATTTTCCCACAAAACAAGTGTATTTCTTCTCCTTTTCTTGTGTTTTTGCTGTGGGGAAAGGCCTATCAGATACCTGTATTTTGGACTCATCAACTCCTTTCCAGATTTCTGTTCTCTTGCTATGTGATTTTTGACCCACTTCCAGTTGCCCATTCACTATGAAACTGGCATGGACTTATTGACCTCTCTTTGCCAGAATACCACAACTCATATCTCAGATCATATCCATGAGTGGCGGCGAATACGACATCTCATTAAGGCTAACATTCTAGACCAACTCTTAGCTGACTGGTTCACAAAGTCTCTTTTACCTGCTGTAGCTCGAGATGTGGCCATGGGAGGTGCCGTCACCGAGGAACAAGCTATTTCCCATTCCCATTACTTATACCTGGTCTATTCTCAATCCAACACGTCATATGAAATTGTTCTTGACGCACCCCACCCTACATATGACTCTGCAAAACCACCCAAGGGACCTTAGGCCGATGGAATTATTGGTTCCATTACCTCCCAGCCTCCTACTCAAACTGGTTGACTATTGAACACCCAGGGTTCTTCCACACCCCCACCAGAGGCTGGCAACAGCACCACCAAGTCCTCCACTTCTTCCTCCACCAAAGAAGTGAATTATGTTCAATTAGCTTCACCTCAAAAGTCCGGTGGCAAGAAGAAAAACAAAGGTAAACCCAAGAAACCTTCTAACTGGTAGGAGCCAAAGACCACACCTGATGACACTAAATAGAAGAGGAAGTTGAAGTATCCTTGTTTACTGTATGGTGGTGGCCATTTCTCAAAGGAATGTCCCCACCGAGATGAAGTGAAGAAGTTTCTCAAAGGAAACCTCACTCCCACAGTTCTCAATGATCCCTTCCCACTCAGAACCAACAACTGATCTCTCAAACCTCTCCTTCACATGGAAAGGCATCCTCTACCATGCATGTTATCATGATGCGTAGTGAGATGGTCAACCTGAAAACATGTTCGCGTTCGTATGACTCAGTCCCTCCAAAAGAACCCGTTGGAAGTAATATTGAAAAATATTCCACTTCTATTCCTGACATCACTGTGCCACTGGCTTCTCTCACCATTGATCACGATTCGAAAAGCAGTTTTCAACCATAATGCTTGGGTAGCTCAAAACTACAACATTGTAGAGGACCCGACACAAGCTTCTTGTGATATGTCGATGCTAGAGGTCTTGCAGAACTGTCCTAACCAGTGCAAGACTCTTCTCTCTTTTATTGGAACGGTTGATTGGGATTCCTCTATTACAATCATGTTCTGACTCGAGTACTTTAAGCTGAGGCTTTCCCACCAGCTAGCATTCCAAGTTGCCACCAAGATTTTTGGGGAGACAATCCATCGTACTGTGTTAAACGAAGGTGCCTCTACCTCGGTCATGTTGATATCATGTTGGAGATCCATTTTTTCTCCCGAGTTGAATCGTTCTCCCACCACCTTGAAAGAATTCAATGGTCGTGGATTTCAACCCCATGGGTTATTACATGGGCTATTACAAGCCTTAGTAGTAGATTTGGAAGGTAAGACCGCAACCATTAACGTGGAAGTAGTTGCAGCCACTTTAGATTATAATCTCTTACTTGGTCATAACTTTTTTTATGCCATGACTGCGGTCGTGTCATCCTTCTTCTGCATAGTGCAATTCCCCCACCAAGGCCGAATTGTCACTATCGACCAACTGGAATTCTGTAGATCGGACACCGCTACTCATCCGAGCGATAATGTCCCATTGCTTGGAAAATCTTTGCAGCTATATGAGAGCATGGGGGTTGGCCTCATAAAAGACTCATCTCTTATGGGTGTATTTCCAACCCCGAATCCCCCTAACCATGTTGCTTCGGTGAACATGATATCCTCTTCTCCCAACTCCAATGACCAATAGCTTGTACCCAATAAAGCCACTATGAATCTGATTGTAGATACCATGCCTCTTTCACCTGCTGAACTCACTTACGAGTATATCCAATCATCACAAGTGGACCACTTGGATGTGACCTCTACATCTAGTTCTGTACAGCAGATGTCATCCTTACTCGATCCTCTACTCTGGATGTTTCATTCTAACGAGTCCATTATGGAGATTATGAGTGTGGATGACCCTCCGTGGGAAGACCTCCACCATCGATCGTCTTTCCTTCCCCCATTGGATTCTATAGAGAACAACATTACCACCATTTTCACACCATATTTCTACCCGTACCCTCAGTCATCGATACTCACATGTCATACAAACACTGAGGGAAACTTGGCGAACATTGAACCCACCACTCCAATTGGCATCTCGGTTACCCCTGGTGTAGTGGAACATATTCATTTAGTCCAGAAATGTTCTGAGACGTGCTTGCTTGGACCTATGAGGAAATTCCCGGGATAGACCCTGCTATTATTTCACATGAAATCAAAACCTATCCCAACGCTAAACCAATCTATCAAAAGTTACGACTGGTACACCTTCGAAAAACTGCGGCAATCAAGGAAGAAACTGAAAATCTCTTGAAGGTTGGATTTATCTACCTAGTTCCATTAACAGAATCGGTCTCAAATGTCATCCCTGTGGCTAAGAGGCAGGGCACCATTCGTGTCTGTGTTGATTATTGGGATTTGAACAAGGCTTGTCCTAAGGACAACTACCCCAATCCCTTCATCGATCAGATCATAGACAATTGTGCTGGAAGTGTCATCTTTTCATTCATGGATTTCTTTTCAGGGTACAACCAGATTGAGATCCACCCGGCCGACCAACACAAGACAGCTTTCATCTACCCTTGGGGCACGTTTTCTTATCGCAAGCTCCCTTTTGGTCTCAAAAATGTTGGTGCCACATTCCATCGGGGCATGTCATATGCTTTTCATGATGTGAAGGACTTTTTAGAACCCTATCTTCTTGATCTCCCTGCCCATTCACGGCAACGTGAGTTCCACATTGATCATTTGATGACAGTATTCCTCATATGTAGATAGTATAATATCCGTCTGAACCCTCACAAGTGTATTTTCTGCATCGAGTTAGGACGCCTCCTAGGTTTTATCATTTCGAAGGATGGGATCTGCATTGATCCCTTGAAGGTGGAAGCCATTGTCTCTCTCCCACCTCCTACTAATATGATGGAACTTCAAAGTTTGCAAGGGAAGGAAACTTATTTACAGCGTTTTTTCTGTAATTTCGCTCAAAAGACATAGGGCTACATGAGACTACTCAAGAAGGACATCTCGTTCATTTGGGATGATCAAGTGCAACAATCCTTCGATAGTCTTAAACATGCCATTACGCATTCCCCCATGCTCCAACTGCCCAATTACTACAAAGACTACATTCTTTATCTTGTCGCTGCTGCCACCGCGATCGCCATGGTCTTGGTGCAAGAGGACAACAACGCCCAGGAACATGTGATCTATTACCTAAGTAAGGGTCTTATTGACTCTAAAACTCGTTACTCACATGTCGAGAAGCTCTCTCTCGTGGCAATCATCATCGTCCAAAAGCTTTGTCATTACATACTACTCCACACCACCACCATCATCGCCGACTGGAACCCCATGTACCACGTTTTGACATGTCGAGTACTTGGGGGCAAGTATTCATGCTGGATCATGATACTTTGGGATTTCGACCTCCTCTTTGAGAAAGCCAAGTCTAAAATGTCTTTGGTGTTTGTCGAGCTCATTTGCAATATTCCCCGTGTTGATTTAGGATCTGAACCCAATGATTCTCTTCCAGACGAATCATTGTTTCTTATCATCACATCTGACCCATGGTATGGAGATATTACCGTATATCTTCAAACCCAATGTTTCAACTCCCAACTATCTTGTGACGATCGTCCTTGTATCCGGCACCACACCAAGTATTACTTAATCATTAGCGAGACCTTGTATCGACGTGGTGTTGATTTCGTTCTTCAACGCTGTCTGACACACAAGGAGGCTGAACACATCTTAAATGATTGTCACTCTGGGGATTATGGCAGTCATCTCTCTGGGATGGCTACAACCCAAAAGATACTACATGTGGGATATTACTAGACATCCATCTTTAAAGATTGTATAGAGGCCGTTAAAAGATGTCCCCCATGCCAGCATTTTCAAGCGAAAAAGTGCGCCCTCCTAGCCTCGTTACACCTGGTTATTTTCATTGGCCCCTTTGCAAAATGGGGCATAGATTTCATGCACTGTAAGCCTACCTCAACAGGGGGGCATGGTTACGTCATTGTAGTCGTGGCTTACTTTAAAAAATGGGTTGAGGCTATACCTACGTACAATGGAGACGGAAAAACTTCTGCACTCTTCATGTTTAATCATGTTATTGCATGGTTCAGAGTTCCACAAGCCATCGTCACTGACCATGGATCTCACTTCCAAAACGATATGGTCAATTAATTGAGCGCCAGACTAGGTTTTCATCATGAAAACTCAACGCCTTACTGGCCACAATCCAATGGAAAAGTAGAGGCCATCAACAAGGTCTTGAAAACCATGATTCAATGCATGGTGGGTACACACAAGTCTAACTAGCACAACATGCTCTTTTCCGCACTATGGGCATACCAGACCTCCGTCAAGACTGCCACCAAATTTACAGTCTTCCAATTAGTTTACGGCTTGGAGGCAGTCCTACATATAGTGTGAGATTCCATCTCTCAACCTCGCAGTTTAACTTCTTCTGAACACTACTACTGAGTAAGAATGATTCCTTTACCTATCAAAATTTGACAAGACCCGCCGTGATGCTGCTCTTTCCAACAAGGCATACAAGAAATGCATCAAGGCACAATACTATAGGTCGGTCAAACCCCGTGTCTTTAACAAAGGTGATTTGGTCCTTACATGTGACCAAAAGCATAATAAGTTGGGGGCAAGTAAGTTCGAATCCATGCGGCACAGACCGTACATAGTGAAACGTGTTCTAGAGAAGGGAGCCTACAAACTAGAGGACTAAAATGGGATATCTTTGGGTGAGCCCGAAAATGGGCTCTACCTGAAGAGGTACTATTCCTGAGTCTTTCACACATAGATATCTTGTATATACTGTACATGTCATGTGTGTTTTGTGCGGTGTGACGCTTTTGTTTTAGTGTGTCTAGGTCTTGTTTCATTTCTTATACCATGTTTTGTCTGCATGTGCAGATGGAAACTTGTTACAGATTCATGGACGGCGCCAGCCAACATACCCGTAACCTTGCTTTGGCAACCTTGGTACTTTATTCTCCCACCAGCAAGCTTATCAGCTCAGGAGGAAGTTGTCTAGGATACGCGACCAATAACGCCACAAAGTTTCAGGCAGTGATTGGAACCCTAACTAACACTCCTTCCTTAGGCATGAACTACGTTTCCATCTATTTGGATTCACAAATAGTGGTTTCTCATCTTAACTAGATCTACGCTATCCGCGATCCTACCCTACTCCATCTCTTCCGACAAGTCCATCTCCTGGAAAGGTCCTTTGAATCCATTCAATACCTACACATTCCACGAGACATGAATACAGTTGCTGACTCGATGGCCAACTTCATTTTAGATTGGTACATTGCACACACATAACATAATTATAAATCATAAAAGAATACATAACATGTAAATCATCCATTGTATAAGCAAACATGTAAACAAGATCTCATTAATCATCCATAGAACACAAAATGTATAAAACTGGCCAAAAGTGTCTATATATATATATATATAAATCGATACAAAATGATGGTGTTGATACAAAAGTTTGAAGCATACTAGATTTCAGTAAGAGTCATCTCTAACAAAATATGAATCTCATAATCTTTCAGTACATACATAAGCATAAACCTAATCCCTAGGCTACTCATGATAGCAGACTATGGCCCTCGTCACTTTACAGAGTAGCGTGTCGAAACATGCAGGCACCCCAACGATGTACTTCCGATAACCCTGGGGTAGATCACAGACACCTAGCTCTGGGATATCTAGTGTCATCCTATGGAGGTTCTCATAGACCTCCTCCACCTCCTCGATGGCATCACACATCACAGGACCTATGACCGGCACCTCTCCTCTCCTCACAATGAGCGAGACTCCAACTGGTCGCGATGGACCCACATTTGCACAAAACATTGAGTCATCAACACTACTCCAAAAAAATCATAAATACATAAAATGAAAAACACAAAAGTTGTTGTTCTTACCGATGTCACCCCATTGTGCTCCCTCGAGAAGCACCAGGTCAGGGTCGCATCTAAAATATTTCCCACTGTATGGATAATTCTCTATCATGAGGAGCTGTCCCTCTAGCCAAGTGAAAAATCCTGAACCAAAACCTATGATGGGACACCCGCCACCATGGCATGCCATCACCTCTTCCCATCGGATCATGTGTGGATCCTGAACATCTTGGTCATACAAGTCCACCTACAGACGTAGATGAGGCACCTGCTCCAATAGAAAAGATATCACCACCGACCCATAGCGAAACTGTTTCAGCACCCCATGCCGACATTTGGTAAACTAACTCTGGAGGTTGGTAAGGAGTCCCTCACACCAGTTGAATACCCAAGGACCCATGCACTCCTCCGCGTACATCAACTGTGATTTGCTCACAAGGTGAGCAGATCGACTTCTCGCCACCCTCACTATGGTGAAGAGCACGATACATAAAGCACAGTCTCGAATGTCCTTGATGGGGATCTTCTGACCAATAGCTGCAGTGCCTCCGGTACAGCACTGATCAATCATGTTTTCCACTATCCGATCACCTCCTCATGATCCGGTAAGAGATACAGGCTCTCCCCTCCGGGACAACCCTGTCAGGAAGTAGATGTCCTCGACATCTATGCTCAGTGTATGCACTCCAATCATGAAGTGCTGATGCACGGGATCCCAACATTGGATCATGTGTATCAGCAGCAAAACTTGGGCCCTCATGCCTGGCACTCTGAAGTATTTGAGGAACCCACAGTGCCTCAATGCAACATTGCATTGAGGGTCATTCTCGGCTTGAGCATCATCAACCTCGTGCTCTCATTCTCGCCACTCGAGAACCATGTTTGTCATCGTGAACCTATCAAAAAGGGCAAGTAAACACCATAAGAACTCTTTTCATTCATCAAAACTTTTTCATTTGGGTTGGACATTGAGTTTCATTTTGGTGTTTGCGCCAACATAGGACGTCTTCGCAGACAGGGCACCGCCGACGCAAAATGATCTTACGGGTTTTGTGCAAGCGCATGGCCGATGTAGTTCACGTAAGGAGGGATTGCGCTGACCCGTGGGCACAAATCCCCCCACCAAAACAAGTCAAAACCCTAAAAATTAAGCAAAAAACATGAATGCAATCCATTGAAAATTTGCATAGCTGAGTTTAGGCCTACCTATCTCTGATGGCACAGAAAACGATGGAATATAGCTCCCAGAATCAGCGAACGAAATTTGTCTCCAAATGGCACTTCACACTCTCCAAACTTGGTAAAAAGCAATTGTAATTCGTTTTCACTATTTTGCCCATTTTATAACTAGAAAGGGAATATTCCTTTTTTAATTTGATGCTTTAGTGGGTTATTTACTATGGTTTGAGTTATTTTCTGCATTTAAACACTTGGTTAACTATTTTTGACCTAGTCTTTGTGCTACAGGTGAAGTTAGATGTCTAATTAATGTCATTTTTCATCATGGTGATCATTTCATGAGTATCATCAGGCATGAACAACTTCTCGAGCGTATTTTTGTCATTCTTTCGCTCATTAAATTCAATTATTAATGACACCGAGCTAACTCTTTGTTATTTCTTGTTCTCGTAAAACAATAAGAATAAGTCACCGAGTTATAGTTTATCACTTTTTCGGGCTCGTTAAACTCCTATGAAAAATGAACCCCCAGAGTCTTTCTTTAATCTTTTTTCAGGCTCTCTAAATATGAAAAGATCGCCAAGCGAACTTGATGCATTCACACTTGTAAAAGTATTTGAATGATCGCCTTCCTGGTAATAGTTTACCCCTTTTTCATACCAGGGGGCACTACTTACGAAAAACGTATACTCTAGTCAATCATTACTGGAAGAGTCCTCTCTCGTGTTGTTTTACCCTTTTCCAGGTGAAGAGGGTAACCTTACGAAAAAGGACCTTTGGAGTCTTCTTTAGTTCTTTTCAGAATCTCTAAACATGAAATGACACCGATTTTACCTTCCATGGACTCGTTAAAACTCAACATTGAAGGACTCGTCATGGGACAAACCCCTCCTTTCCCAGGTTTGAAAAATGTTTGGGATTGGAATCGTCTATGAGATGAGCTATATTGAGCATCTGGTTACCCTCCTCAAGCTCGTTAAAAAACACATGAGGCAGTCATCAGTCATGATGGGGAAAAAGGAAATTTTTTGTGTTACACCTTTACCTGTGGCAGTACTTAGTCATTCTTGAACATGGCACTCAATTGCATTTGCATACAGTACTTGGGCCATTTGTTTGTCATCAAGTCTTGCTAACTTCATGAGTCTTGTTACTCCTTTGGGTCATCTAAAGAATACTTCCACTGTCAGTTTCATTAGGATTTGGCATCGTTCTTGTCATGTCAATACTGCCAAGTCAAGCCATGCCCATGTTCAAGATACATTCGCCGCTCATCATTTGCAGTCAGTACACCCTCCATCATGCTGTTATACTCTGAGTCAGTCTTGCATGTTACTATACCCTCCGATCTACTCCAAACATCTGTTATCGAGTTTCATGTCGATGATGGGGAATTCATAATGGCTTTCCTTTGACGGATTCATCCTTTTCAACTTCAACACATCATTCGAGGACTGAATCTAGAAACCAATTGAGTACCTTGGGCCTGCATGCCTCAATGGTAGGTTACCTCGCTTTTGAGATGAGTTTACATCATTGACTCTTGATTGAAATATTACGTTGAGTGTTTGACCTTAGCTCATTAATTCACACTTGATGGTTTGTACTATGATATCTTCGGAATCATTGAAATTAATGGTGATTTCCCTTGCGCTTGTTAACGTTATACATCAATGACCAGTAATCAAGCCGTTTCTACCATGTTCGACGTCAAGACATTTGTAATCACATGGATAGATTCATATTATTGCGGGTTTGGCTTGAAGACCATGGGGAGTCATGTTTTACCCAGGTTGAGATGGATATTGTTTGATTTATATTACATGGATCCACTTTGTATTGGTCGTGGGTGTGTTATCATCTCATCATGGATCTACGATTGTGTCTAGTAGCCATGATTGTGTTCAGCCAGTCTTTACTACCATGGATCTACATTGTATTGGTCAGAAGCCATGTTGTGATTCATACAGGACTATGTTCTCAGACTCAGTTGTTCTACAGCAGCATCTTCTCTCCGACAATTCCTTACTATCCTTCTATCAAAGCATTTCACCTGTCTAGTTTCTATGAGCTTCATGCTTTGGGGGGCATTCTGTTACACCTAAATCTTGCCATCATAAGACTCAGTGTAAACATCCCTGAAGTTTCCATGACTAGGAAGTCAAACTGAAGAATTTACTGACCTTTTTCCATAGGGTCTAGTTGGTTCGACGCAGGTTACTCCATAGCCACTTGCACCCAACTAGGTCAGGTGTAGGTTATTCCCTGATGTCTTGCGTCGTCGGCTCATGTCACCCTTGTACAGCATGCATCAGTGTAGGTTGTCCTAATGTAGCTTGCGCCGATGTCAGTTAATGTTGATAAAGGGCATCTTCGAGCGATTTCTCAAAGGTATGTGACTTGGATCCCTATCCCTAGCTTGTAGTTGGGCTGGCATTTAGTTTTCTAACTCCTTGGGAGGATCCCTTAGTCCTCTCCCACCTTTTCTCAACGTATTCTATCCTCCTAGTCCTATATACATGAAGCTCATTTCCATTCCAAATGGGGGAAGGCTATAGAATCCATATGCTGGTGAAATAAGCTTAGGAGATCATCATTCATCCCTTGGAGGAACCCATTTCTCCTTAGAGGCATTGGCTTGGCTTGTTGGAGGAAGATTGCAACGTTAGGGCTTGGTTGTAATCCTCACTCTTCTTTGTATTCCCACTTTGATACAGTAATACAAAACTCTTTCCATAAATTTCTTATTGTTCATTGATATTTATATTTTACTTCCTTAACCATTTACTTAGATCAATTATTGCGTAGATGTACTATTACTTCTTGTTTGTCTCTTGCATGTTCTGATAGGTCTTGCAGCTACGGATCTGATGATCATGGAGCTTGGAGTGACAAAGGGGAAAAACATCTACAGATCTGAAAGGTAAGATGTTTACATCACTGAATCTCTAATTTGATCTAGGAAGGTAGATTTGTATTATGTCTGATTTGTTCTAGATTCGCATTGAACTAGGGAGATCATTCCTTAAGTCCGCTTTCGGTAGATTTTCTGGTAACAACTTCCTTATGCTCATTTTTTAAAAAGTTGGAATCCAAAAAAACTATCTCATCCTAAATTGACGAATCGCTCGGCTTATGTACAGTCATGTGAAATTTCTAGTGATCCAAAGTATGGTATGAATGCCACCCAACCCATCTCTACTAGAAGATCCAAAATGTTACATGAATTGAGAGCAAAATTGTCCAAGTACACACCAAGGTCCGTCCAATTGTTGGAGGGTAGCAATGATTTCTCCATTCCTATAAATTTGCAAAGTAAATATCAAACTTCTTACAACTGTTGATGTATATGTAACTTCAGAATGTATTTCATCTATGTATTTCATATATATTTATTGTACCCTTATAAGAGATGTGTTATTCCTCTATAAGGAAGTGTCGTCATGTGTATTGACAAGTGTCGCAAGTGTGTGTACTTGGTGAAGGGTTATTAGACCACCATGTGTGGGGTCAGCCCTGAAATATATATTATATGGTTGATATACCTAGCTAGACAAGTCGGCCCCATAAGGTCACTGGGAAAACAGACCAGTATAAATAGAGATCGAGAGATCTCTATTTGCATTGCTCGGAAACTCATACTTCTCTCACTCAGAAAGTGGTGCACTAGTGAGCAGGAGGATCATCTGCTACTAGGAGACTATCTCAATGTATTTGGGTTGTACTTTGGTTGAGCCATTGCTCTCTCTATCTCTGAGGAAGTTGTGGGGTTTTTCACCTTAGGGTTTTCCCCACGGAAACTTTGTGTCTCTTGTCTCTCTTGCTTTTGATTCTTGTGATGCTTGACGTGCTTGATAAGATTTTTATGCATTGATATACTGTACATGTTATTCTCTCAATAAATATCCTAGAGTATTGTGAATTAATGCTCAAAAGTTAACATGGTATCAGAGCTAACCTGAGAAGAAGACATTTTACAGTGACAGAAACTTGAGTTTCTTGTTTATTGGGTTTCTCTCCACAGATTTTGGAAAAGCAATATAGTAGATTGCCTCTACTCATCAAGGAGAATCTATCTGTCCAATCATAATTCAATTCTGAGCATTTTTAGATTTGGCCCTAAAAATTAGGGTTTCCACAAAAATAGGAATTTCTGAATTCTGAAGACATAGCTGGAAGCCCCTTGCAAAAATCGAATTTTAGAGCTTTGGATCGAGATTTTTGGCTGGGTAGATCTCCGATAAACTCAAACCCTAATTCAGGGCTCTCCCTAGTGAACCCGAGAGGACAAAAAGGAAAATCTGAAGGGTAAAGCTTTGCTGATCTCAAATTCTGAATACACCAGGCTGATCAGCTCATCAAGGCACATCTTTATATCCTTTCAGAAAGTTGAAATTCACATTTTGAATTTTTAGGGTTTTTTTGACAAACCCTAATCCGGGACTAGACCCAGTTTTCAGCATTTCAAGTGGTAAGACCTAAATCTTTTCTATTTCCATTTGAAGTACTCTTTAAGATGTCTCACCACACCAAGCTTGAGGATAAGCTTGAAGGGGTTGATAACTTATGAGCTTGGAAGTATAGGATGGGGTTAATCCTGGAAGAGAATGACTTGGACTCATACATAAAAGAAGACATCCCTATCCCAGAGGATGAAGAGGCTAAGGTATTACATAAGAAGAACTTGGTCAAGGCAAAGAGAATCATTGTTGATTCCATCAAAGACCATCTCATACCCCATGTGTCTTCTCTAAAGACACCCAAGGAGTTGTTTGACTCTTTGACAAAGTTATTTGAAGGGAAGAACATAAATTGGAAGATGACTCTGCGGAATCAATTGAAAGGGGTCAAGATGTTGAATGGAGAAACCATTCAATATTACTTCTCCAAGGTCTCTCAAATCAAGGAACAACCTGAAGCTGTGGATGAAGTAGTGGATAATGGTGAAGTTGTTATGACCACTCTGAATAGCCTTCCTAGGTCATGGGACTCCTTTATTCAAGGAATCTGTGCAAGAAAGAAATTGATCTCTTTCAGTAAACTGTGGGAGGAATGCTCTCAAGAAGAAGCTAGGCTTGTAGCTCGTGAAGAAAAGATGGGAGGTGAAGATCAAGCTCTCACAGCCCACACCAAAAGAAGCAAGCCCAAGAAGGAGCACTCTCACCACAAGAGATCATATCACAACCAACAAATGAATAAGAAGGATATAAGATGTTTCACATGCAATGAGAAGGGTCACTTTGCTTCAGAATGTCCCAAGAACAAAAGGGATAACATCAACTCCATCAAGAAGAAGAAGGGAAACAAAAGAAAGTTCCATGCTCATGCTGCCGAAGATGATGAACCTCCAAAGAAGAAGTCTAGGGAAGAAAGTGATGATAGTGATGATGACTCACCAAGTGAAGAAGAGTATGTCCTAATCTCTGCTCTCACAGGTACTATCTCCCATGGTTGTAATGTTTGGTTAATTGACAGTGGGGCTTCCAAACACATGACTGGGTTTAAGGAATCTTTTGTAAACCTATCTGAACATGAATCACCCCAGAAGGTGAAACTTGGGGATGATTATCAATACCCAATCAAAGGAAGTGGTGAATCCTCCTACAACCTAGATTCTGGAAAATCTTTGAAGATGAAAGAAGTCCTTTATGTACCTGGGCTCAAGAAGAACTTACTCTTCATCTCTACATTGGATGCAAAAGGTATGAGGCTTGCATTTGTGGATGGCCAAGTCCTAATGTGGCTAAAGGGAAAGACCATAGATGATGCAGTAGTGATTGGAGAGCAAGAGGGAGGTTTGTATAAATTGAAAGGACAACCTGAACATGCCATGGTGCATGAATCAATGGAGCCAAGTGAACTTTGGCATAGAAGACTTGCTCATATGCACTATAGGGTACTTCCAATTGCAAGCAAGGCTGTAGAGGGTCTTCCTGAAATCAAGACCAAACATGAAGGTGTTTGCAAAGGATGTGCAAAAGTTAAGAACATTAAGAAGGCTTTCCCAAGTAGTGAAAGCAAGGAAAAAGGTATCTTGGAAATCATCCACTCAGATGTATGTGGTCCTATGTCATCTAGTTCTCTGAGTGGGTATGTTTACTATGTCTCATTTATTGATGACTTCTCCAGGAAGACTTGGGTATACTTCTTGAAGAACAAAGATGATGTGTTTGATAAGTTCAAGGAATTCAAAACCTTGATGGAGAATCAAACTGACAAGAAGATCAAAACATTCAGATCCGACAATGGTGGAGAATTCACCTCAGGTGACTTTAAGAAGCTTTGCAGTGATTCAGGGATTAAGAGGGAGTTGACTTCTCCTTATAATCCTCAACAGAATGGAGTCGCAGAAAGGAAGAATAGAACAATCATGGAAGCAGCAAGGGCAATGCTGCATGACCAGGATCTACCTATGCATCTATGGGCAGAAGCAGCTATAACAGTTGTATATGTGTAGAACAGAACACCCCACAAGATATTGGACAACAAGACACCAGAAGAGGTCTTTTCTGGTAAGAAACCTAAAGTCATCCATCTCAGAATATTTGGTTGTCCAATATACACTCATGTCCCAAAGGAAAAGAGGACCAAACTAGATCCTTCAGGAAAGAAGGGTGTCTTTGTGGGTTACAATGAAAGCTCGAAGGCTTACAGAATATACTTTCTAGGGTTCAAGAAGATTGATGTAAGCAGGGATGTAACATTTGATGAAAACTTAGCATTCATCAAATCAGGGAAGGCACCTATCGAAGTTTATGAAGAACCTAAGGAAACTAGATTTCAAGACACTACCATGACTGAAGCAATTCCAGAAGTTGTTCGTGAGTTTGAAGATCTGCAAGAACCTGTAGATCCACCCCGTGAGGATAACTCTCACAAGAGGAAACCTGCATGGGCTAGAGAGCTCATTCAAGATGCAGAAAGATTTGGCATTCCAGAAGAAGAACATAGAGCAAAGAAGAGAACTAGATCACATACTAGCTATGTTGCTTTACTCTGTGACATTATGAACAAAGAACCTTCCAGTTATGAAGAAGGAGCGGAAAAGAAAGAATGGAAGGATGCCATGGTTGAGGAATACCAATCAATAATGAAGAATGATGTTTGGGATGTTGTCTCAAGACCTAAAGAGAAGTCTGTTGTGACTTCCAAATGGATCTACAAAATCAAGCATGCTGCAGATGGCAGTATAGAGAAATACAAGGCAAGATTCGTAGCTCATGGCTTCTCTCAAAAGGAGGGAATAGATTATGAAGAAACTTTTTCACCTGTAGTTAGGTATACTTCCATCAGAACAGTACTTTCCCTGGCTGCAGCAATGAAATCGAAAATACACCAGATGGATGTCAAGACTACTTTCCTGAATGGTGTAGTTGAAGAGGAAGTATATGTGGAGTAGCCATTCAGTTTCGAAATACATGACAGAGAGTCATATGTGTGCAGATTGAAGAAAGCCTTGTATGGCTTGAAGCAAGCTCCCAGAACTTGGTATGGTAGGATAGAGAGTTTCCTATCTAGTTTGGGCTTTACCAAGAGTTAAGTGGATTCCAACCTTTACTACAAGGTTGAGGAAGGGAATCCTGTGATTCTACTCCTGTATGTGGATGACTTATTTGTAACTGGAGATGACAGATTGATTGCAGATACTAAGGGGAAGCTTGCTGCCGAGTTCGATATGAAATATTTGGGAATGATGCATTATTTCCTAGGTATGGAGGCGTGGCAAAGTGTAAGTGGGATCTTCCATGGTCAAGGGAAGTACACAGTAGATATCCTGAAGAGATTCGGGATGATGGATTGCAAGTCCATGGCCACACTTATGGCATCGAATCTAAAGCTTCTATGTGATGCTTCATCTCAGCCGGTTGATGTCTCTATGTATCGTCAGATGATTGGGTCCTTGATGTACCTGACGAACACGAGACCAGATATTTGCTTTGCGGTGAACACATTGAGCCAGTTCCTGACGGATCCGAGGAGTGTTCACCTGGTTGCTATAAAGCATGTTCTAAGGTACCTGAAGGGTACAGTGGATTATGGGCTCAAGTATGAAGCGAATCAAAAGTTTAACCTGCAGGGTTATGTTGATTCATATTGGGCTAGCAGTGCTGTAGATAGGAAGAGCACATCTGGATGTTGCTTCAGTATGGGATTAGGTGTGATCTCTTATTTTAGCAGGAAGCAATCCTGCGTAGCACTAAGTACAGCTGAGGCAGAGTATGTTGCATCCTGTTCAGCTAGTTGTGAGGCAGTATGGCTTCAAAAGCTACTGTCTGCGTTATTTGATCTCCTATTGGATGCTACTGGTATCTTTTGTGATAACCAGAGTTGTGTGAATTTGTCCGAGAACCCAGTGTTTCATGATAGATGAAACACATAGAGATCAAATATCACTATATCAGGGATATGGTGCAGAGAGGAGTTGTGAAGCTCCTGTACATTGCGACGGATGAGTAGATTGCAGATGTGCTGACAAATCCACTAGCCAAGCTGAAGTTCGAGTACTTCAGGGAGAGGACCTTTGTTCTTCAGATTGATGACACTTCGAGGAAGAAGTGATGGACACATTTGTAGAGGCCATTCCAAGCATGTTGGAAGGAGGATCCTTCACATGGCTGTGGATGTAAGCGCTGGATGATGAGCATCAGGATGATGCTCCAGTTACTACTCTGTATATGCATCAGGAGGATGCTGGATATGATCAGTTGGCTCATTTGTATATGCATCATGTTGGATGCTTGGACCATGTATCTATATATGTATCAGGAGGATACTGTGTATGATCAGGTAGATCATGTATGTTGATATGTATCAGGTATGATCAGGTGGATCATGTTTTTGTATTTGTATCAGGTGGATACATTGTATGATCAGGTGGATCATGTATGATGATATGTATTAGGTAGATACTTGGTATGCATCAGGTAGATGCATTATATGATCAAGATGATCATGGATGATGAGCTTCAGGATTTTGCACCAGATGACATGCAACAGGATGTTGCAGTGATGATGATCAAGATGATCATGTATACATCAGGATGATGTATGGTGAGTATCAGGATGATACTCTGTGGTCATGGACCAGGTTGTGCAGATGAGCATATAATTTGGCCCTGGGAGATTTGCAGATAGTCTTTCGAGGTTTTTCCTATGGCATGTAATCTGGCCCTGGGATATCTGACAAATGCTCTTTTGAGGTTTTTCTCTAGGAAGACATATAATTTGGCCCTGGGAGATCTGCAGATAGTCTTGCAAGGTTTTTCCTATGGCATACAATTTGGCCCTGGGATATCTGGCAGATGATCTTTCGAGGTTTTGTCCTATGGCATATAATTCTTCCCTGGGAGATCCGATAGGTTGAGCTGTGTGCTTGTAATAAGTCCTAGGATGCTCTTGAAAGTTTTTTCCATGACCACATGTAATATCGCCCTGGGAGATCCGATAGGTTGGGATGTGTTCCCGTAATAAGTCCTGGGATGCTCTTGCAAGGTTTTGTGTTGACCACAAATAATAGCACCCTGGGAGATCCGATAGGTTGAGCTGTGTGCTCGTCATCAGTCCTGGGATTCTCTTTCGAGGTTTTGTGGTAGGGTCACATGTAATAGCTCCTTGGGAGATCCGATAGGTTGGACTGTATGCCTGTAATAAGTCTTGGGATGCTCTTGCAAGGTTTTTTGACGCACATAATAAGTCCTGAGGATTCCACAGTATGGCCAGTGATGACGAAGACCTGCAGGTGGTGGGCCTACATCCAGTATGAAAAACGACTAGCTCTGTAGAACTTCCTATGATGAGTAGAGTCAGATATTTGTTGAGATAGCAACAACAGTGACGATGATGATGATGATGCATTGATGACGATGATCCCGAGAAGAAGACTTGTCTAGCAGCACTGTGTCAAGAAATACGTTCCTAGTTAAGAGGGAGAGTTGATGTATATGTAACTTCGGAATGTATTTCATTTATGTATTTCATATATATTTATTGTACCCTTATAAGAGATGTGTTATTCCTCTATAAGAAAGTGTCGTCATGTGTATTGACAAGTGTCGCAAGTGTGTGTACTTGGCGAAGGGTTATTAGACCACCATGTGTGGGGTCGGCCCTTAAATATATATTATATGGTTGATATACCTAGCTAGACAAGTTGGCCCCATAAGGTCACTAGGAAAACAGACTAGTATAAATAGAGATTGGGAGATCTCTATTTGCATCGCTCGGAAACTCATACTTCTCTCACTCAGAAAGTGGCACACTACTAAGGGGGAGGATCATCTGCTACTAGGAGACTATCTCAGTGTATTTTGGTTGTACTTTGGTTGAGGCATTGCTCTCTCTATCTCTGAAGAAGTTGTGGGGTTTTTCACCTTAGGATTTTCCCCACGGAAACTCTATGTCTCTTGATCTTGATTCTTGTGATGCTTGACATGCTTGATATGATTGTTATGCATTGATATACTGTACATGTTATTCTCTCAGTAAAGATCGTAGAGTATTGTGAATTAATGCTCAAAATTTAACAACAACTACACTCTATATGGTGCATGGTCATCCTCTCTACCTGTTCCTAATGTTGGAACCGAATTATCCTTTCGTGGTAATCATTTTATGATTACCAATTATAATATAGATGCTGCAAATCTTAGGTTGTTTATCCTTTCACGTGTACTTGTTCCTCCCAAACATTGAGTAGCACTTATTCCATTTTCTGGTCCTATCTATTGTCAGTCCGATTACTTGAATATTGTTAAATACAAGCACAACATTTCCATGTATAGTATGTGCATGAATGGTTATCTTTCTGTAAACTTTAACAGGAAGAACCTATTGTATATAAATGGTCGTCCATGCACTCATGAGAACATTGCAGGGTTCATTAATAGTTATAGGTGCTCTTTATTTTCTTCAAACTATTCATTTGAGGAACACTTCAATGACCATGAGTTCTTTATCAAAAGGAAGGCGTCCAAATTTGTTTTTGTACATGTAATACGTATTTTGTCTCCTGGTGACGAGTTGTTAATAAACTACAACTTTCGTAGACCACCAACCACTCATCAAAGACTCCTTGCATTGGGATTACCTTTAGACATTCCCTTGGGACATAAGACAAAAAAAAATTGATTAATTTTAGTTGTTAATTTTCAATGGATTCATATTAATGTAAATTGCTCAGTTTGAAATTATGTTTTATAAATTGTTAATTTAATTTATAAACGCAATTTGGAAATTTTTTACTCAATTTTAAATTGTCATATTTAATGTGTAATTGATGTTAATATATCACTCAATCTGAACGTTTGCTTTATAAATTGTTTGCAACTTAACATTTTCTATTGGAAGTGATTCTTGTGCTTCTGTAATAATTATTTTCTATAATGCGAGATCAAACCAATTGCATTGTGCTTACTAACATCATTGATGTAATGTTCAATATTTTTGAAATCGAGATTCTAATGATGAGGGACCTACCTATGATCTTCCGTTGTACCCCAGTACAATGTAAAATCAAGAGGAGGAAGAAAAAGAGCATAACTTGGAGAGGAATCGTACCAAGCATGATTGAATCAACCGCCTATTCAATTTCCACTGCGTCCATCCTCAGCAATCAGGAATTCCTATAGTGATAGTATTTCTTCACATGTTGGAAATGGAGGCAATGAATTAGAGGTTGGTATGGACGATTTATTATGACAAAGGAGTTCCATGGATGCAATGTTGTTCCATACATTCCAGGACAATGAGCTAGGGGATGACACTCATATTACTAAAGCCTTCTTCGAAAACCTTAAATTGAGTTCCACCAAACCTCTATTTAGATCTAGTCAGTAAAATTATACATAGTTGGGGACAACAATGTTATTATACATCTTGAAAGAAAATTATAGCATGTCAGATGCATGTTTCTCAGCAATGTTGAGGTAACTGAATATTAACTACATTATATTTTGAGTAATCTTGTGACACAATCATCATTGAAAATGATCGATTTTGTGAACATTAAATGAAATTGTACATTTTTATTTCCCACTAACTGTAGTTTATTCAAATATAAGGTACTTTTGCGCCCAGGTTGGGACAAATTTTTGGTAACACCCTTTTTGATAAAGCAAATAAAGCTGAGCTGAGTGTAAAATTAGTCACAACAGATCTAATGAACAAGTAAATCAATCACAACAGATGAACATAGAAAATATGGTGCAAAACTGTGCAAAACATGCAGCAGTGCTATCTATCCCAGAAAGGGTGAATGAATTACAATACAAACTATCACAATGACAGAGCAATTCGAATTGCCTAAGGAGGTCATTCGAATTACAGAATGGAGTAGCTTGACTCTAACTAGGAGTCCTCATCAATCAATCGGTGGTGCTCATCAATGCACAACAACCAGTCATCCAGGTGTCAATCTGAGTCTAACTGAGTGTAATAAGTGTAACTGAAGTGTGTAGCACTGATTTAGGATCAGGAGGCTCAGTGGGGGCGCATGGGAGGATAACTGAAGTCAGAACAAGTCATCTAGTCAATCTGGAGGTCCAACGGAAGTGAAACAGTCATTCGGGAGTGAAACTAGCCTCAAATCAGGGAGAATCGGAGCTAACTGAATGTAACTGAAGTGGAACTGCAGTGGTAGGTGAACAAGTGCGCCCTTCTCTGGCAGTAGGTGAGAAGTGGGCGCCTTTCAGCCTAGGAGGGCTAAAACTCTGTGGTAGGTGGCTCCCGGGTGCTAGAATGAAGTGGATAAGGTGTTGGAGGCATCAAACTGGTGACTGGGATGCATGCAAGTGCATGCAGGTGCATGCAAACCCTAGATTCTGCATGCAAACCCTAATTGCATGCAAGATCCTGAAAAAGATGATGTGGATATCCGAACACCCCCCCTCAAGCTAGACTATGATGTGCCAACAAAAATAATGTGGGGCCCTGGTAACTAAGACCAAAGGTCACCCCAATACAATAATCCAAAAAAATGCTAAAAATAAACTAAGTGAGGAAAGAGGGAAAACCCAGTGGGAAGAAATCCCCCCCTCAAGCTAAAGCATAATAATGAATCAATCTGTCTCCACCATGATGGAACTCACCCCCAACAGTGAATGGAGGTAAGAGAACTTCTTCTCAGTGAAGCTCTTGGTGAAGATGTCTGCAATTTGCTCATCAGTAGGTCAATATTGCAGAATGATGGTGCACAATAATCCAAAAAAATGCTGAAAATAAACTAAGTGAGGAAAGAGGAAAAACCCAGTGGGAAGAAAGCCCCCCCTCAAGCTAAATCATAATAATCAATCAATCTGTCTCCACCATGATGGAACTCACCCCCAACAGTGAACGGAGGTAAGAGAACTTCTTCTCAGTGAAGCTCTTGGTGAAGATGTCTGCAATTTGCTCATCAGTAGGGCAATATTGTAGAATGATGGTGCGGTCATGCACCAACTGTCGAATGTAATGCATATGAATCTCAATGTGTTTGGTCCTATGCTACTGAACTGGATCTGTGGAGATCTTGATAGCACTTTGATTGTCACAAAATAGGACAGTCGAAGTAGTGCCACCAAAACCAAACTCGGAAAGAATACCCTGCAACCAAACTGCCTGAATGCAGGCATTGACTACCCCTCGATACTCTGCCTCTGCTGAAGAAAGTGCAATGGCTGCTTGCTTTTTGCTGGACCAGCAAATAGAACCATGACCAATCATGAAAACATAACCGGAAGTGGACTTCCGATCAATGCTATCACCTGCCCAATGTGAATCAGTAAAACCAATGAAATCTAGCTCAGAATCTGCAGCATAATGTATGCCAAACTGTTTCGTACCTTGCACATACTGCAAGATCCGCTTGGCTGCTCGCCAAAGAAGCTCATGTGGCTGCTGCATATATCTTGACACAGCACTCACGGCATATGAGATATCAGGCCGTGAGTGTGTCAAATAAAGTAGTGAACCAATCAACTGTCGATACATACTGCAATCTGCAAGCGGTGTGGAATCTCCCTCCTCAAGACTGATTCCTGAGAGGAATGGGAATGGGGCTGCCTTACATTCAGCCATATTAAACTTCAATAACAGGTCGGAAGCATATTTTTGCTGAGATATAGTGATCCCATCAAAATTTTGAGCTATCTCCAATCCCAAAAAATGACTCAGCAAGCCCAAATCGCTCATGTCAAAAGCTAGATTTAAGGCAGATTTTAGCTTGTTTATTGAAGTAAGTGTGCTACCAGTAATAAGCAGATCATCAACATAAAGTACAATAAACAACAAATTACCTTTAACTCGCTGAAGATACACATTCGGATCAGATTTTCATCTTTGGAAATTCTGAGAAAGAAGGAAGGAGTCCATCTTTGCGTACCAAGCTCTTGGGGCCTGTTTTAACCCGTACAAAGATTTCTTCAATTTACAAACCAATGATGGATCTGATGTATAACCCTCTGGCTGCTGCATATAGACCTCTTCAGCAAGGTCTCCATGTAAAAATGCACTCTTCACATCCATGTGGTGCACTTCCCAGTGCTTGGATGCGGCAATAGCTAAAACAAGGCGGATGGAATCCATCTTTGCAACCGGTGCAAAGGTCTCAGTGTAGTCCACTCCTTGGACTTGGGAAAAACCTTTTTCCACCAACCTTGCTTTATATTTGCTGATAGTTCCATCAGCAGCAACTTTAGTACGGTAGACCCATTTACACTTCACTAATTTTCTTCCAGGTGGAAGAGAAACTAGCTCCCATGTGTTGTTCTTTTGAAGAGAACTGTACTCTTCGTCCATGGCACTTTTCCATCTCGAATCTCGATGGGCTGAATAGTATGATGTAGGATCTGAACCAGCCATCAAATAACAAATCTCAGGAATAAATGGATCAGCAATAGAAAGAGCCATACCTTCTCTTTGAAAGTCTCCTCTTGTTCGTCTCGGATCAGCAGGATTTCCAAGATTCGAACCAGCAGAATGTAGAGTATTTTGGGCCCACTTTGGTAACTGAGGAGGATCATAATGATCGGATTCCGAACCTGATATGTCATGATCATCATATGCTGCTAAAATATCAGAAATATCAGAACTCATACCTTCATTATCGCTGCTCGGATCTTCTTCTGGTGAAGGCGGTGAATCGGCAGTCTTCTCCTCGACTAGTTGCAATTCTTGAAGCGGTTCTTCAAATTGCACACTGCGCTCTATGAATATATTTTTAGATCTGATATCCATGAGTTTATATGCCTTTGATTCTTCCCCATATCCTATCAATATGCACTCGATACTTTGTGGATCCAAAGCTCGTCTCTTCTCAGAAGGAATTCTAGCCCATGCAGTAGAGCCAAAAACTCTCAAATTTGACACATCCGGTTTGTGACCAAAGAATGCTTCGAAAGGAGTCATACCTTTCACGGATGAATGTCGAACATGGTTCTATATATATGCAGCAACATTGATTGCTTCAGCCCAAAGATTTGCATCCAAACCTTTCGATTCAATCATGCATGTAGCCATCTCTTTCAGTGACTGATTTTTCCTTTTCGCTACACCGTTCTGCTGGGGTGTGTAGGGAACTGTATGTTGGATCTTAATTCCACTTTGGGCACAAAGTTGCAGCAACTCGGACTTGATATATTCCCCACCATTATCAGATATAAGAGCTTTGATCTTGCTCTCAGTGGTGGTCTCAATAGAAGCCTTAAAATCCTTGAATTTTCCAAGCACTTTTGACTTGTTTTTGAGAAAGAATACCCATGTAAAGCGGGAAAAATCGTCAATAAATTTCAAAACATACCTTGAACCATTTAATGACATATGGGGCAGCGGACCACTGATATCAGAATGGATCAATCCCAAAATAGTAGAGGCTCTGCTAGCCTTGCCGCGGTCGAATCTGTGCTCGGGGTGCTTCCCAATAATGCAACCGGTGCATATTCCCTTCGAGGAACGGAGTTGTGGAAGCCCATCTACCATGGATTTATTTGATAGCAGCAGCAAATACTTATAATTTAGATGTCCAAATCTTTCATGCCAAAGCCTACTAACCTCATTACCATGTGTGCGAAGAGCAGTGGGCTTTGCAAGCGGAATAAAGTGCGAAAACTCATAGCATTTTGCAGTGTGGTTTGCCTTTCCAACCGCAACTAGTCTTCCACTTTTGATATCAGAAATTTCAATTGTATTAGGGCTGAATGTGACTTGCTTTGGTTCACCAGTATGTGTCATTTGATACACAGAAAGGAGATTTGAAGCCAAGGAAGGCACATAGAGAACATTCTGAAAGCTTCCATGTTCTACATGAATCGTACCTTTGCCCTTTGAAGAAATTTTTGAGTCATCTCCCAAATGGATGGGGATGGAGCTGTTTGGATCGAATGAGGAAAAAGAATCAATATTTGCAGCCATATGATTTGATGCACCCGAATCTATCAAGAGAGTAGTGGGCTTCGAAACCGTTGCCATGAGTGCTTGTCCTCTTTCATGATCATCATTCCTATCCTTCTTCCTTGCACCGTCAGGAAGGGTTATGTTGTTCTTTTCCAAAAGGAGGGCCATTTGATCTATAGTCTTCTTCATACATGAACTTTCAGGATGAAAGCCACGGTTACAATAAGTACATTTAGATTTTTGGTTACCTTCTTTGCCCTTTTGCTTGGATTTCGAACTGGATGGTGCATCCGTTTGCTTGCCTTTGTCTTTTTGCTTGTGAGGCTCGAATTTGGGCTTCTCCTTCTTTTGCTTTCCTTTACCATTCAAGATCTTGGGTCCTTGAACAAATAGGGCTGAATCTTTGGAGCTTATGGACCCCATTTGAATCAACTTGTCATGCTCTTTTGTAACGGACTCAATGAAGGCATTCAAGGTAGGCATCTTCCAATTCGGGGTAGTTAGCCGACCGAAATTGAAAGTAGAGACAAATACCGAATAATCTTTCCCAAGCTTGCTTAGAATGGAGAGGATCAACTGTTTATCCTCTTTGATAACACCATTGTTCTTCAATTGCAAGTTCAAGTTCTTGAATTTTGTGAAGAATTCATTGATGGTCTCAAAATTCTTAGGATTAAGGCCAATCAATTCATTCTCTAATTGAAAAGCCCTAAGCTCATCCTGCTTGCCGAATAGTGTTTCAAGTTGCTCCCATATGGCTTTTGGAGTCTTCAATCCGCTGAGATGGAAGTGAAGATCTTTGGAGATGGAGAGACAAAGAAGACCATAAGCTTCATCAAGCTTGTTGTAGTGTTTGGTTCTATCTGATAGATTGCTTGGCTCCAATTCAAGACCAATAGTGACTCGGTAGTAACCTTTTGAACGTAATATGATCTCCATATCATCTTTCCAATCAAAATAATTGAATGGGGTGAGGATAGGCTTTGAAGAAGAGTATTCCATTGCTAGGAGCGAGTCAACTGATGAAGAGGAAGCTTGCATGCAGACTATAGCGAATGCAATTGCTGTAGGGAAGCTTGCATGCAAAATGGAGCGAGTGCAATTGATGGAGACAATAAACCTGCAAATCACATAAAACCAAGAACCGTAAGGTCGAACAATCCACCCTTTTAGAGTTGCATCACACCTGGGATTGGATTTCAAGCAATGTTGAATGGGTCCAATGTATCAGATCCAAGAATTATGTGGTAACTCAAGCTTTTGGAGTGGTATTGGAATAATTTTCAAGCTTTGCATGCACAGGAGCGAATGCCCTTGAGATATCTCATGCCAAACTTTTTGCAATTTTTAGCAATTCAGTCAAATCTTCTTGTACAAACACCTGTAGAAAAGAGATCTTGTCCCTGCAATGGCTCTGATACCATGTAAAATTAGTCACAGCAGATCTAATGAACAAGTAAATCAATCACAACAGATGAACATAGAAAATATGGTGCAAAACTGTGCAAAACATGCAGCAGTGCTCTCTATCCCAGAAAGGGTGAATGAATTACAATACAAACTGTCACAATGACAGAGCAATTCGAATTTCCTAAGGAGGTCATTCGAATTACAGAATGGAGTAGCTTGACTCTAACTAGGAGTCCTCATCAATCAATCGGTGGTGCTCATCAATGCACAACAACCAGTCATCCAGGTGTCAATCTGAGTCTAACTGAGTGTAATAAGTGTAACTGAAGTGTGTAGCACTGATTTAGGATCAGGAGGCTCAGTGGGGGCGCATGGGAGGCTAACTGAAGTCAGAACAAGTCATCTAGTCAATCTGGAGGTCCAACAGAAGTGAAACAGTCAGTCGGGAGTGAAACTAGCCTCAAATTAGGGAGAATCGGAGCTAACTGAATGTAACTGAAGTGGAACTGCAGTGGTAGGTGAACAAGTGCGCCCTTCTCTGGCAGTAGGTGAGAAGTGGGCACCTTTCAGCCTAGGAGGGCTAAAACTCTGTGGTAGGTGGCTCCCGGGTGCTAGAATGAAGTGGATAAGGTGCTGGAGGCATCAAACTGGTGACTGGGATGCATGCAAGTGCATGCAGGTGCATGCAAACCCTAGATTCTGCATGCAAACCCTAATTGCATGCAAGATCCTGAAAAAGATGTGGATATCCGAACATTGAGTGCAGCTCAGAAACATAATTTTGTCTAAGTGTTGAGGGTGCTGCGGAGCTGTGTGCGGCATCCAATTTTTGACCAGGCTGCGAAGTTGTGTGCAGCATCCGAATTTTGGAAGCACCGCGAAGACCAGTGCTACAAGGAAGCAGTGTTGGGAAGCGGTCAGGACACGTGGAGCCAGCAAAGCAGAGTGCTGGACATGGATCAGGTGCAGGTATCGGATGGACCATTAATGGTCTATTTTTGGAAATATGCTCCAGGAGTGCTGAGCGGCGGACACGAGCAAATCAGGCAGGCGGCCAATGCATGATTTTGTTGAGGAAAGAGATGGCTTGGCATGCTTGGTGGATGAAACCGTTAGAGAGAAACGGTTCGACGGAAGCATCCTGTTGGCACGCGTGCAACACGAAGGCTGATAGAAATAGATTGAAGATGTGGAAAACCGCCATGATGAAGCAAATGCTACCAGATGCCAGCAAGCCGGTTTAGGGAAACCGACATAGTTTTGTATACCCTAAGGGTTTTTGGGTTTACGTCTTCGACTTTGTAAAGACATGAACTTCGGGCATGATCTATTTAAGAAGACAATTTTGTATGGATGGGTTGATAGTGAGTCGAGTGATAACTTTTTGTATTGCAAAATCTCTCTGAATTAAGAAGATTGTAAAGGCTCTGCAGCTGTGTGTACAGAGACCTATCTGAGAAGAAGGAGAGTCTGTAGCTGAGTGCGCAGACTAAGAATGATTGTCCCCATCCCTTTCTAAAGAAATATATTACCAACCGTTCTTGTGGACGTAGCTTCCCACCCAGGGAAGTGAACCACGTTAAATCTCGTGTTGTGTGATTGTGCTTATGAATGAATGCTTACTTGTGTTTTCTGTCAATGAATGTCTAGATGTTCCTTGTATACTGTTATGAGAGAGCTTTTATATGCATTTGCCATTAGAGAAGTATGGAAATGATATGTTAAGTTTTGCATGAATAGTTGAATGGTGAACATTTATTCTTGTGTACAAAGGCAGTGAATCAGTCATTTAGTTAAGTATTTTTTTACACATAGTAAAGGAATGTATAACAGTGGATTAGATCAATCGGCCATGTTCTAAATCATGACATCCTGAGTTAATGAATGAATGTTAGAATGATAGATAGTTAAGCGTCTGAATGAATGGATGAGTGATATTCATTTTAGTACCTTAAGCACTTTCAAGATAATCCAAGTATAGAATAAAGTTGGATTGTTCGCAATTTCAGTGTAAGTCCTACGGTAGAAGAACATAGTAGTGCAAACCATAGCGTTGCCCATCACTGCGCAGTCTCACCTCGCAGCACTTACCCTCTGTGGTGTTGCATAGTACGTCCATCCAAGCAGCTCATCACTTGCTGTGGAAATTTGATTCGGCAGTACCCCATAGATACACCTCAGGTGAGACCTCATCCTACTTGCAGGTTGTTTCCGAAAGGGCCGGTGCGAAGGGGTTTTGTTGGTCAAATGGGAAACCACAAAGAACCTGGGTCTTATAGAAAACCTCTGGGTCAGTTATAGCCAACAAATGGTTCCGTTGCCGTGCTAGAATGTGTGGTGAGTTGCAATTGTGATGTGTAACGAAGAATACCAGTTCCCAGAAGGCTCTGACAACTGGCATCCTGAAAAGACAGAAATCCAAGATTGGTGGGATAAGACCATAAGAGACTTTAAAAGACAAGAGAATAGACATCCGCGTCTGAGTGACACACAGTGGTCATATAGGTATCTGTTCAACGATATTCATCAGATTTTATGGGAATCATTTCCCAACAAGCTGCATTCATGGATCTCGTGGCTCGCAAAGAAGAAAACTTGTTTTCAAGGAGGAGTTCCTACAGAGTGGACTCCTGAGCTCACAGGGCAGCTCAAAGCAATTGATAGCCCATTGGCATGCGTAGTTGATGTTTGGGCCGATCATATGCTAGAAGGCTTCGTTACAGAATTTTCTATAGACACACTCAAATCCTATAGCCAAGCAGAAGCATACTTTTTCGAACGATTTCAAGGTAAGTTCCTGAACAATCTCAGTCTATACATTAAGATGTTGTTAGCTGAAAAAGGTGTTCTAAGAATGCAGTAATATTCTTAAGTTTGTCATGGTAAATAGTATATTTATTGATTCAGACGAAGAAACACATAATCTTAGAAGTGGTAAGAGATATAAATTTAATAAGAATCTTGGACGCCCTGGACTCCATATTAATACTGAGATCCCATGTAACATTGACAATGAAGCTGCACCACCATTTCCCCTAAGAACCCACCGGCTGCAGAGACCGCAGCACCTTTATTTCAAAACCCACCCACTACTTAGCCCACCCCGCAGAATACTCAGCCTGCCCCGAAGAATACTCAGCCCAGTCCGTCTATCCAGGTAAGCCAATTTGTATTCACTGCACAAAGCCCTTCACAGTAGCCGTGCACTAATTCGGGCACTCCACCACCTAGTAGCACAATGGCACATACAGATATGAAGCTACTGATATTCAGAGGAACTATCTTAGAAGACCCTGATCAACATTGGTTTCTTTGTGAAGCTGTATGGAGTGTAAGACAAATCCAGGATGAAGCAGTGAAGAGAGCACAGCTCATCACCACTTTCAGGGATAGAGCGTTACATTGGTTCATGAAATACTCTACCATATAGCTAAGAACCCTCACAGAAATTAAAGCTGCACTCATGGCTGAGTTTAAGAAACCTAAATCTAAATCTCAGTGTATAACTGAGTTGAAAGAAATAAAGTAGAAACCGACTGAAATGGTTTGGGAGTTTGATCAGAAGTTCAAGACCCTATTAGACCAAGTGAGCTTTGTTATAGCTCTGAAACAACATAAGGAATGGTTCATTGCTGCGTTGTTGCCCCATATTAGGTTACCATTGATGCAGCAGAAGGCCACGTCCCAGGCAGAGGCCTTGGAGATCACAATGAAGCTAGAGGCTTCACCGATTGGTGAGACTAGTTATGGGATGTCTCAGATCTAGAACCAGCTGACCACCCTGACAGTAGAGCTGCAAAGCATGAAGAATGGAAAAGAACAAAGGTATGGACCTAGACATGAGGTCTGGTTTACAGGCTATAAAGGAGAAGGCCATGACCGAGAGCATTGCCCGTTATTCCGCGACTATCTTAATAGTGGTGCGCCAAACCCATTGAATCAGAATTAGGCCCCATGGTGTGAAATCTATAGAACCACAGGACACAGACCTGAAGACTGCTATCTTATACAAAAATATGTGAAAACACCTAAAAATTTATACTGCAATTTATGTAAGTCAATTGGACATGATGAATCCAATTGCCGTGCATATGAATTAATGAATGAAAGAAAACAGGATATGAACTCAATGAGAGGCGCTAGCTTGTACCGCGTACAAGAAGACACCCATCCAAAACAAGAGAATGCACAATATGACCAAGGAAGATACAGAGGTCGTGGTGGTGGATACTGCGACAGAGGAAGAAATGCTGGCCCGGCGCAGGGAAGAGGCCGCGGCCAGGTCATTTGTTATAATTGTGGCCAGCCAGGTCACGTATCCAGAGATTGTGTTAACCCATGGACTACGTGTAATTATTGTAAATCATTTGACCGTGTTATTGAATATTGCCCAGTGCTAGAGGTGGAAATGCAGAAAAGAAGACGGACAGATGCGCCGGACATGAACATCTAGTGGATCGCAGTAGAGAAAAGACAAGCAGACCTAAGCATCAATGTGGTCACGCGTAGTGGAGCTCAGACAGGCTGCAACAAGGGAGTAGAAGCTTCCACATCAGGGGAGGCTCCCACAAAGCAGTCTCCTCTTGAGACAGTATGGATAAGAAAAGCTTCGAGAAAAATACCTGCTATCGACCTACAAAAGAACAAGGAAGTCTTTATCGACACGTGGGATAGCTTCAGGGAGCCAGCAACAGCAACACAAAGGATCCTGTTGTGCAGTCAAGCACCGCATGCTGAATACATGCCAGCGGCCTATGACAAAACAAGCACTACGATGGATGTCAGCACCTCCGTGGCATAGTTCTTGCGAAGCTGCATGAAGTTACTAAAAATTGAAAATGGCATAGTAGAGCTACAGGATCTCATAAACCAGTATGAGCCATAGACCGGAATAGAGGCTTTTGATAGCGTAGTTCATCACATAAGGAAGCATAAAAGAATACGTAGATTGGATATTTTGAAATGGATGAAGTCATCCTCGATCTGGGCTCTGAAGTAAATGTCTTAACTAAGCAGACATGGCAGCAGATGGGTCGACCAAAGTTGTCATGGTCACCTATCCAGCTAAGAATGGCTAACCAAGATAAATTCATACCTTTTGGTCGGTTAGCTGACGTGATAGTCGACATCGATGGAGTCCAAAGTCACACAGACTTTGAAGTTATCGAGATTGTGGATGATAGTCAACCTTTTCCTGCACTGCTAGGAATTGACTGGGCTATGGATAACTTGGCTATTATAGACTTAAAATCAAAGAAGATGATATTTGAAGGAAAGAACCCTAGGGTCATAGCACCTTGGATCCTACAGATGGTGACAGATACAGCGAGCTGATTAAGGAGGAATCCAAGGCTCAAGACTTGGACAGACTATACCAGCTCACAGCGAACCAAGAAGATTACATTAATCCTACAACAGATGGCACACTCAGCTGGAGATGTGACAACTCATGCGTCTCTGATTCGGACGCAGGGCTGGAAAATTAGCAAAGCCAAATGCATGAAGTATCAGCAAGAAGGTGCGCGCAGGTTATGAAATCACTGTGCTGTATTAGGAAGGAGGTAAGTCTTATTCCCACATATGATGGTTCTGCTAATGTTTATACTTTCATCCAAGAATACACTGTAGCTGTTGTAGATGACCACAGATTACCAGCATTGGATATGGAACTGCATGAAACACCTTCCAAATGGTGGAATGCGCACAAGCAGACATTGACCACTTGGGATCAATGCAGAATTAAGATGCAGATTTGGTTTGCTAAAAAGTACCTTACCTTTCAAAAAGTACGATGGATAGATAGATCCTAGTCAACACATTGAAGTCTGTTCATAGGAATGGATAGAAAGGCCACACACAGAATGGGTGAATCTCTTTGTACATACACTGGATGATGACATTCCAAAGAAATGGTACCTAGACCTGGAATTGCACAAAGAAACCACGGATTGGGATATGTTGACTGCCAACTTCCAGAAGGACTTCAGCTTTGAGGATGAGAATCCCCTGATCCATGAGGCATTGCAAATAATTAAGGAACGCATATTCAGCGAAGACTGTCCTCACAAAAATATGACATTGGAGGAATTTTTCCGGGCAGATCATGTTCCCACACACCTTCACTCGAAATGGAAGGAACATGAAGAACACTTTATCGAGTGTTACAAGCTAGCCGAAGACATTGATGATGGAAATGAATAAGATGACGACGATCCGCACAATATAAACATACCAGAGTCGGAGGGTGTGCATGATGTAGAAGGACCTCCGTTAGAGATCCCATATATGAGCGAACCAGTAAAAACACAGAAAGTGAATATTGGCACAAAAGAAGAACCAAAGTTCGCAGCAATTGGAGACTATTGGGACGATCAGACTATTACAGAGATTACAAACACCCTGCGTGAGTATGAGGAGATGTTTCCGACAAAATCACAGAAATGAAAGGAATTCTGAGAGACCTAGGAGTCATGAAAATACCTTTGAAGCCAGGTGCAAAACCTGTGAAGCAGAGACCGTATAGACTAAACCCACGCTACAAAGAAAGAGTACGCGCAGAGCTGGATAAGATGCTTGAAGCAAGAATCATTGAACCTATTGAGGAATCAGAATGGATTAGTCCCATGGTCGTTCAAGATAAGAAAGTGAAGGGTGAGATCAGGATTTGTGTTGATCTTAGAAAATTGAATGATGCTTCCATGCAAAACCCATTCCCGACTCCTTTCACAGATGAAGTACTTGATAACGTTGGAGGGAATGAGGCCTATTCTTTTACTAATGGTTTTTCTGGGTATCATCAGATCAAGATTGATCCCGCAGATAGGCATAAGATGATGTTTGCTACAGAATGGGGGTTGTTCCAGTACATAGTAATGCCCTTTGGTCTGAAGAATGCACCTGCCATATTCTCCAGAGTGGTTGTCGTAGCATTTAAAGAATTTATGCATAAGTTTCTAGAATCTTACTGTGATGATTGGACGGTATTTGGTCTATTGAAGAACCATTGTGCGAACCTCAGAATGATGCTTTAGAAGTGTCGATAGCATCAGCTCTCTTTGAATCTAAAGAAGTGCATTTTTTGTGTCCCTTATGGAATTCTACTAGGGCATATTGTTTGTAAGCAAGGATTGATGGTGGACCTTGCGAAGATCGTAATAATTGTGAATTTGCCAACACCAATGTCAGTCAAGATGTTGTGCTCTACCTTAGGTCATACTGGATACTACAGAAAATTTATAAAGGGTTACACGCAGATAACCGCAGCAATGGAAAATCTTCTAAAGAAAGATGCACCGTTCATCTGGAACATGGAATGCGAACAAGGGTTTGATACATTAAAATAAAATATGGTGACTGCGTCGATTCTAGTTTTTCCAGATTTGACAAAGCCATTTCATGTCCATGTCGATGCATCATGCATTGCATTGGGAATCGTATTAGCTCAACCCAGGAAAGAAGGTATTGACCACCCCATTGCATTCTCGAGTAGGAAGCTCTCAAAAGCAGAGAAGAACTATATCACTACTGAGAGGGAAGGCCTTGCAATGTTATCTTCCTTACAGAAATTCAAGCATTACTTGCTTGGTGTGCACTTCCTGATGTTCGCTGACCATTTTGCATTGAAGTATTTGGTCAATAAGCCAATGTTAGGGGGGCACATATGCAGATGGTTGTTGCTGTTCCAGGAGTATGATTTTGAGATTGTTGTTAAGCCAAGTAGACTGAACTTGGGACCTAATCATCTGTCAAGGATTGAGTCAGGAGAAGAGCCGATGAACATTGAAGACAGTCTGCCTGATGCACAGTTATTTAGTATACAGGTTGTTGATGACTACTATAAGGATATCATCAATTTTTTAACAACAGGGCTGGCACCGTAGGAACTATCTGTCCAGCAGAAGAAGCAGCTAGTGGTGCATGCCGTAGACTTCATTATAATTGTAGGCTAGTTATACAAACTCGGACCGGATGAAGTCCTGCGCAGATGCATACTAGATCATGAGAAACCATTGATTCTAGCAGACACGCATTCAGGGATCGCGGGAGGTCACTATGTGGGAAGGGCCACTACGCAGAAGATATTGCGTGTAATGCTATGGTGTCCCACGATCCACAAAGATTCCAAAGAATACTGCAGGAACTGTGATGTCTATCAAAGGACAGGGAGACCTTCACGAAGAGATGAATTGCCATTAAATCCACAGTTGACCTTGCAAGCATTTGAGAAATGGGAAATTGACTTTGTGGGTCCTATAAACCCACTAGGGAAGAGAACTAGTGTGAGGTATATTATCACTGCTACTGATTACCTCACCAGATGGGCAGAAGCAAAACTAGTCAAGGACTGCAGTGCCAGTACTGCTGCGCAGTTCATCTTTGAAGAAATATTGTCAAGATTTGGCTCTCCGAAGATTTTGATGAGTGACCAAGGTACCCATTTTTTGAACAAGACTATTGAGGCACTTACAGAGGAATTCCAGATTCATCATCAGTGTAGTACTCCATATCATCCACAGGCGAATGGAACTGTAGAGGCTTTCAATAAAATTCTGGAGAATGCACCGACTAAGGTCTGCAAAGTAAATAGAGATGATTGGGATCTACGCGTTTCTTCGGTATTATGGGCATACAAGACTACCTGCAAGAAATTGACCAAACATACACCATTTCAGTTGGCTTATGGGTAGGAAGCTATAATTCCAATGGAGTATATTGTCCCTAGTTTAAGGATCGCTGCGTTCACAGGAATGGTAGACCACGCAACATTAGAAGAAAGGTTGCTACACCTTGTTGGGTTGGAGGAAGATCGTTTCATTGTCGGCTTCCACCAGCAAGCTCAGAAAGATTGCGAGAAAGCTTGGCATGATCGCCATATAAAGAACAAGTGCTTTCAGGTAGGTGACCTAGTCCTCCTATATGATAGCAAATTCATGAAATTTCCTGGTAAATTTAAGATGCATTGGCTCGGTCCATATACTGTAATACATGTTACTAAGACTGGTGCATTCCAGTTAGCCAATTTAGTTGGCGATACTCTACCTACCCTGATAAATGGAAGCAGGCTAAAGCTGTATCATGATAGCCTTGCTTCACAGCATCCTGAATGAAAAGAAGAGAAAGAGATTTCCAAGTGTCAGGTATAGTTGAAATTGGACACTGGAAATGGAAAAGAGTCTGTACATGTATGTTAAGTAGAACAATGTGTGTACCGTGCAACATTGTTGAAGCTGCGGGGAAGGAAAAAAAAAAAGAAGAAAAAGAGAAGAATAAAAAGGGAAGAAGTAAGAAAAGAAAAAGGAACCGCGCAGTTGAAAAAAATTTCGGCACTGCAAAGTAACTGTGCAAGATCGCAGATGGCTTGCCACGTAGCTCGGTGCAACACTCAGAAAAATAGCCGTTACACTGCCGTTGAAAAAAAAATTAGTCGTTATGTGACCATTGCAACGAACCGCTCGAGCATTTAAAGGAAAGATGGTTGTTCTAAACACGCTGACGATGGAAGAAACGGAGGGATTTTCTCAAATTGGCCAACGGACAACTCATTAAATGCTCATATAGACATTGGGAGGCACGGAGAGGACCGAGCTGCACCTATAAATAACACCGCTACAGGAATCGTGGGCGTTACTCAGCACTTAGAATTTTCTTGTGATCATTCCCTGAGCTAATATCCCTCTATCATCTGACTATCACAGTCGTTAGCTAACCAATGAATGTCCGAACCCTTCTATAGAGAAGAAGAGTTGACCATTGAAGAAGCACTTAGAGTCTTTCAGCACGGGGGAATTGCAGAGTTAATGAAAACCCCTTCCAAGAAGGTTGTAATTGAACTAGGTCAAGCATCCAGAAGATCACCTTTTCATACTCCAGTCATGCAGGATAAAGGGAAAGATAAAGGGAAAGATGTAACTGCACCACGAAGCAAGATTCTAAAGATGGGCCAGTCGGCACAAAAATCGCCAATCTTTCAGAAGGAACCATTGAAGATGACACCAGAATATATATCACCACGGGCGTTAGATGCCCCAGTCTTTAAATTGGTCAAGAATGCTAAATATGAAATCCCATTGTTGACGATCTCAAAGCATGTAGAGGTTTCCAAGAACCTGCTCGAAAATATTCCAGACTACAAGTGGGAATATTTTGACCTCCTAGGCATGCAAAAGGAAGAGCCCCATGCGCCTAAGTACCCACAGTTCCAGCCTGACCAGTACATGTGCTGGAAGAAAGATTCCAAGGGCACACTTAACTTGGTTGTCGAAAGATGGTTGACACCAGTAGTTTAGTCAGGATTGTTGAACCTCCTCAGATTGCCACATTTTGATCGCTCACCGAAAGTTAATGCCGTGGTTCACATGTTGATGGAGAGAATCCACCAGGGATACATGTGGCTAGACAAAAATATTGATGTCAACATTGCCTTGATCCACTGCATAACAGGTCTCAACAAGCGCGGTAAGGATCCCAAGCAGTTCTTCCAAGGGAAGAGCAAGGAAAAATAAGCTATCGAGAAAATGAAGAAAAGCCAGGCATTGGTGAAGTGGAAAAGAGGTTTTCCCACAAAAGACATTGAGGACAGAATGACAAAATTTGTCACCCAGTTACTCGCAGGAAAAATCCTTAGAACGGCTAGGCCTCCAGAGGTGCCTGCGAGCGCAATATTACTTGGTGCCGCAATGGCTGAAGGCACCGAGTTCAATTGGTGTCAATATCTTCTGAATGAGTTCTTGGATGAGCTCAATGATACCCAAGAAAATGGTGGACAGTTCCACTTCACATGGTTGATCATCCTCATCGCCTTTTCTGGATGGAAGGAGCCAAGGGACTATGTGGGTGTCAATATAGAAACCAATGATCCCAGAGGATTTCGGTATGCCAACCTCTGGGAAAATATCATCACAGAGTGACAGCTGAGGTTTTCTATCAATATTACACTCAGCTGCGTGATGCGATTATTCGTACACCTCGCATCACAAAGAAGATAACGTCGAAGTACATTCGCGTTCTCGATTTCTGCGTAGACATGTGATGTATCTTCATTTCACCCAAGGCGAGAACGAAGAAGCCAGAATGGTACCCAGGTAGTTACCATATGTATGAGGAGGACATCGAAGCCCTCATGAAGGACTGGCCCGTCGACTTCCGTGTGGAAATCATGGATGTTAAGATAGACTCTAACGAAGATGATCCAATCCCGCTAGCATGCCCGATTGTGGAAGAAACAGGAAAGTGGAAAGAGCCAGAGACTCCGCAGAAGCCGAAGGCGAGGAAGAAGATGAAGGCCGCAAATACTCAATCTGAGGTAGTCCTGAATGAAGATGATTTTGAGATGATAGCATAAACAGTCTCAGAACAGATGAAGGAGCTCATGGCTGATAAAGATAAAAAGGATAAGTTCATCCAGGATGACCTGCAGAAGACGCAGCCTACACTGCAAGGCCTTATGAAGAAAATGGACAATGTCCAAAAAATCCTAACCTTGCCGTGTGACACAGGAGCTAAAGGGAGGTCGATAGGAACCTCGCAGCAAGAACCCACGCAGCTAGCTTTAACGCTACCGTCTAAGACCAGGATTGTCCATGTGGACCCATTGGCTATTGCATTTCCAATGTCAGAGCAGATTGTCTTGGACACAAAGGGTGTCAAGCGGGTAGAGCTCAACTTGGATAAAATCCCCTTACCGGGATTGCACTTCATCCACATGCAAATCATCAAGGAGATGCATGATCAAACAGTGGAGTCGATAAAGTCACAAGCAGAGCTCCATGCAGCAAACAGGCAGCTCGAGTTGCATGTAGACATGCAGCTGCATGATGAACAGGACCACCGAAAAAATTTGGAGAATACGATATCTACTGTCGCCATGGATATTGAAGGTATAGAACTCCAGGATGATCCTTTAGAAACGGTTTTGAGGATCGGCAACAAGGTCATATCTTTGAAGGTGGAGATGTAGGATAAGGATATCCTCCATGAGGCTAATCTTGCTGCATTGCAAGAGAATTTGAATAAGCAGACGCCATTAATAGAGCAGCAATTAAGAGAGCAAGCTGTGAGTGCCACTGCGCAAAACATAATGAGTGGCATGGCTCAGTGCCAGGATCTTTTGGAAAAAGTTTCAAAGGCATTCACTGCCCTTGAAGAGGATCAGGGGCTGCTACAAGTAAAGACCGCGGTAAAAGAAAAATAGACCGTGCTAGAGAAGTTGGACGCAAAGCTCAAGGCTCTGCCACCCAGGGAGAGGTTGTCCAGGTATAAGGAGGTATCAGGCTTGAAGAAGCAAGTCTAGGAATTATGAGAGAAGGAGACTGAGATGGACAATCAGTCACAGCAACTCCTGGAGGATACTACAACAGTGTCGCAACAGATAGAAGACAAGCTAAAGGAACTGCGCGACAACCAGGAGTAGGTACAAGGACAGATTGGAGAAGAGATAACTCCAGCGCTGCTAGAAATAGTACAGTAAGTGGAACCGGATACCAAAGAAACAGTGGAGCAGTTGCTGAGTGCATATAATGAGTTTGCGACCAAACTAGTTCCACCGGTCGCAGAGCAAAGTGAGACGACCGAAGCAGCAAGTGGCTCGGGGACGAGCCACATGTAAGTGTTAGGGGCATGTTGGGACCAGGTTGGGACAAAGTTTTGGTAACACCCTTTTTTATAAAGAATATAAAGCTGAGCTGAGCACAGCTCAGAAACATAATTTTGTCTAAGTGTTGAGGGTGCTGCGGATCTACGTACAGCATCCAAGTTTTGACCAGGCTGCGAAGCTGTGCGCAGCATCTGAATTTTGGAAGCACCACGAAGACCAGTGCTGTGAGAAAGCAATGCTGCGAAGCAGTCAGGACACGTGGAGCCAGCAAAGCAGAGTGTTGGACATGGATTAGGTGCAGGTATCGGATGGACCAATAATGGTCTATTTTTGGAAAGATGCTCCAGGAGTGTCGAGCGGCGGGCACGAGAAAATTAGGAAGGTGGCCAATGCATGAGTTTGTTGAGGAAAGTGACGGCTTGGCATGCCTGGTGGGAGAAACCGTTAGAGAGAAATAGTTCGACGGAAGCATCCTGTTGGCACGCATGTGACAGTAAGGCCGATAGCGACAGATTGAAGATGTGGAAAACCACCACGATGAAGAAAATGCTACCAGATGCCAGCAATCCGGTTTAGGGAAACCGGCGTAGTTTTGTAAACCTTATGGATTTTTGGGTTTAGGTCTTCGACTTTGTAAATACATGACCTTCGGGCATGATCTATTTAAGAAGACAATTTTGTATGGGATGGGTTGACAGTGAGTCGAGTGATAACTTTTTGTATTGTAAAATCTCTCTGAATTAAGAAGATTGTAAAGGTTCTCCAGCTGTGTGCGCAGAGACCTATCTGAGAAGAAGGAGAGTTTGTAGCTGAGTGCATAGACTAAGAATGGTTTTCCCCATCCCTTTCTAAAGAAATATATTACCAACTGTTCTTGTGGACGTAGCTTCCCACCCGGGGAAGTGAACCACGTTAAATCTCGTGTTGTGTGATTGTTCTTATGAATGAATGCTTACCTGTGTTTTCTATCAATGAATGTCTAGATGTATCTTGTATACTATTATGAGAGAGCTTTTATATGAATTTTCCATTAGAGAAGTATGGAAATGATATGTTAAGTTTTGCATGAATATTTGAATGATGAACATTTATTCTTGTGTATGAAGGCAGTGAATCAGTCATTTAGTTAAGTATTTTTTTACACGTAGTAAAGGAATGTATAACAATGGATTATATCAATCGGCCATGTTCTAAATCATGACATCCTGAGTTAATGAATGAATGTTAGAAGGATAGACAGTTAAGAATCTGAATGAATGGATGAGTGATATTCATTTCAGTACCTTAAGCACTTTCAAGATAATCCAAGTATAGAATAAAGTTGGATTGTTCGCAACTTTAGTGGAAGTCCTGCGGTAGAAGAACATAGTAGTGCGGACCGCACCATTGTCCATCGCTACACAGTCTCACCTAGCAACACTTACCCTCTGTGGTGTTGCGCAGTACGTCCGTCCAAGCAGCTCATCACTTACTATGGAAATCTGATTCTGTAGTACCCCATAGATACACCTTGGGTGAGACCTCAGCCTGCTTACAGGTTGTTGCCGAAAGGGCCGGTGCGAAGGGGTTTTGTTGGTCAAAGGGGAAAGTTCAAAGAACCTGGGTCTTATAGAAAACCTCTGGGTCAGTTATAGCCAACAGGTACTTCTGAATGATAATATATTTCCCGGAAGCTACGCAAAGGCAAAGGAAATGTTGAAAATGTCCTATGTATAGTACATATATTATCATACATGCCCTAATGATTGTATTATATATAGATTTGAATATGCAGACAAAGCGATATGTCCAAAATGTGGGCATGATAGATACAAAGAATCGAATAACAAAGCTAAAGCACATGGTCCTCCTAAGAATATATTGTGTCACATGCCTATAATCCCAAGGATTCAAAGGCTCTTTTGTTGCAAAGCATTAGCTATGATGCAGGGATGGAATGCATCGAACCGAAGTGAGAAAGGAGTTATGTGAATCCCAACATATTCAATAGCCATGAAGCATATGGAGGGTACATGGCCTGATAAATTCAAGGATGAAGTACGTAGCCTCCATTTGAGCATAGCCATTGATGGCGTCAACCCACATTCCCAACCAAACAACATTTATATTGTTTGGCCTGTAGTAGTGATCAATAATAATATCCCCTGATGTTTTTTCGTGAAGAATGAACATATTATGTTGGGTCTTATAGTCCCTGGTAAAAAACAAGTGAAGAATATGGATGTTTACCTACAACCATTTATTAATGAATTCAATGAATTATGGGAAGGGATATAGGTATATGATGCATTGAGACCCATCCCATCAAACAGAAGTTTTACACTCTATGGAATATGTGCGTACACCACACATGATTATCCGGGATTAGGAGTTTGTTCAGGTAAATATGTTGTTTTTTTTTTAATCAAAGCAATAATTTTTGGCATATTTAATTTTGTGTGAATGTATTCATCCTCAACACTAACATGCTCTCTTTACTATAACATCACAAATCTTGTAACAAAAGGTTATTATGGATGTAAATGTTGTGGACCTTCTATGAAGAATAGGTGGTCCAAAGACCTACAAATTCGGTGTATGACTTCTCTAGGTATTCCTCCCAGAAAAACACTCTTATTGAAGAGAAAAATCTGCTTTCAATGGTAAATGAGAGAGAACCCAAAGGCCTAAAATAATGACACCGGATTACTGGCTTGGGGTATATGACAGAGAGAAGGAGAAGGAATACACAGAGATGTTTGATTCAAATGTGCAACCTGTGATCAATGATATTGTTTTATTAGAGACCTATGTTGAGAAAATTCCCACAAGGATGAAAAGAAAATCGATATTTTATGAGCTCTCATATTGGGATCATCTTAAGATTTCCCACTTACTAGATCCCATGCACATATTTAAAAACGTTTCATCTTATTTGTGGTGACACATATCATCCAAAACAAGTGAAAATATGAAATTCATGAAAGACCTTATTGCTTCAAATAATAAAAACAAGCATTGGCCAAGACAATAAAATAGAGGAGAGATTGGACCCTCTCTTTCATTTAAAAAAGGTGATGTCCCATGTATTTTGAAGAAATATTATCTTAATTTGGCAAAAGAAATTATATTGGGTATGAAGGAACCTTCTTTTTATGGGTCTACTCAACGATGCTGCTTGAATATGTCAAATGAAGAGTTGTCGGGTTTGAAATCACATGACCATCTCAACCTTCTAAGGGTATGTATAATGCCAAACAATTGTTTTTACTATTTTTATATCTTTTTCCTCAAAATTTAAAATCCACTTAAATTTTTGGGTTTACTTTGTAGTGTCATTATCCTTTGTTCGTGCATGGATGTGTGAACCATGACTTTCTCGGTGACCTACAACATGCCATATCTAGACTATCTACATTTGTATGGTGGATCACATTAAAGGAGATTTACATCGCTAGCATTACACGGTGACGTGAGGAGATAGCTGAGATTGTTTATATATTTGAGAAGGAACTGCCATCGAGTTTCATGGACTTGCAGGTTCATATTCTAATTCACCTAGTCGATGAGGTTGAATTAGTCAAGGTGGTCTCCTGTCGCTGGATGTTCTTCTTAGAGAGGTTCATGAAAAAATTGAATGGATTTGTTCGATAAAGGGAAAAACCCGAGGGGTACATAGTATATGAGTCATTCTATTATGCCAGTGAGTACATCAAGCAAATCGACGACACACCAGGCAGAGTGATTTGGGATGATGAATGTGATGAGGACAGAAGGGAAGGGGAGGTACTGGAAACGAATGGAAAAAGGCGCATGATAAATATTAATTCACTTATCTTTCGATCTTCAATTTTCCACATAGTAACTTATATTCACAAAAAACATCAAAATCTATTTTCGATCCCATACATGTTGAATGTGGTTTTGTTTCCATGAATACAAAAGCAAATTCAGAAATTGATGCAATCAATAAATTCATTCTTTACAACTTGGAGGAAACATAATCGTGGGTCGCATTGTATGAAGAGACAAGGAGGAAATAGGACATTGACATAAAAGAATTCAAGCGGTTACATGGTAGAAGCATGCCTTTTCGAGATCATTTAAAATAAAATATGCCAATGACCTATCCCAAAATTTGGGTTGCAGAATAAGTCGGAGAGAAATATAGTGCATCTAGTTTTTACCCTCCTCAAGAGGAGGACACGCTAAACATTGGGATCAGGTGCAACAACTCGGTAATAAAATATTTATGTACATAATTTCTAACTTTATAATGCAACCTTGAATTATAACATTTAGGTTTAATATATTAATGTTTGGGTTAATAGACATATGATATCATCATTTGTTAACTTTTCTTATAGGTGCATTATTTCCCATCTATGTGGGCTTATGGACATCATTTTCACCCCAAGGATGCTGATAATGTGCGTGTTACACAAAACTGTGGAGTGGAAATTGAGTTCGACCAATCTAGTCTTGCTAGCCACCAAGATAGAAACTTGGTAGGATGGATGTTGGGTTATGTTAGAAAGATACAAGAGATCATTAAAGTGGACTTCTCATCTTTCCAATGTGTTATTTTTAGGTGCAGGTGGTGGGACACATTCGACATGAATAATGTAAAGGAAGATCATGATAGTGGGTTGATATGTATCAACTCTAGAAACATGTGGGATGAAAGTAAGGAGCCTTATGTTTTCCCAAAACACTGCAACCAAGTGTTCTTTCACCCGGATCTGTTGGATAAAGATTGGTGGTTCATATTAAGACACGAACCTAGATCTAAACATGTTTCTAAGAACAACAATTCTATCATGCCAACTGAGGAAGATAATGAGGGTGATGGAAATAGAGAGTAATATGTACATGTTTTATTGTGTCATTTACAGATTGATATATCATTTTGTTACGATTATCTTTGATTTCTAATTATATTGTTTATTTTTCATTTTATGACAGTGGAAATGGAAAGTTGATTACTGGATGCAATGCTTAAACAGTTTCATTTGGTTAAGAACCAATTATATGATGTGAAATATGGTTTATGTCTATGAAGTAATTTATGATTCTATAGAATGATTATATGTCATTGTCCAAATTACTCATATTATGTTTTCTACATACATATATATACATCATGAAAAACAACTTACATGATTCAATTTTATTTTTGTGAACGTAAAGGCTAACATATTTATTAATTCCTGAATTGAAGGTGGTCTAAAATTTCTATATTGATATTTCACTGCTTGTATTTTATTATGTTTTTGTTATAAATAATGTTAAGAATTATAATTGCATTATTAATTTATGACATGTCTGTTAGACTGTAATGTTTTTTTTCATTATATGATTTGATTATATTGAATTTTTGTTATAATGTAATTTTTTTCAATGTTTTTATTGTATTTATAATGTTAACCCTAACATAGAAAATGACACATTGTAACCTTTATGGAGATTGAAAATTCAACCATTTTTTTAGTAGTGTTGAGATCTAAAATGTCTTAATTTATGGCCTTGATAACAATGAAATTTACAACAAAACGTAAGGTCCTCTCTAATTTCTCCATCAATATTTCAATGTTTGTATTTCATGATGTTTTGTTATAAATAATGCTAAGAATTATAATTGCATTAATTTATGACATTTTTGTTAGAATGTAATGGTTTTTTATTATATGATTATGTTAAATTGAATTTTTGTTATAATGTAATGTTTTTCGATTTTTTGATTGTATATATAATGTTAACTCCAACATAGAAAATGGCATGTTTGCAACCTCGATGGAGAATGAAAATCCAACAATTTTTCACTAGTGTTGATCTCTACAATGACTTCATTTATGGCATTGATAAAAATGAAATGTGCAACAAATTCTAAGGTGCTCTCTCATATCTCCAACAATATTTGAATGCTTGTATTTCTTGATTTTTTTGTTATAAATAATGCTAAGAATTATAATTGCATTAATTTATGACATTTATGTCCAAATGTAATGCTTTTTTATTATATGATTCGATTAAATTGAATTTTTGTTATAATGTGATGTTTGGGATTTTTAGATTTCATTTATAATGTTAACTCCAACATACAAAATGACATGTTTGAAACCTTGGTGGAGATTATAAATCCAACCATTTTTTTACTAGTGTACTTGACCTCTACAATGACTTAATTTATGGCCTTGATAACAATGAAATTTATAACAAAATTTAATGTGATCTCTAATTTCTACATGATCAATATTTGAATGTTTGTATTTCATGATGTTTTTGTCATAAATAATGCTAAGCATTATAATTGCAAATGTTTACAAATGTTTTCTAAATGAGAATAAGAGATTAAAAATGGCTTGAAGATCATCAAATCAACTTAATTAATAGTAATAATAATATAAATATATTTGGATAATGCAAGTTCTGGCTTTACATTAGTGGAGAGAAAAAGGGTGTTCTCTTAATTAACTAAATATTGTTTTTCTTCCTATTAAAGTTTTGATATTTGTCATTGTAAATTGAGCTATTGAACAAATTAAAAATCTTGAATGATACATTGATAGGTCATATTCATTTCATATAATTTAGAATTGTTTTGTGATGTTCATAAACATGATACTATGACAAATTATACAACCAACATAAATCATATAGTTAGTTGTCGCAACTTCATCCATTATCAATACAAATTTCATAAACATATTTAATTCAATGATATTTTTGCAACTATATTATGTAAACATAAACATATCATTATTAATAGCATTTTCACCATCTAACAAACATAAAAATAAACATCATCATACCATCATTAACATACAAATAATAAAAATAAGCATGAACGTACTATCATAAACATTATGTTACTGCATATTCATCTAACATATACATATTATAGATTTAAACATCATCTAACATGCATATGATCTAACAATAACACGTAACAAAACACAAGTTCCAGTTTCTAGCATAATGAACATCATCGAACCTTGCCTAACATATAGAAGTACATTACCATCAACATATAAATAAGCATGAACATAATCATCAACGGTAACATCTATAAAATGGAAAATGACGTATAAGATATATATATATATATATATATATATATATAGCATCAAAATGATGATAAATGTTAGATATTCATGTCTAGTCCACCCCCAAAACCATATCATCATCACTACCTGTCGACCCACTAGATGTATCGACACCTCCAATGGTAGAGATAGAGGAATGATCAGTACCTATGCTATCAAATAATATTTCATGTAGATTAGTAAGAAATACATGATCTCTAGGAATCTGGATCATCCCATCTGATCCAAGCATCCTCTCCATAACTGAGGGTAAAAGTGGATGAGGATCATGGGGAGTTGATGGATCAATAGAGGCTAGTTGGTTGGATAGGTACAACATATCAGATGTTAGATCCATCAAAGGAGGGGAGTGGAAGATATGATGAAGGAGGTGATGGATCAATATAGGTTGCTTGGTCGAATAGGTATAAAATATCAGATGTTGGATCTGTCCAAGGAGGGGGAGGTGGAGGAGATGATGAAGTAGGTAATGGAGGTGGAGGACATGGTGGAGGAGGGGTTGAATGAGATGTCGAAGGTTAGGAGGTGGAGGCCAAGGAGGAGGTGCAGTGGATGTGGAGGCTCCCCCACTAGTCGAAGCAGCTGATGGAGAAGGAAGTGGACTAGGAGCATGAGGATATCTTCCCTCATCAGATGTTGAACTACCATGAGGGATAGCATCCAAAAGAATGCAAGTACCAACAATGTGTCACATCAAGCTCCTCATATCAAGAGGAAGCATCCTCCATAGCTCAATGTATTGGTCCTGCCTCTGAGTCTCCCTGACAGGAACAAGTCGAACCCCTCCATCCATTAATAATGTGGCCATCCTATTTGTAATATCTTGTTTGAACCTCGCTCAAGCCTCCGTCGAAGGCCAAGTCTGGCTAAATGAGGCACCTCTGGCTTATCCTGCATCTATATGTCCTGATCCTCGTCAGCCTACGGTAGAGGAGGCCCCACGTCACCATCAAATGTGCCAATATCTGTCAAATATATAGTACGCAATAATAATTAGACAATTTCATTAAACATGAATTTAAAACATATTTCATTTGCATTAAGCATAACGAGAATAAAATGAAAATAGATTAAATTAAACATAATGATAAATTTACCTCTGTGATCAGGTAGCTCATCTAGGGTGAAGAAGATGTTGGTACACCTTCTCCAATCCAACCCTGCATATGTATATTCAACCATATCTAATTGAGGCTGGTCCTTGCCTCCTAGCATGTCAAGCACATCAGTAGTGATCCTCGTAGGAAAATATGGCTTCCCTCTCTTAGGCATCATCTTCTCCCGTATGTGCATACACGGATATGTCATAAAACTAGGAGTGCATTGGTAAAAATATGGCCTAGTCACCATAAATCTCTCAGAAAATAGACAAAACAACTTTGAACCGAAGGGGAAGTGCCCCCTCCCACCAAAACACACACAACATCGATTGAGAGCATAACAAAATTGTCATAAAAAATAGAAGACCACCTAATTTATCTAGGTTCCTACACTAAAGAATCAACATCATATAATAAAGGGAAGCTAATGTGCTTCCCATCAGTGGTGTAATGTGTGATATCCATCACCAACAAAGAAAGGCACCTCACATCCTCTCTACCAAAAGCAGCAATGGATATTTCCTATCGCTGACCTAAAACTGAACCTTGTTATCATCAACGTATCTATGAACATATACCAGCTGAGTCGCTACTACAACTCCATCTGGAACCTCAGGGAAATGAGGAAGGTCCTCACCTCTCCTAGAGATCCCGTGATAAAGTAAATGTCCTCCTCAATGGGTTGGAACCACTCATTGATACCAACTTGAAAGGCCTACCTAAAATGATCTCAGCATGCAATCAACTGGGAGAGAAATATATTGTTCCCCTTGAGTGATTTCTCCTCCTCATAGAACTTGAGGAGGCCAACAAATATCAAGAGGTGTCTAGTCTAAGGCATGATGGGAAGAGGTTATAAATATCTCTCCCTCCCCCTGGCCTCTCACTCTTTGCGGAATTTGTACTGATCTACCTATTCCTTGCGGTGTTATTGTGCCTCGCGGCAATCATGTATTTATTTCACATATAATATAAATCAATATAATAAGCATACATATAAAATAATTATTATAAGATTATATCTACCAAAATAAAATATTAAAATTTTTTCCAAAAAAAAAACTGGTGCACCACAAATATTAGAAATGCATCGTTAGCGGTGCATTTATATATTGGAAGCACTAACAAGTGGTGCACTACAATATCTATGAAGCACCGCTTATAAATCAAAAATTTTAAAATTAATTTCGATGGTGCACCTAAATCTTATTAGCACACCATTATTCAAATGCACTGAATTTAAACAACAATAATTTATTGGAAATATATTCATAGTGTGCCTAATCCACGACAGTGCACCATGAACTAGTTCCTTGGCATGACATAGGAGCACCGATAGTTGTGTGTTCACGAGTTTATAAGCAGTGCACTTATATACTGGAGGTATTGTCGAGCGACGTAATACAATATATATGATGCACCATGGGTTATATCTCAAAAATTTTAAATAGAATTGGACAGTGCGCCTAAATATTATTAGCACATCATTATTCAAACACACCGAATTTTAAAAAATATACATTATTTTAAATATATTTACAGTGTTCCTATGCCACGTTAGCGTACTGTACCACCGGTTCCTTGACATGACATAGGATCACTGTTAATTTTTTTTCACAAGTTTATCAAAGGTGTCACCGGTGCGAACAATTTAAAATCAAATATAAGAGGATTGGGATTATACATTTCAAAATGAATTTGTTGGTGCATAGTAATGTTTTGAGAGAAACCGTTGGAGAAGATACTGAAAGTGTATTGTTGCATATACGGTGATGTTAAGCTTGGAATAGTAAAACAATGACTAGATTCGGGAATTGAGGCAGAGAGGTGGATTCAAAGTGATGGCAAGGGTTTTGAAATTTTTTTCGCTCCACAAGTTATTTCCTACCGCTTTTGAGCCAACGCTTTGAGCCTTCAGGTCGTTAGTATGGAAAAATGGGCCCGCGTGGGGGGGGCTTCCCCCTCCTCCTTCATCGCTCCCGACAAACAAAATCGACGTGTCTTCAAAGGAAAAATTGGTGGACTGCAGGGATGAAGTGTGTTAGCGTTCTGGCTCCAAAGACCCTCGAGGGCATAAACGAAATCTTGGAGGGTGTATTCCCAGATCGGATGAGATCCCATCTCTCTAGATCAAATCGAAGAAGCTGTGGGAATGAATCGAACTCTGGAAGGAGAAATCCCTAATTGGTAAGGTTATTGGGATCTGGCCAAAAGAGAAAGATCTCTTCAAATGGATCAAATCCACCTAGAACCCTAAAGGTCACTACGACTTACAGCTGGGATCGAAGGGTTTCTTCACGATTATCTTCTTCAATCAAGAAGATAGGGATCAGGTTTTAGAAGGAGGGGCCTATTTATTTTTTTCTTCAGAATTGTATCTCATCCCGTGGAAATAAATATTTAACCCGAATACAAAGGATATGAGCACAACACTAGTATGGATCCAGCTCTACTATCTTTCATGTGAAAGTTGTTGAACTCACCAAACATCAAAGCTACACTTCTTATGCTTGAATATGTGTCTATATGAACCTATCCTGTGAGATTCTAGAAGTTGTCAATCTCACATGGGATGAGGAGGAATGGATCCAACCACTTGATTATGAAAATGTCATGTTTTGATGTCGATTGTTAGAAAAACAGGATCGCAGAGCAATAATAATAAACAGAAATGCAAATATAATCACACATGCACATTACAAGAGAAACATAGATATATCGTGGTTCACCCCAAGATGGGATACATCCACACTGAATTTGCCAGTCCTTATTATTATTTCATCCAGCAAAGTGAAGGGATACAACCTACAACACAACCACTGCACTTCCTCTTCACTATTTCACAGTCTCTCTTCCTAATCTTAGAGATATTTACAATGCATAAAACATAATACATCAACCCTAGCTGTATTACAATGTCTTTCTTTTATAAGGTAAATACAATGGGAAAAATACGGGTTACCCAAAACCATGGGCCTGAAATCTGGTGGTGAAACAAGCCCCAAAAATTTTCCTCGGGGCTATGCCCCTGAACCCCCGTAACTTGGCGGCATTGCCCCCAAAACCCCTTTCCCGGGGACCCACTGGCCCTCGACCCCCTTGAGCGTCATGCCGCGATCATAACCAAACCTGGGGTACGGACACGGCTGAATAATAATATTTCTGAATTTGGAGATCAGGCTCCACAAACCAACAATCTCCCACTTGGATATTGATCACAACAACTCCACCACTACTGTACTTGCTGGACCTTGGACTTGGCAACTTTATCATCTTCACCTTCATGCTAAAAGGCCAACTAAAACCGAGTAGGAACTCAGTTTCTCTCTGGTCACTACCTATGTGAACATGTCTGCAGGATTCTGGCTAGTATGTATTTTTTCCAGCTTCAACAGTTCATCTTCCAGAACAGAGCATATGAAATGGTACTTGAGATGTATATGTTTAGTCCTAGAATGGAATGATGAGTTCTTTTCAAGATGAATGGCACTTTGGTTGTCACTATACAACCTTCTATCCTTCTTCTTCTTACCCAATTCCTCCATAAACCTGTGCAACCAAATCATCTCTTTACTAGCCTCTATAACAGCAACATACTCTGCTTCTGTTGTTGAAAGTGCAACAACCTTCTACAATTTCGAAATCCAACTTACTAATGTTCCACCTATAGTAAACACATAACCTGTGGTGCTCCTCCTGCTATCCTTATCAGCCGCCACATCTTCCTCAACATATCCCTGTAGAACAGTGTCTAAACCTCCAAAACATAATGCTTGAGTGGCAGTACCTCTCAAATACCTGATAATCCACTGTGATGCCTTCCAATGTTCCTTACCTGGATTGCTCATATATCTGCTCACAACTCCCACTGCTTGTGCAATATCTGGTCTTGTGCACACCATGGCATACATCAAGCTGCCAACTGCTGATTGATAGAGAATCTTGGACATGTAATATGTCTCTTCCTGTGTCTTGGGACACATTTCATTACTTAGACTGAAATGGCTAGCCAAAGGTGTACTAACTGGTTTTTCATTTTGCATTCTGAACCTTTCCAACACCTTTTGTATGTACTCACTCTGAGATAATGTCAATTTGCGATTTTTCCTGTCTCTCGTTATTCTCATACCAAGGATTTGCTTTGCAGCACCCAATTCCTTCATCGCAAATGAATTAGCTAGCTTCCTTTTGAGTACATTTATATCCTACATGTTAGACCCTGCAACAAGCATGTCATCCACATACAATAACAAGATAATATATCTTTCATTGTCTAGCTTCTTGAAATAAACACAGTGGTCAGAATGACATCTATTATGACCTTGTTCTGTCATAAACCTGTCAAATTTTAAATACCACTGCCTTGGAGCTTGCTTCAAGCCATACAAACTTTTTTTCAACCTACATACCAAATTCTCCTTACCTTTTACCTCATACCCTTGTGGCTGCTGCATATATATCTCTTCCTCCAAATCCCCATGGACAAAGGTTGTTTTTACATCTAACTGTTCAAGATGCAAATCTTCTACCGGTACTAGAATTAAAATAGTCCTAATTGAAGTCATCTTAAAAACAGGAGAAAATATTTCATCAAAATCTATAACTTTCTTCTGTGCAAACCCCTTTACAACAAGTCTAGCCTTGTATCGCTTCTTGTCGCCTTCTTCTTCCTTCAACCTGTAAATCCATTTTTTCTGCAATGCTCTTTTACTAGTAGGAAACTAAACCAAATCCCAAGTCTAGTTTCCTACCAATGAGTCTAGCTCCTCATTCATGCCTTGCTCCCACTTCTTTCTAGTTTCCACCTGCATTGCTTCTTCATAACATTTTGGTTCACCAGCATCAGTCATCAACAAATAATACATTGAAGGAGAGTATCATTCAAGGAGTCTACTTAACCTGGTAGATCTTCTTGCAGTTGCAGGTGTTTCATGTACTTACTGTTGTTCTTGATTTTCTGGCACCTTTGGAACTTCATTTTCTTGAATTTCATCAAGTACTGTGTACTCTGTGTTTTCCTTTTCCTGTTTCTTTCCCTGCAACTGATCTTTATACATGACCTTTTCATTGAATATGACATCTCTACTTCTAATGATTTTGTGATTTTCATAATCCCATAAACGATAATCAAAATAATCAACCCCATATCCAATAAAGGTACATTTCTTGGATTTAGCTTCAAGCTTTGTTCTATTTTCTTTATCAATATGGACAAATGCTTCACAACCAAACGATCTTAGAAATGAGTATTGCCTTTTTATTTGTCCATGCCTCCTGTGGAATACCACCATCCAAATCACTTGAATGTCCTCTGTTTATTAAATATACAACAGTATTTATAGCATGTGCCCAAAACTGTGAGGGCAACCATGCATGCAATCTCATACACCTTGCATGCTCCATGATCGTTCTGTTCATCCTTCCAGACACATCATTTTCTTGTGGTGTTCCTGGGACTGTCTTCTCTCTACGAATCCCACGGTATGAACAGTAACTATCAAACTCCTTGCCGCAGTACTCACCTAGATTAACATATCTGAGACACTTCAACCTTTTTCCTATCTCATTCTCAACCAAAGCTTTCCACTTCTTAAAAGTAGCAAACACATCATATTTCTATCTAATGCAATAAACCCAAGTTTTCTTAGTTGCATCATCAATAAATGTAATATAATAATGAGAGCCACCAAAAGATTGTACCTGAGATGGTCCCCATACATCTATATGCACAAGCTCTAACTTTTCATTCTTCTTCTATTTCCCAACCCTGAGAAATCTGACTCTCTTATGTTTTCCATAAACACACTTTTCACAGAATTCCAAACTTACCTGCTTCAAATCTGGCAGCAACTTCCTTGAGTAGAGAATCTACATCCCCTTCTCACTCATGTGGCCAAACCTATGATGCAACAATGTTGTATATGTTCCTATGGAATCTAAAGAGATAGAATGGTCAGTATTATGAGGACATAAATACAACGTACCTACCCTCCCAAATCAAAGAGGCTATCACCAATGTTTATGGCTCTAGCATCTACCCCCAAAAAAATCCTTCTTGGACTCCCTTTCCTGGGCGGCTCACTGGGTGGATGGAAAGCCTTGAATCATAGGGGGTAAATTCAATATGATCATCTCGCTCAAAGAAAAAAAAGGAGGAAGATGAATCTTAGGAACTGTAAATGAATAATTCAAGGACTTCATTGAAACTTATAATCTCATTGATGTTGAAAACGCTAATGGCTTGTTTACTTGGAACAAAAAATGAGGTGGTGACCACCATGTCACCTCTCGCCTTGACAGGTTCTTGGTATCAGAGGGGATTGTCACCAGTAGTGAGGACCTCCACTCATTAGTTCTCTCATCTGCAGGATCTGATCATTAGCTCGTCAGCCTTCAGTGGGGGGCTGTGGGCCTACCTACCAAGTGACCTTTTCGCTTTGAACAGTTCTGGATGGAACACAAAGATTTTAAATCTCTTGTCTCCCAATGGTGGCTAGAGTCCCCACATTCGGAGGGTACAAGGATGTACCAATTCCAAGAGAAATTAAAATATCTCAAAGCTAAAATTTGTACTTGGAATAGAGAAGAACTTGGAAACATTTTCGAGTACAAAAAGGTCATGATTGAGCAGTTGGCTAAAATCCAACGGAAAGGAATGGTGGAAGGCTATGATGCTGAGATAAGAGAGTTAGAAGAATAAACCACTCACAAACTTAATGCTCATGAATGGTAGGAGGAGATCTACTTGCAGCAAAAGTCTAGAAACCAATGGCTTAAGGAAGGTGAACGTGATACCAAATTATTTCACCAATCAGTTATTCAGAATAGACAACGAAATAGAATCCACCTGAAGACTGTCGAAGGCTCCTATATCGAAGAGAGGACGAATATGGAAGAAGAGATGGTGGACTAATTTGGAACCATCATGAAGGAAGACAGGGTCAATAGAGCTTCAAATATTTCCAAGATCACCCAACATAACCCCTCTCTTGTTACGGCCAACCAGAACACTCTCTTAACAAAACCAATTGAGTTGTTGGAAGTTGAGGAAGCGGTGAACCGAATGGCTGGAGGTAAGGCCCTCGGACCTGATGGGTTTACTACCAACTTTTCCACCATTTTTGGGACTTGATCAAGAATGAAGTCTGGTTGATTGTGGAAGATTCGAGAAGAACCAGAAGGATTCTTAAATATTTCAATGCAACCTTCCTCACCCTCATTCCTAAAATCGATGGGGCATATTCTCCAGGTAAGTTCCGACCCATTGCTCTATGTAATGTCATCTACAAGATTATCAAAAAATTTATGGCGAATAGACTGAAACCAATTCTTCTTGGATTGATTTCTCCAGAACAATATGTCTTTGTGGAACGTAGAAAAATATTAGATGGGGTTATTCTGGTTAATGAGGTAATCCACTCATTGAAAATCACCAAAAATCCAGGCATGCTTTTGAATTTGGATATATCAAAAGCTTATGACAAATTAAACTGGAAATTCATGCATGAAATGTTAAAGGCCTTTGGTTTCTTCCCAGAAGGGATTGAATGGATCATGAACCTCACTTCTTCCTCCTTCTTTTCCATTCTTCTCAATGGGGATCCAACAAGCACTTTCACCCCCTCCAGAGGTATAAGTAAAGGGGACCCTCTTTCCCCTTTTTTTTAATCCTAATGGATGAAGGGATGGGAAGATCGACTAAAGCCAAAAATCAGTAGGGACAGCTCAAGGGTCTGTTTGTCCATCTGGAGGTGGATGTGAAAACTAACCGACAATTTGTCGATGACACAATGTTAATGGGTCACCCCTCGGTCCAGGAAGCAAACTCTCTGAAGACAATTGTTTCTACCTTTGCAAAAGGTTCGGGCTTGGAATTCAACAGAGAGAAATCCCAAATCTTCTTCTTCAATAAAATGAATATTACCCAAAGAAACATTAATCGCATCATGGGCTTCCAAGGGAGCTCCCTTCCTTCCAAATATATCGGTGCGCCAGTTGCTTCTGGTGTTATTAAGAAAGTCTCTTGGGAGGACCTTCTAGATCGCATTAAGCAAATACTCTCAAGATGGACTATGCACCCCCTCAACTTGGCTAGCATAGTCACCTTAATCAAATCTGTGGTCCAAGCTATGCCTATTTACCTCTTCTTAGTAATGGCCTCTCCAAAATCTGTTTTCAAGGAACTCAGAACTATTCAATGAAATTTCCTTTGGGGAGGGAATGTTGATAAGATCAAATGGGCTTTAGTCAGTTGGGACAAGATTCTCCAACCAAAGCCCATGGGTGGCCTCAGCTTGAGAGACTGAGAAAAAAATAGTAATGTTCTAGCAGCCAATATTTGGTGGAACTGGGTATCCTCTACTTCAGAACCTTGGGCCAAGCTGTGGCATGTGAAATATTCCCAAAACTATCTGAAGTGAGACCTTATCTACTTTAATGAGGAAAAATCAGGCTCCTTTATTTGGTAGAATTCCCACCACAGGCGGAGTATTGTTCAATACCATAGCTTTTGGGAGTTGAGGGATGGGGAATCCGCCAATTTTTGGGAGGACTCATGGCAACAAATTCCAAAATTATCCAGCTTGGACAATATGGTGGTTTTTCAATCCAACTGCAGAGATGAAGGATTAACAAAGATCAACCAATACTGGAGACCCGATCACAGCACCAATGAGTATAAGGAATGGAAAGATCATAACTGGTGAGTCCAAAGAGTCTCAGAGGAGGATTGTATGAGGATCCGCGGTACCATCTAGGGATGATGCATTAAATCTAAAAGAGGATCGGACAAACTCCATTGGGGTTACTCCACTCGGGGAATTGTCAACACCAAATAAGCCTGTGACCTCTGTACTAACACCCCTGGAACTCACAGGGATGAAACTTGGAAAAATCTATGGAAAGACAACCCTTGTCCAAAGGTTGTCACTTTCATTTGGTCGGTAACCCATTGAAGAATTTTGATAGGGTAAAATATCATGAAACATGGTTTAATCGGCCCGTCTTAGTGCATCATGTACCTTCAAAGTGAGGAAACTTTAGATCACCTTCTGGATTCTTTCCCTTTTGCCTCCTCCTTCTGGGACAAATGAGTGGAGATATTCAGATGATCCAAACATTACAAAGGAAACCCTTCTCTGACTATTAAGAACTGGGATCCTATCGCTTTCTCGAACCCCATTCTCAATTCCCTTTGGACCTCCTTCCCCGGATTCATGATGTGGGAAGTTTGGAAGGAACGAAATAGGCAGATTTTTCAAGATCATTGCTCTTCCCAAGCTCAATTTTGGGCTAAGATAGAGATTTATATCCAGGAAACTATTTGTGTTACCCTCTAGAATGATAAATACTGGGATTTCAATGGGATGGAACACAGAATTCTTACGTCCTGGGGCATTAGCAAAGATACTCATGGATGCAACCGAAAGGAAAATAGGAATATAACCCTGAAAATCCCTGATGACTAGACTCCCCATCATTTCGGAACTTTCAAACTAAACTTCGATGGAGCGTCGAAAGGAAACCCAAGCCCGGATGGCTTCAATGGTGTCATTCGCAATTGGAATGGAGAAATATTGCAGGTGTACATGGGAAGCATAGGGGAGGATACAAACAATGCGGCTAAGATGGAGAGCCTCCTTGCTGGCCTCCAACTAGCTATCCAATTAAGGCTTGAACCAATCACCATTTAAGGGGACTCCCGTCTCATTATCCATTTGGCCCGAAGCCTTCAGCATGGGAAAAATCCTGCCATGATCACTGACAATTGGCGGCTGTCTTACAAAGTGGAGAAACTTGCTAAGATTATCAATAACTCTCATGTGTGGTCGTTTAGCCACGTCTATAGAAATGTAAATAAGGTGGAAAAATTCATGGATAACATCGGGCTTGATGAGAACCTTCACGTCTATGCTGGGACCCTAGGTGCTTTCGAGGATTTGGAGTGGACCCCCTGATGTGCTTAACTTGATGATGAGGACACACGAACAAGACCTAGTGGATCGCAGGACACAGGGCTAATCATCAATCCCCACAGCAGGCCACCTACGCTTCCCTTTGATGATAAATTGTGGGAGATTAATAGCCTTGGCACAGAGAATGAGAAGACAATCCATTTAAATACTGGTGGTAATGAACCAGTACAGCCTGCAACAATCCATTATGATCAGAGCATATGGCCGATCTTGGATAATGACAATGACATCGACATCCCCTTGGCTAGCATGAGGGAGATGACAGAAGGAAATCATGAAGATTAATGCTCTAAATAATTTCATTATCATAGCATTTACAGGTGGTATGATGGTAATTGCTATAAGAGGCAGGGAGAGGCTGGTACCATTTAATCCTTTCTTAGGATCTTTTCCTGTCTGTAAGTCTTGGGTTAGATCACCTTAGCAAGGTGTTTTAGGAAAGTCTGGTGAGGGATTATGTCAGTCACAGGATGGCTCTGAGGAAACAAAAGGAGAAAAAATCCCACCTTGACCCAAGAAAGGCAAGGCCCCAGCCAAGAGGGAACAGAAGAAGGACCTTATGGCTGCGTGTTTTTTCTGTGACCACATTCCTGCGGTAATCAAGGAAGAATTGGAAAGAGTGGAGAAGGACCTATGGGATCATGTGAAAGCTATTTCTGGTAACGATTTGCATGAGGAAATTGGAGAGTGGGTTATGGACCCTAGTAACACGACGGGCCGCCTCTCAGCCTATGACAGAACGATGGCCTCTTTCTGGATAACAAAAGTCCTCTTGGATTTTTTCCTCATGGAGTAGGAGAAAAACGTTGCTGGGGAAACATAATCGGTATGTTCCTGGAAATCCCATTATCAGGATTTATCTCTCATGCACCACAATATCGATCTTATTGCAACAAAAGTTGGGATTCCTCCTTCATCTTCTCTAGGGCCGTCTTAGGGTGGTGTTGATCGTTGCATTCCTGCTCTAGATGATGTTGCGAATCTAGGCTCAGCTCACGTTCATTGCCCAATTCACAACCTGGATCCAAAGGAATCCTCGGGCGTCTAAGGCATCCCTTGGGGAATTCATGACTTTTTTGGTTTCATTAGCTATTTTAGATATTATGTGTAGTCTAGTCTCCTCCGGCACTCTATTATGTTTTGTTGGCTTTGTATGTTGTGTCTTTGTATATGATCTAAAAACTTTTGCGGATGATATTTCAATCGGTAGATGGTTATTGTTAAGCTGGTTTGGTTTGGGCACTATGTTGAAGCTCTGTAATCTCTGTTTTATGTTGGGCTAGGTGAATTGTGGATGGCCAGTTAGTTTTCCAACTAGCCAGTCCACCTATTTTGTCGAAATGTAACTCTGTTGTAGTAATACAATTTCTTACTTTTACAAAAAAAAGGTGTCACTGGTGCACCTATTTCACATAATTGCATCGTTTCTAGTGCGATGGCGTGACATACACGCACCATATAAATGATTATGGTTTTATTGTACCAATATCGGTGCGCTAGACAATAACAAGCACTGGAATTCCGGTGCCCTTTATTGTACTAAATGCATTGGTGTTTATGATAATTCAATATATTAGTAGTTGTATCAATGGTTCGCTTACGCGGCATAGGAATCTGGTGCGCATGAGTGGCATAAGCACACCATTAAAATGTTTATTTATTTTTTATTAAATGGTGTGGTTACCGGTGTGTGTATTACACTTAAGAGAACTAGAATGACATTGATCTTAAATGTGTAACACATCGGTGACCATTTGTGGGTTTTATTTTTTTTCCGTGTTGTGTAATGCGTTCGATTTGTTCATCTCTCACCACTACTGGTGCTCCTTGTAAACTTTTATAGGGCACATCGTATATTGGTACAGGCCAAATGTTTCAAATGCAAAGTAAAAAAAAAAAAATTAAAAAAACGGTAATTTAAGGTTGAATTTTAAAAACTAAACCGCTAAAAAATTATTTTATGAAGTAACAAACATTGTACTTGTTGAATGGCGCGGTGAAGAGGCATATTGGTGATGTATGGTAAATTTGAATTTTTCCAAAATGGTTTGGAAAAATTCAAACGAAACGAACCACCAATAGAATACAACGATGCATCCACATGTACCACATATTTCAGGGAATCCAGGTGGGTGAAGGGTAGCACCAGTGCAGAGGGGCTCAAATGCACTGAAGTGGGGTAAAAATCAGGTTTAGACAACGGTAAATTTTTTTATTAAACCCTGCATCGGTGCGCTCGACATTAGAATGCACCGGTGCGATCCAAAGTTGAAAGCACCGGAATGAGCCAATGTTAAAATAAAATAATTTTTTTTAATAATATAACAAAATATATTTTTTAAATAAAATGCTTTCAGGTGCGTTGTGTTTATCCACCCGCACCAGTGCATAAATAGCATTTATTGCACCGGGAATGGTTTTAAAATATTTTTTCGATTATAAAATTATATATTTTTTATTTTCGATAAATCGAATTGCGATGCGTTACGGTCTTGTGAACGCCCCGATGCATTTAACTAAGGACGCACCATTGTTATACTTTTGAGATATATGTTTTAAGAAAAGAGATTATAAAATAATGTTCGGTGCATTAGGTTTTGGTGAAACACACTAGTGAGGTTATCGTTAATGAATGCACCATGTTTAGTTTTTACTTAAATATTTTATTTTTTAAATAAAGAGTATGCGTTCTCGTGGTTTCTACGAAACGCACCGGACCTATGGGTGTATGTGATGGAACGCAATGCTATTGTTATTTGGAAATTATTTTGGTTTGATAAATATTTTTTTGGGTCATGGTGCAACAAATTAGGATGCACCAGTGCGCTTAGGTTAGATACGCATCGGTGCGATTATGTTGAAAGAGAACCAAAATAAAAACCTCCTCTAAAACCTCTGGCCGCCAGCCTCTGCTACTAAGCTCCGCTAGAAACGAATATTTGGGATCTTTTGTGAGGAGCATATGTTATAACCTCCACTAAAGGGACTTTTCCTTGTAGTTACACGTGATGCATAACTAACCTATTGATGGCACACATAGGACCCTTGAAAGTTATTGTTAAACAACATAGCTCACATGTGGAGGTTTAAGGGCTTGGAAATAGTTATTGATCTTGAAAAAAATATGTTTAGTGCTGTAGGATAATGCTTGCTTACCCAAACCAACATTAACAACCTTGGTACATTGTTTCCATACCACCACTATCGTTAAGGCCTTGAGACTCATACTCTATCCTAAAATACTTTCTAAGTGCACCCACATCTAGCTCCTAAGGAAAATACACCCTATTACGAGATCATGTGGTTGTGTTTAGGTTTGTTCTTGCCACTTGAGCTAAAGAGGGTTCAATCAAGGATAAAATATTTTTTCACCCCCTTAACGGTGTGGCATTATCCAAGCCTATTTCTAGTGCACAAAACTTACCCATGAAACTTGTATCCCACTACTCAAATGCCTACATAGAACCCCTATAAAGGATTGATCTATTGGTACAAGGAATCCTTCAAATATTTTAAGTATAAGAATATTCAATAATATCCCTAAGGTGCTTAATTTTCTTCCTTGGTCATTTTCAAGGCACTGCAACCCATCCTCGATGTGAAAAGTCTCTTATTGGTATACATATCCAACCTTGATTGTAAAGGACCGCAAGAGAGGTTTTGGTTTGTGGTTTGAATGTGATGTTCATGGTGATTGAGATCGAGAATTGGTGTTTAGGGAACAAGACCATTATTCTCCTCTTATGACATTAAATAGACCTCTAAACCCATTAGTGGTGCACAACTAACCTATTGATGGCATGCGTATCACCCTTCGAGTTGATTGTTAAATAGCAAAATTCATATGTGTATTTTTGAGGGCTCATTAATGTCACTTTATATTGAGAAGATTTGTTTAGTTCTTAAGGATAATGCTTCCCTCCCCCAATCAATTTCATTTCCCATAGGATATTCTTTCCCTACCACCACTATGGTTAATGCCTCAAGACATATCCACTATGTGTGGAACACATGCTAATGTCACCCATATCTAGCTCATAGGGAAAAGACCCCATATTAAAGGTTCATGTTATTTTTTCCATGGGGGGTTAACTCAGAGAAATTATTACATAGAACAACCATTCCTGGGATATTAAAGAATATCCCTAATTTCACTAAATATTGGAAAATGCCTCCTAAAATTGTATTGTTGAACTCCCCTCCCAATATACCTTTCCAATTAAGAAGACCTCTAGTTTCACCAAATATTATACGTATCCATTTTTAGCAACCCATTTTTAATACCCTCTTTATATCATATTATCAAGTTGTAACAAACAAGATCCCTAATGCATCTTAGTATAAGCAAACAAGATGTTAAATAAAATAATAATTTAATGCTAATAATGATCCCACTGGGATTGCAGGGGAAAATGATCAATTTGTAGCGTTGGATAGTGGAAGACCCAACAAAATAGTAATGGGGAAGGAAAAATGTGTAAAATGCAACCCAATCAAGAGATCAATGTAACAAAGAATGTAAAATATTGATAGTCCCATACTGAGTAAACTATGATGACTAAATTTTTTGGTCATATAGCCACTAATTACCCATCATGACTAAATATTTTTATTGCATAGTCACTCATTACTCATTTTTGTACTAGTGAGTGATAACAACTTTTACAATGTTTTCCTTTGTATTACATCGCGTATAAGACATTAAATTAATACTTAGGATATCATCCTAACTATTATATTTACAGGATTTTCCCTTTACCTCCCCTCCACCGCTTCTACACGAAATGTAATAAAATATACCCTAAATATTTGTACTTCCTTTTAACATAATTAAGCCCCATTGTCCCCTTAATATAGGGAAATATATTTTCTTATTTTTGTATCATAGTTTATTCCCCAATATGAATGGACCTAATAGGATATTTCCTACCAACTAAGCCCCACATGGTTTTTTCTAGGCCCTATTCATGGCACTTAGGCTCGAGAAGGTTTAATCAAGGATTAAATCCCTTGTTTACCCCCATTAACATTGTGTCATGGTCCATACCCATTTTCAGATCACAAAACCTACCTATGACACATGTAACCCACTCAAACGCCTACATAAAACCCCTACAAAGGAACAATGTGTTGGTACAAGGAATCATTCAAGGCTCTTTAGTCCAATAATATTCAACAATATCCCCAAGGCACTTGTTATCCTTCCTCAATCATGTTCAAGTCCATGTGGTCCATCCTCGATGTGCAAAATCTATTAATGGAACTTATATCCAATTATGATGGCAAAGACCCCTAAGATAGGGTGTATGTTGTGATTTGTAGGTGTTGTTCATGGTGATTTATACCAAGAAGTGGAATTTGGGGAATGAGACCCATTATTCTCTTTTATTGACATTGAGTAGAATCTTAGACACATTTGTGGTGCACATATAACCTATTGATGGCACATATAGCATCCCTGGAGGTGATTGTTAACTGATAGAGGCCATATGTGTATATTTCAAGAATCATAAATGGCACTTGATCCTAAGAAGGTCTATTTAGTTCTTGAGGATAATGATTCCCTCCCCCAACCAATGTTAATTCCCATAGGATGTTGTTTCCCTACTAACACTATGGTTAAGGACTTGAGTCTCGTCCACTATGTGTTGATATAGACACCATAAACATGTTTTGATCGATATTGATGGATCTAGGATCCCTTGACATGGTTGGAAGAGGAAACCAAAAACTACCTAGTTAAATAAGTTTCTAGGCATCTTGGGCTAAGAATAATCCATCAAATCATAACACTTGACCTCCTGAGGGGATCTATGTCCTTATAACAGGGATATGGGGTAAATTTAGAGGCTTTAGTCAGTAGGTATGGATCATAGGTCCATATACATTGTTGAGGAAGGAAACCCCAATTTTGGGACCTAAAGGAAGACTAGGAATCTAGGGTAAATAAATATGTCTTGACAAGCAACACAATGCCTCTTAATCAAGGACGTTGGCCTATGAGTGGGGATAAAAATTCCATAAGGACATTTTTACCACTAGACATGGGTCTCAATTCCTTAGACATGGTCAAGGGATGAAACCTAGGTTTTAGGCCCTAAAGGAATATTCTATGCATCTATGGTCTAAAATGACATCTCGAAGCACCATGTATGATCTACCAATGTGGTCATTTTCTTCAAGTTGGGATATAAATGAAATAATAATTTTTTGAGTACTTGGCATTGGTCTTAAACTTTTGGGCATGGTTGGGAAAGGAAATTCGAGCCTTGATACCTAAAGAAATATTTGATGCATTAAGGGACAATAATACACCTCAAACCATCATACATTATGTCCCAAGGGTATCACTACCCTTTGAGTGGGGATATAGATCACATTTTGAGGTTTTTATAGCTATGTATGGATCTCAAGGCCTCAAACTAACACAACTAACCTCTTACAAATATCACTTGCTTCGAAGTCTTGATATGGAGACCATTAGGAATTTTTCACTACTAGGTATGCACCTTATTTCCTTAACTAGGTTTAGGGGAGGAATCTTGAAACTCATCCCTATATGTATCTTCTAATGCTAAAGGTCCATGAATGATACCTCAAACCACCACATGGGACCTATTTTGGAATATTCACCTTTTGGAATGGGAAATGAGCTACATTAGAAGGTTTATAGTCGATATGTCACAGGGGGTGGATGTGGTTATAGGAGGAAGCCTAGGCCTTTGGAACTAAACAATTATTCTAGGTATCCAAGTCCAACAACATCACCTTTAACGACCACAAATAATTTCCTAAGCATATCATTTGCCTCTAAGTGGGTATATGGGAACCATTACAATTTTTTAAGACTATGGATTGGTGTTCTAGTATTAGACATGCTTATTAGTTATAAATCATGCATTAGGCTCTAAATGCAGCCTCTAGGGATCAAGGTTCATGAATGATTCCCTAAATCACTACAAATGATCCATCAAACCGATAATTTATCTTCAAGTGGTGATATAGGAAAAATTAAGATATTTTGAGCACTAGATATGTGTCTCGGAGCTCTAGAAATAGTCATGGGGGGTAACCTAGGCCTTAGGACCTATAGTAAGATTCTAAGCATCTAGGGATAATAAGGATGCATCAAATAACCACAAAGGTATTTTCTAGGTCATTATTAGTATTTGAGTGGGGATATTGGTGTCAATAAGAGGTTTTCAACATTAAGTATAGGTATTAGGGCCCTAAACATGCTCAAGGGAATAAATTAAGGACTTATTTCCTAAAGGAATATTCCAGTCATCCAAATCCAATAATGGGGTGTACTTTTTCACCCATTGTGACAGAAACACATGCACATTCTTCCCAGTATAAGACAAAAGAATCATACATCCCAACCTTATTTTATGAAAATAAAGGCTTGCCTTTTACAACATAGACATCTCCTAGAATGCGCTATTGTTCCAATACATTTTTCTATGATTTTTATGATTGGGTATTCAAGTTTTGTGAATTTCTTGTTGTGTTTGATCCTTCTGAAGATGGGAAATAAAAATAATAATAAAAAATTCTAATAGGAAGGGGGATCTCCCTGAAAAACCAAGAACTAAGAGAAGCTCAAAACTTGGGTATGGGAAAACATAGGAATATATCATTGGAACCTCAACACCTTACATAAAGGATCGCTCAGTGGTCTCTACTTCATCGCCACGGGTGAAGCATATTCATCCAATCAAGGGAATTGGTATTCCAATAAGAAGTTAACCTCCAACCAATATTCCAAATAACAAATGATGTTTTAGTTGAATAAGACATGGAAATTTAACAAAATGATCAGTAAATAGAAAGAGATATTAGAGAGATGAATTGTGTTCATCCTTTTGGTGAAGAGGAACCTATCATGAAAGCTCATAATGAAAAACTATATGTTCACAATACCAAACACAAAAATGTGTATTGCACTACAAATCATGACCATCAGGTAAATGAAGTGCTACTATCTCCTGGTGAAATTTCTTAGTGCCATGGTCATGGGTTCTAGAATCAATATATACCTTCCTTACCTAATCTATATAGTACACAATGAAGAAATAATAAAGATGTTCATGTGAATGGAAGTGCTCTAGTGACCCTTGAAGGTAATTTACCTAAACAAACTATTGATTGGTAGTGCAACAAAATTACTAAATCATATTTTGAATCAAAAAGTGATGCATCTATATGTCAATTATTTATAGCCTTGTTAAAATGAAAATTATTGGCATAAGGATTGTTAAAAGTTCAGATTCCACTAATCATGTTGTTATAAATATTTAGGCTTGTTTAAATGCAATTAGAAATAATAGTTGTTCTAAATATCACAATGTATCCCATCTTGTATTATCATAATCGCTTGCAAATAAGATCACAAGGAAACATTGTTGGTTGACACACACATATAATTTTTTTTAAGTAAGTTCCATATCCCTTCAAAAGGTTCTATTAGAAGATAAATCCTCAACAATCATGGTCAAATAGATCACTATCCCTTCATTGGTAGTCTTCATTATTCCAACATAAAGTTAATTTAAGATCTTAAGGGATTAGTCCCACACAAATTACATGAGCATACCAAGCCTTCATCCAATCAAAAGGATGCTATTGTTGGCTACATTATGTTAGACATAGGGTTCAACTTATATGACCAAAAAAAACCCATAGGCATCATCATTTTCAATACTCAACAAGCAGAGTAAGGTCTCACCCGAGATGCACACAAGAAAATATAGGAGAACCTGAATCAAGGCTGCATAGGGAGGATTGGTTTTTTTCCACTCAACATATTAAAAATTATTCCTTAAGAATTCATCGGTGCATTAGGCATTCATCATCCAACTAATAATAAATACATAGACATTTACTCATAAAAATTGTGCAGAATAAATATGGAACAAAAAATTCATTCTATCATAGGAAAAATTGTGATATCATCATATAGGACTACAAAACTCAACTCGACAGCTTAAAGCTTCTTTATCCATCAAGTCTTACAGTAAAAAAAATTACAAATACATGTGAAACTACTCACAATAGAACTACTGAATAATAAGAAGAACAACAACACCAACCATTTACAAAATAAGCCTTAGATAAGTTAAGGTATAAAACTACAAAACTATTGTAGGCGCACAGTTCTAAATGAACTCGACACGTAGTATAACTGATTTTAGTTTGCACATAACTGCTTCTATATTTCTGGATCAGTGCACAGTGATAGTTCCAAAACTTGAACAGGTCCCCAAAACTAATATGTGGATCCTCCCGAGCCACGGAGTTCAGGGATCCAAAGATGCTATCGATGGCATGCACGTACACAAATCACTGGAAAATTCCTAAAAGTTGGTTTGGGTCAACTCTAACTCACTGGTAATATCCTTGAGCTTCATAGTGAATGAATCAACGTCTTCCTTCTTACTCTTCTCAGCTTTTGGTTTCACTTTCTTTGCCACAGGAATAAATTCAATAGCCTTGACCTAGAGATCCTATATGCTATCAAAATGTCGATCATATGTGAAGTTGTTCTTAAAGGAGAATGTTAGGATATTTAGACACTTAGGAGTTAGTTAAGATAAACTTGGTATAATGTTTCTTTAGCTCAAGTGTGTTCCTTTAATATTCATTTGTGCTTTTTTAATATGATGGCCATAATAAGTTCTAGAGATAGAGTGATCTAATGGTTCATGTTAACCTCGATCTTAATAACTATTGATCCGTGTATTAACACTTAATTGGTCCATATTATCCATTTAAAGAGAATGGATGGTCATTTTCTTGAAGATATATTGTGACAAATTCATATGTAAAATATTTTTTCCTTTGCATTAATGTATTTCCTCAAGTAGCCGGGGCCATGGACTATTTCCCTCTCAGAGGGTTTTAACCATGTAAAAAATTGTTGTGTTTTATCTATGATCTATTTTTTTGAGTGGTTGATTAAGGTGTTCAACATTTGGAAATATCATGAATTAGTTAAACATGTTCTTTCCTTCAAACGAAAGAAGTGATTTCTTTGAGAATATGTCTTGAACAATCTTCCCCCTTGACTCAATATGAGTGGCTTGGACACAGACTTCATCATGATTAGTTGTATTAAACATAAGAATAATATGACTCAAATAAATATGTATCCCACCAATATACTTCAAAAGAATTATCATGAATGTGGGTGTCTATTGTTTTGGGGGGAGGGAGGGAGAGGTGTGGGGCGGGGTTTGAGAAAATAGATATGGTTTTCCCATGTTTTTCAACTTCCAGCAAACATAATTTATTTTTGTGTTTATAATTTCACATTTTAGTAAAAATAAAACTTGTGGAGAATTTTGTTAACTTTCTATTCATTATTTTTCTAATTTTTTTTATTGAGATTTGATATGTTAATTTAGCAAATGTTTAACAGTATGTTCTTATAAAGTGAAAGGACTAATAATTAGTCATTTCATCACCAACACTTAAACTTAGACCCGGTTAGCATTCATCACCAACACTTGTGCAAATCAAAATCATTACATGAATTAATCCTTGATCAACCACTCTGATACCAATTTGATAAGAAAATAGTTCTTATCAAATTAATTCTTAAAATTTCATAATTAATATCAAAGAAACCGGCCAAATAAATTTATAAAAAAACCAACATTCATAGGCTGATTGAAAACCAAAACCAAAAAACAATCAATGCACAACTATTGATAATGGAATTCAACCATATGAGATAGGTATCGAGGTTAGCTTCAAATTAAGAACCAATACATTAAAAATGATACAAAATATAGTTTTACTTTAGAAAATGGCCTCAATCTATATAAATTAGCCTATAATTTTCTCTAAGAATATGTCAATGGCTTCCTCTTGTAATCAATGAAATCACACTTCTCTACTCTCCCAACAAAGGGGATCCTCCTATGAATCCTTCTACAGTTCAAATGTCCTGATTGAGACAACATATATGCCCAATGAATAGTGAAACCTCTACTACACAATTATCCTTGTATAAGGCACACACAACTACAAAGTCTAAGCATGATGTATAAATAGGTTGTGTGAATCCAATTGAATACCCCTAGACTTGATGGTTGGATACCTTATATAATCTACTCTTTAAATATAAATTTGTTATTTGAATTGATTTTTGAGATCCCATGATCTAACCAAAAATATTTGAAATACCAAATCTATGCATAAATGATAAGATCTTCCCCACAATTCATTGAAGTTATCTATTTGGAGGTGCATTGCTTGGTTGGAATATCATTTATTGGGATATTGGTTATCCATTGCAATGATTGAGACCAACCGATCACATTTACTACAACATCTTTTCTTTTAAAAATCAATTTGGGTCCTAATTTTATTGCAAATATTGAGGCCATCAAATCAGTGGGGATCCTCATGTATCATTCTTTGGTGCCAATCTAGGGCCTCCATTTATTGCATTAGCATCATTGAATAAAAAAAGGGTAAATCTGGGAATATCTTCCTTGAATTCATGGGACTCCTTCCAAATTTCCACCAATTCATCATAGATTCAGAAAAACATTATTGAATTGGGAGATTTGTCCTCCCCATAATCTGTTGGAATATATTAATTATATTCCTTGGAAGGTAATAATTTCTTTCTATTATGTCGGAATTTATCCACAATCTTATGTAAAAGAGTAATAAATTTATCCCATATACATTATGGTAAATTTTACTCTTGATATCCATCATTATATAAAGAGATGTTATTATGGAGAATTATATTATCCCACATGCAATATGTGAGAGTAATTCCTCCACATCTCTTGGTATATAATAGGGTCAAGGGAGTCACATCACAAGTACTGAGATACAACAAGTGATAAAGTGGTATATGCTCATAGATAGTATTGACACATGGTTTTGTGATCTCAAGATCTGCTATTGTATTGGGGTTATTTATAGTTTCTATCTTGTAAGATTGAAGGATATTTTTGGAGACAATATAAGACAACCTTCCCATGGACATAGCCCAATTGGGTGAACCACGTATATCTTGTGTACTCTTTTCCTTTTTCTCTTTCTATTCTTATTTACTGTGATATGTTATTGATTGCTAAGATAGGTAAGCTATTTAGCTAGATCTATAGTTGAGTATGATTCTCTTATGAAGAACAAGACTTTGTCTCTTGTTCCTCTTCCTTCGGGAAAGAATTTAGTTGGTTGTAAATGGATTTATAAAACTAAGTTTACTGCAGAAGGACAGATTGAAAAATATAAATCTAGATTAGTTGCAAAAGGATTTAATCAACTTGAAGGTATTGATTATAATGAAACTTTTGCTCCTGTTGCTAAAATGAATACAATAAGAACCATCTTATCTCTTGCTTCATCTTATAAGTTGGAAATACACCAAATGGATGTTAAAAGTGTTTTTTTAAATGGTAATCTTAATGAAGACATTTATATGCAACAACCTCTTGGTTTTATTAATGTTGAATCATCAAGTTTTGTATGCAAATTACACAAGTCTTTATATGGTCTCAAACAAGCACCTAGGGATTGGTATGAAAAAATTGATACTTATTTCTTGAATAATGGTTTTAACCATTGTATATATGATCCTAATTTGTATGTTAAGAACTTTGGTGATCATATCCTCATTATTGTGTTATATGTGGATGATCTTATTATAACTGGTAGCCACCTTGTTTTAATTCAAAATATGAAAAGTGATCTTCAAAAGCATTTTGAAATGACTGATCTCGGTATATTGCACTATTTCTTGGGTCTTCAAATTTGTCATATGGAAGATGGTATTCTTCTCTCTCAGCCAAAGTATGCTACAGATTTATTGGCTTGTTTCCATATGAGTGATTGTAAACCTACTCCTATGCCTTTTCAGTCCGATGTAAAATTAATTGTTGAGTGTACTACTCCTCTTGTTGATGCTACTCTTTATCGTTAGCTCGTGGGAAGTTTGATATATTTAACTCACAGAAGACCAGATCTCTCTTTTGCCATTAGTATGGTTTCATAGTTCATGCAACAACCTCATGAAAGTCATTGGAATGCAGGAAAGAGAATTCTGAGGTATTTACAGGGGACATTGCACTATGGTGTTTTTTATTCAAGCGATGCTACAATTTCACTTTCTGGTTATACAGATTCTAACTGGGCAGGTGACAGTTCTGATCAACGGTCAACTGTTGGTTATATATTTCAACTTGGTTCAGGTCTGATTTCTTGGTCCAGCAAGAAGGTGAAGACTCTTTCTTTATCGTCATGTGAAGCAAAGTATAGAGCAGCCAAATAAACATCTAAAGAAGCAGTTTCGTTACGACATGTTTTCACTGAGCTTGGCCTAGTTCCAAAATTGTCCACTATGTTGAAATGTGATCATCAGGGTGCAATACATCTTGCTTATAATCTGGTATATCACTCCAATACAAAGCATCTCGACCTTGATTCTCATTACATTCGAGGTCTCGTCGCTGGTATTCTTTCTCTTGATTATTGTCCTACCGAGCAATAGGCAGTCGATATCTTCACCAAATCCCTAAAGCAGCGAAGTATGTTCATATTCAGTCTTTACTTGGGATGAGGGAGGTTCTCAACAAGGGGGAGCAGTAATGATTCCTTCCTTCCTTATTGTTAGTGAGGTATTTTCTCCCAACCATTAGTAAGGGGGATTGTTGGAATATATTAATTATATTCCTTGGAAGGTAATAATGTGTTTGTATTATGTCGGAAGTTATCCACAATCTTATGTAAAAGAGTAATACATTTATCCCATATACATTATGGTAAAGTATACTCTTGATATCCATCATTATATAAAGAGATGTTATTATGGAGAATTATATTATCTCACATGCAATATGTGAGAGTAATTCCTCCACATCTCTTGGTATATAATAGGGTCAAGGGAGTCACATCACAAGTACTAAGATACAACAAGTGATAAAGTGGTATATGCTCATAGATAGTATTGACACATGGTTTTGTGATCTTGAGCTCTGCTATTGTATTGGGGTTATTTATAGTTGCTCTCTTGTAAGATTGAAGGAGATTTCCGAAGATAATAGAAGACAACCTTCTCGTGGATGTAGCCCAATTGGGTGAACCAAGTGTTGGCCCGGTTTTGCAACCAGGCTTAGTGCTATGGGCACCTGCTAACTAGTAGTAGCAGTTTCAAATAAAAGCAAAGAACAAACTAACTAAACAAGACTATTCATGGATCTATGCAAAGATATTAAGCAAATAACAAAAATAATTTAAAATCAAGAACAAGACAATGTAAAATAATAAATTTGTATTGATAGAATGGGGCAAGCAAGTGCTTGCGGAATCAATACCTCTAATGGTGAGGTTGAATGGCTCCAAGGATGAGCAACTCCAATATCCAATGGTCTCTTCTCCAATGTGGTTTGCAATGGCCAAAATGCTCAAGGGAGATTTCAGCAGCATAAGGATGAGATAATGGATGGATGTGAAATGAGGATCCCCTACCGCCTTTTTATAGGTTTTGGTGGTGGGGAATACCATTTGTGGTTTTGTGGAAACCAAATGGTATTGACCAACATGGTTTAGGTACTTTTCCCTCCTTTTTCCTTTTTTGAATAAAATTAATATTTTAATTCCCTTTTTAATATTTTTGGGAATTTGGACCCTTTTTGAGGGTTTTTTATGCTTTTCAGGAAAAATAATCTTTTTTGATGGAAAAAGGGGTGTACTAAGGTATTTTGATGACCTTTTGTTGGTTTCAGAGGCTCAGATGGTGGAAAAGTGGACAAATGGGTCATGTGAATAAGGGAATGAGCTAGTGAGCACTTTTTAGGTGTTAACACCAAGTATCCGGTGTACTATTTTCCTTGTTTTCTTTCTGTTCTTATTTACTGTGATATGTTATTGATTGCTAAAATAGTTAATATAGTTTAGCTAGATCTATAGTTCTGACATAATCCACCTCATCAGTGATGGGGTCATGTTGGAAACATTAATCATTTAGGGTTAATAGTATTATATTATTGTATTTACTATTCATATGAAAAGAATACCAAGAGTCACAATGAATCGGAACATCCATTAGAAGTCCAACAAAGGCCTTGGATTGTGATTCCAAGGTTCATTCTCAATGTATTTATATGTACATATGTGAATGACAAAAATGAATCAACGATTATACACTATTTTGTGTGTGTTGTTATGATATATGTTTCACATTGTTCCTGGGAACTCCAACAATGGTATCATAGCGGTTATGATCCCCATGTCTAGTGCTTAAAATTTTGTTATATTCTTTGTCAGCATTCGAGTTATGTTAACCTTCATACCTACACACTAAGGTATTATTTATCTGATTATTCTCTACCATGTTTTCTATATGTCTACTAGGAATATTTTTTTTTAGCTAGCATTTTTAGTGAGACAGCCTTCAGTATGCTCTTAGCATTATTCTCTTCCTCCTTAGGTCAGGTGTATTAATGCTCCTTGTGCTCTGTCTCCAATCATCTCTACCAGACCTATAAGCCCTATTTCTTATTCTCATCGAACTTGTTTGAGCTAGAAATTGACCCTAGACTACGGAGGGGCAAGCTAACACAATCTCAATATAACAACATGAAATAAAGTTTTGTTTTTGTAATTTATTGTTCTGAATGTTTCACAATCAAGAAAATAATCATTCATTCAAAATAGGTACAAACTCATACAGAAACTAAATCATGTAAGACATTACAGGAAGGGGATGCTTAACACTTCAAAGATAAAATATAAGCCAATCCATTCATAAACATATTATTGGTTTTTTCACAATTCCTGAACACTCCATGATCAAGACATTAAACAAAGAATGAAATCATAAACTGTGAGATCACACTGATCGGAAAAAACAATAAACAAGATAATAATAATGGCTTATAGATATATATATTCCAATCTCGATCCTTCAAAAAACTTACATGAGAGATATGTATATGAGTCTGAAAAATGTCTTAAAGCTTTCATTGTATAGTCTTTCTTGATCCCAAAAATCGAACCTTTAACCCTTCTAGGTTTCTTCCTTTTATACTTTTTACAAACAGAAAATAAGTTTCACAACTAACCCTAACTTCTAAGAAGTTACAACTAAAAGTTACATCTTAGCCTTCGAATTCTTAAAACATCTCATTAACAACTATCTTTAAGATAACAAAATATACTACTTTGACACCTGTAGATGAAGTGACTCATAACCGCTTAGCAACCTTAGCGAGCATAGCTATTCCTTTTAGGGAATGTGATTTCTTCTTGTCTCGAGTTTGTTGATTCTCCAATCCACGAACCTTGCTAAGCAATCCCCTGTTTTGCTTCTTCAAGTCTTCAATTTCCTTTGTCATATCCTCAGCTTGTACTTCTACCTCTCCCTTTCTCCTTAACGCTTCTTTGGAAACTGAGATCAGTTCTTGATAATGAGCATGTAACTCCTCTAAATCTTCTCTCATCCTTTTATTTGTAGTTCTAAGTCCATCATTAGACTCTCTCATAAATGCTTCCTGTGTTTTATATTGCTAAATAGACTTCTTTAAATTTTCAACTTCAATATCAATTCAAACATCTGGGTGTATTGTCGAATGCTGCTCTAATTCAAATGGGATATTAAACTTTTTAAAGATTAGTTCATCTTCTTGTTTATTTATTGACACTGCACCTGAGAGAGGAAAACCTGAAGTAGATGGCTTTTCAACATCTGGGATAACCTCTTGTTCTACTACCATTTCCTGATTTGCAATTCTTTCACAATCCTTGACCATTTCAGTTATCATGTCAGTCTCTTTCTTTGTCTCCATTTCAATCTCCTGTGAATCAAACTCAACATTCTCAGCATTACTATTTCCATCTTCTTCTCCTAAAGAGTCTCCAATAATGGTAATCTTCTCTTTCTTTAACTTAGGATCCAGTACCCTTTTCATATTTAATCTAAGTTTATTAGTAGCTCTTATTTTAGGGCACCACCTAGCTTCTCTAAGCTTTGTCAAAGCTTTCATATCAGCATCAAAATTTGGAATGTGGAATGTTTGTTTTTTAGTATCTACAGCAGGAAAATTTATAACTGAGCTCTGTATTTCCATCACACAACTGTGCATGTCCTGTTTCGAACTAGCAGTTTCCTCTTTATTCATAGGAGCAATATTCTTTCCCTTGTCAATCTCTGAAACAATTTCAGGCTCCTCAAACATACTTTCTTTTTCCATTACATCTTTAGGGTTCTGCGGTTTTTTTGGTACTTCAATACTCTGCGAGTCTTTCTGTATATCAGCAATCTATAAAATATCCTATGCATCTTTCTTAAATCTCTTCATAAAACCATTCTGTTTGCTTGGTGTACGTTTCTCCTCCTGATTGTCTTGTTTAATTATGAAACTTGACTATAATAGAAAGTGAGCCCAACTCCGACCTTCTTTTTGAAAAACAGAGCATACTATCAACTTAACAAAACCATGATGGAATAAAGACTGGTTTCATCTTTTAACCTGACTCTTAACTCTGCTAGACATTTTCTGAAGGCTCTTTAACAAGAAGAAAGAAAACTCATCTTTGATTGTTGGGTTAAATGCATCAGAATACTAACATGATATTTGAAAACTGAGGCAAAGCAGCCTTCACAAGTGATGTAGCTATGAATAATTCTGATTACTTCCTTCCACTGAGGTTTAAAATTCTTTATATGCAAACCTTTACTCCAGTCTAGCTCTTCAACTCCTGGTATTAAAAACATGATCAGGTTAAAATCAAAAGCAGATTTCTTAAACCATAATTCTCCCTCTAAGGATACACCAACTACTTCAGCAACTAAAGCCTCAATCAATTTGAACTTCAAGGTATCGAATTCCACATTGCTATCTTCAAGGCGTTGAGCAAAAGCCTGGGTAACTTTGACATTAAACCCTGTAATTATCTCAAAAAACAAAAACCATCCCATACACTTGAATATTTCAGCACATTTAGGGAATTCGGCTGCCTAGGTGACATCAGTTAGCTCAAACCGACTTATCTCGCCACTCCTGCCACTCTTGCCCATATTTCCTTTGTATTCTGCAAATTCACTATGCTATTCACCTGTAATTGCGTTAAGGGTGAAATCTTTCAAGAATTACTTCTCTTTAGTAATAAATTTTGAAAACCCCCAAATTGAAGATCGTGGCTTCTCAAACCTGGAATTACGGGATGATGATCATGAAAATATCCTACATGTGTCAAGATGAAGTGTATAGGTGGCTAGAAGCTCATCTCCCATTATTAAAATACATTGAATGTGACTTGTCATTATAAACCCTCCGATTTTCATAATTTCGGGATTCCTACAGTGCGCTAGTATTTTGAATTTAAGCCTTGCGCTACAGGAATCCTTCAATGTGCAATTTGATATAAAAAATCAAATTATAGGTTAAACTTTGGATCATTTTCTAGAAAACACTTAAGTAAGCTTCTTTTTTTTTAAGATTTTGAAATGAAATATTACATGAAATAAGCCATCAGGGGTAAATCAAATCAATTAAAACTATAACTATAGGAAAAAAGATTAAAAGACAATAAAATAAGGTTTAAAATTCAAAATGAAATAAAATGAAAAAGAAAAAAAAATATAAACATTAAACAAAAACACACAAAAACCCAGAGAAAAATTCAGTGTTAACATAACTGATCTCAAATCCGCCAACGTGTTTGTATATAATCGTGTTAGTATTGTGTGGTTGTTCTGGTGCCTTACCTCTCCATGAATATTCTAGTGCCTTACCTCTCCACGAACATTTAGAGAATTCTCTACATATTCCTTCTTTTCCAAGAACCTACTTAGTCCATTCCCTCACTCTATGTATTATAACCTCAAATCTATATTTTGGTGTGAAAACCCTAATTCATGATTATTTTAACGTGTGTATATTTTGGTATTCATCTCTCATATTGCTCTTATATTGAAGCACACAAATAAATTTTAATATTTATAAGAATTGAGTGGTCCAAGAAAACTCATTCATTTCTTAATGTTACTCACTTCTTAATGTTAGCCAGGGATTCAATAATTCCATGAACTAACAAGCCTTTCAGGACAAGCAATGTTTTTACAGTTGAAGACAAACCTAGGGCATTTTTAAAGGAACTTGCTATTTTTTTCTAAGGAATATCAATTTTGAAGAGATTGTAGAAGCTTCTATTGCAAAGATCATGAGAAAATAAGTTGCAATGGAGGATCAACAACTCGTGGACATTGTTGTAGAATACACTCAACTGGCCATCAAATGTGGTACCACTTTGAGGTAAATTGTTCATATCAATTCATCTTGGGCATTTAACTTACAAATAATGTGTATCAAATTGAAAATAAATTGAATTTCATTGTACTTGGGTGCATTTTCAGTATAATCCAACACCCTCTAGCTGCTAGGTTTAAGACTTCAACTGTTGAGTATACTTGTAAAAGGGTGGAGTTGAAAGAAGCCCTTATTTATTTGAGTGAGTATTCAATCATATTTTATCAATGGATTGAATCAATGGTTTAGTAGAGTTACTCTAAACTCTACTTCTCTCTTATGTCAACAACAGTTACATTGTAATGGTAAACAAGACAACTCTCACTCATATTCGAAATTGTGTACAATATTCACAAGACACACTTGAGTTTCTATAACTTGAGTTTCTATAACTTGAGTCATAGCTCCAACAAGAAGATATACATTCTAAACGTGTTCTTGTTTAGAAAAATATTATTTTCTATTTCTTTCAACCACCTACACACAGTGACACCACTTCATAAGCACATAATCAAATCAATGGCTCCAATTTAGAATAAAAAGATAAAGAAGATGATGTCTACCATACACATTTTCAACTTGTTCTTTCCAAGCACATCATCAAACCTTGGGGAGAAATTGTACACAACAATCGCATAAGTTGTCCTGGACATAAAAAATAAGTGACATTTCACATACCTGATTACTCCAAGCCAATCTTGTTTCAGAGTGTTGGGTTCTTAAAAGAAATTTCATATTCATCTACTCCAATTCATATTTCGAAATTCCAACATTGTGATTGAGTTGGACATATGAAATATCAGTGTTTTGATCTTCACACGTGTAAGCATTGTAGAAATCATATCCACTCTTCAGACAAATGCTTCATGTGGAAGAAACCTGCAAGAGAGAATATTCACTATTTTAACAACCAAAATTTGCTAACCTGACATGTCATCAACACCATCACCTGCATATATCATCATCCCACCTCATCCATATCCATTTAACCCTGGAAAATAAACCAAAATCCCAAAAATGAAAGGCAAACCTTTAAAAAGTGTTTTCAAGTCAATTCTCTCTTAATCCTTCGATAAGAGTGACCCAATACACTCATAATCCCTTGATTTGAGTGACCCGGGTTGCACAATTAAAGCACAAAAAAATAACAACCCAACCTCCAGCTTGTCTTTTGGCCCTCTTTTCTTCATGTCCGACAAAAATAAAGTGAAATGGACATGAGTCTCTATGTGGCTTCAGTCAAATGAGAATATAGATCCAAAAACTCAGCCCTAGACTCTCATCATTAGCTATAAAAAAGACATGAAGGTACCACATTCCATATACAATTCCATTCCATTTTCTCAAGCCGTTATTATACCGGATTTTTGCCAAGTTTGAAGATGTCCTCCTTAAACTTCTTTCTCGCCCTTTAAAGATCCTCTTTTTGTAACATGTGGCCAGAGAATCAGAATATCATTAGGAGAACCAACATTCCGTCCCTCAGACATCTGCAGGGGCCTCTTCCAATGATATTGTTCAAGTGATTCTGTTTCTTGTAATATTTGATATCAATACAAAATATTATTTATTCTTTCAGACATTGTCTCGAATACATGTTGATTGAATAAAACGAATACAAAAATATTTTTTATTTACTTTTATGGAAACACTTTTATTTAGTTTTAGTTCTTAGTTTATTTGTTTATTTGTTTACTTCTTTGAAACTCTATCAAAGCTACACAACCCTTTGGAAGGTTCCCTTTGGCATGGGCGTGTGTGAAAACACACGCTACACACTATGGGTGGATTTCTTCTTGGAAATGGTTGTCAACAACGAAAAAGATATATATGTCATACCAAAGAGTTTTTTATCAAGTAATGACACACCTAGTAGTTGAGATATTTTCTTCTCCTTTCGTTGTTCCTAACAGGAGGGAATGATTGATGGTCAGAAATAAGGGAGTGAGAACAAGAAAGTGGGGACAAGCAAGCCTGAACCAATGCATCCAGAGCCATATCCATAACCTTTTCCCTGTTCACAAAGCCTTGATCCAAAGCCACCTATCCAGATCCATATCTACATCCAGATCCAAAGTTAGATCCATGTTCCACCTAAGCATGATTTGGTTTGTGGTCTTCCTTAAAGAACCTTTTTCTAGAGGAAATTGTTGAGCCTTCAAGCCAAGTTCTAGAATTTGTGGTCATCATTGAACCACCATTTAGTAGAAGACATTAGCTTCTACTAACTATTTGGTTTGTGGTGATCATTGAACCACCATTTAGTAGAAGACATTAGCTTATGCTAACTATTTGGTTTATGTTCATCTAGAAAACACCCATTTCAGAGAGCACCTTATTTTCACCACTTAGTAGAATACTTCAACTTCTGCTAGCTTACTTGGAAAATTTGGATTATCAAGTTGGAGATGTTCAACAATTGGGAACTGTCCACTTCTATTTTTTTTAGCTCTTTTTTATTGGACTCATATACACCCCTCGGATTAAGGGTGGAGTGTTGGAAACATTAATCCTTTAGGGTTAATATTATTGTATTATTATATTTACTATTCACGTGAAATCAAGACCAAGAATCACAATGAATAGGAACAACCATCAAGAATCCAAAAGATGCTTTGGAATGTGAATATGAGGATCATTATCATTTTATTTATATGTACATATGTGAATGAGAGAAATGAATCAATGATTATTCATTATTTGTTGTGTATTGTTCTTGTATGTATTTCCCATTGTTCCTAGGCACTCCAACAATTACATATATGCAAAACCTTGTTCCTTTCACATCCAACCTCAACTCTCAATGAATCTACCATGGAAGAAAAAACCTTTTGTTTGCCATTGAACCTTTGTTAATAGAAGAGTAAAAAAATATTCCCATCTATTTATTGTAACCTATGAGATTTATGGTCATGACTAGGTAGTTGTAGCAATTAAATAGCAGAGTTTATATTCCTATAGAGAGAGATAAATTCAAATATTGGTTTTTATGGAAAGATTAGTATCCATGACATTGCTTATGCATAGCTCAGGAGGTTGTACATCCTCATTTTGAACTTGCATTAGAGATGGAAGCTTTGATGCTCAAGAGAAACCCTTCTACCCATTTAAGACCTCACATAATCAAGATCCATATCCATAAGCAATAAAGTACTAAGGACTTGAGTGGTCTTGTTTTTGAAAAATCCTATAGTTACCAAGAAAATAATGTTGATGTATTTGTAACTTCGGAAGATATTCACTTGTATATTGTATTTATTACATTTGTACTTTGTTGTATCCCCAACAGAGATGTATTATTCCTCCGATTGGAAGTGTCGTCATTTGTATTTGCAAGTGTCACCAGTTATATTGTAAGTGTCGTAACTTATATTTGATGGGTTATTAGACCACCTTAGAGGGGTCAGCCCAGTATGAGTTAAAGGGATATTAGACCACCCTAGTGGGGTCGGCCTAGTGACAAGTGGTAATGGGTTATGACACTGTCCTAAGGGAGGTCAGACCAGTTAGAGTAAAAGGCAAGTAGAGGTAAAGTATAAATAGATAGGAGCACCTCTCTATTTATCTATTCACACACTCACTCACTTCGTATTAGTGAGAGAGAGAGAAGTTCCCACAAGTGGAGGAGGAGTAGTTTCTGGATACATTTATCTTTCGGGGCTTCATCTTTGTGATCTTTGTATTGGTGCTTATTCTATCTTTGAGGAAGTTGTGGGGTTTTTCACCTTCTTGGTTTTCCTCGGTGAAATGCTTTGTGTCTCTTGTCTCTTGTCTCTTATGTTTGATATGTTGTACATGTTGTTATCTCAATTAAGATACTAGATCATATTGAATTAAATGATGAAAAACTAACATGATATCATAGATAGCCTGAAGGAAGGCATTGTATGGCATTTATGACACTTGTTGCACTTGCGACAAATTGGAAGCTAGGTCTTGATATAGTAAAAACTAGTCATCATGGCACTTTCACTGTAAATGAGTTTTTATGAAGGTTCAGTGTTTGAATTTTTTACAGGATGAATATCAGACACATATGTACCATGTGTAAAAATTTCAGCCTCATATTGGTTGTACTTTGTGAGATATGATCCATACAAGTTAGGGTTTCTGCCTCTTCCAGAATGCAGCCCTAAATAGGTGACCTAGGTACAAAGGTCATATCTCGGGCTAGGAATATCCAAATGGAACTCCGTAAAAAGTGTGAGTGAGGGAACGGACTTTAGTTGCACAGGTCTGACGTTTAGAGGCTGAAGTTGAAATAGTGACACGTGGCACTCCGTACAAGTTCTCTATGATGTTTCATCCCATAAACAGGTCATGTTTCGACACTTACCATATCTCTCTCATGGAGAATCCATTGAAGCTAAGATCTATGGGGTCGGAAAGATGACAGGTCATTCTACCACAGGTCGAAGTTTCAGATCCTGAGGATCCGAAATTTCAGAGATGCACCAGAAACATTATGGCATATATTTCTATCAAAACAGAATTGGATTCTGAGCATTTCCATTTTTGGTTTGTCACTGCTGCAGGAAATTAGGGATTTTAACAGACGTGGAATTTTGGAGTGCTCTCACCACGGGATTGCTCTCCTCATCAAAATTTAATTTTAGAGACCAAGATCTAACTTTTTGGTTGGGAAAAACCCCGGGCTCTATCAAACCCTAGTTCGGATTTTTGACTAGAAAACCAGAAAACCGGATTTTGACAGAAGCTCCAAATCCAAAATTCGCAGGTCAAATTTGAGGGATCAATTTTTGGATTTTTCAAAATATGAGCACACTATCTTGCTCACCTCAGTCAATTACATCTCCCTGTCAAGACAGAAGTTTGAAATTCCAATTTTGGATTTTTAGGGTTTCTCTGTCAAACCCTAGACAACTCCAGATCCAGTTTCAGCAAATCAAAGTGTATAGGATCAGGTTAATGAATTGGACACCTACATAAGTGAAGAAGTTCCATTTCCAGAGGGAGATGAGGCTAAGTCCTTATATAAGAAGACTACAAGCAATTCCAGCAGGTATGACTTCAAGAGATACAGGTATGTTTCGAAATTTGTTCATGATTAAGTTTGTCTTTGTATTATGTTACTACAATCTTGATTAATTTTAGACTTTTATTATCACCTTAGAAAAAGTATGAATGTATGTGAATGATAAAAGACATTCATTGATTAGGGTTATGACACTTATGATTGTACTAATGCACTCTGGCATTGTATGAGGATGATGTTGTCCGCTAACATGAAAGGTACATCAAGAAAGACAAATCAAGTTCTAGATCAAGAACATATGACCATGGTGACATGAAGACAAAGACTCATCCATAGCCATTGCTAACATAGAATCTCTACTTACGAGGCATGTATAATTCGGTTCTACAATGCTTAACTTATGAGATATGCAGGTTACTAGCACAAGGTCTCTAAATCATTGAAGAGAACAAAGAAGACATTGTTGGGTATGTTAGACATAACTCGCAAACATGATAATCCAGGTATGTTTTTCCTATATCAAGTTAGAATCCTACCTTGTGTTAGGATCTCATATAAGTATACTTTTGTATGATTGATAATGATTATTCATGAAGATATAGGTTTGAGTAATCATGGGTTTATGCATATTATTCTTCTTACTTTGATTAATGATATAACAAACCAGAAGAGTCCTATGGTTCAATAAGAATATGCATGAGTAAAAGAAGTCCTCCCTAAAACCTTGAATACTAACGCTTGTGATAAATTACCTGTGTATGAAATGACCATGGCCATACATGTTTAAGATTATTTAGAATCATAAAGTTTTGATAGTATTGAGATTATACTAATGAATGTATGATTATGTATGAGATCTTGAGGATGACACAATGATGAAACTAGTGTACACTTAAGCATACATAGTGGTCTGGGATGGATAGAAGTTCAAGGACATAAATGATATCATTTAGGAAACAAATATCAAGAGGGAGCACACTCTAGTAGTTCCTGCAAGGAAGCAAAGATTGAGAGGGAGTCCACCCAATAACAACTAAACAAAGATAAGTATTTGAATTGTCATTTTGATTACTTAAATGATGTTGTTCAGTCATGTACATGCTTATGTTCCTAGATTTAGGATATATATTATGCATTTTAGAAAGGTTGCATTAATGAACAAGATACTACTAATATGCAAGTAATGGGTAAGTGGCCTATGGTACTGTACAACATTCCATTGCTACTTATCTAGAATGAAACCTCTTTGCTGACATGTTGGGAGTAGTGCACACTCTTAACAATGTTCTGGTAGAGATGGAAGGCATCTAGAAAGTTACAGTATGAATACGGGATATGGATGAATGTTGTATTGAAGCATTGGCTAAGATAATTGCATGACTGTATGACATATATTCTTATGTGTAAGAATTTGTTCTAAAAACTATGAGATGTTTCTAATCATGCAATTGAATTTGACTTGTAGGAAATATCGTGTACAATCACCTACAAAAGAAGGACAACAACATTTGTTCCAGCGACGAAGTTCAAGAAAACTACCTATTGAAGATATTGAATATTTTGAAGTTCCCAGGATCAGGGATGCAGTAATGGAAGGATGCCATGATTGAGGACTACCAGATGATCATGAAGAATGATGTCTAGGATGTGGTCCCAAGACTAGAAGGGAAGTATGTTGTGACTTCCAAGTGGATCTACAAGATCAAGCATGCTGCAGATGGTAGCATAGAGAAATACAAGGCAAAGTTTGTGGCTCGTGGCTTCTCCCAGAAAGAAGGAATAGATTATGAAGAAACTTTTGCACCTGTATCCAGATACACTTCCATCATAATAGTACTTGCTCTGGCTGCAGTGATGAAGTGGGAGATACACCAGATGGATGTCAAGAGAGCTTTCTTGAATGGTGTAGTCAAAGAGGAAGTGTATGTGGAGCAACCACTCGATTTTGAGACACATGATAGGAAGTCACATGCATGAATATTGAAGAAAGCCTTGTACGATTTGAAACAAGCACTCAGGATGTGGTATGGCAGGATCGACAGCTTCCTAATTAGTTTGGGCTTTACCGAGAGTAAAGCGGATTCCAACCTTTAATACAAGGTTGAGGAAGGCAATCCACTGATACTCCTACTGTATGTAGATGAGTTGTCTGTGACAGGTGAGATTGGGTTGATTGCTGATATGAAGAGGAAGCTTGCTGCCGAGTTCGAGATGAAGGACTTGGGTATGATGCATTACTTTCTAGGCATGGAGGTGTCGCAGAGTGCAGATGGAATCTGTAATATCCCGATTTCGAACCTATTGCATAAAAATTTAAATGATATAAATATGGTTATTTAATCATGGTGAGGAGCTCAAGGCCAAGGCCATGCCATCAATTTAGATTTGTATGTATCGGTAATTAAAAAATAGATGCTTATGGTTCTTGTGTTGGACATGCACAATGTAAATTAATACATCATGTAAATACAAATTTTAATGAAATACGCACAACTAGCTATGCAATGCAACACAGAGATGGGGGCATGATTTTTATAAGGAATAGGGAGGAAAATTATTCAAACCCTTGAGCCAATGGTGTTACTCCATGTGTCAATGAGAAAACCCATAAACCACCAACTACCCATTTTGGGTTATGCACCCAATCATTTAATTCTTCCAAGAGTTGGTTGAGGCAGTTAATGCCTTGGGAATGGAGAGGCATGGTAGTCAATTTTCATGTATGGGAAAGCCATCAATCTGGAAAATCATATTTTTTTCTTCTTGGGAAAGAAAACACCCACGAAATGGTGCCCAAAGCCATCTTTCACCCATGGAAGTTGCCCTCTCACGTAGTCTAAGCTAGTTGGACTTTCTCCATCACGTTTTTCACCATTTTCGTGCATTTTCCATGCCTGGGAACTCGTTTTTGTTTTGCACAATGGCTGGGAGGAAGGGAGACACGATTTTGGGGCTTATGGAGGCTGTTTTTATCCATTGAATGCCCATAAACATTTTTTGGAAATGATTTTTCTCTCCCAGGGTTGAGTCCCAAATTGCCATTCCGTTTTTGGTTGCCCAAATTTTTTTTCTGAACTGGTAAAAACCCCATTTTTGGACACCTCACTGTAAAAACGTTTCTTCATGCCAAGCACTTATACTTTTTCTATTATGAGCATCCATGTTTTGGTTTGAACCTGTGAGCAATAAATTTGGAGTGGTAGTGGACAGAATTGGCTTGATAAACCTAGTGGGTAATATAACCTCTCAATGAGAACAAAAGGGTTGGCTGCTCTTCTATGCACACCTTGAACAACACTAAATTGGAATGTATGGCCTGAGGGACTAAGTAGTAGTGAAGGGAATACTTCCTTGAATTAGGTGTGTAGGCATTGTGGGGAACCAAGCTGGATAGATCTTGTAGGGGTACCCATAGCTCTGTGGTTGAGCTCACTAGCTTAGCAATTCTTCCTTTTCCATCTCCTAGCAGCCTGATAAACCCAACTGCTGATTGGATTGGCTGATTTTGGTGTATTTTGGCTATGTGTGAGTCTGTTGTTCCCTTCTTCCTTGTAGAAATCATGCCCAGCTCAGGGGTGCCAGTTGCATCAAGAGATTGATAAGCACAAGTGGCTTATGGTTGGGTGGAACGTTGCAAATGCATAGCTGGTTGCTCAGGGACTACTTTGTTTTAAGATAAGTACTCTCATGTGCTAATTCTGTATTGTTTTAATCGATGAATGACATGAATATCTTGAATGTATGATGGATGTGTAATAGAAATTAATTCTGCTGTGTTTTCAAATATTTATGCATTTTCATATGTCCATCTTCATTCTATATGAATGTTTGTTTACTAAGTATGGGGCTAGATGTCCGGAATTAGAGTGATGTTCTCTCCCTTGCTTGGTCCGATGGGAGGGGACGTTACAGAATGGTATCAGAGCCATAGGCTATAGCATTGGGCCTCTATGGGCCAAGTATGATCACAGTTACAAGGGAAGATCCCCTTCTAAACACCACAGATTACCATATTGGGCCTCAACAGGCTAAGGTTGAATAGTTTGTAGAGTTTGTAGAGGAAAAAGTCACCTCCTGTTGAGAAATAATCATCACAGAAAGAAAGGAAAATTTTGAATTTTTCTAACTATTTTTTTGAGTTTTCTGCTAAGGCTGCGACGATGAAAGTTCAGCTAACTTTCTGCACGCGCGACGGTGAAAGTTAGGCTAACTTTTTGCGTGCACGGCAACGAAAGTTAGGCTAACTTTCTGCGCGCGTGGTGGTGAGAGTTAGAACTAATTTTCTAAGACGCGGTTGGTGAGTTTAGCGCTAACTTTTGCAACTCTGCCGGCAATTTTAGCGTTAATTTTTGTGACGCATGGCGGTGAAATTAAGGATAAGTTTTGCAACGTGCAGTGGCCGAATTAACGTTAAAAATTTGCGATCCGGCGGCAAAGTTATGTTAAATATCTGCGGCCCGCGGCGGCAAAAATTAAGCTAATTTTCTGCGCTCGCGGTGGCGAAAATTAGACAAAGATAAGCCCAAAAGCGCCGCAACGGTCGGTGAAATAGCTATTAAATTCTGTGCCGAAAGGGAAGGGAATTCTAAAAAAATTTCTAAGTGTTTCAAAATTTTTTCCTAAAGGCTGTATCGGCATAATTAACATTAACTTCTGCGTGTGCGGCGACAGAATTAATGTTAACTTCTACGTGCGCAATGGCAGAATTAGCGTTAATATCTGCGACGCATGCGGCGGCAACTTAGCGATAGGAGCCACACCACCCGCGACAATTTTAATGATAAAATATGCGACATGCGCGGCGGCTAAAATAACCTTAACATTCATGACACGGGTAGCACTTTTTAAGTTAAATTTCCGTGACAATAGCGGCCATTTTAACCTTAATAATTGTGCCAAACGAGAAAAGTCTATGATTGGACAAAGTTGTCTATATGGGATTTCCCCATATACATGCAAATAATTTATAGCATTATAATGCAACTAATAGTTGTGTTTATAAACACATTTTGCAGAATTATAGTCACATCAAAGCAGCATTCCAGATAAGTGAAGTTGGAAAGTTCTGGTCTTGGTTGGGCCAAGAATATCAACATCATGGATGATGCACAGAATCCCTATGAGCCTAAGACAGATGCCATGGGGGAAAATATACATGTTGAGAATGCTGAAACAGAATCCAATGGGAGAAGAAATCGAGAGACTCCCCCAGATATTGCAGCCACCATGAGGAGCCTAAGGGTGGAGTTGTAAAGCTGTAGAGAAGATAATGAAAGGATGATTAAAGCTCAGGAAGAACAAAATCAGTTGAATGCAGCCATGCTATAGAGTTTGACAGACATCCAAAGGAAAATAAACTCTAGGAATTAGACATCAAATCTAGAAGGGAGTTGGAGTAGTTCAAAGATAAATCCCCGCAAAAGGTCCAATATCTCAAGAAGAGTTTCTAGAGACAGAACCTATACTCCAGAAATATCTTCTAGCGGATCATCTAACTCTGAAGGATCCATTGAGGGTTCAAGCTCTTCATCTCACGAGAATAAGATAAAGAATCATTACAAGAACAATTCACATGGAGAATTTAAGAAGGAAAAACCTCCTACATTTGATGGAGAGGTAAATTCTGGTCAAGAAGCTGAAGCTTGGCTTCTTGGAATGAGAAAGTATTTCCAAGTCCAAGACTACTCTGGAAATATGAAGACAAGGGTTGCCATCTTCAACTTGAATGGAAGAGAATCTATATGGTAGGAACACATTAGGCAAGTAAAGAAGATCAATGAAAGAAATATTGTGTGGAAGCAGTTCAAGAAATACTTCAAGCAGAAGTACCTCTCTGATAGGTACTATGATGATAAGATCAAAGAGTTCCATGAGCTGAAATTGGGACAATTGACCATGGAAGAGTATGCAAACAAGTTATTGGAATTGCTGAGGTATGTCAGGTATATTCGAGATGATAAGGTGAAAATTCATCGTTTTCTAAGTGGGCTACCTCAGTCATATAAAGATAGGATTGAATTTGATGAGCCTCGAACTCTAGAGGAGGCAATAAGGAAGGCCAAGTATTGCTATGATCAAAACAAAAGAAAACCTAATTTCCATAAGGCATGGAAGGAAAAGAAGAATGAGAAGTTTGACCAAAGGAAGAAAGGTTTCAAACCTCCTCATACCAGAAATCAGCAAAGGCAACCATCACAAATTGTGACTAAGCCAACTAGGATGATGGGAGACAAGCCAAGAGATCCAAAGGAGCCAAGAGAACAATTTCAATGTTGGGGTTGTGGAGGAGACCATATGCTTAGGAATTGTCCACATCGGGATCGGAATGCAAATCAAGTTCACAAAATCCAAGGAGCTGAAACTATGGGTCAAGTGGCGAGGACAATTCCTAGAATCTATGCAGCACTAGACGACCACTAGGCAAATCATCAATCAACTGTTGTTGAAGTTGAAGGTAAGATTGCTAAGCAATCTGTTTCTATTTTGATTGATCCTAGATCTACTCACAGTTATATCACTCCTAAAATTGTCGAGATTTGTGCTTTTAAGAAGTCAAAGCATAGTAAATCATGGTTAGTTCAACTAGCTACTGGAACCAAGAGAAAAGTTAGTGAAATTGTAGACAAGTGTCCCTTAGAGATGGAAGGGCTATTCACTTATGCAAATCTGAATATTTTGCCACTTGGTTCCTATGATATTCTCATTGGAATGGATTGGTTAGAAGCGCACAGGGTTAAACTTGACTGCTACAATAAAACTTTTGAATGCATGGACGAAGAAGGAAACCCAAAGGTTGTAAAAGGCATTCCAAAGGTGACTTCTATTAGGCAGGTTTCAGCCATGTAGCTGAAGAAGTTTTGTAGAAAGGGTTGTCAATTGTACGCAGCCCATGTTTTGGAGGCAATGGAAAATGAAACTCCTATGTTAGAGGACTATCATGTATTGCAGGAATTCAGGGATGTTTTTCCTAATGAGATTCTGGGACTTCCTCCAAAGAGAGACATTGATTTTACAATTGAACTTGTGCCAGGAGCAACACCAGTGTCTAAGACACCGTACAGGATGAGTACACTGGAATTGCTAGAATTGAAAATGCAATTACAAGAGTTGTTGGAAAAGAAATATATCAGGACAAGTGTGTCCCCGTGGGGAGCACCTGTTCTATTTGTGAAAAAGAAAGATGGAACACTCAGGTTATGTATTGACTACAGGCAGTTGAACAAGGTCACTGTGAAGAAAAAATACCCATTGCCCCAAATTGATGACCTTTTTGATCAAATGAGAGGAGCAAAGGTATTTTCAAAGATTGACTTAAGGTCAGGTGAGCATCAGGTAAGAATCAAAGAGGAAGATATTCATAAGACAGCCTTTAGAACAAGGTATGGGCACTATGAGTTCATGGTGGTACCATTTGGTCTCACAAATGCACCAGCTACATTCATGTGTCTCATGAATAGAGTTTTTAGCAAGTATTTGGATAAGTTTGTTCTTGTTTTTCTAAACGACATTCTCATCTATTCTAAGAATGAAGAAGAGCATGAAGAACATTTGAGAACGACATTGCAATTGCTAAGGGAGCATAAGTTGTATGCAAAGTTAAGCAAATGTGACTTTTATAAAGATAAATTCATTATTTGGGTCACATTATCTCAGATGAAGGAATATCTATAGACCCTGAAAAGATTGAAGCCATTATGAATTGGCCAACTCCAAGGAATGTGACAGATGTGAGATCTTTTATGGGCCTTGTTGGTTATTACGGCAGGTTTATTAAAGGATTCTCCAAGGTTGCAAACCCGATCACTTCTTTGCAAAAGAAGGGGATAAAGTTTGAATGGTCACCAAGATGTGAGGAAAGTTTCCAGCGGATGAAGAATCTTCTTATGAGTGCACCAATTGTGAATATTGCAGACCCAGAAAAAGACTTTGTGGTATGTACCGATGCATGCAATCAAGGACTTAGAGGAGTTCTTATGCAAGACAACCATGTGGTATGCTATGAGTCGAGAAATTTGAAGGAGCATGAGAAAAACTATGCTACTCATGATTTAGAACTTGCAGCCATATTACATGCTTTAAATATGTGGAGGCATTACTTAATGGGAAGGAAATTTGAGCTAAGGTCTGAAATACTTCTTTGATCAACCAAATCTGAATGCTAGGAAAGCTAGATTGTCGGAATTTTTTTTGAATTTGATTTTGAGATCAAACACATAAAAGGGAAAGAAAATAAGGTAGTAGATGCACTTAGCAGGAAAGTACATGAAATGCATGTGGCAGCGCTTAGTACTTGCTAACCAGATTTGAGACAGCAGATTGTTAACCATATTGCTGAGGATGAAGTGTATGTGCAGATAAAGGACAAATTGCAGCAGCAAAACCTTGAAAAGAAGTATGAAGGCTATCATTTGGAAGAAGACGGACTTCTTACCTATAAGAATAGAGCCTATATTCCAAATGTGGTAGATTTGAGGAGGATTGTTATGGATGAAATCCATAAAGCTCCATACTCCGGTCACCCCGAATATCAAAAGACTATTGCTACAGCAAGAAAATATTATTTCTGGCGAAGGATGAAGAAGTACATCACTGAATACATTTCTAAGTGCATGACATGTCAGTAGGTGAAGGTTGAATACCAACACCCAGCAGGTTTATTGCACCTAGTGCCAATTCCTTAATAGAAATGGGAAGTAATTTCCATGGATTTTATTATAGTTTTGCCAATGACGGTGAGACAACATGATTCCATCATGGTGGTGGTGGACAAGTTAACAAAGGCAGCACATTTTATACCGGTTAAGTCCACGCATAAAGCCGATGCCATTGCAAATATTTTCATGAAGGAAATTTTCAGATTACATGGATTGCCTAAGGAAATAATTTCTGATAGGGATACCAAGTTCACTTCCAATTTTTCGAAAGGTCTCTTTGCAGATTTGGATACACAGTTGAGCTTTAGTACCACGTACCATCCTCAAACAAATGGGCAAACAGAAAGAGTAAACCAGGTGCTTGAAGACATGCTTCACATGTATGTTATGGACAAACCATCCAAGTGGGACGATTATCTACACTTGGTAGAGTTTGCACATAACAATGGGAAACAAGCATCATTGGGAATAAGTCCATATGAGGCTTTGTACGGTAGAAGGTGTAAGACACCAGTGACTTGGGATAATCCAGTGAACAAAATTGTACTTGGACTAGAATTGCTTGAGGAAATGGAACAAGAGGTTGCAAAGATTAGGTAGAATTTAAAAGCATCCTAGGATAGAGAGAAAAGCTATGTAGATAAGCTTAGAGTGCACAGAGAATTCAGTGTTGGGGATCATGTGTACCTTAGAGTGAGGCCAAGGAAGAGTTCCTTGAAGCTTGGAGGTTGTGCCAAGCTATCACCTAGATATTGTAGGCCATTTGAAGTGCTTGAAAGAATAGGGCCAGTTGCATATAGACTCGTATTTCCTGCTAGCACTAGAGCTCATAATGTTTTTCATGTCTCTTTGCTTAAGAAATATGTACATGATCCTAACCATGTGATTAATTGGGATGTGATCCAGGTGGAACCCAAGGGAGAGTTCCAAACCGATCCATTGCGCATCCTAGACAAGAAGGTAACATTGCTCTGAAACTGAGCCATCAGATAGGTAAAGGTGTAATGGAGGCACTACGGTCCCGATGAGGCTACATGGGAGCTGGAGGATGCCATGAGAGTGGCATATCCATTTTTGTTCTATTTTGATGAGCACTGAGGACAGTGGTAATGTAAGGGGCAGGGGAATGTAATATTCCAATTTCGACCCTATTTCATTAAAATTGTAAATGATGTAAATATTGTTATTTAATCATGGTGAGGAGCTCAAGGCCAAGGCCCCGCCATCGATTTAGCTTTGTATGTATCGGCAATTAAAAAATAGATGCCTATGGTTCTTGTGCTGGACATGCACAATGTAAATTAATACATCATGTAAATACAAATTTTAATGAAATACCCACAACTAGCTATGCAATGCAACAAAGAGATGGGGCATGATTTTTATAAGGAATAGAGAGGGAAATTATTCAAACCCTTGAACTAATGGTGTTACTCCATGTGTCAATGAGAAAACCCATAAACCACCAACTACCCATTTTGGGTTGTGCACCCAATCATTTAATTCTTCCAAGAGTTGGTTTAGGCAGTTAATGCCTTGGGAACGGAGAGGCATGGCAGTCAATTTTCGTGTATGGGAAAACCATCAATCTAGAAAATCATATTTTTTGCTTCTTGGGCAAGAAAACACCCACGAAATGGTGCCCAAACCCATCTTTCACCCATGGAATTTTCCCTCTCACGCATTCTGAGCTAGCTGGACTTTCTCCATCACGTTTTTCACCATTTTCGTGCATTTTCCATGCCTAGGAACTTGTTTTTGTTTTGCACAACGGCTGGGAGGAAGGGAGCCACAATTTTGGGGCTTATGTAGGTCGTTTTTGTCCATTGAATGGCCATAAATGTTTTCTGGAAAAGATTTTGCTTTCCCAGGGTTGAGTCCCAAATTGCCATTCCGTTTTTGGTTGCCCACGTTTTTTTTCTGAACTAGTAGAAACCCCATCTTTGGGAACCTCACTGTAAAAACGTTTCTTCATGCCCAGCACTTATACTTTTGTTGTTATGAGAATCCCTGTTTTGGTTTGAACTTGTGAGCAAGAGATTTGGAGTGGTAGTGGACAGAATTGGCTTGATAAACCTGGTGGGAAAAATAACCTCTCAAGAAGATCAAAAGGGCTGGCTACTCTTCTATGCACACCTTGAACAACACTGAATTGGAAGGTATGGCCTGAGGGACTGTGTAGTAGTGAAGGGAATACTTCCTTGATTCAGGTGTGTAGGCATTGTGGGGAACCAAGCTGGATAGATCTTGTAGGGGTACCCATAGCTCTATGGTTGAGCTCACTAGCTTAGCAATTCTTCCTTTTCCATCTCCTAACAGCCTGATAAACCCAACTGCTAATTGGCTTGGCTAATTTTGGTGTATTTTGTCTATGTGTGAGTCTGTTGTTCCCTTCTTCCTTGTAGAAATCATGCCCAGCTTGGGGGTTCCATTTGCATCAAGAGATTGATAAGCACAACTGGCATATGGTTGGGTGGAACGTTGCAGATGCATAGCTGGTTGCTTAGGGACTACTTTGTTTTAAGATAAGTACTCTCATGTGCTAATTCTGTATTGTTTTAATTGATGAATGACATGAATATCTTGAATGTATGATGTATGTGTAATAGAAATTAATTCTGCTGTGTTTTCAAATATTTATGCATTTTCATATGTCCATCTTCATTCTATATGAATGTTTGTTTTCTAAGTATGGGGCTAGATGTATGGAATTAGAGTGATGTTCTCTCACTTGCTTGGTCTGATGGAAGGGGACGTTATAGAATCTTCCTTCGACAAGGGAAGTATGCAGTGGAGATCCTGAAGCGGTTTGGTATGATGGAATGCAAGGCCATGGCCACGCCTATGGCATCGATCCTACAGCTATTGAGTGATGCTTCATCAGAGTTGGTTGATGCCACGATGTATCATCAGATGATTGGGTCCTTGATGTACCTGACTAATACTAGACAAGATATTTTCTTTGCTGTGAACACATTGAGCCAGTTCCTAACAAATCTAAGACATGTTCACCTGAATGTTGCAAAGCATATTCTGAGGTACTTGAGGGGTATGGTTGATTATGGGATCAAGTATGACATGAATCAAAATATTAACCTGGAGGGTTATGTTGATTCATATTGGGCAGGAAAGTGCTGTAGATAGGAAGAGCACTTCGGGTGCTTCCTCCGTATGGGAATGTGGAATGTTTGCTTTTCAGTATATACAACAGGAAAATTTATAACTGAGCTCTGTATTTCCATCACACAACTGTGCATGTCCTGTTTCGAACTAGCAGTTTCCTCTTTATCCATAGGAGCAATATTCTCTCCCTTGTCAATCTCTGAAACAGTTTCAGGCTCCTCAAACATACTTTCTTTTTCCATTACATCTTTAGGGTTCTGCGGTTGTTTTGGTACTTCAATACTCTACGAGTCTTTTTGTATATCAGCAGTCTGTAAAATCTCCTCTGCATCTTTCTTAAATCTCTTCATAAAACCAGTCTGTTTGCTTGGTGTACATTTCTCCTCCTAATTGTCTTGTTTAATTACGAACCCTGACCAGAATAGAAAGTGATCCCAATTCTGACCTTTTTTTTGCAAAATGGAGCATACTATCAACTTAACAAGACCATGATGGAATAAAGACTCGTTTGAGCTTTTAACCTGACTCTTAACTCTGCTAGACATTTTCTAAAGGCTCTTTAACAAGAAGAAAGGCAAACTCATCTTTGACTACTGGGTTAAATGCATCAAAATCCTAACATGATATTTGAAAACTGAGTCAAAGCGGCCTTCACAAGTGATGTAGCTCTGAATAATTATGATTACTTCCTTCCATTGAGGTTTAAAATTCTTTATATGCACACCTTTACTCCAGTCTAACTCCTCAACTTCTGGTATTAAAAACATGATCGGGTCAAAATCAAAAGCATATTTATTAAACCATAATTCGCCCTCTGAGGATGCACCAACCACTTTAGCAACTAAAGCCTCAGTCAATTTGAACTTCAAGGTATCAAATTCCACATTTCTATCTTCAAGGCGTTGATCGAAATCCTGGGTAACTTTGACACTGAACCCTGTAATTATCTCGAAAAACACAAACCATCCCATAGACTTGAATATTTCAGCACATTTAGGGAATTCGACTGCACAGGTGACATCAGTTAGCTCAAACAACCTTATCTCGACACTCCTGCCACTCTTGCCCATATTTCCTTTGTATTCTGCAAATGCACTATGCTATTCACTTTTAATTGCGTTAAGGGTGAAATCTTTCAAGAATTACTTCTCTTTAGTAATAAATTTTGAAAACCCCTAAATCGTAGATCGTGGCTTCTTGAACCTAGAATTACGGGATGATGATCATGAAAAGCTCCTACATGTGTTAAGATGAAGTGTACAGGTGGCTAGAAGCTCATCTCCCATCATTAAAATACATTGAATGTGACTTGTCATTATAAACCCTCCGATTGTCATAATTTTGGGATTCCTGCAGTGCGCTAGTATTTTGAATTTAAGCCTTGCACTGCAGGAATCCTTCAATGTGCAATTTGATATAAAAAATCAAAGTATAGGTTAAAATTTGGATAATTTTCATAAAACAGTTGAGTAAGCTCTTTTTTTAAATTATTTTGAAATGAAATATTACATGAAATAAGCCATGAGGGGTAAATCAAATCAATTAAAACTATAACTATAGGAAAAAAGATTAAAAGACAATAAAAGATGGTTTAAAATTCAAAATGAAATAAAATGAAAAAGAAAACAAAATATAAACATTAACCAAAAACACACAAAAACCCAGATAAAAATTTAGTGTTAACATAACTGATCTCAAATCCGCCTACGTGTTTGTATATAATCGTGTTAGTATTGTGTGGTTGTTCTGGTGGCTTACCTCTCCATGAATATTCTAGTGCCTTACCTCTCCACGAACATTTAGAGAATTCTCTACCTATTCCTTCCTTTCCACGAACCTACTTAGTCCATTCCTTCACTCTATGTATTATCACCTTAAATCTGTATTTTGGTGTGAAAACCCTAATTCATGATTATTTTAACATGTGTATATTTTGGTATTCATCTCTCATATTGCTCTTATATTGAAAGACACAAATAAATTTTAATATTTATAAGAATTGAGTGGTCCAAGAAAACTCAATCATTGCTTAATGTTACTCGCTTCTTAATCTTAGCCAACGATTCAATAATTCCATGAACTAACAAGCCTTTCAGGACAAGCAATGTTTTCACTGTTGAAGACAAACCTAGGGGATTTTTAAAGGAACTTGCTATTTTTTCTAAGAAATATCAATTTTGAAGAGATTGTAGAAGCTTGTATTGCAAAGATCATGAGAAAATAAGTTGCAATGGAGGATCAACAACTCGTGGACATTGCTACATAATACACTCAACTGGCCATCAACAAACCATGTGGTACCACTTTGAGGTAAATTGTTCATATCAATTCATCTTGAGCATTTAACTTACAAATAATGTGCATCAAATTGAAAATAAGTTGAATTTCATTGTACTTGGGTGCATTTTCAGTATAATCCAACACCCTCTAGCTGCTGAGTTTGAGACTTCAATTGTTCAGTATGCTTGTAAAAGGGTGGAGTTGAAAGAAGCTCTTATTTATTTGAGTGAGTATTCAGTCATATTTTATCAATGGATTGAATCAATGGTTTAGTAGAGTTACCAGAAACTCTACTTCTCTCTTCTATCAACAACAGTTACATTGTAATGGTAAATAAGACAACTCTCACTCATATTCGAAATTGTGTACAATATTCACAAGACACACTTGAGTTTCTATAACTTGCGTCATAGCTCCAAAAAGAAGATATACATTCTAAACGTGTTCTTGTTTAGAAAAATGTTCTTTTCTATTTCTTTCAATCACCTACACATAGTGACACCACTTCATAAGCACATAATCAAATCAATGGCTCCAATTTAGAAGAAAAAGATAAAGAAGATGATGTCTACCATACATATTTTCAACTTGTTCTTTCCAAGCACATCATCAAACCTTGGGGAGAAATTGTACACAACAATCACATAAGTAGTCTTGGACATAAAAAAGAAGTGACATTTCACATTCCTAATTAATCCAAGCCAATCTTGTTTCAACATGTTGGGTTCTTAAAAGAAAGTTCATATTCATCTACTCCAATTCATATTTTGAAATGCCAACATTGTGATTGAGTTGGACATATGAAATATCAGTGTTTTGAGCTTCAGACTTGTAAGCATTGTAGAAATCATATCCACTCTTCAGAAAAATGCTTCATGTGGAAGAAATCTGCAAGAGAGAATATTCACTATTTTTACAACCAAAATTTGCTAACCTGACATGTCATCAACACCATCACCCTCATATATCATCATCCCACCTCATCCATATCCATTTAACCCTGGAAAATCAACCAAAAGCCCAAAAATGAAAGACAAACCTTTAAAAAGTGTTTTCAAGTCAATTCTCTCTTAATCCTTCGATAAGAGTGACCCAATCCATTCATAATCCCTTGATTTGAGAGACCCAGGTTGCACAATTAAATCACAAAAAAAGAACAACCCAACCTCTAGCTTGTCTTTTGGCTCTGTTTTCTTCATGTCCGACAAAAATAAAGTTAAATGGACATGAGTTTCTATGTGGCTTTTGTCAAATGAGAATATAGATCCAAAAAATCATCCCTAGACTCTCATCATTAGCTTGTTGTTGGTACAACACCCCTCCCTGAAATTCTGCCAAAAATTTTTTCGAATCTGTTGCAGGTTCGGATTTGGGAATAATCCCTATCCGCTTAACTGTGGGAAGTACTTGGGCATAAGCCCTAAAACTCATTGTGAGGAGTAACACAGGAACCCCGAAGTAGCTGGCCCATTGAGAGGACTTGCCAGCGAAAAGGGCAATGACCCCTACCTGATTGACTAGTTCCCACCCGTGAGGTAAACCAAGAGCTGTTGTTTGTGGCAAAGCGGTTATCAGTTTTACCTGAGCCGTGGAGTGAGGGGTACTGCCCCAATACGCAAGCCGTCAGACAGCATTGGTGGCCGAGTGAAAACCCTGAACTGTTAGGAAGCCGCACATACCTGGGGTCCATATCTACTTTCAGTTGAACTATTGTCGATCACTGCTGCGCCGTTTCAGATCCATTTTGCAAGCCGTTCCAGATCCAGCCATCGGCATTGTTCTAGATTCCTTCCGAGCCGTAGCCGCTCCAGTCTGTAAAAAAAATAAAAATAAAAAAAATCCGAGCCGTAGCAGCTCTAGTATGAAAAAAAAAAGTATAAAATTCAGTTTTTTCTCCATATCTCCCTTGTTTTACCTCTGTTTCCCTTGAAAATTTCAGGGAACCCCTGTCATTCCATTCTGCATATTTCATCCCTGAGGACCCTATCCTTAATTCCCCTTCCTACAGCCCAAAATCCCACATTTGTCTATTTTTAGGGTTTCCATAACTTCCTCAGATTTCACCCAATCACCTTCAATTTTTACCACAGAGTTCCTTTCTGAATTTTGCTTCTTTGTGCCCCTCTGCCAAATTTTCCCATTCTTTCACCCCGCTTCTGAAATCCTCATTTTTGCTTCCCTGTCTATCCAACAGTGTCCAAAAAAACTAGTCAAACCCCAATTACCCTTCTGATTTTTTTCCAAATCCAAATTTTCCTTTACTGAAGTAGTTCCTGTTTTTGTTTTCCTACCCAGTCAAAAAAAAAAAAAAAAAATCCTGGTTATGGTTGTCACCCGTCCAGGAGCAAAAACCATGGAGGAAGCACTTGCAGCCATCCAAGCCAAACTCCAGGATCTTGATGAAAAATTTCTTGGTCTCCATCTTGAACATTCAGCTATGAACAACAAACGGCAGTCCGAGTCTTCAGTAGACAATGGGTTCTCTTCTTCCAGCAATTTCCGTGGTCCGAAGCTTGATTTTCCTCGCTTCAATGGTACCGATCCAACTGGATGGATCTATCGTGCAGAACAGTATTTTAGTCTGCATAATACTTTTGATGTCAACAAAGTTCCGTTGGCATCCTTTCATTTGGAACAACAAGCTCTTCAATGGTAACGTTGGTACATCAAGGCTCATCCAGAGCCCAACTGGCCAGACTTTTGCCAGCTCCTTTTGCAACGATTTGGTCCTAGTGCTTTTGATGACTTCACAGGAGCCCTCACTAAACTTCGCCAAACTGGCACTGTGAGAGAGTATCAAACCGAATTTGAGAATCTAGCTAACCACACCGAAGGATTGTCTGATGAATTTTACCGGAGTTGTTTTATCAGTGTTCTAAAGGATGCCATCCGCTCTGAGGTCAAAATGTTCTATCCCAACACAATGATGGAAGCACTAGGGTTGGCTAAGTTGGCAGAAGACAAGAATGCATCCCAGCAACGCTCCAATCCCACTTTTGTTCCCTTCCGAAATATGGGTTCTCAGCGACCACCTATACCGCAGGCTCCTCGACCGACTCCTATCAAGCGTTTGTCTGAAACAGAGATGCAAGCACGCAGAGAAAAGGGGCTTTGCTATAATTGTGATGAGAAATTCACTCGGGGACATAGATGTGTTCAGCAAAAGCTCTATCTCCTGGATGTGGAGTCTCTGCCTGCCTCTGAATTGGGTGACGAAGATCCAGAAACACTGGATGCTCTGGTCGACATTCAGGAACTGCCTATTGACCCTCCGTCTCAGGATGACCAGCCAGAGATATCTCTCCATGCTTTAGCTGGAATCACCACCCCCCAAACAATGCGAGTCAGGGGTTACTTCAAGAAGCTTCCTCTACAATCCTCATTGATTCTGGTAGCACTCATAATTTCATTGACCCTCGGATCGCCAAACAAGCTGATTGTTTTATCCATCCTTGCTCCAACTTTGAAGTCATGGTTGCCAATGGGGGCACCTTACCTTGCAAAGGGAAGTGTCGAAATGTGCATATCTCTATGGGAGATTATACCTTGTGCTCTGACATGTTTTCCTTGCCCTTAGGTGGATGTGATGTGGTTTTGGGCACTCAATGGCTACGCACACTTGGCCCTATCTTATGGGATTTTGCCGAACTTTGGATGCAGTTTTCCCTCAATGGACACAAACACACATTGACAGGATTACAACCAGGTTCTCTCAGCATCATCAGTTCACATCGCATGGAAAAACTCCTCAAGAAGAATTCACATGGTGTCATCGCTCAGATCCATTCCATCCAGATGCAACCATCAGCGATCTCCACTACTCCTTTGGATCTACAAAAAATTCTGGATTGATATACAAGTGTCTTTGCTGAACCAGTGGGATTACCACCTTCCAGGCCAGAAGACCATCGTATTCAGCTCCTTCCTAGCAGCACTCCTCCCAATATCAGGCCCTATCGCTACCCATTCCACCAAAAAAAGGATATTGAAATGCTCGTTCAGGACTTATTGAAGCAAGGTATTATTCGCCCAAGCACTAGTTCCTTTTCTTCTCCAGTTATTCTTGTCCGCAAAAAAGATGGGTCATGGCGCCTCTGCATTGACTTCCGAGCACTTAATCACCTCACCATCAAGGATAAGTTTCCAATTCCTGTTGTTGATGAGCTTCTTGACGAGCTTCATGGGGCTCACTTTTTCTCCAAGTTGGATCTTCGTTCTGGGTATCATCAAATTCGGGTTCGTGAGGATGATATTCCTAAAACAGCTTTCCGCACACATGATGGCCATTATGAGTTTTTGGTCATGCCCTTTGGCCTCACTAATGCTCCTTCCACATTCCAGGCCTTAATAAATAAAATATTTCGACCCTACTTGCGGAAATTCATTCTGGTATTCTTTGATGATATCCTCATCTATAGTAAAACATGGGATGAACATCTCCAGCATCTGGATCTTGTCATGCAACTTTTCTCTAACCATCATCTCCATGCCAAGCAGTCTAAATGTGTTTTTGGACAAAAGGAAGTTTAGTATCTCGGGCACATTATCTCAGCACAAGGGGTTCGCGTGGATCCTACCAAAGTCGATGCCATGAACAATTGGCCACGTCCTCAGACACTCAAGAGCCTTCGTGGTTTTTTGGGGTTGACTGGCTACTACCGCAAGTTTGTCAAGGATTATGGGAAGATTGTAGCTCCATTAACTGCTCTATTGAAAAAGGATGCTTTTACATGGACACCTGCTGCTCAGTGTGCATTTGACAAACTAAAACAAGCTATGTGTACTACACCTGTGCTAGCTATGCTCGATTTTTCCAAGCCCTTCACTATTGAGAGTGATGCTTGCGGCAATGGACTTGGTGCTGTTCTCCTTCAAGATGAACACCCCATTGCGTTCACCAGCAAAGCCCTTTCAGGTAAGAATTTAGCTGCCTCTACCTATGAAAAGGAAATGATGGCTATTTTGCATGCAGTACAGAAGTGGCGTCCATACCTATTAGGGAATCATTTCTGCATCAAGACTGATCACCAGAGTCTGAAATATTTCTTGGACCAGCGTGTCTCCTCCCCGACAAAATAGAAATGGGTTAGCAAACTCATGGCTTATGACTATGAGATCACTTACAAGAAGGGTAAAGACAATATTGTGGTCGATGCTCTTTCTCGCACATTTGGTGCCCAAGGTTCTCTTTCAGCTATTTCTATGCCTGTTCCAAATTGGTTGCAATCTGTTCAATAGGGTTATGTCAATGACTCTTCCTTATCTCAGATCATCCAATGCTTGACCAACAACCCTTCTGCTGTACCACATTACTCTTGGGATGGTGCTTCTCTGCGATACAAGGGTCGTATGGTGCTTCCCCAGAGCACAGATCTTCAACAGGCTGTCTTCTATGAACTCCATGCTTCTCCATCGGTCGGCCGGGCACTCTGGGTTCCTCAAAACATATGAACGAGCATGGCGTAACTTCTTTTGGCAGGGCATGAAAAGGATAATTCAACAGATGGTGGCCGAATGTGATACCTGCCGCGCAATAAGGGTGAAACAACACTCGTTCCAGGATTGCTTGAACCCTTGCTCATACCTACATGGATTTGGACAGATATTTCTATGGATTTCATTGAAAGGATCCCTAAATCTGGCGGGAAGACAGTGATTCTCATTGTGGTTGATCGCCTCTCCAAATATAGTCATTTTTGTGCTCTCAGTCATCCCTATACAGCCTCCTCAGTTGCACAAATTTTTATGGACCAGATCTTTCGTCTTCATGGCATCCCTTCTTCCATTGTCTCGGATTGTGATGCGACTTTCACCAGTCATTTTTGGACAGAACTATTTCGCCACACTGGCACCAAACTGAAGATGAGTTCAGGGTATCACCCACAAACAGATGGTCATACTGAAATTGTCAATAAATGCTTGGAAACTTATCTTCGTTGCTTCACCTCGAAACAACAACATCAGTGGGCAAAGTGGCTCCCTCTTGCTAAATGGTGGTACAATACCTCTTACCACACTAGCTCTAAAATGACCCCATATGAAGCAGTCTATGGCCAAGCACCTCCAGCTCTTCTTCCATACACCCCCACCAGTTCACCAGTTCAGGAAGTTGACACGGTCCTTCGCAACCACTATCAGATTCTTCGCATTTTGCGGGACAATCTTCACATGGCAAGAAATAGCATGAAGTAACAAGCGGATCAGCACCATTCGGAGCGCACTTTTCAAGTCGGCGATATGGTTTTTCTTCGTCTCCAGCTGTACAAACAATCCTCCTTGAAACTCAAAGGGCGTCATAAGCTCGCTCCAAAGTTCTATGGGCCATATCGGATTGTTCAGAAGATTGGGTCTGTTGCTTATAAATTGGAACTTCCTCCTTCTTCCCGCATTCATCCAGTCTTTCATGTCCCTTGTCTGAAGAAAGTTCTTGGCACCAACATCAGCGGCCAAACGATTTTACCCGAACTGGATAATGAAGGATCCATCCTTTTGGAGCCAGAGGCCATCCTCAATCGGCGCATGCGTCAACTTCACTCTCGCTCTATCACAGAGGTCTTAATTCAGTGGCACGACATGCAACCAGAGGATGCTACATGGGAACCACTCCTTCAGATTCAACAACAATTTCCACATCTAAAGCTTTGAGGACAAAGCTTTTTTTAAGGGGGAGGGGATGTTAGGAACCCATGTCTTTACTTTGTTAGTATGTTGTTGTTGGACGCATATGCTTTGTAAGTCGTCCCGTAGTATTTGTTGATCAATAGTTTGTGTTATTGTTGTTGGCGCATATGCTTTGTAAGTCGCTCGTAGTATTGTTGATCCATAGATTGTAACGACCCATGGTTTCGACCCATAGTATTGGCGCCTAGAATTAGTATATAAGTGTGTGTTGAGACCTATGAAGGCACCGTGAAGTTATTTGTATTGAGCTTGCTCATAGGAGGTTGCCCCCTCGAAGTGGCCCGTGATCAATATAAAAGTGATTCTGAGTTCTGTCATTTCTGCTATTTCGCATATTTTCATTAAGTAATTGTTGCAGGTGCATCACATGCCTCCAAAAGATAAATCTCCACTCAGCGCAAACTCTAATCTCAAGTCCTCTGTCTAACGCGTACCCTGGCTCTAGCTCACCCACCCTTTTGGAAAAACTCTCAAGTCTTTTATTCGGCCCGCATATTTTTAGCACAAGTGATAACCATTCCTCGGTCGTCGAAGGCACAAGAACTATACTAATCTTCCCCGCCTTGAAGCCTGCATGTCACCTTCTTGGAAGAATTAAGAGTTGACGCGTTCCTCCCAGCATGAACCTCGAGGATAGAAACGGCACCATTGGTGCAGGAGCTATGTTAAATTTTCAGAATTTACTTCAATCTGATCTAGGATCTTAACTGAGAGAACAACATTTACAGCATATCTACAACATATCAATCATGGAGACAATAATGCAAGCACACAAGAGACACAAAGATTTACTTGGGGAAAACCATAAAGGTGAAAAACCCCAATAACTTCCTCAGAGATAGATAGAGCAATGATACAACCAACCATAAGAGATAGACACAACCTAGCAGCAGATCCTCCTCCTCCATAAGTGCACCACTCCTCCTTGAGTGCATGAGTGAGAAGTGAGTGAGCAAATAGAGTGCCTCCCGCACTCTATTTATACTTGACTTGACTTGCCTTTTTACCTAACTCATGTAGGCTCAAACTTAACCACATAACATAATGCTGACTGGACCGACCCCCAATAGGGTGGTCTCATAACCCTTCGACCCACATGGTCGACCCCCAATAGGGTGGTCTAATAACCCTTTCACCCACATGACTTATACAGGGCCGACCCCAAACAAGGTGGTCTAATAACCCATCAAGTATAAGTTACGACACTTACAATATAAATAACGGCACTTCCATATAGAGGAATAATAACATCTCTATAGGAATACAATATACGTATATGTGAAATACATTCCAAAGTTACATATACATCAACACTCCCTCTTAACTAGGAAGGTATTTCTCAGCACAATTCTTCTAGCACAAGTCATCTTCTCTGGATCATCATCACTAGATAATCGTCATCGAGTCATCATCATCGTCACTGCTGCTGCTATCTCAATCAATCTCTGAATCTACTCGTCATAGGAAGTTCTACAGAGCCAGTCCTTTTTCATACTGGATGTAGGCCCACCACCTACAGGTCTTCATCATCACTGGCCATACTGTGGAATCCTCAGGACTTATTACGTGCGTCACAAAACCTGGCTACAGCATCCGAAGCTATTACGAGCACACAACTCTACTTGTAGGATCTCCCAGGAGCACATTACATGCGACCCATCACAAAACCTGGCTGAAGCATCCCAGGCTGTTACGAGCACGCGGCTCTACCTGTCGGATCTCCCAGGAGCACATTACATGTGATCTCACCACAAAACCTGGCTGAAGCATCTGAGGCCTTTTTCATCCTGTCCAGATCTCCCAGGAGCAAATTACATGTGGTCATGGCAAAACCTGGCTGAAGCATCTGAGGCCTTTTTCATCCTGTCCAAATCTCCCAGGAGCAAATTACATGCCATAGGACAAAACCTCGCAAGAGCATCTGCCAGATATCCCAGGGCACCGAATTACATGCCATAGGCAAAACCTTGAAAGACTATCTGCAGATCTCCCAGGGCACAAATTACATGTCCTCCCAAGCAAAACCTTGCAAGAGCATTTGCCAAATGTCCCAAGGCACCAAATTACATCCCATAGGAAAAACCTCGAAAGGCCATCTACAAATCTCCCAGGGCACAAATTACATGCTTACCTGCACAACCTGATCCACGGCCACAAAGTATCATCTGATACTCATCAAACATCATCCTGATGTACACATGATCATCCTGATCATCATCACTGCAACATTCTGCTGCATGTCATCTAGAGAAGCTCGTCATCCACGATCATCCTGATCATACAATGCATCCATTTGATGCACACCAAGTATCCACCTGATACATACATAGATACATGATCCACACAATGTATCCATCAACATACATAAATGATCCAACTGATCATATCTAGCATCCAACATGACGCATACATACATAAATGATCCAACTGATCATATCCATCATCCAACATGATGCATATACAAAATACATACACATGATCCAAGTGATCATATCCAGCATCCAACATGATGCATACATATATACATATAATGATCCAACTGATCATATCCAAGCAGAAACCAGAACATCATCCCGATGCTCATCATCTAGCGCTTACATCCACAGCCATGTGAAGGATCCCCCTTCCAACATGCTTGGAATGGCTTTAGCAAATGTGTCCATCACTTCTTCCTCGAAGTGTCCTCGATCTGAAGCACGCTAAGCCTCTCTCTGAAGTACTCAAACTTCACCCTGGATAATGGCTTCGTCAGCACATCTGCAATCTGCCCGTCTGTCGCAACATACAGGAGCTTCACAGCTCCTCTCTGCACCATATCCCTGATATAGTGATATTTGATCTCTATGTGTTTCGAGCTGTCATGAAACACTGGGTTCTCGGACAGCTTCATACAACTTTGGTTATCACAGAAGATACTAGTAGCATCCAACGGGAGATCAAATAACTCAGACAGTAGCTTCCGTATCCATACTGCCTCACAACTAGCTGAACAGGCTGAAACATACTCTGCCTCAGCTGTACTTAGTGCTATGTAGGACTGCTTCCTGCTAAACCATGAGATCACACCTGATCCCATACTAAAGCAGCACCCAGATGTGCTCTTCCTATTTGCGGCACTGCCTACCCAATCTGAATCAACACAACCCTGCAAGTTAAACTTTTGATTTGCTTCATACTTGAGCCCATAGTCCATTGTACCATTCAGGTACCTCAGAACATGCTTTACAGCAACCAGGTGAACACTCCTCGGATCCATCAGGAACTGGCTCAATGTGTTCACCGCAAAGCAAATATCTTGTCTCGTGTTCGTCAGGTACATCAAGGGCCCAATCATCTGACGATACATAGAGACATCAACCAGCTCAGATGAAGCATCACATAGAAGCTTCAGATTCGATGCCATAGGTGTGGCCATGGCCTTCCAATCCATCATACCGAAACTCTTCAGGATCTCTACTGCATACTTCCCTTGTCCAAGGAAGATTCCATCTGCACTCTGCCACACCTCCATGCCAAAAAACAAATAGTGCATCATCCCCAAGTTCTTCAACTCGAACTCGGCAGCAAGCTTCCACTGCATGTCAGCAATCAATCTATCATCTCTTGTTACAAACAAGTAATCCACATACAGGAGTAGAATCACAGGATTTCCTTCCTCAACCTTGTAGAAAAGCTTGGAATCTGCTTTATTCTTGGTAAAACTCAAACTGGGTAGAAAGATGTCTATCCTACCATACCAAGTTCTGAGAGCTTGCTTCAAGCCATACAAGGATTTCTTCAATCTGCACACATATGACTCCCTGTCATGTATTTCAAAACCAAGTGGCTGTACCATATACACTTCTTCTTCAATTACACCATTCAAGAAAGCTGTCTTGAAATCCATCTGGTGTATCTTCTATCTCAACACTTTTATATTTCTATATGCTACCATCTGCAACATGTTTGATCTGATAGTTCCATTTGGAAGTCATAACAATCTTCCCTTCACGTCTTGGGACTACGTCCCAAACATCATTCTTCATGATCGACGGATCATAGCATTCCATCCCAGATCCTGGGAACTTCAATATCTTCAATATCTTCAATAGATATCTTTGTTGCTGGAACAAATGTTGTAGTTCTTCTTTTGTAGGAGATGGCATATGATCTTTCCTACACAACAAGTTAAATTGCATGATTAGAAAACATCTCATAGTTTTCAGAACAAATTCTTATACATAAATAAATATGTCATACAGTCATGCAATTATCTTAGCCAATGCTTCAATACAACATTTATCCATATCCCGTAACTTTCTAGATGCCTTCCAATCTCTACCAGAACATTGTTAAGAGTGTGCACAACTCCCAACATGTCAGCAAAGAGGTTTCATTCTAGATAAGTAGCAATGGAATGTTGTACAGTGCCATAGGCCACTTACCCATGTATATTAGTAGTATACTGTTCATCAATGCAACTATTCTAATATGCACAATACATATCCTAAGTCTAGGAACATGAGCATATACATAATTGAACAATTTTATTTAAAATACTTATCTTTGTTTGTTCGTTGGGTGGGCTCCCTCTGAATCTTTGCTTCCTTGCAGGAGCTGTTGGAGTCCTAATCTGAAGTAGCTTCTTCTACACCTTTCTGTTGTGGAATGTAGAGAGAGATGGTTGACTCCCTCTGAATATCTGCATCCTTACATAAACCACTGGAGTGTACTCCCTCTTGATCTTTGCTTCCTGGATTACCTGTTCTTGAACTCATATTCATCCTTGGTCCCTATGCATGCTTATTAGTATCATGATTGTGTTATCCTTGTGAGCTCATATAAAATCATATATTCATTAGCATACTATTAAAACACAATAATCTCAAGCATGTATAGTCATGATCATTTCAAACAGAAATAATAAGCATTAGCATTCAAGGTTTATGTAGGATTCTTATGGTTAGTCAAATCATAAGAATCATAACATGTCTAAACTTATAATTACTCAAACCTATGACTGTTCGGGTTAGTTGAATCATTAATCAAGAGAAGAGATATAATATGCATAAAACCTGTGATTATTCAAACCTATGACTTCATGAATAATCATTATTAACAACAGTATAAGATCCTAACACAAGGTAGGATTCTAGCTTGATATAGGAAAAACATACCTGGATTAGCATGCTAGCTATTTATGTCTAACATACTCACATGATGTCTTCTTGTTCTTCTTCAATGACTTGTGCTAGTAACCTATATATCTCATAGGTTAACTATTACAAAACCAAGTTATACATACCTCGTAAATGGATCTTCTATGAGATCCATGACAATGGATGAATATTTGTCCTCATGTTATCATGATCATATGTTCTTGGACCAGAACATGATTTGTCTTTCTTGGTGTACCTTTCATGTTAGTAGACAACATAAACCTCATACAACACCATAATGCATTAGTACAATCACAAGTGTTAACACCCTAACCAATGAATATCTTCTATCATGCATTCATAATTTTGTTAAGGTGATACGACAAATCTAAAATCAAGATTGTACTAATCGTAATAATATGAAGACAAACATACCATAAACTTAATCATGAACAAATCTCAAAACATACCTCGATGAGTCATACCTCTATAGATCGCTTGTAATCTTCTTATGTAAGGCCTTAGCCTCATCTCCCTCTGAAACAGGAACTTCTTCACTCATGCAGATGATCAATCCATCTTCTTCTAGGATTAACCCAATCCACTTGATTTGCAAGAACTGGACCTGGAGCTGGATATGGGTTTGTCAGAGAAACCCCAAAAGTTCAAACTTTGAATTTCAAACTTCCGAAAGGATAGAAATATGCGCCTTGATGAGCTAATCAAGCTGGTATATTCAGAATTTGGAAACTGCAAAGTTTCACTCCTCAATTTTGCCTTTGAAACTTCCAGATTCACTGGACATGACCCTGAACTGGGCTTTGATGAATCCCACTCTTCTTCCCGATCAAAAGGTTTGATTCAAAGCTCTAAGCTTCTATTTTTCTGAGGAGCTTCCAGCCGTGGTCACAGATTTCAAAAATTCCCATTTTTACATAAGCCCTAATTTTCCACTTTTCTGATCAAAGTCCCAAACTAGGGTCTAAACAAGCCCGGCCTTCTGCCCAACCAAAAATTCTGATCTTGGTCTCTAAATTTCTATTTTGATGAGTAGCATCCAGCCGTGGTCTCCGATTACAAAAATTCCAACTTTCTACGAAGCCCTAAATTCCGGAAGCCATGAATGAAGGTACTCAAAAATAATTCTGTTTTGATAGAAATATGTACCTGATTGTTTCTGGTGTACCTCCAAACTTTTTAATCCACAAGGTCTGAAAACGTTTCTTGAGATAGCCTGACCTGTTATCTTTCCATCTTGACAAGTCTGACCTCAATTGGATTCTCTGAGAGAGAGTTATGTCAAATGTCGCAACATGACCTGTTTTGGGATAAAACAGGAGATCAAACTTGTACGGCTTACCATGTGTCACTATTTGAGCTTCGGCTTCTGAAAAAATTTTCTGAGATATCTCGGCCTGTTATCTTTCCATCCTAACAGGTCTGACCTCAATTGGACTCTCTGAGAGAGAATTATTCCAAGTGTCGCAACGTGACCTGTTTATGGGATAATGCAGAAGAGAGAACTTGTACAACGTGCCACGTGTCACCGGTTCAACTTCGGCCTCTGGAAAAGTTTCTTGAGATAGTAGAGTCTGTGTACTATGTGTCACTTTTTATGAAATTTCATTTGGATCTTCCTATCCCAGGTTATGACCTTTTTCCCAAGGTCACCTGATTTTGACTCAGATCTGGAAGAGGCAGAAACCCTATATTGTACAAATCATAAATCACAAAGTAAAACGAATTAGAGGTTGTCCTTTGGACACAAGGTACCTAGAGATTTAATATTCAACCTGTAAAGCTTTCAGATCTGAAAAATTTTCCAAAATGGATTTATAGCGAAAGTTCTACAATGATTGGTTTTTGATATATCAAGCCCTAGCATCGTAAGTGCAACAAGTGTCATACATGCCATATCATGCCTTCTTTCAGGCTAGCTCTGATACCATGTTAAATTTTCAGAATTTACTTCAATCTGATCTAGGATCTTAACTAAGAGAACAACATTTATAGCATATCTACAACATATCAATCATGGAGACAATAATGCAAGCACACAAGAGACACAAAGATTTAATTGGGGAAAACCATAAAGGTGAAAAACCCCAATAACTTCCTCAGAGATAGATAGAGCAATGATACAACCAACCATAAGAGATAGACACAACCTAGCAGCAGATCCTCCTCGTCCATAAGCGCGCCACTCCTCCTTGAGTGCATGAGTGAGAAGTGAGTGAGCAAATAGAGTGCCTCCCGCACTCTATTTATACTTGACTTGACTTGCCTTTTTACCTAACTCATGTAGGCTCGAACTTAACCACATAACATAATGCTGACTGGGCCGACCCCCAATAGGGTGGTCTAATAACCCTTCGACCCACATGGCCGACCCCCAATAGGGTGGTCTAATAACCCTTTGACCCACATGACTTATACAGGGCCAACCCCAAACAAGGTGGTCTAATAACCCATCAAGTATAAGTTACGACACTTACAATATAAATAACGACACTTCCATATAGAGGAATAATAACATCTCTATAGGAATACAATATACATATATGTGAAATACATTCCGAAGTTACATATACATCAACAAGCTATACTTATCCTCCTCGCTTGCAATGTTGTGCTTGGTCTCTTTCGATAGCCCAAACCTTGGCACAATTTTAGGAGCGCATCCGTAATGGCAAGATCGCCGCTTGAGCGTGAGATTTAATGTTCAAACCTACGCTTAGCGCAAAACGCATAAGGTATGATCGCTGCCTTAGCACAGAATTGAAATCACTGCTCGATGCTTGGCGCAAAAAATATCCTCGACCTTTGTGCACCGGCAGGTTGGTGGGGTCTTTAATAGAGCCATGTGTTGTTTTAATGGCAGAGAGCCTTGAGCCCCATGAAATTAAATCCGCCAACCCATCGTCGTATGTGACATAAATGCCACCCTTATTTAAACAAGTGAAATGGGGTTTTCAACACATTTTATATTCATCGAGAAACCGGAGTTTCCCATTTTCGTCAAGAGCGAGGTTTTCTATTCGTCGGGCGCCTACGGATTCATCTCCTGCCTCGAAACGTTCACTCTCGACAGACCCTGCTAGTATGACAGGTAGGCTCTACGCCCCTCTCTTTTTCGTGAGCTTATTTTTACACCATGGGAAGTTCTTTGCAAGAATTTTAGAGAGCATAGAACGAGTGGTCTCGTCCTTGATCCCAAAATGAGAATCCGAAGTTTCCCTGCGCAAACCGAAACCCAGAAAGATTTGTCCCCGCCTACGAGCATGAACTCTGTCCTGCCGTCATGTCCTTGGCATCCTAAGTGAGTTTTTCGCCCACCTTGATATCCCTTAATCATCCCAGCAGTACCTTAGCGGCCATAGATTTTTTTTTCACTCAAACCTATAGAAGCCACGGCATCCCATGCAAAACAAAACTCCCTGCCAAGCATCTAATGCGTGTAAAACCCAATTCTTCCTGTTCCTTGCAGCTAAAGTTTCATCCTGTGAACACCGAGGTACTTTGCTCAACTGAAAGCAATATTCATTCATGCCAAGGGCACCTAAAACCCACAATGCTCGGCCGAAATTGACTTAGGATATATTAAATCAACCCATCGTGCCCACTTAGAACCCTAATAACTTAGCCTGGAAGTCTAACTCATAGAAGCCAACAGCTGCGGGGTTTCTCCATCTTTTACGTAATCTCCACTATCAACTGTCGGCACATAAAATGTTTAAACACTGGCGCATTGTAAATATCGCATGCATAATGTTAAGCGCTGGTGCAGAAATAAGGCTAGGATAGCACATGCAAAGTTGTTTGGACTAGTGCACGAATGTTTTTAGCTTTGGCGCATGGATAAAATTGGGGCGCTTACGCACAAAATATTTTGGGCATTAGTGCATAAAATACATTTTCGCTTGGTGCACAAATAATCTTAGGCGCCGGCGCGCATGAAACATTTAGGTGTTAGCGAATAAAATCCAGCTTGTACCCCAACGCACATTAGATAACTGATCTTAGCGCGTGCAGAATCCCAAGCACAGCGCAAAGCTCTATTTAGGCGCCAGCGCAGAAAATAACCTTAGACTTGCGCAAGTTTGTGTGATAATTCAGGGGATTCCTGCACATTGAAATGAATGGTGCAGATTCAAAGATGATCTTGCTTGTTGTCCTGATGTCTTGTCTTTGCTTTTAGCATGGAATGGCATTGTTGAATTAAGTTTAAACTTGAAATGAAGATAATTATGATTTTTAAGACAGCCTCTATATTGTGAATATGTTATATTTTGGCTCTGCCATAGAGTGTTGCTAATGCTTGAAGAAGTGGTCTAACTAAAGTCTTTATTGACATTTCCTTTCTCACCACAGGATTACCATGCATAGGAAGTCAGCAAAGAAGAAGGCAGTGCAGAAAATAACCTCAGACTCAGAGGTTGAAATCCTATTAGATACTTCTCTCGTGACGATGTTTGCTGACACACAAGCTACCACTTGTGTTTCCCCTGTGAGCTCTACCCCTGAATTTCAATGGGGTGATATATACATATTCATCATGGTTCAAGATAGTACAACAGCCTCCATAGAAGATGCTCTAGTGTATGCCAACATCAGAAGGTCCTATTTGCATAAGGCAACAACTCAGCCAGAACTGTTCCCTTGTTCCAAAATTATTGGATGGTTAATTCCTAACATCCGGACCGACACGAGGCTCATGAATGATAGAAATGGGTTGAGCCTGGAATCTTTCACTCCTGAGCATGTCACTACTGCCTACAGATTGCCTTCACCCAGGGATTGTTTAGACGATGATTGGATAGCAAAACATCCAATGGACCCACTAGAATCTGCCCATAAGATGATGATACATGACAGACAGATTAGGAGGAGGCAGAACAATGAATATGAAAGCAACCTCCTGAATACCCCTTACAGACTCATCGTCCTGATGTTGAGTTGACTCTTCGGCATGCCTGATGGAAATATGTTTAAGATCGGATGGGTTCCTGTGATTTTTCATATAGCCATGAAGGGCACCATCTTCAACTGGGATGAAATAATTTCAGATAGTTTGGCCTCGCAACTAATAGAAGCCCAAGGAGGACTAACCCAAAAGAAGGCATATTTCTTCATGTCTTTATACCTGATTGACTACCTGTTAAGCAAGCATACGTTCCCGGACATGGGTTTCTCATGGAAGCCAAATGAAACAGCTCTTTTCATGGCTTATCAGTGTACATGGGCAAGTAGATACACAAACCACTACAAGATGGTTTGCGAGAGTTTTATCATGCCATTATATCAGCTCATTTTGAAAAAGAGCCAGATTGTATGTCGGAGAATGCAATGCCTATCATTGAACAATTTAGAGACTATTATCACAGTTCAGAAGGGACATACATCAGGATGAGTGGAGGAACTCATGAGCCATTTATGTTCCCTCGATATGTTACAGATTTTGTAATTCACAAGGAGGTCGTGAGACAACTCTTCGGCCCCGACGCAATAAGTAAGTTCTTAACAGACCGAAGGAAGGGCATGTATCCTCCCATGCCATTTACCATCGGAGCTTACAACCTCCCGAGAGAAAGAGATGGGGAAAATTATGCTCAAGGCTTAGAAGTTTTCCATTTTGGCATGGTCCCTTTCATAAGGCATGACCCCAACGATGTGGTAAGCTAGCATTGTCTTGACCTCAATATCTCCTTTGAATATGCTCATGCTAAGGACCTAGACAATGAATTCTTCAAGAGTGCCCGCAACCTAACTGATCTAGGGAAGCGTTACAAGAAGAAAGTTATGAAAGATCCAAGCCCGAAACCTGTCGGTTTGATCCAAAGAGAGAGGGAGGCATTGGCATCACAATCAAGGGATCCATTAGAATTAGAGCAGGACAGAGTGCTCCAAGAGAAAACCCTCAAGAAGGAGCAGGACAGAGTGCTCCAAGAGCAAGCTCTCAAGCAGCAGCAAGACCAAGAAGAAGCAAGAATTCAAGGTGAGCTAACTGCCAAGCTTCAGCTAGAGGAGATTGCAAGGAAGCAACAGAGAAAGCCTCTCAGTTGAAACAGCAGGAAGAGGCTGCCAGGATCCAAAAGGAAGAAGAAGATCAAGTATTCCAAGAGCAAGCTGCCAAGCAACAGCATAAGGAAGAAGAAAGGCCCCTGAATGAAGAAGCAGTTGGGTTACAGGCACAACAAGAAGAGTTAGCAGGAGAGAATGAGAAAGAACAGACAGAGAAGTCTCCTGAGCCGGAGCCATCTACTCCGACAGATATGGAGGTTGACCCACCATTGATATACACTCCAGAGGGAACTCAAGAAGAAAGTGCCTCTTCAGGGAGCTTAGCATTGACCCCATATAACCCCAGGAAGCAGCGCAAAGTAGCAGACCTGGATACTGTATATTTCAATGAGCGAAAAAGGGCCATCATTGATAGGAGGGTAAAGAAAATGGAAAGCTGAACAAAGAATATGGAAACTGAGGAGGACAAATATGAATTATGGATCACAGAGAAAACATTGGTCTAAGGAACTGATGCCGACCCCATGTTCCAAGCCCAATGCACTGTAGCATCGGCTAAGGCAACTAAAGCCAATATTGATTTTTTGAAAGGTGAAATAAAGCATTACAGGGAACAATGTTTTAAGATCAGAGATGATAGAAAGAGGTAGGTGTTGGAAGCAAACAAATTGAAAGAGAAATACAATGAGTTGGTAGGAGAGCAGTTAATGCTAAATACGGGAGTTCTCCAGCTTGAGAATGAGAAAAACACCTTAGAGATGCAATTGGCCATCTCTAAAGATGAACAAAATAATTTGAAAGCCTGCATATCAGAATTAGAAGAGATCGAGGCTAGCAGAGCTGAACAAGTTCATCTCCACAAGCATGAGTATGAAGGGATGATTAAGGAGAAGGAACAATTACTGGGTCAACTAAAAGATGCAGCAGAGGACAAGCAAGATTTGGTCACCTTTCACAAGCAGGCATGTGATATGCGGATAAAGGCCCATCAACTGCTAGTGCAGATCTCACATGAAGTTTGTAGTGTGAAATAAATGGTTAATAAAATGTTAGTCATTGAAGACGGAGCTTTGAGGAACAGGGACAAGTTTTCCAAACATGTAGAGGAATTAAAGCAACAGTTTGAATGGAGAAAGGGAAAGCCTGGATTCCCCTCAAATTTGCACGTCCCCACTGAAGATGAATGTGACCTGGATACAGGAATTCTATATTTTAGTAAGGAATATGGCGCCAAGTTGAGCTTGGAGATTAAGAAAACAATCTGCAAGTTTCACTCGTTCTACTCTAAAATCAAAGAGTCGTTCGACAAGTTCCACTTGATCCTACTAGAGAATATCTATGAATTCCCAACCCAAGAGCAAAGGCTGACTGAATTGCAAAGTGAGTTGGACCATGATTTGGAATATATTATAAAGGTAGAGGTGATAACCCAAGATGAGCTGCAACAGTTCATTGCCCAGCCTACTGTACATATTTACTTTCTAGAAGCAATCACTCAAGAGGCTACTTTAGGGGTAGCGCAATTCAAATCAGACTTGCGCAAGCATGAAATCGCTGCAAAGTCAAGAGTATCTCTTCGGGGAAATTTTATATTGAAAGAGATTAATATTTGGGCCACTCACATACAAAGCATAAATGGTCAAGTGCCTAGAAGCGAGCCTGTTGTTGGAGACGGATCAGCAAATCAGCAGAAGGAAGTCAGCTGAAATCAGAAGTCGATTTGTGTCATTTTCCTTATTTTTTTAAATACTTTAAAAGGACAGCTGGCTGTCATTTTGTCTCATATAAAAGGTGTCCCACGAATCTGGGAAATAGATAATGACAAGCCAAAATCCAAATTAGAAGCTTCTAGAATTAGGGTACACCTGTCAGCTCATGGAGCTTTTTGTAAAGTTATAAATAGAAGTTAAGAGGAGTAGAGGGACTTTTTTGCAGGGAAAAGAATTTTCTTAGTTGGTACGAACTATTTTGTAACTTGCTCCAAGAAAGCGATTTTTCCTAATAAAGAGCCTAAGGAAGACATTTTTTTTGCCTGGAAATGTGGACTAGATGCATGCTGGATTATTCTTATGACATTCTGACACTGCTGTGAGATCTTTCTTTGCTATTTTGAATTGTTTCTGTGTGATGAATGATCTTACTATTTTTTGTGCTATGATGTTTTCTTGAATGAGTAATAGAATGATTTTATGTGGATTAAAGCTATCTTTAATATCTTTAACCTTCTGCTGAAAATGTTTCTTTATGATTTAAATGGTTGTCCATGCAATCTTTAGATATTTCTTTCAGCACATTGCTCATATTTACAATTTGCTCCTTGCAAGGACAGCTTAGATTTATTTCAGTTTTAGATACAGATTTGTTTCAGGTTCTACATTTAGATTAAATTAGCTTAGGCACTTGCATATCATCTTAACAATAAAATCAAAAATAATGGTGGATCAGGCCATAACCGGTGTAAAAGAAGCAAATCTCCAAATCTAACGGTAGCTGGAACCGCTAACCGGACGGATTCCCCATACCAAACGGTGGACAATCTAATTGAGATAGTTTACCGGGGAGAATCCCTTTCTACTTGATGATGCGATCTTCAGGGCATCAACATAGCTATAAAAAAGACACGAAGGTACCACATTCCATACACAATTCCATTCCATTTTCTCAAGCCGTTATTATACCGGATTTTCGCCAAGTTTGAAGTTGTTCTCCTTCAACTTCTTTCTCACCCTTTAAAGATCCCCTTTTTGTAACGTGTGGCCAGAGAATTAGAATATCATTAGGAGAACCAACATTCCCTCCCTCAGACATCTACAGGGGCCTCTTCCATTGATATTGTTCAAGTGATTCGATTTCTTGTAATATTTGATATCAATACAAAATGTTATTTATTCTTTCAGACATTGTCTCACATACAGTTGGTTGAATAAAAAGAATACAAAAATATTTTTCATTTACTTTTATGGAAACATTTTTATTCAGTTTTAGTTCTTAGTATAGTTGTTTATTTGTTTACTTCTTTGAAAGTCTATCAAAGCTACACAACCCTTTGGAAGGTTCCCTTTGGCATGGGCGTGTGTGAAAACACACGCTACACACTATGGGTGGATTTCTTCTTGGAAATGGTTGTCAACAACGAAGAAGATATATATGTCATACCAAAGAGTTCTTTCTCAAGTAATGACACATCTAGTAGTTGAGATATTTTATTCTCCTTTCGTTGTTCCTAATAGGGGGGAATGATTGATGGTTAGAAATAAGGGAGTGAGAACAAGAAAGTGGGGAAAAGCAAGCCTGTAGCAATGCATCCAGAGCCATATCCATAACCTTGTCCCAGTTCCCAAAGCCTTGATCCAGAGCCACCTATCCAGATCCATGTCTACATCCAGATCCAAAGTTAGAGCCATGTTCCACCTAAGCATGATTTGGTTTGTGGTCTTCCTTAAACATCCTTTTTCTAGAGGAAACTGTTGAGCCTTCAAGCCAATTTCCAAAATTTGTGGTCATCATTGAGCCACCATTTAGTAGAAGACATTAGCTTCTACTAACTATTTGGTTTGTGGTGATCATTGAACCACCATTTAGTAGAAGACATTAGCTTATGCTAACTATTTGGTTTATGTTCATCTAGAAAACACCCATTTCATAGAGAACCTTATTTTCACCACTTAGTAGAATACTTCAACTTCTGCTAGCTTACTTGGAAAATTTGGATTATCAAGTTGGAGATGTTCAACAATTGGCAACTATCCACTTCTAGTTTTTTTAGCTCTTTTTTATTGGACTTGTATACACCCCTTCGGATTAAGGGTGGAGTGTTGGAAACATTAATCCTTTAGGGTTAATATTATTTTATTATTATATTTACTATTTACGTGAAATCAAGACCACGAATCACAGTGAATAGGAATAACCATCGGGAATCCTAGAGATTCTTTGGAATGTGAATATGAGGATCATTATCATTTTATTTATATGTACATATGTGAATGAGAGAAATGAATCAATGATTATTCATTATTGTTGGCGGGAAAAACTACCCTATAGTAAGGAAACATATACTATCAACTGAAAGGGGATGACAGGTAAGCATATTAACTGTGTTACAGAGATGTTTATGAAAGGAAATAGGTTATAGGTCTTGAAAACATACCTTTTGAATGACGTTCGATCCTAGCTCTTATTCGATCTTACGCTCAATCCTTAAGTCAGCCTCCCGTTCAATAAACCTACAATACAAGTACCTTTTTTCAGCGTATCTTGGATAATATATAATGATGAAATAGAAAAAGCAATTTAAACATCCAATATTAACCAAAGCAGATCCAAACAAGTATATCACTTCAATGAACACTTAATTTGGGACAAGAAAGATGCTTCAACCTTTTATTGTCAAATGCAAATTGATGATACAAAGTATACCTGACTTTGTGACATGCTCCTGCAACCTGATCCTGGGCTCCTGCTCTTCTCTGGCTTGGATATCTTCCAGCATAATCTCCTCCAATGCAAGCTTCTCTTTAAAAGTCTCTTAATAACATTCATGTCTCTAACCCCTCTCTTTATTCTTCCTTGTATTTATAGGACAAGGGAAACAGTTCAGGTCGAGAGATGGTTATGGAGGAAGTTGGGGAAGTTGGAAAACCAACTGCAACTAATCCTCTTCGTGAAATTAATTATTTTTTAATCATCTTTTGAGGTGTATGCTACTATTTCTCAGTGAAGTAGCGCTCAGGGTGCTACTATAGTGTTTTTAAACTAGCACTCATCACTTTTTGAATGTTGAGCGCTACTCTGGTGAAGAGGAGTAGCGCTCATGAGGCTTGAGCGCTACTATTGCACACTGGAGTAGGGTACAAGCGCTAGTCTATTCAAGTAGAGTAGCGCTCATGTCTCAAAATGACATTTTTAGGGTTTTGCCATTCTTGCAAGGAGGTGGAGTAAGTCAAAGTCTCATCTGGGGTCAACATGCTCCTCCATCCAAGTTGTCCTTTTGTGTGATCAACAGCTCAAGATGATCACAGACGGAGAGGTGCAAGTTTGACTTATAACAGATGCCCCCTAATGTGTGAGGACAGAGGGGAACGATGGCCAAAATACATTATAATCCAAAGCCAAAGGAGCAGCAAGGAACCGCAGAAACAAGTCACAAGAACACCTAAAACAAAGATTGAGGTCAGCAAGCAATTACATTTGTTGACATCATATAGATGTGCAGTGTGATACAACATGATCTCTGATACATAACAAGGAGATGTATACATAGCATGGCCACTTGGAATACAAGCGTGGATCGATGTCAAACTAAGAAATCATAGCCATAACAACAAACTAGATCTATGTCTCATGGATAGCTGAATATAAGTGAGGCTCAGTCTTCCACAACTTGGGTGATAACAGAATGAGGTAATGTCATCCAAAATCCCAAGGTCTTCATCCAAAACAACTCTAGGTACAAACCCTAACCATGTGAATAGATGAGCTGATAGTTGAACATGGGGGGTATCGTTTGATTACCGGTCATTGATATATACCGTTAACAAACGCAAGGACTTCCACTGATAATGATGATGGGGCCCAAGGTACCAAGTACAATCCATCGAGTGTGAATAGATGAACTTGGATTCGAACACTTGGGGATCCTGTCGAATAAGAGACATTGATGTATTCTCAACATTCAACAACGAGGAAAATTGCCACTGGTGACTGCAATCTCCAAGGTACTAAATGAAACTCTAAACTTCATTCCCAGAGTAAGATGAGTTGATGTCGATGGGAAGAAGTTCGTTGGAAGGGAGGCCGTAAGGCATCCTCCATCATCCAACTCGAGGAACACTCAACTGGTATGAGCTGATATGGAATAATATGTAACAAGACTGACACTAGGATGGCCGACACATGAGGTCAAGGTAAACTGGAAGATGGCCGACATAGGGTATATCCTTAAATAGTGAGCACAACACAAAGTGTCTCAGGTATTTTCTGACATAATAGGGTAAATGATAATCCTGAAATGTAAGAGACATTACCAAACCCTCCATATGGTTGGAAGAATAACCAACTAGGGGAGTAAACAACTCGGAGATCAGGTTCACCCTGAGGTCAAAAACTAAACCCAACCAACAAGATAGACTCAAGTAGGTGCTGTGTTCAAAGATAGAACTGACTAAACTGCCTTTGACATTGAAGATATGACACATCTTTCCCATCCCTTATTCTTTTTAGATAAAAGAATACCTTTCTTATTGTTTTAATGAGTCCAAGAAAGAATGAAAACTCAATAGATCCAACCATGTAAAAATTTTAACGAGCCCATGGGAGGAAGACTCAGGACCTTCTTCATTGTTTACAGAGTTCGAAGAAGAGATAGAAGATTACTCTATATTACTAATCTCTGGATTTTAATATCGAGCCGAGATCTGTTCTTGCTCGCCGGTGTTTTCAATTTTAAGGAGTCTGAAAAACTTAAACAATAACTCCATATATCTGCTCGTGGATTTTAGTATCGAGCCCAAGCATATTCATGCTCGCCGGTGTTTTCCTGTTTATAGAGTGTGAGAAACTTAAACAATCCTCTTTTCACCTATCCGTGGATTTTATATCAAGCCCGGATTGGTCTGTGCTTGGCGATGTTTTCTTGTTTATAGAGTTGAAAAACTTAAACAGTCCTCTACTTACCCTCTCGTGGATTTCACATCGAGCCTGAGTAGGTGAATGCTCGCTTGGTATTTTCATGTTTAGAGAGCCTAAAAACCCTAAAGAAAGGCTCCAAAAGGTCCTTTTTCGTGTAGTTAATCTCCTCCCCCGAAAAAGTATAAAACAAAGGGAGAAGAACTCTTCTAGCGCATACAAAAGTATACCTAGAGTATACATTTTCCGTAGTTAATCCACCTAGGCCTGGAAAAGGGGTATTCTATACCTGAGTGGATGAGCCTTCGATTACTTTAACGAGCTCAAAGAGGACAAGCTTTCTCGGCAATCTCGTTTAGGTTTAAATAGTCCAAACAAGAGCTTAAAATGACTTAAAGGTCAGCTTCTGGGATCATAGCTTCATAATCTGCCAAAACTAGGTCTTCAACAAAATAATAGTAAATGCGACAAAAATCTCGAATGATATATGAATTTGAACTATTAACTAGTTGACAAGGTCTAACATCGAGAATTTTAATCTTAGGAGATCGATCCTACAAAAATTTAAGGAAAAATGAGAGCTGGATAAGTGAACATTAGTACTGCACCATGTGTATGTTTCAATTGATTAATTAGGTGATTTTGATAAAATTTGAAACTATAGAGAACTAAACAATGGTGGGTAAAAATTAAAATCCAATTCATATATATAATTTAATTTTAAAAACTCAATTTCCAATTTGTTTTTGTAGGGAAAAAAATTGGGGCAAACGTTGCATTTTCAAATCTCCGTGGTGACCAAATCAAGCATCCAAACACCATTCTTCTTCCACCAAGTAAGTTAGAATCTTCCCCACTTGCATTTTTATGGTTTAGTTTTTATTTTTTGAGCCTAAAACTGCTTGCTAGGCAATGATCACAACGTTTAGTGCGCGGGTGCTACTGTGTAACAAGAGCAGTAGCGTGTGAAGGAGATGAGCGCTACTATGCTCACACAGAGTAGCGCCCACACGCTACTGTGTAGTATACCCAGTAGCACTCAAGCCTGAAAATTTAAAAACAAGCGCTGAGACTGAAAAATTGTCACTTTTTGTGCAGGATGGTTCTTCAATGGAGGGAGAGAGAACATGAGGACATGGATAGGCTGGCTATGCAAGACCCAGCCACTCTCCATGCTCTCCGAAGATGTGGTTTATTGAATTTTTATCGAACCATAAACATGAGGGCCTAAAACAAATTATTTCGAAGACTTATTCGGTACTGGGATGTGGATACCAATACTTTTGTCATCCGCAGGCAAACTTTGGAGCTTACCGTTGATGACATTTATTTCATTACTGGTCTCTCATGGAGGGGAGATGTAATAAATCTGAAAGGATCTTCTCGTGTGGGCGTAAGGTCCGTGCAAGAGTATTTGAATACATATTGTGTGGCTGGAGCTAAGAAATCAGGAAGCCAAATCTTGATTTCTACCATTGAAGACCTCCCTTTGAAGGTGATAGTGAGTATGATTAACCGAGTGGCAGGTAGTGCCTCACTACACCTAGCTTCTAGGAACTCTATGCATGTTCGTGTACAATGCTTACAAGGTCATGTATACGATTGGTGTACTAGTTTGCTGGCGAGCATGAAAGCTCAATTGACAGGTTGTAAATCCGGAAAAATGAAGAATTTTGGGTACGGTAGCATTTTGTGTACTTTCTTCTTTAAGAGGATGTCTGCTATTAGTTTGGGGATGCCTCTAGCTCAGGTTAACCCCTGTGAGCCCAGACTAGGCCATTGGGGTGACATATTCCTCCGCCAGGGTGGTGGGGAAAGTCACTATGTCACGTACCCACCCATTTATCCAATGCAAGGCAAGGAACATGATGCCAAATTCAGGGCTTTCACATGATCTCAGCCCATTCGTTAGATTCATATAATTAAAATATGAGTGTGAAGATGTAAAACAAATCAATTATGCATAGCATAATTAAAACAACATCCACACACAATTCATGCTCATCCAACATATCAAAATAATCATTAATTAAACATTGTAGAAGTAAATACATAGACATAAAAACACTTATCTTCATTTTGCAACTGCCCCAAGCAACTATCTATGTCGCTGCAACGTTCCACCCAACCATAGGCTCTTCGACAGCTTATACTGAGTCCGTCCAAAGGCCACCCCCAAGCTGGGCATGATTCTCACAAGGAAAGGGAACATTCCAGCTCATTCACTGCCAATTACTCATTTCATCTCAGCTAAGCCAGTCCACAGCTGGGTTTATCAGGCTACATTTGAACCATGGATGCTTATTTTCAAGCTCAAGCCAAAGCAATGGATACCCAAATCCCATACCCCAACATTCTCATTTCTCACACCGCAAGCACAAACATTGGGCATAGATACCATTTACAACAAGGGTATTTTACAAAACAGGGTCCATGGGTTTTTCCCATATCGTGGCTCACTAAAACAGACTGTGGAAAGAGTAATTCGATTTCAAACCTAGGGAGTAAAACTGATTTACCCCCACTGGTTATGATCCTTTCCAATGACCTAAACGACCTCCAGGAAGACCCAAAAACGCCCCTTCCTAGGTAAAAGATGAAGGGAAACCCAGAAAAACCATGGAGGAAAACGCCCAGGCATCTAGAGCTGCATGAGGGAGCAAGACTGATGGTTGCATAATGGCTTAGAGAGCAATTTCATGGCTCTTTTCTTGCCCAACGAGACAAACATGATTTTCCATGAAGGGTGGCTTGCCCATACCCGAATTTGGACAGCCATACCTCTCCATTCCCAAGGCATTAACTACCTCAACCAACTCTTGGGAGAAATCAATGGTTGGGTACAAAAGTCAACATGGGTAGTTGAGGGTTTGATGGGTTCTCTCATTGACACTTGGCTTGAACTGATTGGCTCAAGGGTTTGAATGTTTTCCCTCCCAATTCCTTGTGAAATCATGCCCCCATCTCTTTGTTGCATTACATAGCTAGTTGTGGGTGTTTTTATTAAAATGCATATTACATGATGTTGAAGTTCCAATGTGCCTGGCTAGCACACAAACCATATGCATCAATAAATCAATGGTGGGGCCTTGTCCTTGAGCTCCTCACCACGATTTCATAACAATAATACATCATTTAAAATGTTAAAGTGATAGGGTCTAGATGGGGACGTGACATTGTTATCGTACTGATGATTTCTAGGGGTGGTGGGAGAGGCAAGTGCCCATCTTCGAGCAGTTTCCATATGCTGGATTGGATTTCCATCATGATCCAGAATTGGCGCTTCCTCCAGGTGGAGCCTGGGGAGATATTGTATGTTTAATTTTGAGAATTATTTAATTTTTTTGAACTTTTCAAGTATTTGATTTTTATGAATGAATTTTGAAGTGCTAAACAAGTGTCATATGTAGATACTGGGCCTGTCCATCCCGAGGGACATCCTACCATCTTTGTGAGGCCAGCTGATATTACTACAACAGATGCTATGTTGGGGACCATAGAGAGAAAAGTGAGTTGGTTGACTCATGAAGTTCCTGCATGCCGTATGGATCAGATACCTATTGACATGCAGGAAGATGTAGTTGGGGTGCCCCCAGCATGGCTTAGGGTGCTGCAGAAGATAGCTAGGCTAGTCATATGTTATCGCAATGCAGTAGATGATGATGAGGTCCCTCCTTCTCCATAAGAGAGGGATACATTCCATGTATATTTTTGAGGCTACTATGCCCAGTTTTGTACTTTTATGACATGACTTGATAGACCTGTAATCCAAAACTCATATAATTTTTGATACAGTATCGGTTATTTACATGTGTATGTTTGAATTTTATGTGTGCAATGTTGTTTATGAAAGTGTATGATACAAATTCCAGTTTAACACATAGTTTGCTAATGAATCAGCTAATGCATTTAAATTTCTTGGAATGTGTTCATATATAATAGAATCAAACTGTCTTTTCAATAGTCGAACTCGTAGAAACTGACATAGCAATCCAGGATCTCTAATCTGGTAGACACCTGTTAACTGAAATAGAATTAGTTGTGAGTCAAGTCTTACCTCCAAATGTGAAATGCCATGACTGAGAGCATCTCGGAGAAATTCTATAACTGCACTGTATTCAGCCACATTATTCGTGGTGGGACCCAAACAAACCCCCCCCAAAGAGACAAGTTGGCCAGTGGGTGAGTAAAAGACCCAAGCTGCTGCAGCCAACTGACAGGTGTGGCGACTGGCACCATCAGCAAATCCTAAGAAATGTTCGATCAACATCTGGTACACGAAACGAAAAACACACATAAGATTAACTAACAAGCATAACGAAAAACTAGCTCTACAAGAATATACAGCTATGTTACAAGAAAAAGCATGTCAGCCTAAGCATAGTACTTCTTCATGTAGATCCCATTTCTAGGCTCAGCCAGCTTATTACCTTCATAATCTATCAGTTCATAGGCACCTTTCTTCAGTACTTTGGAAATTTTATAAGGCCCGAGCCACCTGGACTTGAACTTGCCAGGTCCTAGGGGTTCTTTGTCTTGATCCCAAAGTAAGACCAAGTCTCCTTCAAGGAAAACCCTAGGTCTGACGGACTTGTCATACTGTCCTTTGACTCTTTTTTGTGGACTTCGTTTGTTGTGAGCGCTGCTCATCTAGATGTTCTAAGTGTAACAAACGTTCTTCTAGTATTGAAGTATCCAGTAGTAAATGAACGGCTAGTTTTAGCGAAGGAATCTCGCATTCAATCGGTACGACTGCTTCTATCCCATGCACAAGTTGGAAGGGAGAGAATCTAGTAGCAGTCTTAATGTTAGCTCAGTAAGCCCAAAGAGCCGGGTACATCATGATGTGCCAATTATTTCGACTGGCATTAACAGTTCTTTGCAGTATAACCTTTAAAGTATTGTTCACTGCTTCGACTTGTCCGTTCGCCTGTGGATAGTATGAAGACGATTGTTCTTGTCGAAAACCAAGCATCGTATACAACTTGGTCATCATGTTATTTTGGAAATGACTGCCATGATCAGTCACTATCTCTTTAGGTATGCCAAACCGTGCAATAATCTGATTAAACACGAAATAAGCGACAGTTTCTCCATCTGCCTTGACAATAGGCATTGCCTCCGCCCACTTAGTAAAGTAGTCAACGGCAACGATGATGTAATGATGTCCTCCAGTTGAAACTGGATTACAAGTCATGTAATCAACCCCCCATTTTGTGAAGGGACCTGCTGTAATCACAGGATGAAGAGGAGCTGGGTGTGCCCTCATTTTCTTAGTGAAAAACTGACATGGACGACAGTGTTTCATAGCTTCCACACAATCTTTAAAGATCGTGGGCCAAAAATATCTGGCACGCAGTATCTTCTGAACTATTGCCAACCCGGAAAGATGTCCCCCACAAGCTCCATTGTGGGAATCATTTAATACTGCTTCGGCTTCTTCTCGAGTTAAGCAACATCGTAAAATGGAATCTACCCCACGTCGATACAAAGTATCTAAGATGATGAGGTAGTTCTTCGCATGGCTTTTGAGCTTGCGTCGCTCTTCTCGAGAAGAAGTAGTAGGACACCTCAAAGTTTGGAGATATACTAAGATATCCCTGTACCATGGGTCATAGCAAGAAATGAGGAAGATATGTTCATCTGGGAATGATGATTCTTCCTCAACGTACTCTAGGTCACTCGGAAACTCTGAGATTAACTCAGCAAACACTAGTGATTTCATCGACTTGGCCGATTGAAAGACCAAATCGAACTCCTGTAGGATTACAATCCATTTATTATATTTCCCATCGATGATTCGTTGGGTGAGAACATACTGGCAAGGATTGACTTCTGCTACCACAGTAGTAGTTCGTAAAAGTATATAGTGACAAATCCTCTGTACCGCATAGACTACGGCAAGTGCTAACTTCTCAACATGTGAATATTTAACCTCAGGGGCTATCAATGTGCGAGAAAGATAGTAGACAACATGCTCTTGGAGCGTATCGTCCTCCTGAACTAATACTATACCAATTGTATTAAGAGATGCTACCAGATATAAAAGAAAGTCTTTTGCATAGTTTGGCGGGCTCAACAAGGGTGCTGAAAGAAGTGCCTTTTTCAAGGCTTCAAAGGATGCTTGAGTAGCCTCGACCCACACAAAGTAGGAGTCTTGTTTGAGTAGCCTCATAAAACCTTTGGTAATCTTAGCATAGTTTATGATGAATCACCGTAAGAAATTAGACATGCCTTGCAGACTTTGGAGTTGTCACAAGGTGCGAGGAGGAGGCAGATTTACAATCGCCTCTACTTTCAGCGGGTCGACCATTATGCCACGACTGGAGACAATGAAGCCCAGTAGACGTCCTGATTCGACACAGAACATACATTTATTAGGATTCAAACGAATCTTATATTGTCTGCATCTTTCAAACACCTATCTAAGATGAGCTGGATGATCTCGTCTCTTTCGAGATCGCACCGAGAGATCATCCAAGTAAGGTTCTACTATGTGTTTGATATCATGAAAAGAAAAATTCATCACACACTGGAAGGTAGATCCAGCATTCTTCAAGCCAAATGGCATCTTCCGGTAAGCGAAGTGTTAAATTTTCAGTATTAAATCACAATACTATAGGATCTTTGCTGAGAGAATAACATCTACAGTATATCAATGCATGACAATCATAATATGACAAGCATCACAAGCATCATAAGAATCAAAAGCATAGAGACAAGAGACACAGAGTTTCCGTGGGGAAAACCCTAAGGTGAAAAACCCCACAACTTCCTCAGAGATAGAGAGAGCAATGGCTCAACCAAAATACAACCAAATAATACAGAGATAGTCTCCTAGCAGATGATCCTCCTCCTCCTCACTAGTGCGCCACTTTCCAGAGAGAGAGATAGATACTTTTCCGAGTGAGTAAAATAGAGATCTCCTATCTCTATTTATACTCACCTTTTTGCCCAGTGACCTACTGGGGCCGACTTGTCTACTTTAGTACATCCACATTATATTATATATTAATTAGGGCCGACCCCATAAGGTGGTCTAATAACCCATCGGCAAGTACACACACTTGCGACACTTGTCAATCCACATGACGACACTTCCTTATAGAGGAATAACACATCTCTTATAAGGGTACAATAAATATACATATAATATACTGATGAAATACATTCCGAAGTTACATATACATCAACACTCCCTCTTAACAAGGAAGGTATTTCTCGACACAGATTTGCTAGACAAGTCTTCTTCTCTGGATCATCATCATCGATGCATCGTCATCGTCATCGTCACTGCTGCTGCTATCTCGTCCAATCTCTGTCTCTACTCGTCATAGGAAGTTCTACAGAGCCAGTCCTTTTTCATACTGGATGTAGGCCCACCACCTGCAGGTCTTCATCATCACTGGCCATACTGTGGAATCCTCAGGACTTTTACGTGCGTCACAAAACCTCGAAAGAGCATCCCAGGATATTACGGGTACACAACTCCAACCTGTAGGATCTCCCAGGGCGCTATTACATGTGACCCCACCACAAAACCTCGAAAGAGCATCTTAGGATGTTACGGGTACACAACTCCGACCTAAGATCTCCCAGGGCACAAATTACATGTGGTCCACCACAAAACCTAGCAAGAGCATCTCAGGATGTTACGGGTACACAACTCCGACCTGAGATCTCCTAGGGCACAAATTACATGTGGTCATGGCAAAACCTCGCAAGAGCATCTCAGGATGTTACGGGTACACAACTCCGACCTGAAATCTCCCAGGGCCCAAATTACATGCCATAGGACAAAACCTCGCAAGAGCATCTCAGGATGTTACGGGTACACAACTCCGACCTGAGATCTCCCAGGGCAACGAATTACATGTCCTCCCAGAGCAATGTCTCGAAAGAGCATCCCAGGCTGTTACGGGTACACAACTCCGACCTATAGGATCTCCCAGACATGCTCATCTGCACAACCTGATCCACGGCCACAGAGTATCAACCTGATACTCACCATACATCATCCTGATGTACTCATGATCGTCTTGATCATAATCACTGCAACGTCCTGCTGCAAGTCATCTGGAGCAACATCCTGAAGCTCGTCATCTATGATCATCTTATCATCACTGCAACATCCTGCTGCATGTCATCTACCTGATCATCAATGCATCTTCCTGATGCATACCAAGTATCATACATGATCCTCCTGATCATTAATGCATCTACCTGATGCATACCAAGTATCTACCTGATACATATCATCATACATGATCCTCCTGATCATCAATGCATCTACCTGATGCATACCAAGTATCTACCTGATACATATCATCATACATGATCCTCCTGATCATCAATGTATCCACCTGATACAAATACAAATATATGATACATATCACCATACATGATCCACCTGATCATACAATGTATCCACCTGATACATATACAGATACATGGTCCAAGCATCCAACATGATGCATAAACAATACATACACATGATCCAACTGATCATATCCTGCATCCAACATGATACATAAAATGATCCAACTGATCATATCCAGCATCCAACATGATGCGTGCATACATACATAAAATGATCCAACTGATCATATCCAGCATCCAACATGATGTGTACATACATACATAAAATGATCCAACTGATCATATCAAGCAGAAACTAGAACATCATCCTGATGCTCATCATCCAGCGCTTACATCCACAGCCATGTGAAGGATCCTCCTTCCAACATGCTTGGAATGGCTTCAGCAAATGTGTCCATCACTTCTTCCTCGAAGTGTCCTCGATCTGAATAACGCCAAGCCTCTCTCTGAAGTACTCGAACTTCACCCTGGCTAGTGGCTTCGTCAGCACATCTGCAATCTGCTCGTCCGTCGCAACATACAGGAGCTTCACAGCTCCTCTCTGCACCATATCCCTGATATAGTGATATTTGATCTCTATGTGTTTCGACCTGTCATGAAACACTGGTTTCTCGGACAGCTTCACACAACTCTGGTTATCACAGAAGATACCAGTAGCCTCCAACGGGAGATCAAATAACTCAGACAGTAGCTTCCGTAGCCATACTGCCTCACAACTAGCTGAACAGGCTGCAACATACTCTGCCTCAGCTGTACTCAGTGCTACGCAGGACTGCTTCCTGCTAAACCAAGAGATCACACCTGATCCCATACTGAAGCAACACCCAGATGTGCTCTTCCTATCTGCAGCACTGCCATCCCAATCTGAATCAACATAACCCTGCAGGTTAAACTTTTGATTCTCCTCATACCTGAGCCCATAATACACTGTACCCTTCAGGTACCTCAGAACATGCTTTACAGCAACCAGGTGAACACTCCTCGGATCCGTCAGGAACTGGCTCAATGTGTTCACATCAAAGTAAATGTCTGGTCTCGTGTTCTTCAAGTACATCAAGGACCCAATCATCTGATGATAAAGAGATATCAACCGGATCAGATGAAGCATCACATAGAAGCTTCAGATTCGATGCCATAGGTGTGGCCATGGCCTTGCAATCCATCATCCCAAATCTCTTCAGGATATCTACTGTGTACTTCCCTTGACCAAGGAAGATCCCACCTGCATTCTGCCACATCTCCACGCCAAAAACAAATAGTGCATCATCCCCAAGTTCTTCATCTCGAACTCGGTAGTAAGCTTCCGCTGCGTGTCGGCAATCAATCTATCTTCACCATACCAAGTTCTGCACATATATGATTTCCTATCATGTGTCTCAGAATGAAGTGGCTGCTTCTTCTTCAACTACACCATTCAAGAAAGCTGTCTTGAATCCATCTGGTGTATCTTCTATTTCATCACTTTTATGTTTCTCTATGCTGCCATCTGCAACATGCTTGATCTGAAAGTTCTATTTGGAAGTCACAACAGACTTCCCTTTGGCTCTTGGGATCGCATCCCATACATCATTCTTCATGATCGACGGATCATGGTATTTCATTTCTTCATCCCAGATCCTGGGAATTTCAATATCTTCAATAGATATCTTTGTTGCTGGAACAAATGTTGTAGTCCTTTTTGTAGGTGAAGATATACGGTCTTTCCTACAAAACAGATTAAATTGCATGATTAGAAACAACTCATAATTTTCAGAACAAATTCTTACACATGAAGAAATATGTCATACAGTCATGCAGTCATGCAATTATCTTAGCCAATGCTTCAATACAACATTTATCCATATCCCGTAACTTTCTAGATGCCTTCCAATCTCTACCAGAACATTGTTAAGAGTGTGCACAACTCCCAACATGTCAGCAAAGAGGTTTCATTCTAGATAAGTAGCAATGGAATGTTGTACAGTGCCATAGGCCACTTACCCAACACATGCATATTAGTAGTATACTGTTCATTAATTCAATCATTCTAATATGCACAATACATATCCTAAGTCTAGGAACATGAGCATATACATCATTGAACAATTTTATTTAAGCAAACAAATATGCAAGATAATTAAAATACTTATCTTTGTTTGTTTGTTGGGTGGACTCCCTCTGAGTCTTTTCTTCCTTGCAGGAGCTGCTGGAGTCCTTCTAAACCTTCTTGTTGTGGAATGTAGAGATATGGACAACTCCCTCTGAATATCTGCACCCTTGCAGAAACCACTGGAGTGTGCTCCCTCTTGATCTTTGCTTCCTGGATTACCTGTTCTTGAACTCATATTCATCCTTGGTCCCTATGCATGCTTATTAGTATCATTCATTAAAACACAATAATCTCAAGTATGTATAGTCATGATCATTTCAAACAGAAATAATAAGCATTAGCATTCAAGGTTTATATATAGGACTCTTATGGTTAGTCATATCATAAGAAACATAACATGTATAAACCTATAATTACTCAAACCTATGACTCTTCTGGTTAGTCATATTATTAATTAAGGTAAGATGCATATGCCCATGATTATTCAAACTTATGACTTTATGAACAATCATCATCAATCATGCCATGCATACTTATATGATAGATCCTATGATATAAGAAACACATACCTGGTCACCATATTTGCTAGTTATGTCTAGCAATGTGTTCTTGTTCTCTTCAATGACCTGCATGACTCATTAGTTAACTTTTGCAAAAACAAATTATACATACCTCTATGTGATCCATGACTATGGATGAATCTTTGTATTTATGTCACCATGGCATGTTCAGGTTGTCCCTTCAAATTGTACAAACCTCCCTCTTGCTTTCCAATCACTACTGCATCATCTATGGTCTTTCCCTTTGGCCACATTAGGACTTGGCCATCCACAAATGCAACCCTCATACCTTTTGCATCTAATGCAGAAATGGAGAGTAAGTTCTTCTTGAGCCCAGGTACATAAAGTACTTCTTTCATCTTCAATGATTTTCCAGAATCTAGATTGTAGGAGGCTTCACCACTTCCTTTGATTGGGTATTGATAATCATCCCCAAGTTTCACTTTATGGGGTGATTCATGTTCAGAAAGATTCACAAAAGATTCCTTGAACCCAGTCATGTGTTTGGAGGCCCCACTATCAATTAACCAATCATTACATCCATGGGAGATGGTACCTGTAAGAGCAGAGATCAGAACATACTCTTCTTCACTTGATGAGTCATCATCACTATCACTTTCTGCCCTAGCCTTCTTCTTTGGAGGTTCATCATCTTCGGCAGCATGAGCATGAAACCTTCTTTTGCTGCCCTTCTTTTTCTCACTGGAGTTGTTCTTATTATCCCTTTTGTTCTTGGGACAATCTGAAGCAAAGTGACCCTTCTCATTGCATGTGAAGCATCTTAGGTCCTTCTTATTCTTTTGATGAAATCTTTTGGGGTGAGGGTGATCCTTCTTGGTTTTGCTTCTTTTGGTGTGAGCTGCAAGAGCTTGATCTTCACCTCCCATCTTTTCCTCACGAGCTATAAGTCTAGCTTCTTCTTGAGAACATTCTTCCCGAAGTCTACTGAAGGAGATCAACTTCTTCCTTGCACAAATTCCTTGAATAAAGGAATCCCATGACCTGGGTAGGCCATTTAGAGTGGTCATCACCACTTCACCATTCTCCACCATTTCATCTACTGCTTCTAATTGTTCCTTGATCTGAGAGACCCTTGAAAAGTAGGATTGAATGGTTTCCCCATTCTGAAACTTTACTGCTTTCAATTGGTTCCGCAGGGTCATCTTCCGATTTATGTTCTTTCCTTCAAATAGCTTGGTCAAAGATTCAAACATCTCTTTGGGTGTCTTGAGAGAAGACACATGGGGTATGAGATGGTCTTTGATAGAATCAGCAATGATTCTCTTTGCCTTGACCAAGTTCTTCTTGTGCAATACCTTGGCCTCTTCATCCTCTGGGATAGGGATGTCTTCTTTCACATATGAGTCCAACTCATTCTCTTCCAGGATTAGCCCAATCCTATACTTCCAGGCTCGGAAGTTATCAGCCCCTTCAAGCTTATCCTCAAGCTTGGTGTGAAGAGACATCTTTAAGAGTACTTCAAATGGAAATAGAAAAGATTTAGAACTTACCACTTGAAATGCTGAAAACTGGATCTGGTCCCGGATTAGGGTTTGTCAGAGAAACCCTAAAAATTCAAAATGTGAATTTCAAAATTTTGAAAGGATAGAAAGATGCGCCTTGGAGAGCTGATCAGCCTAGTACATTTAGAATTTGAGATCAGCAAAGTCTTGTCCTTCAAAATTGCCTTTTTGTCCTCCCGGGTTCACTGGGGAGAGCCCTGAATTAGGGTTTGAGTTTCCCGGAGATCTACCCAGCCAAAAATCTCGATCCAAAGCTCAAACCTTCGATTTTTGCAAGGAGCTTCCAGCTGTACCTTCAGTTTCCAGAAATTCCTATTTTTGTGGAAACCCTAATTTTTAGGGCCAAAACTGAAAATGCTCGGAACTGAAATCTGATTGGACAGAAAGATGCGCCTTGATGAGTAGATCCAATCTACTATACTGAATTTCAAAAATCTGTGGAGAGAAACCCAATAAACAAGCAATACAAGCTTCCGTCACTGCAAAATGTCTTCTTCTCAGTTAGGCTCTGATACCATGTTAAATTTTCAGTATTAAATCACAATACTATAGGATCTTTGCTGAGAGAATAACATCTACAGTATATCAATGCATGACAATCATAATATGACAAGCATCACAAGCATCATAAGAATCAAAAGCATAGAGACAAGAGACACAGAGTTTCCGTGGGGAAAACCCTAAGGTGAAAAACCCCACAACTTCCTCAGAGATAGAGAGAGCAATGGCTCAACCAAAATACAACCAAATAATACAGAGATAGTCTCCTAGCAGATGATCCTCCTCCTCCTCACTAGTGCGCCACTTTCCAGAGAGAGAGATAGATACTTTTCCGAGTGAGTAAAATAGAGATCTCCTATCTCTATTTATACTCACCTTTTTGCCCAGTGACCTACTGGGGCCGACTTGTCTACTTTAGTACATCCACATTATATTATATATTAATTAGGGCCGACCCCATAAGGTGGTCTAATAACCCATCGGCAAGTACACACACTTGCGACACTTGTCAATCCACATGACGACACTTCCTTATAGAGGAATAACACATCTCTTATAAGGGTACAATAAATATACATATAATATACTGATGAAATACATTCCGAAGTTACATATACATCAACACGAAGGTCCCCCACAGGAAAATGAAAGTTGTTTTATGTTGATCCTTGGGTTTGATTTGTATTTGATTATATCCCGAAAATCTATCCCTGAAAGAGAACATCTCATGTCCCGCACAAGCATCTATGATTTCATCGATAAACGGTGTAGGATAGTTATCTTTCAGACAAGCTTTGTTCAAGTCTAGGAAGTCAGTACAGACTCTAATGGTACCTTGCTTCTTATCAACCAGAAGAGGGTTTGAAACCCATTCCGTCATGTCAATTGGATAGATGAAACCGGCCTTAAGCAACTTTTCAACCTCTACCTTGATGGTGGCCGCTTTTCTAGGGTTCACAAGACGGAGCTTTGGTCTCACAGGTTTTTCATTAGGGTATGTCGTGATGACATGCTCCACGATGGCTGGGTCAATACCTAGCATCTCCTCATATGACCAGGCAAAAATGTCACGGAATTCTTTGAAAATTTTTGTATACAGAGCGATCTCTTCTGGAGAACAGTCTGCACCAATAAAAAAAATTTCCACGACCCCAGGTTTGGTGGAAATTTTAATCGGAATTGTTCTCGATATATTAGCCATATTTCCCTCAGTATAAATAGCTCTCGAAGTAGAAGGAAAAGATGACAAATCAACAAATCCACCAGGTCTCACAAGGAATTCCCCTCTCTCAATCCTATCTAGATCTGGAAGCATGTAGGACCTGTGATGCATATGTTCCCATGGTTGGTCCAGGCCCATCATGACTTCTAAGATGGCTTCATCATATGGAAAAACCGTGTCTAAACAATCGAACGAGTGGGTGGAATTCAGTGACCATGTCGGAGCATAGTCCATATCTGACTCAGCAGAGACTGGCGGAGTCATGATATGTTCCATTGTAGCATGTTGTGCTTCCATATAGGCCACTTCTACAATGGATGGAGGCACAGAAGGTTCTGACGTAGTGGGAAGGATACAAGGATCAATTCTTAAACCAACCGTGAATGTTTCGGTAGCAGTACCCACATCAGAATGCATAAAAAGAACAGGGGAGGGAAGGTCAAAAGTGCCTATTACCGACCTGTAAATCCCTGCTCCTAAACTCTCATTAACCGGGGCGATTTGATCAACTAAGGGAATTGTGGTCTCTGAAGAAGTCTGGTTGTTTCTCTGAGTGAAAGAAAGCTGATCAACTATAACGACCTTACCTTCAAATGAGAGCATAACAACTCAAAAAACTGCCGATGCAATAGCTCGCATGGCATATGTCCAACTCCTGCCTAATAACATGTTGTAATCAAGTGGAGCGTCTAGAACTTCTACTTCTATAGCAACTGTCTTATCGGCCAATGTGACATCAAATGATGGCAAAACCCCGTGTGGATGGAAAGTCCTACCATCAAATGTAGTAAGTAGTGTGTTAGAAGGGGCTAACTCGGGGGAACCCAAAGCTTTCCAACAGGAAATTGACATTACGCAGTTCGACATGCCCTCATCTACGATCTAATGGTCATTGGGCCATGGATGACTTCAATCTGAAGAGCAACGTGGTAGGGAAACCGGTATTTGATATCAACCATATCAAATCGCGCAGACATGTTAGAGGATTCCATACTTCCAATAGCTGCCAGAAGTGCATTCCGTTGTAAAGGACAACTTTGCAAGACTTCTAAGGTAGACATGGCACAAGGGGTCTGGGCTAAATCTTCAACCACATTGTAGTTAGAGGTGGCCTGAGTGTTGGGATTGTGCGATACCCGTTTCAAGTTACCTTTCGGGATCTTGGGCATTGGGTCCACAGGTATGTTGAGTGGAGTGGAGGATTCTGGAATCTCTTTATCCTTTTTCTGTGCGTCCGGGGTATAATTCCTGGCTCTCATTTGTAAGAGTGCATCCGAATTAACCATGTTAATAAAAGTTTGACCAACCGTATCATGTGTAGTGCCCCCAGTGTTGGAGGTGCCAGAAGCTGAGCTCTTCCCCTTAGGGAATGGATCTTTTAGTACGGCAGGCTTCTTTTCTTGTAATAGCTTCTGGGCTTCTTCAAGCAGAGGGCATTGGTGAGTAAGGTGGTCCTGCTTGCAAAGTTTACAAGGGAACTTAACCTTATTTTTCTCTTTGTTACCCTCCTCGGCATTCTCTTTTTTGGGCTTCTGATGGTTCCCCTCTCCTTTCTTGCCCTTTTTTTTGTTATTGGGCTGTCGAGGGCCCTTTTGATTGTTCTGAACCTGGTTGACAGATTCAGAAGAAGAAGGAGAGGTTGTGACGGAAGAAACTTCTACAGTCGATTGTTTGACAGATAAGGCATGAACCTGTTTGGTCAATGCTTCGAAAGCTGGAGAGTCAAATGAACCCACTATGTCGTCAGCATGTGGTCCAGGTTTAGGTCTACTCAGATCTATATTCGATCGCAGTGCATCAGGTATGATCTCATACAGTAACCCAGATTGTGCATAAACGAGATCTAACTGTTGGGTCTGTAGGATGGCTTCTTCCTCATTAGACACTCTAGAAGTAGCTACTTCCTTAGAAATGTAAGGAAGGAGTGATTTCAAATACCACTCAAGAAGGAATTCTGGAGGTATGTTGGCATTAATGAGCCTCTTCCGTCTTCGCCACTCCTGAATGTGATCAGATGAATGAGTGGCTTTATTTTTCCTAAATGTAGAAAAAAGGTCTTTTCCGGCATCATACCGAACAGGAAGCTGGAAGTGATTCAAAAAGACAGTCGCAAGATCCCCAAAATTAAAGAATGTAGCTGCAGGTAACTCAATGTACCATTTGGCTGCAACACCGATTAAAGTCCTTTGGAACAGTCTCAATCTAATGGAATCTTCATTTAATGAGTTCGAGGAGCACCATAAATGGAAAGTGGTGACATGGTCACCAGGGTCTTCACATGTTTTTCCTTTGAACTTTGGAATGTCCGAAGGTAACTTGGTAGGAACTGGTGGCCATGTAACATTATGATACACTGGATCGTTGGCCAGCTTGGAAAGATCTGGCAAATTTAAAGTTGCCAGAAATGGTAAACGAGGCCGGTAAGACGGTACTTGATAAGCTGGGGTCAAAAAGGGGGAACCACCCATAGCTTGACCCGTGAACTGCTGGTAGGGGTTGCCCCTAGCCGTCTGCTGGTAGGGGTTGCCCCCAACCATCTGTTGGTAAGGGTTTCCCCTGACCATCTGTTGTTGCGCGCAAGTATTATTGAAATTTCCCCACCCATATGAAAGTGGGTTAGTGCTCTATGGGTTCGTCCACTGTGGCTGGGTGTTAGCCCCGCCATATTGCTGGTTAAAAATATTACCCTGTCCTCTTGAAAATAAGGAAAAAGGGACGTTACCTGTAGGCATATTACCTTGATTCACGTTGGGACCTGCAAAGGTATTAAAACCAGTGGTATATGACGTAGACGGTGCGGTCATAGTACTCATGACAGGCACAGTTGCAGAAGCACTTGGCCCTACAGCGGGTGTGGAAATCCAAGTACTGGGTATATGATATAACGGTTGAAACATAGGAGGTGGCACTAAATTGGATGTACTGCTAGGTCCAAAAGTAGGTGTAGAGGTAGATGCCATAGTTGTTGAACTCGGCATACCTAACGTGCCAGTATTAAAACTGAAGGATGGAGTGGACACAGAGGTTGTCTGTGCCGAACTCGGTGTAGCAGTAAAAGGAGGATTTACAGTGTTAGTGTTCATATCTATGGTGGGATTTTGTGGAACTCCCTGTTCGCCTCCTGGATTAGACATAAAATGTCCAGGTGATAAATTATATGCACTATAATCGGGCTACTGGAAACCAATGGGTAACAGAAGTGGATTTCTAGGATTAGTCAAAGGAGGATTGAAGGGAGTGTTGTACTCCACAGAAGTAAGATCTTCAATCTCAACTGAACTAAAATGTCACTGATCTGGAGTACCCGGTTGTGGTTCCTTAGGAACCTCTATTTCAGGGTTTTCTGTTGCAGTTTGTTGTTCTTCAGGAAGCTCAATTTCAAGTGGTAGTTCCTCACGAATTCCTATTTCAGGATTTTTCATTGTAAAAATTTCCTCAGGAAGTTATATTTCAGGAATGGCTTCCAAAGGAACACTGGGGTTTACCCGCTGTCATCTAGCTAGCGGTAATGGTTCTGTTTTAAGTGGCGGAAGGTTTTGAAACCTTCTCGATCTATGAAGTTCTTGGTTCTCCATGATTATATATAAAAATAAAACTAGAAAACCTAGTGGCCACTAAGAATAGGGGGCAAACAGCATGCCAACTAAAAATTCCTAAGTATGCAAACCAAGCAAACAATATGCCTTCCGTAGAAGAGTATGGGATGATGAGGGCCCAAAACAAATCAACGAAGGATGAAGAACAGTTACTCGGGGTCCACAATACAATGACTAAGGGTGCAAGCGCTAGAATCACCCAACCACCCTCCCAAAGACCTGCAAAGGATTTCCTCCCACGTCTGTCCTAGGTACAGTAGATATACCCTCCGCTGTCACCTATGTATGAACCTATGGTCAGATACTAAGGATACCACAACACCGAAAACTCCTGGGGGAACAGTCTCTGGTCAAATCAGAAGGCGTGGGCAGGGTAACTGAGCACGAAACTCAAAAGAGTCCCCAAACGCAATCCAATCCTGGTATATGCTCGAAACAGAAAGTAGGAGTATTCCCAACAATCTGATCTCACAAGACCTATTGCATAGATCCCAGGCAAGCTTTGAGTCAAGTGGATTTACCTGTGATAGTCGAACTACGATTTTTGTGTAATGTGTGATCTTGGGTGGTTTAAGGTGATTTTAACCCAAGATCCTAACCAAGACTAGTTGGTGTAGTGTATCCCTAAAAAAGAAAATTTGTTTCTATTTAATTTTATTAAAGATTTTTAGGGTTGTTATTACTCAAAAGGTAGTGCGTTTGTGTGGCGTGGTTGCAACAGAAAAGCAAAAGTGCATAAATTCTAACTTTCGAGAACAAAACTTTTTTTTATTTTTTCATTTAAAGTTCTTTCCAAACTGAAAAACTGAGCAAATCTAATCAAATTTATCTTTTGTTTTCTTTTGAAATTGTACACAAAATAATCTATGATATCTTGTAACAAATATAAGCCTTATTAATCTTAAGCTACCAAATTTTTGCTTTTATGTTATTATAAATGAAAAAGAACTATAAACATGGAAAGCAAATAAGACTTGTGTGCAATGTGTAAGTATGGCTAAAAATGGTTCCTAAGCTTACAGCTATCAAGGCACTAGCTCAACAAAGACTTGTCCTACAGGTTTTTTGCAAAATAAAAAGCCTTCATACTCGGAAACAAAGTGGGGAGAAAACAAAGGAGAAAGATACTCAAAAATGGGAATCAAACACAAGAAGACTGACCCAAAGCATCAAACCCTATCAAGACCACTATGCCAGGAAAATGGTAGGCAAGCAAGCCAACAACCATCCTACTAACACAAGGACTGAGAAATGAATCAACCTAAAGCACTTTAAACACACTTGAAACTAGAAAAGACAAAAATTCAAAGAAGGTTGGAATTCAACAAGTTCGGAAGACACCGTAAAGGCTCCAAAACAGACCAAACCCTAAAACAAAGGATAAGATAGGTAAAGAGAAAACAAATGTTGCTACAAACAGTGAATGCAAAGCATACAGGTTTGTAAGTCAGCAACACATAGTCAGGGCAAGAATAAGCAGACGTGTTCACTAAAGAACAAAGCCTAGTCTTCCAAAAGAGTTATAAATAGTCCAAACATTCCACAAGTAAGCAAGCGATCTAAAGATGGTAAAAAGACTCAAAGAAAGGTTCTAAGACTTAAATAAAAGTTATAAACCTCAAACACCAATCAAGGAGATCTAAAAACAAAGTCAAAAGACCACCCAAAAGGCAGAAAACTCAACCAAACAACTAACAAAAGGCTACAGGAATATACCCTACTATGCAGTAGCCAAACTAGCGCTCCTGAAGAGATGGGCGCTACTGTATGTATAGCAAAGTAGTGTATGGGCGCTACTATATGTATAACAAAGTAGCGCTTAGGTCTTAAAAAGTTAAAAACTGACTTTGAAAAGATGCAAAGAAGACAGATTGAAACAGAGAAAAACAAGAAGGGGGTACCTACAGGGTCTCTCAACACATTAAAGGAGTTAAAATGGTTCTGCGAAGACAAACAAAAAAAGTTTCCTAGAGAAAAAAAACAACTTTCCCCAGTGGAGTCGCCAATCTGTTGGAGGGAAAAACTACCCTATAGTAAAGAAACGGATACTATCAACTGAAAGGGGATGACAGGTAAGCATATTAACTGTGTTACAGAGATGTTTATGAAAGGAAATAGGTTATAGGTCTTGAGAACATACCTTTCGGATGACGTTCGATCCTAGCTCTTATTCGATCTTGTGCTCGATCCTCAAGTCAACCTCCCATTCAATAAACCTGCAATACAAGTACCTTTCTCAGCATATTTTGGAAATTATATAATGATGAAATAGACAAAGCAATTTAAACATCCAATATTAAACAAATCAGATCCAAACAAGTATATTACTTCAATGAACACTTAATTTTGGACAAGAAAGATGCTTCAACCTTTTATTGTCAAATGCAAATTGATGATACAAAGTATACCTGACTTTGTGACATGCTCCTGCAACCTGATCCTGGGCTCCTGCTCTTCTCTGGCTTGGATATCTTCCAACATAATCTCCTCCAATGCAAGCTTCTCTTTAAAAGTCTCTTAATAACATTCATGTCTCTAACCCCTCTCTTTATTCTTCCTTGTATTTATAGGACAAGGGAAACAGTTCAGGTTCAGAGATGGTTATGGAGGAAGTTGGGGAAGTTGGAAAACCAACTGCAACTAATACTCTTCGTGAAATTAATTATTTTTTAATCATGTTTTGAGGTGTATGCTACTATTGCTCAGTGAAGTAGCGCTCAGGGAACTACTATAGTGTTTTTAAACTAGCGCTCATCACTTTTTGAATGTTGAGCGCTACTCTAGTGAAGAGGAGTAGCGCTCATGAGGCTTGAGCGCTACTATTGCACACTAGAGTAGGGTATAGGCGCTAGTCTATTGAAGTAGAGTAGCGCTCATGTCTCAAAATGACATTTTTAGGGTTTTTCCAGTCTTGCAAGGAGGTGGAGTAAGTCAAAGTCTCATCTAGGGTCAACATGCTCCTCCATCCAAGTTGTCCTTTTGTGTGATCAACAGCTCAAGATGATCACGGATGGAGAGGTGCAAGTTTGACTTATAACAATTATTTTTTGTGTATTGTTCTTGTACGTGTTTCCCATTGTTCTTGGGCACTCCAACAATTACATATATGCAAAACCTTGTACCTTTCCAATCCAACCTCAACTCTCAATGAATCTACCATGGAAGAAAAAACTTTTTGTTTTCAATTGAACCTGTGTGAATACAAGAGTAAAAAAATATTCCCATCTATTTATGCTAACCCATGAGATTTATGGTCATCATTAGGTAGTTGTTGCAATTAAATAGCAGAGTTTATATTCCTATAGAGAGAGATAAATTCAAATATTGGTTTTTATGGAAAGATTAGTATCCATGACATTGCTTATGCATAGCTTAGGATGTTGTACATCCTCATTTTGAACTTGCATTAGAGATGGAAGCTTTGATGCTCAAGAGAAACCCTTCTACCCATTTAAGACCTCACATAATCAAGATCCATATCCATAAGCAATAAAGTACTATGGCCTTGAGTGGTCTTGTTTTTCAAAATCCTATAGTTACCAGGACAATAATGTTGATGTATTTGTAAATTCGGAAGATATTCACTTGTATATTGTATGTATTACATTTGTACTTTATTCTATCCCCAATGGAGATGTATTATTCCTCCGATTGGAAGTGTCATCATTTGTATTTACAAGTGTCACAAGTTATATTGTAAGTGTCGTAACTTATATTTGATGGGTTATTAGACCACCTTAGAGGGGTCGGCCCAATATGAGTTAAAGGGTTATTAGACCACCCTAGTGGGGTTGGCCCAGTGACAAGTGGTAATGGGTTATTACACTCTCCTAAGGGAGGTCGGCACAGTTAGAGTAAAAGGCAAGTAAAGGTAAAGTATAAATAGAGAGGAGCACCTCTCTATTTATCTATTCACACACTCACTCACTTCGTATTAGTGAGATGTTAAATTTTGAGCATTAATTCACAATACTCTAGGATCTTTACTGAGAGAACAACATGTAGAGTATATCAATGCATATCAATCATAACAAGCATGTCAATCATCACAAGAAGCAAAAGCATGAGAGACAATAGACACACAGAGTTTCCGTGGGGAAAACCCTAAGGTGAAAAACCCCACAACTTCCTGAGAGATAGATAGAGCAATAGCTCAACCAAAGTACAAGATATAGACTCCTCTTAGCAGCTGATCCTCCTCCTCACAAGTGCACCACTTTCAGAGTGAAGGAAAAATGAGTTTCTGAGTGATACAAATAGAGACCTCCCGATCTCTATTTATACTTGTTCTGTTTGCCCAATAACCTTATGGGGCCGACTTGTCTAGCTAGGTACATCAACCACATATTACATAAATCAGGGACGACCCCACACATGGTGGTCTAATAACCCATCGACAAGTTAACACACTTGCGACACTTGTCAATACACATGATGACACTTCCGTATAGAGGAATGACACATCTCTATAGGAGTACAATAATATATAAATGAAATACATGGATGAAATACATTCCAAAGTTACATATACATCAACACTCCCTCTTAACTAGGAAGGTATTTCTCGACACAGATCTGTTAGCACAAGTCTTCTTCTTTGGATCATCGTCATCATCATCGTCACTGTTGCTGCTATCTCAACCAATCTCTGAATCTACTCGTCATAGGAAGTTCTACATCGCCGGTCATTTTTCATACTGGATGTAGGCCCACTACCTATAGGTCTTCATCATCTGTGCGAATGGTCTGATAGAGGTGGTCTCTCAGGACTAATTTTATGTGCTGATGCAATACCTGACAAGAGCATCCCAGGAACATTTATGTGCCTAAGCACGACCTACAAGATCTCTCAGGACTGATTACATGCATCCCCTTCACAATACCTTTAAAGAGCATCTGAGGAACATTTATGTGCCGCAGCACGACCGGCAAGATCTCTAAAGAGCATCCCAGGAATTTTTACGAGCACACAGCTCAACCTATCGGATATCCAGGACTGATTACATGTAAATAGACAATACCTTTAAAGAGCATCCCAGGAACATTTATGTGCCACAACACGACTGGCAAGATCTCTAAAGAGCATCCCAAGACTTATTACGAGCACACAGCTCAACCTATCAGATCTCCAGGACTGATTACATGTCTCCATAGTAATACCTCATCCCAGGACTGATTACAAGCACACAGCTCAACCTATCATATTTCTGAGGACTGATTACATACTACATAGCAATACCTCATCCCAGGACTGATTACGAGCACACAGCTCAACCTATCAGATTTCTGAGGACTGATTACATGCTATTTGCACAACCTACCACATATCATCTCTTACCTCCAAGTATCAACCTGATACTCATGATCTAACTGATCATCATCGCACAAAGCATCATCCTGATGCTCATGATCATACCGATCATCATCACTGTACCATCCTGGTACATATCATCTGGAACAACATCCTGAAGCTCGTCATCATGATCATCCTGATCATACAATGCATCCACCTGATGCATATCAAGTATCTACCTGATACATATCATTATACATGATCCACCTGATCATACAATGTATCCACCTAATACATACATAGATACATGATCCACACAATGTATCCACTTGATATATATCAACATACATGATCTACCTAATCATACACAGTATCCACCTGATACATATACAGATACATGGTCCAAGCATCCAACATGATGCATATACAAATACATATAAATGATCCAACTGATCATATCCAACATCCAACATGATGTGTACATACATATGCATATAAATGATCCAACTGATCATATCTAGCATCCAACATGATGCATACATACATATACATATAAATGATCCAACTAATCATATCCAGCATCATCCTTATGCATATACAGAGCAATAAATGGAGTATCATCCTGATGCTCATCATCCAGTGCTTACATCCATATCCATGTGAAGGATCCTCCTTCCAACATGCTTGGAATGTCTTTAGCAAATGTCTCCATCACTTCTTCCTCGAAGTGTCATCGATCTGAAGAACACCAAGCCTCTCTCTGAAGTACTCGAACTTCACTCTGGCTAGTGGCTTCGTTAGTACATCTACAATCTGCTCGTCCATCGCAACATACAGGAGCTTCATAGCTCCTCTCTGCACCATATCCCTGATATAGTGATATTTGATCTCTATGTGTTTCAACCTGTCGTGGAACACCGAGTTCTCAGACAGCTTCACACAACTCTAGTTGTCACAAAAGATACCAGTAGCCTCCAGCGGGATATCAAATAACTCAGATAGTAGCTTCCGGAGCCATACTACCTCACAACTAGCCAAATAGGCTGCAACATACTTTGCCTCGGCTATACTCAGTGCTACACAGGACTGCTTCCTGCTAAACCAAGAGATCACACCTGATCCCATACGGAAGCAGCACCCAGATGTGCTCTTCCTATCCTCAACACTGCTTGCCCAATCTGAATCAACATAACCCTGCAGGTTAAACTTTTGATTCGCATCATGCTTGAGCCCATAATCAATTGTACCCTTCAAGTACCTCAGAATATGCTTTACAGCAACCAGGTGAACACTCCTCGGATCCGTCAGGAATTGGCTCATTGTGTTCACCACAAAGCAAATATCTGGTCTCGTATTCATCAGGTACATCAAGGACCCAATCATCTAACGATACATAGAGACATCAACCGGCTTAGATGAAGCATCACACAGAAGCTTCAGGTTCGATGCCATAGGTGTGGTCATGGCCTTGCAGTCCATCATCCCGAACCTCTTCATGATATCTACTACATACTTTCCTTGTCCAAGGAAGATCCCATCTGCACTCTACCACGCCTCCATACCTAGGAAATAATGCATCATCCCTAAGTCCTTCATATCGAACTCGGCAACAAGCTTCCTCTTTGTATCGAAAATCAATCTGTCATCTCCTATTACAAACAGGTCATCTACATATAGGAGTAGTATCACAGGATTTCCTTCCTCAAACTTGTAGTAAAGGTTGGAATCCGCTTTACTCTTGGTAAAGCCCAGACTAGATAGGAAATTGTCCATCCTACCATACCAGTTCCTAGGAGCTTGCTTCAAGCCATACAAGGATTTCTTCAATGTGCACACATATGACTCCCTGTCATGTGTTTCAAAACCGAGTGGCTGCTCCACATATACTTCCTCTTCAACTACACCATTCAAGAAGGTAGTCTTGACATCCATCTGGTGTATCTTCCATTTCAACGTTGCATCCAGGGCAAGTACTGTTCTGATGGAAGTGTACCTGGCTATAGGAGGAAAAGTTTCTTCATAATCTATTCCCTCTTTTTGAGAGAAGCCACAAGCTACGAATCTTGCCTTTTATTTCTCTATGCTACCATCTGTAGCATGCTTGATCTTGTAGATCCATTTGGAAGTCACAACAGACTTCCCTTCAGGTCTTGGGACCGCATCCCAAACATCGTTCTTCATGATCGACGGATCATGGAATTCTTCCCGTATCCTGGGAACTTCAATATCTTCAATATCTTCAATAGATAATTTGTTGCTTGAACAAATGTTGTAGTCCTTCTTTTGTTGGTGAAGGTATACGATCTTTCCTACAAAATAAGTTAAATTGCATGATTAGAAACATCTCATAATTTTCAGAACAAATTCTTTCACATAAATAAATATGTCATACAGTCATGCAATTACTTAAGCCAATGCTTCAATACAACATTTATCCATATCCCGTAACTTTCTAGATGCCTTCCAATCTCTACCAGAACATTGTTAAGAGTGTGCACAACCCCCAACATGTCAGCAAAGAGGTTTCATTCTAGATAAGTAGCAATGGAATGTTGTACAGTGCCATAGGCCACTTACCTATCATATACATATTAGTCGTACACTGTTCATTAATGCAAATACACAACCTAAGTCTAGGAACATAAGTATATACATCATTGAACAGTATTATTTAAACAATAAAGTATACAAGAAATGACAATTCAAATACTTATCTTTGTTTGTTTGTTGTTGGGTGGACTCCCTCTCAATATTTGCTTCCTCGCATGAACTGATGGAGTGTGCTCCCTCTTGATCTTTGCTTCCTGGATTACCTATCCTTGTTGCTTCTGCCCATAAATGCATAAGCAAATTTTGGTCATGCAGCATTGTCCGTGTTGCTTCCATGATTTCTCTATTCTTCCTTTCTGCAACTTCATTCTGTTGTGGATTGTAGGGAGCAGTCAACTCCCTCTTAATCCCTGAAACACTGCATAGCTTCTTGAAGTCACCTGAAGTGAATTCTCCACCATTGTCGGATCTGAATAGTCTTGATTTTCTTATCAGTTTGATTCTCCATCAAGGTTTTGAATTCCTTGAAATTATCAAATACTTCATCTTTGTTCTTCAAGAAGTAAACCCAAGTCTTCCTGGAGAAGTCATCAATGAAAGAGACATAGTAAACATACCCACTCAGAAAACTGGATGACATCGGACCACATACGTCGGAGTGGATAATTTCCAAGATACTTTTTGCCTTGCTTTCACTGCTTGGAAATGCCTTCTTTATGTTCTTTCCTTTTGCACATCCTTTGCAAACACCTTCATGCTTGGTATTGATTTCAGGAAGACCTTCTACAGCTTTACTTGCAATTAGTAATGCTCTGTAGTGCATATGTGCAAGTCTTCTATGCCAAAGTTCACTTGGCTCCATGGAATCATGCACCATGGCATGTTCAGGTTGTCCCTTCAATTTACACAATCCTCCCTCTTTCTCTCCAATCACCACTGCATCATCTATGGTCTTTCCCTTTGGCCACATTAGAACTTGGCCATCCACAAATGCAACCCTCATACCTTTTGCATCCAATGCGGATATGGAGAGTAGGTTTTTCTTGAGTCCAAGTACATAGAGAACTTCTTTCATCTTCAAGGACTTTCCAAAATCTAGGTTGTAGGAGGCTTCACCACTTCCTTTGATAGGGTATTGATAGTCATCCCCAAGTTTCACTTTATGGGGTGATTCATGTTCAGAAGATTTACAAAAGATTCTTTAAACCCAGTCATGTGTTTGGAAGCACCACTGTCAATAAGCCAATCATTACAACCATGAGAGATAGTACCTGTGAGAGCAGAGATTAGAACGTACTCTTATTCTCTTGATGAGTCATCATCACTTTTTGTTCTAGCTTTCTTCCTAGGAGGTTCATCATCCTCGGCAGCATGAGCATGATAATTTCTTTTGTTGTTCTTCTTCTTCTTGTTGAAGTTGTTGGAATCTTCTTTCCTTTTCTTGGGACATTCTGAGGCAAAATTCCCTTTCTCATTGCAATTGAAACACCTCAGATATTTCTTTTCTTTGTGATATGGATGAGAAGATTTCTTCTTATGATGGGATGGCTCCCTCTTGAACTTTCCTTTCTTGGTGTGTGTTGTGAGAGCTTGATCTTCATTCCCCATCTTTTCTTCTCATGCCACAAGCCTTTCTTTTTCTTGAGAACATTCCTCCCACAGTCTACTGAAGGAGATCAATTTCTTTCTTGCACAAATCCCTTGGATAAAGGAGTCCCATGACCTAGGTAGGCCATTCAAAGTGGTCATAACAATTTCACCATTCTCCACCATTTCATCTACAGCTTCAAGTTGTTCCTTGATCTGAGAGGCTTTGGAGAAATAAGATTGAATGGTCTCTCCACTCAACATCTTGACCCCTTTCAATTGATTCCGCAGAGTCATCTTCCGATTTATGTTCTTCCCTTCAAATAGCTTGGTCAGGGAGTCAAACATCTCCTTGGGTGTCTTCAGAGATGACACATGCGGTATGAGATGGTCTTTGATAGAATCAGCAATGATTCTCTTTACTTTGACCAAGTTCTTCTTATGCAATATCTTAGCCTCTTCATCCTCTGAGATAGGGATGTCCTCTTTTACATATGAGTCCAACTCATTCTCTTCCAGGATTAACCCAATCCTATACTTCCAAGCTCGAAAGTTATCAGCTCCTTCCAGCTTGTCCTCAAGCTTGGTGTGGTGAGACATCTTTAAAGAATACTTCAAATGGAAATAGAAAAGATTTAGGTCTTACCACTTGATTTGCTGAAAACTAGATCTGGTCCCAGATTAGGGTTTATCGAAAAAACCCTAAAAATTCAAAGTGTGAATTTCAACTTTCTGAAAGAATAGAAAGATGCGCCTTGATGATCTTATCAGCCTGGTGTATTCAAAATTTGAGATATGCAAAGCTTCACCCTTCATAAATGCCTTTTTGTCTTCCCGGGTTCACTAGGGAGGACCCTGAATTAGGGTTTGAGTTTCCCGGAGATCTACCCAACCAAAAATCTCGATCCAAAGCTCTAAACTTCGATTTTTGCAAGGATCTTCCAGATATTTCTTAAGATTCCAGAAATTCCTATTTTTGTGGAAACCCTAATTTTTAGGGCCAAATCTGAAAAGGCTCAAAATTGAATTCTGATTGGACAGATAGATTCTCCTTGATGAGTAGAGTCAATCTACTATACTGCTTTTCCAAAATCTGTGGATAGAAACCCAATAAACAAGAAACCTTTGGTTTCTGTCATTGCACAATGTCTTCTTCTCAGGTTAGCTCTAATACCATGTTAAATTTTGAGCATTAATTCACAATACTCCAGGATCTTTACTGAGAGAACAACATGTAGAGTATATCAATGCATATCAATCATAACAAGCATGTCAATCATCACAAGAAGCAAAAGCATGAGAGACAATAAACACACAGAGTTTCCGTGGGGAAACCCCTAAGGTGAAAAACCCCACAACTTCCTCAAAGATAGATAGAGCAATAGCTCAACCTGTAACATCCCTCCAAAATTGACCTATTTATTATTATTATTGTAATTATGCATTTTGTAAATGGCCATGGTGAGGATCTCAAGGCCAAGGCCCCACCATTGGAACTCGAGTTAGTGTGATTGAAAATCAGCGCTATTCTAAACCTTAGGGGAGTTAGAGTGGCATTGCGATTAAACAATAAGTAACTGCATCCTCTCAAGGAAGAAGTCATGAGATGTCTATATTAAGATATAAACATTTAAGGGTGAGAAAACTGGTGATGTTTCCTTAAAATGCTTAAAGAACCTACCTAAGTAAAGACAAACATAAATAAACGACTAGATGTATGTTATATATATATATATATAAGTAAATGTGAATATTATATTATGTGAAATATCAAAATGAGGTTAGCAATATATATATGTGGAAGATATCATATGATCCATTCGAGTATACTTATCAAAGTTTATGAAGCTTTATATATATATATATAGTTATATATATACATGTATTCAAACCGTAGTATAATTATATGAAAACAAAATAGCTCTACACTTGGAACTCTCAAAGCTTTATATAATTTAAGTATATGTTGGTTGAAACATTTATATATTTATTTATATCTTGGGATTGAATACCTTCCCATAAGAGGATCGAATTATTGGTAGGTGGTCATCATTGTAACGCTTTTAATTGCTTTTTCCAAGGAAAGTGGTGAGTAGTGGTCCCCTTAATTGGAACCGAACCATAAGCTAGCTTAAACGTAGAGTGACACACCAAACCCGCGGTGATTATGAGTGGAATATGGTTGGCAGCCTCTCGACTAGTGGTAGCACACTTCTTTTAATAAAATGGTAGAGTGATATTATTTCAGGGAATCGAGGCCATAAATTTAGGGAAGGTGGTTGTCAAACGTAGTGGGGAAGATCCGTGGAGCGTTATGTTTTATCTCCGTGTTGGAATACCTATCACCATAAGCTACCACTTGTTTCCATTGGCAAGCCAAGTGTTTCTAAACTGTAGATTTTAGTTGGTAGATCACATTATTATAGAAAGGGGAGGGAAATACATACAGCGGAGAGTTATGGATTGGAAAAGGATAGAAGGCGAGAAGGGGGAAAGTCGCAGCACTGCGAGATGCGAATTTGGAGGAAGTTTGCACATGGCGGTAGCCATTTCAGCCATGAACTATACTTCGTGCGTTGAACAAGTAAGTAGGTGATGGCGATACGAACTCTGGATCTATTATCTGATAGAAGTTTGTAGTTGAACACGTGTATATCTTTGCGCAGATTTTCTAACTCTGGCTTCTCTGTCCTTAAGTGTTTTTGGCTTTGTTCCTTATCTAATTTTCTTTTTACCATATCAAATCCTTAATTGCTACGATCTCATCTACTTTTATATATGTCATTTATGACCTGCTCAAAGAGAGGTAAACTCTGTTATATATAGATAATATATATATGGATCAGCAATTGTAAACGTCTTTATTTATACTGCATAAAAACGTGATCCTAGGTAGGATCCCTGGTTATTTATGCCGTGCCAAAGCGTGATTCCAGTTAGGATCTTTGTAGTATAAGTTCTGTGTAGGAACTAAAACGACCTGGGTAGTTTCCTTCTCCTTGCCGTGACTTTATATAGATCAGTCATGTTATACTTTTTGTATAGAGCAGAGACTCCGTCGTAAGGTTTTATTTATATTAATTTTCTCTGTTAGAAATATCTGAGACTCTTTATTTTACACTTATGTATTAGAATGAATATCGAGTATAAAATTATTTAATTGTTATAAGACTGTGCATAAGATGGAAATAATTATGTACCTAATGAAAGTAGCCAACGGATCTTTGTGTGAACAGACATGATAATAATATTACTCATTTTCTTAATCTTGATTGGAGTAGCGCCCAGACAATGAAAATTCTAAATGAACAAGGAGTGTAGCCATCAGGGGTCATGCGATCTGTATACTTTTAGTCTACTACAATCACGAATATCAATAAGATCAATAGAGTCCATCCCCATACTTTTTTATTTCTCCTAAATTAATCATTATGACGGAGACAGTACGATTTGTTTATGTAATACAAAAAGTGCACTCCATTATATGAGTATGACTTAAATTCTTTTATGTAGTGCCAAGAGGATGTAGTTTTAGTTGAATACTCTTCGCATTACCCTACCTTGAATGGAGACTTCACATATTACTTGATTTTCCCTTTTTGTTTATGTATAGTAGGATTGTTGGGAAGGACATAGCCATTCCGGGGTTATTTCCAATATGCATAGATTAATATATATATATATATGCTACACTACTTATGAAGAGGGTACATCCCTTTAGAATAAAGTGTATATACATACTCATTTATTGGCTTATCAATTTAGTAAAGAGGTAAAGCCTTTGAGGCTATTATATGGATCATATATATGGCTTTACATATATACTCATTTATTGGATTATCATTTTAGTAAAAAGGTTAAAGCCTTTAAGGCTATTATATGGGTTTTATATATATGGCTTTATATATACATATATTCATTATTGAATTATCTAATTAGTTAAAATACAATAGCCTAGGATTGAAACGAGAAGAGGGTTGCCTCTATGTTTTATCATTTATAAGGAATATAAATTTGGTAATATTATTAAGACAAAAGGGTAAAAAGGGTGTAACCCTAGTTTCGATAGTTACTACGTGTTGATCATATAAAGATCTAGTTCCTTTAAGTTATTAAAGATTTCGGTCAAAGTGTTGATTGTCTTTCAAAGGAACTTGTTTAATTGTGAAACACAAGAGAAAACTTTGGTCGTCATTTACTAAGATAGATCTCAGATTTAATTTGACATTGTTTTGGAAATACTTTTAAGATATTCTCAGAAGAGAATTCTTTGAGAAGACAAAAAGATATGATAGCGACTATGTTGCAAAATGTAAATCCTTTGCATTGAAATATTAATATAAACAACTTTTGTGGACATAACCCAAGAGTTGGGTGAACCACGTTAAAAATGGTCTGTCTCACTAAGTCGTGTCTCTTTCGTATATTTTTCTTGTGATAGTGTTTTAAATGTTATTTCAGCTTCATTTTGCATTGATTATGTGTACTCTGCCTTTCACTAATTATGATAGTTGTTATATCTTTGTCTCTTATTTAAGTGTGAAGTTAAGAAGGGCTAATCATTTATAAGTGTACTTCATGAATCGCTTGTTCAAATAAGATATATATATATAAATTGAATGTTTACATGAATAAATTATTTCTTTAAAAGATGTGTCTCAGTAATGATGGTAACAATATTCAGATTTAGAAATTGTTAAGGGTAAGCAAAGATGAATATGTTAGATAGAGTAGCTTTTGATGGTTTGTGATAATATAAAATACCTTTGTGTCGACAAGTAAAGTTTCATCAATAATTATGATTAAATAATTAATGTGAAGAAGTTATGAAATGTTATAATGACGTAATAAATATAGATGTTGTGTATACACCTTACCTTCCGCATAGCATTTAATGAATATTAGACGCTTAGAAAAATTTTAAATTTTTACAAAAATTCAGGTATGTGACACAACCAAAGTACAAGAGATAGACTCCTCTTAGCAGCTGATCCTCCTCCTCACAAGTGCGCCACTTTCAGAGTGAAGGAAGAATGAGTTTCTAAGTGATACAAATAGAGATCTCCCAATCTCTATTTATACTTGTTTTGTTTGCCCAATAACCTTATGGGGCTGACTTGTCTAGCTAGGTACATCAACCACATATTACATAAATTAGGGTCGACCCCACACATGGTGGTCTAATAACCCATCGGCAAGTTAACACACTTGCGACACTTTTCAATACACATGACAACACTTCCGTATAGAGGAATGACACATCTCTATAGGAGTACAATAATATATAAATGCAAAACATGGATGAAATACATTCCGAAGTTACATATACATCAACATGAGAGAGAGAGAAGCGTGGACAAATGGAGGAGGAGTAGCTTCTGGAGACATTTATCTTTCGGGGATTCATCTTTGTGATCTTTGTATTGGTGCTTATTCTATCTCTAAGGAAGTTGCGGGGTTTTTCAACTTCTTGGTTTTCCCCGGTGAAATGCTTTCTATCTCTTGTCTCTTGTCTCTTATGTTTGATATGTTGTACATGTTGTTATCTCAGTTAAGATCCTAGATCATATTGGATTAAATGATGAAAAACTAACATGATATCAGAGATAGCCTGAAGGAAGGCATTGTATGGCATTTATGACACTTGTTGCACTTGCGACAAATTGGAAGCTAGGGCTTGATATAGTAAAAACTAGTAATCGTGGCACTTTCCCTATAAATCAGTTTTACTGAAGGTTCAGTGTTTGAATTTTTTATAGGACAAATATCAGACACATATGTACCATGTGTAAGAATTTCAGCCTCATTATCATTGTACTTTGTGACATATGATCCATACAAGTTAGGGTTTCTGCCTCTTCCAGAATGCATCCCTAAATAGGTGACCTAGGTACAAAGGTCATATCTTGGGAAAGGAAGATCCAAATGGAATTCCGTGAAAAGTGTCAGTTAGGGAACGGACTGTAGTTGCATAGATCCAATTTTCAGAGGTCAAAGTTGAAACAGTGACACGTGGAACTCCAGACAAGTTCGTTATGCTATTTCATCCCATAAACAGGTCATGTTGCGACACTTAGCATATCTCTCTCATGGAGAATCCATTGAAGCTTAGATCTATGGGGTTGGAAAGATGACAGGTCATTCTACCACAGGACGAAGTTTCAGACCCTGAGGATCTGAAATTTCATAGATGCACTAGAAACATTATGAAATATATTTCTGTCAAAACATAATTGGATTATGAGCATTTCCATTTTTGGATTGTCACTGCCGAGGGAAATTAGGGCTTTTGACAGAAGTGGAATTTTGGAGTGCTCTCACCACAGGATTGCTCTCCTCAGCAAAATCAAATTTTAGAAACCAAGATCGAACTTTTTGGTTGGGCAAAACCCCGGGCTCTATCAAACCCTAGTTCGGATTTTTGACTAGAAAACCAGAAGCCAAAAAACCAGATTTTGACAGAAGTTTCAGATCTGAAATTCGCAGGTCAAATTTGAGGGGTTAATTTTTGGATATTTCAAAATCTAAGCACACCAGCTTGCTTTCCTCAGTCAATTGCATCACCCTATCCAGACAGAAGTTTGAAATTCCAATTTTGTATTTTTAGGGTTTCTCTGTCAAACCTTAGACAACTCCAAATCCAGTTTCAACAAATCAAAGTGTATAGGATTGGGTTAATGAATTGGACACCTACATAAATGAAGAAGTTCCAGTCTCAAAGGGAGATGAGACTAAGGCCTTACATAAGAAGACTACAAGCAATCCCGACAAGTATGACTTGAGGAGATACAGGTATGTTTTGAAATCTGTTTGTGATTTAGTTTGTCTTCATATTATTAAGGTTAGTACAATCTTGATTAATTTTAGACTTGTCTTATCACCTTAGTAAAAGTATGAATGCATGTGAATGATAAAAGACATTCATTGATTAGGGTTATGACACTTATGATTGTACTAATGCACTTTGGCGTTGTATGAGGATGATGTTGTCCGCTAACATGAAAGGTACATCAAGAAAGGTAAATCAAGTTCTAGATCAAGAACATATGACCATGGTGACATGAAGACAAAGACTCATCCATAGCCATTGATAACATAGAAGCTCTACTTACGAGGTATCTATAATTTGGTTCTACAATGCTTAACCTATGAGATATGCAGTTTACTAGCACAAGGTCTCTAAATCATTGAAGAGAACAAAGAAGACATTGTTGGGTATGTTAGACATAACTCGCAAACATGATAATCCAGGTATGTTTTTCCTATTTATGCTTCTTACTTTGATTAATGATATAACAAACCAGAAGAGTCCTATGGTCAAATAATAATATGCATGAGTAAAATAAGTCCTCCCTAAAACCTTGAATACTAACGCTTGTGATAAATTACCTATGTATGAAATGACCATGATCATACATTTTTAAGATTATTTAGAATCATAATGTTTTGATAGTACTGAGATTATACTAATGAATGTATGATTATGTATGAGATCTTGAGGATGACACAATGATGAAACTAGTGCACACTTAAGCATACATAGTGGTATGGGATGGATAGAAGTTCAAAGACGTAAATGATATCATATAGGAAGTAAATATCAAGAGGGAGCACACTCCAATAGTTCCTGCAAGGAAGCAAAGATTTAGAGAGAGTCCACCCAACAACAACTAAACAAAGATAAGTATTTGAATTGTCATTTTGATTACTTAAATGATGTTGTTCAGTCATGTACAAACTTATGTTCCTAGATTTAGGATATATATTATACATTTTAGAAAATTTGCATTAATGAACAAGATACTACTAATATGCAAGTAATGGGTAAGTGGCCCATGGTACTGTACAACATTCCATTGCTACTTATCTAGAATGAAACCTCTTTGCTGACATGTTGGGAGTAGTGCACACTCTTAACAATGTTCTGGTAGAGTTGGAAGGCATCTAGAAAGTTACCATATGAATACGGGATTTGGATGAATGTTGTATTGAAGCATTGGCTAAGATAATTGCATGACTGTATGACATATATTGTTATGTGTAAGAATTTGTTCTGAAAACTATGAGATGTTTCTAATCATGCAATTGAATTTGACTTGTAGGAAAGATCGTGTACAATAACCTACAAAAGAAGGACAACAACATTTGTTCCAGTGACAAAGTTCAAGAAAACTACCTATTGAAGTTATTGAAGAATCTGAAGTTCCCAGGATCAGGGATGCAGTAATGGAAGGATTCCATGATTGAGAACTACCAGACGATCATGAAGAATGATGTCTAGGATGTGGTCCCAAGACCAAAATGGAAGTCTGTTGTGACTTCCAAGTCGATCTACAAGATCAAGCATGCTGCAGATGGTAACATAGAGAAATACAAGGCAAGGTTTGTGGCTCGTGGCTTCTCCCAGAAAGAAGGAATAGATTATGAAGAAACTTTTGCTCATGTATCCAGATACACTTCCATCATAATAATACATGCTCTGGCTGCAGTGATGAAGTGGAAGATACACCAGATGGATGTCAAGACAGCTTTCCTGAATGGTGTAGTCAAAGAGGAAGTGTATGTGGAGCAACCACTTATTTTTGAGACACATGACAGGAAGTCACATGCGTGAAAATTGAAGAAAGCCTTGTACGATTTGAAACAAGTACCCAGGACGTGGTATGGAAAGATCGAAAGCTTCCTGATTAGTTTGGGCTTTACCGAGAGTAAAGTGGATTCCAACCTTTAATACAAGGTTGAGGAAGGCAATCCACTGATACTCCTACTGTATGTAGATGACCTGTCTGTGACAGGTGAGATCGGGTTGATTGTTGATATGAAGAGGAAGCTTGTTGCCGAGTTCAAGATGAAGGACTTGGGTATGATGCATTACTTTCTAGGCATGGAGGTCTAGCAGAGTGCAGATGGAATCTTCATTGGACAAGGGAAGTATGAAGTGGGGATCCTGAAACGGTTCGGTATGATGGACTGCAAGGCCATGGCCACACCTATGGCATCGAACCTGAAGCTATTGAGTGATGCTTCATCAGAGTCGATTGATGCCATCATGTATCATCAAATGATTAGGTCCTTGATGTACCTGACGAATATGAGACTAGATATTTGCTTTGCTGTGAACACATTGAGCCAGTTCTTGATAGATCCGAGACATGTTCGCCTGATTGTTGCAAAGCATATTCTGAGGTACCCGAGGGATATGGTTGACTATGCGATCAAGTATGATGCGAATTAGAATATTAAGCTGCAGCGTTATGTTGATTCAAATTCGGTAGGCAAGTGCTGCAGATAGGAAGAGCACTTCGGGTGCTTCTTCAGTATGGGAATGTGGAATGTTTGCTTTTCAGTATCTACAGCAGGAAAATTTATAAATGAGCTCTGTATTTCCATCACACAACTGTGCATGTCTTGTTTTGAACTAGCAGTTTCCTCTTTATCCATAGGAGAAATATTATCTCCCCTGTTAATCTCTGAAATAATTTTAGGCTCCTCAAACATACTTTCTTTTTCCATTACATCTTTAGGGTTCTGCGGTTTTTTTGTACTTCAATTCTCTGTGAGTCTTTCTATATATCAGCAGTCTATAAAATCCCCTCTGCATCTTTCTTAAATCTCTTCATAATACCAATCTGTTTGCTTGGTGTACATTTCTCCTCCTGATTGTCTTCTTTAATTATGAACCTTGACCAGAATAGAAAGTGATCCCAATTCCGACCTTCTTTTTGCAAAACTGAGCATACTATCAACTTAACAAGACCATGATGGAATAAAGACTGGTTTGAGCTTTTAACCTGACTCTTAACTCTGCTGGACATTTTTTAAGGCTCTTTAACAAGAAGAAAGCCAAACTCATCTTTGACTGCTGGGTTAAATTCATCAGAATCCTAACATGATATTTGAAAACTGAGGCAAAGCGACCTTCACAAGTGATGTAGCTTTGAATAATTTCGATTACTTCCTTCCACTGAGGTTTAAAATTCTTTATATGCAGACCTTTACTCCAATCTAGCTCTTCAACTCGAAGTATTAAAAACATGATCAAGTTAAAATAAAAAGTAGATTTATTAAACCATAATTCACCCTCTGAGGATACACCAACAGCTTCAACAACTAAAGCCTCAGTCAATTTGAACTTCAAGATATTGTAAAATTAGTCACAGCAGATCTAATGAACAAGTAAATCAATCACAATAGATGAACATAGAAAATATGGTGTAAAACTGTGCAAAACATGCATCAGTGCTCAATATCCTAATAAGGGTGAAAATACAATACAATACTGTCACAATGAGTGAGAAATTCAAATTAACAAAGGAGGTCATTCGAATTAACTGAATGGCATAGCTTGGCTCCAACTAGGAGTCCTCATCATCAATCAGTGGTGGTCATCAATGCACAAATCACTTTCAAACAGGTGTCAAACTGAGTCTAACTTAGTGTAATAAGTGTAACTGGTGGTAAGTGGCACTAATATAGGGATGGAGTCTCAGTGGAGGGCACATGAGGGCTTAACTGCACTAAGAACTGTCAATCATGTCTCATCGGAGGTCAATCGGAGTGATAACATCAGTTATGGGTTAATTGGAGGTAAATCGGAGTGATAATTGAAGTGTAATTGGACTAGTAGGTGAGAAAGGTTCCCTTCTGTAGTGGAAGGTGATAAATGGGCACATGACTTGCTAGGAGGGCTAAATCTGAGTGGTAAGTAGCTCCCGACTGTTGAGAGACTAATGACTAGGTGCTGGAGGCATCATACTGGTGACTGGGAAGCATGCGGGTGCATGAAATGCATGCAAAGTACAAAAGTGAATGATGAGATATCCTAACACCCCCACCCTCAAGCTATACTATGATGTAAAAAATAAAATGTAGGGCCCTGGTTAATGAGACCAAAGGTCACCCCAATACAATAATAATCCAAACTAAGAACAGTCAATAAACCGAGGAAATGGGGAAAACCTCATGGGAAAAATACCCCCCCTCAAAATAGACTGTAGCACACCAAAAGATTTAACTACTCCAAAATCAAGTAAATATGTCTGGAGGTATCTTACACTTGGGAGTAAATCGATCATGCTCCAAAAACATGTGCTTGAATTCTCCATCAGTGGATGCAAGCGAATGTGGAGACTTTATGAACTTGCTCTTCATACCGAAAATGGTGAGAACAAATTTGAAAATATGAGGATGATCCTGGAACCTGTGATTCGAACCAAGTGAGGTAGGATAAGCTCCAATAAGATCAAATAGCTCTTGAAACTTGAACTTCTTATCAGTAGAAGTTAAATTAGCTCCAAGAATAGATGAATGGTTTCTTGAGATCTACTTTGAACCAACAAGGGTGAGATCAAAACCAAAATCAGCAAAAAGTGCATGAGAACTGAACTCAAGCGAATGGTAGTGCTCTTCATATTCATTAAAACACTAAGAAATTGTGCAAATGATAGAACAAAAGTTTATAGGAGGCATGCAATCAAGGAGGAAGAATGATTCACCTCCAAAATCAGATTTTACCTCCAAAACATCAAGTAGATCATTATTCTGCATGTCGGCAAACTCATGTGAAAGAGAGGATTCAAGAACCTCTTCAGAATCTAGAGTATGAGCTAGTTTATCTTGGTCGGAATTCGAAATAGAATACTTTGAGAGAATGAGTTTTGAATCTATAGTTTCTTCTTCATCTTGAACAATGGATGAGGCCAAGACATAATCGGAGAGAGCACATAAGGATATCTCATTGGGCTTGTTCTCCAAAAGGCTAGCATGATCCTCTTCTTCCTGCTTTCCAAATTCTCTATTGAGTTGGGCCCATAGATCTCTTGGATTTTCAGCAATATTACTGAGGTAACGCATACAAGGAGACATAGCAAGACATATTGTCCCAAAAGCTCTGTCACAATCATTAAGCCAATCATTCTCCTCTTCATCGGAATCAAAATTTCTTGTAATACCAATGCACATATCAAAAAGACATTGTCTCTTCAAACATGCAATCATCTTTGGTTTCCATTCATCATAGTTGAATGGAGTAAGAATATTTTGTCAAGAAGAATATTCCATCTTTGCAAAAGAGAATGAAAATGGAGGAATTAAGAAACCTGCAAATCACAAGCAAACAAGAACCATTATGGAGCAATAGCTACAATTGTAGAAAGCGATGCAACTGCAGAAAACTGCTGCAAAGTGAGCAAAAATTGCTCAATCTTCATGTAGAACACCTGCAGAAAAGAAATCTTGTCCCTTCCATGGCTCTAATACCATGTAAAAATAGTCACAGCAGATCTAATGAACAAGTAAATCAATCACAACAAATGAACATAGAAAATATGGTGTAAAACTATGCAAAACATGCATCAGTGCTCGATATCCCAATAAGGGTGAAAATACAATACAATACTGTCACAATGAGTGAGAAATTCGAATTAACCAAGGAGTTCATTCGAACTAACTGAATGGCATAGCTTGGCTCCAACTAGGAGTCCTCATCATCAATCAGTGGTGGTCATCAATGCACAAGTCACTGTCAAACAGGTGTCAAAATGAGTCTAACTTAGTGTAATAAGTGTAACTGATGGTAAGTGGCACTAATCTAGGGATGCAGTCTCAGTGGAGGGCACATGAGGGATTAACTTCACTCAGCCATTGTTGGCAGATATTTCTACCCTATAGTCAGGAAACTAAAACTATCAACTTGGTTGGGGTGACAGGTAAGTGTATTGATGCTATTACAGAGACATTTACAAAAAGAAAGAAGTTGTAGATGTAGGGAACATACCTTTTAATCGAAGTCTGATCCTTGCCTTGACTTGATCCTGTGTTCCACTTCCGAATCTACCTTTCCTTCAGCAAACCTGCAACAACAATACCTTTCTCAAAACATTTTGGGCAATATATAAAGCTTGAAAGAAACAAAAACAATGTTTGACATTCAGCATTGACCAAAATAAATCCAACTTAAGATGCCATTTCATAACACATTCAAATTGGAACAAGAAAAACACTTCAACCTTTCTTTGTCAAAAGTAGAATGAAGTACAAGTATACCTGATAATGAAGCAGGCTCCTGCAACTAGATTCTGGGCTCTGGTTTTCTTTTGGCTTGGATGTCTTCAGCAACAAATCCTCCAATGCAAGCTTCTTCAAATTTTTTCCATTAATCAATCTCACTAACTCCAATTTCTAACCCTTCTCCTTTAACCTTCTTGGTATTTATAGGTTTAAAGAAGCAGTTCAGGTCAAGATGTAGTTATGGAGGGAGTTGGGGGAGTTAGAAAACTGCCTTCAACTAATCCTCCTCGATGAATTAATTTATTTTTTAATAATATTTTAAGATGTACGCGACTCTTCTTCAGTGGAGTAGCGTATAGGGCACTACCCTAGTATTTAACAACTAGCGCTCATTCAGTTTTAAATGTCGAGCGCTACTTTGCTGAGAAGGAGTAGCGTATACATTGATATGGGCGCTACTATTATACACTGGAGTAGCGTATGGGCGCTAGTCTTTTTAAGTGGAGTAGCGCTCATACCTCAAAATGATATTTTTTTGTGTTTTTCCAGTAATGTCAGGAAATGGAAAGAGTTGATATACCATCAAAGGTCAACATGCTCCTCCATCCAAGTTGTCCTTTTGTGTGATCAGCAGCTCAGGGTGATCACGGACGGAGAGGTGCAAGTTTGACCTATAACAGATGCCCCCTAATGTATGAGGTCAGAGGGAAACTATGGCTGAAATACATTACAATCCAAAGCCAGAGGAGGAGCACAGAACCGCAGAACAAGTCGCAAGAAACCTGCAACAAAGATCAAGGTCAGCGAGCAATTACATTTTTGACATCTTATAGATGTGTAGTGTGATACAACATGATCTCCGATACATAACAAGGATATGTATATAAAAGCATGGCCACTTGAAATACAAGCGTGGATCCATGTCAAACTGAGAGATCATAGCCATAACAACAAACTGGATCTATGTCTCATGGAGAGCCGTATATAAGTGAGGCTCAGTCTTGCGCAACTTGGGTGATAACAAAATGAAGTTGTGTCATCAAAAAATCCCAAGGTCTTCATCCCACAATAACCCTAGGTACAAACCCGAACCATGTGAATAGATGAGTTGATAATCGAACATGGAGGGCATCGTTTGATTACCGGTCATTGATGTATACCGTTAACAAACGCGAGGACTTCCACCGATAATGATGATGGGGTCCAAGGTACCAAGTACGATTCGCCAAATGTGAATAGATGGACTTGGAGTCGAACACTTGGGAATCTTGTCAAAGAAGAGACATTGATGTATTCTCATCATTCAACAGTGAGGAAAATTGCCACTGGTGACTGCAATCTCCAAGGTACTAACCGAAACTCTAAATTTCAATCCTAGAATAATGATTTGGTGTCGATGGGAAGAAGTCCGTTGGAAGGGAGGCCTTAAGGCATCCTCCATCATCCAACTCGAGGAACACTCAACTGGTAAGAGCTGATATGGAATAATATGCAACAAGACTGACACTAGGAAGGCCGACACATGAGGTCAAGGTAAACTGCAGAATGGCCGACACAGGGTATATCCTTGAACATTGAGCACGACACGAAAGTGACTTAGGCAGTTTCTGACATAATGGGGTAAATAAGTCTGAAATGTAAGAGACATTAACATACCCTCCATATGGTTGGAAGAATAACCAACCGGGGGAGTAAATAACTCGGAGGAAAGGTTCACCCTGAGGCCAAAAACTAAACCCAACTGACAAGATAGATTCAATTAGGTGATGTGTTCAAGGATAGAACTTGACTGAAACTGCCTTTGACAATGGAGATATGATATGTTTTTTCCGTTCCTTATTCTTTTTAGATAAAAGAATACCCTTCTTGTGGATTTAATGAGTCCAAGAAAGAATGAAAACTCAATAGGTCCAACCATGTAAAAAATTTAACGAGCCCATGGGAGGAAGACTCAGTACCTTCTTCATAATTTAGAGAGTTCGAAGAAGAGATAGAAGATTACTCCATATGTACTGATCTCTAGATTTTAATATCGAGCCGAGATCTGTTCTTGCTCGCCGGTGTTTTCAATTTTAAGGAGTCTGAAAAACTTAAACAATAACTCCATATATCTGCTCGTGGATTTTAGTATCGAGCCCAAGCAAATTAATGCTCGCCGGTGTTTTCCTGTTTATAGAGTCTGAAAAACTTAAACAATCCTCTTTTCACCTATCCGTGGATTTTATATTGAGCCCAGATTGGTCTGTGCTAGGTGGTGTTTTCTTGTTTATAGAGTTGAAAAACTTAAACAGTCCTCTACTTACCCTCTCGTGGATTTCACATCGAGCCCGAGTAGGTGAATGCTCACTTGGTATTTTCATGTTTAGAGAGTCTGAAAACCCTAAAGAGAGACTCCAAAAAGGTCCTTTTTCGTACAGTTAGTCTCCTCCCCCAAAAAAGTATAAAACAATGAAAGGAGAACTCTTCTAGCGGATACAAGAGTATACCTAGAGTATACCTTTTCCGTAGTTAATCCACTGAGGCCCGGAAAAGGGATAATTCTATACCTGAGTGGATGAGCCTTCGGATACTTTAACGAGCTCGAAGAGGACAAGTTTGCTCGGCAATCTTGTTTAGGTTTAAATAGTCCAAACAAGAGCTTAAAATGACTTAAAGGTCAGCTTCTGGGATCGTAGCTTCATGCCCTGCCAAAACTAGGTCTTCAACAAAATATAAGTCGATGCCCCAAAAATATTAAATGATATATGAATTTGGAATGTTTAGTTAACTGACAAGGTCTATCATCAAGAAATTTGAGCTTAGGAGACAAATCCGACAACAATTGAGTGAAAATTGAACTTGGATCAGTGTTATACCTTATTTTGTGTTTCAATTGATTAATTAGGGTTTTTGAAAGTTTTTGAAACTATGGAAAATTAAAAATTATGGGTAAAAATCAAAATCCAATTTTATATATAATTTCATTGTTAAAAAATCAATTTTCAATTTGTGTTGTAGGGCAAAAAATTGGGGCATCCAACCACCAAACTTCCTCCATCAAGTAAGTAGAAATCTCCCCATCTTGCATTTCAATGGTTTATTTTTAAATTTTTGAGCAAAAAATAGCTTGTAACGCGATGCTCATAAGGTTTTATGCGTGGGCGCTACTGTGTATACACAAGAGTAGCGTACAAACGCAATGGGCGCTACTTTGCTCAAACAGAGTAGCGCCTACACGCTACTGTGTAGTATACACAGTAGCGTACATACTTGCAAAGCCACTTTCAAGCGCCGAGACTCAAAAATTTTGGGGTTTTTGTGCAGGATGGTCTTACAATGGAGGGAAAGGGAGCATGAAGACATGGATAGGTTAGCCATGCAAGACCCAGATACCCTCCATGCGCTCCGTAGATGCAGTTTGTTGAAATTTTATCGAACCGTAAACATGCGGGCACTAAACAAGCTATTTCGGAGATTGATTCAGTATTGGGATATCGATACTAATACCTTCATCATCCAGGGGCAAACTCTTGAGCTTACCATTGAGGACATATACTTTATTACTGGTCTCTCAAGGAGAGGAGACGTGATCAATCTGAAAGGGACATCTCGTTTAGGTGCACGATCAGTGCAAGAATATGTAAATACATACTGTGTTGCCGGAGCAGAAAAATCGGGAAGCCAAGTCCTGATTTCAACTATTAATGGTCTCTCGCTGAAAGTGATAGTGAGCATGATCAACCAAGTAAGCAGTAGTGCATCACAACACTTAGCTTCTAGGCATGCGATGCATATTGGTGTACAGTGCTTGCACGACCATGTTTATGATTGGAGTTCTAGCTTGCTGGCAAACATGAAGTATCAATTGACAAGTTACAAATTCGGCAATATGAAGAATTTTGGGTACGGAAGTATCTTGTGTACTTTCTTCTTCGAGAGGATGCCTGCTATTAGTTTGGGGATGCCTCTACCACAGGTTAATTCCCGTGATCCCAGACTAGGCTGTTGGGGTGACATTTTCCTCCGCCAAGGTGGTGGGGAAAGTCACTATTGTTACCATACAGATGACTTCTAGGGGTGGTGGGAGAGGTAGGTTCCCACCTTTGAGTAGTTTCCCTATGCTGGATTGGATTTTCGTCACGATCCAGAGCTGGTGCTTCCACCAGGTGGAGCCTGGGGAGATATAGGTATGTTTAATTTTGAGAATTTATTTAATTTTTTCAAACTTTTTCAAGTATTTGATTTTTATGAATGAGTTTTGAAGTTCTAATGAAGTGTCATATGCAGATGTTGGGCCTGTTCGTCCTGAGGGCCATCCTACCATCTATGTGAGGCCAGCTGATATTTCCGCAGCGGATGCTATGTTGGGAACCCTGGAGAGGAAAATGAGTCAGTTGACTCATGAGATTCCTGCATGCCGCATGGACCAGATACCTGTTGATATGCAGGAAGATGTTGTTGGGGTGCCCCCAGCATGGCTTAGGTTGCTACGGAGGGTTGCTAGACTAGTGATATGCTATCGCAATGCGGTAGATGATGAGGAGGTCCCTCCTTCTCCATAGGAGAAGAAAACATTCTATGTATATATTTGAGGCTACTATGCCCAGCTTTTGTACTTTTATGACTTGACTTGAGAGACTCATGACTCAAAAACTCATATTTTTTTATACGGTACCAGTTATATATACAGTATCGGTTATTTACATGTGTATGCGTTTAAATTTTATGTGTGGAATGTTGTTTACAATGTATGATGCAAATGCCAGTCTAACACATAGTTTGCTAAAGAATCAGCTAAAGTGTTTAAACTTCTTGGAATGTGTTCATATCTGATAGAATGAAATTGTCTTTCCAATAGTCTAACTCATAGAAACTGACGTAGCAATCCTAGATCTTTGATCCGATAGACACCTGTTAACTGAAATACAATTAGTTGTGAGTCAAGCCTTACCTCCAAGTACGAAATGCCATGACTGAGAGCATCTCGGAGAAGTTCTATAACTGCACTATATTCAGCCACATTATTCATGGTAGGTCCCAAACAAACCCCCCCCAAAGAAACAAGTTGGTCAGCGGATGAGTAAATGACCCAAGCTGCTGCAGCCAACTGACAGGTGTGGCGACTGGCGCCATCAGCGAATCCTAAGAAATGTTCGGTTGACATCTGGTACACGAAACGAAACACACACATAAGATCACCTAACGAGCATAACAAAACTAACTTTACAAAAATATACGGCTATGTTACAAGAAAAAGTATTTCAACCTAAGCATAATACTTCTTCAGGTAGGGTCAATGCCTGGATCGTCCTCAGGAGGCCGGGAAAAGGTGTTATGGAATTCACGGAAAAGATTAGTATACGGAATGATTTCATTGAGATAACATCCCGTTTCAAAGAAAATGTTTCCGTTGACCCCAGTGAAAATGTTCACCAATGAGGTATGTACTCTGTTTGCTTCAACAATGGCAACTTGTGAAGGAGTGAGACCAGTATTCTCATCGGGTGGTGAACAAAATTCACCTCTCTCTAATAAGTGAAGAAAAGGAAACAAGAAGGACACGCGCTCTATATGTTCACGAGGATGGTCCTGGTCGTTCAAAGCTTCTAACATTTCCTCATCAGAAGGTAAAGTGATTCCTGAAATGTCGAGAGAATGGATCAGGTCAGGTGTCTGAGTAGTGGCACAATCTATGTTTGACTCGGCAGACACCAATTGAGTCGACATATGTTCTATTGTAGTTTGATGAGAATCCAGGTGGGTAACTTCTACAACAGGAGTGGGCACGGAGGGATTTGTATCAGTTGAGTGAAACTCAGGATCAGTTATTGAACTAACCATAGAAGTTTCAGGCGATGAACATCCCTCAGTCCCAACAAATAAAGTAGGAGCGGGTAGGTCAAAAGTGCCAATCAGTGATCCGAAAAGTCCTGCTCCTAAACTCTCGCCAACTGGGGTGTTTTGATCAATCAAAGGAACCGTGGTTTCCGAAGAAGTCTGGTGTTTTCCTTGAGTGAAAGAAAGTTGATCGACTGTAATGATCTTACCTTCAAATGGGAACATGACCACTCGAAAAACTGCCGATGCTATAGCTTGCATGGCATAAGTCCAACTCCTGCCCAATAACATATTGTAATCGAGCGGAGTGTCAAGAACTTCTATCTCAACAGCAACTGTCTTACCGGCCAAAGTGACATTAAATGATGGCAAAACTCCATGTGGACGGAAATTTCTGCCATCAAATGTAGTAAGCATTGTGTTGGAAGGGACTAACTCAGGAGAACCTAGAGCTTTCCAACAGGAAATCGACATTACGCAAGTCGACGCTCCCTCATCTACTACAACTTGTCTGATGGTCATTGGACCATGAACGACCTCAATCTAGAGGTCAACGTGATATGGCAACCGGTATTTGACATCAGTCATGTCAAATCGCGCAGACATGTTGGAAGACTCCATACTCCCAATAGCTGCCAGAAGTGCATTTCGTTGCAATGGACAACTCTGCAAGACTTCTAGAGTAGACATGGCACAAGGGGTTTGGGCTAAATCTTCAACCACATTGTAGTTGGAAGCATCCCGTGTGTTGGGATTGTGCGATGCCCTCTTCAAAACACCTTTCGGAATCTTGGGCATTGGGTCCACAGGTATGTGGAGTGGAGTGGAGGATTCAGAACCTCCTTATCCTTTCTCTGCATTTCCAGGGTATAGTTCTTGGCTCTAGTTTGCAAAAGTGCATCTGAGTTAACCATATTTATAAATGTTTGATCAACCGAAGCGTGCGAAGTGCCCCCATTTTTGGAGGTACCAGAAGTTGAGCCTTGCCCTTTAGGATATGGATCTTTCAAAATGGCAGGCTTCTTTTCTCTTAAAAGCTTCTGGGCTTCTTCAAGTAGAGGGCATTGATGAGTAAGGTGGTTTTGTTTGCAAAGTTTACAAGGGAACCTAACCTTTTTTTCTTCTTTGTTACCCTCTTTGGCATTGTCTTTTTTGGGCTTTTGTTGGTTCCCCTCTCCTTTCTTGCCCTTCTTTTTGTTGTTGGGCTGCCGAGGGACCTTTTGATTGTTCTGAACCTGATTGACAGGCTCATACATAGAAGGAGAGGTTGTGACGGAAGCAATGTCTGTAGTCGAATGTTTGACAGTTAAGGCTTGGACCTATTTGGTCAGTGCTTCGAAGGCTGCAGAGTTAACTGAACCCACTATGCCGTCAGCATGTGGTCCAGGTTTGGGTCTACTCAGATCAGTGTTTGATCTTGGTGCGTCAGGTATAATCTCGTACATTAAACCAGATTATGCATATACAAGGTCTAACTGTTGAGTCATTAATATGGCTTCTTCTTCATTGGATACTCCAGATGTCGCTACTTCCTTAGAAATATAAGGAAGGAGTGATTTCAAGTACCACTCAAGCAGGAACTCTGGAGGGATGTTGGCCTTTATGAGCCTCTTCTGTCTTCGCCACTCCTGAATGTGGTCAGATAAGTGAGTGGCTTTGTTTTGTCTAAAAGTAGACAAAAGTTCTGTTCCGGCATCATACCGAACAGGAAGCTGGAAATGGTTCAAAAAGACGGTTGCTAGATCCCCAAAACTAGAGAAAGTAGCCGCAGGTAGTTCAATGTACCATTTGGCTGTGGGACCAGTTAAGGTCCTTTGAAACAATCTCAATCTGATGGAATCCTCATTTAACGAATTTGAAGAACACCATAAGTGAAAGGTAGTGACATGGTCACCAGGGTCTTCGCCAGCTTTGCCTTTGAATTTTGGAATATCCGAAGGTAATTTGGTGGGAACTGATGGCCACGTGGCATTATGACACATAGGATCATTTGTCAGTTTAGAAAGGTCTGGCAAATTTAAAGTTGCCAGAAAGGGTAGACGAGGCCGGTAAGATGAAGCTTGATAAGGGGAACCACCCATCGTTTGTCCCATGAATTGTTGGTAGGGGTTTCCCCCAGCCATCTGGTGATAAGGGTTGCCCCCGGCCATGTGCTGATAGGAGTTGCCACCTACCAACTGTTGATAGGGGTTTCCCCCAGTTAACTGTTGGTAGGGGTTACCCCCAAGTATTTGTTGGTAGGGGTTTCCCCCTGCCAGCTGTTGTTGTTGTACGAAGGAGTTATTAAAATTTCCCCACCCATACGAGAGTGGATTAGTGCTTTGCGGGTTCGTCCACTGTGGCTGGGTGTTAGCCCCGCCATATTGCTGGTTAAAGATATTACCCCCTCCCCCTGAGAATAAGGAAAAAGGGGTGTTACTTGCAGGCATGTTACCTTGGTTCATGTTTGGTCCTGCAAAGGTGTTGAAACCAGTAGAAGCTGATGTGGACGGTGCAGTCATGGTGCCCATGACTGGTATGTTCACAAAAGCACTTGGTCCTACCACAGGTGTGGAAACCCAAGTACTAGGAATCTGATATAACGGTTGGGAAGTAGAAGGTGTTGCATAGTTGGCCGTACTGCTAGGTCCAACAGTAGGTGTAGGAATAGATGCCATCGTTGTAAAACTAGGCATACCTAAAGTACTAGTGTTGAAACTGAAAGATGGAGTAGGCACAGATGTGGTTTGTGCCTGACTAGGTGTAGCAGTAAAAGAAGGGTTAACTGTGCTGGTATTCATACCTAAAGTGGGAGTTTGGGGAACCCCCTGTTCACCTCCTGAGTTAGACATCAAATGTCCGGGAAAAGAAAGATCTGCACTGAAAAGGGGCTGCAGGAAACCAACAGGTGACAGAAGCGGAATTCTAGTATTAGTTAAGGGAGGATTGAAAGGAGTGCTATACTCCGCGGAAGTAAGATCTTCCACCTCAACCATGCTAAAGTGTTGCTGATCTGTGGTACCTGGTAGTGGTTCCTCGGGAACCTCAATTTCAAGGTTTTTTGTCACAAGTATTTCTTCAAGCAATTCTATTTTAGAGGTAATTTCTGAAGAAATACCGGGGTTTACCCGCTGTCGTCTGGCTGGTTATATAGGTTCTGTCCTAGCTGGTGGAAGGTTTTGAATCCTTCTCGATCTACGGAGTTGTTGATTCTCCGTGATTATAAATATAAAATAACAAACTAGAACCTAGTGGCCACTATGACTAGGGGGAAAACAGCACGCCAACTAAAAAAATTCCTAAGTATACAAACCAGTCAAACAAAGGTGCCTTCCGGAGAAGAGTCTGGGATGATGAGGGCCCAGAACAGATCAACGAAGGAAGAAAGACAGTTACCCGGGGTCCACAATACAATGACTAAGGGTGCAAGCGCTAGAATCACCCAACCGCCCTCCCAAATACCTGCACGGGGTTTCCTCCCACGTCTGTCTTAGGTACAGCAGATATACCCTCTGCTGTCACCTGTGTATGAACCTAGAAGTCTGATACTATGGATACCACAACACCGAAAATTCCTGGGGGAACAGTCACTAGTCGAATCAGAAAGCGTGGGCAGGGTAGCTAAGCCCGAAACTCAAAAGAGTCCCCAATACACAATCCGATCCTGGCGTATGCTCGAACAGTAACTAGGAGGAGTATTCCTACAAACTGATGTTGCAATGACCTACTGCATAGATCCCAGGAAAATCTTGAGTGAGGTGGGTTTTCCTATGATAGTCTCACTATGATTGTTGCGCAATGTGTGATCTTGGGTTGTTTAAGGTGATTTAAACCCAAGATCCTAACCAAAACTAGTTGGTGTAGTGTACCCTAAAAAGAAAAAGTTTCTAGTTCATTTTATTAACAAATTTTAGGGCTTTTATTACGCAAAAAGGATAGTGAGTGTGTGAGCGTGGTTATAACAAGAAAACAAAAGTGCAAATATACTCAAATCTTCCTACAACAAAGTTCTTTTCATTTTTTCATCTACTTCTTTTTTCAAAACTGAAAATCCAAGCAAACTTACTTACAAAATTTTGTTTTCTTTTTTAAATTATACAAAATATGCAAAGTTATTTTGCAATGACAAAGACAAGTTCTATTTTAACTTAAAGTACCAAATTTTTTTTCTTTTTCAATAAACGAAAAAGAACTATGCAAAAATGGAAAGCCAAATAAAACTTTATATGCAAAGTGTGTAAGTATGGCTAAAAGTTCTTAGGCCTACAGCTGTCGAAACCCTAGCTCGAGAAAGACTTGATCTATAGGTTTTTTACTAAGAAAAAGCCTATAAACTTGGACACCAAGTGGGAAAAAACAAAGGAGAGAAACACCAAAGGACTGACCTAAAGTGTCTAGCCCTAGCAAGACCACAAAGCCAAGTACAAGTAGACAAGCAAGCTACCTTACTAACACAAAGAAATTGAGAGATGAAACTAGCCTACAGCTGTTTAAAAAAGCACTAGTAACCAGCAGAAGACTATGAGTCCAGGAAGAATGAAACTTGGCCAAAAAGAAGACACCCTAGAGGCTCCACCAAAGACCAAACCCTAAACAAAGGATGGGGGTAGTAGAGAGCAAACAACGTCACCACAAACAACAGATACATGGGTATACAGGTTTGTAAACTGGCAATGAGTAGTCAGGGTCTAAAAAGGTGAAAGTGTTCATCACCAAACACCACCAAGTCTTCCAAAAAGTCAATAAAAAGTTCCAAAATTCCAAAGGTCAACAAGTGGTTTAAAAAATGGGAAAAACTTCAAGAGAAGGTTCTATGACTTAAGTAACAGTTAAAACCTCATGCAACATTCCAAAGAATCCCACAGCAAAGTCAGCAAATCATAAAAAAGGGTGAAAAACAACCAAACCAAAAATGACTGCTTCAGAAAGTGTACTCTACTGTGTAGTAGAGAAACTTGCGCCCATGCAGAAACGGGCGCTACTGTATATACAGAACAGTAGTGTATGGGCGCTACTGTACATATATCAAAGTAGCGCTCATATTTCAAAGGCTTGAAAACTGACTCTGGAAGGTATCAAAAACTGATGAAAGCAGGCAAGAAACAAACAAGGGATACCTATAAAGTTTCTTGACACATCAAAGAAGTCAAAACTAACTGAGAAGACACACAAGAACAAGGTTTCCTAAAGCCAAAAACTCTATTCCCCAGCGGAGTCACCAGTCTGTTGGCGGATATTTCTACCCTATAGTCAGGAAACTAAAACTATCAACTTGGTTGGGGTGACAGGTAAGTGTATTGATGCTATTACAGAGACATTTACAAAAATAAAGAAGTTGTAGATGTAGGGAACATACCTTTTAATCGAAGTCTGATCCTTGCCTTGACTTGATCCTGTGTTCCACTTCCGAATCTACCTTTCCTTCAGCAAACCTGCAACAACAATACCTTTCTCAAAACATTTTGGGCAATATATAAAGCTTGAAAGAAACAAAAACAATGTTTGACATTCAGCATTGACCAAAATAAATCCAACTTAAGATGCCATTTCATAACACATTCAAATTGGAACAAGAAAAACACTTCAATCTTTATTTGTCAAAAGTAGAATGAAGTACAAGTATACCTGATAATGAAGTAGGCTCCTGCAACTAGATTCTGGGTTCTGGCTTTCTTCTGGCTTGGATGTCTTCAGCAACAACTCCTCCAATGCAAGCTTCTTCAAAGTTTTTCCATTAATCAATCTCACTAACTCCAATTTCTAACCCTTCTCCTTTAACCTTCTTGGTATTTATAGGTTTAAAGAAGCAGTTCAGGTCGAGATGTAGTTATGGAGGGAGTTGGGGGAGTTAGAAAACTACCTTCAACTAATCCTCCTCGATGAATTAATTTATTTTTTAATCATCTTTTAAGATGTACGCGACTCTTCTTTAGTGGAGTAGCGTATAGGGCGCTACCCTAGTATTTAACAACTACCTCTCATTCAGTTTTAAATGTCGAGCACTACTTTGTTGAGAAGGAGTTGCGTATACATTGATATGGGCGCTACTATTATACACTAGAGTAGCGTATGGGCGCTAGTCTTTTTAAGTGGAGTATAGCTCATACCTCAAAACGATATTTTTTTGTGTTTTTCCAGTAATGTCAGGAAATGGAAAGAGTTGATATACCATAAAAGGTCAACATGCTCCTCCATCCAAGTTGTCCTTTTGTGTGATCAGCAGCTCAGGGTGATCACGGACGGAGAGGTGCAAGTTTGACCTATAACAGCCATGTCAGTCATGTCTCATTGGAGGTCAATCGGAGGTAAATCGGAGTGATAACTGAAGTGTAACGTGACTGGTAGGTGAGAAAGGCACCCTTCTACAGTGGAAGTTGAGAAGTGGGCGCATGACAAACTAGGAGGGCCAAATCTGAGTGTTAAGTAGCTACCGAGTGCTGGGAGACTAAGGACTAGGTGCTGGAGGCATCATACTGGTGACTGGGCAGCATGTCGGTGCATGCAATGCATGCAAAATGCAAAATGCATGCAAAGTACAAAAGTGAATGATGAGATATCCTAACATCCCCCCTCAAGCTATACTATGATCTAAAAAATGAAATGTAGGGCCCTGGTTACTGAGACCAAAGGTCACCCCAATACAATAATAATACAAACTAAGAACAGTCAATAAACCGAGGAAATGGGGAAAACCTCATGGGAAAAATACCCCCCCTCAAAATAGACTGTAGCACACCAAAATATTTAACCACTCCAAAATCAAGTAGATATGTCTGGAGGTATCTTACTCTTGGGAGTAAATGGATCATGCTCCAAAAACATGTGCTTGAATTCTCCATCAGTGGATGCAAGCGAATGTGGAGACTTTATGAACTTCCTCTTCATACCGAAAATGGTGAGAACAAATCTGAAAATATTAGGATGATCCTGGAACCTATGATTCGAACCAAGTGAGGTAGGATAACCTCCAATAAGATCAAATAGCTCTTGAAACTTGAACTTCTTATCAGTAGAAGCTAAATTAGCTCCAAGAATAGAAGAATGGTTTCTTGAGATCTCCTTTGAACCAACAAGGGTGATATCAAAACCAAAATCAGCAAAAAGTGCATGAGAATTGAACTCAAGCAAATGGTAGTGCTCTTCATATTCATTAAAACACTGAGAAACTGTGCAAATGATAGAACAAAAGTTTATAGGAGGCATGCAATCAAGGAGGACAAGTGCTTCACCTCCAAAATCAGATTTTACCTCCAAAACATCAAGTAGATCATTATTTTGCATGACGGCAAACTCATGTGAAAGAGAGGATTCAAGAACCTCTTCGGAATCTAAAGTATGAGCTGGATTATCTTGCTCAGAATTCGGAATAGAATACTTTGAGAGAATCAGTTTTGAATCTACAGTTTCTTCTTCATCTTGAACAATGGATGAGGCCAAGACATAATCGGAGAGAGCACATAAGGATATCTCACTGGGCTTGTTCTCCAAAAGCCTAGCATGATCCTCTTCTTCCTACTTTCCAAATTCTCTATTGAGTTGGGCCCATAGATCTCTTGGATTTTCAGCAATATTACTGAGGTAGCGCATACAACGATACATAGCAAGACATATTGTCCCAAAAGCTCTATCACAATCATTAAGCCAATCATTCTCCTGTTCATCGGATTCAAAATATCTTGTAATACCAATGCACATATCAAAAAGACATTGTCTCTTCAAACATGCAATCATCTTTGGTCTCCATTCATCATAGTTGAATGGAGTAAGAATATTTTGTGAAGAATAATATTCCATATTCGCAATAGTGAATGAAAATGGAGGAATTCATAAACTTGCAAATCACAATCAAACAAGAACCATTATGGAGCAATAGCTGCAATTGCAGAAAGTGATGCAACTGCAGAAAATTGCTGCAAAGTGAGCAAAAATTGCTCAATCTTCATGTAGAACACATGTAGAAAAGAAATATTGTCCCTTCCATGGCTCTGATACCATGTAAAATTAGTCACAGCAGATCTAATGAACAAGTAAATCAATCACAACAGATGAACATAGAAAATATGGTGTAAAACTGTGCAAAACATGCATCAGTGCTCGATATCCCAATAAGGGTGAAAATACAATACAATACTCTCACAATGAGTGATCAATTCGAATTAACCAAGGAGGTCATTCGAATTAACTGAATGGCGTAGCTTGGCTCCAGCTAGGATTCCTCATCATCAATCAGTGTTGGTCATCAATGCACAAGTCATTGTCAAACACGTGTCAAACTAAGTCTAACTGAGTCTAACTCAGTGTAATAAGTGTAACTGATGGTAAGTGGCACTAATCTAGGGATGGACTCTCAGTGGAGGGAACATGAGGGCTTAAATGCACTCATAACTGTCAGTCATGTCTCATCGGAGGTCAATCGGAGAGTTTACATTAGTTATGGGTCAATAGGAGGTAAATCGGAGTGATAACCGAAGTGTAACTGGACTGCTAGGTGAGAAAGGTGCCCTTCTGTAGTGGAAGGTGAGAAGTGGGCGCATGACAGGCTAGGAGGGATAAATATGAGTGGTAAGTAGCTCCTGAGTGCTGGGAGACTAATGACTAGGTGTTGGAGGCATCATACTGGTGACTGGGCAGCATGCGGTTGCATGCAATGCATGCAGAATGCATGCAGAATGCATGCATGCATGCAAAATGAATGCAAAGTACAAAAGTGAATGATGATATATCCTAACACCCCCCCTCTAGATATACTATGATGTAAAAAATAAAATGTAGGGCCTTGGTTACTGAGACCAAAGGTCACCCCAATACAATAATAATCCAAACTAAGAACAATCAATAAACCGAGGAAATGGGGAAAACCTCATGGGAAAAATACCCCCCCTCAAAATAGACTGCAGCACACCAAAAGATTTAACTGTTCCAAAATCAAGTAGATATGTCTGGAGGTATCTTACTCTTGGGAGTAAATGGATCATGCTTGAAAAACATGTGCTTGAATTCTCCATCAGTGGATGCAATCGAATGTGGAGACTTTATGAACTTGCTCTTCATACCCAAATGTGTGAGAACAAATCTGAAAATATGAGGATGATCCTGGAACCTGTGATTCGAACCAAGTGAGGTAGGATAAGCTCCAATAAGATCAAATAGCTCTTGAAACTTGAACTTCTTATCATTAGAAGTTAAATTAGCTCCAAGAATAGATGAATGGTTTCTTGAGATCTCCTTTGAACCAACAAGGGTGAGATCAAAACCAAAATCAGTAAAAAGTGCAGGAGAATTGAACTCAAGCAAATGGTAGTGCTCTTCATATTCATTAAAACACTGAGAAACTGTGCAAATGATAGAAAAAAAATTTGTAGGAGGCATGCAATCAAGGAGGATGAATGCTTCACCTCCAAAATTAGATTTTACCTCCAAAACATCAAGTAGATCATTATTCTGCATGACGGCAAACTCATGTGAAAGAGAGGATTCAAGAACCTCTTCGGAATCTAAAGTATGAGCTGGATTATCTTGCTCAGAATTCGGAATAGAATACTTTGAGAGAATCAGTTTTGAATCTACAGTTTCTTCTTCATATTGAACAATGGATGAGGCCAAGACATAATCGGAGAGATCACATAAGGAGATCTCACTGGGCTTGTTCTCCAAAAGGCTAGCATGATCCTCTTCTTCCTGCTTTCCAAATTCTCTATTGAGTTGCGCCCATAGATCTCTTGGATTTTCAGCAATATTACTGAGGTAGCGCATACAAGGAGACATAGCAAGACATATTGTCCCAAAATCTCTGTCACAATCATTAAGCCAATCATTCTCCTGTTCATCGGAATCGAAATCTCTTGTAATACCAATGCACATATCAAAAAGACATTGTCTCTTCAAACATGCAATCATCTTTGGTTTCCATTCATCATATTTGAATGGAGTAAGAATATTTTGTGAAGAATAATATTCCATCTTTGCAATAGCGAATGAAAATGGAGGAATTAAGAAACCTGCAAATCACAAGCAAACAAGAACCATTATGGAGCAATAGCTGCAATTGCAGAAAGTGATGCAATTGTAGAAAACTGCTGCAAAGTGAGCAAAAATTGCTCAATATTCATGTAGGACACTTGCGGAAAAGAAATCTTGTCCCTTCCATGGCTCTGATACCATGTAAAATTAGTCATAGCAGATCTAATGAACAAGTAAATCAATCACAACAAATGAACATAGAAAATATGGTGTAAAACTATGCAAAACATGCATCAGTGCTCGATATCCCAATAAGGGTGAAAATACAATACAATACTGTCACAATGAGTGAGCAATTAGAATTAGCCAAGGATTTCATTCGAATTAACTGAATGGCATAGCTTTTCTCCAACTAGGAGTCCTCATCATCAATCAATGGTGGTCCTCAATGCACAAGTCACTGTCAAATAGGTGTCAAACTAAGTCTAACTGAGTCTAACTCAGTGTAATAAGTGTAACTGATGGTAAGTGGCACTAATCTAGGGATGGAGTCTCATTGGAGGGCACATGAGGGCTTAACTGCACTCAGAACTGTCAGTAATTTCTCATTGGAGGTCAATCGGAGTGATAACATCAGTTATGGGTCAATCGGAGGTAAATCAGAGTGATAACTGAAGTGTAATTGGACTGGTAGGTGAGAAAGGCGCCCTTCTGCAGTGGAAAGTGAGAAGTGGGTGCATGACAGGCTAGGAGGGATAAATCTAAGTGTTAAGTAGCTCCCGAGTACTAGGATACTAAGGACTAGGTGTTGGAGGCATCATACTAATGACTGGGCACCATGCGGGTGCATGCAATGCATGGAGGCATTCAAAATGCATGCAAAGTACAAAAGTGAATGATGAGATATCCTAACACCCCCCCCTCAAGCTACACTATGATGTAAAAAATAAAATGTAGGGCCCTGGTTACTGAGACCAAAGGTCACCCCAATACAATAATAATACAAACTAAGAACAGTCAATAAATCGAGGAAATGGGGAAAACCGCATGGGAAAAATACCCCCCCTCAAAATAGACTGTAGCACACCAAAAGATTTAACTACTCCAAAATCAAGTAGATATCTCTGGAGATATCTTACTCTTGGGAGTAAATGGATCATGTTCCAAAAACATGTGCTTGAATTCTCCATCAGTGGATGCAAGCGAATGTGGAGACTTTATGAACTTGCTCTTCATACCGAAAATGGTGAGAACAAATCCGAAAATATGAGGATGATCCTAGAAACTGTCATTCGAACCAAGTGAGGTAGGATAAGCTCCAATAAGATCAAATAGCTCTTGAAACTTGAACTTCTTATCAGTAGAATTTAAATTAGCTCCAAGAATAGATGAATGGTTTCTTGAGATCTCCTTTGAAGCAACAAGCGTGAGATCAAAACCAAAATCAGTAAAAAGTGCATGAGAATTGAACTCAAGCGAATGGTAGTGCTCTTCATATTCATTAAAACACTAAGAAACTGTGCAAATGATAGAACATAATTTTATAGGAGGCATGCAATCAAGGAGGACGAAGGCTTCACCGCCAAAATCAGATTTTACCTCCAAAACATCAAGTAGATCATTACTCTGCATGACGGCAAACTCATGTGAAAGAGAGGATTCAAGAACCTCTTCGGAATCTAGAGTATGAGTTGCTTTATCTTGCTCAGAATTCGAAATAGAATACTTTGAGAGAATGAGTGTTGAATCTACAGTTTCTTCTTCATCTTGAACAATGGATGAGGCCAAGACATAATCGGAGTGAGCACATAAGGAGATCTCACTAGGCTTGTTCTCCAAAAAGCTAGCATGATCCTCTTCTTCCTGCTTTCCAAATTCTCTATTGAGTTGGGCCCATAGATCTCTTGGATTTTCAGCAATATTACTGAGGTAGCGCATACAAGGAGACATAGCAAGACATATTGTCCCAAAAGCTCTATCACAATCATTAAGCCAATCATTCTCCTCTTCATCGGAATCGAAATCTCTTGTAATGCCAATGCACATATCAAAAAGACATTGTCTCTTCAAACATGCAATCATCTTTGGTTTCCATTCATCATAGTTGAATGGAGTAAGAATATTTTGTGAAGAAGAATATTCCATCTTTGCAATAGCGAATGAAAATGGAGGAATTAAGAAACCTGCAAATCACAAGTAAACAAGAACCATTATGGAGCAATAGCTGCAATTGCAGAAAGTGGTGCAACTGCATAAAACTGTTGCAAAGTGAGCAAAAATTGCTCAATCTTCATGTAGAACACCTGCAGAAAAGAAATCTTGTCCCTTCCATGGCTCTGATACCATGTAAAATTAGTCACAATAGATCTAATGAACAAGTAAATCAATCACAATAGATGAACATAGAAAATATGGTGTAAAACTGTGCAAAACATGCATCAGTGCTCGATATCCCACTAAGGGTGAAAATACAATACAATACTGTCACAATGAGTGAGCAAATCGAATTAACCAAGGAGGTCATTCGAATTAACTGAATGGCATAGCTTGGCTCCAACTAGGAGTCCTCATCATCAATCAGTGGTGGTCATCAATGCACAAGTCACTGTCAAACAGGTGTCAAACTGAATCTAACTGAGTCTAACTCAATGTAATAAGTGTAACTTATGGTAAGTGGCACTAATATAGGGATGGAGTCTCAGTGGAGGGCACATGAGGGCTTAACTGCACTCAGAACTGTCATTCATGTCTCATCGGAGGTCAATCGGAGTGATAACATTAGTTATGGTTCAATCGGAGGTAAATCGAAGTGATAACTGAAGTGTAACTGGACTGGTAGGTGAGAAAGGCACCCTTTTGCAGTGGAAGGTGAGAAGTGGGCGCATGACAGGATAGGAGGGCTAAATCTTAGGGGTAAGTAGCTCTTGAGTGCTGGGAGACTAAGGACTAGGTGTTGGAGGCATCATACTGGTGACTGGGCAGCATGCGGGTGCATGCAATGCATGCAATGTACAAAAGTGAATCATGAGATATCCTGACAGGTATCGAATTCCACATTTCTATCTTCAAGGCCTTGAGCGAAAGCTTAGATAACTTTGACATTGAACCCTGTAATTATCTCAAAAAACACAAACCATCCCATAGACTTGAATATTTCAGCACATTCAGGGAATTCAGCTGCCTAGGTGACATCAGTTGGCTCAAACCGACTTATCTCGCCACTCTTTCCCATATTTCCTTTGTATTCTTGAAATACACTATGCTATTCACCTGTAATTGCGTTAAGGGTGAAATCTTTCAAGAATTACTTCTCTTTAGTAATAAATTTTGAAGACCCCCAAATCGGAGATCGTGGCTTCTCGAACTTGGAATTACGGGACGATGATCATGAAAATCTCCTACATGTGTCAAGATGAAGTTTACAGGTGGCTAGAAGCTCATCTCCCATCATTAAAATACATTGAATGTGACTTGTCATTATAAACCCTCTTATTTTCATAATTTTGGGATTCCTGTAGTGCACTAGTATTTTGAATTTAAGCCTTGCGCTATAGGAATCCTTCAATGTGCAATTTGATATAAAAAATCAAAGTATAAGTTAAACTTTGGATAATTTTCAGAAAACACTTAAGTAAGCTTTTTTTTTTTAAGTATTTGAAATGAAATATTACATGAAATAAGCCATCAGGGGTAAATGAAATCAATTAAAACTATAACTATAGGAAAAAAGATTAAAAGGCAATAAAAGAAGGTTTAAATTTCAAAATGAAATAAAATGAAAAAGAAAACAAAATATAAACATTAAACAAAAACCCAAAGAAAAATTCAGTGTTAACAGAACTGATCTCAAATCCGCCAATGTGTTTGTATATAAATGTGTTAGTATTGTGTGGTTGTTCTAGTGCATTACCTCTCCATGAACATTTAGAGAATTCTCTACATATTCCTTCTTTTCCAGGAACCTACTTAGTCCATTCCTTCACTTTATGTATTATCACCTCAAATCTGTATTTTGGTGTGAAAACCCTAATTCATGATTATTTTAAAGTGTGTATATTTTGGTATTCATCTCTCATATTGCTCTTATATTGAAAGACACAAATAAATTTTAATATTTATAATAACTGAGTGGTCCAAGAAAACCCATACATTGCTTAATGTTACTCACTTCTTGATGTTAGCCAAGGATTCAATAATTCCATGAACTAACAAGCCTTTTAGGACAAGCAATGTTTTCACTATTGAAGACAAACCTGGGGCATTTTTCAAGGACATTGCTGCATAATACACTCAACTGGCCAACAACAAACTATGTGGTACCACTTTGAGGTAAATTGTTCATATCAATTCATCTTGAGCATTTAACTTACAAATAATGTGTATCAAATTGAAAATAAGTTGAATTTCATTGTACTTGGGTGCATTTTCAGTATAATCCAACATCCTCTAGCTGCTGAGTTTGAGACTTCAATTGTTGAGTATACTTGTAAAAGGGTGGAGTTGAAAGAAGCCCTTATTTATTTGAGTGAGTATTCAGTCATATTTTATCAATGGATTGAATCAATGGTTTAGTAGAGTTACCATAAACTCTACATCTCTCTTCTGTCAACAACAGTTACATTGTAATGGTAAACAAGACAACTCTCACTCATATTTGAAATTGTGTACAATATTCACAAGACACACTTGAGTTTCTATAACTTGAGTCATAGCTCCAACAAGAAGATATATATTCTAAATATGTTCTTGTTTAGAAAAATGTTCTTTTCTATTTCTTTCAGCCACCTACACATAGTGACACCACTTCATAAGCACATAATCAAATCAATGGCTCCAATTTAGAAGAAAAAGATAAAGAAGATGATGTCTACCATACACATTTTCAACTTGTTCTTTCCAAGCACATCATCAAACCTTGGGGAGAAATTGTACAAAACAATCACATAAGTAGTCTTGGACATAAAAAAGAAGCACATTTCACATTCCTGATTACTCCAAGCCAATCTTGTTTCAGAGTGTTGGGTTCTTAAAAGAAAGTTCATATTCATCTACTCCAATTCATATTTCGAAATGCCAACATTGTGATTGAGTTGGACATATGAAATATCAGTGTTTTGAGCTTCAAACTTGTAAGCATTGTAGAAATCATATCCACTCTTCAGACAAATGCTTCATGTGGAAGAAACCTGCAAGAGAGAATATTTACTATTTTAACAACCAAAATTTGCTAACCTGACATGTCATCAACACCATCACCCTCATATATCATCATCCCACCTCATCCATATCCATTTAACCCTGAAAAATCAACCAAAAGCCCAAAAATGAAAGACAAACCTTTAAAAAGTGTTTTCAAGTCAATTCTCTCTTAATCCGTCGATAAGAGTGACCCAATCCACTCATACTCCCTTGATTTGAGTGACCCGAGTTGCACAATTAAAGCACAAAAAGAGAACAACCCAACCTCCAGCTTGTCTTTTGGCTCTCTTTTCTTCATGTCCAACAAAAATAAAGTGAAATGGACATGAGTCTCTATGTGGCTTCAGTCAAATGAGAATATAGATCCAAAAACTCATCCCTAGACTCTCATCATTAGCTATAAAAAAGACACGAAGGTACCACATTCCATACACAATTCCATTCCATTTTCTCAAGTTGTTACCGGATTTTCGCCAAGTTTGAAGTTGTCCTCCTTCAACTTCTTTCTCACCCTTTAAAGATCCCCTTTTTGTAACGTGTGGCTAGAGAATTAGAATATCATTAGGAGAACCAACATTCCCTCCCTCAGACATCTGTAGGGGCCTCTTCCATTGATATTGTTCAAGTGATTCTATTTCTTGTAATATTTGATATCAATACAAAATATTATTTATTCTTTCAGACATTGTCTCGCATACATGTTGATTGAATAAAAAGAATACAAAAATATTTTTCATTTACTTTTATGGAAACACTTTTATTTAGTTTTAGTTCTTAGTTTAGTTTTTTATTTGTTTACTTCTTTGAAACTCTATCAAAGCTACACAACCCTTTGGAATGTTCCCTTTGGCATGGGCATGTGTGAAAACACACGCTACACACTATGGGTGGATTTCTTCTTGGAAATGGTTGTCAACAACGAAGAAGATATATATGTCATACCAAAGAGTTCTTTCTCAAGTAATGACACATCTAGTAGTTGAGATATTTTATTCTCCTTTCATTGTTCCTAACAGGGGGGAATGATTGATGGTCATAAATAAGGGAGTGAGAACAAGAAAGTGGGGAGAAGCAAGCCTGAAGCAATGCATCCAAATCCATATCAATAACCTTGTCCCAGTTCCCAAAGCCTTGATCCAAATCCACCTATCCAAATCCATATCTACATCCAGATCCAAAGTTAGAGCCATGTTCCACCTAAGCATGATTTGGTTTGTGGTCTTCCTTAAACAACTTTTTCTAGAGGAAACTATTGAGCCTTCAAGCCAAGTTCCAGAATTTGTGGTCATCACTGAGCCACCATTTAGTAGAAGACATTAGCTTCTACTAACTATTTGGTTTGTGGTCATCATTGAACCACCATTTAGTAGAAAACATTAGCTTATTCTAACTATTTGGTTTATGTTCATCTAGAAAACACCCATTTCAGAGAGCACCTTATTTTCACCACTTAGTAGAATACTTCAACTTCTGCTAGCTTACTTGGAAAATTTGGATTATCAAGTTGGAGATGTTCAACAATTGGCAACTGTCCACTTCTAGTTTTTTTAGCTCTTTTTTATTGGACTCGTATACACCCCTTCGGATTAAGGGTGGAGTGTTGGAAACATTAATCCTTTAGGGTTAATATTATTGTATTATTATATTTACTATTTACGTGAAATCAAGACCAAGAATCATAGTGAATAGGTACAACCATCGGGAATCCTAGAGATGCTTTGAAATGTGAATATGAGGATCATTATCATTTTATTTATATGTACATATGTGAATGAGAGAAATGAATCAATGATTATTCATTATTTGTTGTGTATTGTTCTTGTACGTGTTTCCCATTGTTCCTGGGCACTCCAACAATTACATATATGCAAAACCTTGCACCTTTCACATCCAACCTCAACTCTCAATGAATCTACCATGGAAGAAAAAACCTTTTGTTTTCCATTGAACCTATGTCAATACAAGAGTAAAAAAATATTCCCATCTATTTATGCTAACCCATGAGATTTATGGTCATGATTAGGTAGTTGTTGCAATTAAATAGCAGAGTTTATATTCCTATAGAGAGAGATAAATTCAAATATTGGTTTTTATGGAAAGATTAGTATCCATGACATTGCTTATGCATAGCTCAGGATGTTGTACATCCTCATTTTGAACTTGCATTAGAGATGGAAGCTTTGATGCTCAAGAGAAACCCTTCTACCCATTTAAGACCTCACATAATCAAGATTCATATCCATAAGCAATAAAGTACTATGGCCTTGAGTGGTCTTGTTTTTGAAAATTCTATAGTTACCAAGACAATAATGTTGATGTATTTGTAACTTCGGAAGATATTCACTCGTATATTTTATGTATTACATTTGTACTTTATTGTATGCCCAACGGAGATGTATTATTCCTCCGATTGGAAGTGTCATCATTTGCATTTGCAAGTGTCACAAGTTATATTGTAAGTGTCGTAACTTACATTTGATGTGTTATTCGACCACCTTAGAGGGGTCAGCCCAATATGATTTAAAGGGTTATTAAACAACCCTAGTGGGGTCATCCCAGTGACAAGTGGTAATGGTTTATTACACTCTCCTAAGGGAGGTCGGCCCAGTTAGAGTAAAAGGAAAATAAAGGTAAAGTATAAATAGAGAGGAGCACCTCTCTATTTATCTATTCACACACTCACTCACTTCGTATTAGTGAGAGAGAGAGAGAAGCGCACAAGTGGAGGAGGAGTAGCTTCTGGAGACATTTATCTTTCGGGGCTTCATCTTTGTGATCTTTGTATTGGTGCTTATTCTAGCTCTAAGGAAGTTGCGGGGTTTTTCACCTTCTTGGTTTTCCCCGGTGAAATGCTTTGTGTCTCTTGTCTCTTGTCTCTTATGTTTGATATGTTGTACATGTTGTTATCTCAATTAAGATCCTAGATCATATTGGATTAAATGATGAAAAACTCACATGATATCAGAGATAGCGTTAAGGAAGGCATTGTATGGCATTTACGACACTTGTTGCACTTGCGACAAATTGGAAGCTAGGGCTTGATATAGAAAAAACGCGTCATCGTGGCACTTTCGCTATAAATAATTTTAACCAAAGGTTCAATGTCTGAATTTTTTACAGGACGAATATCAGACACATATGTACACTGTGTAAGAATTTCAGCCTCATATTCATTGTACTTTGTGAGATATGATCCGTACAAGTTAGGGTTTCTGCCTCTTCCAGAATGCATCCCTAAATAGGTGAGCTAGGTACAAAGGTAATATCTCGGGGTAGGAAGCTCCAAATGGAATTCTGTAAAAAGTGACAGTTAGGGAATGGACTTTAGTTGCACAGGTTTGATTTTCAGAGGCCAAAGTTGAAACAGTGACACGTGGCACTCCGTACAAGTTCGCTATGTTGTTTCATCCCATAAATAAGTCATGTTGCGACACTTAGCATATCTCTCTCATGGAGAATCCATTGAAGCTCAGATCTATGGGGTTGGAAAGATGATAGGTCATTCTACCACAGGCCAAAGTTTCAGACCCTGAGGATCCGAAATGTCATAGATGCACAAGAAACATTATGGAATATATTTCTGTCAAAACATAATTGGATTCTGAGCATTTCCATTTTTGGATTGTCACTGCTGCGGGAAATTAGGGCTTTTGACATAAGTGGAATTTCATAGTGCTCTCACCACAGGATTTATCTCCTCATCAAAATCAAATTTTAGTGACCAAGATCAAACTTTTTGTTTTGGCAGAACCCCGGGCTCTATCAAACCCTAGTTTGAGTTTTTTACTAGAAAAACAAATTTTGACAGAAGCTGCAGATCCGAAATTTGCAAGTCAAATTTGAGGGGTCAATTTCCGGAGTTTTCAAAATCTGAGCACACCAGCTTTCTTGCCTCAGTCAATTGCATCTCCATGTCCATACATAATTTTGAAATTCCAATTTTGGATTTTTAGGGTTTCTCTGTGAAACCCTAGACAGCTCCAGATCCAGTTTCAACAAATCAAAGTGTATAGGATTGGGTTAATGAATTGGACACCTACATAAGTGAAGAAGTTCCAGTTCTAGAGGGAGATGAGGCTAAGGCCTTACATAAGAAGACTACATGCAATCCCAGCAAGTATGACTTGAGGAGATACAGGTATGTTTTTAAATCTGTTCATGATTAAGTTTGTCTTCATATTATTAAGGTTAGTACAATCTTGATTAATTTTAGACTTGTCTTATCACCTTAGTAAAAGTATGAATGCATGTGAATGATAAAAGACATTCATTGATTAGGGTTATGACACTTATGATTTTACTAATGCACTTTGGCGTTGTATGAGGATGATGTTGTCCACTAACATGAAAGGTACATCAAGAAAGAAAAATCAAGTTCTAGATCAAGAACATATGACCATGGTGACATGAAGACAAAGACTCATCCATAGCCATTGATAACATAGAAGCTCTACTTACGAGGTATGTATAATTTGGTTCTACAATTCTTAACTTATGAGATATGCAGTTTACTAGCACAAGGTCTCTAAATCATTGAAGAGAACAAAGAAGACATTGTTGGGTATGTTAGACATAACTCGCAAACATGATAATCCAGGTATGTTTTTCCTACTTATGCTTCTTACTTTGATTAATGATATAACAAACCAGAAGAGTCCTATGGTCAAATAAGAATATGCATGAGTAAAAGAAGTCCTCCCTAAAACCTTGAATACTGACGCTTGTGATAAATTACCTGTGTATGAAATGAACATGACCATACATGTTTAAGATTATTTAGAATCATAATGTTTTGATAGTACTGAGATTATACTAATGAATGTATGATTATGTATAAGATCTTGAGGATGACACAATGATGAAACTAGGGCACACCTAAGCATACATAGTGGTCTGGGATGGATAGAAGTTCAAAGACGTAAATGATATCATATAGGAAGCAAATATCAAGAGGGAGCACAATCCAAGAGTTCCTGCAATGAAGCAAAGATTTAGAGGGAGTCCACCCAACAACAACTAAACAAAGATAAGTATTTGAATTGTCATTTTGATTACTTAAATGATTTTGTTCATTCATGTACATACTTATGTTCCTAGATTTAAGATATATATTATGCATTTTAGAAAAGTTGCATTAATGAACAAGATACTACTAATATGCAAGTAATGGGTAAGTGGCCTATGGTACTGTAAAACATTCCATTGCTACTTAGCAAGAATGAAACCTCTTTGTTGACATGTTGGGAGTAGTGCACACTCTAAACAATGTTCTGGTAGAGATGGAAGGCATCTAGAAACTTACAGTATGAATACGAGATATGGATGAATGTTGTATTGAAGCATTGGCTAAGATAATTGCATGACTGTATGACATATACTCTTATGTGTAAGAATTTGTTCTGAAAACTATGAGATGTTTCTAATCATGCAATTGAATTTGACTTGTAGGAAAGATTGTGTACAATCACCTACAAAAGAAGGACATCAACATTTGTTCCAACGACGAAGTTCAAGAAAACTACCTATTGAAGATATTGAAGAATCTAAAGTTCCTAGGATCAGGGATGCAGTAATGGAAGGATGCCATGATTGAGGACTACCAGACGATCATGAAGAATGATGTCTGGGATGTGGTCCCAAGACCAGAAGGGAAGTTTGTTCTGACTTCCAAGAGGATCTACAAGATCAAGCATGCTGTAGATGGTAGCATAAAGAAATACAAGGCAAGGTTTGTGGCTCGTGGCTTCTCCCAGAAAGAAGGAATAGATTATGAAGAAAATTTTGCACCTGTAGCCAAATACACTTCCATCATAATAGTACTTTCTCTAGCTGCAGTGATAAAGTGAAAGATACACCAGATGGATGTCAAGACAGCTTTCTTGAATAGTGTAGTCAAAGAGGAAGTGTATGTGGAGCATCCACTCGATTTTGAGACACATGACAGGAAGTCACATGCATGAAAATTGAAGAAAGCCTTGTACGTTTTGAAACAAGCACCCAGGACATGGTATGGAAGGATCAAAAGCTTCCTGATTAGTTTGGGATTTACCGAGAGTAAAGCGGATTCCAACCTTTAATACAAGGTTGAGGAAGGCAATCCACTGATACTCCTATTGTATGTAGATGACCTGTCTGACAGGTGAGATTGGGTTGATTGCTGATACCAAGAGGAAGCTTGCTGCCGAGTTCAAGATGAAGGACTTGGGTATGATGCATTACTTTCTAGGCATGGAGGTGTGGAAGAGTGCATATGGAATCTTCCTTGGACAAGGGAAGTATGCAGTGGATATCCTGAAGCGGTTTGGTATGATGGACTGCACGGCCATGGAAACACCTATGGCATTGAACCTGAAGCTATTGAGTGTTGCTTCATCAAAGTCATTTGATGCCACGATGTATCATCAGATGATTGGGTCCTTGATGTACCTGACGAATACGAGACTAGATATTTGCTTTGCTGTGAACACATTGAGCAAGTTCCTGACAGATCCGAGACATTTTCACCTGATTGTTGCAAAGCATATTCTGAGGTACCTGAGGGGTATGGTTGATTATGGGATCAAGTATGATGTGAATCAGAATATTAACCTGTAGCATTATGTTGATTCGGATTGGGAAGGAATGTGCTATAGATAGGAAGAGCACTTTGGGTGCTTCTTCAGTATGGGAATGTGGAATGTTTGCTTTTCAGTATTTACAGCAGGAAAATTTATAACTAAGCTCTGTATTTCCATCACACAACTGTGCATGTCCTATTTCGAACTAGCAGTTTCCTCTTTATCCATAGGAGAAATATTCTATCCCTTGTCAATCTCTGAAACAATTTCAGGATCCTCAAAAATACTTTCTTTTTCCATTACATCTTTAGGGTTTTGTGGTTGTTTTGGTACTTCAATACTCTGCAAGTCTTTCTATATATCAGCTGTCTTAAAATCCCCTCTACATCTTTTTTAAATCTCTTCATAAAACCAATATTTTTGCTTGGTGTACGTTTCTCCTCCTAATTGTCTTGTTTAATTATGAACCCTGACCAAAATAGAAAGTGATCTGAATTCTGACCTTCTTTTTGCAAAACTGAGCATACTATCAACTTAACAAGACCATGATGGAATAAAGACTGGTTTGATCTTTTAACCTAACTCTTAACTCTGCTAGACATTTTCTGAAGGCTCTTTAACAAGAAGAAAGGAAAACTCATATTTGACTGCTGGGTTAAATGCATCAAAATCCTAACCTGATATTTGAAAACTGAGGCAAAGCGTCCTTCACAAGTGATGTAGCTCTGAATAATTCCGATTACTTCCTTCCACTGAGGTTTAAAATTCTTTATATGAAAACCTTTACTCCAGTCTAGATCTTCAACTCCTGGTATTAAAAACATGATCGGGTTAAAATCAAAAGCAGATTTATTAAACCATAATTCACCCTCTGAGGATACACCAACCACTTTAGCAACTAAATCCTCAGTCAATTTGAACTTCAAGGTATCGAACTCAACATTTATATCTTCAAGGCGTTGAGCGAAAGGCTGGGTAACTTTGACATTGAACCCTGTAATTATCTCAAAAAACACAAACCATCCCATAGACTTGAATATTTCAGCATATTCAGGGAATTCAGCTGCCCAGGTGACATCAGTTGGCTCAAACCGACTTATCTCACCACTCTTTCTACTCTTGCCCATATTTCCTTTGTATTCTACAAATATACTATGCTATTCACCTGTAATTGCGTTAAGGGTGAAATATTTCAAAAATTACTTATCTTTAGTAATAAATTTTGAAGACCCCAAAATCAGAGATCATGGCTTCTCGGACCTGGAATTATGGGACGATGATCATGAAAAGCTCCTACATGTGTCAAGATGAAGTGTACAGGTGGATAAAAGCTCATCTCCCATCATCAAAATACATTTAATGTGACTTGTCATTATAAACCCTCCGATTTTCATAATTTTGGGATTCCTGCAGTGCACTAGTATTTTGAATTTAAGCCTTGCGCTACAGGAATCCTTCGATGTGCAATTTGATATAAAAAATCAAAGTATAAGTTCAACTTTGGATAATTTTTAGAAAACACTTAAGTAAGTTTTTTTTTTTTAAGATTTTGAAATGAAATATTACATGAAATAAGCCATCAGGAGTAAATCAAATCAATTAAAACTAGAAGTATAAGAAAAAATATTAAAAGGCAATTAAAGATGGTTTAAAATTCAAAATGAAATAAAATGAAATAAAATGAAAAAGAAAACAAAATATAAACATTAAACAAAAACACACAAAAACCCAGAGAAAAATTCAGTGTTAACAGAACTGATCTCAAATCCGCCAATGTGTTTGTATATAATCGTGTTAGTATTGTGTGGTTGTTCTGGTGCCTTACCTCTCCATGAATATTCTAGTGCCTTACCTCTCCACAAACATTTAGAGAATTCTCTACATATTCCTTCTTTTCCAGGAACCTACTTAGTCCATTCCTTCACTCTATGTATTATCACCTAAAATCTATATATTGGTGTGAAAACCCTAATTCATGATTATTTTAACATGTGTATATTTTGGTATTCATCTCTCATATTGCTCTTGTATTGAAAGACACAAATAAATTTTAATATTTATAAGAATTGAGTGGTCCAAGAAAACTCATTCATTGCTTAATGTTACTCACTTCTTAATGTTAGCCAAGGATTCAATAATTCCATGAACTAACAAGCCTTTCAAGACAAGCAATGTTTTCACTGTTGAATACAAACCTGGGGCATTTTTCAAGGAACTTGCTATTTTTTTCTAATAAATATAAATTTTGAAGAGATTGTAGAAGCTTGTATTGCAAAGATCATGAGAAAATAAGTTGCAATGGAGGATCGACAACTCGTGGACATTGCTGCAGAAAACACTAAACTGGCCATCAACAAACCATGTGGTACCACTTTGAGTTAAATTGTCCATATCAATTCATCTTGAGCATTTAACTTACAAATAATGTGTATCAAATAGAAAATAAGTTGAATTTGATTGTACTTAGGTGCATTTTCAGTATAATCCAACACCCTCTAGCTGTTGAGTTTGAGACTTCAATTGTTGAGTATACTTGTAAAAGGGTGGAGTTGAAAGAAGACCTTATTTATTTGAGTGAGTATTCAGTCATATTTTATCAATGGATTGAATCAATGGTTTAGTAGAGTTACCAGAAACTCTACTTCTCTCTTCTGTCAACAACAATTACATTGTAATGGTAAACAAGATAACTCTCACTCATATTCGAAATTGTGTACAATATTCACAAGACACACTTGAGTTTCTATAACTTGAGTCATAGCTCCAACAAGAATATATACAATCTAAACGTGTTCTTGTATAGAAAAATATTCTTTTCTATTTCTTTCAACCACCTACACATAGTGACACCACTTCATAAGCACATAATCAAATCAATGGCTCCAATTTAGAAGAAAAAGATAAAGAAGATGATGTCTACCATACACATTTTCAACTTGTGCTTTCCAAGCACATCATCAAACCTTGGGGAGAAATTGTACACAACAATCACATAAGTAGTCTTGGACATAAAAAAGAAGTGGCATTTCACATTCCTGATTACTACAAGCCAATCTTGTTTCAAAGTGTTGTGTTCTTAAAAGAAAGTTCATATTCATCTACTCCAATTCATATTTCGAAATGCCAACATTGTGATTGAGTTGGACATATGAAATATCAGTGTTTTGATCTTCACACTTGTAAGCATTGTAGAAATCATATCCACTCTTCAAACAAATGCTTCATGTGGAAGAAACCTGCAAGAGAGAATATTCACTATTTTAACAACCAAAATTTGCTAACCTGACATGTCATCAACACCATCACCCTCATATATCATCATCCCACCTCATACATATCCATTTAACCCTGGAAAATCAACCAAAAGCCCAAAAATGAAAGACAAACCTTTAAAAATTGTTTTCAAGTCAATTCTCTCTTAATCCTTCGGTAAGAGTGACCCAATCCACTCATAATCCCTTGATTTGAGTGACCCGGGTTGCACAATTAAAGCACAAAAAAAGAACAACCCAACCTCCAGCTTGTCTTTTGGCTCTCTTTTCTTCATGTCTGACAAAAATAAAGTTAAATGGACATGAGTCTCTATGTGGCTTTAGTCAAATGAGAATATAGATCGAAAAACTCATCCCTAGACTCTCATCATTAGCTATAAAAAAGACACAAAGGTACCACATTCCATACACAATTCCATTCCATTTTCTCAAGCCATTATTATACTGGATTTTTGCCAAGTTTGAAGTTGTCCTCCTTCAACTTCTTTCTCACCCTTTAAAGATCCCCTTTTTGTAACGTGTGGCCAAAGAATCAGAATATCATTAGGAGAACCAACATTCCCTCCCTCAGACATCTGCAGGGGCCTCTTCCATTTATATTGTTAAGGTGATTCTATTTCTTGTAATATTTGATATCAATACAAAATATTATTTATTCTTTCAGACATTATCTCGCATACATGTTGATTGAATAAAAAGAATACAAAAATATTTTTCATTTACTTTTATGGAAACACTTCTATTTAGTTTTAGTTCTTAGTTTAGTTGTTTATTTGTTTACTTCTTTGAAACTCTATCAAAGCTACACAACCCTTTGGAAGGTTCCCTTTGGCATGGGCGCGTGTGAAAACACACGCTACACACTATGGGTGGATTTCTTCTTGGAAATTGTTGTCAACAATGAAGAAGATATATATGTCATACCAAAGAGTTCTTTCTCAAGTAATGACACATCTAGTAGTTGAGATATTTTCTTCTCCTTTCGTTGTTTCTAACAGGGGGGAATGATTGATGGTCAGAAATAAGGGAGTGAGAAAAAGAAAGTGTGGACAAGCAATCTTGAAGCAATGAATCCAAAGCCATATCCATAACCTTGTCCCAATTCCCAAAGCCTTGATCCAGAGCCACCTATCCAGATCCATATCTACATCTGTATCCAAATTTAGAGCCATGTTCCACCTAAGCATGATTTGGTTTGTGGTCTTCCTTAAACAGCCTTTTTCTAGAGGAAACTGTTGAGCCTTCAAGCCAAGTTCCAGAATTTGTGGCAGTCATTGAGCCACCATTTAGTTGAAGACATTAGCTTCTACTAACTATTTTGTTTGTGGTCATCATTGAACCACCATTTAGTAGAAGACATTAGCTTATGCTAACTATTTGGTTTATGTTCATCTAGAAAACACCCATTTCAGAGAGCACCTTATTTTCACCACTTAGTAGAATACTTCAACTTCTACTAGCTTACTTGGAAAATTTGGATTATCAAGTTGGAGATGTTCAACAATTGGCAACTGTCCACTTCTAGTTTTTTTAACTCTTTTTTATTGGACTCGTATACACCCCTTCGGATTAAGGGTGGAGTGTTAGAAACATTAATCCTTTAGGGTTAATATTATTGTATTATTATATTTACTATTCATGTGAAATCAAGACCAAGAATCACAGTGAATAGGAACAGCCATCGGGAATCCAATAGATTCTTTGGAATGTGAATATGAGGATCATAATCATTTTATTTATATGTACATATGTGAATGAGAGAAATGAATCAATGATTATTCATTATTTGTTGTGTATTGTTCTTGTACGTGTTTCCCATTGTTCCTGGGAACTCCAACAATTACATATATGCAAAACCTTGTTGCTTTCACATCCAAGCTCAACTCTCAATGAATCTAACATGGAAGAAAAAACCTTTTGTTTTCCATTGAACCTATGTGAATACAAGAGTAAAAAAATATTCCCATCTATTTATGCTAACCTATGAGATTTATGGTCATGATTAGGTAGTTGTTGCAATTAAATAGCAGATTTTATATTCCTATAGATAGAGATAAATTCAAATATTGGTTTTTATGGAAAGATTAGTATCCATGACATTGCTTATGCATAGATCAGGAGTTTGTACATCCTCATTTTGAACTTGCATTAGAGATGGAAGCTTTGATGCTCAAGAGAAACCCTTCTACCCATTTAAGACCTCACATAATCAAGATCCATATCCATAAGCAATAAAGTACTATGGCCTTGAGTGGTCTTGTTTTTCAAAATCCTATAGTTTCCAAGACAATAATGTTGATGTATTTGTAACTTCGGAAGATATTCACTTGTATATTGTATGTATTACATTTGTACTTTATTGTATCCCCAACGGAGATGTATTATTCCTCCGATTGGAAGTGTCGTTATTTGTATTTGCAAGTGTCACAAGTTATATTGTAAGTGTCGTAACTTATATTTGATGGGTTATTATACCACCTTAGAGAGGTCAGCGCAATATGAGTTAAAGGGTTATTAGACCACCCTAGTGGGGTCGGCCCAGTGACAAGTGGTAATGGGTTATTACACTCTCCTAAGGGAGGTCGGCCCAGTTAGAGTAAAAGGCAAGTAAAGGTAAAGTATAAATAGAGAGGAGCACCTCTCTATTTATCTATTCACACACTCACTCACTTCGTATTAGTGAGAGAGAGAGAAGTGCGCACAAGTGGAGGAGGAGTATCTTCTAGAGACATTTATCTTTCGGGGTTTCATCTTTGTGATCTTTTTATTGGTGCTTATTCTATCTCTGGGGAAGTTGTGGGGTTTTTCACCTTCTTGGTTTTCCCCTGTGAAATGCTTTGTGTCTCTTGTCTCTTATGTTTGATATGTTGTACATGTTGTTATCTCAGTTAAGATCCTATATCATATTGAATTAAATGATGAAAAACTAACATGATATCAGAGATATCCTGAAGGAAGGCATTGTATGGCATTTACGACACTTGTTGCACTTGCGACGAATTGAAAGCTAGGGCTTGATATAGTAAAAACTAGTCATCGTGGCACTTTCACTATAAATACGTTTTAGCGAAGGTTCAGTGTCTAAAATTTTTACAGGATGCATATTAGACACATATGTACCTTGTGTAAAAAATTTATCCTCATATTTGTTGTACTTTGTGAGATATGATCCATACAAGTCAGGGTTTCTGCCTCTTCGAGAATGCAACTCTAAATAGGTGACCTAGGTACAAAGGTCATATCTCGGGGTAGGAAGCTCCAAATGGAATCCGTAAAAAGGGTCAGTAAGGGAAAGGACTTTAGTTGCATAGGTCCGATTTTCAGAGGCCGAAGTTGAAACAGTGACACGTGGCACTCCGTACAAGTTCGCTATGTTGTTTCATCGCATAAACAAGTCATATTGCGACACTTAGCATGTCTCTTTCATGGAGAATCAATTGAAGCTCAGATCTAAGGGGTTGGAAATATGACTTGTCATCCTACCATAGGCGGAAGTTTCAGACCCTAAGGATCTAAAATTTCAGAGATGCACCCGAAACATTATGGCATATATTTCTGTCAAAATATAATTGGATTCTGAGTATTTCCATTTTTGGCTTATCACTGCTGCGGGAAATTAGGGCTTTTAACAGAAGTGAAATTTTGGAGTGATCTCACCACAGGATTTCTCTCCTCAACAAAATTGAATTTTAGAGACCAAGATCAAAGTTTTTGGTTGGGCAGAACCTCGGGCTCTATCAAACCTTAGTTCGGGTTTTTTACTAGAAAACCAGAAAGCCAAAAAACTAGATTTTGACATAAGCTGCAGATTCGAAATTCCCAAGTCAAATTTGAGGGGTCAATTTTTGGATTTTTCAAAATATGAGCACACCAACTTGCTCGCCTCATTCAATTGCATCTCCCTATCCAGACAGAAGTTTGAAATTCCAAGTTTGGATTTTTAGGGTTTCTCTATCAAACCCTAGACAAATCTAGATCCAATTTCAACAAATCAAAGTGTATAGTATTGGGTTAATGAATTGGACACCTACATAAGTGAAGAAGTTCCATTTCCAGAGGGAGATGAGGCTAAGGCCTTACATAAGAAGACTACAAGCAATCCCGACAGGTATGACTTGAGGAGATACAAGTATGTTTTGAAATATGTTCATGATAAGGTTGTCTTCATATTATTAAGGTTAGTACAATCTTGATTAAAGTTAGACTTGTCTTATCACCTTAGTAAAAGTATGAATACATGTGAATGATAAAATACATTCATTGATTAGGGTTATGACACTTATGATTGTACTAATGCACTTTGGCGTTGTATGAGGATGATGTTGTCCGCTAACATGAAAGGTACATCAAGAAAGACAAATCAAGTTCTAGATCAAGAACATATGACCATGGTGACATGAAGACAAAGACTCATCCATAACCATTGATAACATAGAAGCTCTACTTACGAGGTATGTATAATTTGGTTCTACAATGCTTAACTTATGAGATATGCAGTTTACTAGCACAAGGTCTCTAAATCATTGAAGAGAACAAAGAAGACATTGTTGGGTATGTTAGACATAACTCGCAAACATGATAATCGAAGTATGTTGTTCCTATATCAAGTTAGAATCCTACCTTGTGTTAGGATCTCATATAAGTATACTTTTGTATGATTGATAATGATTATTCATGAAGTTATAGGTTTGAGTAATCATGGGTTTATGCATATTATGCTTCTTACCTTGATTAATGTTATAACAAACCAAAAGAGTCCTATGGTCAAATAAGAATATGCATGAGTAAAATGTTAGGATATTTAGACACTTAGGAGTTAGTTAAGATCAACTTGTGTAATATATCCATTGGGGATAGTGTGTTTCTTTAGTATGCATTTGTAAATACTTAATCTGACGGTCACGATATGTTCCCGACATAGAGTGATCTGACGGCTCAACTTCTCTTAGATCAAACCTAACCTTGATCCGTGGCTTAACACCCGATTGGTCCATGATCTCTATTTAAAGAGCATGGAGGGTCATTGTTTAGTTGATCGATTATGAGAAGCTCATTTGTAACTTTCTTTCTTTGCATAATAAATTGTCCCGTAGAAGCTATTTGGCCAGGGATAGGCTCTAATGCCTCCTTCCTTCTCCTAAGAGTGTCACTTTTGTAAATCCTTCAATCCTATCCCAAGTTGTTCTTAAGGGGGGATGTTAGGATATTTAGACATTTAGGAGTTAGTTAAGATCAACTTGTGTAATATATCAGTTAGGGATAGTGTGTTTCTTTAGTATGCATTAGTATGCATTTGTAAATACTTAATCCGATGGTCACGATATGTTCCTGACATAGAGTGATCCGACGGCTCAACTTCTCTTAGATCAAACCTAACCTTGATCCATGGCTTAACACCCGATTGGTCCATGATCTCTATTTAAAGAGCATGGAGGGTCATTGTTTAGTTGATCGATTATGAGAAGCTCATTTGTAACTTTCTTTCTTTGCATAATAAATTGTCCCATAGAAGCTATTTGGTCGGGGATAGGCTCTAATGCCTCCTTCCTTCTCCTAATAGTGTCACTTTTGTAAATCCTTCAATCCTATCCCAAGTTGTTCTTAAGGGGGGATGTTAGGATATTTAGACATTTAGGAGTTAGTTAAGATCAACTTATGTAATATATCCGTTAGGGATAGTGTGTTTCTTTAGTATGCATTAGTATGCATTTGTAAATACTTAATCCGACAGTCACGATATGTTCCCGACATAGAGTGATCCGACGGCTCAACTTCTCTTAGATCAAACCTAACCTTGATCCATGGCTTAACACCCGATTGGTCCATGATCTCTATTTAAAGAGCATGGAGGGTCATTGTTTAGTTGATCGATTATGAGAAGCTCATTTGTAACTTTCTTTCTTTGCATATTAAATTGTCCCGTAGAAGCTATTTGGCCGGGGCCGTGGAGTGTTTCCCTCAAGAGGGTTTAAACCACGTCAAAACATCGGTGTGTTGATCTGTGATCTGTTTGTGTGAAGTGGTTGCTCTTGGTGTTCGGTCCTTTGGTAGTACCCTGTGTACCCGAACATAAAAGAAGTCCTCCCTAAAACCTTGAATACTAACGCTTGTGATAAATTACCTGTGTATGAAATGACCATGACCATACATGTTTAAGATTATTTAGAATCATAATGTTTTGATAGTATTGAGATTATACTAATGAATGTATGATTATGTATGAGATCTTGAGGATGACACAATGATGAAACTAGTGCACACTTAAACATACATAGTGGTCTGGGGTGGATAGAAGTTCAAAGACATAAATGATATCATATAGGAAGCAAATATCAAGAGGGAGCACACTCCAGTAGTTCCTACAAGGAAGAAAATATTGAGAGGGAGTCCACCCAACAATAACTAAACAAAGATAAGTCTTTGAATTGTCATTTTGATTACTTAAATGATGTTGTTCAGTCATGTACATACTTATGTTCCTAGATTTAGTATATATATTATGCATTTTAGAAAAGTTGCAATAATGAACAAGATACTACTAATATGCAAGTAATGGGTAAGTGGCCTATGGTACTATACAATATTCCATTGCTACTTATCTAGAATGAAACCTCTTTGCTGACATGTTGGGAGTAGTGCACACTCTTAACAATGTTTTGGTAGGGATGGAAGGCATCTAGAAAGTTACGGTATGAATACGGGATATGGATGAATGTTGTATTGAAGCATTGGCTAAGATAATTGCATGACTGTATGACATATATTCTTATGTGTAAGAATTTGTTCTAAAAACTATGAGATGTTTCTAATCATGCAATTGAATTTGACTGTTAGGAAAGATCGTTTACAATCACCTACAAAGGAAGGACAACAACATTTGTTCCAGTGACGAAGTTCAAGAAAACTACTTATTGAAGATATTAAAGAATCTGAAGTTCCCAGGATCAAGGATGTAGTAATGGAAGGATGCCATGATTGAGGACTACCAGACGATCATGAAGAATGATGTCTGGGATGTGGTCCCAAGACCAGAAGGGAAGTCTGTTGTGACTTCCAAGTGGATCTACAAGATCAAGCATTCTACAGATGGTAGCATAGAGAAATACAAGGCAAGGTTTGTGGCTCGTGGCTTCTCCCAGAAAGAAGGAATAGATTATGAAGAAAATTTTGCACCTATAGCCAGATACACTTCCATCATAATAGTACTTGCTCTGGCTATAGTGATGAAGTGGAAGATACACCAGATGGATGTCAAGATAGCTTTCTTGAATGGTGTAGTCGAAGAGGAAGTGTATGTGGAGCAGCCACTCAATTTTGAGACACATGACAGGAAGTCACAGGCATGAAAATTGAAGAAAGCCTTATATGATTTGAAACAAGCACCCAGGATGTGGTATGGCAGGATCGACAGCTTCCTGATTAGTTTGGGATTTACCGAGAGTAAAGCGGATTCCAACCTTTAATACAAGGTTGAGGAAGGAAATCCACTGATACTCCTACTGTATGTAGATGACCTGTCTGTGACAGGTGAGATTGGGTTGATTGCTGATATGAAGAGGAAGCTTGTTGCCATGTTCAAGATGAAGGACTTGGGTATGATGCATTACTTTCTAGGAATGGAGATGTGGCAGAGTGCAGATGGAATCTTCCTTGGACAAGGGAAGTATGCAGTGGAGATCCTGAAGTGGTTCAGTATGATGGACTGCAAGGCAATGACCACACCTATGGCATTGAACCTGAAGCTATTGAGTGATGCTTCATTAGAGTCGATTGATGCCACGATGTATCATCAGATGATTGGGTCCTTGATGTACCTAATGAATACGAGATCAGATATTTGCTTTGTTGTGAACACATTGAGCCAGTTCCTAACAGATCCGAGACATGTTCACTTGATTGTTGCAAAGCATATTCTGAGGTACTTGAGGGGTACGGTTGATTATGGGATCAAGTATGATGCGAATCAGAATATTAACCTGGAGGGTTATGTTGATTCGGATTGGGCAGGAAAGTGCTATAGATATGAAGAGCACTTTGGGTGCTTCTTCAGTATGCGATCAGGTGTGATCTCTTGGTTTAGAAGGAAGCAGTCCTGCGTAGCACTGAGTACAACCGAAGCAGAGTATGTCGCAGCTTGTTCAGCCAGTTGTGAGGCGGTATGGATAAGGAAGCTACTGTCAGATTTATTTGATCTCCAGTTGGATGCTACTTGTATCTTCTGTGAGAACCATTGTTGTGTGAAGTTGTCTGAGAACCCATTGTTCCATGACAAGTCGAAGCACATCCAGATCAAGTACAAATATATCAGGGATATGGTGCAGAGAGGAGTAGTGAAGCTCCAGTATGTGGTGACAAACGAGTAGATAGCCGATGTATTGACCAAGCCACTAGCTAGGGTGAAGTTCGAGTACTTCAAAGAGAGGCTTGGTGTTCTTTAGATACAAGATACTTTGAGGAGGAAGTGATGAGTCCAGAAGACACAGATGCACACGGGCCATTCCGACATGGTTGAGGTATGTCTTCCCATAGTCGCTGATATAAGTGTCGAGCCATTCGAGCATGGTTGAGGTCTATCTTCCCATGGCTGGGATATAAGTTTTGTTTCATTCGATCATGGTTGAGGTGCGTCTTCCCATGGCTGCGATATAAGTGTTGTGCCATTCAAGCATGGTTGAGGTGTGTCTTCCCATGGCTGCGATATAAGTGATATGCCATTCGAGCATGGTTGAGGTGTCTCTTCACATGGCTGCGATATAAGTGTTGTGCCATTCTCGCATGGTTGAGGTGTGTCTTCCCATGGCGTAGATGTAAGGGCAGTTCCATTCTCGCATGGTTGAGGTGTGTCTTCCCATGGTGTAGATGTAAGTGTTGATCCTTTCACAGATGGTGGTAGGTGTGTCCTCCCATGCCGGTGAGTGTAAGTGCTATGTTGTTTGCATCTGGACTGTGCTTCGTGGACAATGAGATCATATTAAGATGATGAGGCGATTGTATGGTACATAGGTTTTGCAGAGGCATATAATTATTCTTGGGATGCTCCTTCAGGTTTTGCAGTGGCATGAAATTAGTCTTGGGAGATCTTGCAGGTTTTGCAGAGGCAGTGTAATAAGTCCTGAGATGTACATACTTGATGTCTTGCTCGCAGAGATGATGAAGACCTACATGGAGGCTAGGCCTACATCCAACATGAAAAAGGGTTAGATCTATAGAACTTACTATGATGAGAAGAATTGAGAGATAACACCATTGATCGAGATGACAATTATAGCAGCAGTGGCGATGATACTCTAGTGATCCAGTGTTGATGATCCAGCTCCAGTATTGAAGACTTGTGCCTATACGTATTGAAGACCTATGTCAAGAGAATACCTTCCTAGTTAAGAGGGAGTGTTGATGTATTTTTAACTTCGGAAGATATTCACTTGTATATTGTATGTATTACATTTGTACTTTATTGTATCCCCAACGAAGATGTCTTATTCCTTCGATTGTAAGTGTCATCATTTGTATTTGCAAGTGTCGTAAGTTATATTGTAAGTGTTGTAACTTATATTTGATGGGTTATTAGACCACCATAGAGGGGTCGGCCCAGTATGAGTTAAAGGGTTATTAGACCACCCTAGTGGGATTGTCCCAGTGACAAGTGGTAGTGGGTTATTAGACTCTCCTAAGGAAGTTCGGGCCAGTTAGAGTAAAAGGAAAGTAAAGGTAAAGTATAAATAGAGAGGAGCACCTCTCTATTTATCTATTCACAGACTCACTCACTTCGTATTAGTGAGAGAGAGAGAGAAGTGCGCACAAGTGGAGGAGGAGTAGCTGCTGGAGACATTTATGTTTTGGGGATTCATCTTTGTGATCTTTGTATTGGTGCTTATTCTATCTCTGAGGAAGTTGCGGGGTTTTTCACCTTCTTGGTTTTCCCCGGTGAAATGCTTTGTGTCTCTTATCTCTTGTCTCTTATGTTTGATATGATGTACATGTTGTTCTCTCAGTTAAGATCCTAGATCATATTGAATTAAATGATGAAAAACTAACAAATAATTCCACCAGTAGTACAATGAATGTGACTACTCTACATCCTTTGTTCCTTTCTTTCATGCTAATTTTTAAAATAATAATTTCTTTACAAATTCTATGCTAATTTTAAAATCATGTTGCAAAAACCCTAGAGAAAACTCCACACAAGTCTCAACTCATTTCCTATCATGCAACCTCATATATTAAGAACATCCTTATAATCCTTCACATGTGTCCTTAAACATCATCCATTTCTATTAAACCCCAATCCATGCTATCTAGATCACTCATAAAAAATTCTAGTCCTTTTTTTCAATGTGGTTTACGGCCCTAGAGCTCGTTGTGTCCACAAATCTAAGCCAAGGGGACCCACCCAAAGGGGCCTCACCCATGTCGGCATTACTTTGATGCCTAACCCCAAAGGACCTAGATAATTGAACCCCCGACCTCAACCTTGTGTCATCTTGGTATCGTAACATCTAACCAACTAAGCTTCTCCTCATGGCTATAAAACATTCTATCCCTTATTACAAAGCAAGAGTTTTTAAGATTTTGGATTGTTGAGGTATTTGTAACTTCGGAATGTATTTCATATATGTATATTGTATTCCTATAGAGATTTTATTATTCCTCTATACGGAAGTGTTTGTATTCCTATAGAGATGTTACTATTCCTCTATATAGAAGTGTCGTCATTTATATTGTCAGTATCGTAACTTATACTTGATGGGTTATTAGACCACCTTGTTGGGGTCGGCCCTATATAAGTCATGTGGGTTAAAGGGTTATTAGACAACCCTATTGGGGGTCGGCCCTGTCAGCATTATGTTATGTGGTTAAGTTAAGGCCGATCTAGTAAAGGTTATTAGGCAAGTCAATTCAAGTATAAATAGAGTGCAGGAGGCACTCTATTTGATCATTCACTTCTCACTCACACACGGAGAGTGGCGCACTAGTAGAGGAGGAGAAGCTGCTGCTAGGAGGACTATCTCTTGTACTTGGGTTGTATCATTTCTCTATCTGTCTCTGAGGAAGTTACGGGTTTTTTCACCTTCTTGGTTTTCCCCGATGAAACTCTGTGTCTCTTGTGTGCTTGCATTATTATGTCCATGATTGATATGTTGTAGATATGCTGTAGGTATGTTGTACATGTTATTCTCTTAGTTAAGATCCTATATTAGATTGAAATTTCTGAAAAACTAACATGGTATCAGAGCTAGCCTGAAAGAAGGCGGGGTATGGCATTTATGACACTTGTTGCACTTGCGAAGCTAGGGCTTGATATAGCAAAAACCAGTCATCGTAGCACTTTCACTATAAATACATTTCTATGAGGTTTTAGGATCTAAAAATATTACAGGTATAATAAAATATACCCATGTACCTTTTTTCCAAAGGAAAGCCTCTAATTCGTTGTACTTTGTGAGTTATGATTTGTACAATCTAGGGTTTTTGCCTCTTCCAGATCTCAGTCATAAACAGGTGACCTAGGAAAAAAGGTCATAACTTGGGATAAGAATCTCCAAATGAAATTTCGTAAAATGTGACAGTTAAGGCACGGACTGTCATTTCTCAAGTAAGTTTTTCATAGGCTGAAACTGAACCAGTGACACGTGGCACTCCGTACAAGTTCGCTCTCTCGTTTTATCCCATAAACAGGTCTCGCTGAGACACTTGGCATAACTCTCTCTCAGAGAATCCATTTGAGGTCATACCTATGGGGTTGGAAAGATAACAGGTCAGGATACCACAAGAAGAATTTTCAGACCTTTTAGATCTAAAATTTAGGAGTTACACTAGAAACAATCAAGTGCATATTTCTGTCAAAACAGAATTGAATTTTGAGCACTTTCATTGATGGCTCCGGGAATTTAGGGTTTCGAAGAATGTCGAAATTCTTGTCTCGGAGACCACAGCTGAATGATCCTCATCAAAATTGAAATTTAGATACCAAGATGAAATTTTTTGGTTGGACAGAAGGTCGGGCTTGATCAAACCCTAGTTCGAGACTTTGATCAGGAAAGTGGAAAATTAGGGCTTCTACAAAAATGGGAATCTTTGAAATCTATGACCATAGCTGGAAGCTTCTTGGAAAAATAAAATTTTAGATCTTTGGATCAAACTATTTGCTTGGGTGAAGCTCCAGGAAACTCAAACCCTACTTCAGGGTCTTCCCAGTGAATCCGGAAGATTGAAAAAGCAATTTTGAGGGGTGAAACTTTGCAATTTTCAAATTCTAAGTATACCAGCTTGATCAGCTCCTCAAGGCGCATCTTTCTATCCTTTCATAAGTTTGAAATTCAAAGTTTGAATTTTTAGGGTTTCTCTCACAAACCCTAATCCAGCTCCAGATCCAGTTTCCGCAAATCAAAGTGGATTGGGTTAATCCTAGAAGAGAATGGATTGGTCACCTGCATAAGTGAAGAAGTTCCTGTCTCAGAGGGAGATGAGACTAAGGCCTTACATAAGAATATTACAAGCAATCTTGACAGGTATGACTTATCCAGGTATATTTCAAGATCTCTTCATGATTAAAGTTTATGATATGTTTGTCTTCATTAAGATTAGTACAATCTTGATTAATTTTAGACTTGTCGTATCACCTTAATAAAAATATGAATGCATGATAGAAGATATTCATTGATTAGGGTTTTGACACTTATGATTGTACTAATGCATTGTGGTGTTGTATGAGATTGATGTTGTCCGCTAACATGAAAGGTACATCAAAGACAAATCATGTTCTAGTTCAAGAACATATGACCATGGTGACATGAAGACAAAGATTCATCCATTGTCATGGATCACATAGAAGATCTACTTACGAGGTATGTATAACTTGGTTCTATAATGGTTAACCTATGAGATATGCAAGTTATTAGCTCAAGTCATTGAAGACAACAAGAAGACATTATGCGGGTATGTTAGACATAACTAGCTAGCATGCTAACCCAGTTATGTTTTTCCTATATCAAGTTAGAATCCTACCTTGTATTAGGATCTCTTATGTAAGTATACACGGTATGATTGATAATGATTATTGATGAAGTTATAGGGTTGAGTAATCATGGGTTTAGGCATATTATGCTTCTTACTTTGATTGATGATATGACTAACCAGAAAAGTCCTATGGTCAAATAGGAATATGCATCAGTAAAAGAAGTATTCCATGAAACCTTGAATACTAATGTTTATTATCTGTGTTTGAAATGATCATGACTATACATGTTTAATATTATTGTGTTTTGATAGTATTGAGATTATACTAATGAATGTATGTATGAGACCTTGAGGATAACACAATGATGATACTAGTAAGTATGCATAAGTGATCGAGGATGGATATAAGTTCAAGGACAGGTAATACAAAAGGCAAAGATCAAGAGGGAGCACACTCCAATAGTTCCTGCAAGGAAGCAAATATTGAGAGGGAGTCCACCCTACAAACCAAACAAAGATAAGTATTTGAATTGTCATTTCTTGCATATTTGTTTGTTTAAATAATATTGTTCAATGATGTATATGCTTATGTTCCTAGACTTAGGGTGTGTATTATGCATATTAGAATAATTGCATTAATGAACAGTATACTACTAATATGCATGTGATGGGTAAGTGGCCTATGGAACTGTACAACATTCCATTGCTACTTATCTAGAATGAAATCTCTTTGCTAACATGTTGGGAGTTGTGCACACTCTTAACAATGTTCTGGTAGGGATTGGAAGGCATCTAGAAAGTTACGGGATATGGATAAATGTTGTATTGAAGCATTGGCTAAGATAATTGCATGACTGTATGACATATTTATTCATATGTAAGAATTTGTTCTGAAAACTATGAGATGTTTCTAATCATGCAATTGAATTTGACTGTTAGGAAATATCGTGTACAATCACCTACAAAAGAAGGACTACAACATTTGTTCAGCAACAAAGTTATCTATTGAAGATATTGAAGTTCCCAGGATTCGGGAAGAATTCCATGATCGAGGAGTACCAGTCGATCATGAAGAATGATGTTTGGGATGCAGTCCCAAAACCTAAAGGGAAGTTTGTTGTAACTTCCAAGTGGATCTACAAGATCAAGCATGCTGCAGATGGCAGCATAGAAAAGTACAAAGCGAGATTTGTAGCTCGTGGCTTCTCCCAAAAAGAGATGATAGACTATGAAGAGTCTTTTACTCCTGTAGCCAAATACACTTCCATCAGACCAGTACTTGCTCTGGCTGCAGTGATGAAATGGAAGATACACCAGATGGATGTCAAGACAGCTTTCTTGAATGGTGTAGTCGAGGAGGAAGTGTATGTGGTGCAGCCACTTGGTTTTGAGACACATGACAGAGAGTCATATGTGTGCAGGTTGAAGAAAGCCTTGTATGGCTTGAAGCAAGCTCCTAGGACTTGGTATGATAGGATAGACAGCTTTCTATCCAGTTTGGTCATTACCAAGAGTAAAGCGGATTCCAACCTTTACTACAAGGTTGAGGAAGGCAATCCAATGATACTACTTTTGTATGTGGATGACTTGTTTGTCACAGGTGAGTATAGTTTGATTGTCGATACCAAGAGGATGCTTGCTGTTGAGTTCGAGATGAAGGACTTGGGGATGATGCACTACTTTCTAGGCATGGAGGTGTGGCAGAGTGCAAATGGGATCTTCCTTAGACAAAGGAAGTATGCAGTAGAAACCCTGAAGAGGTTCGGGATGATGGACTGCAAGGCCATGGCCACACCTATGGCATCGAACCTGAAGCTTCTGTGTGATGCTTCATCTGAGCTGGTTGATGTCACTATGTATCATCAGATGATTTGGTCCTTGATGTACCTGACAAACACGAGACCAGATATTTACTTTATGGTGAACACATTGAGGCAGTTCCTGACGGATCCGAGAGGTGTTCACCTGGTTGCTGTAAAGCATATTCTGAGGTACCTAAAGGGTACAATTGATTATGGGCTCAAGTATGATGCGAATCAAAATTTTAACCTATAGGGTTATGTTGATTCAGACTGGGCAGGCGGTGTTGTAGATAGGAAGAGCACTTCAGGGTGCTACTTCAGTATGGGATTAGGTGTCATCTCTTGGTTTAGTAGGAAGCAGTCCTACGTAGCACTGAGTACAGCCGAAGCAGAGTATGTTGCATCTTGTTCGGCTAGTTGTGATGCAGTATGGCTGAGGAAGCTACTGTCTGAGTTATTTGATCTCCCGTTGGATGCTACTAGTATCTTTTGTGACAACCATAACTGTGTGAAGCTGTCTGAGAACCCGATATTCCATGACAGGTCGAAGCACATAGAGATCAAATATCACTATATCAGCGATATGGTGCAAAGAGGAGTAGTGAAGCTCCTGTATGTTGCGACGGATGAGTAGGTGTTATAGCTTAAAATGACACCTCTCCATCCGTGACAACACTTGCATTCCTTGGTCGCATGACGACACTTCTTGAGATCAAGTTCAGTCACACAACAGGACACTTGTGGATTGAGGGGTCATTTGGTACACTAAAAATGGTTGAAATTACCTCACTCTTGGCCCATTTGATGTTTATGACCCTTAGGAACATTTTTCCAGACCAAACCATCTCCTGAAAATGAGCAGAAAAGCCTGTTTTTGGCCATTTTTTCACATGTGCGCTGGTACACAGGCATGATAGTAGGGCATATGCACTAATTTGCTTCATTAAAGTAGTGCACACCTTCAAATATTCGCTAGTTTGTCTACTGTAGAGTAGGGCACATTCCTGTTCTAGTCCAAATCTTGATTTTTGGGTAAGTTAAGTTGGTTAGGGAACCTCCTGATCGGTTATAACTTCTTTTCTTCTCCTTCATTGACTATATAAGGAAGGTAGAAGGGCCTTGTGAGGGAACCAAGCCCATTACAATGTTATGCTGGAGGAATGGAGATCCTCATCCCCCTCTCTTGTGCCTCAGTTTCTCATAAACCCTAGCATAGCTGATTAGAGGTTGGGATCCTTGGAGAACAGAAGCAGGAGACCTTGAATCTAGGTTTCGTGAAGTGCCAAGCTTGAAGGAAGGTATAACTTGATGTACTTGCTTCATTCATTAATAAAGATCAGATGTTCTTTCCTTTCCAAAGATGACCTATTTATGTGTGTCTTAGATTTGATTACTGTTTGATTATAGTTTGATGTCTTATTATGTCATGGATATCAGTCTTATATATGTAGTCAAATGTATTTGAGAAAGGTATCAAGTTGTTTTGCAGGTGTGGGCATTGCAATACTGGATAGCATTGAAGAGCAAGGAAGAGAAGGCTTGGATCAACCTTCAGAATAAGGTGCACATATCCCTAACCTTAATCTCTTCGCTTATTTGTTGTACTTGCAGAACATTTGTAGGTCTATCTTTCATACCTGTAAGTTGGTGGTTTCTCCCCTGAACTATAGGTGTGTTTTCCTCACAACAGAATGGCGACTCTGCTGGGGAAAGCCTATCTGCTTAGGGGCATCCAAGGTCATTTATTCAGTCTTGTTTGATGTTCTTTGTTCATTTTCTTGATTAGAATCAGTTATTAGGCTCTGTTTGACCCTCCTGGGCTTTTACAGACCCTTCCCAGCCCTTGCAAACCCTTGTGGACCTAGGTGTGGGGGGTTTTAACCCCATTTTTCCAAATTTTTTCACCTGTGCGCTACTGTTGTACAGTACAATAGCGCCCTCCCCTGCTATGGGCACTAGTTTCCTTCATACACAATAGCACACACAATCTGGGTTTGAAATTTTTGAGTTTTTGGGTTGTAGACCCAAATTTGGGGGTTGTGGTTGCATTTTTGGGGTCCCCGATGACCCTAGGTATGATTTAAACCATTGTAAGTGGTCTCCCATCCTTGTACTGATCCTACATTCATGATTTGAACCTCTTTTGATCAATTTGGGCTTGTTTGGAAAGTTTTGGGGCTTGTGGACCCAAGTTGGGGGGTTGTGGACTAGTTTGGTGTTTTGTACCCTAATTTGAGTCTGACTAAACCTACTTGCTCCATTTCCACTGGATTGAAACCTACTAAGTCTACTTGACCCTGTTTGTATATATTTGAGTGAAATTTCTCCTTAGATTGGTTTCTTATCCTCCCTTATGCTTTTAGTTTTCTTTTATAGTGAAAGCTCAAGTGTTTTGGCTGTTGTTCAAGACCTTGTTTGCATTGTTTATGTGCAGAACTGACTTTACCAAACCATACTTCTTTGTAGGTCATTTGCTCCGTTTGGGTCTAAAAGTAGTTTTCGTATTATTTTCCCAATGGTTGGCATGCTTACATCAATAAGAATTTGAAAGTCATATTGGTAGCTTTTATTGTTTCAATAAGGAAACCTGAAAGTTCTTTGCTTTTGCTTTGATAGTAGGTTAGTTTTAGTTTTGTTTCTTACCATTGAAAAGCATAAAAAAAATTTGATTTATTTTCTGAGTAGAGTACCTTGCAAGTGGCTTAAAGGATTTAAGAGTGCTTTGCATTCAAAAAGAACAAGTTTTCTTTTGCATACCTATTTGCTTGAGTAGCTGCATTCTTAGGTTTTCAGTTTAATTTTGTACATTTAGGCTTTATTTTTACCTTTTTTGCATTCGAAATATTAAAAATTGCATTTGCATGTGCATTCTAGATTGTAATTTTAAGACTTGCATTGAAAAAAAAAGATTTGTTTAGTGGTAAGCATTTCATTTCAGTATTCTATTTCTGTTATAACCACTCTCACACACCCACTACCTTTTTGAGTAAGCAAGTAACCTTTAAAATGAACCCTAATAAAATGTACTAGTAACATTTTCTTTTCTAGGTTACACTATACACCAACTAGTCTTGGTTAGGATCTTGGGTTTAAAACACCTTAAACCACCCAAGATCACACATTATGCAAAAATCGTAGTTTGACTATCGCAGGTAAACCCACTTCATTCAAAACTTACCTGGGATGTATGCAATAGGTCTTGTGAGATCAGATTGTTGGGAATTCACCTCCTACTTTCTGTTTCGAGCATATACCAGGATTGGATCACGTTTGGGGACTCTTTTGAGTTTCGGGCTCAGTTACCCTGCCCACGCCTTCTGATTCGACTAGAGACTGTTCCCCTAGGAGTTTTCGGTGTGGTGGTATCCTTGTATCTGACCATAGGTTTATACACAGGTGACAGCAGAGGGTTATATCTGTTGTACCTAGGACAAACATGGGAGGAAATCCCTTGCAAGTTTTTGGGAGGGAGGTTGGGTGATTCCAGTGCTTGCACTCTTAGTCATTGTATTGTGGACCCCGGGTAACTGTTCTTCATCCTTCGTTGATCTGCTCTGGGCCCTCATCATCCTAGACTCTTCTCTGGAAGGAATCTGTTTTCCTAGTTTGATTTACCTAGGACCTTTTTTAGTGGTGTGCTCTTTGTGCTACTTGTCTTAGTTTGCCTTAGAGAACTTCTTGTTTATTTGAGCAGGAAACTATGTCTAGCATTCTGGCGAGTGCCAATCAAGGTACCCCTGTTCCGGGGGATCCTTGTGTTGTTCCATTCATTGGAAACATTGGCACTCCCTTAATGGCTACTCTGAATCTTCCTAGATTCACCATAGGGTGGTCAGTTTGGTTGTTTTCCACTCCGAATTCCTTGCATGCTCCTGACGCTTCTTTTGTAAGCACCTCAAATCAAGAGAATCAGAACCCTGTGCCTACCTTGCCAGTAACATCTTCTCCTCCTCCTTCTACCTCATGTGGCAAAAGTAGCAATACTAGTAAGATGCCAAAAGGAATAGACGGAGGAAGAATGGGAAGAAGATGCCAAAACAAGGGGGCAGCAACCCAGCCTCTATAAGTCATGCTGGGGGCAAGCACCCTGCCTCTGCAAATCATGCAGGGGGCACCTACCCAGCCTCTAGAGGTCATACTGAGAGAAAAATTCCAGTCACTAAAAATCATACTGAAATTTTGTCTTCAACCACTGTCAGTCATGTTGAGGACACGTCATTGATCACTGCTAGTCATATTAATGACAAGTCACCAGTTCCTGTGAGTCATACTGGAGACACCAGATTAGCCACTGCAAGTCATGCTAAGGGAGTTGACATTGTCGACAACCCCAACAAACAGAAGCTTAAGTTCCCTTGTAAGTTTTGCAAGTGAGATCACCTTACTTACTTGTTCCCTGTACTTCCAGAAGTGCAAAAAGTGTGGTCCTTAGTTCAAAATTCTTCTGCTTCTGAGAAACCAGCCACTGCAAGTCATGCTGGGGGAAAGCTGTCAGCCAATGCTAGTCATGCTGAGAATACCAATGTTGTAAAGGAGTCTCGACCTATAGGACGGAAACCAAAGTTCCCTTGTAAAATTTGTAAGGGATATCACCTTACTCACTGATGCCCTGCCATTCCAGAGGCACGAAGAGTGTGGTCCATGTCTAAAGGAACCTCTGTTCCTGAGTTATCTATAGATTCCCTACAGTCAGATCAACCTTTGGTTGATAAAGTGGTTGAACCAATGGAATCTTTGGTCGACCCCACTCTTCCTTCGGAGAGTGAAGTGATCGAATCGATGCAATCTTTGACTGATCCCATCAGTCCTTTGGAGACTGATGCACCTGTCCCTGAAGTCTTCTGCATTACTAGTTTGGATGTTTCTGAAAAAGGGAACACTTCATCCATACCATGTGAACCCCTACCAAGTCCTAAAATCGTTTCCTTTGATTGGAATAGTCTAGCTGAGCCTCATCTTCCTTCTTCGACACCTTTCCAGATAAAGGTTGATATCGGGAACCATACGGTTGATCGATGCATTGTAGATGAAGGAGCTTCTGTTAGTATCTTATCCGCTTATGCTTGGAGAGATTTGGGTTTCCCTAATGTTATTCTAGCTGTTAATTGGTCGTTGACCTTCGATAGAAGACCTAGTGAATCGATCGGATTCCTTTGTTAGGTACCTGTTACTTTGGGTGAAAAAACAATCTTAGTTGATTTTATGGTTTTAAAGGACCCTATGGGCTTTGATATGATCCTCGGGCGTGATTACGTTTATGCTATGCATGTTGTGGTGTCTACGCTCTTTCGTGTGATGCATTTTTCTCATAACGAAAGCATCGTCACTATCGACCAGCTTGCATTCGTTGATCCTCCTTATTACCCAACTGTAGACCAGTCTGAGCCTTCGTCATTAGGCACTACCATGTCACATGATACTTATGTGGCATATTGTTCCTTGAGTTCAACTGCTACTGAGAAGAAGTCTCTGAGTTCATGCTTACCTTCTCGGGACTTAGTCCCGACTTTTGATCAAGTGACATCTCCATCTGAATGTTTAGATACGTATTCTATCTAGGATGATATGCTTCCTTCCGATGAAGTTTTCCTAGAGTCTATAGTACAGTCTACCATTCATTTGGATGTTGATCCAGTCGCAGTTATGTCCAGCCCCAGTTTGACCTTAAAGTCCGATCTTCCTACTGTTGAGTCTTTAGACTCTCCTATAGATCCGCAAATCAATGTTCCTGCTAAGTTTGATTCTGCTTCCAGAATTTTCAACTCCCGTGATGATGAATTTGTTTATGCAGATTCCATAATGTCCTTCAACTTTGATCTTCATCCTGAAGTTGATCTTGTTGATTGTAAGTCCTTGGGCTTGGGTACCATAGAGTCTTCATTTGAAAACTCTACCTTGCTTATGCCTATTGTTGATGATAGTGAAGTTGAAAGTATTTCTACCACAATGACTTGTATCGAGTCTTTCTTTACATATGTTTTAGATATGATATTGGTACTAATGTTTCTTGGAGACAGGATTCTTAGCTGGATTTATACTTGCTTACTGGCCCTTTTCGACACCTTGTGCAACCATGTCAGGTATATTTGGAACCTTGCATATAGGTTTAGGCTTCCCCGCTGTTATGTTGCATTTGAACCTTTTGCCATCCGAATTCGCCATAGGGTTGAACTTGTTGGATATTGGTGTGTTATCCATGTCTCTATGCATTGTGCACTAGTCCGACAACATAGCCTACCTAACATGGGTCACCCTAGTCAGCACCCTTATACCATTCTGGTGCCCATGCTAATTTTTTCTCATAGGCTTGGGAGCCTTTTTAGATTTACCATGAATTTGAGAAGAAGCCTCATACCTTTCTTCCTCATATATTTTTGGCCATCCCTGATAAGCCTCCCATTTTTTTGTTCAAGTTGCATATGCATCTGTTATGATCCCGCTTGCGCTAATGAGCCTGATGCCGGCTTCCACGCTTTTAGCTCGTTGTATAAGCCTCCATCTCCGATCTCATTTCCGCTAAGCCCTGTATCATTGTTCCTTCGTAGTTTGACACCTTTTACCTAGAGGAGACACACCCTGAGTGTCCTTATCTTTCTCATGTTCCTTGCATTAGGCATAGCTTTGTTCCATGCACTTGGAGATAGTTTCGCATGTCCCTGACACTCATATTCTCCCAAGTGAGCATTCTTCTTTTACTCCAAGCTCGTTAAAAATAGTAAGTAGGTTACGAGCATTCTTCTACCTTTACTTTGAGCTCGTTAAAAAAAGTAAGTAGGTTATGAGTAGTCTTCCACCTTCCCTTCAAGCTCGTTAAAAACAGTAAGTAGGTTATGAGCAATCTTCCACCTTCCCTTCGAGCTCGTTAAAAACAGTAAGGAGGCTATGAGCATTTCTTTCATCTTCACTTTGAGCTCATTAAAAATAGTAAGGAAGTTGTGAGCATTTTCTGTATCTCCTTTGAGCTCGTTAAAAACAGTAAGGAGTTCATAAGTTTACTTTTTCGGACTCGTTAAACCTTTACGGAAAATATCCCTATGGAGTTCTTTTAAGCCCTTTTCAGACTCCCTAAATAGGAAAAGTTTGCCGAGCATAGTTGTCTTTTAGGGCTTGTTAAAATAACTGAACCGACATCCACTCAGGTATAGAATTACCCCTTTTCCAGTACTTGGTGGATAATTTACGGAAAAGGTATACTCTAGGTATACTCTGGTATGCGCTAGAAGAGTTCTTCTTCCATTATTTTACCCTTTTTCGGGGAAGGAGACTAAATTTACGAAAAAGGACCTTTGGAGCCATCTTTAGGGTTTTCAGACTCTTGAAATGTGAAAACACCAAGCGAGCATTCACCTACTCGGGCTCGATGTGAAATCCACGAGATGGTTGATAGAGGACTGCTTAAGTTTTTCAACTCTATAAGCAAGAAAACACCGCCGAGTACAGACCAATCCGGGCTCGATATAAAATCCATGGATAGGTGTATGGAGTTTTCTTCTAGGTTTTTCAGAGTCCTTAAATATGAAAATACCGTCGAGCATGCTTTAGTTCTTTGTCAAGCTCGTTAAAAAATGAAAAAGGAAAGGGAAGGGAAGAATGTTAAAATATCTTTCAATATGATGGCAGCAAGTCAACTATCTCCTTGAACAAAGCACATGTTTTGAGTCTATCAAATAATTTGGGTTCTAGTGTTGTCCTTAAGGTAAACCTAATGTCAGAGTTCTTACTCCTCTATTTGGTTAGTCTTCCAATCATATGGAGAATCTATTAATGTCTCCTACATCGCAGATTTGCATTGTGGTCTCTTTGTGTTAAAAGTTGCCTAAGTCACTCTTGTGTTGTGCTCACTATTCAAGGATATAACCTGTGTCGGCAATTCTACAGTTTCCTTGACCTCATGTGTCGGCTATTCCTTGGTGTCAGTATGTTTCATCATGTGTTCAGTCCTACTCTAAATCAGCTCATGCCTATTGAGTGTCCCTCATGTTGGATGATGGAGGATGCATTAAGGCCTCCCTTCCAACGTACTTCTTCCCATCGACTTCAACTCATTGTGCTCTGGGAACGAAGTTTAGAGTTTCGGTTAGTACCTTAGGGATTGCAGTCATTAGTGGCAGCTTCCCTCGCTATTGGATAGATGGGAATACATCAATGTCTCCTATCCGATGGATTCTTCAAGTGTTCGATGGCAAGACCATGTATTCGCACTTGCTTGAATGTACTAGGTACCTTGGGTTCCATTTTCATTATTGGTGGACACCCTCGCATTTGTTAACGGTATACATCAATGACCGGTAATCAAATGATACCTCCCATGTTCGACATCAACTCATTTATTCGCATGGATAGGTTTGTACCTTGGGTTGTTTTTGGATGAAGACCTTGGGATCCTCGATAGCATCACCTCATTTATGTTATCGCCCAAGTTGCGCAAGACTGAGCCACACTCTTTTTGGCTCTTGATGAGACATAGATCCAGCTTGTTCTCTAGTTTTGACATAGATCCACCTTGTATTTATGTGGCTATGTTTACACTTATGTTCCTCATGAATCCACGCTTGTATTTTGGTGGCCATGATATATGCATCTGTATTTGGATCATTATTGTATCCTCCTGGAGGTCATGTTCCATTATTTGAACATGGATAGTTACCCCAAGGATAAGTTTTGTCTGACATTGCCTTTGCTTTCAAGTACTTCATTTGAGCCTATGATTCTTGGTTTCTCAGTTCCCCATGATTCAACTATTTGTTATTTATAATGTATTTCGGCCATCATTTCCCGCACTCCCTCTCACCTCATACATTAGGGGAATTTATTATAGCTTAAAATGACACCTCTCCGTCCGTGACGACACTTGCATTCCTTGGTCACATGACGACACTTCTTGAGATCAAGTTCAGTCACACAACATGACACTTATGGATTGAGGGTTCATTTGGGACACTAAAAATGGTTGAAATTACCTCACTCTTGGCCCATTTGATGTTTTTTCACATGTGCGCTGGTACACAGGCATGATAGTAGGGCATATGCGCTACTTTGCTTCATTAAAGTAGTGCACACCTTCAGATATGCACTAGTTTGTCTACTATGTTAAAATTTAATATGCTAAGACAGAAAATAGCAGCATTACATTCCATTTCACAATAATAGCATATACATGATCACTGAAGAAACAACAAGCATAACATAAGCACAAGAGACACAGATTTATCCTGGGAAACCCTTATGGGGTAGAAAACCCAATAAAGCTTCCTCAATATAGATGACCAGCAATATACAAAGATGCAAACCAAAGACATGATCTCCTTCTCCACCATAGCAGACCTCTCCTCCACAAGTGCGCCTCTCTCAAGTGTGTGTGTGTGTCAAATGAGGAACATACCTCCTCTATTTATACACTACACTGACATGTATTTTACACAAGTACATGTAGGCTCGTATTTAACCATTAGGTTAAATACCCTATTATAACTGACTGGGCCGACCCCCACATGGTGGGTCTAATAACCCTAGTTACCACAACCAATTCGAAGGAATAAACATCTCCGGATTCATAGTATAATCACATCGGAGGTATGGAACATCTCTGGAATAAATAATATACAAATATAATATTCTTAGAAGTTACAATATTCAACACTCCCCCTTAATGAGAAGGATATTATAACAACATCTGCAGGAACAACGAGTCATACATCATACATGATACATCTATAAATCATTGGAAGCTTTCTTAACATCATCAGTAACTCAACCAGTTACTGGAACATCAACATCTTCAGTACTGAGTCTTTATCTTCTGCAGCACTCGAACAACTATAGCAACATCAATGTCTAGATCCTCACGATCATCAACATCGTCATCTAGACCATCACGATCAGCATCATCGTCATCATACGATCATCAGCATCGTCATTACACGATCATCAGCATCGTCATCTCACGATCATCAGCATCTTCATCGCACGATCATCAGTATCGTCATCTCACAATCATCAACATCATCATCGCATGATCAGCATCGTCATCACACGATCATCACCATCGTCATCACACGATCATCAGCATCGTCATCTCACGATCATCAGCATCGTCATCACACGATCAGCAGCATCGTCATCTCACGATCATCAGCATCGTCATCACATGATCAGCAGCATCGTCATCACACGATCATCAGCATCGTCATCACACGATCAGCAGCATCGTCATCTATATACATGATCCTTCCTTTCGAAATTACTGGATCAATCTCATCACAATCATATTTAAGACTATCCTTCCTTTCGGAATTACTGGATTTACTGTCTAAGGATGATTAGTCCAACCACAATCATATTTAAGACTATCCTTCCTTTCGAAATTACTGGATTTACTGTCTAAGGATGATTAATCCAACCACAATCGCATTTAAGACTATCCTTCCTTTCAGAATTACTGGATTTACTGTTTAAGGATGATTAGTCCAACCACAATCATATTTAAGACTATCCTTCCTTTCGGAATTACTGGATTTACTGTCTAAGGATGATTAATCCAACCACAATCGCATTTAAGACTATCCTTCCTGGATTTACTGTCTAAGGATGATTAATCCAACCACAATCGCATTTAAGACTATCCTTCCTGGATTTACTGTCTAAGGATGATTAATCCAACCACAATCGCATTTAAGACTATCCTTCCTGGATTTACTGTCTAAGGATGATTAATCCAATCACAATCACATTTAAGACTATCCTTCCTGGATTTATTGTCTAAGGATGATTAATCCAACCACAATCACATTTAAGACTATCCTTCCTGGATTTACTGTCTAAGGATGATTAATCCAATCACGTGCATTTTGAACCAAGGTCCAGGGACGATGCAGTCCTATCCTCTATTCTCGGAGACACCTGTCTACGGCTCACTTTAGAACTTGAGTTCAAGGATGATCCAATCCTCTCAATTCCACCAAGGACTTCATTCTCGGAGACCTCACGTCTACGGCTCTCTTTAGGACTGAAAGTCCAGGGATGATCTAATCCCCTCAAGTCCACCAAGGACTTCATTCTCGGAGACCTCACGTCTACGACTCTCTTTAGGACTGAGAGTCCAGGGATGATCCAATCCCCTCAAGTCCACCAAGGACTTCATTCTCGGAGACCTCACGTCTACGGCTCTCTTTAGGACTGAAAGTCCAGGGATGATCCAATCCCCTCAAGTACACCAAGGACTTCATTCTCGGAGACCTCACGTCTACGGCTCTCTTTAGGACTGAAAGTCCAGGGATGATCCAATCCCCTCAAGTCCACGAAGGACTTCATTCTCGGAGACCTCACGTCTACGGCTCTCTTTAGGACTGAAAGTCCAGGGATGATCCAATCCCCTCAAGTCCACAAAGGACTTCATTCTCGGAGACCTCACGTCTACGGCTCTCTTTAGGACTGAAAGTCCAGGGATGATCCAATCCCCTCAAGTCCACCAAGGACTTCATTCTCGGAGACCTCACGTCTACGGCTCTCTTTAGGACTGAAAGTCCAGGGATGATCCAATCCCCTCAACTGTCCACTAAGGACTTCATTTTCGGAGACCTCACGTCTACGGCTCTCTTTAGGACTGAAAGTCCAGGGATGATCCAATCCCCTCAACTGTCCACTAAGGACTTCATTCTCGGAGACCTCACGTCTACGTCTCTCTTTAGGACTGAAAGTCCAGGGATGATCCAATCCCCTCAACTGTCCACTAAGGACTTCATTTTCGGAGACCTCACGTCTACGGCTCACTTTAGAAATTAAGTTCAAGGATGATCCAATCCTCATCTGTATTCTCATCTATACAGGTACAAATATCCAAGAGCATGTATCACATCAAAACATGTATACATCACTAATCAAAACATGTATACATCACACCAAAACATGTATACATCTAGCATGTATAATCAAAACATGTATACATCACATCAAAACATGTATACATCTAGCATGTATTCTCACTAATACATCTGACATCAAAACATGTATACATCTAGCATGTATCAAAACATGTATACATCACATCAAAACATGTATACATCTAGCATGTATTCTCACTAATACATCTAACATCAAAACATGTATACATCACATCAAAACATGTATACATCTAGCATGTATCAAAACATGTATACATCACATCAAAAACATGTATACATCACATCAAAAACATGTATACATCAAAAAATAAAAGATATATAGGAGTTCTAAATCTAAATAATTCTAAGTAACTAAGTGCAACAAAACAAAATTTAAGGGACAGACTTGTTATCAAGTACTATACTACTCCCCCTTTCGAAGAGGGTCCTTCTGGACTATACCAAGCTTGTCTCGGAAGTATTCAAACTTTACTCGAGACAAAGGTTTAGTCAGGATATCGGCAATCTGATCCTCAATGCTTATATACTCGAGCTTGATAGCTCCTCTCTGCACCATGTCTCGTATATAGAAGTATCGGATCTCAATGTGTTTTGACTTATCGTGGAACATAGGATATTCAGACATCTTAATGCAGCTTTGATTATCACACATAATCACAGTGGGATCCATTTCTAAGTCAAACACTCCATATAAAAGCTTCTGAAGCCATACTGCTTCACAGCTGGCAGAGCAGACAGCCATATATTCTACTTCAGCAGTATTGAGAGCCACACTAGAATGTTTCTTGCTGAACCATGAGATCATAGCAGATTCAAGACTATAACATCCACCTGATGTACTCTTTCTGTCTGAGACACTTCCTGCCCAATCAGAATCTGAGTAACCATGTAAACGGAGTTCATGCCCTCCAAGATAACATAGACCAAAAATCTAATGTACCTTTTAGGTACCTCACTACATGCTTTGTAGCTATTAAGTGAACCTTTCTAGGTTCTACTAGATACTGACTTAGGGTATTTACAGCAAAGCATATATCTGGCCTAGTATTTGTTAAATACATCAATGACCCAATTATTTGTCTATATAGGGTTAGGTCCACTAAATACGATGAGTCATTAACTAACAACTTCAAGTTGGAGTCCATGGGAGTGGCCATGGCTTTATACTCCAACATATTAAATCTTTTTAGAAACTTCACAGCATTCTTACCTTGATTTAAAAGATTCCTTTTGGATCTTGCCATACTTCTAGACCTAAGAAGTAGTGCATTAATCCGAGATCTTTCATTTTCATTTCTGCAGCCATTTTCATGACCTGTTTCTCATTCCTTGTCAGAAAGAGATCATTGTCATACAATAATGGTATGATAGGTTCATCATCCACAACCTTAAGGTAAAGGTTAGGAACAGTTTACTTTTGGTAAAGCCCAAGCTTTGTCATGAAGCTATCAATTGTCCATTATTCACACTCAGCATTGAGTGATCTTCTGCATATCTATCTGTGCCATCTCTCGTCAGATGGGTCTACTAAAATGATCCTCAAAATCATTCGAAGTCTGTGGTGAGTTCCTTCTTGCATCCATGTCATATGTGTATAGAACCCATATTCAACCTTGTAGAAAAGGTTGAGATCCACATCACCTATGATGATCATTAAGCTCATCAATTGACTACCGATCCTAGGAACCCATACAGAACCTGATTACATTATTAAGAGAATGGTCTTATCTAGTCCCTTGGAGCAAAACATCTCATCATGATTCTCTTCCTCTTTCTAAGAGAATCTCTTAACCACAAGCTTTCTATAGTGTGTTTGATTTGTAAATCTTTTGTTGAACATCCATCGCTTGTTCAGAGTTCATCATTCATCATGATCTTTCCTACAAATCAAAATTAAGTACATGATTAGTAATACTTCATAATCATCAAATCATATTGACATGATAACCTATTATGCATACAGATATCATTTACATAGTTATGCAACTATTTTGACCAATACTTTGGCACAACACTTTCCCATATCCTGTATGCATACAGTGGCTATCTAGATTCCTTCCATCTCTACCAAAACATACTATTGAGAGTGTGCACAGCTCTCAGTATGTCAGCAAAGAGGTTTCATTCTAGACAAGCAACAATGGAATGTTTGTCCAATTTACCAATCATATGCATATTAGTAGTATACTGTTCAATGCTTTATGAATGTTTACACTCAGCATGATATATCCTAGGAATACAAATATGCATACAAGCAATATCATTTACTATTTCTAATAACAACTCAAATACTTATCTTTTATGTTTGTGTGGTTGTCTCCCGCTTGATCTTCTGTATGTCTTCTGAACTTCTATTCATTCTGTACCACTGTGCATGCTCAAGTGTACACTAGTGTCATCCTCATGATCTCATACACAAACATACATTCATTAGTATATTCTCAATATTATGAAAACATTCTAATTCTAAATAATCTTGAATATGTACAGTCATGATCATTAGTATTCAGGGTTTCAAGGAAGTCTTCTTTTACTCATGCATATTCTTGTTTGATCTAGTATGCATAAACCCTTGATTACTAATCAATCATACCAAGTATACTTACACAAGGTAAGATTCTAACATGACATAGGAAAACATACCTGGATTAGTATACCTGCTTAGTTATGTACAACATACCTAAACAATCTCTTCAATGATTTAGAGATCCTGAGCTAGAACCTGCATGTCTCGTAGGTTAAACATAATATAACAAAGTCATACATACCTCGTGAGTCTTTGTCTTCATGTTGTCATGGTCATGGAACTTGATTTGTCTTTTGTGATGTACCTGTGTCTTGTTAGCAGACAACATCAACCTTACACAACACCATAATGCATAAGTACAATCATATAGCCCTAATCAATGAATGTATTCACATGCATTCATATTGCTACTAGGGTGATAAGACAATTAATAACATTAATCAAGATTATACTAATAAATAACATGAATACAAACACATTATGAACTTAATCAAGAATCAGATTTTAAGGCATACCTGAACCTCCTTAAGTCATACCTGTCGAGACCTTTTGTAGTCTTCTTATGTAAGGCCTTAGCCTCAACTCCCCCTGAAACTTGATCTGGAGCTTGATTAGGGTTTGCTAGAGGAACCCTAAAAATTCAATCTTTGACTTTCACACTTCTGAATGGATGGAAGAATGTGTCTTGTTGAGCTGATCAACCTAGCATTCTTCAATTTTGAAATCTCCAAAATTCGACCCCTCAAAATTGCCTTCGAAACTTCTGGATCTTCTGGACAGGAACCCGAACTAGGGTTTGATGAAGCCTGATCTTCTACCCAACCAAAAATTTGATCTTGGTCTCTAAATTTCAATTTTCTTAAGTAGCATTCAGCCGTGGACTCCGATTCCAAAAATTCTAACTTTCTCCGAAACCCTAAATTCCGGAAGCCATGAATAAAAGTGCTCCAAAAATAATTCTGTTTTGACAGAAATATGCACCTGATTGTTTCTGCTATAACTCTGAAATTTATTCTCCACAGGGTTTGAAAACTTTTTCTGCAGTAGCCTGACCTGTCATCTTTCCATCCTGACAGGTCTGACCTCAATTGGATTTTCTGAGAGAGAGTTATGCCAAGTGTCGCAACGTGACCTATTTATGGGATAAAACAGGAGAGCGAACTTGTACTACGTGCCACGTGTCACTGTTTGAACTTCGGCCTCTGAAAACATTTCTTGAGATAGCTCGCCCTGTTATCTTTCCATCTTGATAGGTCTGACCTCAATTGGACTCTCTGAGAGAGATTTCTGCCAAGTGTTGCAACGTGACCTATTTATGGGATAAAACAGGAGAGCGAACTTGTACGGCATGCCACGTGTCACTGGTTCACCTTCGGCCTCTGAAAAAGTTTCCTGTGATAGTACAGTCTGTGTACTACCTGTCACTTTTTATGAAATTTCATTTGGAGCTTCCTAGTCCAAGTTATGACCTTTTTTCCAAGGTGACCTGATTTTGACTGAGATCTGGAAGAGGCAGAAACCCTAACTTGTACTGATCATAACTTATAAAGTACAATGAATCTGAGGGTGCCCTTTGGACACAAGGTACCTAGGGATGTTATCTTCGACCTGTAAACTTTTCAGACCCTGAACCTTCGCATAAATAGATTTATAGCGAAAGTTCCACGATGACTTGTTTTTGCTATGTAAAACCCTAACCTTCAAATTGTCGTAAGTAAAGCAAGTGTCGTAAGTGCCATACCTTGTCTTCCTTCAAGTTAGCTCTGATACCATGTTAAAATTTAATATTCTAAGACAGGAAATAGCAGCATTACATTCCATTTCACAATAATAGCATATACAGGATCACTGAAGAAACAACAAGCATAACATAAACACAAGAGACACGGATTTATCCTGGGAAACCCTCATGGGGTAGAAAACCCAGTAAAGCTTCCTCAATATAGATGACCAGCAATATACAAAGATGAAAACCAAAGACATGATCTCCTTCTCCACCATAGCAGACCTCTCCTCCACAAGTGCGCCTCTCTCAAGTGTGTGTGTGTGTCAAATGAGGAACATACCTCCTCTATTTATACACTACACTGACATGTATTTTACACAAGTACATGTAGGCTCGTATTTAACCATTAGGTTAAATACCCTATTATAACTGACTAGGCCGACCCCCACATGGTGGGTCTAATAACCCTAGTTACCACAACCAATTCGGAGGAATAAACATCTCCGGATTCATAGTATAATCACATCGGAGGTATGGAACATCTCCGGAATAAATAATATACAAATATAATATTCTTAGAAGTTACAATATTCAACATACTATAGAGTAGGGCACATTCCTGTTCTAGTCCAAATCTTGATTTTTGGGTAAGTTAAGTTGGTTAGGGAACCTCCTGATCGGTTATAACTTCTTTTCTTCTCCTTCATTGACTATTTAAGGAAGGTAGAAGGGCCTTGTGAGGGGACCAAGCCCATTACAATGTTATGTTGGAGGAATGGAGATCATCATCCCCCTCTCTTGTGCCTCAGTTTCTCATAAAACCTAGCACAGCTGATTAGAGGTTGGGATCCTTGGAGAATAGAAGCAGGAGACCTTGAATCTAGGTTTTGTGAAGTGCCAAGCTTGAAGGAAGGTATAACTTGATGTACTTGCTTCATTCATTAATAAAGATCAGACGTTCTTTCCTTTCCAAAGATGACCTATTTATGTGTGTCTTAGATTTGATTACTGTTTGATTATAGTTTGATGTCTTATTATGTCATGGATATCAGTCTTATATATGTAGTCAAATGTATTTGAGAAAGGTATCAAGTTGTTTTGCAGGTGTGGGCATTGTGATACTGGATAGCATTGAAGAGCAAGGAAGAGAAGGCTTGGATCAACCTTCAGAATAAGGTGCACATATCCCTAACCTTAATCTCTTCACTTATTTGTTGTACTTGCAGAACATTTGTAGGTCTATCTTTCATACCTGTAAGTTGGAAGTTTCTCCCCTGAACTATAGGTGCATTTTCCTCACAACAGTAGGTTGCAGATGTGTTGACGAAACCACTAGCAAGAGTGAAGTTCGAGTACTTCAGAGAGAGGCTTGGTGTTCTTCAGATTGATGACACTTCGAGGAAGAAGTAATAGACACATTTGCAGGAGCCATTTCGAGCATGATGAGAGGAGGTTCCTTCCATGGCTGTAGATGTAAGTGCTGGATGATGAGCATCAGGACGATGGTCCAATTACTGCTCTGTATATGCATCATGTTGGATTCTTGTTATGATAAGTTGGATCATGTATATGTATATGCATCATGTTGGATGATTGTTATGATCAGTTGGATCATGTATATGTATATGCATCATGTTGGATGCTTGTTATGATCAATTGGATCATGTATATGTATATGCATCATGTTGGATGCTTGTTATGATTAGGTGGATCATGTATTTGTATATGTATCAGATGGATACATTGTATGATCAGGTAGATCATGTATTTGTATATGTATCAGGTGGATACATTGTATGATCGGGTAGATCATGTATGATGATATGTATCAGGTAGATACTGTGTATGCATCAGGTGGATGCATTGTATGATCAGGATGATCATGGATGATGAGCTTCAGGATGTTGCTCTAGATGATATGCATCAGGATGATGATATGACGATGATCAGGATGATCATGCAATGATGACATGCATTAGGAAAATGCAGTGATGATGATTAGGATGATCATGTACATCAGGATGATGTATGGTGAGTATCAAGTTGATACCATTTGGTCGTGGACAGGTTGTGCAGACAAGCATATAATATGGCCCTGGGAGGTTCGCAGATACTCTTTCAAGGTTTTTCCTATGGCATATAATGTGGCCCTGGGATATCTAACAAATGTTCTTTCGAGGTTTTGCTTGGGAGCACATATAATTTGGCCCTGGGAGGTTTGCAGATACTCTTTTGAGGTTTTTCCTATGGCATGTAATATGGCCCTGGGATATCTGGCAAATGCTCTTTCGAGGTTTTGTCCTATGGCATATAATATGTCCCTGGGAGATCTGATAAGTTGGGTTGTGTGCCCATAATAAGTCCTGGGATGTTCTTGCAAGTTTTTTCCATGACCACATGTAATATGGCCCTGGGAGATCCGATAGGTTGGGCTGTGTTCCCGTAATAAGTCTTGGGATGCTCTTGCGAGTTTTTGTGGTGACCACATGTAATATGTCCCTGGGAGATCTGATAGGTAGAGTTGTGTGCTCGTAACATCCTGGGATGCTCTTGCGAGGTTTTGTGGTGAGGTCACATATAATATGTCCCTAGGAGATCTGACAGGTAGAGCTGTGTGCTCATAACAGCCTGGGATGCTCTTGCAAGTTTTTGTGACGCACGTAATAAGTCCTGAGGATTTCACAGTATGGCCAGTGATGATGAAGACCTGCAAGTGGTGGGCCTACATCCAGTATGAAAAAGGACTAGCTCTGTAGAACTTCCTATCACAAGTAGATCAGAGATTGATTGAGATAGCAGCAGCAGTGACAATGACGATGATCCAGAGAAGAAGACTTGTGCTAGAAGACCTGTGTCAAGAAATACCTTGCTAGTTAAGAGGGAGTGTTGATGTATTTGTAACTTCGGAATGTATTTCATATATGTATATTGTATTCCTATAGAGATGTTATTATTCCTCTATACAGAAGTGTTTGTATTCCTATAGAGATGTTACTATTCCTCTATACGGAAGTGTTGTCATTTATATTGTAAGTATCGTAACTTATACTTGATGGGTTATTAGACCACCTTGTTGGGGTCGGCCCTGTATAAGTCATGTGGGTTAAAGGGTTATTAGACCACCCTATTGGGGGTCAGCCCTGTCGGCATTATGTTATGTGGTTAAGTTAAGGCCGACCTAGTAAAGGTTATTAGGCAAGTCAATTCAAATATAAATAGAGTGCAGGAGGCACTCTATTTGATCATTCACTTCTCACTCACACACGGAGAGTGGTGCACTAGTGGAGGAGGAGAAGCTGCTGCTAGGAGGACTATCTCTTGTACTTGGGTTGTATCATTGCTCTATCTATCTCTAAGGAAGTTGCGGGGTTTTTCACCTTCTTGGTTTTCCCCGGTGAAACTCTGTGTCTCTTGTGTGCTTGCATTATTGTGTCCATGATTGATATACTGTAGATATGCTGTACATGTTATTCTCTCAGTTAAGATCCTAGATCAGATTGAAATTTCTGAAAAACTAACATGGATGACATTGAATTTTTCAAAGTTTATCTAGTAAAAGGAAAAGGTAAGGACATCATAGGTCATTAAGAATAAATCCTAAAAAATTGAGTTTTTATAATCCCTCACATTAATAAACTTTTCAATATCATAGTGAAACAATGTTTCCCTAAAATTTGTATTAAAATCTCATTGTTCCTATCTTTAGAGTTTTGGAAAAAATAGCCCCTCAAATTATAAGATTGTTATCTTTAGTCCTCCTTTAACTCAGTTGTAAGGAATTATTATGGTAAAGAAGATCAGATTATGGTTAGAAAGTCATAGGAAATGGCTAAAGGCCATGTTCGTTATAGAAGCTATCATTCAATCATGGAGCAACTAATTACCCTTTGTATTATTACCGGGAATGCCAAAATAATAAAATTAATCTCCCTTGTTTCTTCAATGACTTTAGGAAAGCCTTTGATAGTACCTAGAAACAACAGTTATGGAAAACATTACAATATCTCAATATTCCTTTTGAGTTGAAAGTTGCCTCAATAAGGTTGTACAAAAAACTATTTTTTAGGTTTAGGAGTACTATTAAGTTCATGAGGACTTAGTTTTGGTCAAAAGAAAGCAATTGCATGATAGGTGTTAAGCAAGGTTGTCATTTGTTTCCTAACCTTTTTGACATTTAGATTGAGAAGTTAGAAACATGTCTCAAAGAAGAACATTGTGTTGAAATAACTTTATTTGAAATAGGTATCACTTTGCTTCTTTGTGATTACGATATAATTCTTTTTGTGAGAAACCCTATGATCTTGACAAACAAATAATAATTCTCAGGTATTTATATTCTAGCTCTAGTATGTCAGCAAAGACTAATAAGACAATTGCTATAATCATCAAATCATTATCATGTCTTTGCATGTGATAATAATAACTTTGAGGAAGTTAATTTATACAAGTATCTTGGACTTTACCTTCATAAAAATATCAAGTAGAACGCTAGTGTTGAGAAAATAATTAATGAAGAATGGAAAACCTATTTTGATCTTGAGAACCTTTGTAAAACATAATATTTTTTGTTCTAGCAAAAAGTGAAAGTTATGTTTGATAAAATTGTTATTTTTATTAAATTTATATGTAAAATTTAGGGTTGTAACATTTCTAGAGAAACTAGAAAACATATCAAGCAAATCCAGAATCATTTCATAATTTACAATCTTAAAATTAAAAGAAATATGCCCTATCCAATCCTCCTTTTAAAGGCTGAGATTCTACACATATTGAGTAAGTTTATGATTAAGTATTTAAAGTACAAACATACGATAATTAACATGAAAGATAATAGTCTTCCTCACATTGCTTTAAACTCCATTAAAAGACACACATGACTTAATAGTAGGTGAATGAAAAAAAAAAGATTCATCACTAAGCTAAGTCATTAGATGATAAAGGGAGAGACCACTTTATAAAAATATTCATACTATTAAAAGAACTATGATTCACCACTAATTTTTGAAGAACTATGATTCACCACTAATTTTTGAAGAAAATTCTATTGCAATGAAAAAATATATAATAAGATAAAATGCTATAAATGTATCATTAACCCCAAGTTGGAAGATTTTTTTTTTTTTTGAAAATTAGCATCCAAAATCATAGCTTTCTTGCAAATGGGGTTGATGAAGGAATTCTGGGACAAATTAAGGTGCTTTTACCTCTTTCTATGGATACAATTGATCTAGGTTTCAAGTACTTAGGATATTTTATGAAGCCAAACAATTATGTGAAGGAATATTGGTTGTGGTTGCTAAAAAAGATTAATAAGAAAGTTGATAATTGGTGTTTTAGATTGTTGTCCCTTGGGGGAATATTGACATTAGTCGAATTTGTCTTGGAAAACATCCCAACATATTGGCTATCCTTATCCAAAGTTTCTAAGTTCATTTTGATTAAAATAATGTAGAAGATTATCAGTTTTATTTGGTCTAAAAGTAAAAGCATTGAAAGGGTTCACTTCGTTAGGTGGGAGAAAATATATATTCCAAAAAAATTTGGAGGATGGGGATTACAAAACATTTACTGGTTTGGTCAAGCCTTGGCAATGAAGAGTTTGTGGAGAGGATTGTATGGGAATGGATTATGGAGTGAAATTTTAAAGGCATAATACTTAAGGAATAAACCAATGATAGATTGGATTAGGAAGGAAAATAAAAATGAATCAATTGCTTCAAATATCTTGAGAGGGTTGATTGCCTCCTTCCCTAGTTTGGGGAGCTCACTTGATTAGAGGATTGGAAATGGGAATCAAATAAGGATTGGTCAGAATCCCTTTATTGGTGATGAAGGGTCCTATACGCTGTCAAATACTATCATTCTTTATATGCAAAACTTGGGAATCTATTTTTTGGCACAAGTGAGAAGACTAGGGAGTGGATCTTTAGACCACATTATTGGTATCAAGTTGAAGATTTGGATTTAGTTGGAGAACTAGCTAAAGAATGTGAATCCTATAAAGGGACTAACTCACTATGGAATTAGACTAATGGATATGGAAGATGAAGTTGTATGGTCTTGGAATGTCTCTACAAGTTAGGTAAGTGCAAAATTGGCATATGAGGCTATATCTTCCTCTTGTATGGATTATGTAGAAAAATAGTGCAATAAATCATTATGGAAATGGAATGCTCCTTTTAAATTGAAGTGTTTTTTCTTGGCTAGTATTGGAAAATAAAATTATGACTTGGGATAATTTCATAAAAGGAGGTGGTATTGGACCAAACTTTTGCATTTTATGTTGAATGGATGCATAGTCAATTGACCATCTATTTGTTCATTGTATATTCACTCAACAAGTTTGGATGGAAGTCACATAGAGATTAAATTGCTTTGTTGATTGTGACCATGGATATTTTGCAGACTTTTTAGCTCAATACATTACAATTGCTAGTGCATATAAAGATCTACCTTTGTAAGTTGTTGGGTTATTTGGAGGCACAGGAATCTAATTCACTTTGAAAATGCTAAAAAAAGTGTTAAAAGTTTATGTGCTAAAATAGTGGGAGTTTTTAAAGATTATGCATATGGGGAAATCATCTCTCAAATTTATTGTTGCTCCTCACTTTTTTGGCTTTGTTCTTGTTGGTTTGTTTGATGGTGCTTGTTGTGCAAGAATATAACCTATAGTGAGGGAGATGACACTACCAACTTACATGGGTGACAGGTAAATACATTATTCTTTGCACTAATTACTATGAATGAAATGAGATTAGGATTCCAAAAATAGTATCTTTTTAACGATGGCAGTTGAATTGGGAAGTTGGGGGAGTTACAATACCAAACTCAAGTAATCCCAATTCGTAATCTTAATATATTTTTCAATTTTATCTTAATATGTGCGCGGGTATGACACTAGGGGACTTGCGCATGGTGTGCATCTAGGTCTCTCGGCAACTCGCGCATACAACTTTTCAGAAATGTGTGTGGCTTGTCAGTAGTGAAACCTGCATACTTTTAGGAATGTGTGCGGGTTGCCAGTTATAAGAGTAGCGCATTTCCAATGAAACATACAGAAAAAAATATAATTTTCAGCTGAAGATGTAAGATCTCAGTATCAAATCATCTAAGGTCAATCTAGCTCTTCCATCCATAGTGTCCTTTTGTGTGATCAACAGGGCAATGTGATCACGGACGGAGAAGTGTATATTTGACCTATAACAGTGCCTCTTAGATGGGTCAATGTGATTCTAGTATGGTTTTTTTTATCAAAGATAAACACCGTTTTCATTGCTAGATGGGTTGTGGTGAAGGTACATATACAAGAGCCAAACTTTTGGCTTTTGGGGGGCTTCTTCTTTTTGCTTCATTAAAAGGTTTTCTATCTTTACAAGTGGGGGGTGATTCCATAGTGGTTGTAGATTGGGCTTCTACGAAAGCTAAGCTATAGGAATATCACTTGGAACGTTGGAAGCAAAGTGTCAATATGTCAATTCAACTCTCATGCATACAGTTTGTCCAAAAACGTTATTGAACAAGTGGAAGGGGTCCTCTTTTTTGAAGAACAACATGACAATCAAATGATGGCAAAAGGTTCACTTCATATCTACTAAGTCTTTTTTATTAGTAATCTTTGTTTTTGTTAAATCTTAAGGACTCATAGATTACTGTGGACAGGGATGTAGTTTTATTTGTATATATTGTTTCTATGGTTGATAAAAAAAACTGCTATGCAGTTTTGAAAATGTCACTTGAGTTTAGCAACTAGAGATGTAATTGTTATTTTTTATTCAATTTTGAATAACAACTAAAAATATTGACACCGCTGAAAATGCAAAATACCACATGTGATTGCAATATGATCTAATTTTGGCACAAAACCCAAGAAAGGAATGGAATTACAACTTACAAGGAGTCCAATCCAAGGCTTTGTTCAGTTTTTCTTGTGGGTGTTGTAGTCTAATGCCACATACTCCTTCCCAGGAATGGAATTACAACATACAAGGAGTCCAATCCAAGGCTTTGTTCAGTTTTTCTTGTGGGTGTTGTAGTCTAATGCCACATACTCCTTCCCATGTCTTATCCTGGAAAGCAAGCAGAGAATACCAAACAGCAGACTATAAACACCATGAACTCTCCAACAAGTTCTGGGCGGCTTCTGCGCCATGGCCCTGTGGAAAACTGTCACATAATAGTGCAAACCGATACAGACAGCCACTGATAGCTGGACGACAGACGCTAACTTGGCCAAAAGGGTTGTTCGCTTGGAACAAAGAGCCACCACGTTGAAGCATTGCATGGACAGATACAGAAGAAATCCCAAGCCCTGAAGCAGCTGCAAGTATATGTATCCGGAAACAGAATTCTTGTAAAAAAACTCCATGGGTTCCATTCCTATGATGAACGATGAGAGCACGAGCGTGGCGAAGTAATTGGCCAGATATATGTTGGCCAGCAATATGACTTTCTGCAATGGAAAGAAGGCCCTGATTTGCTCGAACACGATAATGGCCACCAGGAGGGGAAGCACGAGGAAAATGCAGGAGATCCCTGATGCTACGAAGGGGGCATAATGGTGTCCTACTAGCGGGCGGAATCCATGGGCGATTTCTTCGTTGGCGATGCTAAAATATATCTTTGATGTGCTGGACAGCTTCTCGATCCCTGGCATCAGCTGATCCGCGACTTTCTCTGCCGTGTCATGCAGTTTTGATGGCAGATCCGCGAATTCTTGAATTAAGTCGTTGTATTCGTCTTCGGGGCCTTGGATCTCCACGTCTTTGTTGTTTGTTGAGTTTTGAGCTTTCCATGGCATTAGTGTCACTGTAGAATTCATTGAATCTTGGAATTCTGTGCTGGCCATTGTGTCTGTAGAATTTGCCCAGAGTTCTTCGATGCTTTCATCTCTTTGAGCTTCCACCTCGGAAGAATCTTTTGAGCTTTCGGCTTGCTTTATTTCGGTGAATTCAGGGTTTTCCAGGGTTTCGGATTCTGCGCTCCCTCCTTTCTCTGTAGAATTTTCTGGTGTTTCTTGTATATCCTTCTCTGTAGAATTCGAGAGGGCTTCTGCTTCAGAGCTTTCCCTTTTCTCATTTTCTGTGTCTGTAGAATTCGTGGATCTGTCTGCCTCTGTGCTTTGTATCTGTTGCGTTTCAGGATCTGCAATGCTTGTTATGGTTTCTGCATTTTCTGCCATTTCGGCATCTGAGGAATTCGTCAATCTTTTGATCTCTGTGTTTTCCATCCGCTCCATTTTATTGATAGAGGAATTCGCATTGGCCTCAATTTCGATCCCTTTTTCTTTCTGCACTTCATCTGTACTGTTTTGTATTTGAAGGTTTGCAGAGTCTGTCAGGTTTTTGGCTTCCACGCTTTCAATTTTCTGCACTCCCGTGCCTGTAGAATTTGCAGCCGTTCCTGATCCAATTCCTTCGATTTCTGCTGAATTCAGGAGTGTTTCAGCTTCATTTCTTTCAGAATTCTCCATTCCAATGTTTGCAGAATTTCTAGTGTTCTGGAATTCTTGTTTTTGGGCTTTTGCTACATTTGGAAGGGTTTCCGCTTCCGTTATCTTCTCAGTGTCCTTTGCTGGTTCACCTCCAATATTCTCTCCGCCATTATTGGTGTCCTGCTCTGTTCTTTTATTCAATGGCTTCTGCACACTATTAACCTTCTCAGTGTCATGTAGTTTTTCTTTCTTTTCCTCGGATCTCTCAGCATTTCTGGCTTTCTCTCCCAATGTACTGTGATCCGGATGGATTGTCACAATGACATCCTCTGGCTTTGTAGGATTCTGATTAATTTCTTCTGTTCCCTTTAAGGAAGCAGCCTGGATTTGTGATGTATTTCCTTGTTCTGTCTCATCTTCAGCCTTCTTTGTTTCTGTTTTCTGTAAAAAGGGACTTTCATGGTTCGTTGTATTCACACTTCCATTATTATTATTGTGCTCTGTTCTGTTTTCCAATGGCTTCTGAACACTATTAAGCTTCTCACCATCCTTTGATTTTTCTTCCTTCGCCTCAGATCTCTCAGCATTGTCGTTATTCCCTCTCAAGGTACTACGATCAGGATGAATCGTTTCCATGACTGGGATTTCTTTTACACTTCCATCTGCTGGCTTTTTAGAAGTTTGACTAATTTCTTCTGTTCTCTTTGATGAAGCAGCTTGGATTTGCAGTGTCTTTCCCAATTCTGTCTCTTCTTCAGCCTTCTTTGTTCCGGTTTGGCGTACAAGGGGATTTTCATCCCTCATTTTGTTCACACTTCCATTATTGTTATTCTCCTCTGCCCTGTTGTTCAATGGCTTTTGAACACTGTTAACCTTCACACCATCCTGTATTTTTTCTTCCTTCGTATCAGATCTCTCAGCATTGTTGCCCTTCCCTCCTAAGGTACTGTGATCGGGGTGGATCGTCTCCATGACAGGAATTTCTTTTACACTTCCATCCCATGGCTTTGTAGGATTTTGACCAATTTCTTCTGTTCCCTTTGATGAAGCTGCTTGTATTTGCAATCTCTTTCCATTTTCTATCTCATCTTCAGCCTTCTTTGTTTCTGTTTTCTGTAACAACGGATTTTCTGTTTTCTGTAACAGCGGATTTTCATCCTTAGTTGTATTCTCTGCCAGCAACCTCCTTTGGACTAGTACACCCCTCTCTTTCATTTCTCTGGATTTCATTATCGGAACCAACTTTGTCCTTGTGCTGAATCTAGGGGTGTAACCAAATTTCCTTCCATAAAAAGGTTCAAGTCTCTGCATTTCTCCTTTCATTGGCTCACTTAGCTCTGGAAGTCCTCCATTCCTTAAATTTTCACCATAAACTATTGGGCCAAATAATATCAACACAAACCAGCAGGAGAAAAGGATGGAAGAAGTCCCCATTTCTCCCATTTTAACCTGTGATACGATATTCATAAATGTATGATTATGGCTACCAACCTGATAATATCAGAAACTCTTAATATTATAGATCTTGCAGTGGAATACTGAATCTTTAGGCAATCTCTCTCAGTATTCAGTACAAAAAGCAAAATGTTCATGATGTACAGAAATTGGGAACATACCTTTGAGCAAAAGACACTTTTTAATGCTTAAATCAAAATCGGGCTAAGTCCAGCCACAATAGGTGAGGTCTTTGTCCTGAGATCTCTGATCAAATAGCTAAGGTTCTGACAAAAGTTTTACATAAGCTAGTCTGCTAAGATAAGATAATATCTGGTTTTACCTAAGCATTTGATATACTGAATATTTTCCTTACATCTAGCAAGATTTTGCTTATGCAACACAACACATTAGAAAACTCACCTAAAAGTTGAGGAATTGTTTTTCGATCTGAAGTCTCGAGCTCTTCTCCAATGTATTGGTGACAAAGATTTTGCCTTGTAAAATTCTGTAAAGCTCTTTTGTGGGTTGAATCGAATCCAAACGTTATACCTGCAAATGGCGAAAACAGATCACTGTGACATCATTCATAATGAAAGAATTGAGCACACAATCAAAACGATATCAGCACATACATTGCTATGTTTTCTACGCTGTTTCACTAAACAGATCATGATGCATGGATTCAATCGCACCAAATCTCAACCCATCTTTACAAAATTGAATTAAAGAAACACGAGAAAATGGCAAATATATATATGGCACTTACAGTGCTTATAAAACGAGAGTCTAGCTGCCCACTGATCAATTTGCTGGTAGAAATAACTCCCTTATTTTGCAATATAAAGCTCCAATCATCAATGCAGGGTTCTGCAATTACTAGTACAGAAGAGGACAGGAGGCAATCCACTACACTATCTGCCAAGCTACCACGTGGGGAAGCCATTGGCCGATTGATTGACAATGAGAAAGACAATGATAGCAATAAATCAGGAACCCCAAGGTCAGACGAAAAAGCAACATACCATTACAGTACTGCAAAGGGACACAATTTGGATATATGTTCTCAAATTATATCGTTAAATCTGCATATTTAGATGCAAATAAATCTCTGTTCATGCAATTGAATGATCTAATTTGGAAGGCAAGAAGAAGTGAGGCAAGCATCAAAGGATTGGTTGAGCTTACAGGAGGAAACAACTTCATATACACAGCCATACCGACGTGCAAACTTGAGGTAAGTGAGCTTGCAGGTTTCTAGTTATTTTCTGTCAAATCTTATGTGGTTAAATTAGTCCAGTTTGCTTTGGATGGACACAAGCACGTCCAATGAAAGTGCTTAAAATTTGTGGTTGTTGGGATTTGTATAATCAAGGTGGAGTTGCATTAGAAATTTGTAGTGGTTGGGATTTGTATAATCAAGGTAGAGTTGAATTTACACAAGGTTGGAGTAAAGGCTATTTAATGTCAACATCGTGCAACTGATTTTAACGTGTTCAACTAATATGATTGTTGGTAAAATTAGTTTTCATCATTCCCTAGTTTTAGAAGGGTGTGCATCATATTTATATATGTTTTCGATCGTTGAAATTATCACATACATTGCTGTTGCTGTTCTGTATTGTCTGGTACCCTCTCCTTCCACGAGGTGTCATTGCGTTGTCTCTACCTCATCAAGTATATGGCGGACATAATGTCAAGGAGTTTCCCTCACTTCCTCGTTTTCATTCAAGATAGGTCAATCCCCTAACTTTAGTAGTAGTCACCTCTGCTTGTTTCCTTCCTTATCTCTTAGTTCGTACAACTATGCCTACAACTAAATCTCACTTAACTTGCTGGTAAGATGGAGTGATTATAGGGCTCAGGTGCAAAGTCGATGATTCACTTTGTATTTTGATCAAGATTGTACAATTAAGTTAATATCAAGGTTAAAGATTTAATTAGTTGCTTAATTATTTATATTATGTTATCATGATTAATGTCAATTTATTTTTAAATATTTTTTTACGATTTATTTAATTTTATAATTATTTATTTATTAAAAATAGTTAAGTATATTTACAGTTTGAGTTTGAGTGTATATGTTATTAGCACAACTTTTTAATTTATGGATGGTAAATATTAATAGGCCATACGTTAAGTGTTATGAACAAATCAAATATGTTACTTGTTCTTTATATCTAGTTGTAATCACCAATTGTCTATGCCTTAACTAGTTGTACCCGTTATCCATGCATCGGCTACCATTATAAACACTTGTCTCGTCCTCATCCAATCTAGGATCCGTAGAGATCGACCTCAATCCCATATAAAAAACGAAGAGAATAGCACAAATAGATGTTATCCTAAAGTGCCACTAACAAGTTACTTGATCTTCATGCATAGTTGCACGAGTTCTTGTTATCCATGCATCAACTACCAATTATTCAATCATAGCTACAAGTTATCCATACATAGCTACCAATTATTTTTTATATTCATTTTTTTATAATCGTTTATTTTGAATTTGGAACCATTGTCATAAAATTAATTTCGACAATACACTTGTCTCATTCTCATTAAATCTAGAAAAAGCATAGACTCTAGTCCATCCCCAATTCTGAAATATAAACACTTATCAATATAAAAATGAAAACAGTCAACTATAATAATAAAGAAAAATTATAAAATATAATTTTTTTGGTGCTACATATAAGTTGGGTTGGACGTTATATATCATTTAGCTTGACACAATATTTTATCTTTCAAAATAACCTAATAGGTGGTAAGTTAAATTGGGTTGGAGGTCATATGCCATTGAGTGTGACGTAATGTTATATTTTTTAAAATATTTTGATAGGTGTTAAATGCTTGGCACATTAAAAGCTAAAGAAAGTATTCTTAGTTATTTTGATTAATTATTGTTTTCAGAACTATATTTTATAATAACTATCAATATTGAGGCGAAAGGGGCCTTTTCTTAATAGTAATATCTTTATGGGATTTAAGATCGGATTCTTTGTAAGGCATTTGATTTAGCTCACCATTCAATTTGAACGATGAATTATCAATCTTGTATTTTGGTACAGTGTTCAAGACACCTCCCAAAAAGACAAGCAAAGAAAGGGATTTTAAATGAATTATCAATCTTGTGTTTTGGTACACTTTTCAAGACACCTCCCAAAAAGTCAAGCAACGAAAGGGATTTTAAATGGGAAGATCAATGAGATATGTCAAAGGAGATTGGCTAGTTGTGCAGATATGATAAACCTATCTGGGTTTACAAGCCCCGTAGCTGCGTTTACAAGCCCCCATAGCTTGTACTAGCACTTCATTCTCCCTTTCTCTATTAAGGAGACACTAAATCAGCATTGTAATTGGCTAGATGCAGAAGATAAATGTTTGAACTACCTCTATACAACATTGTTTATGGACTTTTCTTCATGTTGAGAGTTTTTTTTGGGTTCATGATTTATCAAAGATGACCCACTAAAGAGCAAATATTGCATTTGGGTTTAATAAATGCATTTTGTGTGCATTGGGGTTTGAAGATTAATACACTTATTTGAGAAAGACAATGGTTATAAAATCTTAAAATGTAAAGAAACAATGGTATATATAGACAATATATTAAAAATTTACCTTGAAAATTCTTAATCTGGAAAACCAATAAACTCATGGTAACACATATTTTTCATTGTATTAACAAAACTAGTTTACAATACAATATATAGTCATTCCATGGCCTTATTCAACCATAATCTACCAATTATTATTAGATTGCAATGAGCATAAAACCATGGGTTGAAATCACCCAAAGCCTATAAATACACTATAATGGGCCCCACAAAATTGTGTGTTGATGCACAATATATACATGCAAATTACAAGCTTTGTAGCTTCTATCACTGCATTAACCTACCTTTCTTTATTAAGAAGAAACTAAAATGGTATTAAAATCTATCAAAATAAATATATAAATTACCTTTGAGCTAGGTGACCCCATACACTTCTATCACTGCATTAACCTACCTTTCTCTATTAAGAAGAAACTAAAATGGTATTAAAATCTATCAAAATAAATATATAAATTACCTTTGAGCTAGGTGACCCCATAGACTTAGATTTTTCTTTAAGTTGAGAGTATTTTTTTATTCATCATCTATCAAGGACTACACATTAAAGAATGATTCACATGTTTGATTTAATCAATTTATTGTGTGTCCATTGCATTCAATTAGAAAGAGTTTAACGACTTACATATTTTGGAGTTGTAGGACTTCCCAAGAATGTTGAGAATATGTGTTGAATACTTTGACATCTTTACTCTTCAACAACAAAATTGGAATGTTGTTTTATTGGAATATAATGAATTCCTTGTACCATTCCATTGCAAGGGATTTTAGAGATGTATCAAAGTTATCATTTAGTAAGTCTTATAAAAAGTCTAATATTATTCTTTTTCCCCAAGAAAAAAATGATACTTGTTATTCAAATGAATCAAAGTATCTATTACATCATATGTACATCAACTTTGTCTCTACAAAAGCCAACTACAACTATATATTTCTACTCATTGTTACTATGTGCACCAAAAAAGAACAAAAACATGAAAACATTTTTCACATCAATTGTACACCAGTAGCTTGTCCTCACAAGCCAAACTAGAGTGGGCCACCTCATAATATTTTCATGGTATATGTTATGGTCTCAGAGACCCAGATTAGCTCTTGAATATTTATAAGGCTCACAGGGGAGTCCAAGGCCTTCTTTGACAGTAAATCAACCTTCATATTGAACCTTCTGAATATGTGATGGAATGTAATCTCAGAGAAAGTCTCTTGCAACCTTCTAATTCGCCCATTCCACCACTCCAAATGGTTAACCTCTAGCGAGCAATTTCGAAGTGCCCAGTCTATAATCACCTTCGAGTCCCTTGCGACCTGTAAAAGGGAGACATGTCTTTTGTGTGCAACATAAAGCAGACCCCAAAGAGATAATAACTTATCTCTTGTGTTGGAGCTAGGTCTACAACCCATCCAAATTCTTAATGGCACACCTTCCTGCATTAACAATAACATCCTTGCCCCACCTTTCTCCTGAACGTACTGTGAAGCTCCATTGAAGTAACCAAGATGAAAGTTAATAGTGAAAGATGGTGCAACAACATATGTAACCTTCTGAGGACAAGGTTCATAAGACCAATCCCAATACGCTCCTATAATATACAAAAACCACCATGTGATAATTTATTGAAGCACTGTCAAACAATACTCTATTTCTCTGATTTCAGATGGCCCAACAAACAAAGAAAATGAGATCCTTAAATGCAGGGAAAACAACAATCCATGAGCTAAAACTAGAACCCAATGCTACTGAATCCCAAGTCCTAATAATCCTTAAGATATATCTCACCTTCTTCCAAACGAAGCTTAGAAAACCAACACTGTAAACATAGATGATCAATGGATTCAGCCGCATATAAGTATAATACAAACATACTAGGACCAACACCCCCCTTTTTTACATAATTACCCCACGTAAGGGCCTTGTTTTACATCGCAAGCCAAACAAACAACTTGATCTTTAATGGACACTTCCACTTCCATAATCCCTTATACCACAAAAATCTATGCTCTAAGGAAATGGGAAAAAGAGAGCTTCTTATGCAAGCTTAGCTATAACTTCTCCACTAGCCACATTCTAGGGCCAAACTAATGTGTCCTCTTCGTCTTCCAAAAACATTCCATTCTACTACAGAGCCCCTATGAATAGAGTCCAGTCATTATGAAAATAATCTTGTAAACCTAAATCACTAGAATGACTCCAAACCTGAAGAGAGAAGTCATCAATAGTTTATTTCCTTACTTGTGATAAGAAATGAATACTTTTAACCCTAGTCTCGTTGACCAAAGGAACTGAAAGCTTGTAGAAATATGCCCCCCCAATAAAGGGATCTTGACCCAATTTTATCCTCCTACCAATGCCCACCTTCCAAACCAACTAATGCCCAATTACCTGGAAGAGATTTGTCAACCCCATCCAAATGTTGGAAACCCTTTTCATTGAGGCCACCCCTTCTCTGCACCAAATCCTCCACAGACCTATGTCTCAAATGTTTTTATTGAATTACCTCTCCACATAAAACACTTGAGAAGAAGGCCCTCCATAAACTTTTAGCAGCAAGTGCTTGGCCAAATTTAAAGATATTTTTCAACCACCAACCCCCAACTACCTTGGGGGGAGCAATATTTTCCCATTTAACCAAATGGAATCCCCCCTTCCTTTTGTTCTACAACCAGAGAAGAGAAAAAAAATTGCTTAATTTTCTCTAGGATTAATTGGGCACCCATGCCAAAGAAATCCAATAGACTGGAATATTCTCCAAAATAGATTTGTTGAGGATAAGCTTGCCACCAATGGATACCACCGAAATGGCTAGTTTCCCAACTTATTTTCTATATTTTTCAATAACCAACTCTAATAATCTTTAGAATAATTACTAGGCTTCATGAAGTACCCTGGGCACTTAACCCTAGAATCCAAGGGTATATTAAAGGGTAAAAGATCATAAATCTGAGCCATGCTATCATCCTCCATCTTATTTTCTAAGAAGACAAACTTATGCTCACTTATGACCATACTAGAGGCCTTATAGAATAGAGATAAAATATCCCGAAAAGAAAACCACTCTAAAAGGGTACCCTTCCCAAAAACAAAAACATCATCCACAAATAAAAGGTGGGTGATACTACAATTGTTGGAGATCCTGACCCTTGCAATCCTTCCATCAATATTTTCTTTATCAATAAGCTTGCTAAGACCTTCTATCATTGACATAAAGAGGATGGGAGGCAAGGGGAATCCCTATCTAAGCCGTCTAGAACTATGGAAAGACCTAGAGGGAGCACCATTGACTAACATTGTGAATTTGGTCGAGGACACACAAGCCATTATCCAATTAGTGACCTCCAGGAGAAGCCCTATTTACAGTAGAACTAACCTAAGAAAAGTTCAATCAACTGGGTCATATGCATTCATAAGATCCAATTTGTGCACCATGGATTTGATCTTCTCTGTTTTAATTAAATGAATACCCTCCTATGCTACCCAAATAACATCCAAGATTTGTCTTTTTGATAGAAACCCAAACTGATCCTTTGAGACAAGGTGAATCCATGAAGGTGGTTCATGATTTTTGGAAATAAGAGCCCAAAAAAATTGTTTTTCATACCCTCGATCGAGGTATTTTCAATCCCTCGATCGAGGTTTAAACACCTCGATCAAGGGTTTTAAAATACCTCAATCAAGGATTTTTAAATACCTCGATCGAGGGTTGAAACAAGACCTTCATCTAGCTTTTAAAAGCTCGATCTAGCTTTTGAAAGCTCGATCTAGCTTTTGAAAAAAAAAGGCCTGCAACCTATTTTTTAGGCCCTCGATCGAGCAATTTGCTCGATCGAGGGTTTCAAAATACCTTGATTGAGGTCTATGTAGAACCCTCGATTGAGGTTTCATTTATCCCTCTAGCATGGTTTCTCAAATACCTCAATCGAGGGCCTAAAAACAGCCCGAGAGCCCTTTTCACTGCAAAAGGAAAGTTTTGTCTTCCTTTCAGAGGCTTAAACTATGTCATTAAATGCACATTAATGGGTGGACTTGATACCATTGGATTCATCAATGAATCCTCTATCCATATACATAAAATTTACGATTTTTTTTTATCTTTGTATGTCTTTTGTTTTTAAATTTCTACTAAAACTTGTCCTAAAAAACCCTACCAACAACTTCGATTGAGCTCAAAGATAAATAAATAAATTTCAAAATACACATCCAAAAAATTTGAAAAAATAAGCAAGCACTAGATAAGTGTGTCCTCTTCAAAAGGGTATTTTTAGTTTTTCAAATTATGTAAACAATCAAAAGATTTGGTGCACACAAACACATGTGTGTAAAATGCGACTGAAATATTTATTGGTCAGTTTCGAAAAATAATAATAAATATAATTTTTCGAGAAAAATTAAAAAAAAAATATGTAAGCACTAGTGCATTCTGTCTAGATCATGTTCACATATTTCATTTTTTAAAATTATTAATTTAACGTTAAATTATTGTGCACACACACAAACCACTTGTTAATTGCTCTTCAAATTTTTAAGTACACAGGTTTCATTAAATGAAAATTTGACACGATAAATGACATTGGTATATTTCAAAAAAATATCATTGGAAAGCCAAAATAATTCTCTACATTTTGTTTTTTAACCACATGTCGAAATTCATGTGAAAATAATGAGTTTTGAGGGCTTCATTTTAATACATGGGTAAAAATTTTGTTTTTCATCACCATATTTGGCCAAAAAAAGTTACCCATCTTCATGGAATCACCCGATACAAAGAGACAACTTCTCTTTGATTCGTCCTAAAATAATATTAGAAATGAGTTTATAGACCAAATTGTAACAAGAGATAGGCCGAAAATTGTTGAAAGAGTGAGGCAAAGATCACTTTGGGATCAATGCTATGAAAGTGGCATTTAGTGCGCCCACCACTCTTCCAGGGCATCTCAATTCCTCCACAATCTCCAGTAATTCAATGTCCAAAATATCTAAAAACTCGACTATCCACCCATCTGGGCTCAGACTTTTTGATTTATGAAACCCTGCCAGTACTTTCTTGATCTCTTCCAATGTGACGGGGTCACCAACACTCCTATCATACTCTGGAGAGAAATGATAGGGAATATTCTAAATCATCCGCATCTGACTAAAAATTATAAGCTTCCCTAGGATCATTAAACAAATCCCCAAAATATTTGACAACTTCTAATACAAGCTCTTTTTAGGAAGAGACTCTTTCTCCATTCCCATCCTTGAGATCCTAGATTGTGTTAGAAGCCCCATGATTCTCTGCAAACTTATGGAAAAAAGAAGTATTTTTGTCTACCTGAGCCAACCAAATAGCACAACTTTTCAACCTCCACGTATTGTCCTCAAGCCTCAACAGATGTTCCTTACGAGCCAAATGTTGGCCAACCAAGTTTTTGTCAGAGATTGTGAAAGCTTTCCCTTTGGAAGCAACACAAATTTCATGGATTTGATGCTCCAACAAAACCAATTCCTATTTTAAAGCCTTTTTCTTTCTCTTCTTCCACATGATTCCTAGAGACTTAAGAGATTTTAACTTGTTCACAAGAGACAACATAGGTGATGAATCACATCCATTATCTAGTGAGTGCCAACTACCATTGACAATAGTAATAAAATCAGCTTCTGCAAGACAAGCATGGTTAAATTTAAACTAGTAATTTACCTTTTCTGAATGAGCCTCAAGTTGTAGCACAAATGGCATATGATCGGAAATACATACATTTTGGATCCAAGATCTATAACGACTCACTCTAGTCAGAAAATTTTCTGCAATATAAAACTTATCCAATCTTTTTTGCCACACCCTCATCAACATATCTCCTATTCCTCCAAGAGGGTATAAGAATACTAGGAATTATGCCAACTAGCCTCGCTTCGCAAAATAAAGAGTTGAGAAAACTAGCAAGAGGGTCAAGATCCTCTCCCTCAATCCCCATACTTCTCTTGTCGAAGTAGTAAAGTTCAGATCAACAACAAAAATAAGAATATCCATTTCCAAAATACCGACATTCTTCAATCCTTCCTATAAATGATGCCTGTTAATATAAGGACCATAATAGTTTACCACTTTAATCACCGAGCCCAAACCTTTCACCTTACAGATCATAAGGATACCTGCTTCACACAAGAAAGGATGCAAATTCATAGTCAGAGAGTTCCATGTTGATAATAGTCCCTCGAACTTCCCAATAGCATTGACTGTGCACATATCCCATCTCGAAAAAGCTTTAGAAAACACTTCAAGCGACTTGTCCCCCGACACCATTGTTTCTTGTATAATTATCACATTTGGATGAGTCACCTCTCAAATAAACAACGAAGAACTAGAAGCTTAGGATCCTCCCCACTCCTCTAACATTCAAAGAGAATCATAATTTTTTTCCCTAGCAAGGGCCTTCTGTGCTTTAAGGCCCCCCCCGGAGTTGATGAATCAGCTTCAACATCACGAAAAGGTGCAAGTCCTCCTTGAACAATTCCTATCTCCCCCCCCCTTAACTTTGATTCTCCCTGACTTTCGTAAAGGGGTTTTTAAACCATCTACAGAGATTCCCCTATTGCTACTAGACTGAGAGCCCAACCTCTTAGGTACGATAACCGTAAAAACCTGTAAGGGATTTCCCAAGATATCCTTATATGAAGGAACTAGTGATTCCAATGCATCAACAATTTCCAAATAATTTTAGGTAAAGGCATGTGGCTATCTTGCCAATACCTTTGCAATAGAGACAAGCAAAGGAAAAAAATATCGAGAGGAAATTATCAACGCTAAGGGAACTATAGCATTTGTACAAGATACTGTAGACATATCTGAGCTTTCAACACCCACCACTGACTCAATGACACCATCAACACCCAAGCCTCATGCCATTTTACAATTAGAACTATCATACTCCATCCTAGACCCAATGAGAAGGAAGGGATAGCAAACCACAAACCTTGAGGATGACAATGAGAGGAGGAGGGATCACCCCCTTCCTTTTTAATTGAATGACCTCAAAACCATACTTCGAAACCCTCTCTAATGGATGCAAAGACATCTCATAAGATTTAACAAGCTTTTGTTGAACTTGTGCCTTCATGAGATTTATTCCAAGAATCAGTTGATCCAGAACTTTCGAGAGCCACCTGGGGGGGCTGCTTCTTGAAAACTTGTGGGAGCAACCTTCTTTTCTCGATTGATCGATCCAAGCTTCGACCCTAAAGGTTTATAGCCATGCTTTAGACAATATTCTTTCAAGTGTCATGTCTGCCTACACAAATGATAGCAAAAAAGAACCTTCCAGTAATCAAGCTTTTGAACATAGGATACCCCATGCCAGACAATATCTAGTTCCTTTAGCAAACCCTAACTAATATCAATCTCTACCAAGATACGCACCACATGCTTATATTCCTCCAAAAAGGAACTCTCATTGACAAAAAGAAAATGCCCCATCTTGTTTCCCACCTCTGCCAAAGCCTCCTTGTTCCAGAATTGTAAATATAGCCCCGGGAGTAGGACCCATAGATATCGAAAATGTATCTTCTCCTTTTCAGATTGAAATAAGTGTGTCATCTCTTCAACATCAAACTGCCAACCCCTTTCATCCAAATACTTCCCAAAATATGGGAAGCATCTTCCCCACAACGAAAGTTGTAACAAAACCAATCATTCACCAGTGAGATGACTTTCAGTGCATAACCCAAGACTGGCGACCAGAGCTCTTCAACCCAACAAGAAACATCCTTTCAACCTAATACCTAGTAATTGAACTTACAAACAATGGTTGATGACGAGAGAATAGTGACCTCCACCATTCCCATGTCCCATCCCAACACCAAGGCTTGACACTTCCCCGAATTTTAATGGCTTTTCTCATACGCCTCCTCTTAAATTTGCTTCATAGTCACCTATAAAATCACTATAGTATGTTGAGAATCATTGACAACAAAATCCTCCACCAACAACTCAACATAAACAACACAAACGTCCAGTCACGAAGCTTCCAAAACAAAATTTATAATGTCACCCTCATGAACCCCTTCGTTGAAAGCCACTAAACACAGAGATGTGGAAAGCCCAATCATTTTTGTCACGACCCCATCCACATTTTCCATGGCCACATCCACTTTTTGCGCAACCCCATCCACCTTATCATGATTGTCCTTCTGAGAAGACTACATACAACCACCCGACACATACGCATCTGACTCAACTAGCTTAAAACCCTCCCCACCTAGCATGACAGGAGTCTTTGTTTGATGTAGGAGTAGTTTAAACTCCTCATCATCAGACTGGAAAATGTCACCACAAGCCCAATCCACCTCAACCACCAGATCCGTGAGAGAATCCATCTCGACCTCCAACTATGAAAACTCCATACACTCCAACAAATACCAACCAACACACTTAGCCAAAACTAGTGAGAAACCCGTGACAGCTCACCAAAGTTAAAGACAGAGAAATCCGGAATAAACAAACCTCAAACCAGAACAGGCATGGTACAAACCAACACTACCTCTCTAATCTCTAGAGGATGAACTTAGCACATGAAAAACCACCCAACCAAGTCCAATAACGTCGAAATCATCCAGATGAAATCCCTAACCTCTATTCTCCTCTCAACCAAGTCCTATAAGCGGAATACATTGCATGCATCTAAGCAAATTCTCTATTCCCCTGATATTCAATGGTTGAATTCACTTTTATATTACCTTTAAAGAGATAATTTTTTTATATAAATAAAGTTGTATATTATAATCATTAACACGATCTCTATGCGATGTGGACAATTATTGAATTGAAAAATATTTTAATATGAAAATGCTTTTAATATGATAACTTTGAGATGTACCAATAAATTTGAGTTTATATGTATTAATTTGATTATCTTTTTAACTTGGATGATAAATCTCCGTGTTCGCATTGTGTTTATAGATGTTGGGTGTCTATTTTAATATACTCAATTGGTTCATTTAAGTATTATCTAATTCTTGTAGACCATTCCCCTTCACTAAATACATTTTATGACACCTTCATTATGTAATATTAATTTTCGTGTCTAACCATTTGTTGAATATGTTATTACCAATACATTTTATGACACCTTGATTATGTAATAATAACTTTGGTGTCAACAATTTGTTGAATATGTTATTTCTTATGACACCTTGATTATGTAATAATAACTTTGGTGTCAACAATTTGTTGAATATGTTATTTCTTCTCCATTGGTAGTTTTCTACTTTGTTCCTTGGTCACTTTGTGTTGGAATGATGAAGTCCACATTCCAACATAATGAGGATAATTGAGAGGAAAACTTAAGACATTTTTTTATATATCCTCTTACATCTCATTGTGCCTCATTTCACAGGGCTTTCATTCCCTCACATGAGATTTAAAACATAATCGGTTGTTGATATTTATTTTCCTCATACATCTTAGGAGTCACAATATCATTGAAGTGAACATTACAACCTTGAAGTAATTCACAATGAATAAATTAGAATTAGAATTAGGTCATTGTCCCCAACACCCTATCACATTGATCATCATTTAAACGTGGATGATAAGTATAAATGTCTACCACATTAATGATGGGATCAATGTTTAAAATACTCTCACAATTCTATCACATGTGTTTTTCTTAATCTTTGAATTTATTTTGATTTCATTGAAGTTCTTCCTTATTCTTAAAATTATCATTTGTAGATTTTTCTTTACTTGTTGCACCTCATGAATGTGATCCACAAATACTTTGACATCATTTTTATGTAAGTTCCTTTAGAAAAATCAAATATCTCATTTAATATTATGCCCATTAACAATTAAATTGGAAATGAGACTTACAAATAAACTTATTAAGGCTTGAACTATAAGCAAATGGTTGTGTTGTGACATGTTTGGATAACTCCAATGCTAGATGGTCTTTGCATTAAAGTGAATAAAGTATAAGTACAATTTTGAGTGATTACTGGTTTTCATTTACCAAGAATTCATGGAGACTTTTTAATTTGTTCTAGGTAACTAAAAATACAATCTAATTATGTACATTATTCAAATATTAACAATGTACCATAATCCCCAAATATTAGGTATCTAACATACCCCTCGCCTTGATTTGAAGGGGTGTTTGTGAGTCAAAGTACCTTTCTCAAAATTTTGAGCTTTTCTCTTCCAAACACTTTGATGGAGATATCTGCAGTTTGCTCACTTGTGGATAAATGTATCAAATGAATGTTATTGGCCCCTAAACGTTGTAGAATTAGATGGTACTTTGTTGTGATAGAAAAAAATAGCAATTTCGTGACCCTAATGGCACCCTAATGACCCTAATGACATAATAATATTCTTAACAACATTTACATGTCCCTAACTTATCTCTAAATGTCCCTAATGTCATCCGAAGAGTCCCTAATCAATGTGAAAAGCCTTGAATCAGATGTTGGAACCAACTGTAAGTGTTAGTTCCACCTCGAGACAAGATACCATTTCTTTCCATCTCCCTTTCCTATAAGAAAATATGGTTTTGGGGGCACACACACCCTTTCTTCATGAAAAATGTGCGTGCATGCTCCTTTCCTTCCTTCAAGGAGACTGTGCCTTGAAAAAAGCATAAAAATTATACAAAAATTGAAAATCATGAATTTGAATGGTTGGAAAAGTAGTTTTTAGGTGCAGTGTAACTCCTCGAGACCACCCTCCCAGTTGTCTCAACCATATCCAAAATGTATAAAGAAGACATCTATGGAAGAGATAAGGGCATCAAGCATCCATAATAAGGTTATGCAAGAATAATTGGATTTGAATCCTTGAGCTTTTATGTCCATTCCCCCTCATAAACCATTGTTTTTGAAAATTCATTTTCGCCTTGATTAGTGAAGTCCATTTACGTGTTTGGATTCCATCCTTTTTCCAAGAAGGAGTTTGAAATATTTGGAGGAGTGAAGGAATTACTAGCTCGGGTGTAGAGGAACTTAGACAATGGTTCTGGAGCTACCAACAACAAGGTCAGGTAAACATATACATGTTGATCTTTCATTTATTAATAGAGATGTATCATCTCCCCCCCACCCAAATCTAATGTTCAATCTATGTTATTGTTGACCCTTATTGGTGTATGCAATATCCCTGGATGAGACCCTTGAAATGATCATATGTATGATGTAAATATTGATATGCAAATGGCTGTATGACATAACAAATGTATAATTTGTAATTATTAATAATAAAAATTATAATTGGTTGTGATTGAGGCAGAACACTGAAAAGATCGGGGGAAGAACGCTGAAAAGATCGGGGACTTGTGTATTCACTAGAGTCAGCAAGGAGGTTAAAAGGCCTTAGGTGGGGTAAACCTTTTATATTCCTAAGTTCCTTAAAATACCAAAAGTTTTGGCTAAGTCATAAATTCCATGACGCAAGACTTAGATTTAAATCTTAATTATGAATATGTGGGATTAAGGGAAGTGTTTATGTGTTTTAATTAAAAGAGAGAAATGTGGGTCTCTTGGAGAGCCCACGTGGTTTAAAATTGTCATGCATTTAACTTATGCATGCAAAAAGCAAATGAATTGAAGAATTCGAAAGGGGGGAAGTGCACAAGCACATGAAGGAAACTGAGTCACGAGTAGAGGAGACTCTGGCCATTGAACCTGGATTTATTATCCCTGAACCTGTGATTGTTTAAGGTTCTTTTTTACTGCTGTTTTGTGGTCGAGGAAATGGCGAATTGTACATAAATTGTTCTAGTAGATTTCCCATGCACTGGTTAAGTAGTGATGGTTTTCACTATGGTGTGATTGGAATGAAATCGAGATGGGAAGTGTATGGTTTGGCATGGAATTGGATTAAGCATGTATTTCCTGGATGCTTAAAAAAATTTATGAACCTTTGAAAACTGTGAAGAATTACCCATGATAATCCTGTGATGGAATGATAGTGCGTGGAAGGAATGATTTTTTGGTGAATTCACAAGTCCCATCTCAGGGGTGGTGTTCTACTGAGAGAATAATGGGAAGAACTACCTACGGTTGGGTGGAGCGTGTCTGCCACGAAGCCAGTTGCCTTTGTTAATTCTTTTTGCAGATAAGTTTAATTCCTAGAAATTTTGTTTAAATTTATGAAATGTTAAATAATTAATTGCCGATTAAATATTTGCATGATTTTCTTGTTAAATTTCTTGAGATTGGTTTCAAGATAGGAATTTACATTTTATTTGGTTTAATTCATGGGCATGAAATAAGTACAAGTTTAATTATGCGATATTACTTATAAATTTTATGCAAGTCAGTTTATTTTTATTTTTAAGTCAAAGTCAAAATTTATTTCCTGTACAAAATGTTAATTGCCGGGTTTGAAATTGTAATGTTTAATTAAACTATGTCAAAGAGCACAAGGTTTGAAAATTTTAGAAGAATGGATAATTAAACTGGAATTTTATACATTTCTATTATTTTTCATTAAATTAAAATCTTATGGCAAAAAGAAAAGTTTATTGCCCAGGCCTTGTGTGATAATGTTAATTTTACTGCGTAGTTTTGTTTTACCACACAACCCCTAAGTTCAAGAAAATGATTATGCAATTCAATAAGGATTATAGTCGGGAAGGAAATAGTTCATTAAATAATGAATGAAGTGATTGGTAAAATAGCTCGACTAAAATTTGAAAGTTATAAGTCGAATATAATTGGGAAAATAAATCTCCATGTTATATACAAATGGTTGGTATAATTAATTAATAAATATTTGTTGTTTGATTGACCTATTTTTGTTTAATGGGTAATTTGAAACCATGGACTGATTTGATTCATTAAAACCAAAGTTATTTTGGGTTAATGGACTAAGTTATTACTATTGTTATAATATTTAATATAGTTAAAAAGAGGTGATGAACTTAGTCGGTTAATGTACTAAGTTATTTCGTTCGGTAAATAATATGACTATTTTATGTACATTGTTATTTTTTATTGGTCAATTTTTTTCCACTAAGTTGCAAGCCATCAATACAGCCTCTACTTCCATCGTTTGTCCATTCGAGAAGATGGAATCCACAAACCAAAGACCTTAAGGAAATTCCACAAACCAAAGAATGGTGAAGACCTTTCACGCTAACCTTAAAATAAAATAAAAACTCATTTAATAAATGAAGGTAACCAAATGGTCATTCAAATCACTAGCTATCATCACGAGTTAGAGAAAAAATGGAGATATGAGAACATAAACCACATTTTTCAATCAATGAGCTCAAATGATAAATCTTGAAACATAAAAAACCACAACAAAAATAACTTACCACCACTCACTCTTTAATGCTCAAATCTGCAAATGGATAAATGTTTAATCACCGGAATCAAATTAATTGTTCAGTCATGTTGAGCTTACATTAAGCATTGATTTCATTGTAGGTTTCCCATGTTATAGAAGGAAACAAAGGGTCATGAGTTGGAAAACAAATTCGATGAACTTGGGTTATCTCTCAAATCACTTTTAGAAGAAACCTTGATAATGCAAAATCTAGTGTTGATGAAAATATCAACAAAGGGGGAGAAGCACTTGAAATCAAGTCAAATATATTTTCTATCCAAATATTTAAACCTTTTCAGGAATATCAAGGGTTCTAGTAATCTCTGGTGGAGGAATTATCCCTTCTTCAACATTTTCCTTCAGATCCCCTTTTCGTACTAGGTGAAGGATGGGGAGTTGCAAAGCCCTATTTCCTACTAGGTGAAGGGTGCTTCAAAGGAGGCCCAAGTTTCTTTCTGCTTACATTTGACCCAGTATAGGACTCATACTGAAGCATAAGAAAAATTATAAGAAGCAGAAGAAATCAATCAGTCTTTGCAGACATCCTTACCAAAGCTATTATATATTGAACTAAGAGAGAGTATATCAAACATATCATATGGACAATTTGGATGACACAATGATAGGAAGAACTCATAAGTGTTGCAAAAAAATAATACCTAGATAAGCAACTAGATACTTGTCATCTACGATGTAAATCTAAGATTCCATCTTTTAATCTACTATCAGTACAACACTCATACTCTATAAAAGTTTGTAATTAGGGATTATATAATGAGTTCAACAAAATTATCAATGAATCTTTGGCAAGTTTTCTTAAGATGTTGCTCCAAACATACAATACATTATAATCACCAATTGGTGGGTCATTTTCAAAATTGAGACAATTTCTAACATTTATGGTCACAATACTACAAGTATTCATCCTCATGTTAGGAATCCTGATGGTGTCAAAAACACATTCAACATTAATTTTGTAAACTTTCCAAAGCTATTCCATGATCTTCTCCTCTTCCAAGGACACTTTCTATCTCTTTATCACCAAAATGGTTACGAGTCCAATCCTGTGCATGAATAACATAAACATCAGAAAACCTTCAATTACTCCTTTAATATTTCAAATATATCTTAGCTTTGAGCAAGATCATTCAGTTCTACCTTGACACAACCAACAAAAACTTGCATCACAGATGAGCCAACTTGAGCTACCGCTGCTGCTTGAGGAAAGCTTCCACACAATGAGACAAGGCACACCAGAGGCAATATACATACATAAGTAGTCAATTGCGGGAAAGTGAAGCCGCATAGCACAACAAATACTATGCTCTTTCTAGCAGCAAGATCACTTTTTCATTCATGTAGAGAGAGATGGTGGCTTTTCAATTGGCTATCTTGTTCATGCATATATTATTTAATATAGTTAAAAAGAGGTAATGCATTTAGTCAGTTAATGAACTAAGTGATTACGGTCGGTAATATTATTTAATATAGTTAAAAAGAGGTAATGCACTTAGTCGGTTAATGGACTAAGTTATTATGGTCGGTAATACTATTTAATATAGTTAAAAAGAGGTGATGAATTTAGTCAATTAGTGGACTAAGTTATTATGCTCGGTAATTTTATTTATTATAGTTTTAAAAGAGAGTTGTTGAATTAAATTTTTTTTGACCTAATGAAACGGAAATATGCATAAACTTAGAAAATATTGATTTTTCCTTGTTTTAAAGAAATGTTTAGAATTAATATAAATATATGTTTGAGTTGAAGTTAGACAAGTATTTGTTTTAGTCGAAGTAGACTATATATATATTTAAAAACTCACTATTTCACAACTCAATGGTCGAAGCTCACTATTTTCACAACTATCTAGTCAATCGGTTAACCGACCAACCACATTAACTCGATCGTAGTCGATGGAGGATCTAGTCAGCTAGTCGAATAGGCTACTCTAACAAAATTTATGAAAAATGGTTGGAGTTCCTAAGAATAAGTTTTTATAAGGAAAAATTTAGAAATATTGTTTCTAGGAAAAAATTTATTATGGTAGAGTAATCTTATTTAATAAAATACCATAATTTGGTATTATTATGGATGCATAAATATATGTCTTAATCTTTTTATTATGTAGTAAGGTTTGAAAAGAAAATGATAGGTCGAAGTTCTTTCTATCTTTGACTTAATTAATGGGTAGACAAATAAATAGGCATGTTAAATTATAATATTTATAAATTCCTATGCTCTAAATATTTGTAGTTAATGTCTAGTCCATAAGTTAGAGTTTTACTGCGCAATTCTTACTGCACAAGGAATTATGGTTAACTGTTCAGGGGAGCATTAACCTATTATGCATGAACATTATTAAATAAATGTCTCATAGATTATTATATGCTTATGATATTATGATTTTTATGCACTTGTTAAGATATTTAATGGGTCTTTTGAAAAATTTTATGGTTCTGCTATTTCATTTTATAAATAATATGGACTATTAAATGCATTTGTCAAAAGGACGTGTTACAGCTTGGTATCAGAGCTGAGGCTACAACTCTTGAACCTCTTGGATGATTGTTTGCTTTCGGAAAGAAAAATTAATGTATAAATGCATTCATTATTTGATTAATGTTGCTAATCGCGAGTAACCAATGTTACAGTTCATGACGTTTTGAAGTTTTCTTTGCCTATTTGCAAATCTTGCATGATTAAAAGTATGAGAAAAATATGCATGAGTTTAATTGCATGTGTTTTTATTTTTGAAATAGTGCTTCAGCTATAATGACTAGCCTACATGGCACACATCAGAAATGAATGGACACATTCTTGGTGTTGTGTCGTGTCATGGTTGCTGACATTGAATGCATTTAATGGAATGGACACATTCCTGATTTTTAAATGTCAAGGAAATAGATTTTACTTATTAATATGTTTTCTGGTACATGATAATATATTATGACAAATGCGTGTGAGTTATATCATGATACTGATGAGCCTGGTTAGACAATTGTGTTGACAGGTGTCAAAATATGTAAGTTGGTGCTGCATATTGAAAAAGAGAAGTGAAGAGAGAAAAATATAAAGAAGAAGAAAATTATGCAAGACAAGGATGAGTATCCTTTGGCAGTTTGCATTGAGGATGTATATCCTTTGATAAAAGGTTATGCAAGCTGAGGACGATTATCCTTTGGAAGTTTGCATTGAGGTCATGTATCCTCTAATTGAAGGTAGTTTCTCTAATTAAAGTATGCAAGGCAATGATGGGTATCCTTTGGCAGGTTCCATTAGAATAATGTTGTTCTAGTTAAAGACTATGCAAGCCAAAGATGAGTTTCTTTTGGACGATTGCATTGAGGATATGAATCCTATGATTAAAGTTATGCAATCCAAAGATGGGTTTCCTTCGGCCGATTGTATTGAGGATGCGAATTCTCTAAAAGAGCAGAAAACTAAGCAATTTGAGCACCTGCATTTCAAAGAGGAAGAGAACAAGGAGCAGGAATGGTGGAGCTCCAGATTGGGCAAAGACTAAGAGGGGGAAACTCTTACTATTCCTATTCCTTATCTATTTTGTTGACTTTCTAGGAAAATAAAAGTTATTGAAATGCATGCTACAGTTGAAAAGTTGTTGTGTTTATTTTTTTTGAAATAAACAATGAATGATGAAATAGTTAAATTTATGAAAAATAAATGAATATGAATGGATTCATTTGTATGCATATGCCGAGTCAACCATGAAATGCAGAAAATCATTCTGAGCAAAAAAAAGAAAAAATAAAATATAGTCGATCTTTCATAAATAGGATGGCCTGATTGTATTACTACACTGGCTTAATGAAATTATGGTAATTGACTGCAGAGGAAGTATTCATCTAAAAGTTGCTACTGCTATTATAAATCTAAAGAAGACTGAAGAAAACCACACAAATTGAAGATAACAGCTGATCAAATTTTTCTCAGTGTTTTTCAAGAAATGTTTTGAATCAGCTACATATTCCAAAAGTGCTCAAGCAAAGATAGCAAGAATGATGGTAGCTTAAAGAAAGAATTGTTGAGGTGATCAATCCATATGTTGAGCTGAAAGGTCCAAGCCAGCAAGAACAACATGAAGAGGTCTGATCGACTTGATCCAAGTTTCAAAGGTCATCTTGAAAGACATAGTGTAGGAGGAGCACTTGCAACATTTTGAAAATTTTGTTCATGTGTTTTGGACATAGGAACACCGATGATGGTGTTGAATTTAAGGGGGAGGGGAATGTAATATCCCTAGATGAGACCCTTGAACTGATCATATGTATGATGTAAATATTGATATGCAACTACCTGTATGGTAGAACAAATGTATATTTTGTAATTATTAATAATAAAAATTATAACTGGGTGTGGCTGAGGCAGAACGCTGAAAAGATCGGGGACTTGTGTATTCACTAGAGTCAGCAAGGGGGTTAAAAGGCATTAGGTGAGGGAAACCTTTGCTATGAAATTTTTATAATCCTAAGTTCCTTAAAATACCCAAAGTTTTGGCTAAGTCATAAATTCCATGACTTAATACTTAGGTTTAAATCTTAGTTATGAATATGTGGGATTAAGGGAAGTGTTTATGTGTTTTAATTAAAAGAGAGAAACGTGGGTCTCTTGGAGAGCCCACGTGGTTTAAAATTGTCATGCATTTAACTTATGCATGCAAAAAGTAAATGAATTGAAGAATTCGAAAGGGGGGAAGTGCACAAGCACATGAGGGACACTTAGTCACGAGTAGAGGAGACTCTAGCCATTGAACCTGGATTTATTATCCCTAAACCTTTAATTGTTTAAGGTTGTTTTTTACCACTGTTTTGTGGTTGAGGAAATGGAAAATAGTACATAAGTTGTCCTGGTGGATTTCCTGTGCACTGGTTAAGCATTGATGGTTTTCACTGTGGTGTGATTGGAATGAAACCAGGATGGGAAGTGTATGGTTTGGCAAAGAATTGGCTTAAGCCTGTATTTCCTGAAGGCCTAAAATTTTTTATGAACCTTTGAAAATTGTGAGGAATTACCCATGATAATCCTGTGATGGAATGACAGTGGGTGGAAGGAATGATTTTCTGGTGAATTCACAAGTCCCAGCTCAGGGGTGGTGTTCTACTGAGAGAATAATGAGCAGAACTACCTACGGTTGGGTGGAGCGTGGCTTCCACGAAGCCAGTTGCCTGTGTTAATTCTTTTTGCAGATAAGTTTAATTCCTGGAAACTTTGTTCAAAATTTATGAAAGATTAATTAATTAATTGTCGGTTAAATATTTGCATGATTTTCTTGTTAACTTTCCTGAGTTTGGTTTCAAGATAGGAATTTACATTTTATTTGGTTTAATTCATGGACATGAAATAAGTACAAGTTTAATTATGCGATATTGCTTAGAAATTTTATGCAAGCCAATTTATTTTTATTTAAGTCAAAATTTGGATTAATGGACTAAGTTATTACTGCCCATTATAATATTTGAAGTTCATCTCCCCTTTTGGAACATAATCCACTCTTGAAATTCAGGAGGAATGGGAATCTCCTTGGCATACTTGACATTTAGAAGCTCGAGTGCTTGAGTTATTGTTTTAGACTCTATCTTCTTGGCGTTATTCTTGTTCTTCAAGCCGATGCCAATTATTTCCTTTCCCATGTTCAATATGATCTAATAAGTACCAACAATAATGAATTTTTAAGCTTAAAGAGTCTTACACTTTCCTCCATATGATCATAATTTATATTTCCTTCATAGCAATTTAGCACTACCTATTGTAGAAATATGACTTCCAATGTTCACTTTTATTACATTAAGAGATTTGAACGCAGAACTAACTCCTAAAAATAATAATATTCCTCTCCATCATCATTTTGCAGTTAACCTTGTGTTCTTGACCCGTGCTTGGTAGCCATGACACTTGTGCGATCATAATTGAGACCTATTGAACATTGGACAGAATAATATTTACGCCGAAGGTGTTCTTTTCTGAAGTCGGGTTTGTAAAACATTGTAAATTTTTGTCGTCCTTCGAGTGAATCGGAAACCGCCACGCGTTCAACGTTTTGTTGAGAAATTTCCGTTTGCAGGGGTTACGTGTTCAGGCGGTTACTACATCTGCATCCATTCCCTCTGGCTTGTAACTCGCCCATCTGCATCCGTTCCCTCTAGCATGTAACTCTGCGTATTGAAGAAGTTTCTGTTTTCCCATGGTTGCGTATACAAGAAGTTCACAACATCTGTGCCGTGTAACTTGCACCTGTCTAAGAAGCACAGTCAAGTGTGGACGCACTAGACAGCATTTCCGTCAGTCGATTCAACATCATCCAAGACCAGTGTCTCAGCAGAAAATGCCTTAATGCGGTTCTCCTTAAATATGCTGGCTAATGCAAGTCATGCCATTATCCCATTGTATGAACATCTTCTAGTTCTGTATATAGGTTGATAAGCTTTGCTCACACAGCACGGATGTTGTTCTTCCTTTCTGCTCAGCTTACACTTGAGCTGGTTGTTTTCGTAGCAAAACAAAAATGAAAATGAAGGACATCGGTTCTGCATCTTTTGGTTTTAAACTATAGTTTCAAATCTGATTTTATCCCTGCATCAAATCAAATATTTGCTTAGAGCTGCTCAATATCGATATATTTATGATCTATGTGTTTTGCATTGGGCTTGTCTTACTTTCCCCTTTCTTTTTCTGGGTGTGAGACAGAAATAATCAATGGGCCATCCATTATCTATCAAACATTACAGGTGGCTCTGTCGTCCACATGGTTGGCTGGGTTTCTATTGATTGGGTTGTCTCTGTATGCAACACAGCTTCTTCCTTCTCTTATGGATAAAGACAAACCAGACAGTGTCCCCCATTGAGGACTAGGAATTACTATCAGGTCTCATTGTAACAATATTCTCAGCACCACGTCAGGCGATGGCAATTCACTCCTGGCTTGCTCTGTCTCCAAATCTACATGTTTTTTTGTTTGCGCAGCACCCATCGAAGTTGTCATTTGCAGAAGCACTGGAGCCTGTGTCACAGTGGAGGCAGACATTGATTTCACGTAAGCAACATTGTGCCCATCAACCCCAATTTTCCCTTTTAGTTTCTTTGTTTGGTTGTTGGTTGTTTCAGTTTTTTATAACAATGACTTTTGAGTATGAATGCTTTCTATAACCAGGTTTTTTTATATTAGCCGTACACTAAATAGAGACTGTAACCAGTCTGTTAATTCATCTGTAAGGCTTTTGCAAAAGTAAATAGTTTTTTTGTTTTTTTCATGGATTCCAAATGTGGAGCAAAGGAAATATATACATTGAAAAAAGTCATTGATTTTAGCTTTCATGATGTAGACAAACTGCTTCATCTTGTACTGCTTTCTATGACAACAATAGCTCATTAAGCTGATGTCTGTAACACCAACGCTCGTGTATATGGATTATTTTCAGCTCAGTGTTCTTCATGTGAGCAAAGCACTAGTTTGGGAAGCATTATCGGTATATTCATTTTGGCCACTTAGATGTGCAATGTGTTCTCACCATAAAATATGTGCCAAGTCCTACTTTCTGTAACTTATTTTGTTTTAAAAAACTTTAGGAACATGCAAGTGGGCAGGCGGTTGGTCAAAAGAGTGAAAGTGGCCAACACGGGAACGAAACAGAACTGAATTTGTCTGGAGTGCAAGGCGGCTACACAGTAACAAGCGGTCCCTCAGAGTTTGTAGTGCAACAACCATTTGTTCTTTCTAATTTTCGCGAAAAACTGGATAGGAATGATGGGTTGCTACAACAAAAGATGACCAGAAATGCCAGAAACTAGAGTCAAAGATGAGCAGATTCCTCAGTTGTTGGAAAGAAGTCATGCACGACTTGGAGAAAGCTACACTGTGCTAGGTTTTTCAGAAGATGTTAATGTTGTTTTGGGTCCAGGCATGGATTGTTCTTATGGGACTTATCAGAAAACTGAGACCTTTAAACCCTTGGAGGGAACATATACAAAGAAACCTGCCATTTCAGGACAGCCTGGAGTTGTAGGGTTTTTTACTGAACCCTTACAAGCATTAGACCTTACTAGGCAAACAAAAGAAATGTGAGTGCCTCCCTCTGTGGATAGTATACAGGATCATAGAGGGGGTCATCTTGTCACCGAATATTCTATCAACCAGCAAATACCATTAAGCAACTCAGAAACATGGTTGGGTGACTGCTTAGATGCAGTTCTTGCTAAAGATGACGATGCCCTTAGACACCTGGGGAACTTAAGTGAAACTGAACGCAAGAATGCATCACCCTTAATAGCAAGTGACAAGGCAAACCAGGCAGTCGGTAACCTTAATATGGGTGGTTTCAGTGAAAATCCAAGTCATTTATCCCATGGATCTTAAGGCCACCAACCTGCATTAGTTGTTAAGAGCCTTCTCGATGATGATAATGAGCATTCTATTTATGTGCAACCATAAGTTATGTCCAATGCCTCTTCTGATGGAGGGAAAAGAAGTTCTGGCTCTGAAGTTACAACCTTGCCAATCAGTATCATTGATTCAAATATGGTTAACATTTTATCTTTGGACTTGTCCACTTCAGAAACATTGCAAACCTCTTGGATGGTTGAGCCCACTGTCTTTATTTCTTCATCAGATAAGGATATTCCAACTATGTCTGATGGTAATTCAGTTTCTTTTAGCCTCCAATTTGAGAGAGAAGGTGCTATCTCTACCCATGAAAAAATAAAGAAAGGTATGTCAGATGAGCATGTCAAAGCAGAGTTACAGAGTGTGGCAGAAGTTGCTCTTCAGCCACCACTTCTTCCTGCTCCAACATTATCAGTGAATGAATGGGCTCAGGTCAATGATGATGTAAACCATGAGGAACACATTTCAAATGGTAGAGTAACTGAAGCAACAGAGGAGGATATTCTTATGAATGAAGAGGTGTGACTTTTTTATGGATATGCTACCTAGTACTTAACATTCTTAGGATGTTTTTAGCAGATGCATTTTGATGTGCACTGAGATGACATTTCATGTGTTCAGGATGCTAAGGTTAAGGACTCGGATAATTATGACTCAACTTGTGCTGCAGTCATTGTTGAAGCTGAAGCTAGTCTCCATGGGTTGCAGGTTTTAAAATTTCAATATCAATATGTTAATTAATTGGATCATAATATTATTGTCCCTATAATTTGGGCATTTTTATTTAAAAAAATCCTTTTGTCATATGTTTTTGTCAACAGATAATAAAGAACGTTGACCTTGAAGAGTTGCAAGAGCTAGGTTCTGGCACCTTTGGAACAGTATACCATGGCAAATGGAGGGGATCAGATGTTGCAATTAAACGGATAAAAAATAGTTGCTTTGAAGGAAGGTCGTCCCAGCAAGATCGTCTGGTGGATTTCTCAATCTAAAGTTATCAATATGTGCAGTTTATGGTTTCTTTCCTGTTAGTCATATGTTGTTATGACGTGCATAACTTACTATGGCATAATCTACAGAGAGCTGATTTTTGGAGTGAAGCTCGCTTGCTTTCAAAACTCCATCATCCAAATATTGTGGCCTTCTATGGTGTTGTACCTGATGGACCTGGTGGAACCTTGGGAACCGTAACAGAATATATGGTGAATGGCTCTCTCAAACACGTTTTACAGCGGAAAGATAGGTATCAATTATGCCATTAATGGTATTTGTTCTTCTTATTTCAAGAAGCAATGAAGAGATATAAAATTATTTAATTATTAAGTAGTTTAAAAGGCACAATACTGTTTGCAGGACAATTGATCACTGCAGACGGGTCATAATTGCAACAAATGCTGCTTTTGGAATGGAATATTTACGTAACAAAATAATTGTGCACTTCGATCTGAAATGTGAAAATCTGCTAGTTAATATGACGGATCATCAACATCCTATATGCAAGGTACATGCATATTCTTTTCAGTACATCATTTGTTCTATTCTTTGACTTGCATTGTTGTTTATGTACTTTTAAAGGTAACATCGTAAGTGTTTTGGAGAAAATTACAGCTTTTCTGGTATAAAAGGCTTCCATTCCTGTCTAAATTGCATTTTGTTCTATGAGAGTGAGATATGTCTTGGCTCATTCAGTTAAAGCTGTTTAAGGTCAGTAGTGAAATATTTTGGATGGCTTTGCAGACACAATAATGTTGATTTGTTGATAGGTGTAGAGGGTTGGCTCATGCTTGCCTGGAATTGCATACCTGTGCTTTACACTTGGCTTGTCGCTTCAATTGGATTTTAATTCACCTGCTTCTTTTCTAACCATCTTAGTATCTAGGGGTTTCAAGACTTGAACTTGTGAAATGCCTTAAAAATGTATAAATAGTAAATACATTGAATTAGTTGCCAATGGAAATCAACTAACAAGTTACCTCTGCCTTTATTTTTTCCAGGTTGGAGATTTTGGCTTGTCTAAAATCAAACACCAGACCTTAGTTTCTGGTGGTGTTACCCTTCCATGGATGGCTCCAGAGCAATGATGTTATTAACTATATCTATGATTGTTCTTTTTTATATCAACCAACAAACTTAACCAACAAACTTGTAAAAGATTAACCAACAAACTTGGCAAAGTGTTATGAATTCTTACAATGACAATCTTCATAAAAAAGAAATGCTAACATGTTTAAATATATAATGGTTCATTAATATTGTTCATTGGCGAACAACGTATATATCACAGCCTTCTATTAAGTGTGTTTTATTTTTGTATGGATTATACATTTGTTATTTAGATTCCTTCTTTTATATGAAAATTGGTTGACTCAATTTCCATAAAGTTTGTTACTTTATTCCATGGCAACTGATGGAAATTTATGTAATTAACACATTCAACTATTTAGCTTACCAAATGAAACACAATCCATACAAATGATAACTATTTAGCTTGCCAAATGAAACTCACAATCCATACAAATGATAATTGCAGGTTAGGTTGTATCTTGAGAAGAGTACTCAAAGTAGAATTGTAATGCTTTCTTACCTTGTTTGGATACATTATAAAGTTCTGTTTAACACAAGCCAATTGCAAAGTTTTTTTTTCCTCATTTAAATATATTGATGTTCAATAAGTACTTGATTGTTACATTTGTGCTATAACTTTTGGTCAAATAGAAATGTTTTTTTGTTACATTTGTGCTGTAACTTTTGGTCAAATAGAAATGTTTTTTTGTTACATTTGTGTTGTAACTTTTGATCAAATAATAATGTTTGTGGGAAAATATGTCAATTATTATTTTTATTTATAAGTTTTATGTAATAAATATTTTGTTTCCTTTTTTTTTAATAGTTATTTAACATGTCATATATTCATTTTTTTAAGTATATGAGTTTTATGTAATAAATATTTTGTTTCCTTTTCATTTTGTTACATTTGTGTTGTAACTTTTGGTCAAATAGAAATGTTTGTGGGAAAATATGTTAATTATTTATTATTTATATTAGTTTTATGTAATAAATATTTTGTTTCCTTCCTCTTTTGAATAGTTATTTAGCATTTCATATATTCACTATTAAGTATATGAATTTTATGTAATAAATATTTTGTTTTCTTTTTATTTTGAAAAGTTATTTAGCATGTCATATATTTATTATTAAGCTTTGGAATAATTCTTTATCATGTCATATTTCACTATTAAGCTATGTGTTTAAACCTCTTTTGACTTCTTTCTCTTGAACAATTTTAAAAAGTATTCATTTAAGATATATTTTAACTAAATTCATTTAAAGTTTGTAATCTTTTCTATTTTTAAATGCATACAAATATTTTGGATATTTTATCACGCATTTGTATGTTTGCCTCGTATCTTATAGATGTTTTAAAGTTTAGTAAAGGTTCATGTTTTTGCATTTGTATGTTTGGAGATAAGTCACTTACCAATTTAAAGGTCTAAGTTTATGAGTTTGCAAAATGGCTATAAGGTGCCTTGGTAATAATTTAATCCTAGACTCAAGAGAGATTGTACAAATATTATGTGCAAATACGTGTAAGGAGATGAATTGTATTGGTCTTCCAAAGTGTGATTGAAGGAATCAATGCAATAGGTGACTTATCCAAGTGGTTTTGTTACACATATAACATATCTTTGAGGTAGAGGAAGAAGGAATAAATATTACCATTGGATTTGGAATTACACATGAAAAATGGGTTAATCTTAGCAAATATTTTCATAGAGGTATGAACTTAATTTGTTCTTTGTCGGTGGAAATTTAGTGTAGTGTTTTGATCACAATACATTATGGAAGCTTGGTACTCTTATTTCTTTCTTATAACATTTGCAATATGCAAATAATAGACCACATGTAAAATGAAAATAATGGTAAAACATGTAATTAACTATATAGGTTTTACTCCATGAAGGTTCTTTTATGATATTTTACTTCTTTGCTTGTTTCACAAATATGGACAAAAAAGGAAAATGGTGCTGAAATTTTAGGATATTGGATTGAACTCTTGAGAGTATGCAAGAAATATTTTTAAGGTCCTTTCCTCAATTGTGGACATTTCATTGGATAATTTTAATAATAAATATCTTGGTTCCTTGTAATATTTTTTCTTCCTACCACTTGTATAAAAGATGACTGCTTGATTCAGTTCTTGGTATCTTGATCTTGATTAGGTATTCGAGACTAAAAAATTACATTTGATAGAGGTTTTCTTTTGCCAAGGAAAAACATAGGGAAAAAATTTAGCTCGAAGGTTAATTTTTTGGGTTTTATCCCAAAAGACCAATTAGATTTTAATTTTCTATTTTAGTCATTTCACCTTTCGACATCGACCCTCTGAGATCAACCTATCGGCGTATCTTTACACCTTTTTGGGACAATTGCTAGTTTATATATAACATCTGTACATAAGTTAGGCAATAACTATAAACTCATGAGCTCCTTCTAGTTCCTTATGAGTGCTTTAGACAGTGCTTCTGGAAACTTTCATACTCTTCTTTGACACTTGAATTCTTTATGTTCTTCAAGGTGTTATCCATCTGTATTTTGACCAATTACTCTGTGCTTTGAGTTGTAGTCGTCACTAAAGTAGTAGTTTTCATGCCTTCAACAATATTATCCCATATGCATGAAGGAATGAATACTTTTTGTGTTTGTCACGTAGCACAGTCGTATGCTTCTTCGTTGGGTCACTTCTTGGTGCTCCGCGTGACTTGAACTTGGGCACTTAAATGTTTTTTAGTGGTGTTTAGATTTGACTTCGTAGGAATAATCCCACATGGAGCATGTTGCATAATTTAAACACCCTTTTGTACACAAGTGTCGATGGATTTATTTAGCGTATTGAGCACAATATGGTCCCGTGGGCAATTTTGGTAGATTTTACCTTTCGATGCACTTCTTTGTGTTTGCATGCTTGACTTTGACACTTGGTTCATGTCGTGAAAGGTGGATTTGCACTTTGACTTGGAGATTAGGCTTGAAGCCTAATATGTTTTTTATTTGCCAAAAGGAGTAATTATAATAAAAAAAATCTAAAATGAATTTAAAACAAAAACTATAATGTTCAAGTTGCTAAAAACAAATAAAAAAGAAAATAATGTGGCATTTTTAATATGTTTTTTATTTGCCAAAATGAGTAATTATAATAAAAAAATCTAAAATGAATTTAAAACAAAAACTATAATTTTCAAGTTGCTAAAAACAAATAAACAAGAAAATAATTTGGCATTTTTAATACTAAGCTGGACTTTGACTAATAGGATTTTGAATTTTGAAAGGAATGGACACATCACAATATTTTACCAAGTTGAAGGTTTGAGACGAAGAGAGGTTGACCAGGTTGATGCAAAACACTCAGGGCTTTTGCAAAAATGCTACTGGTTTATTTGAAATTCCGACAGTGCCTTCTTTAGACTTTCCAATCATTGTGCTTCTGAATCTTAAACCTTAGCTAGAGATCAAAATTTTGGCATAGTCAATATTAGTACCAATATGATCCATGCTTTCATGTTGTCATAAGCTTTGAGAAGGGTATTTTTCTTTCTGGTGTGCAAGTTTCAAGATGCATCAAGTGGAGTTCTTTGGAGCTTTTTCATGGGAGGAAGCTAAAGGACAACCTACATGATCCAATTTCCTTCTTCTATCTCTGTTAGGATCCTAGTGGACAACCATCACTAACACCTTAGAGTTTTGATGTAATGGTTCATATCATCTGGTATCAAAGCCTCCACCTAGGTTGAAGTCACAGAGCAGGTGGAAACGTTGACATTGTAGTGTTCGTACATGGCTCATATGGCACCACTGTAAGGGTGCACATCCATCCCAGATTCTGGATTACAGAGTGTGGTGGGATGTTAGGATCCTGGTGGTGGCCATCACTAACACCTCGGGGTTTTGGTGTAACAGTTTGTATCACTCTCTCTCTCTATTGATTTTGTTTCCTTCTCATTTCTTTGGTTAATGACATGAATCTAAGCCCACTATCATAGGAAAATTTGAGTAGTTATCTCTCCCTTACTCCATGACAGTCAGCTCTTGGTATTTGGGGGGTTTCCTCACAACAAAATTAGTGACTTCGCTAGGGAATAATTCATTGAATTTTTCTCTCCACAGGACTAGTATTTTGGCTTTGATTGAGTATTTAGCAACCTTTCTACATGTATAACAATCCTTTACCTTGATTCAGACTAAAAGATTGCAACTTTTTGAGATATTTGGACATTTATCCACCTAGAGGAAATATACAATTTGTATAGAAGACACAAAAGCATGTGTATGCATTTAGCCTTATTGACAGAAGTGTGTGCACACACCTTGGCTTGTTAACAAGTACACGTGCCTTGAAAAAGAGGGATTTTCCCCTATTTTTGCAATTTTTCCTATGGTTGTTTCTATTTTGGGTTTGGAAGGTCATTTAGGAGCTTGTAGGTCAATGTTGGAATCTTATTAATAGTGAGAGGGGGGTGAATCCGTATTAGCACAGTTATAAACAATTTTTACTTCTTATCAAATTGAAGTTGAACTTAAATTATGCATGCATTATAAACATAAACATTCACCATCACATATGCTATACATAGAACACACAAATTTTTATGTGGAAACCCAAACAAGAGAAAGCCATGAAATTCTCTCTTATATTAAAAGACTGCATTCATGGAAGCACCAACTTTCAAGGTTTTCCAGCATCGGCTGGAAGGAGGCATTGTCCCCATGGTTTTGTGGGGTACGACATGAAGGAAGCACTGACTCCCTAATTTACCAACTTCAACTAGAAGGAGGCATCGACCCCCTTCTCCTTGCCTCATCCTACCTGTTGATGTATTTGTAACGTCAAAATATATTCACTTGTATATTGTATGTATTACATTTGTACTCTATTGTATCCCCAACGGAGATGTATTATTCCTCCAATTGGAAGTGTCGTCATTTGTATTTGATGGGTTATTAGACCACCTTGGTGGGGTCGGCCCTGTATGAGTCATGTGGGTTAAAGGGTTATTAGACCACCCTAGTGGGATCGGCCTACTGAAAAGTGGTAATGGGTTATTAGAATCTCCTAAGTTGGGGTCGACCTAGTTAAAGTTAAAAGTCAAGTGAAGTAAAGTATAAATAGAGGATGTGTGATCCTCATTTAACACATTCACACACTCACTCACTTCGCATTAGTGAGAGAGAGGAGGAATGCGCACAAGTGGAGGAGGAGTAGCTATTAGGAGAATATCTCTTGTTGTGGGGTTTGATCTTTGTATTGATGCTCATTCTATCTCTGAGGAAGTTGCAAGGTTTTTCACCTTCTTGGTTTTCCCTGATGAAATGCTTTGTGTCTCTTGTCTCTTGTGTTTGATATGCTGTACATGTTGTTCTATCAGTTAAGATCCTAGATCAGATTGAATTAAATGCTGAAAATCTAACATGGTATCAGAGCTAGCCTGAAGGAAGGCATGGTATGGCATTTATGACACTTGTTGCACTTGCGACAAATTGGAAGCTAGGGATTGGTATAGTAAAAACTAGTCATTGTGGAACTTTCACTATAAATCCATTTTGGCGAAGGTTCAGGATCTAAAACTTTTGTAGGTCGAATATGACATATACATGTACCTTGTGTCCTAAGGAAAGCCTCTGATTCGTTGTACTTTGTGAGATATGATCCGTACAAGTTATGGTTTCTGCCTCTTCCAGAATGCAGTCCTAAAAAGGTGACCTAGGAAAAAGGTCATATCTCGGGCTAGGAAGATCCAAATGGAATTCGGTAAAAAGTGACAGTTAGGGCACAAACTGTAGTTTCATAGGTCCAGGTTTCAGAGGCCGAAGTTGAAATAGTGACACGTGGAACGCCATACAAGTTTGCTATACTGTTTCATCCCATAAACAGGTCACGTTGCAACACTTGGCATATCTCTCTCTCAGAGAATCGATTTGAGTTCAGACCTATGGGGTTGGAAAGATGGCATGTCATTCTACCACAGGACGAAGTTTCAGACCTCGAGGATCCAAAATTTCAGAGATACATCAGAAACAATATGGCATAATATAATTCTGTCTAAACAAAATTGGATTCTGAGCACTTTCATTTTTGGTTTGTCACTGCTACAGGAAATTAGGGTTTTGGAGAAAGTTGGAATTTCTTGAGTCTGATACCATGGCTAGATGCTCCTTAGAAAAATTGAAATTTAGAGATCAAGATCGAACCTTTTGGTTGGGAAGAACCCCAGGCTCTATCTAACCCTAGTTCGGGATCTTGATTGGAAAAGCGGGAAATTAGGGTTTCTTCAAAAGATGGAATTTTTGGAATTTGAGACCACGGCTGGATGCTACTAATCAAAATCAAAATTTAGAAACCAAGATCGAAGTTTTTGGTTGGGTAGAACCCCAGGAACTATCAAACCCTAGTTTGGGATTTTGACCAGAAAACCAGAATTTGAGAGAAGCTGCAGATCCGAAACTTTCAAAGTCAATCTTGAGGGGTTAAATTTTGGAGATTTCAAAATTGAAGTATGCCAACTTGATCAAATCAACGAGGCGCATCTTTTCATCCAATTAGAAGTCTGAAATTCAAAGTTTAGATTTTTAGGGTTTCTCTGTCAAACCCTAGCCAACTCCAGATCTAACTTCATCAAATCAAAGTGGATTGGGTTAATCCTAGAAGAGAATGATTTGGACACCTACATAAGTGAAGAGATTCCAGTTCTAGAGGGAGATGAGACTAAGGCCTTACATAATAATACTACAAGCAATCACGACAGGTATGACTTAAGGAGATACAAGTATGTGTTGAAATCTGTTCATGATTAAATTCATGATATGTTTGTCTTCATATTATTAAGGTTAGTACAATCTTGATTAATTTTAGATTTTTCTTTTCACCCTAGTAAAAGTATGAATGCATGTGAATAATAGAAGACATTCATTGATTAGGGTTATGACACTTATGACTGTACTAATACATTGTGGTGTTGTATGAGGATGATGTTGTCCACTAACATGAAAGGTACATCAAGAAAAATGAAGTTCTAGATCAAGAACATATGACCATGGTGACATGAAGACAAAGACTCATCCATGGCCATTGATCATGTAGAAGATCTACTTATGAGGTTGTATAATTTGGTTCTACAATGGTTAACTTATGAGATATGCAGGTTAATAACACAAGTCATTGAAGAGAACAAGAAGACATTATGTGGGTATGTTAGACATAACTAGTAAGCATGATAATCCAAGTATGTTTTCCTATATCAAGCTAGAATCCTACCTTGTGTTAGGATCTTATATAAGTATACTTGGTATGATTGATAATTCATGAAGTTATAAGTTTGGGCAGTCATGGGTTTATGCATATTATGCTTCTTAGTTTGATTAATGATATGACAAACTAGAAGAGTCCTATGGTCAAATGAAAAATATGCATGAGTAAAAGAAGTCCTCCCTGAAACCTTGAATACTAATGCTTGTGTATGAAATGATCATGACCATACATGTTTAAGATTATTTAGAATCATGATGATTATACTAATGAATGTATGATTATGTATGAGATCTTGAGGATGACACAATGATGACACTAGTGCACACTTAAGCATGCATAGTGGTCTAGAATGGTTCAAGGACAAATAATCAAGGAAGCAAAGATCAAGAGGGAGCACACTCTAGTAGGAAAAGATCAAGAGGGAGCACACTCCAGTAGTTCCTGCAAGGAAGCAAATATTGAGAGGGAGTCCACCCAACAACTAAACAAAGATAAGTATTTGAATGATTATTTATTGTATATATGATTACTTAAATGATCTTGTTTAATCATGTACATGCTTATGTTCCTAGATTTAGGATGTATAGTATGCATTTTAGAAAAGTTTCATTAATGAACAAGCTACTACAAATATAGTAATGGGTAAGTGGCATATGGTACTGTACAAGATTCCATTGGTACTTATCTAGAATGAAACCTCTTTGCTAACATGTTGGGAGTTGTGCACACTCTTAACAATGTTCTGGTAGAGATGGGAGGCATCTAGAAAGTTACGGGATATGGATAAATGTTGTATTGAAGCATTGTCTAAAATAATTGCATGACTATATGACATGTATTCTTATGTGTAAGATTTTGTTGTGAAAACTATGAGAAGTTTCTAATCATGCAATTGAATTTGAATTGTAGGAAAGATCATGTATAATCACCTACAAAAGAAGGACAATGACATTTACTCCAGCAATGAAGTTCAAGAAAACTACCTAATGAAGATATTGAAGAATCTGAAGTTCCCAGGATCCGGGATGCAGTAATGGAAGAATGCCATGATCAAAGAATATCAGTCAATCATGAAGAATGATGTTTGGGATGTGGTCCCAATACCAGAAGGGAAGTCTATTGTGACTTCCAAATGGATCTACAAGATCAAGCATGCTGTAGATGGCAACATAGTGAAATACAAGGCAAGGTTTATGGCTCGTGGATTCTCTCAGAAAGAGGGGATAGATCACGAAGAAACTTTTGCACCTGTAACCAGATACACTTCCATCAAAACAATACTTTCTCTGGCTATAGTGATGAAGTGGAAGATACACCATATGGATGTCAAGACAACTTTCTTGAATGGTGTAGTCGAAGAGGAAGTGTATGTGGAGCAGCCACTCGGTTTTGAGACACATGACAGGGAGTCCTATGTGTGTAGATTGAAGAAAGCCTTGTATGTCTTAAAGCAAGCACCTAGGACATGGTACGACAGGATAGACAGCTTCCTATCTAGTTTGGGCTTTACCAAGAGTAAAGCAGATTCCAACCTTTACTATAAGGTTGAGGAGAGAAATCCAGTGATACTTCTATTATATGTGGATGACCTGTTTGTGATAGGTGAGGATAGATTGATTGTTGACACAAAGAGGAAGCTTGCTTCCAAGTTCAAGATGAAGGACTTGGGAATGATGCATTACTTTCTAGGTATGGAGGTTTGGCAAAGTGCATATGGAATCTTCCTTGGACAAGGGAAGTACGTAGTAGAGATCCTGAAGCGGTTCGGGATGATGGATTGCAAGGCCATGGCCACACCTATGGCATCGAACTTGAAGCTATTGAGTGATGCTTCATTAGAGATGGTTGAGGTCACGGTGTATCGTCAGATGATTGGGTCCTTGATGTACCTGATGAACACGAGATCAAATATTTGCTTTGCGGTGAACACCTTGAGCCAGTTTCTGACAGATCCTAGACATGTTCACCTAATTGTTGTATAGCATATTCTGAGGTACCTGAAGGGTACAATTTATTATGGGCTCAAGTATGATGTGAATCAAAAGTTTAACTTGGAGGGGTATGTTGATTCAGATTGGGCAGGCAGTGTTGCAGATAGGAAGAGCACTTCAGGGTGCTGCTTCAGTATGGGATTAGGTGTGATCTCTTGGTTTAACAGGAAGCAATCCTATGTAGCACTGAGTACAACCGAAGCAGAGTATGTCACAACTTGTTCCGCTAGTTGTGAGGTAGTATGGCTAAGGAAGCTACTGTCTAATTTATTTGATCTCCAGTTGGATGCTACCCGTATCTATTGTGACAACCAGAGTTGTGTGAAGTTGTCAGAGAACCCGATGTTCCATGACAGGTCGAAGCACATCGATATTAAATATCACTATATCAGGGATATGTTGCAGAGAGGAGTAGTGAAGCTCTAGTATGTTGTGACAGATGAGCAGATTGCAGATGTGTTGACCAAACCACTAGCCAGAGTGAAGTTCGAGTACTTCAGAGAGAGGCTTGGTGTTATTCAGATAGAAGATACTTCGAGGAAGAAGTGATGGGACACAATTGCAGGAGCCATTCCAAGCATGGTGGTAGGAGGATCCTTCCCATGGTTGTGGATGTAAGTGCTATGTGATGAGCATCAGAATGATGCTCCAGATGATATGCATCAGGATGATGCTGTGTACATGATCAGGGTAATCATGTGATGATGATGTGCATCAGGATGATGTACTATATGATGATGATCAGTATGATCATGAGTATCAGGATGATACTCTACGGCCGTGGATAGATTGTGCAGGTAGCATAGAAAAGATCCTAGGAGATCCGATAGTCTGAGCTCGGATACTCTTTCGAGGTTTTGCTACAGGTTTGCCATCGACAGATTGTGCAGGTAGCATAGAAAATATCCTGGGAGATCCGATAGTCTGAGATCAGATACTCTTTCAAGGTTTTTCTATAGGTTGGACATGGACAAATTGTGCAGGTAGCATAGAAAAGATCTTGGGAGATCTGATAGTCTGAGCTCGGATACTCTTTCGAGGTTTTGCTACAAGTAGCATAGAAAAGATCATGGGAGATGCGATAGTTTGAGCTCGGATGCACTTTCGAGGTTTTTCTACAGGAGGCATGTAATCAGTCTTGTAGATCCGATAGGTTGAGCTGTGTGCTCGTAAAAGTCCTGGGATGCTCTTTAGATATCTTGCAGGTTGCAAGACACTCTTTTAAGGTTTTTCCCGACCACATGTAAAAGATCTTGGGAGATCTGATAGTTTGAGCTTGGATGCTCTTTTGAGGTTTTGTGGTGGTCACATGTAAGAGATCCTAGGAGATCCGATGGGTTGAGCTGTGTGCTTGTAAAAGTCCTGGGATGCTCTTTCAAGGTTTTGTTGACGCACATTCCACATGATGGCCAGAGATGTTGAAGACCTACAGGAGGCTAGGCCTACAACCAGCATGAAAAAGGGTTGGCTTTGTAGAAATTCCTATGACGAGAAGAATTGAGAGATAGCCCAGTGATCGAGATGATGAGTATAGGAGCAGTGATGATGATCCAGCTCCAGAATTGAAGACTTGTGCCGATATGTATTGATGACCTGTGTCAAGAGAATACATTCCTAGTTAAGAGGGAGTGTTGATGTATTTGTAACTTCGGAAGATATTCACTTGTATATTGTATGTATTGCATTTGTACTCTATTGTATCCCCAATGGAGATGTACTATTCCTCTAATTGGAAGTGTCGTCATTTGTATTTGATGGGTTATTAGACCACCTTGGTGGGGTCGGCCCTGTATGAGTCATGTGGGTTAAAGGTTTATTAGACCACCCTAGTGGGGTCGGCCTAGTGACAAGTGGTAATGGGTTATTAGACTCTCCTAAGTTGGGACCGACCTAGTTAAAGTTAAAAGTCAAGTGAAGTAACGTATAAATAGAGGATGTGTGATCCTCATTTAACACATTCACACACTCACTCACTTCGCATTAGTGAGAGAGAGGAGGAATGCGCACAAGTGGAGGAGGAGCAGCTGTTAGGAGAATATCTCTTGTTGTGGGTTTTGATCTTTGTGATCTTTGTATTGATGCTCATTCTATCTTTGAGGAAGTTGCAGGGTTTTTCACCTTCTTGGTTTTCCTCGGTGAAATGATTTGTGTCTCTTGTCTCTTTTGTTTGATATCCTGTACATGTTTTTCTCTTAGTTAAGATCCTAGATCAGATTGAATTAAATGTTGAAAATCTAACACTACCACCCTTGTATGAATGTAGAAGATATTTCTTTGTTTTTCTTCTGATTTGTGCAATCTTTAGATAATTTGTTGTTCACAACGTTGTGCACACCTTCTGTAAACTAATATCTTGCTATCGCTGAACTGCATCACATACCTCACTTCAGTACATCAACATCATATATACTTCGTTTCATTTTGCAGTCTGCACTCTAGTTCGATATGTTGTTATGTTTCTACGCATCTACAAACTTAAATGATACTGTGCATCTTCTGCTATGTTGTTGTTCTGACTTCGTACATCTATATAAGATCAATTTGCACACCTTCTGCTATATTACACTTGTGTCTTGGTGCATCCATCTTTAGATAATTTGTGACCTTCTATGCATCATCTTCAATACTAACTTTCTGTTCTTCGCACTTGACTCATATTACCCTCATCATACTGCACATCTCCTAATATGCCACAAATTTGTCTTCATGCATCTGTCTTAGGTAAACTACTTCATTTCGTGCATCACTAGTTTGGCTTCAAGTCTATCTTTGTGCATTTGTCTTAGATCACCCGTGACTTTTTGTGTACTATCTGTGTTACTATCATTATGTTCTTATGCACTTTTGCATCCTCTATAGTCATGCATTTCTATCTTCACGCAACTGTCACAGATAAACTACATCATCCTATGCACCATAAAAAATTTGGTTCTTCTATTCATGTGCACTTGGATATTTTCTAGATCATGTTGCTATGGTTCCATGAGCCATTGATACCCCAAAATAAGAAGCTTTCCAAATCAGATAATGTTGGGTGGGGCCCAAGTGGATTAGAAAAATACACAAGTGTTGAAAAATGCGCAACGCGCATTGCGACAGGACATGGGGACAGTTTTGAGAATTGCGCATTGTCGTGCAGTGGCAAAAGTAAGGCAGGGTTGTGTAGAATGCAGATGCGCAGGTATCGCACAAGAGCTATTTTTGGTAGGAAATACCGGTAAGGTCAAATGAGAAAGTGACCTATTTTGGGTAAGCGATAGGTGGAAGGCAGAGGAAAGCAACTTGTATGGAAGAGTGGCGGCAAGCAGTTGAGAAGCTAGGCCACTACGCCGATGGCAACAGGAAGGTGGAAGGAGTGGAAAGGGACAGGCCATGATGTAGTTACAACCATTTGGTGACTGCGGATGTCGGACGATCGTGTGAGCCATGAGTGGCCTAGATAGAGCAGGCGGAGCAAGCTGTTGACGACGACAGTTAGGCTGGCAGTTAGCCATGCCAGTTTGTAAACCTAAGGGTTTTTGCCTATGAATTGTAAAGACATGCCCATGGGCATGTTCTATAAATAAGGCATGATTTTGTATGGGAATGGGTTGAACTCTCATTGTTGGGTTGGTGAATATTGTTAGATCTTTTGAGCTTGAAGCTATTGTAAAGGCTTTGCAGCTGAGTGTGAAGAGACCTATCTGAGAGAGGAGATTCTGCAGCTAAGTGCGCAAACTAAGGACTATTGTACCCTTCCCAAAGACTAATTTAACAACAGTTCTTGTGGACGTATCCTCCATCCGGGGGGTGAAACACGTTAAATTCTGTGTCGTGTGATTGTTTGTATTTGCACTTATTCATTTGCTTAGCATGGATGTTTAATGCCGTAGTTATCTGTTATGTGATTGCTTTTATATGTATTTTCCACATGAATGGTGGGAATGATATGTTAAGTAATACATGTGTGGATGAATGTTAAGTGTTCAACATTTCTAAGTCTTTGAATGCATGAATCAGTTGGTTAAATCACATAGTTGAACATTGGATTTGAGCGCAGCATTGGAGCGCACCAAATTACATGTTTAGTTCATTTACATACATCTTAAAGATAATAATCTAAGTGTGTTGAATGGGCAAAGAATATGAAGTAAGATTGGTTAGGATTAATCAAGTCTTGAGTAGACGCGTGGTCTAGTCGATGCGTGGTCTAGTCGATGCGTTGACCCCTTGAAGGGCGTTGCGAGATAAGTTGTTGATAACTTGTCGTCAAAATGCAGGAAGTACCCGATATCGCACAATCCTTGGATGCACTGGTTGTGCAAGCGGCGTAGCTTGCCGAAGTATTTGGCACAAAGTAGAGACTTCACGCAATCTGTTGTTCGCAGCAAGAGTCCCTTTTATCGCGCTGCCCATCAGTTCCTTTTACACTTGCATCACTAGGTTGCAGAAACTTGATTCTGCAACCACCCCCTCAGCTTCGCCTCGGGTGAGACCTTAGGCTGCATGCAATATGTTGCCAAAAAGGCTGATGAATAGGGGTTTTGTTGGTTCCTTGAACCGCGAAGTACCTGGGTATACATTGGAAACCTCTAGCTGAGTTATAGACGCCAACAGAGAACTACCACTTTTGCATCTTCAAGCTTCAAGCTTCAACTATTTAACTTGGCTTCTTATTTATACTTGTCCTATGCAGATGGTATGAACACAAGTTGGTCGTAGTGTCCCTTCTTCCATCCTTCATGGTTCCGCTTACTTCACACTTCTTCAAATTGTCATGTTCTATGCCACTGAGGTGTCATTCCTTATGAGTCTTTCCCATGCTTGGTCCTTTGACTAGTGGGTCTTGTGCACTTGGTGTGTAGTCTTGCACCCTTGATGCACCATCGCTTGTGGGACTTGCGCACTTCAATTCTCCGACCATCACTTTCTTTCGGTACTCTTGCATGCTACAATAGATTGTATACTTATTTTGATTCATGAGTCTTGCACACTTCCAATACTTACATACTTGTCTAACCGCTTCTTGTTCCCAAGTCTCTTGCGCACCCCTGAACCTTTTCCAACCAACTCTTTTGACTTTACCTTGAAGTACCATGACTATGTGGACATAGGACTTGTGCATGTACCATATGTACTTCAAATCAGATGTAGTGGATGTAATTCTGGAGATACTTTTGTAATATGGATGTACTTCTTAAGTACTTATTCAAATTGGATTCCATATACTTCTTCAAACTGGCTTTGATATATTTCTTCGAATTGGCACAAGGATATTGAATCCTCTTTGACATTAGTTGAAATTGATGACAACTAAAGTCCAACAATCCCCCTTTGGCATTGATGTCAGCACCTCATGATGCTATGCATGTCAACACTTATGAAGTTGTGTGCTTCATCTATTCTATTCGCAGTACTTTCCCTATGTGTACTCCCCCTGTGTTCTTGTCAGTTTGAGCCTTTGCTCATCTGCGCATCTTCATGTTAGTGCTTTTCTTCTATCTATCATTTATGCATGGATTCCTTCCATTGATGCATGCTTTCTGATATTTCTCCTTTGTTTCTTTTTGATACACAAATCAATACTTATCTGCTTCTTTTCATCTCTGCGTTGATCACATGCTTCATGATCTTTCTTGGATACTTTTCATGTATGCACTAATAACTTGCTTCATGATATTTATCCCTCTTTGACATCAATGGGAAAGAGGCACCTTTAATGCACTATTTTAGATTCTCCTTTATTTGGTTTTGCATTGGCTTGATATATCTGCTTACTTTGATTAATCCCTCCTGTCTTCATGCTTTATTCTCTTTCCTTTGGCCAGAGTTGTTGTGTAGAGTTTCATCACTTTGCAATTTGTACATTCTGCACTATTTCTATAGCAATCTCGGATATGCTCCCCCTTTATAGTTTCTAACTTCCTTCTATCTTGATCTTTTGTTCTTGTCATACTCACACTTCTTCATTTCTTGTGCATTCTTTCATGGCATCTTCCTGTCGCTTCACTTGCACACTACAGAGTTCCATCTTGTTTTATGTCCTCTAGAGGCTCTCATCATGTTGTCGATTGTGGATCACACCCAATTTATGCATGATATATTCAAACATGCTTTCTGGAAGCAGTTTTGTAAATATATCTGCAATCTGTTCTTTGGTGTCAACATATTCCAGTTTGATAGTGTTTTCAATGACATGTTTTCTCATATAATTATATTTGATGGGAATATGTTTAGTTTTGCAGTGCATGACAGGATTAGTTTAAAAGATAACCATACTTGTATTGTCGCATAAAATTTGTATGGGCTGATCAAGTTTCACTTGTAGATCCTTCAGGTTTTTTTTCATCCATAGTACCTACGTGCAATAGGAAACTACTGCGATATATTCTTCTTATGCTGTAGATAGTGCGGGTGATGGTTGTTTTTTGCTAATCCAGGATACAAGGAAGTTTCCTAGAAATAATGCAGCTCCGCTATTACTTCTTATGTCATCAACACTACCGACCTAGTCTGCGTCAGTATATTCTACTAAGTTCCGATCATTACTTCATTGATACCATAAGCCAAAGTTCATGGTCCCTTTCAAGTATTTGGAAATTCTGTTTACTACTTGGACATGTGTTTCCTTGGCGCTGCTTGAAATTTTGCAATAAGTCCTACTACTTGCATTATGTATGGTCTTGAGGCAGTTACATATAATAGGATGCCAATCATTGATTTGTATAGTCTTTTATCTACTTCCCTTGCTTCATCGTCTTTACTTAATTTTCACCCAGTGACCATGGGTGTACATATTGATTTGCAGTCTTCCATATTAAATTTCTTTAGCATTTCTTTCACATATTTGGTTTGAGAGATGAAGATGCCATTATCTAGCTGATATATATGGAGTTCGAGGAAGAAAGACAATTCTCCAAGCATATACATTTCAAACTCCTTCTGCATGTCCTTAGCAAATTGCTGACTCATCTTGTTATCATTGCTTCCAAAGATGATATCATCAACATATACTTCAACAACAATCATCCTTTCCTGCTCAATATTTCTGTAAAGATTACTATCTACACTACCCTTCTTGAAACCCTGTTTTTGCAGATATTTGTCTAATCTTCAATACCAATCTCTGGGTTCTTGCTTGAGTCCGTACATAGATTTTTTTAGTTTGCATACATAGTCTATGTTATCCAAAAGGGAGAATCCTTCCATTTGTTCAATATATAATACTTCTTATTCAAGATATCCATTTAAGAATGCTGATTTTGCATCCATTTGATATACCTTGACATTGTCAGCACACACATAGGCCAAGAACAACCTAATTGCTTCCATTTGTGCTACATGAGCGAGGGTTACTTCAAAATCTATTACCTCAATCTACACATATCCCTTGCACACTAGTCTTTTATTATTTTTGACTACTTGTCCTTCTTCATTAAGTTTGTTCCTAAATACCCATTTTGTACCCATAACATTTTTATTTTTGAGTCTTGGAATAAGTTCCCAGGTTTGATTCTTTTCAATCTGATTTAATTCTTCCTCCATGGATTTAACCTAGTGCTCATCTGTCTTGGCTTCTTCAAAACCTTCCGGTTCTATTTGGGACAGTAAAGAAAAATGAACTTTTTTAGTCGTATATTTTAAAGATCTTCTTCTAGTCCTTATACTGACATTTTTATCTCCAATGATCAAATCCCCCGAATGGTTCTTTTGAACGTACATGGAAGGGGATTTTGTTTCTGGTATCCCTTGTTCTAATTCATGTTGATATATCAATTCCCGTGATTCTCCCATTTCTTCATTTTCTGGAAGTTCTTCAGATAATTGCTCAAACACTAGTTGATCGTCATCATCTTCTGCTTTTCCATGCTTGAACACTTCATCTACCTTTATGTCTAGAATTTCTACCATATTTCTTAGTCGTAAATTGTAGCACTTGTATGCTTTTCTTCTTGTAGCATATCCAAGAAATATTCCTTCATTTGATATGGAGTCAAACTTTTCCCAAGTTTTCATTATTTCTTTTGATATAGCACTTACTTCCAAATACCATGAAGTGCTTGACAGTGGTTGGCCTTCCTTTCCAGAGTTCAAAAGGCATTGAGTTATTCTTTGTCCTTATCTAACATCTGTTAAGGATGTGTATAGCTGTGTGAATGACCTGAGTCCAAAAAATATCTGATAATTGTGAATCGTTCAACATTGTATTGGCCATTTCCTGTGTAGTTCCATTCTTCCTTTCTAGCAGTTGAGAATTGTCTCATGATTTCATGTTTTTCAAAGAAGTTTTCAATTTTTTTTGACATGTATTCACATCCATTGTCGGATCTTAAAAACTTAATCCTTAATTCAATTCCATTCTCAACCACTTATTTATAAACATTGAAGCATTCAAATGTCTCTGAATTTTCTTTAAGGAAGAACACCCATGTCATTCTAGTATAATCATCAATGAAAAGGAGAAAGTAAGACCCACCATTTAACCCTTTGGTTCTCATTGGATCACAGATATCAGTGCGCACTAGTTCCAAATGTTTTGATGTAGAGTACTCTTTTGTATTAAAAGTAACACTTGTTTTCTTTCCATGCATGCAGTGCTTGGAGATAGAGTTTAACGGTTTCATGATTTTTGGTATGTCTCTTACCGCTTGTTTCTCATTGATTCCAACCATATTTTCAAAATTGATGTGTCCCAATCTTCTGTGCCAAAGCCAAATTTCATCTATTTGTCCCATGCGACACCTCTTTCCCTTTCCTTCATCCGGAACATATACATTGTTAGGGGTTCTGGTGGTTGTTGCTACTAGTCTTCTTATTTTCCTGTTTCTAATTTTTCATTTTTCCAAGTCAAAGGTAAGTGTATGTCCTTGATCACACATTTGGATAATTCTAAGGATATTGTTATTAATGTTTTCAACCAGTAATACATTCTCTCCTTTGGTCCGTTTATTCCCCAGGATTACTAAGCCTTTACATAGAATTTTTGCAGAGCCGTTATCTCCAAAATAGACACTGTCCCCTTTTTATTCCCTGTATTTTAGAAAAATACTTTTGTACGATGTCATGTTCTTAGAACAACCACTATCAATGTACCATTGTACCCTCTTATTTTGTGCATGTAAATCCAAGATGCATCCTTCAAGATGAATTTGATCTTTCTGGGAATCTACAGATTCTATTTTTCTAGGAAGGTTTTTGGTTTCAGCCAACTGCGTAGGTGCAAATGATATTTACAATACTGATTCTCATGATCGTGATTGTGGAACTTATAGAATTCACTATCTAATTTCAGGAGGCTGAACATATTGAAATTGTATTTTGGAGTTTCAACTATTGTTTTGGCATTATTTTGTTTGGGGATGGCTTGATTAACATAGCCATTTATTCTAGCATTCGCATGTCCACATGGTCTACAATTTATTGTCTTATGACCAAAATTATGACGTAAATAACAATTAACCAAAAAGAGGGTTTGATACCCAGTCCGATGAATTCTTTCAAACTGCAAAGATCCAGTTTCCATGTGGATTGAATCCCTATTCTCTTCTTCAAACCTTTGATTTTTCTTTGGAGTATAATGTTTGAGTGCATCAGCGTAAATTTTTGTTTCTTAGTTTAAGTTCGAACCTTCATATTCTAGTCTTGACAGGTTTTTGGTTTTACTTCCGATCTTTCGTCCATGTTCTATCTAGATACTAATCCTTTGTAATTATTCCTTTAGAGAAGTGACCTCAGCTTCTATATTTTCACACTTTTCTTCACTCAGTTTCAACTATCTTGCTGTATTTGCTTCTAATTTGAATAGCGATTCTTGCAATGTTTGTTTTTCTTCCTTGATTTTTCCAGTTCTTCCAATGCACTCATCAATTCTCCTTAAAATTCTACTTCAGACATCCCCTCATCCATATTTTCTAGATCCTCTTCGTTGGCCATGAATATATTCTCTTGCATGTCCATATCTGCACACAGATCTATCTTTTAGATGTTAGGATGTTACTGAAGACACCCACTCTGATATCAATTGTTGGAATCTTATTAATACTGAGAAGGGGCATGAATCAGTATTAGTGCATTTATGAACAATTTTTACTTCTTATCAAATTGAACTTGAACTTAAATTATGCATCCATTATAAAGAGAAACATTCACCATCACGTATGCAATACATAGAACACACATATTTTTATGTGGAATCTCAAATGGGAGAAAACCACATAATCTTCTCTTATATTTAAAGATTAAATTCATGGAAGCACCAAAATTTGAAGTTTTCTAGCACCAACTAGAAGGAGAAATTGACCCCCTGGTTTTAAAGGCTATGACCTGAAGGAAGCACCGAATCCCTGATTTACCAGCTTCAACTGGAAGGAGGCATCGCCCCCCTACTCCTTTCCCGATTCTACCACCCTTGTATGATTGTGGAAGATATTTATTTGCCGCTCTTCTGATCCGTGCTCTCTTCAGATGATTTGTTGTTCACAATGTTGTGCACACATTTTGTAAAATGATATCTTGCTATCGTTGAACTTTATCACATACTTCACTTCACTACATTAGCATCATATATACTTTATTACATTCTGCAGTCTGCATTTTTGTTCAGTATGCTGTTTTGTTTCTATGCATCTGCAAAATTAACTGAGACTGTGCATCTTCTGTTGTGATGTTGTTCTGACTTCGTGCATCTGTATCGATCAATCTGTGCACCTTTTGTTATATTATACTTGTGTATTGGTGCATCTATATTTAGATAATATATTACCTTCTATGCATCATCTCTGATACTGACTTTTTTTTCTTTTCACTTGACTCAGATTACCCTCATCATACTATCCATCTCTTGCTGTGCTGCAACTCTGTCTTCGTGCATTTGTCTCAGGTAAACTACTTCACTTCGAGCATCACTAGCTGTGCCTCAAGTATGTCTTAGCACATTTTTCTTAGATCATTTGTGACTTTCTGTGTACTATATATGATACTGTCATTATGTTCTTACACACTTGTGCATCCTTTGTAGTCCCACGTTTCTATCTTCGCACAACTGTCACAGATAAACTACATCATCCTATGCACCATTAACAATTATATTCTTTTGCTTGTGCACACTTGGCTCTCTTCTAGATCATGTTGTTCTGGTTCCACGATCCGTTGATACCCCAAAATAAGAAGCTTTCCAAATAAGAGAACTACCACTTTCGCAACTTCAAGCTTCAAGCTTCAACTCCCTAACTTGGATTCTTATTTATACTTGTCCTGCGTGGATGGTATGTCCACACGTTGGTCATAGCATCTCTTCTTACTTGATTCATGGTTCCGCTTACTTCATGCTTCTGCCACTTGTCATGTTTTGTGCCACTAAGGTGTCATTCCTTGTGGGTTTTGCACATACTTGGTCCTTTGAATAATGGTTTTTTCACACTTGGTGTGTAGTCTTGTGCCCTTGATGTACCATCTCTTGTGGGACTTGTGCACTTGACTTCTCCAACCGCCACTTTCTTCCGGTACTCTTGCATGCTACAACAACTTGTATATTTATTCCAATTGCAGAGTCTTGCGCACTTCTAGGACTTGCATACCTATCCAACCACTTCTTTCTCCCAAGTCTCTTGCGCACTCCCAAACCTTGTCCAACCAACAGTCTTGACTTTACCTTGAAGTAGCATGACTAGGTGGACATAGGACTTCTGCATATACCATATGTACTTCTTCAAACTGGATATACTAGATGTACTTCTGGATATACTTCTGTAATCTATATGTACTTCTTATGTACTTCTTCAAGCTGGATTCCATACACTTTTTCAAACTGGCTTTGATACATTTCTTCAAACTAGCACAAGGATACTGAATCCTCTTTGAAATCAATTGACATCAATGACAACGAAAGTCCAACAATCAATGTTTAATGGGTGTTTTTTGTTTATTAATCTTTAGGTGAAAGGAAGAAAAAACTTTGCTTGTTTCATACACTTTTTACCAGCTTGATTGCATTTTTGGTTGACAATTTGTAGTTTGCATTCTTGTTTTTGCAAATGATTTTTTTGTTTCTAAATGTGAAAGTGAACAAATAATTTGATTTCATATTGTGATTGTTCTTTTGGTTCATTAAAAGTTGCATTGGATGCTTTTTTCACTAAAGAATGAAAATGATGGATGTTCATTAAATATTCTTATTCCCCTTCTAATTAAGCATCTTGTGAACATCCCCTTATCTCACAATTTCCTAATCAAAAGATAAATATATTTAAGAGAAATATAAATAAAAGAATCCAGACTTGTTTTTATTGATAGGAAACCAACATGAGTATAGGAATAGGGCCTTGGTTGTAGGTTTGGGGAGTCAATTTTTCGAGGGAACCAAAACATAACTAAGACCTATAGCTGAAATAAAATACATTAGTAGTAGTAGAAATCTGTTTGGAAAGCATGCCTCACATGTGCATTAAGAACAAGGTCAAGTCAGGCAAGAAAATAAGAGTATCCCATTATTTCTTACTTGGAAGGCTGTTAGAGTTAGGGAATGCTAGGAGAAATGGAAAGACCTTATGGTGACACCAATTTTATTTGAATTTTTTTGTATAGGACTTGGCCCTATGTTCCTTACCCATTTGCAAACACCTGATCCATGACTATTCCAACCAAATACCGATTGTGAAGTGGTGGCCATAATTTATTATCCTAGCTTTCATATGGGTAGTTTCAAGTGGGAAATTCTTGCAGTAATTGGGATTGATGCATGACATCTTCCTCAACTACCTTGGAGGGTGCTCATCTTCATAAGGATATTTGCACCTTTGTTCATTCTTGTGTGAGGATTAACGTAACAATATCCCACACCTTCATTAGTTGGAATTCGTCCCTAATCATCCCAACATGACCTACAAAAATCCCTATTTCATGTATTGAGTGATCTTGTTCCAGATCCTAACCACCTTGAACTTGTCTTTGGAAGAGTAGTATTTATTGATTTCATCTTTAGGGTTTTTTTCTAGTTGAGAGTGATTTTTTTTATCATTACATTATAGGTTTCCTTGGAATTGAGTCAAATTCGATGACCAACCTCTCTATACATTTAGAAGGACTAAAGGTATTGAGAGAGAGAGAGAGAGAGAGAGAGAGAGAGAGAGAGAGAGAGAGAGAGAAGGAGGTGTAGGTTGGATAACCTTGACTCTCCCCCCCACGGATCAAACAAGGAAAACCATTTCATTTCAAAAAGTCCCATAGAGGAAGAAAGAGTGCAAGAGGTTAGAAACTCGAAAAATTAATGATATATAGATGGCCATGTTAAGATACCAAACATGGTTCCATCACCTCCTATTTCCGATATTCTCAGTCTGGTCACAATTAAAGACTTAATAGACCCTGCAGTTGCATTCATTTTAACACACTTTCCATTAGTTATCAGAGTCCAACATTCTTTCATAGTTGTAGCTTTGATAATCAAAGTCACATTTTACAAACAATCCAATATACTAGTGGGTCAATATGAGCAATGATGGTGGTAGTTCAAGATATGGGGGCACCAATAATCTTGCTTCTAGTACTCACATGGGAGGATTAAATCCCAAAGTCTTGAGAATCATAGATTCTAGTATGTTCCCCTCTATCTCTTGGGTGTTTATAGGAGGACCTTTATCCTTATAAATAACTCCTAATAGTGGAGAAGGGACTTTGGAATTTGTTCCTCAAGGTAGCAAACCTTTTTATTTTAGAATTCCATTGGATGGAATACCAAATATGGCTACTAGCAATCCATTTTTTCCATGTTTTAACACACTGTAGGAATCTCATCCATCCCCTTCAATGCATTCCCATTTGGAGGTGGACATATTACTTTATCTATTCCCTCAGTAAGAACTTGATCTCACACACGTTCTAGCATGCCTCAGGGAATCATTCCCTTTCCCAAAATGGGAGGCATGATCAATGAAGTTTTCTCACCTTATGTGCAAGTTCCACCTGGCTATATTGATAACCTTGGTTACCAATTCAATTAACCTTTCATGCTTGGTAATGCTTATAGAATAGGTAACTCTTCCACTAATGTAAACCAATCATTGGGACATGCTCCTGGGAGTTGGAACTCATTTGTTCAAACTAAGTTTATGTTCTTGGCGACATTAAATATATCAGATCTGACAAAGTTAACTAATTATCTAGTAATCCACAATGTGAATTGACATCTTTTCCCGATCAAATTATTGTCATATATTCCCAATCTTGAAGGAAAATCTAGAGACAATCTTGCCACACAAATGATGACATTCCATCTGTGTTGTTAATCCAACTCACTGATGGATGATAGCATTAGGTTAACAATTTTTTAGATACTATTGACGTGGTTCGTAGTGAAGTGGTATATTGATCTCCCGTGAGCTTCCTTTCATAATTTCAATTCTTTGGCGATGAATTTCTTGAACCAGTTTGAATTGTCTATCTTCTATAAGACATGAACTAAGATTCTAACATATTTTTAGTAGGATAAGTCCACACATATCTTTGACCACATTCACAAGTGGAAAAGGTGACATTGATTTATTAAAGCTTAGATACCTAATGAATTTCTAGTAAAATAGTTTATAAATTCTCTGCTATCCTACATTGAAAAAGACATTACACTTTCAAAAGTTACCACTAAAGAAGAGGCTATCATAAGCGCCTACTAATGGGACTTGGTATATCCTTAATCTATAATGTTGTACGATATTTTCCCCATGACTTTGCATGTAGATCTAGATACAACTTGACCAAATCCTTGGCCACATGTCGATGGTGTGGTCAGATCAATAAGAATTCCACGACTACTCAGGTTAGAAACCAAATGGGACAAATGTACTTGAATGTGAATGCACATATAGTTGCACAAACTATCACAAATATGCCCAATCCTACTTGATCTTCTGATTTCTTATCATTATAGACATCTAATCATAAAGGGAACCAACAACCCAAAGGAAATAATAGATGTAAAATAAAAAAGTATGGGAATGGGGGGAATAAATCCAATAATAACAATGCTGGTGCGGATAAGGAAGATAAAAAGAAGTTAAATTTCCCATGTAATACTTGCACGGAGGACAACTTAACTCATCAACACCCTAGGAAAGAGGTAGCCTAATGTTTGTTGGAACACCAAGAGTCTCATTAACAACCTATTGTTTTGACTAATCCTTTTCCTCCTCAAAACCAATAAATGAATGTTGGAGTCCTACATAACCCCCTATAAAAGGGGAAGATAGGGAATCTCCTCAAAAGAGGGAAACCCATCGAATGTCAATGTGTACAAGTGCAAATAGGAAAACAATATCCAAACTAGAGCTTGTCATTTCAATGCACCTAAGTCTAGTTCCAAGGGAAAAGAAGTTACCACCTATGAAATTTTGAATCTCTTACATATAGAGAAGCTGACAAATGACAAAATTCCATGCATACCAAAAGGTTTGTTACAGTGGTCCACTCATAATCCTAATGCTTGGGCTTCCCAAAATTATAGTATTGTTGAGGACCTCACTCAAACACCATGCACAATGTCTACTTTGGAGGTTCTTAAGAGCTTCCCCACGCAACAAATGGAATTATTTTTCCATTGATTCCCTGGACCACTTGGATGCCTAACTTATAACATTCGACTTGGAAAATTAGAATCCTTGTCTTCCCCACTCCGTTTCCTTTTAGATCCAGATTTTGACCTGAGGGTTGAAATTTTTTAGAACCGTGGTGGATGAGGGAGCTTCTAATTGTGTGATGTCTTTAAAATGTTGGAAATCCATAGGAACACCTAAGTCAATACCATTACCTACAATGTTGAATTCCTTCAATGTTCATATTTTTAAGATTAATGAAATTATCCCTGTGCTCCCAATTGAGCTACACTGCAAAACTGTGTTTGTATAGGTTGAGATTATTGTTTCTTTCCTTGATTACAACCTTCTCTTATGATGTAGTTGGACATACCCTATACCAACAATGGTGTATTAGGTATTTTGAGTCATTTTATTTCCTCATGAAGAAGGATCATCACTATAGATCAAATGTCATATTGTACAATGGATTCAACTACTCCAATGTGACCCTATATCCCACTGGTGGGACATTCCATGAGATCCCATGAGAAAATTGGGGTGAGGATATACATGTCCCTAATGGTAACTTTTAGTCTTCCTCCACTAGCCTCTTATGAAAACTCTTCCATTATATATGTGATCTCATTAGTTACTGCTAACCCCATGGAAAAAATATGTTACTTCATAACGTCTTATTTTGAAGACCTATGAGTAGTGCATGTTTCCTCGATTTTGTTAGAAGAGGATGGATATACAAGGGAACCAATGGATTTATCCATAGTTGAATTAACATACTAGAGTGTTCAATCAACCACTGCAGATTATGATTTATTTTTCTATCTAGGGAGGAATATGATCATTATACTTCACCCATTTGGGCCATCAAATCCTTTTTTGATAAGATTTCTTTGATATGGTTTTTCCTTTAGATGAATCTATATTAGAGTCCATGCCTATTATTGAAAGAACTTGAAAGAACATGCATAAAAGGTTGTTATTTCTTCCTCTGATGGATAGTATGAGGATTGATGAAAAATGTTTTTATCATACCTAGAGATATTAACTTGTACGGTAGTTTCCTTGTGAAACAAAATATGTACGCAGAGGGAAACATGGGTAATATTTATAAAACCATGCCAGTTGAGATTTCTAGGACTCACAACGTCATAAAAAATGTATTCATTGAAGCATATTTTTCACTTGAGGAAGTTGAAATTCACACTAATTTGTTTAAAGAATATTGTGACATCTTTGCTTGGTCATATTACGAGGAATTGCTAGGAATATATTCAAGGATTGTCAAGCATGAGATTAAAACATATCCCAATGTGAGACTTATTCGACAAAAGATGTTACTTGTCAATCCTTGAAAGGATACTATGATTAAATAAGAGGTTGAGAAACTTCTCCATGTAGGTTTTATCTACCCAGTTACCTTAACTAAATGGGTATCCAATTTGGTACATATTAATAAAAAACAAGGAAATATTTGAGTTTGTATTGACTTTATGTATTTGAACAAATCATGTCTGAAGGGAAATAATCTTTACCTCTTCATTGATTAGATTAATGATGAATGTGTATGGAATGATATTTTCTCATTCATGGATGGAATCTTTAGATACAATCAAATTCAAATCCATCCTGAAGATCAACACAAGACGACTTTTATCTATCCTTGGGGAAATTTTATGTATAGGAAAATGCCTTTTGGTCTTAAAAATTCCATAACCACTTTAGTGTGCCATGTTATATGACTTTCATGACATAAAATGTATTGTAAAATCTCACCTTGTTGATTTGACTGCTTGGTATTCTAAGAGAGATAAGCATCTTGAACATCTCAAGGATTTTTTTGATACATTTCGTTATTATAGAATTTGATTGAATCCTCATAAATGCATCTTTTGTGTCATATCTTGACGTTAACTAGGATTTACCATATCTAAGCATAGGATTTTGGTAGACCACTCAAGGTTGAGGCAATATTTCAATTTCCTCCCCCACATTATTTTATTCAACTAAAGATCCTTCAAAAGAAGGAAAAATTCCCGCAAGAATTCACCGCCAACTACATCAAAGTGACAAAATATTTCATGCACCTTTTGAAGAAAGGGATCCTGTTCATTTTAGATGATTTCAGTCAATGGTCATTCAATGCGTTAAGGGGGGATTTGATGTCTTCTCTATTGTTGAGTCCCCTGGACTATGATAGACATTTATTATTATACTTAGGGGTATTTAAATATACCACTGGTATGGTCTTGGTTTATGAGGATGAGTTGCATCAAGAGCATGCAGGGTACTATCTAAGCAAGAACCTTAATGGTCCCAAGTTTCATTATTCACATGTTGAAAACCTCGCATTGGAAAAATGCATGTTGTCGAGAGAATTCAACATTACATTATTCCTAAACGAATTATGGTTATAGTTTCTACTATTTCATTTCAATAGATACTAACCTGATGAAAATAAATTAGGTTCAATTACAATAAATGGATTGCGATCCTAAAAAATTTCAACTTACAATTTGCATCAACTAAGTCCAAAAAATACTTTCCATTTGTCAATTTGATGTCATAGTTACCCCGGTATGATATGGAAAATATTGAATATGGATATTTACATAACAAGCATGATTTTCTCGTCACATATAATGACTCTTGGTATGGAGGCATCTCGATGTATCTCCAGAAAGAAGTTTTCCCGCTGACCTCTCTTGTGAAGACTGAGGGAACATTCAACATCAGACAAGAAATTAACTTATCATTGGTGACACTTTGTTTCTCCATGGAATAGATTTGATTTTGCATCGTTGTTTATATTATGAAGAGGTGGAGAAGGTTTTGAATGACATTCATAGTGGAGAACGTGGTGGTCACTTATTTGGGTTGTAAATTGGTCAAACATTATGCACATAGGTTATTTTGATGTTCTATATTTAAATACTAAGTTGAACCAGTGAAGAAGTGCTATCCATGTCAAATTTTCACTAGGAATATGCACATAAATCCTACTCTATTATACCATGCTATCACTATTGGGTCCATCACGATGTGGTGGGTTAATTTTACAACATGTAACCAGATGTTGGGAAAAGTTCATAAATAGATTATTGTGGTTGTGGATTACATTACTAAGTGGGTCAAAGCCATGCCTACTTTTAATAATAGTGGTGAAACAACAACACTTCTCATATTTAAGTAATCATTTTGGTGTGCCTAAAGATATTTTCACTAACCATGGTAGCCATTAAAAAAAAAATGACAGAACTAGCAACCAAGCTAGGGTTTCGACAAGAACATTCTTCACATTTCTATGCACAAGCGAATGGACATATAATGGCTATCAATTGTTGAATTTTTCTCATGTAGCAGTAGAATTACAATTTTAAGATCTTAACAGTTATTTCCTAATGATTTCAAGCATTCATTTCATCAAACAATTTTCATTGAATACTTGCATACTGCAAATTTCAACTTAAATTGCAGTGGAAACAAAACCATGCACAATAGAAATAAGAAATTTACCGTAGGAAACCCAAACTTGGGATAAAACACAACCAACTTTTCTTAGAAGAAATCAGTCAAATAAGTACATTACCATTCATGAAGAAACCCTAGCAATAAGCTCTCTTTCATGAGGAAAACCTAGCGAACTTCCAGGGAGAGATAGAGAACCAATAGGAGATGATAAGAACCCAAAATATTTGCTTCTTGTGCCTTTTCTAGTGCTTCTTGGAGAATGCACACAAGTGGAGAAGAGATGATGTGATGATAATGAAAATGAAAGTGTGAGCACTTTATTTATACACTTGAAATCACTTCAAGTTTCACTAGTGGGGCTGACTTGTACTTTCACTGGGGCCGAATTGTTCTTTCTGCTGGGGCTCAATTGTCTTGTTGTCTTCAATATTTATTGTGGCTTCTTCAATGCTATATGGGACTTCTTCAATGTTTGACTTGTCTTCTTGGTTATTTTTTCATCATAGAAAATTTGTCCTCATTGATGGTCATCTCCTCACATTTCATGTCTATTTATGCATAGATATATAATGTTGATTTGATCTAGACTAATAAGTCCTGGACGCTTCTTAAAGTCTATGTCAAATTCAACATTTGACTAGACTTGTATATTCCACAAAGGGATGAAATCCCCTATCAAATAAACAAGTCAACTCACTCTAATATATAATAGATCACTCCATCACAAAGTAGGAGATATGATAGCACCTTAGGGCCAATCTACCCACACCATATGACTCAAGATAATGGGATATTTTCTACCCATGCATGGGCCATTCACCACTAGCCATATGACTAAGGCCATTTCTTATGGATAAATTTTTTCCCGATGGTACAACTTGGAGAAAGATCAACAATCCCTCTCGGTGAGGGTGACATTCTACATCATGCAAAGCTTGCTTGGTGAGAATATCCTCAATCTGCATCTCGAGTCTTTTGATCCTACCCAAATTAGCATGGCTATCTGGATAAAGACTATGCCTGGGCCATTTAGCACTAGCCAAATGAACCAGGCCATTTTCCGTGGATGATCTACCCAATGATACTCATATATAGATATGTATGTATGGTACATTCACCACTATCCATATGAATTAGGATCTGAGGGTGAATTTATATGCCATACTACTCATTTCAATTTGTCGAACCATCATGGTGTCTAGGCCATTCACCACTAGACACATGACTTATGCTCTGAGGGTGAATGTCTTCCCAATGTTTCTCATTTGTAGAACCATCGTGGTGTTTAGGACATTGAACACTAGTTGTATGAAATAGGCTTCGAGGTTGAATTTCTGCCCCATGTTACTCATCTGTAGAACCATCATGAAGTTTGGGCCATTCCCCACTAGTCATATGACTTAGGCTACAAGGGTGAATGTATTCCCCATGTTGCTCATCTATAGAACCATCATGGTGTTTCGTCCATTCACCACTAGGAAGATGAATCAGGCTAAGGGTGCATGTCTACCTAATGATTCTCATTTATAGAACCATCAACACTCCCTCCCACTAAGGGAGACATTCTCCATTAGCCAATCTTGTATCTGAAGTATACAAACATTGCCTTAGGTAGAGGCTTGTGAGAATGTCTGATATTTTCTCATCTGTGGATATGTACTAGAGATACATTGCTCCCTTTTGCACTATGTCTTGGATGAAGTGATATTTGATCTCAATATGCTTTGAACAATCATGAAATACTATAATTTCCAAAATATTGACACAGCTTTGATTACCACAATGTATCAAGATTATATCTAGCTCCTAATCAAATAGTCCTACAAGAAGCTTCCAAATACACACTGCTTCATGACTTATGACATTGGCTACATAATACTATACTTCTGATGTATTGAGTGCGACATAATTCTTCTTCTTGCTAAACCAAGATATCATTGCTGATCCCAAGCTGAAGCAGCACCCTGAGGTGATCTTTCTATCCACTGCACTCCTCTCTTAGTCAGAATCTACACTCCTCTCCTAGTCAGAATCTACGTGAACTTGTAGCCTCACTTCACCACCTAATACATATCTCAATCCATATCAAACGGTACCTTGTAAATACCTCAACACATGCTTTGATGCAACCTAATGTACATGCCTCGACTCAACCATAAACTAGTTCAAGGTGTTCAATGCAAAGTAAATATTTGGCCTAGTGTTAACAAGGAACATCATGGATCCAATCAGTTGCTTGTACATTGTCGGATCAACCAAATTTTAATCTGAAGTGGAATCACTCAACTTCTTCATATTTTCCTCCATAGGTGTAGTCATGGACTTGCATTCCATCATGCAAAATATCTTTAGGATCTCGACCATGTACTTCCCTGGATTGAAGAAGATATCATTTACTATTTTCCACACCTCTAATCCCAAGAAGTAATGCATCAAGACAAGATCCTTCATCTCGAACTCAGAGGCCAACTCCCTCTTGCACTAAACTATGAGCCTTTCTTTCCCTATAAGGAATAGATCATCGACATGCAACACCAAGATCATAGGATCACCATCAACAACCTTGTAGTAAAGGTTGGGATGTCCATCACTCTTGGTGAAACCCAAGCTCATCAAGTATCTTTCAATGTTGGAATACGAATCCCTGGGGGCTTTCTTGAGTCCATACATGGCCTTCTCTAATATGAAAACATGGGACTCCTTCCCATGTATTAAAAATCCCTAAGTTTGATCTATGTACACCTCTTACTCAATCACACCATTAAGGAATGCTGTATTTACATCCATCTGATGCAATCCCCAACCCATCACTGAAGAAAGAGCAATAATAGTCCTGATGGAAGTGCACATGGGTATTAGAGAAAAAGTCTCCTCATAGTCCACTCCCTCTTTCTGGGAGAATCCTCTCACCATAAGTCTCACTTTTTACTTATCAATTCTACCAATTGCTACATATTGAGCTTATGGATCCACTTGGAAGTCACCACTAAATTCCCCTTAGGTCTTGGAACAATATCCCACACATCATTATTCATGATGCACTAATACTCATCCATCATGGAATCCTTCGAAAATTTATGACTTGCTGCCTCCCCATAGCTAGAGGGATCATAATCAATGTTGTGACTCATCAATTGCATATACCTCGATAACATGTGAGGTTTGTTTCTCTCCCTGAAAGTACCACTGGGAGATACATGCCTCTCTACATCTTACAAAGTATCATGAAGCCATGTTGGCCTTTTCTTGGTCATGAAAACATCTCTTGGTATATCCACTGGCTCTATTGGATCTACCAAATCCTCCTTATATTATGAAAGACGAATAAATGGACTAGAGGGTGATGTACCCTTATCTCTTGGATCCTTCTTCTTCTCATCATAAATATCCATGTGAGAATATATGGACCTTCTAAAGGATACCTCCGAATCAAAAGTAACATCCTGACTAACATCAATATGATGTTGTCTTGGAATGTAGATATTGTAAGCCTTTGAAGTCTCATTGTATCCCACAAAAGTACCCTTCTTCCAAGAAGGTTCTAACTTAATCCTCTACTCCTTCACACATGAATATATACTAGACAACCAAAGATCCTCAAATGACAGACCCTTGGCTTCATTCCTGTGAATTCCTCCTCAAGAGTCTTGTCCTCCAATATCCAATGAGGACTTATGTGTGATGATCCTGTAATAATTAATTAATGAAAACACACGAGATAGTAGAAATAACAGAACTCAGAATCACTTTTATATTGATCGCAGGCCACTTTGAGGGGGCAACCTCCTTTGAGCAAGCTCAATACAAATAACTTCACAGTGCCTTCATTGGCCTCAACACACACTTATATACTAAGTCTAGGCGCCAATACTATGGGTCAAAACCATGGGCCAATACAAACTATGGATCAACAATACTACGGGCGACTTACAAAGCATATGCGCTAAACAACAATAACACAAACTATGGATCAACAAATACTACGGGACGACTTACAAAGCATATGCATCCAACAACAATACACTAATAAAGTAAAGACATGGGTTCCTAACATCCCCTCCCCCTTAGAAAAAGCTTTGTCCTCAAAGCTTGAGATGTGGAAATTGATGCAGAATCTGAGAGAGTGGTTCCCCTGTAGCATCCTCGGGTTGCATGTCGGGCCACTAACACCTTTTGAGTTTCAGGGAGGGTTGCGTGGAAGGATGTAGACGAAGAAGAACCATATCAACTGCGTGAAAAGTGCGCTCAAAACGGTGCTGATCGGCTTGTTGTTTCAGTCAAATTCTTGCCATGTGAAGATTGTCCTGTAGAATGAGAAGAATCTGATCACGGTTTCGAAGAATCGAGTCAATTTCCTGAACCGGGGAGCTGCTGAAGGTGTATGGAAGAAGAACTGGCGATGCCTGTCTAGAGACTGCTTCATATGGTATCCTTTTATATGTGGTACTGCACCACTGGAGTGCTTCTAGGAAATCCATAGAAATAGTTGTCCAAATATGTGTAGGGATGCGCAAGGGTTCGAGCAGTCCCGAAAGGAGTGTCATTTCACCCTTGTTGACCTGGAAAGTATCACAGTTAGCCACCATCCGTTGAATTTCCATTTTCAGTCCCTTCCAAAAAAAGTTACATTGTTCTCGGTCATAGGTTTGGAGGAACCCAGAGTGCCCTGCTGATGAAGAAGCATGGAGTTCATAGAAGAGATAGCCCCGTTGAACAAATTGCAAAAAATTTGGAACAAGTAGAGAAATAGCTGTAAGAGAAACTGGGTCATCAAATGTGCGAGAAGGAACATCTGCCACCATATTGTCCTTACCCTTTTGGTAAGTGATCACATAGTCATAATCCATGAGTTGGATAACCCATTTCAGGTGTGCTGGGGAGGAGACTCGTTGTTACAGGAAATTTTCCAAACTCTGGAGACCAGTCTTGATGCAGAAATAATTCCCCAATAGGGATGGCTTCCACTTATGTACTGCATGTAAAATAGCTAGCATGTCCTGCTGATATGTAGATGTGGCTAAATGCTTATCGAAAATGTCTTGTGAAGGAGGCAAGCCCATTGGTGCAGCAAGGACACCCGCATATCTATCCAAGGAGGTAGTGGAGGCCGTTGGTGGGTGCATCTGAATGGAATGGAGCTGAGCGATGACACCATGTGAATTCCTCTTAAGGAACTTTTCCAGGTGATGTGAACTGATGATGCGGAGAGACCCTGGTTGTAAGCCCGTAAATTTGTGTTGTGTCCCATTGGCGGAAAACTGCATCCAAAGTTCATCAAAATCCCATAAGATGGGGCCAAGCGTGCGTAACCATTGAATTCCCAAAACCACATCACATCCGCCTAAAGATAAGGAAAACATGTTAGAGCGCAGGTTATAATCTTCCAGAGAGATACGTAGATTGTGACACTTTCCCTTGCAAGGTAAGGTGCCCCCATTGGCAACCATGACTTCAAAATTGGAGCAAGGATGGATAAAACAATTAGCCTGTTTGGCGATCTAAGGGTCAATGAAGTTATGTGTGCTACCAGAGTCAATGAGTATTGTAAGAGGAAGCTTCTTGAAGTAACCCCTGACCTGCATTGTTTGGGGGGTGGTGACGCCGGATAAAGCATTGAGAGATATCTCTGGTTGGTCGTCCTGAGATGGGGGGTCAAAAGGAAGCTCTTGAATGTCGACCTGATCATCCATGGTATCTGGAGATTCTTCACCAATTTTAGAGGCAGGTGGAGAATCCATATCCAAGAGATAGAGCTTTTGCTGAACACATTTATCTCCCCGAGTGAATTTATCATCACAATTATAACAGAGCCCTTTTTCTTTGCGTGCCTGCATCTTTGTTTCAGACAATTGCTTGATAGGAGTTGGTCGAGGAGTGGGCGGAATGGGAGGTCGTTGAGAACCCATATTTTGGAAGGGAACAAAAGTGGGTTTGGAGTGTTGTTGGGATGCAATCTTGTATTTTTCCAACTTAGCCAACCCTAGGGCTTCCATTATTGTGTTGGGATAGAACATTTTAACCTCTGAGCGGATTTCATCCTTAAGACCACTGATAAAACAACTCATGTAGAATTCATCAAACAATCCTTCTATGTGATTGGCTAGTTTCTCAAATTCTGTCTGATACTCTCGCACAGTGCCAATTTGGCGAAGTTTAGTGAGGGCTCCGGTGAAGTCATCAAAACAACTAGGACCAAATCGTTGCAAAAGGAGTTGACAAAAATCTATCCATTTGGGCTCTTCATGAGCCTTGATGTACCAATGGTACCATTGAAGAGCTTCATGTTCCAAATGAAAGGATGCAAGTGGAACTTTGGTGACATCAAAAGTATTATGCAGACTGAAATATTGTTCTGCACGATAGATCCATCCAGTCGGCTCAGTACCATTGAAACGAGGAAAATCAAGCTTCGGACCACGGAAATTGCTGGAAGAAGAGAACCCATTGTCCGATGAAGACGCAGACTGTCATTTGTTGTTCATGGCTGAATGCTCAAGATGGAGGCTGAGAAATTTTCCATCAAGATCTTGGAGTTTGGCTTGGATGGCTGCAAGTGCTTCTTCCATGGTTTTTGTTCCTGCGCGGGTGACAATCATAACAAAGAGTTTTTTTTTTTTTTTGATTGGGTAGAAAAACAGAAACATAAACTATTTCAGTAAAGGAAAATCTGGATTTGGGAAAAATCTGAAGGGTAATTGGGGTTTGACTAGGTTTTGGACACTGTCGAAGGGACAGGGAAGCAGAAAAGGAGGATTTTAGAAGTGGGGTGAAAGAATGAGAAAATTTTGCAAGAGGACAAAGAAGCAGACTTAGGAAAGGAATTCTATGGTAAAATTTGAAGGTGATTGGGTGAAATCCGAGGAAGTTATGGAAAACCCTAAAAATATACAAATGTGAGATTTCGGGCTTTGGGAAGTGGAATTTGGGATAGGGTCCTCAGGAATGAAATGTGCAGAATGGGATTACAGGGGTGCCTGGAAAGTTTCAAGGGAAATCGAGTGAAAATAAGGGAGATATGGAGAAAAAACTAAATTTTATACCTTTTTTTTCTTTTCTTCTTTTCAGAATGGAGCGGCTACGACGCGGAAGGGATCATAAACAAATAGATCTGAAATACTGCCGAATGGATCGAAAATGGCTGGATCTGAAATAGATCTGAAACGGCTAGATCTGGAACGGATTTCAGAATGGATCTGAACGGCTGGATCTAGAATGGCTTTCAGAATGAATCTGAACGGCTGGATCTGGAATGACTTTCAGAATGGACCCCAGGTATGTGCAGCTTCCTAATAGTTCAGGGGTTTCACTCGACCACCAATGCTATTTGACGGCTTGCGTATTGGGGCAGTACCCCTCACTCCACGGCCCAGGTAAAACTGAGAACTGCTTTGCCACAAACGGCAGCTCTTGGTTTACCTCACGGGTGGGAACTAGTCAATCAGGCAGGGGTCGTTGCCCTTTTCGTTAGCAGGTCCTCTCAATGGGATAGCTACTTTGGGGTTCCTATGGTACTCCTCACAATGAGTTTTAGGGCTTATGCCCAAGTACTTCCCACAGTTAAGTGGATAGGGATTATTCCTAGATCTGAACTTGCAACAAATGCGATTTTTTTTTTTTTTGGCAGAAATTCCACTCAACGTGCCCAAGAAAGTGCTCTGATACCAAATGCTACGAACCGTTACACCAAAACCTTGAGGTGTTAGTGAAGGCCATCCACTAGGATCTTAACATCCCACCACGCTCCGTAGTCCAGACTCTGGGTTGGATGTGTGCTTGTACGGTGGTTTCCGCTTTGAGCCATACGAGCCTCGGGCAAACACTACAATGCCGACGTTGCCACCCGCTCTGTGACTTGAACCTAGGTGGAGGATCTGGTACCAGATGTGATGATCCTGCAATAATTAATTAATGAAAACACATGAGATAGCAGAAATAACAGAACTCAGAATCATTTTTATATTGATCGCAGTCCACTTCGAGGGGGCAACCTCCTCTGAGCAAGCTCAATACAAATAACTTCAAGGTGCCTTCATAGGCCTCAACACACACTTATATACTAAGTCTAGGTGCCAATACTGTGGGTCAAATCCATGGGAAAATACAAACTATGGATCAACAATACTACGGGCGACTTACAAAGCATATGCACCAAACAACAATAACACAAACTATGGATCAACAAATACTACAGGACGACTTACAAAGCATATGCGTCCAACAACAATACACTAATAAAGTAAGGACATGGGTTCCTAACATTATGTTCTGAATATACACTATTGTGCTAGATGCTTCTACCCATAAGAACATGGGGAAGTTATGATCATGAATCATCACCTTCCCAACCTCTCCAATGTACCTGTTCTTTCTTTTCGCAACCCCATTATGCTTAGGGTTGTAAGGAACTATCAACTCCCTCTTGATCCCTGCTTCCTTGCATAAATCATTGAAGTCCTTGGGGGTAAACCCTCCTCCATTATTTGAACTCAAAATTATGATCTTCTTTCCTATCACTGGAACCTACTGAAGACCTCATCCTTGGTCTTCATGAAATTGATCCATGCTTTCCAGGAGAAGTCAACAATGAATGTCACATAGTACAAGAAGCCACCCCAAGATTATATTATTATCGGCCCACATACATCTGAATGTACAAGATCCAAGGTCCCCTTGGATATACTATCACTACTCAGAAAATAACCCCTGGCATTCTTTCCAAATGCATAACCCCTGCAAACATCGTCATGATCTGCTTGGATCTTTGGAAGACCTACAACCATCCTCTTTAATGCTGGAAAATACCTATAATGTAAGTGAAAATATCCGATTCCATAGTTCATATAAACTTATACTATCATGTACCAATTCCTATTTTAGAAGTCCCATCAATACAATAGTCCTCCCTCTCAAACACCAATCACTCCTATTGTGTCTATACTCGAGCCCTTAGGCCATACAAGAACCCGACCATCCACAAATGCAACTTTGTAGCCTCTATTTTCCAATGCTGAAATGGAGAGCATATTCTTCTTCAATCCTAGTACAAACAATACATCTCTCATATGTAGAGAATCTCCAGAATCTAGCTGAAACAATGATGTTCCAACTCCTTTTACTACATACTTGGCATTGTCTCCAAGTTCCACCTGTAATGTTGAGTTATTCTCTATCAAATATATGAGAGAATATTTGTACCCTGTCATGTTCCGAGAAGGATCACTGTCTACCAACCAAGAATTACTACTATCTGTAATAGTTACTGTAAGAGCGGAGACAAATAAATACTCCTTTCAAAGCTCATCTACAATCTCATCAAGTTTTGTCTTCTTCTGAGGTGGATGATCATCAACATCGGTTGTTGATGCATGTTTCTTTTCTTTTCTTTTCTTCTGATGAAATTGAAAATCATAGTGACCAAATTTGTTACAACTGAATAATTTTATCTTTGAAATGTCTTTCTTCTTTTGTCCTTGAACTGGAGCTGGCCCTTTGACTGTATTTTTCTTCTCAAATTTCTTATTCCTTTGAATTTTCTTGCGTGAGATGCAAGAGATTTATTTTATTCATTCTAAGGTCTTTGCAAACTATTCTTAGACAATAGTCTAGCCTCCTCTTGGAAAAAATCATCCCATAGTCAATCAAACTTGTGTAACTCTTCTCTTCCGCAAATTCTCTCAACAAATGACTCCCATGAAGAAGGAAGTCCATTAAGAGTTATTGTAACAAGTTTTGCAACAAGTTTTGCAACATCAACTATATCTCCAATGGATTTAAGTTGATCTCTCATCTGACATAATTTCATAAGGTAAGTAGAAAATGAATCAGGTCTGGTCATGCTAATCTAATGGAGCTGATTCCTCAAGGCTAATTTTCTGCTCGTGTTCTTTCTATCAATAATTTCACCAAGGCATCAAACATTGATTTAGAAGTATTTAACTAGAAAATGTGTGGAATAAAATGATATTTTATGGAATCCATTAATATTCTCTTAGACTTTGCTTCATTCTTCTTGTTCTTTTCCTTCCCTTGGCACTTTCTGGTTCTAAGACATATTCTTTGACATAATTCTAAATTTCATTCTCATCCAAGATGAAGAGTATCCTAGTATTCTAGGATCTGAAATTTATAGCACCATCCAATCTGTCTTCTACCCTGAGACTAGACACCATATTGATATAAATTTGAAATTTGACTGAGAAACCCTAGTCCTAACAAAATAGGTCAAAATTTAAATTTGAAAAAACTAAAAACTAGCTCCACAGAAATATGCACCCTGCCAAGGCGGCCTCTAGGACACTGAATTCAAGTCCAAATTTAGGATGGAAATGTCCAAACTTGAAATCCCTAATTTCCAAACTTAGGGAAAAAATTTGATCACTACTTGTCTTTCAAAATTGCTCTGATACCATGTTGATTTTTTCTCATGTAGCACTAGAATTACAATTTTTAGATCTTGACAATTATTTCCTAATGATTACATGAATTCATTTCAGGCCACAGTTTTCATTGAATAATTGCACACTGAAAATTTCAACTTGAATTGTAGAAGAAACGAAATATATTTGAAACATAGCCATGCACAATAGACACAAGAATTTTACCGTAGGAAACCAAACTTGGGAGAAAACCAAGCCAACGTTTCCTAGAAGAAATCAGTCCAATAAATACATTACCATTCATGAAGAAACCCTGGAAATGAGTCCTCTTTCATGAGGAAACTCTAGAAAACCTATAGGGAGAGATTGTGAACCACTAGGGTATGATAAGAACCAAAAACATTTGCTTCACGTGACTTTTCTAGTCCTTCTTAGAAAGTGCACACAAGTGAAGAAGAGAAGAGATGCTGTGATGATAATGAAAATGAAAAGTGTGAGCACTTTATTTATACACTTGAAATCACTTCAATTTTCAATAGTGGGGCTGACTTGTATTCTTGTCTTCAATCTTTCTTGGGGCTGCTTCAAAGCAATCTTGGACTTCTTCAATTGTTGACTTTCCTTCTTGGTTATTTATTCAGCATAGAAAATTTTTCCTTGTTGATGATCATCTCCTCACATGCATGTTTATTCATGCATAGAGCTGTAATTTTGATTTGACCCACACTAAGAAGGCCCTGACACTTCTTAGAGTCTATGCCAAATTCAACATTAGACTAGACTTGTATATTCCACAAGGGGATGAAATAACCTATCAAATAAATGATTTAACTCACTATAATATAGAATTGATCACTCCATCACCGAGAAGGAAATGTGATAGCACCTTGGGGCCAATCTCCCCACATCATATGACTCAGATTAATGGGATATTGTTTACCCTTACCTGATCCATTCACCACTAGCTATATGACTCAGGCCATTTCTTGTGTATGAGTGTCTACCTTGTTAATTGTTTGAGCAAATATGATGAGATTTGAACTTTAATACTTTAAGTGTGGAAATATTGAATACTTCAACCAATGAACCATTCAATCACATGAAACATTCAACCATAAAACGAGATATACCCTAGGGAAACCCCTCAAAACATTGAGGATAAAAAACCCCAGCATATCTTCAGAGTATAATTGATAGATAACAGAGAATGTATTTTATGTCAATCACCCTCGGTGCATTATAGAGCAAGAGAAAGATAAGAAGAGAGTCTCATAATAGTATCCTGCATAAAGATAAGCACCTTTCCTTCAAGGGAGAAGGGAATTCGCTTCACATTGAATTCATCAATCCTGTATAACATATCTATACATTCTTCACATGAAATGGATTCTATTTTTATCTTTTGACGTCATGATGAACTCTCCCTCCATCTGGATGTATCAATATTGCATGAACAAGACCACCCCACTTCTCATGCAGTGCATTAACTCAGCTAACTTAGTCTTAGGATGAACTCACCCCTTAACTAAAAGCTTGCCCACATAGTTAGGTGTCTAACTTAAGTGTCATCATGCAAGTTTTGCAACAAGTGTTGTGTTTTAGTTTAACATATGTGTCATATTTTAGTTTAACATAAGTGTCGTCATACAATAACACTTATTTAACTAGATATTCTTTGTTATAACTTAGTTAACTAGATCTCCTTTGTTATCACTTAGTTAACTCTCTTAACTTAATCTTTCTTGTTGACATCACTATAGTGATCAATTCGAGTTCTCTTTTGATTGACTGAAGTCTTCTTTGCTAATATCACTAAAGTTTAACAATTCAAATTCTTTCTTAATTAATTCTTTATTTGAAAATTCAAATTCTCTCATATCTTATCACATCTGATCGTTATCTATTATCTTATATACATGGTCAATATGTGTTAAATTTAATTATCTATCATATCAAATTAAAATTCAAATATTTGTCAAATGCTGTGATCATATTATATTACTCTCGGACCAAATGATCATATTGTAAATTAATTCACTCTAGAGGTGTCCAGTCTCTAAAGGAGACTTAATAGAAATAGGTGACCATGGTTAGTAATACATCACAAAACATTAATGCTTCAACATGCAAATCATCTACCTCTATAACTAGAGGTCCACCCCATGGGTACCTACTATAAATGGAGGTCCACATGAGAATTTGACTTGACACACAAGTATTGAGCCTTGTCCAACAAGACTTTACAACATCATCACTTTGATACATAAAAGCATTCACCTAAACATATGAGGAATAAAATTTTACAACTGAAGGATTACTCATTCTTGATTCCAACTCAAGAATATACTCCAATTTCTTGAGTCCAAATCAGGATCCCTACCTCAACACACGAGTCCCAATCCTGACTGCACAAGATTGTCTTGGAGAATGACTTGTGATGTTGTACATTTAACACTCCCTCTCAGCGAGGGAGGAATTTTATGCCATACCAAGCTTGTCTCGGAAGTACCTGAGATTCATCATTGACATAGGCTTTGTTAACACATCTACAATCTGTTCATCAATAGCAATGTACCGAAGTTTCACTGTACCTTTCTAGACCATGTCTCTGATGAAGTGATACTTCATTTCATTGTGATTCGACTTATAATGAAATACATGGTTTTCAGTAAGCTTGATGCAGCTTTGATTGTCACAATGAATGACTCTAGACTCAAGATTCTCACCGAACAACCCAACAAGTAGCTTTCTAATCCACATTGCTTCTTGACAAGCAGTACTAGTAGCAATATACTCTACTTCTCTAGTACTCTGGGCTACAAATACCTACTTCCTGCTGGACCAAGAGATCATAACATAACCCAAGCTAAAACAATAGCCAGATGTACTCTTTCGGTGCACAATGTTACCACCCCAATCAGAGTCAGTATAACCAAGAAAGAACATCCCTCCATTGGAGGCATATTTGATTCCATAAGAAATCATACCTCAAAGGTACCTAAGCACATGCTTAGCAACATCCCAATGTATGTGTCTCATATTAGACATAAAATGACTCAGAATAATCACAGCATAACATATATTTGTTCTAGAGTGTATCAAGTACATCAACGAACCAATAAGCTGTCCATAAAAAGTGGGGTCCACTAGATCCGATCCAGAATCTGACTCATGTATTTTCCTCAAATTTGAAACCATTGGAACACTCATGGATTTTCAATCCAACATGAAAAACCTATGCAATATATCAACAATGTACTTCCCTTTAGAAAGAAATATCTCATCTTTTCTTTGCCAAATATCAAGTCCAAGAACATAGTGCATAAGACCTAAGTCTTTCATCTCGAACTTAGAAGTGAGCTCCCTCTTGCACCAAGAAATTAGTCATTCCTCTCTAGTAAGGAAAAAATAATCAACATATAGAATGAATATCAATAGTTGGTTCTTCACTACTTTGAAGTACAAATTTGGATCAACTTCTCTCTTAGAGAATCCCAACCTCTGAATATAGCTTTCGATTCTTGAATACCAAGGTTTGGGAGCTTGCTTAATCCCATAGAATGATTTATTCAATTTTCACACGTGGGATTCCTTCCCATGAACCACAAACCCCTCAGGCTGCTGAATATAAACCTCTTCATCAACCTCACCATTGAGGAAGGATGTATTCACATCCATCTAGTGAAGCTTCCATCCTAGAACATATGCAATTGAGATCACAGCTCGAATAGTGGTGTACCTGTACACATGAGCAAATGTCTCCTCATAGTCTATGCCTTATTTTTGAGAGAAACCACAGGAAAAAAATCTGGCTTTATACTTTTCAATACTACCATTAGCAGCATACTTGATCTCGAAAATCCATCTAGAAGTAACTATGGACTTCCCTTTAGTTTTAGAAACAACTTCAAAAACATCATTCTTCAGAATAGAATTGTATTCTTCTACCATTGCATCTTTTCATACTTGCTACTTTGCAATTTCTTCATAGGTGGAAGGCTCTGAATCACTGATTTGACTCATATGTGCAACATAACCTAAATATATTTCAGGTTGCTTTCGCTCCCTAGAAGAGCCTAATGGTGCTCCATTCCTCTCTGCATCTTGTATTATATATCAATAACATGGAGAACTTCTCTTGGAAGGAGGTTCGGAAACCAGTTCTACAAGTTCATCAGGAGCTAGTGAATCTAATAAATTTGCTGGATTCTCCCTCTGAACAATTGAATGGGGAAAATTAGTATCTGGGTCCTCCATCATAAGAGTCTCATGCTCCTTTGTGTCTGTATCATACTAAAAATATTTCTAACACTTGGATGTTTCCTCTTCATGGAAGGTCACATATCAGATGACCTCAATGTGTCTTTCACCTAACACATATATTTTGTAGGCTTTGGATGATTCACTATAACCAACAAAGGTTCCCTCCTTTCCCGATGGATCCATATTTGTCCCATTTTCTTTCGGCACATGAATGTATACAAGACTCCCAAAGATCCGCAAGTGTGAAATATCTAGTTTTTCACCAGTGAACACTTCTTCAGGTCTCTTCTCATCCAGAATGGCATGAGGAATTCTATTATGGATATATACTATTGTACTGGTGGCCTCTTCTCATAATGAGGTAGACAAGTCTTGATCATGCGTCATGGATTTTTCAACCTCACATATGGTTCTATTCTTCCATTCGGAAACCCCATTTTGTTGAGGGTTGTAGCGTATAGTTAACTGTCTACAAATTCTTGCATCACTACAAAACTCATTAAACACATGTGAATCAAATTCACCTCCATTTCCAGATCTCAAAGCATGGATGCACTTTCCTATATGATTCTCAACTAGGGCTTTGAATTCCTGAAACTTGCTAAAGGTTTTGCTCTTAGACTTTAGGAAATAAATCCATGACTTTCTAGAGAAGTCATCTATAAACACTACATAATATAAATAACCACTCAGGTAAGGGGAAGACATGGGACCACATACATCATAATGTATTAAATCTAAAATCCCTTTAGATCTAGTAGTACTACTAGAGAAGGTCTTTTTAACATTCTTTCTCTTTTTAACATTATTTCCAAGTGCATAACCCCTACATACACTTTCATGCCCAAAATAGATTACAAGCACACCTTTCACCATTTGCTGTAAATATGGTAGTGATTTGTAGTGGAGGTGACCAAGCCTCCTATACCATAGATCGCATGGAATGATAGTGTTGTGAACCATAGCTTGAATTTACTTCCCAACTACCTTGTAGAGACCTCCCTCTTTAACTCCAATCACTATTGCATATTTAAAGTCTTTGTTATTGGGCCATAATAGTGCTTGATTATCCATGAATACAACTCATAATCCCTTATCTTCAAGAACTGAAACTGATAGAGGTTCTTATTCAAGCATGCGACATAAATAATGTCCTCCACATGTAAAATATCTCCTGAACTCAGTTGGAAGGAGGTGGATCCAACTCCTTGGATTGAATAGGTTGTATTGTCTCCCAACTCTATCTTGCATGAAATTTTTTTCTCCTTGATATTGGTGATGGTGCTCTTATAACCATTCATATGTTTGGATGCACCACTATCAACCAACCATGTGTCCTCACTTGTGATGACATATATGAAAAGTGTTGAGACTATGTAATACTCCCTCCTTGTATCCTTTTCTTTAGGTGCATTCTTCTGAGTAGTTTCATATTCTATAACGGTAGAAGCATGAAACCTTCCTTGTCCATTTTTATTTGCTTTGCACTCCCTTGTATAATGGCCCTTCTTGTCACAATCGTAGCATCTAACCTTTGGATTTTCAAAGTACTTACTGTATATATTCTTCTTCGAATGGGAAAAATTCTTTTGAGAGAATTTCTTCTTTCCTTTCTTCATCCTTGCCGTGAGGACAATATTTTATTCTTTGATGCATACTGACTTGCTTTGGATTCACCCCTCCTCTTGAAGGCACTCATGCCACAACCTTTCGAAGTTAGTTTGTACCTCTTATCCATTTACTGCAACCAATAATGTCTCCCATGAGGATGGGAGACCATCAATAGTGGTTTGGAGAAGATCATCTTCATCCACCGCTACTCCAATACAAGAAAGTTGATCTCTTACCCGAGAGATCTTGGTGAAGAGGGAGGCCACTGTCTCATCCTTCTCCATATTTAGGTTTTGAATTTACTCTTCAATGCCCTCTTTTGAATCAGGTCCTTCTTCTCATATAAGTTTGTTAATTTATCAAAACACTCCTTTGCAATCTTCAACAGAGTGATTACAGACATCAAATTGTCCTTTACCGAATCATAAATGATACGTTTGGCTTTAGCTTGGTTCTTATTGAAGTTGATGCGCCATACATTAGATGTAGGCTCCTCCACCATAGTGGATATGTCTCCATCCAATTCATGTTCCTCCAAGATGTTCAACACCCTCACATTCCAAGTGTTGAAATTCGAAGTGCCCTCAAGATGGTCTTCCGTTCGAACAAAGATCAATGCCATGGATCTCAAGTATTGTGTTGATCTCCTCAAAATCTACGTAGGATCAAGTTTGCTTGAAAAATATTATCTCCTTCACGCCCTGAGATCTAATACCATGTTGAACGTTTGAGCAAATATGATGAGCTTTGAAATTTAAAACTTTAAGTGCGGAAATATTGAATACTTGAGTCAATGAACCATTCAATCACATGAAATATTCAACCATAACATAAGATGTACCCTAGGGAAAACCCTCAAAACAATGAGGATGAAAAACCCCAACAAATATTCAGAGTATAATTGATAGATAGCAAAGAATGTATTTTACATCAAGCACCCTCGGTGCATTACAGAGTAAGAGAACGATAAAGAAGAGAGACTCAGAATAATATCCTGCACAAAGAGAAGTGCCTTTCCTTCAAGGGAGAAGAGAATTCGCTTCAGATTGAATTCATCATTCATGTAGAACATATTTATACATCCTTTACGTGCATAGACTTCTATTTTTATCTTCTAACTTCATGATGAACTCACCCTCCATCTGGATGCATCAAACTTGCATGAACAAGAGCACCCCGCTCCTCATGCAGTGTATTAACTCACTTAACTGAGTCTTAGGATGAACTCAACACTTAACTAAAAGATTTCCCACTTAGTTAGGTGGCTACCTTAAGTGTAGTCATGCAAGTGTTGCAATAAGTGTTTTTTTTTATTTTAACATAAGTGTCATCATGCAATAAGACTTAGTTAACTAGATCTTCTTTGTTATCACTTAGTTAACTAGATCTTCTTTGTTATCACTTAGTTAACTAGATCTTCTTTGTTATCACTTAGTTAACTCTATTAACTGAATATTTCTTGTTGACATCACTGTAGTGATCAATTCGAGTTCTCCTTTGATTGATTGAAGTCTTCTTTGTTAATATCACTGAAGTTTAACAATTCAAATTCTCTCTTAACTAATTATTTATTTGCAATTTGAATTCTCTCATATCTTATCACATCTGATTTTTATCTCTTGTCTTATCTTCATGGTCAATATGTGTTAAAATTATTTATCTATCATATCATATTATACTCATAAATTTTTTTAGATGTTGTGATCATATTATATTACTCTCGGACCAAATGATCACATTCTAAAGTAATTCACTCTAGAGGTGGCCAGTCTTTAAAGGAGACTTAATAGCAATTGATGACCATGGTTAGTAATACATTACACAACATTAATGCTTCAACATTCAAAGCATCTACCTATATAACTGTAGGTCCAACCGATGGGTACCTACTATAACTAGAGGTCCACATGAGAATCTGACTTGACACACAAGTCCTGAGCCTTGTCCAACAAGAACTTACAACATCATAACTTTGATACATCAAATCATTCACCTCAACATATGAGGAATAACCTTTTACAACTGAAAAATTAGTCATTCTTGAGTCCAACTCAAGAATTTACTCTAAGTTCCTGAGTCCAACTCAGGATCTCTACCTCAACACATGAGGTCCAATCCTAGTTGCACAAGATTTTCTTGGAGAATGACTCGTGATGCTATACATTTAACATACCCGATGCCACAACCTGGAGAAACATCAACATCTGAAAATCCTCGAAAACCGTTCTCCTATGGATGATTAGTAAGATTATGTGTAGTTGGAATATTATGCTATACCTGACACTTTGCAAATATAGAACTTTAGTCATATTGTGGGGTTCACTCCATTTTCTCTTGTTCATGGTGTCGAATCCATTTTACCTATTGAATGTGAGATTCCTTCGTTAAAAATAGGAATAGAATTCCCACCCGAGACAAGCGCCCTAGAAGAACACCTTGTTTATTTGGAACAATAGGATTAGCACTATAGAGATGACCACTGCAAATGGGGTAGACAAAATATGTTAAAGATGAATATGATAACGTATTTTGCCCTTGTGTTTTCTATCCAGGAGACACAATGTTTGTCTATGAACAAGATAACATTGAACTAGGATCATATAAGTTTACTTCTATGTGGATCATCCCTTACATTGTGAGGCGAATCCTTAGTAAAGGGGTGTTGATGCCCCGAAAATCGAAGCATCAATCAGAAAGGGATTCTCCTCGATAAGCAAGCCCAATTAGATCGCTCACCGTTTGGTGTGGGGAATCCGTCCGGTTAACATTCCAGCTACCGTAAGATTTAAAGATTCTTGTTCTTTACACCAGTTGCGGCTTGATCCACTGTTTATATGTTTTAATTTTAAAGATGATATGCAAATGCCCTAAGTTAAATGCAAGTAACTAATCTACATTAACCTAAAACAGTATAAGCAAATCTAATCTATCCTTGCAAGGAGCAAACTGTAAATATGAGCAATACGCTGGAAGAAACATCTAAAGATCATACATATAGCCATTAAATCATAAAGATGCAATCTCAATAGAAGATAACAGATATTAAAGATAGCTTTAATTCATTGAATACATTCCATTACTCATTTAAGAGAGACATCATTGTACAGAAAAGAGAAAGATCATCCATTACACAGAAATAATTCATAACAACAAAGAAAGATCTCACTGTAGTATGTGAATGACACAAGAGTAGTCCAGCAAGCATTCGATACACATTTCCAGATAGAAATGTCCTCTCCAGGATTTCATTAGGTAAATTCCCTTTCTTGAAGCAAGTAGCAAAGTAATTTGTACAAGCTAGAAAATTTCTTTCACCTGCAAAAAGTCATCTGTTCCTCTTCTATTATTCTATTTATAAATTTACAAGTTGCTGCTTGAGCTGACAGGTGTGCCCTAAACTATAGAACCTTCTAATTTTTCCTTTAGTGCACAGTTACAAAACCCACAGATTCGTGGAGAGCCTCCCGTATAAGACAAAAAATAGAGCCAGCTGTCTTTTAAAGCATTTATACAATAAAGGAAATTCAACTTTTCTCACACTAAGACAAACAAGAATTCTGATGGTTTATCTATTTTATTTGGCTTCCTTTTGCTGGCTCGTTGACTCATCCCCACCAACTGGCTCACTTATGGATCCTTGGCCATCTACACTTTGGATATGGGTGGCCCATCAACTGAGATTTTTCAAGATAATTTTGCTCTGAACAGATATTGTTTCCTTTGCTGCAATCTCATGCTTGCGCAGATTTGATTTGACTTGTACTGCTCCTACTGCTGCTTTTTTGAGCTGTTGCTTCCAAAAAGAAGATATGCACAGCGAGCTGGCCAATGAACTGATAGATTTGTGAATGAAAATACGACAGAGTTGGTTTTGACTAGATAGCCTTCAAGCATTAGAAAAACAATTATAAAAAATTTAGAATATGCCACTTTCATAATATGGAAGCTGTTTTATAAAAATAATCAACTAATTCACAATTGCAGCTACCATTTCATAGTTGAAAATCATGAGAAATACTAGACGCAAATGCCAACAAGCTATACAAGCCATTGTGGTTTCATTATTCCAAGATAGACTAATGGAGGAATAAGGAACTGGAGCATTTAATGGTGTCATGTCATTCACAAAAATTCATAAGTACCTAAAATGTTTTGTGCGCCTGGAGAGACCATTGAGTTCACGCAAATAATGCAGGTAAATAACACATGGGTAGTTTTACTGGGTTCTTCTTTCACGGCTGCTGGCCTCTATAAGTAGAATGTAGAGCTATTCATAATGTTCCTACTGCTATCCTGTCAGGTCTTTCTCACATGCTCTAAGGTGGTTTTGGCCGAGCACTGTGGGTTTTATGTGGCCTTGGCGCGAATGGATATCGTCGCTTGGCAGTGATTTTCCATGGGGTGTGCGTGGATGCAGCTTCTTAACCGAAAACGAGCACATAGCTACGGGTTTGAGCTTGGAATGAAAAATTTGTGGCCATTAAGATACCATCGGGAAAACTCAGGGATGGAAAGATGCGTGAAAAACTTACTTAGGATGCCGAGTGCATGACAGTGGGAAAAACTTCATGCGTGCATGGGAGGATAGGGCCATCCAAGGTCTGGTTTGAATATGGTGGTTCCACACCTTCATGTTTTCAAAATGAAGAAAAAATGCCCACTTTAAGTGCTTCAAGGCTCCTTACAGTGGAAAAATATAGTGATAACGAGCTATTAATGAGGAAACAATTGACTCAAAACCTCATAAACTACGGGAGGAATGGGTAGAGCAGTTATCTGTTAGACTGGCAGGGTCCCTTGAGGGCTAGCGTATTGAATGAGCACGGGGCTCAAGACTTTCTGCAATTAAAAAAACACATGGCTCTATTGATGGCCCAACCAACTCTGTGGGCACACACAAACCAAAAAAGATCTTCACGCCAAGCGGCGAGCGTAAGGTTAAACTTTGCGCTAAGGCGACGACCGTAACTTTAAGTTATGCACTAAGTGGCGAACGAAACTTTAAGTTTTGCGCTAAGCGATGAGTTAAAGATTAAGTCGTGCGCCCAAGCAGCGATCATGATGTTAAATCCTACGCTGATAGAGCTGCGCTAGCATTATACTTTGAGGGAAGACGAGGCGCATCTATGGAGGCGGGATCTATATGGGTAAGCCTTGCGCCTTTGGCGCAAGTTTTAGTCACAAGATGTGCGCTAACGGGAACCACGGCAACGATTCATGGAAAATACTTAAGGAATTTTGCGTCGGTGCTCATCTAAGGATAGGTTTGGTGCCAATGGCGGTCGAGATATGGTTACAATTCGCGCTAAAAGGGCGGCCGACTCATATTTTAAAAAAAATGCATGCAAATGGTAAAATGCCTAAGATTTGCAAATGGGGTGACCGACTTATAGTCAACGTATGCACCAAGTGGAAGACCTATGGTTAAAAAATGCGCCAAGCGGTAGACTTATAGTTAGCAATTGCGCCAAAGGGCGGCCGAGTTATGCTCAACATTTGCGCTAAAGCGGATGAGTTAAGGCTAAAAATTGTGCTGAAGAGAAAAGGTGACTTTGCCTTAGAAAAAATAATTGAGAAATTTTTTGGGAATCAAGTGTTAAAATTTTTCCAAGTTAGAGAGAATAAATCTGAAAGACAAGGAAAACACTTGTTACAAAATATGTAGAAGGAGGGACCCCAAATATCTTTAAAATTTTGGGGAAGGATGTTGCAGCAACAACAATTGGCGAATCGCTGGCGAACACAGATCTCTGAAAAACTCTCTCTCGTCCATAGGAAAATTTTAAAAGCTGCTCACCTTATGTGCAACAGTCGGCTTGAGCGTTCAAATTTCCACGAAGGAAGTTATCATTTCATCCATTGGTCATTAGGAAAGGGGAACTTCGATAAAGACATCCTTAAAACTCTCCAAGGGCCAAAATATGGGTTTCATTTTTAGAAGATCCATCTTTCAGACGACCACTGTCATTGGACTCCATAGGATTGTAATAACATCTTGTAGACAGTATTCTCTTGTTCCTCATTCCCATGCTGCTTGCATCCTTTTGGATGTTCTTAATTAGCGACTTTTTCGTGTGAGTATTCCAGAAAAATTTCTTCAAGACTTAGCCATTTGCCTGAGTTCTTCAATCCATTTATGTCCTTTTGTGTGAGTAGGATATTTTCTTGGTTTCTCGTGCTCACAGACGAAGAAGAACTCTCCTGGGAATTTTGGTGTGGAGGTGATATTTTCTTTATTGTTGTCAGCCATGCTTTAATGGAGGTGATATTTTCTGGAAAATAGACTCTTGATTATAAGCTCTTTTAGCTTTAGATTTGCAGCATGGAGTCATTTTAATACCCTATGCCTTCGATATGTGTTTCCTTTCTGTGGGTCTAACTACATCGATCTTCTTGAGATGCTTATAAATGTGAGGGTGGATGGAGCCCGAAGATAGTGATAAAGATAATCATGAATTTCTGCTATTAAACAGGGGTTAATGCGACCAAAAGAACAAGATCTCTTCATTCTGGAAAACAATCAACAAAGCCAAAATGCATAGATAAACTTTCTTTTGAGGTACATTTCCAGCTTTATGAGTTGTGAGATTTCTTGAGAGATCTATCTTCAGGAAAGGCCCAACTGCAGGGCTAGCGGGAAAAAACTATACAAAGGAAAGGGGAAAGGGAAAACTCAAATATTCAGAAAAGAGGACAACTTGGCTGAAACAAACAGAAAACAAGGGACTAAAGTAAAAAGCAAAAAGAAAAAGAACAAAGCCTTTATTTATGTACAAAGGTTCTCTTAGAGACCTTAAGCAAAATACTATTTCAAAGCCAGGCCATTGAGGGGAAGATTAACTTCCTCTCCCTAAAGGCTTCTTAACTTATATGTTGATGGGCCAAGCTTTTCAAAAATTTGGTAAGGGCCAACCCATAAGTATCGAAATTTCGTGTGCATTCCCCTGCCTTCGTGATGATGGTCCCATTTCAGAACTAAATCTCCTACTTCAAAACTTCTTTTACCGGACTTCCTTTTATCGAACCATCTTTTGACTATATCTTGGTGTTGGTGGAATCGGTTCCTGGATTTCTGCTGGGCTTCTTCAAGTTGAAGTAGGGTGTCAATCCTGGATTGTAAAACCTGACTACCAGACCCTCGGGAGGCTTGGGACAATTGCAAGGATGGAAGTAAGATGCTGGGAGGGAGGATGGCTTCCTTTCCATAGACAAGGGTGTAAGGGGAAACTCCTAATGCATTCTTTGGAGTCACCCTATCTTCCCATAAGGCATTTGGGAGAGCTATATGCCAGCTTTGCTGATTTTCAATCAAAGTCATCTTGAGAATTCGGATGAGGTTTTTGTTCGAAGACTCAACTAGTCCATTTACCTGGGGGTAGTAATTGGATGAATAATGCAATTTAATTCCCCTTTCATAAACAAATTCATGTATTTTAAAAGACGATAAATAAGTGGCATTATCAAATACTAGGGAAATTGGAACCCTAAACTTGGTTATGATGTTCTCTTTCAAGAAACTGATGACTGCATCTTCATTGATCTTGGGCAATGGGGAAGCCTCTGTCCATCTGGTGAAATAGTTGGTGGCTGTCAAGATGTATTGATGTTGCAGAGAAGAATTTGGCTTTATCTCTCCGATGACATCTGTACCCCACTGTTCGAAAGGTTTTGAGATGATAACTGTAATGTCCCCTCCTACCATACGGCATGATAGAGAGGACGTGGTGCTCAATCAGGGCAATTAACCCCATATCCATCAAGTAAACTCATGGATACAATGACATGTATATGTGCATGCTATGGAAACTCAACGGAAATTAAACAAATCCTGTTGATATCTAACATTCATTCAAGTTTTCTGTGACAGCCATTCAATAAGGACCATTGCAGAATTATAAAATATCCTATTGAAAATGCATATACTTTTAAAAACACAGCGGAAGTCATTTCATTTAACACATCCACATACATTCATAATATTCATCAAATGATAATTGCAAATTTAACACAAGAGAAATACTTATCTCAATAAGGTAGTCCCAAGCAACTGGCTATGCAACTGCAACGTTCCACCCAACCATAGGCCAGTTGTGCTTATCAACCTCTTGATACAACTGCCACCCCCGAGCTAGGCATGATCTCTACAAGGAACCAGGGAACAACAGACTCACACATAGCCAAGCATACACCAAGATGAGCGAAGCCAATCTGCAATTGGGTTTATCAGGCTGCTAGGACATGGAAGGGAAGAATTGCTAAGCTAGTGAGCTCAATCACAGAGCTATGGGTACCTCTCCCAAATCTATTAAGCTTGGCACTCACAATGCCTACACACCCAATCACAAGGAGGTATTCTCTTCACTGCCACACAGTCCCTCAAGCCATACCTTCCTCTCTAGTGTTCTCAGGGTGTGCATAGAAAAGTAGCCAGCCCTCTTGATCTTCTTGAGAGGTTACTCCCTACACTAGGTTTATCAAGCCCATTCTGTCCACTACCATTCCAGTTTCTTGCTTACAGGTTCAAATCAAACAAGGATGCTCATAACAACAAACTACACTTCCTGGGTATGAGAAAAATGTTTCAACAGTGGGATGCATGAGATGGGGTTTCCTGGGCTTCAGAAAAACGTGGGTAGACTCAAAACGTATGGCAACTGGAAAATTCGACTCGGAGAGCAAAACCCATTCCAGAAAAATGCCCCAGGGGAAAAAACGACCTCTTCCTCAGTCCCAATTCGCGTCCCTACTTCCCTAGCTGTTGCACAATCCAAAAACGAGTTCCTGGGCATGGAAAAACACAGGGTTATGATGAAAAACGTGAGGATAAATTCCAGTGAGCTCAGTCTGCGTGAGAGGAAGAATGTAATGGATGAGGAATTCCTTAGGAAGCATTTCGTGGGGGTTTTCTTGCCCAGCAAGCCAAAAATACGATTTTCAGGTTGGTGGCTTGCCCATGCACGAAAATCTGACTGCCATACTTCTCCAATCCCAAGACATTAACTGCCCCAACCAATCTTTGGAAGAATTAAATGATTGGGTGCATGAGACAAAATGGGTAGTTAAGAGTTCATGGGTTTTCCTATTGACACATGGGCTGACCCTAGTGGCTCAAGGGTTTTAATAATTTCCCTCCCTATTCCTTGTAGAATCATGCCCCATCTCTTTGTTGCATTGCATAGCTAGTTGGGGTTTTTCCATTAAAATTCGTATTTACATGGTGCCCATCTCACACAAGTACCATAGGCATCTATTTTTAATTGCCGATACATGAAACGCTAAATCAATGGTGGGGCCTTGGCCTTGAGCTCCTCACCATGATTAAATTACAATATTTACATCATTTACGATTTAATACAAAGGGGGTCAAAATAGGGACATTACATTCCCCTCCCCTTACATTAGCACTGTCCTCACTGCTCCTCAAAATTGAACAAAAATGGATATGCCACCCTCATGGCATCCTCCAGCTCCCATGTAGCCTCATCGGGACCGTAGTGCTTCCATTGCACCTTTACCTGTCTGATGGCTCGGTTCCGGAGCAATGTTACCTTCTTGTCTAGGATGCACAATGGATCGGTTTGGAATTCTCCCTCGGGTTCCACCTGGATCACATACCAATTAATCACATGGTTAGGATCATGTACATATTTCTTAAGCAAAGAGACGTGAAAAACATTATGAGCTTTAGTGCTAGCAGGCAATGCAAGTCTATATGCAACTGGTCCTATTCTTTCAAGCACTTTGAATGGCCCACAATATCTAGGCGATAGCTTGGCACAACTCCCAAGCTTCAAGGAACTCTTCCTTGATCTCACTCGAAGATATACATGATCCCCAACATTGAATTCCCTATGCACTCTATGTTTATCTGCATAGCTTTTCTGTCTATCCTGGGCTGCTTTTAAATTTTGTCGGATCTTTGCAACCTCTTGTTCCATTTCCTTAAGCAATTCTGGCCCAAGTACACTTCTGTTCACTGGATTGTCCCAAGTCACTGGTGTCCTACACCTTCTTCTATACAAAGCCTCATATGGACTCATTCCCAATGATGCTTGTTGCCCATTGTTATATGCAAATTCTACCAAGTGTAGATAGTCCTCCCACTTGGATGGTTTGTCCATTATATACATGCGGAGCATGTCTTCAAGCACCCGATTTACTCTTTCGGTTTGACCATCTGTTTGAGGATGGTATGCGGTACTAAAGCTTAGTTGTGTACCCAAATCTGCAAAGAGCCCTTTCCAAAAATTGGAAGTGAACTTGGTATCCCTGTCAGAAATTATTGCCTTAGGCAACCCATGTAATCTGAAAATTTTCTTCATGAAAATATTTGCAATGGCATCGGCTTTATGTGTGGATTTAACTGGTATGAAATGTGCTGCCTTTGATAACTTGTCCACCACAACCATGATGGAATCATGTTGTCTCTTAGTCATTGGAAATCCTGTAATAAAATCCATGGATATTACTTCCCATTTCCATTCTGGAATCGGCACTAGAAGCAATAAACCTGTTGGATGTTGGTGTTCACTCTTCACCTGTTGACATTCCATGCACTTAGAAATGTATTCAGCGACATCCTTCTTCATGCCCGGCCAGAAATAATATTTCCTTGCGGTAGCAATTGTTTTCTGATATCCTGGGTGACCAGAGTATGGAGCTTTATGGATTTCATCCATAACAATTCTCCTTAAATCTGCCGCATTTGGAACATAGACTCTATTCTTATAAGTAAGAAGTCTGCCTTCTTCCAAATGATAGACCTCATACTTCTTTTCAAGGTTTTGCTGTTGCAATTTGCCCTTTATCTGCCAATACACTTCATCCTCAACCATATGGTTAACAATCTGCTGCCTCAAATCTGGTTGGCAAGTACTAAGCGCTGCCACTTGCATTTCACGTACCTTCCTGCTGAGTGCATCAGCCACCTTGTTTTCTTTCCCTTTTATGTGTTTGATTTCGAAATCAAATTCACACAAAAATTCCAACCATCTAGCTTGCCTAGCATTTAAAGTTGGCTGATCAAACAAGTATTTCAGACCACAATGGTCTGTCCTTAACTCAAATTTTATTCCCATTAAGTAATGCCTCCACATCTTTAAAGCATGTACTATGGCTGCAAGTTCTATATCATGAGTAGCATAATTCTTCTCATGCTCCTTCAACTTTCTTGACTCATAGCATATCACGTGGTTGTCTTGCATAAGAACTCCTCCAAGTCCTTGATTGCATGCATCGGTACACACCACAAAGTCTTTTTGTGGGTCTGCAATTTTCAAAATTGGTGCACTTGTGAGAAGATTCTTCAATCGTTGGAAACTTTCCTCACATCTTGGTGACCATTCAAACTTTACCCCCTTCTTTTGCAAAGAAGTGATTGGGTTTGCAACCTTGGAGAATCCTTCAATAAACCTCCTGTAGTAACCAGCAAGGCCCATAAAAGATCTCACATCAGTCACATTCCTTGGAGTTGGCCAATTCATAATGGCTTCAATCTTCTCAGGGTCTACAGATATTCCTTCGTCGGAGATGATGTGACCCAAATAATGAATTCTATCTTTATAAAGGTCACATTTGCTCAACTTGGCATATAGCTTATGCTCCCTTAGTAATTGCATTGTCCTTCTCAAATGTTCTTCATGCTCTTCTTCATTCTTAGAATAGATGAGAATGTCGTCTAGGAATACAAGAACAAACTTGTCCAAATACTTGCTAAAAACATTATTCATTAGACACATGAATGTAGCTGGTGCATTTGTGAGACCGAATGGTACCACTACAAAATCATAGTGTCCATACCTCGTTCTAAAGGCGGTCTTATGAATATCTTCTTCTTTGATTCTTACCTGATGGTATCCATACCTCAAGTCAATCTTTGAAAATACCTTTGCTCCTCTCATTTGGTCAAAAATGTCATCAATTCGAGGAAATGGGTATTTGTTCTTCACTGTGACTTTGTTCAAATGCCTGTAGTCGATACATAACCTGAGTGTTCCATCTTTCTTTTTCACAAATAGAACAGGTGCTCCCCATGGGGAAACACTTGGCCTAATATATTTCTTTTCCAGCAACTCTTGCAATTGCATCTTCAATTCTAGCAATTCCAGTGTACTCATCCTGTAGGGTGTCTTAGACACTGGTGCCGCTCCTGGCACAAGTTCAATTGTAAAGTCAATGTCTCTCTTTGGAGGAAGTCCTGGAATCTCATTAGGAAAAACATCCCTGAATTCTTGCAATACTTGATAGTCCTCCAATTTAAGAGTTTCACTCTCTGTTGCCTCCAAAATGTGGGCTGCATACAGTTGACATCCCTTCCTATAGAACTTCTTTAGTTGCATGGCTGAAACCTGTCTAACAGAAGTCACCTTTGGAATGCCTTTTACAACCCTCGGGTTTCCTTCTTCGTCCATGCATTCAAATGTCTTATTGTAGCAGTCAAGTTTAACCCTGTGTGCTTCTAACCAATCCATTCCAATGAGAATATCGTAGGAACCTAGTGGAAAAATATTCAGATCTGCATAGGTGAATAGCCCATCCATCTCTAATGGACATTTCTCTACTATTTCACTAACTTTTCTCTTGGTTCCAGTGGCTAGTTGAACTAACCATGATTTACTATGCTTTAATTTCTTGAAAGCACAAACCTCAACAATTCTAGGAGTGACATAACTGTGAGTAGATCCAGGATCAATCAAAATAGAAACAGATTGCTTAGCAATCTTACCTTCAACTTCAACCACAGTTGACTGATGATCTGCTTGGCGGTATTCTACTGCTGCATAGATTCTAGGGATTGTCCTTGCCACTTGACCCACAGTTCTAGCTCCTTGGATGTTGTGAACTTGATTTGCATTCCCATTTCGATGTGGACAGTTCCTAAGCATGTGGTCTCCTCCACAACCCCAACATTGAAGTGGTTCTCTTGGCTCCTTTGGATCTCTTGGCTTGTCTCCCATCATCCTAGTTGGCTTAGTCACAACCTTTGATGGCTACCTTTGCTGATTCCTAAATTGAGGAGGCTTGAAACCCTTCTTCCTTTGATCAAACTTTTCGTTTTTCCTATCCTTCCATGCCTTATGGAATTCCAGTTTGCTTTTGTTCTGATCAAAGCAATACTTGGCCTTTCTTATGGCCTCCTCTAGAGTTCGAGGTTCATCGAACTCAATTCCGTCTTTATATGACTGGGGCAGTCCACTTAGGAAACACTGAATTTTGACCTTATCATCTCGAATATACTTGACATACCTCAGCAGCTCCAAGAACTTCTTTGCATATTATTCCATGGTCAATTGTCCCAATCTCAGCTCATGGAACTCTTTGATCTTATCATCATAGTATCTATCAGAGAGGTACTTCTGCTTGAAGTATTTCTTGAACTGCTTCCACACAATCTTCCTTTCATTGATCCTCTTCACTTGCCTGGTGTGTTCCCACCATATAGATGCTCTTCCATTCAAGTTGAAGATGGCTACCCTTGCCTTCATATTTCTCGAGTAGTCTTGGACTTGGAAATACTTTCTCATCCCAAGAAGCCAAGCTTCAACTTCTTGACCGGACTTTATCTTTCCATCAAATGTAGGAGGTTTTGCCTTCTTAAATTCCCCATGTGAATTGTTCTTGTAGTGCTTCTTCTTCTTTCTCCTGTGAGATGAAGAACTTGAACCCTCATTGGATTCTTCAGAGTCAGATGATTCATTAGAAGAGATTTCTGGACTATATGTTCTGTATGTAGAAACTCTTCTTGGGCTACTGGCCCTCGTGCGGGAATTCCTTCTAGAGCTACTCCCACCCCTTTCTAGATTTGACGTCTGATGCCCAAAGTTTATTTGTCTTTGGATGTCTGTCAAACTCTGTAGCATGGCTGCATTCAGCTGATTTTATTCTTCTTGAGCTTTAATCATCCTTTCATTATCTTCCCTACAGCTTTGCAACTCCACCCTTAGGCTTCTCATGGTGGCTGCAACATCTGGAGGGGTCTCTTGATTTCTTCTCCCATTAGATTCTATTTCAGCATTCTCAACCTGTATGTTCTCCCCCATGGAATCTGTCTCAGGCTCGTAGGGATCCTGTGCATCATCCATAATGTTGATTTTCTTGGCCCAACCAAGATCCAAAACTCTCTGACTGTATTATCTAGAGTGTTACCCTGCTGTAACTGTGACTCTCTGAAATGTGTTCATCAACACAATTGTTAGCTGCATTACATTCTCAGAATTCACAAATTACTTCATGCACGTGGGAAAACATTACGTTGACAATTTTTCAAATCACAATCAACGACGTATGAGGAGAAAAACAAAGGGGGTCAAGGGGGCTTGCCCCCTTGTGTCTGCCACTGCAGGGCGACTCGAGGGCAACGCCCTCGTTTTTTAAGGAAACACATCGCAACGGAGGTTTGCTGAATCCTGCCACAATGGGTGGTTCACTGAATCCTTCCGCAACGGCGGTTCGCTGAACACTCCCGAAATTGCGGGGCAGTTGCTTGTATCCTTCCGCAATTGCAGGGCAGTTGCTTGTATCCTTCCGCAATTGCGGGGCGCTTGGCTGAAGCCTTCCACAATTGCGGGGCACTTAGTGGAATGCTTCCACAATTGTGGGGCCATTCGACGAAGGCTTTCGCAGTTGCGGAGCCATTCGGCGAAGGCTCCCGCAGTTGCGGAGCCATTCGGCAAAGGCTCTCCACAGTTTCGGGGTGATTCTCGGCTAGCCTCCGTTATGGGGCGGTTTGCCGGACACTTCCGAAATTTCAGGGAGGTTTGTGGAAGCCTTCCGCAATTGCAGAACGATTCGCTGAAGTCTTCCACAGTTGTGGAACGATTCGGCGAAGTCTTCTGCATTTGCGGAACGATTTGACGAAGTCTTCCGCAACTTCGGAATGACTCGCCGAACTCTTCCACATTTCGGAACGATTCACGGAATCCTTCCGAAATTTCGGAAGAGAATTCCTTCCGCAATTTCGAAAGAGAATTCCTTCCGCAATTTCGGAAGAGAATTCGTTCCGAAAATTTCCTTTCGACGCCGACACTTAGAAAATTTTTCACTTAAAAAATTTTTCTCCGCTGTTTGGGAGCAATTTGCTGAATTCTTCCGCAATTGTAGGAAGGTTCGCGGAACTCTTCTGCAACGGGAAGGTTCGCCGAACTCTTCCGCAATTGCGGGAAGGTTCGCGGAACTCTTCCGCAATTGCGGGAAGGTTCGCGGAACTCTTCCGCAATTGCGGGAAGGTTCGCGGAACCTTTTCGCAGTTTCGGGATGACTTCTCGAAACAGACTTAAAGCCAAAATTTCCAAAAACAGACTTAAGAAAATTTTTGAAATCTTCCCTTGTAATTGCTATCAGATTTGGCCCATAGAGGTCCAATGCTGCAACGCGGCTCTGATACCAAAATGTAATGTCCCCTCCTACCATATGGCATGCTAGAGAGGACGTGGTGCTCAATCAGGGCAATTAATCCCATATCCATCAAGTAAACTCATGGATACAATGACATGTATATGTGCATGCTATGGAAACTCAACGGAAATTAAACAAATCCTGTTGATATCTAACATTCATTCAAGTTTTCTGTGACAGCCATTCAATAAGGACCATTGCAGAATTATAAAAGATCCTATGGAAAATGCATATACTTTTAAAAACACAGCGGAATTCATTTCATTTAACACATCCACATACATTCATAATATTCATCAAATGATAATTGCAAATTTAACACAAGAGAAATACTTATCTCAATAAGGTAGTCCCAAGCAACTGGCTATGCAACTTCAACGTTCCACCCAACCATAGGCCAGTTGTGCTTATCAACCTCTTGATACAACTGCCACCCCCGAGCTAGGCATGATCTCTACAAGGAACCAGGGAACAGCAGACTTACACATAGCCAAGCATACACCAAGATGAGCAAAGCCAATCTGCAATTGGGTTTATCAGGCTGCTAGGACATGGAAGGGAAGAATTGCTAAGCTAGTGAGCTCAATCACAGAGCTATGGGTACCTCTCCCAGATCTATTCAGCTTGGCACTCACAATGCCTACACACCCAATCACAAGGAGGTATTCTCTTCACTGCCACATAGTCCCTCAAGCCATACCTTCCTCTCTAGTGTTCTCAGGGTGTGCATAGAAAAGTAGCCAGCCCTCTTGATCTTCTTGAGAGGTTACTCCCTACACTAGGTTTATCAATCCCATTCTGTCCACTACCATTCCAGTTTCTTGCTTACAGGTTCAAATCAAACAAGGATGCTCATAACAACAAACTACACTTCCTGGGTATGAGAAAAATGTTTCAACAGTGGGATGCATGAGATGGGGTTTCCTGGGCTTCAGAAAAACGTGGGTAGACTCAAAACGTATGGCAACTGGAAAATTCGACTGGGAGAGCAAAACCCATTCCAGAAAAATGCCCCAGGGGCAAAAACGACCTCTTCTTCAGTCCCAATTCGCGTCCCTACTTCCCCAGCTGTTGCACAATCCAAAAACGAGTTCCTGGGCATGGAAAAACACAGGGTTATGATGAAAAACGTGAGGATAAATTCCAGTGAGCTCAGTTTACGAGAGGAAGAATGTAATGGATGAGGAATTCCTTAGGAAGCATTTCGTGGGGGTTTTCTTGCCCAGCAAGCCAAAAATACGATTTTCAGGTTGGTGGCTTGCCCATGCACGAAAATCTGACTGCCATACTTCTCCAATCCCAAGACATTAACTGCCCCAACCAATCTTTGGAAGAATTAAATGATTGGGTGCATGAGACAAAATGGGTAGTTAAGAGTTCATGGGTTTTCCTATATACACATGGGCTGACCCTAGTGGCTCAAGGGTTTTAATAATTTCCCTCCCTATTCCTTGTAGAATCATGCCCCATCTCTTTGTTGCATTGCATAGCTAGTCGGGGTTTTTCCATTAAAATTCGTATTTACATGGTGTCTTATTTACATGGTGCCCATCTCGCACAAGTACCATAGGCATCTATTTTTAATTGCCGATACATGAAATGCTAAATTAATGGCGGGGCTTTGGCCTTGAGCTCCTCACCATGATTAAATTACAATATTTACATCATTTACGATTTAATACAAAGGGGGTCAAAATGGGGACATTACAATAACCGACTGTAAGGGTCCTGCTACTTTAGGTAATTTTCCAGTGCTCCTTTGGCATACATCACAGTTCCGTGCATAAGTATGGGAATCCCGAAATAAAGTGGGCCAGTAATAACCAGCTCTCAGTATTTTGTGAGCTGTTGTCTCCCCTGAATAATGTCCCCTAGTAGGGCCATCGTGTAACTCTTTGACGACTTTACCTGCATCCTCCTTCTCTAGGCATTTGAGAAAAACTCCATCATAATTTTTTCTGAAAAGTATTCCGTCAATGATATGATAAGATACTAAATTTAAATGGAGGACCCTTCTTTGTTTAGAACTCCAGTGTTTTGGTAGGTACCCTTGTTGCAAGTAATTCACTAAATCCCTATACCATGAATCAGGAGCTGTGAAAATGGGACATACTTCGAATAAATTCAGCTCGGCTTCATTCTTCCAATCCTGCTCTTCATCAATTGGATGTTCAGTAAGCAATTTACATAGGCCTTGTCCTTTGATGATGGTGGCCGTTTTAAATTCTAAGTCATATTCTTGAAGAGCTGTAACCCAGTTTCCCCTTCTTTCTCCCAACTCCTTTTGAATGAAAAGGGATCTGACAGCTGGGTGGGGAACTATAACTTTAGTTTTGTTCTTAAGAATATATCGTCTAAACTGTTTTACTGCTTTGAACACGACATATGCTTGTTTGTCGACAACAAGATAGTTCACTTTAGCACCTTGTAGACCAGTGCTCATAAACGAGATTGGTATTCGTCTCCTAATTCTACCTTTTGCATGAGTACAGCTGCGAGAGAGTCATCTGAAGCAAAAATGTATAAGATAACATCTTTGTCAAAATCTGGGCTTCTTAAGGAAGGAGCATTAGCTATGGATGCTTTAATATCTCTGAATGCATCCTTTTCCAAGTCTGTCCATTTGAACTGTGTGCTCTGCTTAACCATTTGCTACAAAGGGTTAACAGTCTGAGCGAAATTGGGGACAAATCTTCGGACAAAATTGATAGTGCCCATAAATGACTGCATGGATTTTTTGTTATGAGGCATGGGAATTTTATTGATAACTTGCACTCTCCCTTGATCTATTGAATTTTCATTTTTAGAAATGATATGACCCAACAGTTTACCTTCAACAACAGCAAACACACTCTTCTTGGGGTTTAAAGAGATACCATATTTTCGGCAATGATCGAAAATTTGTTTTAAGTGAACAACATGGTCTTCTCTTTTCTTTGAAAAAACTGTCACATCATCTAGATAGACAACAACACAATGATCGACCAATCCTCGGAAGGCGATGTCCATTGCTCGTTGGAACGTGGCTCATGCGTTTATTAGGCCGAATGGCATTCTTTGGTATGCGAAAGTTCCCCACTTGGTGCGGAAAGTAGTGTTAAGATGGTCTTCCTCAGCTACTAATACTTAATTGTAACCAGAGAAACCATCAAGAAGGGAAAAGAGTTCCGATCCTGATACCATCTGGAGAATTTGTTCCATTGAAGGGATGGGATAGTTATCTTTATCTGAAGCTCTGTTCAAATTTCTAAAGTCAACACATAATCTTATCTCTCCTGACTTCTTTCTTTTGGGAACTAGGTTAGCAACCCACTCAGAATGCCAGACCTTAAAGATTATCTTAGCATCAAGTAACTTCTTCAATTCCTTTTGAATCAGAGGTTCGAGAGTAGGGTGCATCCTCTTCAATTTCTGCTAAAATGGCTTGATGCCTGCTTTCATTGGTGTGATATGCTGAATAGTGCGGGTGTCATATGTTTTCAAATCTTCATAAGTCCATGCAAAAACATCCTTATATTGTCAAAAAAGCTTGATGAACTTATCTCTTTCTCCCGGTGAACAACATTTACCAAGGTTAATAAATTTTGGTTTAGCTTCGGTGCCCAGATTTACTAATTTGTGTTGCATCGATGAGCTATTGGTTTTAGTGTTTGCTGGCCTTTTGAACTTACTCTATGAAATTTCCTTTAGCCTCATCTTTCTTTTGTAAAATAGCATCATGCTCTTCTTCGTCTATCACAACTTCTTGGAACATGTCTTCATTTGTTAGAAACTGATAATCTGATCGTCATCATCGAAAACTTTGAAATTTGTGATATTGTCTGGGACAGAAGGCCTGAAAACCAGTTCAATTGAACATTTGTTATTATGTTGATGTATATGTAACTTCGGAATGTATTTCATCTATGTATTTCATATGTATTTATTGTACCCTTATAAGAGATGTGTTATTCCTCTATAAGGAAGTGTCATCATGTGGATTGACAAGTGTCTCAAGTGTGTGTACTTGCTGATGGGTTATGGATGTATCTAGATAGACAAGTCGGCCCCATAAGGTCACTGGGCAAACATGTTAAGTATAAATAGAGATTAGGAGATCTCTATTTGGATCATTCGGAAAGACACACTTCTCTCACTCAGAAAGTGGTGCACTAGTGAGGAGGAGGATCATCTGCTCTAGGAGACTATCTCAAGTGTATTTTGGTTATACTTTGGTTGAGCCATTGCTCTCTCTATCTCTGAGGAAGTTGTGGGGTTTTTCACCTTAGGTTTTTTCCCACGGAAACTCTATGTCTCTTGTTTCTCATGCTTTTGATTCTTGTGATGCTTGTCATGCTTATTGTGATTGTTATGCATTGATATACTGTATATGTTATTCTCTCAGTAAAGATCCAAGAGTATTGTGAATTAATGCTCAAATTTTAACATGGTATCAGAGCTAACCTGAGAAGAAGACATTTTGTAGTGACAAAAACTTGAATTTCTTGTTTATTGTGTTTCTCTCCATAGTTTTTGGAAAAGCTATATATTATATTGACTCTACTCATCAAGGAGAATCTATCTATCCAATCAGAATTCAATTATGAGCATTTTCAGATTTGGCCCTAAAAATTAGGGTTTCCACAAAAATAGGAATTTCGAAAATCTGAAGCCATAGCTAGAAGCGCCTTGCAAAAATCAAAGTTTAGAGATTTGGATCGAGATTTTTGGCTGGGTAGATCTCCAGGAAACGCAAACCCTAATTCAGGGCTCTCCCCAGTGAACCCAGGAGGACAAAAAGGCAAATCTAAAGGGTAAAGCTTTGCTGATCTCAAATTCTGAATACACCAGGCTGATCAGCTCATCAAGGCGCATCTTTCTATCCTTTCAGAAAGTTGAAATTCACATTTTGAATTTTTAGGGTTTTTTCGACAAACCCTAATCCGAGACCAGATCCAGTTTTCATCATTTCAAGTGGTAAGACCTAAATATTTTCTATTTCATTTGAAGTACTCTTTAAGATGTCTCACCACACCAAGCTTGAGAATAAGCTTGAATGGGCTGATAACTTCCGAGCTTGGAAGTATAGGATTGGGTTAATCCTGGAAAAGAATGAGTTGGACTCATATATAAAAGAAGGCATCCCTGTCCCAGAGGATGAAGAGGCTGAGGTATTGCATAAGAAGAACTTGGTCAAGGCAAAGAGAATCATTTCTAATTCTATCAAAGACCATCTCATACCCCATGTGTCTTCTCTAAAGATACCCGTTTGACTCTTTGACCAAGCTATTTGAAGGAAAGAACATAAATCGAAAGATGACCCTGCGAAATCAATTGAAAGGGGTCAAGATGTCAAATGGAGAAACCATTCAATCCTATTTCTCCAAGGTCTCTCAGATCAAGGAACAACTTGAAGCTGTAGATGAAATGGTGGAGAATGGTGAAATTGTTATGACTACTTTGAATGGCTTACCTAGGTCATGGGACTCTTTTATCCAGGGGATTTGTGCCAGAAAGAAGTTAATCTCCTTCAGTAGATTATGGGAGGAATGTTCTCAAGAAGAAGCAAGGATTATGGCAAGAGAAGAGAAGATGGGAAATGAAGATCAAGCTCTCACAACTCACACTAAGAATGGCAAGTTCAAGAGGGAGCCATCCCATCAAAAGAAGAAATCTTCTCATCATTTTCACAAAGACAAGAAGGATCTAAGGTGTTTCACTTGTAATGAGAAGGGTCACTTTGCTTCAGAATGTCCCAAGAAAAAAAGGGACAAACAAAACAACAACAACTCCAATAAGAAGAAGAAGGGTAACAAAAGAAGGTACCATGCTCATGCTGCCGAAGATGATGAACCTCCAAAGAAGAAGGCTAGGGCAGAAAGTGATGATAGTAATGATGACTCATCAAGTGAAGAAGAGTATGTTCTAATCTCTTCTCTCACAGGTACTATCTCCCATGGTTGTAATGATTGGTTAATTGACAGTGGGGCTTCCAAACACATGACTGGGTTTAAAGAATCCTTTGTAAATATGTCTGAACATGAATCACCCCATAAAGTGAAACTTGGGGATGATTATCAATATCCCATCAAAAGAAGTGGTGAAGCCTCCTACAACCTAGATTCTAGAAAATCTTTGAAGATGAAAGAAGTCCTTTATGTACCTGGCTCAAGAAGAACTTACTCTCCATCTCTGCATTGGATACAAAAGGTATGAGGGTTGCATTTGTGGATGGCCAAGTCCTAATGTGGCCAAAGGGAAAGACCATAGATGATGCAGTTGTGATTGGAGAGCAAGAGGGAGGTTTGTATAAATTAAAAGGACAACCTGAACATGCCATGGTGCATGAATCCATGGAGCCAAGTGAACTTTGGCATAGAAGACTTGCTCATATGCACTATAGGGCATTTCCAATTGCAAGCAAGGCTGTAGAGGGTCTTCTTGAAATCAAGACCAAACATGAAGGTGTTTGCAAAGGATGTGCAAAAGGTAAGAATATTAAGAAGGCTTTGCCAAGTAGTGAAAGCAAGGCAAAAGATATCCTCGAAATCATCCACTCAGATGTATGTGGTCCTATGTCATCCAGTTCTCTAAGTGGGTATGTTTACTATGTCTCATTTATTGATGACTTCTCCAGGAAGACTTGGGTATACTTCTTGAAAAACAAAGATGAGGTGTTTGATAAGTTCAAGGAATTCAAAACCTTGATGGAGAATCAAACTGACAAAAAGATCAAAACATTCAGATCCGACAATGGTGGAGAATTCACCTCAGGTGACTTCAAGAAGCTTTGCAGTGATTCAGGGATTAAGAGGGAGTTGAATGCTCCTTATAATCCTCAACAGAATGGAGTTGCAGAAAGGAAGAACAGAACAATCATGGAAGTATCAAGGGCAATGCTGCATGACCAGGATCTACCTATGCATCTATGGGCAGAAGCAGCTAGAACAGCTGTATATGTGCAGAATAGAACACCCCACAAGATATTGGACAACAAGACACCAGAAGAGGTCTTTTCTGGTAAGAAACCTGAAGTCAGCCATCTCAAAATATTTGGTTGTCCAGTATACACTCATGTCCCAAAGGAAAAGAGGACCAAACTAGATCCTTCAGGAAAGAAGGGTATCTTTGTGGGTTACAGTGAAAGCTCGAAGGCTTACAGAATATACTTTTCAGGGTTCAAGAAGATTGATGTCAGCAGGGATGTAACATTTGATGAAAAATCAGCATTCAATCAAGGAAGGCACCTATCGAAGTTTATGAAGAACCTAAGGAAACTAGATTTCAAGACACTACCATGACTGAAGCAATTCCAGAAGTTGTTCGTGAGTTTGAAGATCCACAAGAACTTGTAGATCCACCCCGTGAGGATAACTGTCACAAGAAGAAACCTGCATGGGCTAGAGAGATCATTCAAGATGCATAAAGATTTGGCATTCCAGAAGAAGAACACAGAGCAAAGAAGAGAACCAGATCACATACCAGCTATGTTGCTTTACTCTGTGACATTATGAAAAAAGAACCTTCCAGTTATGAAGAAGAAGCGGAAAAGAAAGAATGGAAGGATGCCATGGTTGAGGAATACCAATCAATAATGAAGAATGATGTTTAGGATGTTGTCCCAAGACCTAAAGAGAAGTCTATTGTGACTTCCAAATGGATCTACAAAATCAAGCATGTTGCAGATGGTAGTGTAGAGAAATACAAAGCAAGATTCGTAGCTCGTGGCTTCTCTCAGAAAGAGGGAATAGATTATGAAGAAACTTTTGCACCTGTAGCCAGGTATACTTCCATCAGAACAGTACTTTCCCTGGTTGCAGCAATGAAATGGAAAATACACCAGATGGATGTCAAGACGGATTTCTTGAATGGTGTAGTTGAAGAGGAAGTATACGTGGAGCAGCCACTTGGTTTTGAAATACACGACAGGGAGTCATATGTGTGCAGATTGAAGAAAGCCTTGTATGGCTTGAAGCAAGCTCCCAAAACTTGGTATGGTAGGATGGATAGTTTCCTATCTAGCTTGGACTTTACCAAGAGTAAAGCGAATTCCAACCTCTACTACAAGGTTGAGGAAGGGAATCCTGTGATTCTACTCCTGTATGTGGATGATTTATTTGTAGTAGGAGATGACAGATTGATTGCAGATACTAAGAGGAAGCTTGCTGCTGAGTTCGATATGAAAGATTTGGGAATTATGCATTATTTCGTAGGTATGGAGGTGTGTCAGAATTCAGGTGGGATCTTTCTTGGTCAAGGGAAGTACACAGTAGATATTCTGAAGAGATTGGGAGGATGGATTGCAAGGCCATGGCCACACCCATGGCATCGAATCTAAAGCTTCTATGTGATGCTTCATTTGAGCCGGTTGATATCTCTATGTATTGTCAGATGATTGGGTCCTTGATGTACCAGACGAACACGAGACCAGATATTTTCTTTGTAGTAAACACATTGAGCCAGTTCCTGACGGATTCGAGGAGTGTTCATCTGGTTGTTGTAAATCATGTTCTAAGGTACTTGAAGGGTACAGTGAATTATGGGCTCAAGTATGAAGCGAATCAAAAGTTTAACCTAAAGGGTTATGTTGATTCAGATTGGGTTGGCAGTGCTGCAGATAGGAAGAGCACATCTGGGTGCTGCTTCAGTATGGGATCAGGTGTGATCTCTTGGTTCAGTAGGAAGCAGTCCTACGTAGCACTGATTATAGCTGAGGCAGAGTATGTTGCATCCTGTTCAGCTAGTTGTGAGGCAGTATGGCTACGGAAGCTACTGTTCGAGTTATTTGATCTCCCATTGGATGCTACTAGTATATTCTGCGATAACCAGAGTTGTGTGAAGCTGTTTGAGAACCCAGTGTTGCATGACAGGTCGAAACACATAGAGATCAAATATCGCTATATCAGGGATATGGTGCAGAGAGGAGCTGTGAAGCTCCTGTATGTTGCGACAGACGAGCAGATTGAAGATGTGCTGACGAAGCCACTAGCCAGGGTGAAGTTCGAGTACTTTAGGGAGAGGCTTGGTGTTCTTCAGATCGACGACACTTCGAGGAAGAAGTGACGGACACATTTGTTCAAGCCATCCCAAGCATGTTAGAAGGAGGATCCCTCGCATGGCTGTGGATGTAAGCGCTGGATGATGAGTATCAGGACGATGCTCCAGTTACTGCTCTGTATATGCATCATGTTGGATGCTGGATATGATCAGTTGGATCATTTATATTTGTATGTATGTACGCATCGTGTTGATGCTGGATATGATCAGTTGGATCATTTATATTTGTATGTATGTACGCATCGTGTTGATGCTGGATATGATCAGTTGGATCATTTATATTTGTATGTATGTACGCATCGTGTTGATGTTGGATATGATTAGTTGGATCATTTATATGTATGTATGCATCATGTTGGATGCTGGATATGATAGGTTGGATCATTTGTATGTATTTGTATATGCATCATGTTGGATGCTTGGACCATGTATCTGTATCAGGTGGATACATTGTATGATCAGGTAGATCATGTATGTTGATGTGTATCATGTATTTGTATTTGTATCAGGTGGATACACTGTATGATCAGGTGGATCATGTATGATGATATGTATCAGGTAGATACTTGGTGTGCATTAGGTGGATGCATTGTATGATAAGGTTGATCATGATGATGAGCTTCAGGATGTTGCTCCAGATGATATGTACCAGGATGGTACAAGTGATGATGATCAGTATGATCATGGGCATCAGGATGATGCCTCGTGCGATGATGATCCGTTTGATCATGAGTATCAGGTTGATACTTGGAGGTCAGAGATGATATGTGGCAGGTTGTGCAAATAGCATGTAATCAGTCCTGGGAGATCTTGTCGGTCGTGTTGCGGCACATAAATGTTCCTGGGGTACTCTTTTCGATATTGCTATGTAGTATGTAATCAGTCCTCAGATATCCGATAGGTTGAGCTGTGTGCTCGTAATCAGTCCTGAGATGAGGTATTACTATGGAGACATGTAATCAGTCCTGGAGATCCGAGAGGTTGAGCTGTGTGCTCGTAATTAGTCCTGGGATGCTCTTTAGAGATCTTGTCGATCGTGCTGTGGCACATAAATGTTCCTGGGATGATCTTTAAAGGTTTTGTCTATCCACATGTAATAAGTCCTGGAGATCCGAGAGGTTGAGCTGTATGCTCGTAATAAGTCCTGGGATGCTCTTTAGAGATCTTACCGGTCGTGCTACGGCACATAAAAGTTCCTGGGATGCTCTTTAAAGGTATTGTGGAGGAGATGCATGTAATCAATCCTGGGAGATCTTGCCGGTCATGCTTAGGCACATAAATGTTCCTAGGATACTCTTTCCGGTATTGCATCCGCACATAAAATTAGTCATGAGAGGCCACCTCTATCAGACCATTCGCACAGATGATGAAGACCTGCAAGTGGTGGGCCTACATCCAGTATGAAAAAGGACTGGCTCTGTAGAACTTCCTATGATGAGTAGAGTCAGAGATTGGTTGAGATAGCAGCAGCAGTGATAATGATGATGACGATGCATCAATGACGATGATCCCGAGAAGAAGACTTGTCTAGCAGAACTGTGTCGAGAAATACCTTCCTTTTTAACAGGGAGTTTTGATGTATATGTAACTTCGGAATGTATTTCATCTATGTATTTCATATATATTTATTGTACCCTTATAAGAGATGTGTTATTCCTCTATAAGGAAGTGTCGTCATGTGGATTGACAAGTGTCGCAAGTGTGTTTACTTGTCGATGGGTTATTAGACCACCATGTGTGGGGTCAGCCCTAAAATATATATTATATTGTGGATGTATCTAGATAGACAAGTCGGCCCCATAAGGTCACTGGGAAAACAGGTTAAGTATAAATAGAGATCAGGAGATCTCTATTTGGATCATTCGAAAAGACACACTTCTCTCACTCAGAAAGTGATGCACTAGTGAGGAGGAGGATCATTTGCTCTAGGAGACTATCTCAAGTGTATTTTGGTTGAGCCATTGCTCTATCTATCTCTGAGGAAGTTGTGGGGTTTTTCACCTTAGGGTTTTCCCCACAGAAACTCTGTGTCTCTTGTCTCTCATGCTTTTGATTCTTGTGATTCTTGTCATGCTTATTGTGATTGGTATGCATTGATATACTGTATATGTTATTCTCTCAGTAAAGATCCAAGAGTATTGTGAATTAATTCTCAAATTTTAACATATTAGACGACACTAATCTGGAAGTGGAAGTTGCTAATAAATCAGCTGCAGCATTTTGTAGTCTAGGAACAGATTTTATATTGAAAGCATCAAAATGCGTGATTAAATCCCATACCTCATCCTGATAACCTTTCAAATGAGGTGAAAGACAGTGAATGGTATCTCTTACTTGTCTTACAACTATTTTCGAGTCACCAAAAACTTTCAGGTACTTAACATTCAAACTGATGGCTTTCTTCAGTCTGTGGACTAAGGCTTCATATTCAACAGTGTTATTAGTACACTCAAATTCTAATCTATAGGACAAGAAGTACTTATTACTTTCAGGGTCCAGAGTCTTGGAACCATCAAAGTATAAAGTCCAAAAAAAATTGTTTGATTTAACTATGTTAGTATCTCTATGATCTAAGTCAGTGACTAAGCTAACTATGTTACAATCGATATCATCAGTCCGAGAAAAATGAAGGAGATTGGACTGTTTATCTGATTCATGGCTAATAGCTTCAGATTGATAATTACCTGGATCAATTTCTAAGAAATAATTCCCCAAAACTGAAGATGAGAAGGCTACAGCTTCGTTCTTCCCTTCTAGTTGAGTTACATTTTGTTTCATGTGTGGTTCCCTCAAAATTTTAATCTAATTCTTCTTATTCTGATATGGTAACCATAAATGGGACCAATCAGTTGCAAAGTAACCATTTAGTTTTGTGGACCAGTCCCTTCTTATGATTAAACCATAGGCTTCAGGAATGTCAACTACCATTATATTAATGAGCTGACATATTCTAGAATCTGCTGACAACCTAATGAGCACATCCTTCATTTCCCCAATAACTTTAACAATAGTCCTATCTAACTGAATAATCTGAGTAGGAGATGGAATTGGTTGACCGTTAATCTTCTTATAGATTGACAGTGGCATGACATTCAAAGATGCTCCAGAATCCACCAGGCAATTGTGTACATTATGATTGAAGATTTCAAAAGTTAAAAGAAAAGGCAATGTCTAGGATTTGGATTTCCTGCCGATACTGGCTTCAATAATTTCAGGGTCTTCTTGAGTGTCTGTTAATGGAGTGCTAGGATGGGATTGAAGAGCCTGCAACAACTTGTTTCGTTGTTGGGGAAAACTACACATATCGAATATTGAAACATTTGCTTTTACCTTCTTTATATCTTCAATTATGTCATATCCCATATCACATTTTTTTATAACTTTCGTTTGATTGTCTGTCGTGCTCAATGTCACTTTTGGTTGCTGGACTGTTGTGTCAATGTTTGGTTGTTTGCCAGCTATTGGGTTAGCTTTCGGTTGAGGCAGAATGACTGTAATGTGTCTCTTAGGTACCTCTTTTGAAACTTTAGATTTGGGCATAGTTGAGCTTGGAATTGGATCTGCAATGGGACCTTTATTGTGAGTGTTAATGTTTACAGCAGAGACTGGGCTCTCCACGAGATCCTCTTCTATTAATTCAGTTAAAGGTACCCAGTCCCATAATACCATGGTGGTATATGGGGATGGTTCCTCTACTTCAAGGGTTTATTCCTCTGGAGGATCATCTTAATCTGAAATTTGTGAATCCAGCATTTGGTTCATTACCAAACTCATAGAATTAATCCATTGTGGGCAACTCTTTTCGGAGTGCAGCTTTTGATGAAAGGTACAAAAGTGTTCCATTCCTATTTCATTTAGATTTAAAATAGGGGAGTTGTTCATAGGTGGATGAGGCTGGTCATTGTATTCTATCTTCTTGTAGAATGGTTTGAAAGGCTTGCTAGATGTACTAGCTGCCTTATCTTTCTCGAGATCTACAATTTTATTGGACAATTTCTGCATCATTTTAACTATGTTTTCCATGTCCGTCGATGACTCTTCTTTATTCCTAGTAAGCAGCAGGGGTTTTCTATTAGTTGCAGGCTTTGTTTCTGCATCTAAGGCATGTTTAGCAATGTTGTCTGCTTCTTCTTCCACCTTCCTAGCTTCTTCGAAATTTTCTATCAGGGTGGTCTTCTTAGTTCTTTTGATGAACATTGCTATGGGGCCTTCAAGTGCTGTTGTATAATATTCAACTAAAGATTCTTCTGCAGGTTTAGTTACTTTGCTGAAATTATTCAAGAGCGTAGGAACCTTTGGTTGAAGTTTTGAACCTTTTCGTTCTTTTCCATTCTCATGGACAATAATTCTTTCATGAGTGTAGCTACAGTTTTCTGATTCCCATACTTCTTTAAAAAACATTTTTCAAACTCTTCCCAAATGGAAATTGAACTAGCTTGAAGGCTAAAATACCAGGAAGAAACTTTAGGTTCAAATGTGTATGGGAAAAGCCTACAGACTACATCTTCATGCTGTACATTTAAAAGATTTAAGGCTAAATAAAAACTCTTAAGATGATCTTCAGCAGATATGCCTTTACCTGGGTTGTACTTAGGCAAGACCTTCTCTAGATTTTTAGGCAGATTGTGGAATGGTTCAGCTAAATTTAATGCCCCCCCTGGCCCTCCATGCAGGTATAGCCATGGCTCTATGCGGATAATTGGGTGGAGAATCGTGTGGAGAATGAGGTGGAGAATTATTTGGAGTGAAAAGATCTCCAAGATTTTATAGATCTTCAGAATCGACTTCTTTCAGAGGTTCTGTGATCTCTTCCAAAGATAAATCTACCAGCTCTTCAAATTTCTGCACCAGAATTGAATCACGGGTATACTGTCTTTCTCTTTTAGGATTTCTTCTTCTAGGGAGAAAAGTTATTGCGTTTAAACCACTGAGTTGTTTAACATAAGCTCGTGTATGTCTCCGTAAATCAGCTACTTCAGCAAAAGGTACAGCATACAACATTTCTTGTTGTTCCGAATCAGAATTGGGATTTTCTTGATTTCCTGGGATTGCTATTTCAAGCAGGTTTTCAATAGGATCTGCTTGACAGGAAAAGTCTCCTCTGTTAGCCATGCACTGTAGGCCCTCCTTCTAGTGCCAAAAACTATTGATGCCCCGAAAATCACAGCATCAATCAGAAAGAGATTCTGCTCGGTAAGCAAGCCCAATTAGATCTCTCACCGTTTGGTGTGGGGAATCCGTCCGGTTAACGGTTCCGACTACCATAATATTTAAAGATTCTTTTTCTTTACACCGGTTGTGGCCCGATCCATCGTTTATATGTTTTAATTTTAAATATGATATGCAAGTGCCCTAAGCTAAATGCAAGTAACTAATCTAAAATAACCTAAAACAGTATAAGCAAATATAATCTATCCTTGCAAGGAGCAAACTGTAAATATGAGAAATATGCTGGAAGAAACATCTAAAGATCATACAGATAGCCATTAAATCATAAAGATGCAATCTCAGCAGAAGAGAACAGATATCAAAGATAGCTTTAATTCACTGAATACATTCCATTACTCATTTAAGAGAGACATCATTGTACAAAAAAGAGAAAGATCATCCATTACACAGAAATAATTCATAACAAAAAAGAAAGATCTCATTGTAGTATGTGAATGCCACAAGAGTAGTCCAACAAGCATTCGATACACATTTCTAGACAAAAACATCCTCTCCAGGATTTCATTAGGTAAAATTCCCTTTCTTGAAGCAAGTAGCAAAGTAATTCGTACAAGCTAGAAAATTTCTTTCACTTACAAAAAGTCCTATGTTCCTCTTCTATTCTTCTATTTATAAATTTACAAATTGTTGCTTTAGCTGACAGGTGTGCCCTAAAGTCTAGAACCTTCTAATTTGTCCTTTAGTGCACAATTACAAACCCACAGATTCGTGGAGAGCCTCCCATATAAGACAAAAAATAGAGCCAACTGTCTTTTAAAGCATTTATACAATAAAGGAAATTCAACTTTTCTCACACTAAGACAAACAAGAATTTTGATGGTTTATCTATTTTATTTGGCTTCCTTTTGCTAGCTCGCTAACTCATCCCGACCAACTGGCCCTCTTTTGGATGCTTGGCCATCTACACTTTGGATATGGGTGGCCCATCAACTGAGTTTTTTCAAGATAATTTTGCTCTGAACAGATATTGCTTCCTTTGCTGCAATCTCATGCTTGCACAGATTTGATTTGACTTGTGCTACTCCTGTTGCTGCTTCTTTGAGTTGTTGCTTCCAGAAAGCAGATATGAACAGCGGGCTGGCCAATGAACTAGTAGATCTGTGAAAGAAAATATGACAGAGTTGGTTTTAACTAGATAGCCTTCAAGCATTAGCAAAACAATTATAAAAAATTCAGAATATGCCACTTTCATAATATGGAAGTTGTTTTAACAAAATAATCAACTAATTCACAATTGCGGCTACCATTTCATAGTTGAAAATCATGAGAAATACTAGACGCAAATGCAAAAAAGATATACAAGCCACTGCGGTTTCGTTATTCCAAGATAGACTGATGGAGGAATAAGGAACTGGAGCATTTAATGGTGTCATGTCATTCACAGAAATGCGCAAGTACCTAAAATGTTTTGAGCGCCTGGAGAGACCATTGAGTTCATGCAAATAATGTAGGTAAATAACACATGGGTAGTTTTACTGGGTTCTTCTTTCACGGTTGCTGGCCTCTATAAGTAGAATGCAGAGCTATTCATAATGTTCCTACTGCTAGCCCATCAGGTCTTTCTCACATGCTTTAAGGTGGTTTTGTCCGAGCACTGTGGGTTTTATGTGGCCTTGGCGCAAATGGATATCGTCACTTGGCAGCGATTTTCCATGGGGTGTGTGTGGATGCAGCTTCTTAACCAAAAACGAACACATAGCTACGGGTTTGAGCTTGGAACGAAAACTCTGTGGCCATTAAGATACCACCGGGAAAACTCAAGGATGGCAAGATGCGTGAAAAACTTACTTAGGATGCCGAGTGTGTGATAGTGGGAAAAAATTCATGCACGCATGGGAGGATAGGGCCATCCAAGCTCTGGTTTGCATATGGTGGTTCCGCGTCTTCATGATTTCAAAATGAAGAAAAAATGCCCACTCTAAGTGCTTCAAGGTTCCTTACAGCAGAAAAATATAGTGATAACGAGCTGTTAACGGGTAAAAAATTGACCCAAAACCTTAGAAACTACGGGAGGAATGGGCAGAGCTCCTACCTGTCAGATTGGCAGGGTCCCTTGAGGGCTGGCATATTGAATGAGCATGGGGCTCAAGGATTTCCGCAATTAAAATGACACATGGCTCTATTGATGGCCCAACCAACTCCGTGGGCGCACACAAACCAAAAAAGATGTTCGCGCCAAGCGGCGAGCATAAGGTTAAACTCTGCGCTAAGGCAGCGACTGTAACTTTAAGTTATGTGCTAAGCGACGAGCGAAACTTTAAGTTTTGCGCTAAGCGATGAGTTAAAGATTAAGTCCTGTGCCCAAGCGGCAATCATGGCGTTAAATCCTGCGCTGATAGAGCTGCGCTAGCATTAGACTTTGAGGGAAGACGAGGTGCATCTATGGACACGGGAGCTATATGGGTAAGCCTTGCACCTTTGGCACAAGTTTTATTCAAAATATGTGCGCTAACGGGAACCGTGCCAATGAGTCATGGAAAAGACTTAAGGAATTTTGCGTTGGTGCTCATCTAAGGATATGTTTGTCGCCAATGGCGGTTGAGATATGGTTACAATTCGTGCTAAAAGGGCGGCCGACTTATATTTAAAAAAAATGCGCGCCAAATGGTAAAAGGCCTAAGATTTGCAAATGGGGCGGCTGACTTATAGTCAAATGGGGCGGCTGACTTATGGTTAACAAATGCACCAAGCGACAGACTTATAATAAGCAATTGCGATTGTGCCAAAGGGTGGCCGAGTTATGCTCAACATTTGCGCTAAAGCGGATGGGTTAAGGCTAAAAATTGCGTTGAAGAGAAAAGGTGACTTTGCCTTAGAAAAAATAATTGAGAAAATGTTTGGGAAGCAAGTGTTGAAATTTTTCCAAGTTAGAGAGAAAAATAAATCTGAAAACAAGGAAAACACTTGTTATAAAATGTGTAGAAGGAGGGGCCCCAAATATCTTTAAAATTTTGGGGAAGGATGTTGTAGCAACAACAAGGGGCATATGAGTTGGGGGATTTTGAAAAACATTTGTTGAAGGATCCTAGAAATAGGATCTATCTTAAGAGGTATTACATCTAGGTAGCAATTCTTGGGAAATGTCCTTGGACTTGTTGTATTATAAATGGTCAATTGATTTGATTTTTTTTTTTCTATTGCTGATTTCCTTTTTGATTGTTGCTAATTCTACTTTGTGTTTGATTGGAATATGTCATAAAAAATACCTATATTTGTGGGCTTAGCGGATGGTTCTAGAGACCACACTTTTTGGTGCATATATACTTTGACTAGGGTTCACTCAACTAATCACCAACAAACCCCAATACATCGACTCTTTCGACATCACCTGCGAAGCAAGTGAAGTCTCATGTGAGGTATTGATGGGAACTACATGAACTGGATTTCTGTAGTAGTGAAGTGGTATGATGAAGAAGATTCAACTCCGACATAGAGGCCGAGAATAAAGGAACATGGGTATTTTGAATATGTCAACGGTGGAGTTTGGTAAGTTATGATCTTGTGTCCACATACACTTATGAATTGATTAGTTGAGTAAGTGGAGTGGGAATGGGGTAGGATGTGTGCACCCTATAAATATGTAACGGGTTGGGACTTTGGGGGTTTGTTCATATTTTTTCAATATTTTGAGTTAGCCTTCTTGGTATGTATGTTGAATATACTGTATACTATGAGAAGGGATTCGCATGATCTATAGTATGTGTGCGTAGATACATTGTAAAAGAGAAGGAGGAAAATCTATAAGTCATTGATGCAAGCATGAAGTGCTTATTTTATTATGAATCATGAATAAAGAAAGCTCTTCGTGGTTTTATCTAATTTTGGTTTCCACGTTATATCTGGTGTTCAATGTGTGTGAATGATGTGATGAGGTGCTATGTTATTTCGTTACATTATGCATATTGATGAATAAATGTTAAATAATGTGGAAGTATGAGTGATTGGGTATTGCCTAGTTAATAAATATATGTCACAGCTAGTTAAGTGATATGTATGGAAACCCTATGGTCTGTTGAAGCCTTGTGTTCTATTGAGGTATGGAATGTTGTGTTCAGTAGGTTCTTGTCGCACCCCTTCACTATTGCATAAATTTAGTTTCCGTAGTTCCCATAGATACCTCGGGTGAAACTTCGCCTTCTTCGCAGGTGATGCTGAAAGGGCCGATGTCTTGGGGTCTGTTGGTGATTAGTTTTGTGATCCTCTGGTCGAAGTAGATATGCGCCAACAAATGGTTTCATTGCTGGGACTGGGATCTGTGTTGAAGGGGGATGTGGCATCCAACTAAGCCTGAAATTCAGGATTGGATCGATAAGAAGACAAGGGAGTTTTCTAAAGACCAGAATAAAGATCCACACATTCATCCAAAAACATGGTTAGATAAGTCTGTTTTCTCATACGTCCATGAAGTGTTCATTTGAGAGTTTCCTATTATATTGAACGAATGGTTGGTGATGTTAACACTGCAAAAGAGGTGCTTTCAAGGGTGTGAGCCTACAACTTGGAAACTTGAGCTAGTTTAAACACTTAAAGGTGTGAATAATAATATATCTCATGCTTTTGATTATTGGTTAGATAGTATATTGGAGGGATACATTATAGAGTTTGCTATAGATACCATAAAATCATACATCGCTACTGAACGAGAGTTCTTCCAGGGACCATGAGGTAAGTACCTGAAATATTTAAATATATGGATTAAAATGTTGCTTTGTGCAAAAGGGGTCATGAGGATGGAATTCAACACATAAGACCTTTGTGCACGGTGGTTCGGGATGTCAATAGGGGATGGTCCAGGAGTATGTTCTAAGAAGTGAGATGACATGAAAAGGGAAGAATATAGTGAAATGGATGAAGAGTATGGTCTACTGCGAAGTGGGAGAATAATTTTGTCAAGTAAGAGAAGGAGTACTGTGAGAAAAGAAGAGGGTTGTAGTGTGACTGAAGGAAGGGACTACGAACTAGTACCAAAACTTGAAGAAGAATATTACGACAAATAAGAGGATGAATAAGAAGGATGCTAGCCCACTTCTAAGGAAGATCATGTTGAACAAGCTCAGGCTAGACACTTCGACATACCTGTGACCTCGCATGCATCTCCAGAAATTGAGGTAAGAAATATTATTCTATCCCCGTTTATACTACCTGTTAGCACCATATAATTTTTGTCAAAAATTGCAACTATGGATGAAGATTTGATTTATTGCAAAGGAAAAAAAGAGGTGGTTTTGGGGGAATAAAATTGATTTGTAATCAATTTCTAGCATTTGGGCCAAACTTGATTTCTAAGCCTTTAACAAGTTTCTGGTTTATTTCATTTTAAATTTTTTTCAAAATATTAGCCCGAAGGCTTAGCTCCATCTCCTCGTGACCTGTAGCCACAACACACAAGTCAAGTGACAATATACAATCCCAATGCATAAGCACCAAGCCTCCAAGGGATAACCTTTGGCTCACTTCATTGACATATAAGGTATACATTGGGATATTTGAACATCAAAGGCAGTTCCATCCTCTTGCATGTGGGATTATTCCCAAAAGTGAAGATTTAAAAAACGCATGTCTTATTCCAAGCGTCCAACATCCATCACCCATCAAAATAGACCGACGGCATGGGATAAGTTTGTAGTTTCAACGTGCAAGGATAAACGAACTTTTCAGATCTGCTAAATTGGGGTAGGCACCGTATGCTTCAACAAATGAGATCTAGGGTGAGATAGATCGAAGATCAACATCTACTTCACAGATCCAACATGCAAGGACAAAGAAACTTTCAAAATTAGCGAAATCTTACACAACCAGCCACTTAAAAAAAGTTTTTTCCCTAAAAATGACTGTTTTAGTCATCAACTTAAAACGTCCGTCTCTGCTAAATGGAAAGGAATTTTCACAAACTGAGGGAGGTTTTTCTTTCACACGGGACCATCTACAATAACCTCTCTCAGGGTTTACACAGGTATCACGGTTTGGGAGAATCGAAGGGATCTTCATGGGGCAAATTTCCCAAATTTTAGGTCACTATTTGAGTCATCAACTTCAAGAGCAGATTCTGATGCGCTGGAGGCGAATCCGAGGAAATGAAGACATGGGTTTTGTTGAGAACACCCCCAATTATCAAAATCTCTCTCAGAATTTACACAGTTGTCACCATTTGAGATATACAACTACGACTTTGAATCCTAGTTTTTAGCGGTTCATGTCCTGAAAAATTTGTTGTAACCGACTCTTAAAGTTGTTAAACCTTCTATATAGGTGTCATCTCCAGTATTAACAACTTTCTGTTAGAGTGATTCGAGCCTCAGGGCTGAAAATACCTATATATACTCATATGTAATGAAGAGAAAGGGGTCAGTTGGTTGGGACTTGAGAAAGTTGAGCTCTGTTTTTGAGATCTAATCCTTAATAGAATCACAGTGTTGAAGCTGGTTTTTGGCAAAGATTCATGTGCTTTTTACTTTACAGTCTATATCTCCCTCCTCTTATGTGAATGTTTTTCCTGTTTCTCTTCTCCAGATTGTATTCTTTTCATGTTTGGATAAGTGTAGATTGAAGCAGAATTCATGGGCTCCAAGGATGATTTTAGGGGCGAAATTTAGCCCATGGGCTATTTTTCCATGTTTTTTTCCAAAAACAATTTGCCAATTTGCATTTTTTGAAGCCCCATTTTGCCGAATTTTGATGGGGTAAATTTTTTTCACTCTAAAAATCGTCAAATTATTATATAAACTATATAAATTGCTTAGAAATTGAAATAATTTTAGAGAAATATTGCCAAATATTTTATAGTTGACATTTTAAGAATTGGTAAGATTCACCAAGGTTTATACACTTTTAAATAAGTATGGGTTCTTAAAATTATCCCTGATGTGCTCATGCTTTGTTTGTTTAATTCCAAGCATCCATGAAATGTTTCTGCTAAAGTTAGCATTGGATTCATCCTTGTTAGATGCCCACACTGATGGAATGTTCACTTTTTCCTCCCTTATCAACATACAACAACATTTTGACTGTAAATGAATGGCTACCTTGCCTCTGTTTTTGGATTCCATGCAGCAACACTGTTATTTGATGTGTGTGTTATATTTTGACTGCATTTCCCAATGAATATTTGATTTGTTCCAACCAACACCAACCACAAATCTGAATTGGTTTTTATTCTTATATCTGGCCTTATTAAAATACCATTGAGAGATACCTCTCTGGAGAGATAGAAGCCAGCTTATCTTTCCTAAAGTGGTATTCTTTGGTTACCTCAAAGTGTCCTTTCTGCAACCTTAAGGTACATTTTGAGTGATAACATATTAGAGTCGTTTCCAAGGACGAGGGTTCAAATATTCCTTGGGTATGAATGACAAAGAGTTCTAGATTTGATTGTTGATGGTGAACAACAATCAAACATCAAGAAGGTTGTGTATCTTTCACCTGGAGACTCCACTCATTAAGATTTCAGTTTGCAGGTAACTCCACTAGGGATATTATGACTCCATGTCACAGTTAAGATGTTGAAGGTCTCATGGCGACTCCACATTGAAGAAATCCAACATTTCATTGTTTCACAGGTTAGTACACTCAATATTCAATCAAAATTTGCAGCTCCATTATTTCAAGATGGCTTCATTGTCAAAAAGGTATGCTCCCATGAAGAGGTCTCACATCCCTGGTTTTCCAAATCCTATTCCTAAAGTAGATTGGCAGACCTGTTTACCTAAATTTAAAGATCAGGAAGGAGATGATGCTGTTATTCATATGGTTAGATTTCATATGCATATACATAAGCTTGGAGTTTAATTGCATGAGGATTGTTTGATGAAAATGTTTATGGCAACATTAGAAGAGAAAGCAAGGGTTTGGTATGAAGGTTTACCATCAGACAGTTTATGCTCCCTTGAATATTTTCATACAGTATTTCATGAACATTTTAAAGACCAATACCCTTCCTTGCTGCTAGTTCAAGATTGTTGCATGCATGTTAAAGGTTTCATTGAAGATTTGGTGAACATGTGTGGTGATGATGAGTCTATGGATGAAGAGATTTTAGAAATTTTACATGAAAAATCCTTCCATAAAAAAGAAATACAAAATAAATGCAATGACACTCAAGACAATCTGCAGCAAACACTAGCTTTTCCTTTGGTTGTGAATGAAAAGGGACAACATACTGTTGAAATTCATGTTCCTTTACCTAAAATTGATAAAAGTTTGCAGCACTCTTGCAATTTTTGTGTGACCAAGTTAGTGGTAAAGGTAGCTAATTAGTTTTCTATGCTCTTTATCCATTTTCTAGTTTAGGCATTGAAGAAAAAAGTGTTATCTCAAATTTCTTTGAGAGCCAAGTTGATATTTCTGTTGATATAGGTGAGGAGGAAGAAACCATAGTAGAAGATAGTTGTCACAACACTCAGGAAAAATTTCAGAATGTAGTTTCTTCTTTGACTGAAAGTGAAGGTGGCGGTATCCTTGATGTGAAACGTGTGCAACAGTCTTGTCCGATCTCATATAATCAGGAAGAAGATCAGTCTTCTCAATCAATTCTCTCTTCATATATTTCATTTTCAGAATTATCGTGTCAAGAAGGAATTGCTTCCCCTGTTTCTCTTAAGAATCTGTGTGATACTTCTTTTGAAACACACAAAGAGAATAAGATTTTGTTGAGATATTGTAACTTCAAAGAATATTATATTTGTACTTTATTATTCCGGAGATGATTCATTCCTCCGTGAAGATCTTATTGTATATCCGGAGATGTTTATTCCTCCGTCGGAATGTGGTAACTTGGGTTATTAGACTTCCCTAGTGGGGGTCGGCCCTGTATGTGTTATGTGGGTCAAAGGGTTATTAGACCACCCTAGAGGGGTCGGCCCAGTCAGTTATAATGGGGTATTTAACCTAATGGTTAAATACGAGCCTACATGTACTTGTGTAAAATACATATCAGAGTAGTGTATAAATAGAGGAGGTGTGTTCCTCATTATACACATTCACTCACTTGAGGATAACGCACTTGTGGAGGAGAGGTCTGCTATTGTGGAGGAGGAGATCATGTCTCAGGGTTTCATCTTTGTATATTGCTGGTCATCTATATTGAGGAAGCTTTGCTGGGTTTTCTACCCCATGAGGGTTTCCCAGGATAAATCTCTGTCTCTTGTGTTTATGCTGTGCTTGTTGTTTCTTCAGTGATCCTGTATATGCTATTATTGTGAAATGGAATGTAATACTTCTATTTTCTGTCTTAGCATCTTAAATTTTAACATGGTATCAGAGCTAACCTGAAGGAAGACAAGGTATGGCACTAAAGACACTTGCTTTACTTACGACAATTTGAAGGTTAGGGTTTTACATAGCAAAAACCAGTCATCGTAGCACTTTCGCTATAAATCCGTTTTGGCGAATTTTTCGGATCTGAAATTGTTACAGGACGAAGCTAAAATCTCCAGGTACCTTGTGTCCAAAGGACAACCTCTAATTCATTGTACTTTGTGATTTATGATCTGTACAATATAGGGTTTCTGCCTCTTCCAGATCTGAGTCAAAATCAGGTGACCTTGGGAAAAAGGTCATAACTTGGGCTAGGAAGCTCCAAATGAAATTTCGTGAAAAGTGACAGGTAGTACACAGACTGTACTATCTCAGAAAACTTTTTCAGGGGCCGAAGTTGAATCAGTGACACGTGGCACGTCGTACAAGTTCGCTCTCCTGTATTATCCCATAAACAGGTCATGTTGCGACACTTGGCATAACTCTCTCTCAGAGAATCCAATTGAGGTCAGACCTGTCAGGATGGAAAGATAACAGGCCGAGCTATCTCAGAAAACTTTTTCAGAGGCCGAAGGTCAAACAGTGACACGTGGAACGCCGTACAAGTTCGTTCTCCTGTATTTTCCCAAAACAGGTCACGTTGCGACATTTGGCATAACTCTCTCTCAGAACATCCAATTGAGGTCAAACCTGTCAGGATGGAAAGCTAACAGGTCAGGATATCTCAGAAAACTTTTTCAGACCCTGTGGATCAAAAATTTTGGAGTTACACCAGAAACAATCAGGTACATATTTCTGTCAAAACAGAATTATTTTTTGGTACCTTCATTCATGACTTCCGGAATTTAGGGCTTTGAAGAAAGTTGGAATTTTTGTAATCGGAGACCACGGATGGATGCTACTCATCAAAATAGAAATTTAGAGACCAAGATCAGAATTTTTTGGTTGGGCAGAAGGCCGGGCTTGATTAGACCCTAGTTCGGGACTTTGATCAGAAAAGTGGAAAATTAGGGCTTCTGTAAAAATGGGAATTTTTGAAATCTGTGACCACGGCTGGAAGCTCCTCAGAAAAATAGAAGCTTAGAGCTTTGGATCAAACCTTTTGATGGGGCAAAAGAGTGGGCTTCATCAAACCCCAGTTCAGGGTCACTTCCAGTGAATCCGAAAGTTTCAAAGGCAAAATTAAGGAGTAAAACTTTGCAGTTTTCAAATTCTGAATATACCAGTTTGATCAGCTCATCAAGGTCCAGTTCTTGCAAATCAAGTGGATTGGGTTAATCCTAGAATAAGATGGATTGGTCACCTGCATAAGTGGAGAAATTCCTGTCTCAGAGGGAGATGAGGATAAGGGCTTACATAAGAAGAATACAAGCGATCTCGACAGGTATGACTCATTGAGGTATGTTTCGATATTTGTCCATGATTAAGTTTATGGTATGTTTGTCTTCAGGTTATTACAGTTAGTACAATTTTGATTTTAGATTTGTCGTATAACCTTAACAAAATTATGAATGCATGATAGAAGATATTCATTGGTTAGGGTGTTGACACTTATGATTGTACTAATGCATTATGATGTTGTGTGAGGTTGATGTTGTCTGCTAACAAGATACAGGTACATCACAAAAGACAAATCAGGTTCCATGACCATGAAAACATGAAGACAAAGACTCATCCATAATCTTTGTTCTACTTACGAGGTATGTATGACTTTGTTATATTATGCTTAACCTATGAGACATGCAGGTTCTAGCTCAGGATCTCTAAATCATTGAAGAGATTGTTTAGGTATGTTGTACATAACAAAGTAGGTATACTAATCCAGGTATGTTTCCCATGAATCTTACCTTGTGTTAGGATCCCTTATATAAGTATACTTGATATGATTGGTTATGCTTATTCATAAAGTTAGTAATCAAGGGTTTATGCATGATTTAATTAACCAGAAGAGTACTATGATCAAACAAGAATATGCATGAGTAAAAGAAGACTTACTTGAAACCCTGAATACTAATGACCATGACTATACATATTCAAGATTATTTAGAATTAGAATGTTTTGAGAATATACTAATGAATGAATGTTTGTGTATGAGATCATGAGGATGACACCAGTGCACACTTGAGCATGCACAGTGGTACAGAATGAATAGAAGTTCAAAGGACATATAGAAGATCAAGCGGGAGGCAACCACACAAACATAAAAGATAAGTATTTGAGTTGTTATTTGAAATAGTAAATGATATTTCTTGTATGCATATTTGTATTCCTAGAACATATCATGCTGAGTGCAAACATTCATAGAGCATTGAACATTATACTACTAATATGCATATGATTGGTAAGTTGGACAAACATTCCATTGTTGCTTGTCTAGAATGAAACCTCTTTGCTGACATGCTAATAGCTGTGCACACTCTCGATAGTATGTTCTGGTAGAGATGGAAGGCATCTAGATAGCCACTGTATGCATACAGGATATGGGAAAGTGTTGTGCCAAAGTATTGGTCAAGATAGTTGCATAACTATATAAATGATATCTGTATGCATAATAGGTTATCATGATTTCATGATTATGAAGGATTACTAATCATGTACTTAATTTTGTTTTGTAGGAAAGATCATGAAGAATAATGAACACCGAACAAGTGATGGATGTTCAACAAGAAGATTTACAAATCAAACAAAATATAGAAGGCTTGTGGCTAGAAGATTCTCTTAGAAAGAGGAAGAGAATCATGATGAGATGTTTGCTCCAAGTGGCTAGATAAGACCATTCTCTTAATGGTGCAATTAAAGAAGAAGTGTGAATCATGTTCTGTATGGGTTCCCAGGATCGATAGTATATTGATGAGAATACATGTGGGGATTGTATCATCCTTGAACACTTGTTCTAAAGTGAGCCGTAGACAGGTGTCTCCGAGAAAGAAAAGGGATTGGATCATCCCTGGACTTTCAGTCCTAAAGAGAGCCGTAGACGTAAGGTCTCCGAGAATGAAGTCCTTAGTGGACAGTTAAGGGGATTGGATCATCCCTGGACTTTCAGTCCTAAAGAGAGCCGTAGACGTAAGGTCTCCGAGAATGAAGTCCTTAGTGGACAGTTAAGGGGATTGGATCATCCCTGGACTTTCAGTCCTAAAGAGAGCCGTAGACGTGAGGTCTCCGAGAATGAAGTCCTTAGTGGACAGTTGAAGGGATTGGATCATCCCTGGACTTTCAGTCCTAAAGAGATCCGTAGACGTGAGGTCTCCGAGAATGAAGTCCTTAGTGGACAGTTGAGGGGATTGGATCATCCCTGGACTTTCAGTCCTAAAGAGAGCCGTAGACGTAAGGTCTCCGAGAAGTGGGGATTGTATCATCCCCGGACCTTGGTCCCTGAATTGATCCGTAGACGTATGGTCTTCAAGAATAAAGTGATGGGGATTGCATCATCCCGGAACCACTAGTTCAAAATGTACGTGAGGACTACATCGTCCATGAACTGGGTTCAAAATGTACGTGAGGACTGCATCGTCCATGAACTGGGTTCAAAATGTACGTGAGGACTGCATCGTCCATGAACTGGGTTCAAAATGTACGTGAGGACTGCATCGTCCATGAACTGGGTTCAAAATGTACGTGAGGACTGCATCGTCCATGAACTGGGTTCAAAATGTACGTGAGGACTGCATCGTCCATGAACTGGGTTCAAAATGTACGTGAGGACTGCATCGTCCATGAACTGGGTTCAAAATGTACGTGAGGACTGCATCGTCCATGAACTGGGTTCAAAATGTACGTGAGGACTGCATCGTCCATGAACTGGGTTCAAAATGTACGTGAGGACTGCATCGTCCATGAACTGGGTTCAAAATGTACGTGAGGACTGCATCGTCCATGAACTGGGTTCAAAATGTACGTGAGGACTGCATCGTCCATGAACTGGGTTCAAAATGTACGTGATGGGATTGCATCGTCCCTAGACATGAGACTTGTCTTAAAGTGATAAGGACTAATCATCCTGTAAGTAGATTGGGATTGCATCGTCCCTAGACATGGTGAGGTGTCTTAAAGTGATAAGGACTAATCCTCCTGTAAGTAGATTGGGATTGCATCGTCCCTAGACATGGTGAAGTGTCTTAAAGTGATAAGGACTAATCATCCTGTAAGTAGATTGGGATTGCATCGTCCCTAGACATGGTGAGGTGTCTTAAAGTGATAAGGACTAATCCTCCTGTAAGTAGATTGGGATTGCATCGTCCCTAGACATGGTGAAGTGTCTTAAAGTGATAAGGACTAATCATCCTGTAAGTAGATTGGGATTGCATCGTCCCTAGACATGGTGAGGTGTCTTAAAGTGATAAGGACTAATCATCCTGTAAGTAGATTGGGATTGCATCGTCCCTAGACATGGTGAGGTGTCTTAAACTGATAAGGACTAATCATCCTGTAAGTAGATTGGGATTGCATCATCCCTAGACATGGTGAGGTGTCTTAAAGTGATAAGGACTAATCATATTGTAAGTAGATTGGGATTGCATCGTCCCTAGACATGGTAAGGTGTCTTAAAGTGATAAGGACTAATCATCCTGTAAGTTGATTCGGGATTGCATCATCCTTAGACATGGTGAGGTGTCTTAAAAGGATAAGGATTGATCATCCTGTAAGTTGATCTGGATTGCATCATCCATAGACATGAGAGATGTCTTAAATTGAGAGGGATTGATCATCCCATAAGTGGATCAGGATTGTATCATCCTTGGACCTATGTCCTAAAGTGAGAGGGATTGACCATCCCGTAATTGGATCATGTGTGTTGCAGGGTATGCTGCTGTTGTGTATACTTGTATCAGTGTGGATACTTGTATTGATAGATGTATTAGTGAGAATACATGCTTTTGATGATAGATGTATTAGTGAGAATACATGCTTTTGATGATAGATGTATTAGTGAGAATACATGCTTTTGATGATAGATGTATTAGTGAGAATACATGCTTTTGATGATATATGTATTAGTAAGAATACATGTTTTGATGATAGATGTATTGGTGAGAATACATACTTTTGATGATACATGTATTGATTAATGTACTTGTATGGTTGAGGATACTTATGTTGTAGATCGAGATGATCCAGATGCTGTAGATCGAGATGATCCAGATGCTGTAGATCGTGATGATCCAGATGCTGTAGATCGAGATGATCCAGATGGTGTAGATCGAGATGATCCAGATGCTGTAGATCGAGATGATCCAGATGCTGTAGATCGAGATGATCCAGATGCTATAGATGAGATGATCCAGATGCTGTAGATCGAGATGATCCAGATGCTGTAGATCGAGATGATCCAGATGCTGTAGATCGAGATGATCCAGATGCTGTAGATGAGATGATCCAGATGCTGTAGATCGAGATGATCCAGATGTTATAGATCGATATGATCCAGATGCTGTAGATCGAGATGATCCAGATGTTTTAGATCGTGATGATCCAGATGCTGTAGATCGAGATGATCCAGATGCTGTAGATCGAGATGATATGACGATGCTGATGATCGTGAGATGACGATGTTGATGATCGTATGATGACGATGCTGATGATCGTGAGATGACGATGCTGTTGATCATGTGATGACGATGCTGATGATCGTGTGATGGCGATGCTGACAATCGTGAGGATTCAGATATTGATGTTGCTGTAGCTGTTTGAGTGCTGCAGAAGATAAAGACTCAGTACTGAAGATGTTGATGTTCCAGTATTGAAGATATTCCAGTAACTGGTTGAGTTACTGATGATGTTGAGAAAGCTTCCAATGATTTATAGATGTATCATGTATGATGTTGATGACTCCTTGCTCGTGCAGATGCTGTTATAATATCCTTCTCGTTAAGGGGGAGTGTTGAGATATTGTAACTTCAAAGAATATTATATTTGTACTTTATTATTCCGGAGATGATTCATTCCTCCGTGAAGATCTTATTGTATATCCGGAGATGTTTATTCCTCCGTCGGAATGTGGTAACTTGGGTTATTAGACTTCCCTAGTGGGGGTCGGCCCTGTATGTGTTATGTGGGTCAAAGGGTTATTAGACCACCCTAGAGGGGTCGGCCCAGTCAGTTATAATGGGGTATTTAACCTAATGGTTAAATACGAGCCTACATGTACTTGTGTAAAATACATATCAGAGTAGTGTATAAATAGAGGAGGTGTGTTCCTCATTATACACATTCACTCACTTGAGGATAACGCACTTGTGGAGGAGAGGTCTGCTATTGTGGAGGAGGAGATCATGTCTCAGGGTTTCATCTTTGTATATTGCTGGTCATCTATATTGAGGAAGCTTTGCTGGGTTTTCTACCCCATGAGGGTTTCCCAGGATAAATCTCTGTCTCTTGTGTTTATGCTGTGCTTGTTGTTTCTTCAGTGATCCTGTATATGCTATTATTGTGAAATGGAATGTAATGCTTCTATTTTCTGTCTTAGCATCTTAAATTTTAACAGATTTCATATTCATAAATTTCAAAGAAGCAGGAAAATGATGTGCATGAACCAGATAATCTTAGTCCTATTGGGATACATGAAGCAGATAATATTACTCCTATTGGGATACATGAAGGATTAAGGATATATGATATGGATGATAGGAGAGATAAACATGTTGATTCTTTTCCATTTGAAAATTATCTTGAGCATGATGAAACAAAAAAGGGCATAGTAGTTAGTGTTTTTCAGGATCCCTTTTTATGTTTATTGGAATCATTGAGAAAAGTAAATCATGAAAATACATTTCTTAAATTCATAGGATCATAATTGTTTGATGTTCAAAGGGGTACTCCTCATTTTGAAAAGATGATGGTTACATCTGAAACAAGAACAATTAAGCATGGAACTTGCTCTTTTCTTTCTACTTACCAGCATGAAATGCCTCTCGTTCTTCAAGACCCTTTTTCCATCTTGTTGTAGTCATTAGAAGAGGGGAACGTTGTTGTATTAATGGATCATGAAGAGGTTTTCAATAGGAAGTTTGAGTTGCCATTTTCTCAGTCCTTCTTTCTATTTGGAAGAGCTGAATACATGCCTCGGTCAAGAAACCATTTGTTGGATTGGCTTCATTGGGATTTCTATATTACTTGATTGAACATAGGGTTTTGAAAAATTAGAGTAGGTAGGTAGGTTAAATAAGCTCGGCATGGAAAGCATCCTTTTCAGCATTTTTAGTTGTAGTAGTGTGGTACAGTTTTTAGTTTGGGTTCAGTATGAATATTTGTTTTCAGCTTGAAGTTTTGAGAGTAGATTTGTAGTTTCTATTTGGTTCCAGTCTTCAGAGGATGGATGTGTGACAGGTTGCAGTACGGTTTCAGTTTAAGGTCACAGGTCCAAGAAATTTGCAGAGGTTAAAGGTTGGGAGCAGCCCAATGGATCAGGCATTGGTCTACGTGGTTCTTTGCTACCTCGCAGGGAGGATAACATCCCCAATTGGAGCCAGTTGTTAGCACCATATAAGTTTTGGAAAAAATTGCAACTATGGATGAAGATTTGATTTATTGCAAAGGGAAAACAGAGGTGGCTTTGGGGGAATAAAATTTATTTGTAATCAATTTCTAGCATTTGATCCAAACTTGATTTCTAAGCCTTTAACAAGTTTCTGGTTTATTTCATTTTAAATTTTTATCAAAAGATTAGCCTGAAGGCTTAGCTCTAGCTCCTTGTGACCTGCAGCCATAACACACAAGTCAAGTAACAATATACAAGCCCAACGCATAAGCGCTGAGCCTCCAAGGGATAGCCTTTGGCTCACTTCATTGACATATATGGTATACATTGGGATATTTGAACACCAAAGGCGTTTCCATCCTCTTGCATGTGGGATTATTCCCAAAAATGAAGATTTAAAAAACGCATGTCTTATGCCAAGCGTCCAGCATTCATCACCCAACAAAATAGAGAGATGACATGGGATAAGTTCACAGTTTCAACGTGTAAGGATAAACAAACTTTTCAGATCTGCAAAATTGGGGTATGCCCCGCATGCTTCAACGGTTGAGATTTGGGGTGAGATAGATCAACAGTCAACATCTACTTCATGGATCCAACATGCAAAGACATAGAAACTTTCAAAATCAGTGAAATCTTACACAGCCGACCACTTAAAAACTGGTTTTTCCCTGAAAATGACTATTTTAGTCATCAACTTCAAACGCCTGTCGCCGCTAAATGGAAAATAATTTTCACAAAATGAGGGAGGTTTTTCTTCAGTACGGGCCCATATAAAATAAACTCTCTCAGTTTTTGCACAGGTATCACGGGTTGGGTGAATAGAAGGGATCTTCATGGGGCAAAGTTCCCGAATTTTAGGTCACTGTCTAAGTCATCAACTTCAAGAGTAGATTCCAATGCGCTGGAGGCGAATATGAGGAAATGAAGACATGGGTTTTGTCGGGCACACCCCGAATTACAAAAGCCTCTCTTAGAATTTACACAGCTATCTCCATTTGAGATATATAGTTGGGGGTTTGAAGCCCAGTTTTCAGGGGTCTACATCTTGAAAAATTTGTTGTAACCAACTCTTAAAGTTGTTAAACCTTCTATATAGGTGTCATATCCAGTATTAACAACTTTTTGTTAGAGTGATTCAAGCCTCAGGGATGAGAATACCTATATATACTCAGATGTAATGAAGAGAAGGTGTAATTTGGTTGGGACATGAGAAATTTAAGCTCTATTTTTTAGATCTAATCCTTAATAGAATCACAGTGTTGAAGTTGGTTTTTAGCAGAGATTCATGTGTTGTTTACTTTACAGTTTGTATCTTCTTCCTCTTATGTGAATGTGTTTCTTGTTTCTCTTCTCCATATTGTATTATTTTCATGATTGGATAAGTGTAGATTGAAGAAGAATTCATGTGCTCATGCTCTGTTTCTTTAATTCCAAGCATCCATGAAACTTTTCCACTAAAGTTAGGATTGGATTCACCCTTGTTAGATGCCCACGTTGATGGACTGTTCAATTTTTCCTCCCTTATCACCAGACAACATCATTTTGACTGTAAATGAATGGATACCTTGCCTCTGTTTTGGGATTCCATGCAACAACACTATTATTTGATGTCTGTGTTATATTTTGACTCCATTGCCCAATGAATATTCGATTTGTTCCAACCAACACCAACCACAAATCTGAATTGGTTTTTATTCTTATTTCTGGCCTTGTTAAAATACCATTGAGAGATCCTTCTCTGGAGAGATAGAAGCCAACTTATCTTTCCTAAAGTGGTATTCTGTGGTCACCTCAAAGTGTCCTTTCTGCAACCTTAAGGCACATTTTGAGTGATAACACTACCAAGTAATAGTAGTGTTAGTGAGAATAGTACTTTGACCAGTAATACTACCACAAGTGTTGGTCCTATAATACAAAGTCAATCAATAAACCCAAGAAAAAGAAAGGTTGGGGATGATATGAAATTTCCAATTTTAATGGGAATGGGTCAGAGGACCTAGAACAACATTGGTTTTTATGTGACACTATTTCAACAGGATGACAATGTAAAAAGAGAACAACTAATTACGAATTTTAGAGGTCATGCTTTGGATTGGTTCATAAAATTTGCAAAGGTACTTATTGGAAAACCATAGAAGACCTTAGCAGTGATTAAAGGATTAGTTCAAAAATACAAAACCTAAATCGTAGTGTATTATTGAACTCGAAGAGATCAAGTGAATATGTCTGATATTTTGACCAGATGTTTAAGACACTGATGGCTCATGTAAGATTTCATATGGATGATGTTAAACATAAAGAATGGTTTATAGTTGCTTTATTACCACATATTCAAGTTCCACTGATGCAACAAAATATTGTGGCACAGACCGAGGTCCTTGAACTAGATATGAAACTAGAAGCATCACCTATTGGAGAAACTAGAGCAGGTATGGCTCATATCCAGTCATAGATGGAAAATATATCATTACGAATCTAAGACATCAATAAAGGAAAGGACAAAAGAGAAGAAGTTTGGTGTACCAAGTGTAAATAAGAGGGTCATTCTAAGGACCAATGCACATAGTTTCAGGACTATATAACAGTCAAAGTTCCTAACCCATTGAACCATGGAGGGGAATTTTGGTGTAGGATCTTCCAAACCAACGAAAATCGACCAGAATAATGATACATATTATAGAAGATTGTAAGTACCCCACAAAACTTGTTCTGTAAATTTTATAGATCAATTGGCCATGATGAGAAGGACTGTCGAGCATATCAGTTTCTTATAGAATGAACAACATATGCTTATAGAATGAAAGGTGAGGAACAAGGGGAAGGGAGTAGTGCATATTTTAATCAATAGAGGGGTGGCCTTCAAGGATGAGGACAATTGTGTCCAACTAGGAAATTTTGATAGAGATTGCCCAAACCCATGTTCGACATGCACATACTGACATTGGATCACACTATTGAAGAATGCCCACAACTCATAGAAAAGTGGCAAGCCAAGGGAAATCAAAACCAAAACTAGAACCAGAATGTCCAAAATATTTAAGCAAAATCAAGACAGGAGAAGCCAGCTGTCGCTGTTGTTACCAGAGGTGGTGCTGCGATAGGAAACGATAGAGAAATATGTACTGATCTGCATGCACCTAGAATCAAACCCTCCATGCAATGAACAATACCATTTAATGTACATAACGAAAAACAAACTTTTGTGGAATCAAGGAAAGAATTTACTACAACACATAGGGGACCAAGTTTGACATATGCACTACCGGTCTTCGACAAATTCCTTGTATATGATATGCCAACCTGCTTTGATCGATTAGCTCCAAAGCGAAGCCTAGTAAAGGTAAGTGCATTGAAAAAATTTCTAAAAATTTGTCTAGACCTAGTTAAAGATAAAAATTCTTCAAGGGAGTTGCAGAGTTTAATCTATGAATCAAAAAAATAAATTCCTCAGGAAAGGGCTCTAAATAACTTGCAAATGAAAGTAAGAACGGGAAGGGAATTGCGAATTAGTGTGCAGATTGGGGACTTGACATGGATTTTATTATTCTCTAAAGTGTTTCCTTAGCTTCCAAGACTTTCTCTTTTGATTGAGTTTCTTGTTGTATGATGCCTTCCACTATTTGCGCATTGAGTGGCATTTCCAGTTACTTCTCTGTTTCAATTATAATCTAATTAATGAATTCTTGGACTGTAGTGAGATCCTATATGAATTTGTATGCTTCCTCCTACAGTACCTCTATATTTTGCACGATGTTCTACTACTCAACCCACAATTGACTAATATCCTGCTATTTTTTTCTATATTCACCTATTTCTTTTACCTTCTTAGATACTGACATAGTGTTCATTTCTTTCATCGTCTTCTATTCCTTTTCTTGTGCTTCACGTTTATTTTTCTCTATTGTTTGTAGCCTAGTATCCTGTAGTAGTTGTGTCCAAGACTACGTGATTTATTCACATGGCTTCACGCATTTCTCCTTCAAGGTCTTAATATTTTTCATCAAGGCAGTCGTACTAGCTTTTTGTTTGCTTTCTTGTCATTGCTATGGCGATGTGCTCAGAGTTACTTTTGATTCTAGGTCCAAAATATTTGCTTGGAACCATTTAATTAATTGCCCAATCTTCATAAATTTTTCCTCAATTAGGATATCAACCTCTAGTTTCTTATGAAAATTGTATTGCATAGCCTCTCCAGTGCTTGCTGCAACTTCTCATTTTCCTGGACCAGCTCTTATTTTCTCTTCTCTGCGTATTCTTTCCATTTCTATGATTTTTGTTTCCCTCTGTGCAACATGTCATTTAATTACTGCGATACCATTTTTTTATTCTCCCATCAGACTTCGCACCTAGCATCAAATTTGTATGTGACTTAATTTCCCTAGTATACTCCTGTTTGCAATACATCACACAAATTATTTCAAAAGTTTAATAAACCTTTTATTTTCTTCATCTGAAAGTGCCTTGGATATTTTAACCATCTTAGGTTCATCACTAGTACCAATATTACAGCTCAAAATGTTATCTTCAGAAAACTACATAGTGGGATTCAATAGAGTGTAATTTTTTTAAAACAATATTTCCATAGGAACAAGGCCTGTGGGAATGAAATTTCCCTTTAATTCAATTATTTTATGATTTCCAATTGTTTTTTTTTAATAAGAAGCACTTTCATCAATATCAACATCTTGATCTTGATCAATTAATGAAGTGGAAAAATCACCTGTCAATTCTAGAAACTTTTTAATCTCCTGATCATCATGAAAAACCCTCCAATGCTTAATATTATATGGAATTGAAGGTCTATATCTAACCTCAATTGGATATCTAAGCTGAGTTTGTTGTGGGATTTTAAAATAAGTGGTTACTAAAGCCAAAGAGTTTGTTGTCTGATTATGATCTCTAGGAGTGAAAGATATGTTAAGAGATAAAAATAAATTATCCACAAGATCCCATTCCTCATTCCTATAAACTTTTAACAACCTTTGTTTTACTTGATAAACATTCTTTAATTGATGAACCACTAGATCAGAGTCACCAAAAACAACCAGTTGTTGAATATTTAAATATTTTGCAACCCTTAAACCAAGAATTAATGCTTCAGACTCAGTGATATTATTGGTTGTCTGAAATTCCAGTTTATACATCAAAAATATTATCTCACCTCTTGGAGAAATGAGTACAATTCCCGCCCCGCTCCTTTTTTGGATGATGAGCCATAAAATTACATATACCACAAAATTTCCCGAATCTCAATACTACGTTGAACTGGTACTTCTTTTTCAACTTGCAAAACACCTGTAGCATCATCATTCAAGTGCAACATACAAGACCCAATATCTTCTTCAATGGCATAAATTGGGTGATTTGTTGGATTATCGTTGTCACCTACTAAATAAGCAAGATGCATTTATCTATATAACCTTTTGTGTTCTCCTCCAAACACTGGGATAGTTTCATAAGAATGGTCCATTTGCAAAGTACCTCCTACTCTTTTTTTCCAAGATCTTGATAGAATCATACCAAATTTAGGTGCAATATCAATATCAGCAATAACCACATCCATTAAGATACTTTTCATTGATAACTTTGCAAGAGTGGTGACAAGGTACTTAACAAATCCAAGACATTGAATGATATTGCATCAAAGGAAAATATGTCATGATAAGGTTTGGTAATGCTTAACCCTAGGGCCTCCATAATGGCTTTGGGCATGAGATTGTGGGAAGCATCGAAATCTAAAAGACAATTATGTAACATCTTCTCATGGAATGTGAGAGTGACATAAAATGGTGGAGGAAAATCAGTTTTACTAAATCATACTTATAAGGCGACTTAGGACCAAAATCAATAGTGGGATGTTCATCTTGGAAATTGATAACATCTGAAGGGAATTGACTTGTTTGTGAATTTAACACCTTAAGAAAAGGATCCCTATATGACTGAGTTTTTGTAAGCTTTGTTAACGGAATAGGGATTTTAATTTTACTAAGCTCATGTTCAAAATTGAATCCATGGACAACTTTACTTGTTTCTTCAGCTTCTACAGGCTTATCTCTACTGACCTACAAAATTTACTTCTTTTCAATACTAGAATTAGGTGGTTGTTTTACATGATTAACCACCTTTCTTTTAAGATTTTGGGAAACTTGCTTTGCTCCAGATCTTAAATTATAAGACTTATGTGGGTTCGTTTGATAAACATTTATTGAATATGCCATATTTGAAACATTTTGTTGATGACAATTATAATTTTCTTGATCAAAACACATAGAACATTGATAATCAAACTTAGTGAGAAAACCATTGGAGGATTCCTCTTCCAAATGATTTATGTCTTGATCCATATCTTCCTACTCCAACTCTTATATCTCCTCAGTTTCATCCACCAGGTTATTTTGGAAAGAAGGTTGTATTATTTGATCATCATTACGTCTTCTTTCCCTAGGTAAAAAACTTAGGACAAAGGGCCATTTAAACTAATTTGGGTTTCTATTATCTCCCTACTAGACAAGTCTATTTTGATTTTTATTCTCCATTTCCAATCTACTTATTTTTTATGATAAATTCTTAATGTGTTTGGTCATCTCACCCATATTATTGTTGGAATATTTAAACCCACTCATTTCATTTAATACCTTAGGATAGCATTATTAATTATTTTTAATTAATTCCTAGGTGTTAGACTAGCTAGTTGGCTAAAATAATCAATGTGTGGACTAGTTTTACTGATTTTTAGCCAAATCACACTCCATGATGTTTCTTCCTTCCATATCCTGGATTTAGCATTTGCTTTCATCCCACATCATTATCTGATCACTAAATCAGAAATTCATGAGCCTTTGTGGTGACTTGGAACACACACTTTCCACCTAGGGGGTTTTGCATATTTTTGGTAAGCATGATTTTGTGAGGATTCGAATGGCATCCTTATGCATTCAAATATCTGATGTAATGTTATATATTGACATCCATTTGCATGCCCAAGTTTGGCTGATGTATTATTCTTCATGAAAATAATTCTGTTTGCATCATATGTGACTGGTTTTTAGTGTTCTTGACTTGTTATGTGAGAATTACTTCTAAGAGTTGTAATTTCTTGATCATATTTTGGTGTGAACTAAATTTCACATGGTATCAGATTTATCAATCTATTCTTTTCTCCATTGATTGTCTTGTAGGATCCGACCAGTTTCAAGGATGGCATATTCAATCATCTACAGGGTGCATTAAATCACCCAGAGGGCACAACAAATCATCTTTGGGTGCACCCAAACCACTCTAAAAGATATTTCATAGCTGCCATGGATCATTCAAATCAGATCATCCTCACTCCATTCAATTATTTTTACTAGAAAGAATAGATGGAGATCATGTTGAGGAGCAAAGGCCTCTATAGGGTGACTATATCAACTGAACCTGAGCCAACCTCAGCAATTGAGAAATCAAAGTGGCATAATCGAAGAGATGAAGACTATGTTTTACTGTGTCTCACTACATATAGGGATCTTCTATTCCAACTTGATGGTTTTACCTCTCCCAATGAAGTTTGGCTAAAGCTTCAAGAATTGTTTGGCAAGACTGATGAATTAAGAGGCCACCAACTGGATAATGATCTAGTTTCATTGAGCCCACAAAATTTCGATAACCTCCAATATTTCTTCTCGAAATTCAAGTCACTTGTTCTACAGTTGAAGCAATGTGGAATTGATAAAAAGGATGAGAAACTAATCTTGGCCATTCTCTCCAATCTTGGCCCTGATTACTCAGTCTTTGTTTCGACCTTCTACTCCACAAGGAAGGCAGTTTGAAATTGGAAGAGCCCCACACTCTCAGAATTCATGGAGTCTCTTACACAAGAAAAGAAAAATTGGTCTTGATGGGAGCCATAAAAAAATCCATCAAAATATCATTGTTTGAATGTTGGATATTCAAAGGGTTCGAAAGGAAAGAAGAAGGGAAATTTCAATAAGCCCACTGATCAAAGGAAGGACAAGAAATCCAAACAAGAAGAATGAGAAGACAAAGTGCAATTATTGAAGAAGGGAATTTCATCTTGAAAGCTCCTACATGAAGAAGACCATTGATCAAATGGCTCAACTCCTGGAGAAATCCAACATTGCTCTTCCTGAGAGCGCAAGGAGGAAGGATGGAGGAAAAAATTCTGAAGATAAGGCACAAGTGCATGCACTAATGGAAAGAACATCAAAGCCTACCTCATTCATCATTGACTCAGGAGATTCAAGGCACATGGTTTCCACAAGAGAAAGCTTCTCATCTCTTGATTCTTCCAGTGGTCCAACCATTATGTTGGGTGATGATTCTGAAACTTCAAGCAAAGGTAAAGGAAACATTGATCTAGATTTCGGTACATTCACTAATGTTTTATATGTTCTAGGACTTGCTGCTAACATTTTGTTAGTATACAAGATGAATCACACAGGATCACCCAAAAAGGTAATCTTCACACCTAATGATGTTGAAATCTGTAAAATGTCAACAGGCCGAATTGTTGCCTTAGTTTCTCCTGACCATAGCTAAAAAAATATATATAGGTTTTCTCATTTTGTGCCATTCCCCTCACCTTATGCTCTATTAACCCATGCCAATGAGTTAAGAAAATTGTGGCATGAAATATTTGGTCACCTAAATTACAAATAACTTTCCCAACTCCATGAGAAAGAAATGGTCATAGGGCTGCCCAATATCAATTTTTCCAAAGGTGTCTGTCAAAGCTGGATCTTGGGAAAGCACCTAGATCATAAATTTGAGAGAGCCAAAACTGAGTGAAACTCAACACCCCTGGAGCTTATTCACAATGACATATTAGGTCCATTCCCCCATGATTCTTTGAACTATGCCAAATACATCCTTAGCTTCATATATGACTTTACCAAGTACTATTAGATTTATTTCATCAAGCTAAAGTCTGAAGTGTTTGGTTTGTTCAAGATTTTCAAGGCCTCAGTTGAGAACCAGTCTGGTAGACATATCAAGATCCTTAGATTTGACAATCGTGGGGAGTGTAAAGTTAGTCACAGCAGATCTAATGAACAAATAAATCAGTCACAACAGATGAACATAGAAGAAATGGTGCAAAACTGTGCAAAACATGCAGCAGTGCTCTCTATCCCAGAAAGGGTGAATGAATTACAATACAAACTGTTACAATGAACAGAGCAATTCGAATTGCCTAAGGAGGTCATTCGAATCACTGAATGGAGTAGCTTGACTCAATCTAGGAGTCCTCATCAATCATCGGTGTTGCTCATCAATCACAACAACCAGTCATCCAGGTGTCAAGCTGAGTCTAACTGATCATAATAAATGTAACTGAAGTGTGTAGCACTGATATAGGATCTGGAGGCTCAGTGGGGGCGCATGGGAGGCTAACTGGAGTCAGAGCAAGTCACCTAATCGAACTGGAGGTCAATCGGAGGTGAAACAGTCAGTCAGGAGTGAAATCGGAGTGAAATCAATCAGAATCGGAGCTAACTGAATGTAACTGGAGTGAATCTGCAGTGGTAGGTGAACAAGTGCGCCCTTCTCTGTCAGTAGGTGAGAAGAGGGCGCCTTTCAGCTTAGGAGGGCTAAAACTCTGTGGAAAGTGGCTCCCGGGTGCTAGAAGAAGGTGGATAAGGTGCTGGAGGCATCAAACTGGTGACTGGACTGCATATCCTGAAATAGATCATGCAAGATCCTGAAGTAGATATGTATCCCGAAATAGATGATCCTGAAATAGATATGTATCCCGAAATAGATGATGGATATCCGAACACCCCCCCTCAAGCTAGACTATGATGTGCCAACTAAAATAATGTGGGGCCCTGGTAACTAAGACCAAAGGTCACCCCAATACAATAATCCAAAAAATGCTGAAAAATAAACTAAGTGAGGAAAGAGGGAAAACCCAGTGGGAAGAAAGCCCCCCCTCAAGTCTAAAGCATAATAATGAATCAATCTGTCTCCACCATGATGGAACTCACCCCCAACAGTGAACGGAGGTAAGAGAACTTCTTCTCAGTGAAGCTCTTGGTGAAGATGTCTGCAATTTGCTCATCGGTAGGGCAATATTGCAGAATGATGGTGCGATCATGCACCAACTGTCGAATGTAATGCATATGAATCTCAATGTGCTTGGTCCTCTGCCGCTGAACTGGATCTGTGGAGATCTTGATAGCACTTTGATTGTCACAAAATAGGACAGTCGAAGTAGTGCCACCAAAACCAAACTCGGAAAGAATACCCTGCAACCAAACTGCCTGAATGCAGGCATTGACTGCCCCTCGATACTCTGCCTCTGCTGAAGAAAGTGCAATGGCTGCTTGCTTTTTGCTGGACCAGCAAATAGCACCATGACCAATCATGAAAACATAACCGGAAGTGGACTTCCGATCAATGCTATCACCTGCCCAATCTGAATCAGTAAAACCAATGAAATCTAGCTCAGAATCTGCAGCATAATGTATGCCAAACTGTCTCGTACCTTGCACATACTGCAAGATCCGCTTGGCTGCTCGCCAATGAAGCTCATGTGGCTGCTGCATATATCTTGACACGGCACTCACGGAATATGAGATATCAGGCCGTGAATGTGTCAAATAAAGTAGTGAACCAATCAACTGTCGATACATACTGCAATCTGCAAGCGGTGTGGAATCTCCCTCCTCAAGACTGATTCCTGAGAGGAATGGGAACGGGGCTGCCTTACATTCAGCCATATTAAACTTCAATAACAGGTCGGAAGCATATTTTTGCTGAGATATAGTGATCCCATCGAAATTTTGAGCTATCTCCAAGCCCAAAAAGTGACTCAGCAAGCCCAAATCGCTCATGTCAAAAGCTAGATTTAAGGCAGTTTTTAGCTTGTTTATTGAAGTAAGTGTGCTACCAGTAATAAGCAGATCATCAACATAAAGTACAATAACCAACAAATTACCTTTAACTCGCTGAAGATAGACATTCGGATTAGATTTGCATCTTTGGAAATTCTGAGAAAGAAGGAAGGAGTCCATCTTTGCGTACCAAGCTCTTGGGGCCTGTTTTAACCCGTACAAAGACTTCTTCAATCTACAAACCAATGATGGATCTGATGTATAACCCTCTGGCTGCTGCATATAGACCTCTTCAGCAAGGTCTCCATGTAAAAATGCACTCTTCACATCCATGTGATGCACCTCCCAGTGCTTGGATGCGGCAATAGCTAAAACAAGGCGGATGGAATCCATCTTTGCAACCGGTGCAAAGGTCTCTGTGTAGTCCACTCCTTGGACTTGGGAAAAACCTTTTGCCACCAACCTTGCTTTATATTGCTGATAGTGCCATCAGCAGCAACTTTAGTACGGTAGACCCATTTACACTTCACTAATTTTCTTCCAGGTGGAAGAGAAACTAGCTCCCATGTATTGTTCTTTTGAAGAGAACTGTACTCTTCATCCATGGCATCTTTCCATCTCGGATCTCGATGGGCTGAATAATATGATTGGGGATCTGAACCAGCCATCAAATAACAAATCTCAGGAAGAAATGGATCAGCAATAGAAAGAGCCATACCTGCCCTTTGAAAGTCTCCTCTTGTTCGTCTCGGATCAGCAGGATTTCCAAGATTCGAACCAGCAGATTGTAGAGTATTTTGGGCCCACTTTGGTAACTGAGGGAGATCTAAATGGTCGGATTCCGAACCTGATATGTCATGATCATAATATGCTGCTACAATATCAGAAATATCAGAACTCATACCTTCATTATCGCTGCTCGAATCTTCTTCTGGTGAAGGCGGTGAATCGGCAGTTTTCTCCTCAACTAGTTGCAATTCTTGAAGCGGTTCTTCAAACTGCACACTGCGCTCTATGAATATCTTTTTAGATCTGATATCCATGAGTTTATATGCTTTTGATTCTTCCCCATATCCTATCAATATGCACTCGATACTTTGTGGATCCAAAGCTCGTCTCTTCTCATAAGGAATTCTAGCCCATGCAGTAGAGCCAAAAACTCTCAAATTTGACACATCCGGTTTGTGACCAAAGAATGCTTCGAAAGGAGTCATACCTTTCACGGATGAATGTGGAACTCGGTTCTGTATATATGCAGCAACATTGATTGCTTCAGCCCAAATATTTGCAGCCAAACCTTTTGATTCAATCATGCATGTAGCCATCTCTTTCAGTGACCGGTTTTTCCTTTCCGCTACACCGTTTTGCTGGGGTGTGTAGGGAACTGTATGTTGGATCTTGATTCCGCTTTGGGCACAAAGTTGCAGCAACTCGGACTTGATATATTCCCCACCGATGATCAGATCTAAGAGCTTTGATCTTGCTCTCAGTGGTGGTCTCAACAGAAGCCTTAAAATCCTTGAATTTTCCAAGCACTTCTGACTTGTTTTTGAGAAAGAATACCCATGTAAAGCGAGAATAATCATCAATAAATGTCAAAACATACCTTGAACCATTTAATGACATATGGGGCAGCGGACCGCTGATATCAGAATGGATCAATCCCAAAATAGTAGAGGCTCTGCTAGCCTTGCCGCGGTCGAATCTGTGCTCGGGGTGCTTCCCAATAATGCAACCGGAGCATATTCCCTTCGAGGAACGGAGTTGTGGAAGCCCATCAACCATGGATTTATTTGATAGCAGCAGCAAATACTTATAATTTAGATGTCCAAATCTTTCATGCCAAAGCCTACTAACCTCATTACCATGTGTGCGAAGAGCAGTGGGCTTTGCAAGCGGAATAAAGTGCGAAAACTCATAACATTTAGCAGTGTGGTTTGCCTTTCCAACCGCAACTAGTCTTCCACTTTTGATATCAGGAAATTTCAACTGTATTAGGGCTGAATGTGACTTTCTTTGGATCACCAGTATGTGTCATTTGATACACAGAAAGGAGATTCGAAGCTAAGGAAGGCACATAGAGAACATTCTGAAAGCATCCATGATCTACATGAATCGTACCTTTGCCCTTTGAAGAATTTTTGAGTCATCTCCCAAATGGATGGGATGGAGCTGTTTGGATCGAATGAGGAAAAAGAATCAATATTTGCAGCCATATGATTTGATGCACCCGAATCTATCAAGAGAGTGGGCTTCGAAACCGTTGCCATGAGTGCTTGTCCTCTTTCATGATCGTCATTCCGATCCTTCTTCCTTGCACCGTCATGGAAGGGTTATGTTGTTCTTTTCCAAAAGGAGGGCCATTTGATCTATAGTCTTCTCATACATGAGCTTTCGGGATGAAAGCCACGGTTACAATAAGTACATTTAGATTTTTGGTTACCTTCTTTGCCCTTTTGCTTGGATTTCGAACTGGATGGTGGCATCCGTTTGCCTTGCCTTTGTCTTTTTGCTTGTGAGGCTCGAATTTGGGCTTCTCCTTCTTTAGCTTTCCTTTACCATTCGAAATCTTGGGTCCTTGAACAAATAGGGATGAATCTTTGGAGCTTATGGACCCCATTTGAATCAACTTGTCATGCTCTTTCGTAACGGACTCAATGAAGGCATTCAAGGTAGGCATCTTCCAATTCGGGGTAGTTAGCCGACCGGAATTGAAAGTGGAGACAAATACAGAATAATCTTTCCCAAGCTTGCTTAGAATGGAGAGGATCAACTGTTTATCCTCTTTAATAACACCACTGTTCTTCAATTGCAAGTTCAAGTTCTTGAATTTTGTGAAGAATTCATTGATGCTCTCGAAATTCTCAGGATTAAGGCCAATCAATTCATTCTCTAATTGAAAAGCCCTAAGCTCATCCTGCTTGCCGAATAGTGTCTCAAGTTGCTCCCATATGGCTTTTGGAGTCTTCAATCCGCTGAGATGGAAGTGAAGATCCTTGGAGATGGAGAGACAAAGAAGACCGTAAGCTTCATCAAGCTTATTGTAGTGTTTGGTTCTTTCCTGCCACATTGTTTGGCTCCAATTCAAGACCAAGAGTGACTCGGTAGTATCCTTTGAACGTAATATGATCTCCATATCATCTTTCCAATCAAAATAATTGAATGGGGTGAGGATAGGCTTTGAAGAAGAGTATTCCATTGCTAGGAGCGAGTCAAATGATGAAGAAGAAGCTTGCATGCAGACTATAGCGAACGGAGATGCTGTAGGGAAGCTTGCATGCAGAATGTAGCGAGTGCACTTGGAGGAGATAATTAACCTGCAAATCACATAAGAACAATCACAATAAGGTCGAACAATCCACCCTTTGAGAGTTGCATCACACCTGGGATTGGATTTCAAGCAATGTTGAATAGGTCCAATGTATCAGATCCAGGAATTATGTGGTAACTCAAGCTTCTGGAGTGGTATTGGAGTATTTTTCAAGCTTTGCATGCACAGGAGCGAATGCCCTTGAGATATCTCATGCCAACTTTTTGCAATTTTTAGCAATTCAGTCAAATCTTCTTGTATAAACACCTGTAGAAAAGAGATCTTGTCCCTGCAATGGCTCTGATACCATGTAAAGTTAGTCACAGCAGATCTAATGAACAAATAAATCAGTCACAACAGATGAACATAGAAGAAATGGTGCAAAACTGTGCAAAACATGCAGCAGTGCTCTCTATCCCAGAAAGGGTGAATGAATTACAATACAAACTGTTACAATGAACAGAGCAATTCGAATTGCCTAAGGAGGTCATTCGAATCACTGAATGGAGTAGCTTGACTCAATCTAGGAGTCCTCATCAATCATCGGTGTTGCTCATCAATCACAACAACCAGTCATCCAGGTGTCAAGCTGAGTCTAACTGATCATAATAAATGTAACTGAAGTGTGTAGCACTGATATAGGATCTGGAGGCTCAGTGGGGGCGCATGGGAGGCTAACTGGAGTCAGAGCAAGTCACCTAATCGAACTGGAGGTCAATCGGAGGTGAAACAGTCAGTCAGGAGTGAAATCGGAGTGAAATCAATCAGAATCGGAGCTAACTGAATGTAACTGGAGTGAATCTGCAGTGGTAGGTGAACAAGTGCGCCCTTCTCTGTCAGTAGGTGAGAAGAGGGCGCCTTTCAGCTTAGGAGGGCTAAAACTCTGTGGAAAGTGGCTCCCGGGTGCTAGAAGAAGGTGGATAAGGTGCTGGAGGCATCAAACTGGTGACTGGACTGCATATCCTGAAATAGATCATGCAAGATCCTGAAGTAGATATGTATCCCGAAATAGATGATCCTGAAATAGATATGTATCCCGAAATAGATGATGGATATCCGAACAGGGAGTACATCAAATATGAGTTTCGGAAACTTTGTGCCTCTTCAGGCATACAAATGCAATACAATGTTCCATACACACCTCAGCAGAATTGTGTTGCTGAGAGGAAGAACAGATCATTGAAGGAGATGGACACATGCATGCTTGATGAAAAGTATTTATATCCAAGGATTTGGTCCGAGGCAATAAATTGTGCCACATACATTCAAAATAGAGTGCCTCACAAATCTCTCAAAGGAATCACTCCTTTTCAGGCTTGGAATGGGAACAAACCTAATATTTCTCATTTCAAGATTTTTGGCTCCAAGGCTTGGGATAGAATTCCACTTGAGAAGAAGAGGGATATGCAGACCCAAAGCCAACCTTGTATTTTTGTTGGATATTCATAGGAATACAAAGGCTATAAGTTTTTGAACATGGCTACTAAAAAATAATTCATTGAAAGAAGTTTTCAATTCGAAGAAGAGCCCTCTCAGAATGTTGAAATTGGAGAGCCATCCACACCACCACCTGAAGATGTAAGTGAGATTCCTATTGAATTTTTTGATTCTGATATTTCTGATGATGAATAAAATTTTATTACAGATCCTAATTCACCAAAAAGGCCAAAGTGGGCTGCTAAGACTCTTCAAGCAGCTGGTGAACTAGTGGGAAATCCTTAGGACACAAGGAGGACGAGATCACAATTTGAGAATGCTCACAATGTTAATGATCCTTAATTATCTGAGAGATGTTATTTGATGGTGGATTCTAATCCTTAGACATATGAGGAAGCCTCACATGACCCAATATGGCAGGATTCTATGGATGGGGAGTTTCATTCACTGCAAAAGACTGAGACATCGGAGCTAGTCAAGCTCCCCCAGGTAGAAAATTGGTAAGGTGTAAGTGGATATTAAAGACCAAGTGTGCAGCCGATGGTGCAGAAATGAAATATAAGGCTAGGCTGGTGGAAAAGGGATTCTCCCAAGTGCATGGCCTTTACTACAATGATACTTTTGCACCAGTTGCACAGAAGGATTCAATGAGACTAGTTCTGGCAATTTCTGCTGCCAAGCGCTGGGAAGTACATCACATGGATGTCAAAAGTGCCTTCCTCCATGGATATATTAAGGAAGATATTTATATGCAGAAAGAAAAAGGCTATACATATGATCCTAACTATGTGTTTAGGTTGAGGAAGTCCTTATATGGGCTTAAGCAAGCCCCCAGGGATTGGTATGCCAAAATGGACAACTTTCTCTTGTCACAATCTTTTGCTAGATAAAAATATGATTCAAATGTTTAACTGAAGTTGATTGATGGCTCAATTCTGATTATTGGGTTATATGTTTATGAACTACTAATAACAGGTATCTCCATTGATCAAATTGCTTCATTAAATACTGCTTTGCATCAAGTTTTTTCAATGACTGACTTGGGAATTCTTAAGCAATTTTTGGGGCTTGAGATTTCTCAAATTGAGAATGGAACTAAGGTATCTCAGTCTAAATATGCATCTGACCTGATAAATAATTTCAATATGTCTGATTGGAATCATTCAAAGAATCCCTTCCTTTCAGGAGTTAGACTTGAAGAAGCATAATCTACGCCATTGGTTGACAGCACCTTGTATAGGCAGCTTGTTGGCAGCTTGTTATACTTGACTCATACTCGACCTAATATTGCATATGCTATGAGTTTGGAATCAAGATACATGGAGCAGCCTCATGAGATCATTGAAGGGATGCAAAAATAATATTGCATTATGTGCAAGGCATCAAGACTGATGGGATTCACTATGCTGTAGATTCTAGCCTAGATCTTCTTGGCTTTACTGACTCAGATTGGGCTGGTGATAGACTTGACAAAAAATCCACATCTGGATTTGTATTCATTCTTGAAGGTGGTCCTGTTTTCTAGTCTAGAAAGAAACAGAGTGCAATTGCACTATCTTCAGCAGAGGCCGAGTACAGAGGAGCAGTGAATGTTGCTACTCAGTGTGTGTGGTTGCAGGGTATTCTTTCATAGTTTGAGATTTCGTTTAGTACTCCTACCATCATCTTTTGTGACAATCAGGGTGATATAAGGGTATCAAGTGATCCAGTATAGAGATAGAGGACCAAGCATATTTAGATCCATATGCACTACATCAGGAGTTTAGTGCATGACCATATCATTGAATTGCAGTATTGCCCAACAGGTGAGCAAACTGCAGACATCTTCATCAATTTTTTTTACTGAGAAAACTTTCAGCTATCTTAGAACACTGCTTGGGATGGTTGAACATGTGGTGGAATGAAGGATTGATCAGAAATATTTCAATTTTGATTATGTCCATTTTTTAGGGAAGATTTTTCCCATGAGGTTTTCCTTCTTTCCTTGTTTTGTGGACAAGGCAGTATTGTTATAGGGTGACCATGTCTTATTACTAGGCCCTATATTTATTTTTGAGTTTTACCACATAAATCCAAGCTTATGGGGGGGTGTTGGAATATTTAAACCCACTCATGTCATTTAATACCTTAGGATAGCATTATTAATTATTTTTAATTAATTCCTAGGTGTTAGACTAACTAGTTGGCTAAAATAATCAATGTGTGGACCACAAGTCTTCCTGGTGTGTACCACAAGAATACTAAGTCACTTGGGCACATTTCTGAATATTCTGGACAATATTTTGTCCAATCCTGGAATGAAAGACGCCTTACTAATTTTTACTACGTTTTACCTCTCTTTGGTGAAAGGTGAAAAGCTAGTTGACTAGTTTTACTGATTTTTAGCCAACTCACACTCCATGATGTTTCTTCCTTCCATATTCTGGATTAAGAATGTGTTTTCATCCCACATCACTATATGATCACTAAATCATAAATTCGTGATCCTTTGTGGTGACTTGGAACACACACTTTCCACCTAGGGGGGTTTTTCATATTTTTGGTAAGCTTGCATTTGTGAGGATTCGAATGTCATCCCTATGGATTTGAATCTATGATGTAATGTTATATATTGACAGCTAGTTACATGCCCAATTTTGGCTGATGTATTATTATTCATGAGAGTAATTCTGTTTGCATCATATGTGACTTTTTTTCAGTGTTCTTGACTTGTTGTGTGAGAATTACTTGTGAGAGTTGTAATTTATTGATCATATCTTGGTGTGAACTAAATTTCACACTTATCATTTTCTTATTGTACACCTAAGTAAGATGGTACCACTTATTTTTTCTTTTTCCTATCCTCTTGATGATATTCTAGTTTAGCCCTAAGCTTGCTTGTTGCCATCAAATTTGACTCTACCTCCAAGGCTACTTCCTACATGTTTGCAAGAGTGATAGATATTATTTCTCTTAATAATAAGGAGACATCAACGTCAAAATAATTTGCATAAGTAAGATTTGGAGATGTATTAGTAGGCTTAATATGTAGAGGGATATTACTATACATTTTTTTGAAACGTTTGGTAAAATCAGTAACTATCTCATCTTGTTTTCTTTTCAAAGCTCCAAAATCAGTTATATAATAAATATAATCCTTGGTATCTCCCCACTGTCTCATAAAATCTTCTTTTGAATCTCCAATCCCATCTATAGAATTAGTTGGAAATTATCTAAGCCATTTCCTCACCTCCCCATCCGGGATTTGGACAAAGACCCGCATCCAAAATCCTCACGTTCATTATTTTGGTTGTCAGCATAACTAAAATAAGCATTCCAATGTTCTTCTGCTGTAACCTCACCTTGTCCATTAAACCTTGGGAGGTATCTATGATAATAACCACCATGAAGGGCATTACGAGGATGTGGTAAAACTAATGGGGAATATATAACAACCATTATAACATCCATCCTATTAGGGGGATGACATCCATATTTGGAATAGTTTGAGTTTGTGGAGAAAGTGGTACTTTAGCCTCTAATTGGCTAGTTGGAATTTTACTAGTGAGATGTGTATAAGGTGACAATTGAGGATTTAGTAAGTCAAATTGTCCATAGTTTAGAAGCTCTTCTTTTATTTTCTCATATGACAAAGGATTAGAATAAACTTCAAAATTATCATCTTGGGTAGTAGGACTTAAGATTTGAAACCAAGGGATAGTAATTGACAATACTTGCAAGCTTCCTTTCTTCTTCTTCTAAAGATGATGAATATGAAGAAGGAGGGTTCTGATCCAATTCACTTGGTATTATTGAAGCAAAAGAATATAGGAATCTTCCTGATGGTATGGAACTGAGATTTTAGCTAGCCTCCCTCAAAATATGTTATGGATTTGAAACCCCTGAATGCAAAGGATATGAAGGATTTCCCCTAGTCTCAATCTTCTTGGGAGCCATAATTACTTTTTGAAACACAGGTGAAAATGTAGTCTAAACAATTGTACTGATCTTGTTCACCCCTGTCATGTCCCCGCATTGATGATTAGTGGAAGGAATTCCTAGTGGGTTGAGAAAAATATTTCATGCATTTGGGGTTAATTCTGAAGTTAAGGCATTAATTAGTTAGGAAGTTTAATTTTAAATTTATTTTAAGTACGAAATGCACTTGGTAGAAGTAATTTTTATTAATTAGATATTTTTATTTTGGAATAAAGTGGATAATTCTCCACAAGTGTGCCTTATAGGATAAGGTTGACTAATATGTAACTTTAAAGACAAGAAAATATAAAGAAGTCAAAGCAAGGAAAGTAGGAAAATGAGAAGAAAGCATACTAAAGCAGCAAAGATCAAGAAAAGCAGAACAAAAGTAGAAAAGTAGGACAAAAGCAGAAAAGCAGGTTAAAAGCGGAAAAGCAGGATAAAAGTAGAAAAACAGGACAAAGCAGAAAAGTAGGACAAAATTACAAAAGCAAGACAAAGGCATAAAAGCAGGAAAAAACAGAAAAAAAAAAGAAAAATCAAGACAAAATAGAAAGTAGGGTAAGGCATACAAGAAGGGAAAAAGCAGGACAAAGCATAAAAGCAGGGTAAGGTAGAAAAGAAGGAAAAAACGGGATAGAAAATCGAAAGCAGGATAAAGAAAAAGAAAAAGAAAAAGCAAAAGCAAAAGCAAAAGCAAAAGCATAAGCAAAAGCAAAAGCAGAAAGCAAAGCAAAGCAAAAAGCAAGGCAAAAGCTAAAGCAGAAGGAAAAGCAAATAAGAAAGCAAGGAAAAAGCTAAAGTAGAAAACAAAGCAACCTTATCCACTTCATGATGGTGCCTTATCCTATCTTGCTTTCTCAACAAGTCGCCTCAATCTATAAAATAATGATTAAAAATCCATTTCACATCTTTTGATCATTTGTGATTTGAATTGAGTGCAATTTTTCCTCATTGACCTGTGAGATGTGCCCCTAATCCTAGCTAGTATATGTGCCCCATGCTTATAATGAAAGTATTATGAAATACATTCTTCATCAATGATTCTATTGCAGGTCCTGAAGTATGATCCATTGGTTGGTGTTTTTGTTGTGCGGTTCAACGCCTTCATTCAATAGGAACAATGTTGGAGGGATGAAATGGAGGTTCTGGTTTAGAAATTTATGTGCATTTATGTACATTGATACCTATTCCATTGAGTCCATAGCATCGTTTATAGTAGGAAAATCCTTTTGTATCATCAAAACCGGTGTCCGGATGAGCAAGTTATGGCCATTTTACTAGATCTGGGGGTTCGAGCTGTGAAGAACATGCCCTACTTCCTGTGAGAGGATGATGGCATTCAATAATTAGAGAATTATGGAATTAGTCCATTTTAATTGAGTTTTATTGCATGTCCTATAGCTTATCCAAGGCTGGGTCTAATTTCAGAAAATCATCATGAGGTTTATGGTTCAAATCTATAGGCTTATTGTTGATTTTCAGTGCTAGTATGTGGTATTGAAGAGGAGAGGATTTTTTGTAATATTTTGAGAAACCTCTTGGCTCATATATTATGTAATTACAGTCATTATAAATATACGATATCAGTCATAACATTTAATATTGCGGAAGTCTGATATATTCAGTTTATTCTTCACCCCCTCTAGAATTGCCTAGAATTTGACTAGTTTTCAGAATGCATGTGATAGATGAATGCAAATATATCCAAATGAGTTGATTTAAATTCTTGATGATAATTAATATTTTAAATGACCCAATCCATTTCTGATATGAGAAATTAGTGAGACTTCGTTGAATTTTTGGGAGCTCCTGAAATTAACTAGATGTGCAATCCCGTAATGCCAATTTACTTGTATTTTTGTGAATATTTCTTAGAAATTCCTTAAACTTGATGGATCGAAATATGATTTTATATTGAATTATATTTCATATTTATTATCCTCAATGAGTCAGAAACTTTCATTCATAGCTTCCAGTCAAAGTATAGGGTAATACTAGTCTACATATGCTGGGGTTCCCAGGAGCATTGCAGTAGATTTCAGCCTTGCTGATTTCGACCCATAAATGGTCCCAATACTTTTTGCAGGTATTAAAATCTATCACAATCTTCCTTCCATCCATAGCTTCTGATATTTCCCACCCACAGTCAAACTAGATCCCTAAACCATTGTTTTTAATTAATTCTCTGAGGAAGCAAGTTGTTGTATCACTAATCCTAGTTGGTACATTACATCACCTTCAAAACCAGATTAAAAAGATTTCAATCCCTAAGGAATAATTTTACTTTCATTTTTCCGTCCCCAGCAATGACGTCAAAAGATGTTTGTACTAGAGTTTGCACTAGACTATGGAAGTACAAAGCCCAGGCATCTCAAAGTTGGAATTTAAAACTTATGGAAATTTGAATTTTATTTTGAAATAACTTGAATGGGTCGAGAGACTAATAATATAACAAGAATATAATCACAGACTGAGTTCTAAAAAGTAAATAAGGAAGAACATAAAGGATGATATAATTTTGTGTTCTAAACCAACCCGATATCAAATAAATAAGATACAAAATGTATTCATATATCAAGGTTTGAGATTACTTTAAACATAAAAACTTTCTGGAAAAATAATATGCAAATACATAAAAGTGAAGGTGAGTATGAGTGATGAAAACTTCATCAATCACAATTTCATAAACAAAAATATATCAAAAACATTGTCATGCATTTACAATTTATCATAAATCTAGTTGGCTCATAAATTGATATTTCATCTTCAAAAAATAGTCTTCAGTACATGCTTAAAGTATTAAATGGATTTCTGGTTCAGATCCATGGAAAAGCTCTCTTGACCCTCTATTACCAACGCCTTCTACTATCTTAAAATCTAAATTTATAATTAGACAGGGGTGTGAAAACAGTTTCAAATCCAAAAATTAAGGATCGAAATAGACTCAAAAAATAGATATGATAAAGCTATATTCGGTAATTGTGATCTACAATTAAGCTAGAATTTATGACCTCTTCCGACTAATAATATTTAAACCATCTGTTTAATGAAAAAATAAATCTTGACGCATTTGGAATCTTATATTTCCACACGGATAACAAAAATTGTTTTCTGACTGAGTCAGATGCTGCGAGCTACTTCTGCTAGCATGGTTAAACCATCCAATGCATGTGATCTCCTCTATAGTCATAAATATTCCTTCTTCATGTTCTATACCTTTTCTTGAAGCTCTCGATTATGCTTATTAAGCTCTTCATTCTTTTCTTGTGTCAGCTTCCTTCTCCTTGCAGCCCCTTCAACCACCTAAACCAACTTGGCATAGTTTGTACTAATCTCCTCCAAATATTCTCCTAGTATTTGATTAGCTTGTACTAACTGATCATACAAAAAATTCAGATGTGAGATCTAAGTTTTATAGTGATGTAGAGCCTTCCTAAGGTTTATTACTCAACCCCTTTTTCTGCATTATCTTCAACACTATCAAAACATTGATTCATCCCTTCTCCAGTCAAATTTTCATCCACAGGAACTTTTTGATGCCCAGAGTTCTGCTTCAGAATTTGGGCCTCTACGCATTTTGTTTATTGTTCAATGGTTACAAAATTTAAACTAGTTCCCTCCTTAAGGTCTGAAATGACTCTTTTACTCTTGCCAACATATTTTTCTATCGACAACTCAGGAAGGAGTTTGATATTTTCCTCAATATTTTCTAAATCTTGAGACAACATTTTTTCCATTTCTTTGGATTTAGTATCATCTTCATCGGTGGATTCTTCAACGTCAATAATAACTTCGTCCCTTAACTTAGGTTTAATAAACCTTTTCATATTTGATTGGAATTTATTGGAGGATCTAGTCTTTGGTCGCCATTTAACAGCTTCAGGACTTTGAAAATGAGAATTATTTCTTTTTTATTTTGGGTATGTTACTTCATGCATACCGTTTTCTGATGTTTTAACAATTGGATGTTCCTCTAGATGACATGGGGTTCTAGGAGTTTCCACAATCTGTTCTTCATCTACCTCATTATATTTCTCAACCTGATCTATATCCAGACATGTTCTCATACCAGATCCTTCAAGATTTTATTATCTTCGTTCTGCAACCTTCCTTTATTTCAAGGGGTTTTCCCTTGTTTACTCTTTCCATCATTCCGTTCTTCTGCATTTTCTGGTTTTTATACCTCAAATCCTGACCAAAGGAGGAAGTGTAACCAAGTCCATCTCTTTTTCCTTAATTCATTTAGAACAAATAACTTAATTGATCCATGGTGGAAGATGCTATGAGATGTATGGTCTGGGTGATTTCTCACTCAAGTCGCCATCTTAGATAAGATTTTAAGTAGATAAAAAGGTAATCTAAGTTTTGATGCTCCTGCAACATGAAGGAGGAAACATAGATGATATCTGTATACTATGGCGAATCTTCCCTCACAAGTCACATACCATTGAATAATACTTATAACCTGTATCCATTCTTCCTTCAATGAATTCTAATGGATCACCATAATCCAATCTAGGGTTTCATGTCCTGGTAAGAGGAACAAATTTAAATCCACTTCAAAATGGAATTTTTGAAACCATTGATCACCCTCTGTAGACAATCCTGTTTATTTTGCAATTGAAGTCTTAGAAACTTCAAAGCTAATACTGGAAAAATTAACCTGTGTGCCCGTGAATTTCCTAGCAAATTATTGAGAAAAATCAATAGTATAACCTTTGATCTTTTTGAAGAAGGTAAAACAACCTGCATCCATTAACATCTATGTGCAATGTGGATGCTCTTCGGTGCAATGAGTGTCAACAAGTTCGAACCTGTGTGGTTTACCACTCATCTTTTCATCTTGGCAGTTGCGAATTCAAAATAACAAATCGAATCTAATTGTTAAACAAACACAAACCTTAGCACAAATATGAATCCCAAATGCCATACAAATTTCATACAATTATGCCAAGACATTGAAAACGAATAACTCATTAAATGTAATGATTCCATCAAACAACTGTAGTGGTGTCACATTAAAGCAAGTTCACTGGACATGTGTAATGCAGACTTCGAGCACAATTCCATAATGAAATATTTTCATAATAAGCTGGTTAGTTGCGAAAATTTAATTTCATCCTTTTGGCATTCTAGTAGTGCTAACCCATACAATTTCATAATAGCCCACTGTTGGAATGTTGTAGTTCAAAACTGTATAGTACTTTGGATAATTATTTCAAAATAAGACTAAAAACAATATGAATTATCATGATGAAAACTATTATAAAGATTTAAATATAGATAAAAGCCAAACTTAGACTTATTAATAAAAGAAACACATGCCAGGACACCTAAAGGTTACAAATGGAAAATGCAATAAGAAATATTTGGAAAATTTTAGAAACAAAGTTTAAAAGATTCAAAAAGGGATAAAACAAACAAATAGGGTTTATTTTAATATATATATATATATATATATATTAACCTTAATCAAAGGACATAGTAATTTACATCATTGATAAACATAATATAATCCATTATCCAAGTTGTAAACACATAAACATAATATAATCCATTATCCAAGTTGTAAACACACACATAAATGTCAATAAGCATGTTGCAAAGGATTCCAATTTTTTGAGGTGATGAATACATGATTATAGTCAATTATAACCCATTTGACAACAATATGCATTTGTTACACAATATTGTGATAGGAAATACACCAGTTCATTATAGAAGTTATAACATTGTTTATATACATGCTTATGTGCAATGGATGAGGTATGTGTTAGGAACTTCAAAACTCACAAACATACCACTAACATTGCTTCCAAACTAGACAAGTCGTTATTCAAGATTGGTTAATCATTCTGACCCTAATATCGTTTCCACATATAATTCTATCGCTTGAGGTGTAAAACTTATTGTCAACAATTAACCAAAATTAGGCGCATGATCATATTACATAACAAGATTGGAATGGGTGCAAAAATAATAAAACTATTAAATATCTAATCAAGGGGTGTGATGTAACATTTGAATAAAAAGTATTTTCCTTTCCTAACATCTGAAAATCAAATATAGAATTACAAAATGGACTAGGTTGTAATATATTTATATTCTTCTCTCTCTATATATATCAAAATTGGTGTTATAGGGGTTGAGTACAGGATTCAGGACAACACTCCTTGTAGACTAGTAGCCTAAGCTCAAGGGTGGCCTCTACTGTAAAAAGAGAAGTATGCTAGAGTGCCTATGAGTAGAAGGAACATCTTTTCTTTACAGCTAGTTTGGGACAATTCTTCTTTAAAAAAATAAGTTTCTAAATTTTGTGTGAATGCATGGTAATAATTTATGCTATGTGTTTGCGTAAATTCTTGTGATGAAATTACATTATGAATGGATTTAATGATCATGCTATAGGTATGTTCTTCGTAGGAAGGTTTGCATACTTTAGAATGGATAATTTAGTATTATATTTATGTATATAGATATACATTTAATTTTGTTGTTAAAATTTAATATTATAGCAGGTGTATGGAAATTGGAATTAATTATCAAACAACAATTTTTTTTTTAACAGTAGTAAATGGAGTACCTTGTCACCTTGAAAGTGTTAAAGGGGTGGCAAGGTATGTGAAAATTTTATGTTTTTTCTTTCATTAAGGTTGGAGTCTCTAATTACCTTTATAGCTTCCCTTATTACTCTTGGAATACTAGGGTTACTATCTAGCTTCCTGTAGCTTCCACTGTTTGAGAGGTATTCAATGATCTTGTTGGTGTACTCTTAAAAATTCATAATTATTATAGCCCCTCCTTTGTCATATTTCAAACTAGCTCTATTTTTTTTATTCATGAGATTCCTAAGAGCCAAGTGTCTTTCTCCATTTATGTTGTTTTTTTAGTAGCTTCACCGTTCTCAAGATCATCATAGAGTATTGTCTAAGTATTTTTGTCTTATTCCCAAGCAATTGGATGCTCTCTTTTATGTTTCTTATCATCCCCCTTTTTTTTGAATATATTAGCAATTTGTTTAGTGACTCCTTGTATGTAAGGCATGTATGCCTTCCCCCCAAATTTATGACTGATGAGGGGTTGAGATTTACTGCTAATTTATTTCTAAATTTCCATTTCCATTTTTGTTAATGTCCTTATATTTATATCATATGCTCTTGAACACTTTGATTCTCAATTTCCCTCATTACTCTTGGTATACAGTTTCTATATAGCTTCATGTAGATTCCATTATTTGAGGGGTGCTCGATCATCTTGTTGTTTTAGTCTTCATGGTTCATAATTATTGTAGCCCCTTTTTTGATAGCTTTCAGAATACCTAGAATTTTGTTATTCGTAAGATTATTAAGAGGAAAGCATTCTCCTCCATTTATGTTGATTTTCCATGACTTGTCCCTTTTTAGTGTAAAATTAGTCACAACATATTTATTGAACAAGAATATCAATCACAAAGATGTAAAACAATTTGAAGTAAAAACTGTGCAAGAGAGATGCATTAGTGCTCTATAATTGTCAACACCCAAAAAGTGCTCACTACCTCATCTACCCAATTACATGACTCATTTGTCCATATTTCGTACCATATTTGCCTCCAAAACCTTAAAAACCCATTAAAAAGCCTCCAAAAGGCCAAAACCCCCTTTTTTCCCCAAAATAAAGTAAATTCCTCCAAAAATAGCAAAAACCCTCTAAAAAGGGAATAAAAAATACAAAATAGAGGAAAAAGAGGGAAAACAGGAAGCAAAAACCCTATACAGTTGATTTAAACCATATGGTGCCCAAAACCATGGGTCAACACTCCACCACTAAAAACCTATAAATAGGTGATGGAGGCTCCCCATTTCACATCCACAGTCATTCCTAACCTTACTCTGCTAAAATCACTCATGAAACCCTAGCTCACCCTTTTGAGCTATTGTCACATTTGAGTGCCCCTTTGGCCCATAGTGCTCTTTAATTGTTAACACCCAAAAAGTGCTCACTACCTAATCTACCCAATTACATGACTCATTTGACCATATTTCCTACCATATTTGCCTGCAAAACCTTAAAAGCCCATTAAAAAGCCTCCAAAAGGCCAAAACCCCCTTTTTTCCCCAAAATAAAGTAAATTCCTCCAAAAATAGCAAAAACCCTCTTAAAAGGGAATAAAAAATACAAAATAGAGGAAAAAGAGGGAAAAAAGGAAGCAAAAACCCTATACAGTTGATTTAAACCATATGGTGCCCAAAACCATGGGTCAACATTCCACCACTAAAAACCTATAAATAGGTGATGGAGGCTCCCCATTTCACATCCACAGTCATTCCTAACCTTACTCTGCCAAAATCACTCATGAAACCCTAGCTCACCCTTTTGAGCTATTTTCACATTTGAGTGCCCCTTTGGCCCATTTCCAAAACCCTTTGGAGAAGGAGAAAGGAACAACACTGGAGCTTGGAAGCAACCCTCTTGGACTACTGCAAGGGCTTCATCAACCTCTACACCTGAGGTAACTTTTAATACAAAAAGAGAAATCTTTTGCCATATTTTCATGTTTTATTATTTATGTTAATGCTCATGCCAGGTTAAATTTTATAATGTTTTACTGCTTTTATTTACTGTTTTCTGAACTGCTACTAAGGAGGCCCTTCTCCTTAGTAGGTGCTCATTTGCACAAGCTAGGGTGAAAACCCTAGCTACAATAATCCAAAATGGTAGAATTACAATACAATACTATCACAATGAGTGAGCAATTCGAATTATCCAAGGAGGTCATTCGAATATATTGCATGGCATAGCTTGGATCCAACTAGGAGTCCTCATCATCATCAGTGGTGGTCATCAATGCACAAGTAACTGTCAGACAGGTGTCAAACTGAGTCTAACTGAGTCTAACTGAGTGTAATAAGTGTAACTAATGGTAAGTGGCACTAATGTAGGGATGGAGGCTCAGTGGAGGGTGCATGAGGAGTTAACTGCACTAAGAATAGGTAGTCAAGTCTCATCAGAGGTCATTCAGAGTGATAACAGTTGTGAGGAGTTAGTCTAGCCTCAAATCAAGGAAAGATTGGTAACTAACTGAAGTGAACTGGATTGGTAGGTGAGAAAATGCGCAATTCTGCAGTGGAATGTGAGAAGTGGGTGCCTCCCTGACTAGGAGGGATAAATATGAGTGGAAAGTAGCTCCCGAGTGCTAGAAGACTAGGGACTAGGTGCTGAAGGCATCATACTAGAGACTGGGAAACATGCAGGTGCATGCAATGTATGCAGAATGCATGCATGCATGCAAAATGCATGCAAAGCACAAAAATGAATGATGAGATATCCTAACACCCCCCCTCAAGCTATACTATGATGTAAAAAATAAAATGTAGGGCCTTGGTTACTGAGACCAAAGGTCACCCCAATACAATAATCCAAAAAATGCTGAAAATAAGCTAAGTGAAAAAAGAGGGAAAACCCAGTGGGAAGAAATCCCCCCCTCAAGCTAAACATAAAAATGGATCTAATCTGTCTCCACCATGATGGAACTCACCCCCAACAGTGAATGGAGGTAAGATATTTTATTCTCAGTGAAGCTCTTAGTGAAGATGTTTGCAATTTGCTCATTAGTAGGGAAATATTGCAGAATGATGGTGCAATCATGCATGTTACAACGTAATATTCCACCTTGTGAGAATCAACACTCTTTGGCCTAGAGGATCGATTTCACTAACTTAAAACCATTTTCTATCCTTCAAACACTATTTTTCCCTATTTTCTCCCTTGTACGATTTGCATCACTATAGCCAGCGTACCCGCGAGTTGCATCACTATAGCCCGAGGGTATCATGTAAAATGGTAAAAATCACTAGTTTACTACTATTCACTCCCAAAAAGCGGTTATTGGGTGACCTTTGACTCTCCATCTTCCCAAGAAACGCCTCGATGTGTCCTTTCACTTAACTTTGAGAGGACTATATATTGAGCACATATGGCTTACGGATGGGAGGAGAAAGGAGAGCAAGAGAACTCTAGTGGATTTTTGCCCAATCTTGAGTCTACACTCATTGATCCTTGTAGTTGTGAACCCTTTATGTTCACCTTCCAAACTCCTATCATAGTTTGAGTTTGCCATTCATGGAGGATTGAAGTGGTGGAGGCACAAGTGGATTGATCCAGATCTTGGTTCAGATTGGTTTCCGGCAAGAGGTCGTATCACATTGTACTTCTTCTTGTTTATTAATAGAAATACTCATATTCTCATCCATTAATGTTGTAAATGTTGTTTATCTTACATTGGGTTGCATTTACTTGTTATATCATGGGCCATTGCTATTGATGATGTTAATGTCATTTATATATTATATGTACTTATTGTATATTGGCTGTCAAGACTAATTTGCATATTCAAGTGCATGGATTGAAAAGCTCCAACAGGGATCTACATCAAACGTTTGGATCGAGATTGGTTACATTCCACATTATCTTAGCATTGTCATTTATATAGCATAATTCTGAGAATTGGGTTGATTTCTGGTAGTCATCTGTTTGTTTTGGTCTACCCCAAGACATAGCGAGTTTTCTCCAACACAGAAATGGCGAGTCCGCTGGGGAAAACATCCATTTTTGGGGATTTTTTGAGCATTACTCCTTAACTAGAGTCGTTGTTTGTCGAAGCTCTGTGTCACTTATTTGCCATTGAGATACACTATAAAAAACTTGTTTTTTCTGAGCCATTGGACTCTCGGTTTACCCATTTTCCTTTCCTTACCCATGGGCTAGCTTAGCTCTGCCCGCGTATACTCGCCTCTGTTTACTCTGCTGCTCGCGGGTACCCGCAGGTATTCCTTCGACAGTAACGTACAACTCTGGATTTGGTTGATGTATGACCTTTGGTTGTTGCTGGGTTGGTTTTGGTTGATCCCGAGTCTTTGTTGGCCTGTTTCTTGACTGTTTCATGCCTTGGTTGTGCCTAAAACTCTTCTTTTCTCTTGGTTGAGCCTTGTTGGTTTTTTTTACCCATCTTTGGATTTAGCCTTGTTGGTTTTTTCCTTTTGAGCTCATTCCGTTGGCTGAGTCTTACTATTTGGTATCTGCCTGGTTGTCTTAGTGATCTCCTTGGCATATCAGTGACTAAATAGTAGGATTTTGCTTGCATTTTTCATTTCCATATATTGAAAAATACAAAAATATACACATAGTTTTCCATTTTCCTTTTGTTTATAAGAGAATTTTTTTTTTTTTTTTTTTTCTTTTATGTATTGCATCTTGCGTTGAGTGCTTTCTTCCTTCATTTAGATTTTGATTGTGCATTGAAAAATATAAAAGGATTGCATATTTATTTCAAAATCGTTGGTTTGATTGTGCATGTTAGTGGCATTGTTTTCATTGGATAGATGAGTCTAGTATTTGACGATTTTGCATACTATTGAGTCTTACACATCACTAGTTTCATGATCGTATCCCTTGAGTAATCACAACCATTAAAATTAATGCTTAGTCTTAAAATTGATTAGACCGATTTTATTCATAGGGTACACCAACTAGCATAGGTTTAGAGCCTTGGAATAGATCATTGTGAGTTAACAATCCAAGACTACTAGACGAAACATTAGCTGTCTGACCAGGGAGTGGAGGAATCCACGGTATATATCGGTGTTTTCAGGAAGCTCTACTCAAGCCAGAGTTAAGCACGAGGTCACAGGAGGTTGGTTGAAGATATATCCCTCTGATACCGGCTGAACGTTGGAGATATTTCCTTGGATTGTTCGTATCTGGTGGTACTGGAGGTTCGTCCTCTTGTGCTTCAGGCTTAGCTACCCTGCCCATACGATGGATCCCACCTACCACTGTCCCCCTGAGCATTGGTTATATTGTGGTGACCATAGTTTCCTTACCTAGGTATCGCATAGGGTACTTGCAGTGATTATGTTGTTTGTGTCCTAAGTCAGATAGGGGTCGGACAACACAATTACCATTGTATAGGGACTTGACCCTGTGCACGCAGTGAAGTCTGGGGGCCGTTATAACTGATTCTGTTACCTCTAGCTATAGTTTGGCAGTCTTAAGCCTCTCCTAGGTGAGACATACCGGCTCTAGTGTCGGGAGCTCATTTAGCCACTTTGTTTGTCTACTCTTGGATGTAGTTTCTTTAGGTGTGTGCTTTTGATTTACTGTTTTTGATCGATAGTTGGCCTTTAGGGGAAATTTTGATTCTACATTCTCTCCAGAGATATCGTGGTGCAGATCCCTACTCTCTGCCGATCCCGTTGGTTGGCTGGTTTATAGCCTACCGAACTTTCACGCCGTGTTGCTAGGGGACGCCGACGGGCTCCCTCTAAGTCTTCGAATTCTTACGATACATACGTCCAAGACATCATGACTACTGCCCATTCGGATACTGAAGAAACACCTTCGACTCCATTGAGTAAAGTTGAACGCACTTCAGATTCCCCTACTCCTCATGAAGCGTGGGGAGGTGATCCACCTGAGACTCAACCTGGTTCGATTTTTCCGAATCCACTTGAACACAATCCGTTCGATCCTTCAAATCCGGATAATTATCTTCACGAGATGCCAACCTTACCCGAGGACGAAGATCCGGACGACAATTCGTTCCTTTGTTTCCACGCAATTATAGACACGGGATGTCAGAGTTACATGACAACACTGGTCCTACGGTCAACCCAACCGCACTTTCTTTTGGTATGCCTAATTATAGTACAGTTGAACCTTCCACTATGTTTGGTAGTCATGCTAGCACCGGTCATGGTGTTAGCCAAACTATACCCAATGGGGGCACTACCCTCACTGGGGCACCACGTTGTCCACTCACACACATAGTATGGGGATTGGTCATGTTCCTCCTAACAATGATAATGTTGGAAGAAGACCACCTCCTAGGATTTCCCAACCTAATAGGAATGTTATTCGAAACACAACTTGCCCTCCACCACCTAATACACATGCTGCCACTCATAAACCCAGGACTACTTTTGCGAATGTTAATGCTCCTCCTAACCACGGGGGTGGACATATACCGCACACTTTTGCGTCCAATACCGCCACTAGTAATGCCAATGTAGGGGGTGGGAATATATCCTATCCACATGGACATAACACCACCATCCCTGCTACTAGTAACACCAATGTTGGGGCTGGGAATACATCTCATGCTTCTGGTCACCACACGACTGCTCCAACTAATCCTATGTTGGGGGTGGGAACATACCATACCATTATGGTCATTACAACATGGTTCCCGCTACAAATAGTACATATATGCCCCATACTCATGGTGGAAACCCTTACTACAACATAGTCGGTGCTGGCCACCAGTACAACCCACCACCCCAATATGGTGCCCAAAACACGCACATACCTGCTTACTCTCAAATGGGTCAGGTAGGAAGAGGTTATCAATCCTATGGCCATGGGAAAGCTTATGGTCTGTCAAGTCCTTATTATCAGTAGTTTAATCCTCATGGTCAAGCTTTTGGTCCATCTTATAATTCGGGTCTGTTTAACCAACCTTTTATGGGGGCTTATAATCAAGCTTTCCAGCCTCAGCTCCCGTTCCTTGCACACTTGAATCTTCTGGATCTTTCGAAGCTCATGAATGATATTGAATGTCACGACCCTACTTGGCCCCTGGTCCCTACCAAGCTCCCTTTGGGCATTCCTAAGTTTGAGGGAAAAGGTGGTGAGGACTCGGGAGATCAAGTCATGACATTTCACCTTTCGTGCTCCTCCAATTCATTGAATCACGATTCCATTAGATTGCGACTATTTCAACGCACCCTCACGGGGGAAGCCGCGAAGTGGTATGTTGAGTTGCCTGGAAACACTTACAGGGGTTTTAACGAGATCGCTTTGGTTTTCTTAGATCATTTCCAGTTTCCGGTTCGCTATGATACTAGTATTGAACTTTTATCTACCTTCCGTCAGAACAAGGCCACACATATTTTTGACCATGTTCAAGAGTGGCATCGGCGGAAGAGGTTAGTGAAAGCCAACATTCCTCTAGAGTTCCTATTGGAATGGTTCCTCAAGTCTCTACTCCCATACATTGCTAAGGATGTTTCGATGTCCCGCATTGTGACTGAGGAACAAGCCATCTTGAAATTCCAGCAGTTAGACTTAATATACTCTCAGTCTGGAATTTTGTACAACATTATTCCTGATGCACCGCACACACATCATGAGCCTCAGTCAGTTCCTGGACCACATGCCGATGGCATCGTAGGATCCGCAAGCACTCAGCATGTAGATTTGGTAGCTAATCAAATGCAAAATTTGTTTCTAAACCAATCTACTCTCGGACAGGTTCACACTTTGTCCACTTCCACCCCGTCGTCCGATGTACACAGTGTGCAAACGATGAACCAATCAGGTAACCAGCAACCTGGTGGTAAGAAAAAGGCGAGAAACAACCGAAAGGGTGGAAACAATGGGAATAACAATAGCAATCACAATACCCCCCATAAGGATAATGCCAACCCTCCTCGGGAAGGAGAAAATGCTGGTGAGGACCGTAAACCTAGGCGTAAGGTGAAGTTTCCTTGCAAGCTTTGTGGGGAAGACCATCTTACTCACTTATGTCATCGAATTGAAGAAGCATCGAAGCATTTGGCACAGAGCCCAGCTGTGTTGAAGGATCCCCTACCTCATCACCAAAACATGGCTTCGCATGCTCCCACCACTGGTTATGGACCTACTGAGATGGCAATGTCTTCTTCCAATACTAGTGGTTATCGATGTGTGAACATGGATCAGTTAGAGGTTAGTGTTGCCACTCGTCAAAGCAATTATGATGCACCACAACCCAATTTGTGGAATGAGCCTCCCCCTCCTCCTGACAATTCCTTGCATATCGATAAGCCTTCTAATATGCCACAGATACCAAAAGGTGTTCTTAAGTGCTCTACGCATAATCCTAATGCTCGATCCGCCCATAACTACTTCATCATAGAAGATTTGGGCCAAACTTTGTGTGCCATGTCATCTCTTGAAGTGTTGCAAGCCTCTCCTTCTCAGAAGCATGCCCTTTTGAGTGCGCTAGGAATTCAGGACGGGGGAAGTCCCACTGTTATCAAGTTCGACACTACTGATGTCCAACCTCGCTTACCCTACCACGTGGCTTTTCAAATCCAGGTGGTGTGCCTTCATAATTTTGTCAAACCTACGATGGTTGATGAAGGTGCTTCCGCATCAGTAATGTCGTTATCTTGTTGGAAAGCTCTCGGCTCTCCTCCTCTACTCGCGTCTAGAACCACGCTCACTGCATTTGACGGTCATTCATTTAAGCCGCATGGAATTATCCCTTCCCTTGTTGTTTCCTTGGGAGGTAAGTCTGTGCCTATTGAAGTCGAGGTGGTTGATGCGCCCATCGACTACAACCTTTTACTAGGCCAGAATTGGATTTATGCCATGAAATCTGTCGCGTCCACTGTATTCAGAGTTATATGCTTTCTTCACGAAGGAAAGATTGTCACCATCGATTAGCTGGATTTCATTAACTCCTCTTCCACAGCATCCACAGGATCCATAGTCTCGCAGGTTACTCATTCTCAGTCGACAACTGGGAACATGGGTGTTGGCATGTACCCTTCATTGATGGGAACTTATGATTTTTCCGCACCTGTGAATTTTATTGGAACCATTACCGACGATGCATCTCCTCCTTTGCATAATATGTCGTTCCAAACTTCCTATTTTGATGATATGTGGAGTTTACCGTCCACGAGTTCCATGTTTGGAAACATTACGCATATCGAGATGTCTATGCCAATGTATGTAGCTGAGATTGCTTATCAACATATTCAACAAGCCACTGCAGAGCTAGATCTCTCTTCTTCTCAGACAGTTGAGGAAGATCTCGTTACATTGTCGGTTTAGGAAGCCAACTTGTCTTGTTCTCACAATTTCCTCGATGATACTTTTCCTTCTGATGAAGCTATTATGGAGGCCATGTGTGGTAGTGAGAGACCTTGGGAAGATATGCACCATTGCTCTTATTTCCTTCCCAACCTCGATCTCACTGAACGAGAAGAGTTTAGGATGACTCTAGCAGAGATGGTTGGTCACCCTATGGCTCTTTTAGAGTCGCATGATGTTTTTGCGGAAGGGAATATGGCTAAAATTTCCCCAACTGCGTCGATCAATATCTCTCGGACTCCCAGAAAAGTTGAAAATGTATACATCAGTGAAGATTGCACTCCTGAGGAGATTGCTATTTACACTGAATTGTTTACAGAACTCTAGGAATCTTTCACCTAGTCATATGAGGAGATTCCAGGAATAGACCCCACATTGTTGAACATGAGATTAGAACGCATCCCAATGCTAAACTAGTTCGACAACGATTATGTGCTCTGAACCCTAGAAAAGCAGCTGCTATCAAGGCAAAGGTGGAGAAACTACTCAAAGCTGGTTTCATCTACCCCGTTCCCCTTACCGAATGGGTGTCAAACCCCGTTCCTGTGGATAAGAAGCAGGGAACGATCTGTGTATGCACTGATTTTAGAGATTTGAATCGTGCATGTCTGAAAGACAACTTCCCCACACCATTCATAGATCAAATCTTGGATGCTTGCACCGGAAGTGAGATTTTTTCCTTCATGGACGGATTTTTCGGATATACCCAAGTTCAAATCAAACCTGAGGACCAACATAAGACAGCTTTCATTTGTCCTTGGGGAACATTTTCATATCGAAAAATGCCCTTCGGCCTTAAAAACGTTGGAGCTACATTTCAGCGTGCCATGACCTACACCTTTCACGATCGTAAAATGATTATGGAGGTTTTCTTGGATGACCTTGTCGGCCATTCTCGCAAGAGGATGGACCACCCCAAGCACCTCCGCATGATTCTCGAATGATGTATACGATACAAGATTTGATTGAATCCTAACAAATGCATCTTTGTTGTAAGGACGGGTCACCTTCTAGGCTTCATAGTTTCGAAAGAGGGTATTAGAGTCGATCCTCTTAAAGTTGAGGCAATACTTCAGTTGCCTCCTCCGTGCAATTTGTTACAACTTCAGAGCCTCCAAGGGAGAGCCACTGTTCTACACCATTTCATAGTCAATTATGCTAATCTTACCAAAGGTTTCATGCACCTATTGAAGAAGGACACACTCTTTATCTGGGATGAGTGAGCCCAGCAGTCTTTCGACGCCCTTAAGAAAGCTTTGGTATCGGCCCCTATGCTTAGTCCACTTGACTTCACATGAGATTTATTCTTTATGTGGACACATCTCAAGAGATGATTAGCATGGTCTTGGTTCAGGTTGATGATGCGCTTGTCGAGCATGTCGTCTATTACCTTAGTCGAAATCTAGTAGACGCTGAGCTAAGATATACTAATGTGGAAAAGCTGGCACTTGCGACTATTCATTCAGTCCAATGGTTACGACATTACATTTCGCTTAGAACAACCACAGTTGTCGCGCATATCAATCCGTTTCAATTCGTGTAATCACAACGCCTTATCAGGGGGAAGTACAATAAATGGATTATTGTCCTTCAGGAATTCGATCTCGATTTTGCTTCGGCGAAATCGGTGAAATTGTTGGTGTTCGTTGAGCTTATGTCAGACCTCCCAAGACTTGATGAGGATGTCATCCATTAAGATTCCTTTGTGGATGAGCACTTCTTTCTTATCTCGTCTGAGGGACCTTGGTATGGGGATGTCTTTGTATATCTCCAAACTTTGAAATTTCCTCTGCAATATTCACGAGATGAGCGACGGCGTGTAAAACATCACCCTAAATATTATACTATCATCGGTGACACTTTGTATCGCTGAGGAAAGGATTCTATCCTCCGTCGTTGCTTAAATCACGAAGAAGTGGAGCGGGCGCTTAATGATTGCCATGCTGGGGTGTGTGGCGGTCACTTATCTGGGCTTGCTACAACCCAATGTATTATGCGAGCTGGTTATTTTTGGCCTTCCATCTTTAAGGACTATGTTAATGCTATGAAGAGATGTCACCCTTGCCAGGTGTTTTCTCGGGACATATGCTCGCATCCAGCGCCCCTGTTGATGTATATGTAACTTCAGAATGTATTTCAGCCATGTATTTCATATATGTATATTGTACTCCTATAGAGATGGTATTATTCCTCTATACGGAAGTGTTTGTATTCCTATAGAGATGTTATTATTCCTCTATACGGAAGTGTCGTCATTTATATTGTAAGTGTCGTAACTTATACTTGATGGGTTATTATACCACCTTGTTGGGGTCGGCCCTGTATAAGTCATGTGGGTCAAAGGGTTATTAGACCACCCTATTGGGTGTCGGCCTAGTCAGCATTATGTTATGTGGTTAAGTTAAGGCCGACCTAGTAAAGGTTATTAGGCAAGTCAAGTCAAGTATAAATAGAGTGCAGGAGGCACTCTATTTAATCATTCTATTCTCTCTCACACTATCGGGAGAGTGGCGCACTTGTGGAGGAGGAGAAGATGCTCCTAGGAGATGTCTATCTCTTATGCTTGGGTTGTATCATTTCTCTATCTATCTCTGAGGAAGTTATTGGGGTTTTTCACCTTTATGGTTTTCCCCAAGTAAACTCCATGTCTCTTGTGTGCCTGCATTATTGTGTCCATGATTGATATACTGTAGATATGATGTACATGTTGTTCTCTCAGTTAAGATCCTAGATCAGATTGAAGTAAATTCTGAAAAACTAACATGGTATCAGAGCTAGCCTGAAAGAAGGCATGGTATGGCATGTATGACACTTGTTGCACTTGCGATGCTAGGGCTTGATATAGAAAAAACCAATCATCATAGAACTTTCGCTATAAATATATTTTAGAGAGGTTTCAAGGTTTGAAAATCATACAAGGAGAAGCTAATATCCCCATGTACTTTGTTTCCAAAGGAAAACCTCTAATTCATTGCACTTTTTGTTTTATGATCTGTACAATATAGGGTTTCTGCCTCTTCTAGATCTCAGTCATAAATAGGTGACCTTGGAAAAAAGGTCATAACTTGGGCTAGGAAGCTCCAAATGAAATTTCGTAAAAAGTGACAGGTAGTGCAAGGACTTTACTTGCTCAGGTAATGTTTTCAGAGGCTGAAATTGAACCAGTGACACATGGCACACCATACAATTTCGCTCTCCTGTTTTATCCCATAAACAGGTCACGTTGAGACACTTGGTATACCTCTCTCTCAGAGAATCCATTTGAGGTCAGACTTGTGGGGTTGGAAAGATGACAGGTTGGCATATCACAGGAAAATGTTTCAGACCCTTTGGATATAAAAGATTGAAGTTACACCATAATCAATCAGGTACATATTGCTATCAAAACAGAATTATTTTTTAGCACCTTCATTCATGGCTTCCGGAAGTTAGGGTTTCAGAGAAAGTTGGAATTTTTGCAATCGGTGACTACGGCTGAATGCTACTCATCAAAATCAAAATTTAGAGACCAAGATCAGAATTTTTGGTTAGGAAGAAGTCCTGGCTTGATCAGACCCTAGTTCGGGACTTTGATCAGAAAAGTGGAAAATTATGGCTTCTGCAAAAATGGAAATTTTTTAAATCTGTGACCACGGTTGGAAGCTCCTCAGAAAAATAGAAGCTTAGAGCTTTGGATCGAACCTTTTGATTGGGAAGAAGGGTGGGATTTATCAAACTCTAGTTTGGGGTCATGTCTGTTACATCGTAATCTTCCACCCTGTGAGCATCAGCATTCTTTGGCCTGTAGGATCCATTTCAGAGACTCAGATCCACTTATATCCTTCAGTGATACTAGTTTTCCCTATTTTTATTCCTACCCACCTGTCGCATCACTATAGCAGGCGTACCCGTGAGTTGCATCACTATAGCTCGTGGGTATCAATTAAAATGGTAAAAACCACTATTTATCACTTTTTACTCCCAGAAAGCGGTCATTGGGTGACCTTTGGCTCTCCATCTGCCCGAGTAACGCCTCGATGTGTCGTTTCACCTACCTTTGAGACGACTATATATTGAGCACATATGGCTTATGGACAGGAGGAAGAAGAGAATAGCAAGAGAACTCTAGTGGATTTTTGCCCTATCTTGAGTCTACACTCATTGATCCTTGTAGTTGTGAACCCTTTATATTCACCTTCCAAACTCCTATCTAGTTTGAGTTTGCCATTCATGGAGGATTGAAGTGGTGGAGGCATAAGTGGATTGATCTAGATCTTGGTTCAGATTGGTTGTCGGCAAGAGGTCGTATCACTTTGTACTTCTTCTTGTTGATTAATAGAAATACTCATATTCTCGTCCATTCATGTTGTGAATGTCGTTTATTATACATTCGGTTACATTTGCTTGTGATATTATGGACCATTGTTATTGATAATGTTAATGCCATTTATATATTATATGTACTTGTTGGATATTGGCTGTCAAGACTAATTTGCAGATTTCAAGTGCATGGATTGAAAGCTCCAACAGGGATCTACATCAAACATTTGGATCGAGGTTGGTTACATTTCTCCATTATCTTAACATTGTCATTTATAATAGCATTATTTTGAGAATTGAGTTGATTTTTGGTAGTCATCTGTCTGTTGTGGTATTCCCAAGCCATAGTGAGTTTTATCCAATACTGAAATGGCAACTCCGCTGGGGAAAACATCCATGTTTGAGACATTTTTTGAGCATTAGTCCTTAATTAGAGTTGTTGTTTATCGAAGCTCTATGTCACTGATTGGCCGTTGAGATACACTGTAGAAAACTTACCTTTTTCGAGCCTATGGATTCTTTATTTTCCCATTTTCCTTTCCTCACCCACGGGCTAGCTTAGTTCTGCCCGTGTCTACCCACATTTGTTTGCTCTACTGCTCGTGGGTACCCGCAGGTATTCCTTCGACAGTAGCGTATAACTCTGGATTTTGTTGGTTTATGGCTATTGGTTGTTGCTAGGTTGGCTTTGGTTGTTCCTAAGTCTTTGTTGGCCTCTTTCTTGACTATTTCATGCCTTGGTTGTGACCAGAACTCTTTGTTTCTCTTGGTTGAGCCTTCTTGGTTTTTTACCAATCTTTGGATTTAGCCTCTTGGTTTTTTCCTTTTGATCTCTTTCCTTTAGCTGAGTCTTGTTTTTTAGGATCTGCTGGGTTGTCTTAGTGATCTTCTCGGCACTTCAGTGACTAAATAGTAGGATTTTGCTTGCATTTTTTCATTCCATTTATATTGAAAAAATACAAAATATACATCTAGTTTTTTGCATTTTCCTTCTTGTTTATAAGCGAAAATGCAAAAATATTTTACTTTCATGTACTGCATCTTGCATTGAGTGCATGTTGCATGCATCTAGGTTCTTCTTGTGCATCGAAAAGATAAAAGATTGCATCTTTATTTCGGAATTGTTGGTTGATTTTGCATATTAGTGACATTGTTTTATTGGATAGATGAGTCTAGGATTGGACGATTTTGCATACTATTGAGTCTACACATCACTAGTTTCACGATTATATCCCTTGAGTAACCACAACCACTAAAATTAATGCTTAATCTTAAAATTGATTAGACTGATTTTATTTATAGGGTACACTAACTAGCATAGGTTTAGAGTCTTGGAATAGATCATTGTGAGTTAACAATCCAAGACTACTGGATGAAACATTAGGTGTCTGACCATGGAGTGGAGGAATCCATGGTATAGATCGGTGTTCTCAGGAAGCTCTACTCAATCCATAGTTAAGCACAAGGTCATGGGAGGTTGGTTGAGGAGATATCCCTCTGATACCAACTGAACATGGGAGATATATCCAAGATTTGTTCATATCTGGGGGTACCAGAGGTTCGTCCTCTTATGATTCAGGCTTAGCTACCCTACCCATACGACGGGTCCCACCTGCGACTGTCCCCCTGAGCATTGGTTATATTGCAGTGACCATAGTTTCCTTACCTAGGTATCGCACAGGGTACTTGCAGTGGTTATGCTGTTTGTGTCCTGAGTCAGATAGGGATTGGACATCACAGTTGTGCTTGTGCAGTGGACTTGACCCTATACATGTAGTGAAGCCTGGGTGTCTCTATAACTGATTCTGTTACCTCTGGCTATAGTTTGGGAGTCTCAAGCGTCTCCTAGGTGAGACATACCAGCTCTAGTGTTGGGAGCTCATTTAGCCACTCTTTTTGTTTGCTCTTGGTTGTAGTTTCTCTAGGTGTGTGCTTTTGATTTACTGTTTTTTATCGATAGTTGGCCTTTAGGGGATGTTTTGATTATATATTCTCTCCAGAGGTATCGTGGCACGGATCCCTACACTCCACCGGTCCCATCGGTTGGCTGGTTTAAAGCCAGTCGAGCTTTCATGCTGTGTTTCTAGAGGACGCCGGAGGGCTCCCTCTGAGGCTTTGGATTCTTACACGACTTACGTACAGAATTCATGGCTGTACATCCCAATACTGAGGAAAAACCTTCGACTCCTTCGGGTAGAGTTGACCATACTTCCGATCCACATACTCCTTGTGAGGAGTGGGCAGGTGATCCACTTGAGACTCAACTTGGTTCTATTTGGCCTAATCCACTTGAATGAGATCTGTTTGATCCTTCAAAGCCAGATAATTATCTTTACGGTATGCTCAACTTACCCGAGGAAGAAGAACAGGACGAGCCCTTCATTCCTTCGTTTCCACGCAATTATAGATACGGGATGCCTGAGTGACTTGATGACACTGGCCCTACGATCAACCCAACCGCACTCTCTTTTGGTATGCCTAGTCATAGGACTGTCGAACCTTCCTCTACGGTTGGTAGTCACGCTGGCACTAGTCAAAGTGTTAGCCATACTATACCCACTTGGGGCACTACGCTGTCCACCCACACACATTGTATGGGGACTGGTCAGATTCCTAACAATGCTAATGTTGGAACACGACCTAGGATTACCCAACCTAATCGAAATGTTGTTCGAAACCCGACTCGCCATCCACAATCTAATACACATGCCGCTACTCGTCAACTCAGGACTACTTTTGCGCATGATTATTTCCCTCCCAACCACGGGGGTGGACACATACCGCATACTTTTGCGTCCACTACCGCCACTAGTAATGCTAATGTAGGGGGTGAGAATATTTCCTATCCACATGGACATCACACCACCATCCTTGTTACTAGTCACACCAATATTGGAGTTGGGAATACTTCTCATGCTTCTGGTCACCACATGACTGCTCAAGCTAATGCTAATGTTGGGGGTGGGAACATACCATACCACTAGGATCATTACAACATGGTTCCGGCTATGAATAGTAAATACATGCCCCATACTCATGGTGGCAACCCTTACTACAACACAGTCGGTACTAGCCACCAGTATCACCCACCACCCCAATATGGTGCCCAAAACGTGCATATACCTGCTTACTCTCAAATGGGTCAGGCAGGAGGAGGTTATCAATCTTATGGCCATAGGAAAGCTTATGGTCCGTCAGGTCCTTATTATCAGTAGTTTAATCCTCATGGTCAAGCTTTTGGTCCATCTTATAACATAGTTTCGTTTAACCAACCTTTTATGGGGGCTTATAATCAAGCTTTCTAGCCTTAGCTCCTGTTCCTTGCACGCTTGAATCTCCCGGATCTTTCAAAGCTCACGAATGATCGGTGTGTCATGACCCTACTTGGCCCTCGGTCCCTACTAAGCTCCCTTTGGACATTCCGAAGTTTGAGGGGAAAGGTGGTGAGGACCTGGGAGATCATGTCACAACGTTTCACCTTTGGTGCTCCCCTACTTGGCCCCAGGGTATTTTTTAAGGTTTCTAATATTATACTTAAGTATAGTATCCTAGGCGATTATTTTGGATGAAAAAAACATGTATATAGATAGGTAGGCGAATATTAAGTATGAGACATACAATTTACTACTGAAATGTGTAAATTTTGGCGAATATTATGATAAAAAAACATATTTTATGTAAATATAGGCGATATTGGAGACTAAAAACGACCAAATAGCGAATTTATTTTTTGAAAAAAAGTCTGAAAAATAGCCAATTGGCGAAATTTCGCCCTTAAAAATTACCCTGCTTGGCCCCCGGTCCCTACCAAGCTCCCTTTGGACATTCCGAAGTTTGAGGGGAAAGGTGGTGAGGACCTGGGAGATCATGTCACAACGTTTCACCTTTGGTGCTCCTTCAACTCTTTGAATCATGATTCCATTAGATTATGACTATTTCAACGCACCCTCATGGGGGCAGCCGCGAAGTGGTATGTAGAGTTGCCTGGGAACACCTATAGGGCATTCAACGAGATTGCTTTGGTTTTCTTAGACCATTTCCAGTTACTGGTTTGTTATGATACTAGTACTGAGTTGTTGTCCACCTTCCGTCAGAATAAGGCCACATATATTTCTGACCACGTTCAAGAGTGGCATCAGCGGAAGAGATTAGTGAAATCCAACATTCCTCCAGAGTTCTTATTGGAATGGTTCCTCAAGTGTCTACTCCCATACATTGCTAAGGATGTTTTGATGTCCGGCATTATGACCGAGGAACAAGCTATCTTGAAAGTCTAGCAGTTAGATATACTTTACTCTCAGTCTGACATTTTGTATGACATTATTCCTAATGCACCGAGAACAATACATGAGCCTATGTCAGTTCTTGGACCACATGCCAATGGCATCGTGGGGTCCACATGCACTTACCTTGTAGACTTGGTAGCTAATCAAATGCAAAATTTGTCGCTAAACCAGTCTGCTCCCGGACAGGTTCACGCCTTGTCCACTTCCACTCCGTCGTCTGATGTACACAATGTGCAATCAACGAAACCGTCGGGTAACCAACAACTTGGTGGTAAGAAAAAGAAGAGAAATAATCGTAGGGGTGGAAAAAAGGGAAGTGATAACAATAGAAATCGTAATACTCCTCGTAAAGAGAATGCCAACCCTCCTCGAGAAGGAGGTAATGCTGGCGAGGATCGTTAACCTAGGCGTAAGGTGAAATTCCCTTGCAAGATTTGTGGGGAGGATCATCTTACTCACTTATGTCCTTGAATTGAAGAAGCATCGAAGCATTTGGCACAGAGCCCAGCTGTGCTGAAGGATCCCCTTCCTCATCATCAAAACATGGCTTCGCATGCTCCCACCACTGGTTATGGTACTAATGAAACGGCTACAGCTTCTTCCAATACTAGTGGTTATGGATGTGTGAATATGGTTCAGTCAGAGGTTTGTGTTGCTACTCGTCAGCACGATTATGGTGCACCACAACCTAATTTGGGGAGTGAGCCTCCCCCTCCTCCTGAAAATTCCTTGCATATCGAGAATCTCTCCATTATGTTGTGGATACTGAAAAGTGTTTTCAAGTGCTCTACGCATAATCCCATTGCTCGAGATGCCTAGAACTACTCCATCGTAGAATCTTTGGGCCAAACTCCGTGTGCCATGTCGGCTCTTGAGGTTTTGCAAGCCTGTCCTTCTCAGAAGCATGCCCTTTTGAGTGCGTTAGGAGTTCAGGATGGGGGAAATCCTAGTGTTATCAAGTTCGATACTACTGATGTCCAGCCTCGCTTACCTTACCACGTGGCTTTCAAATACAGGTGGTTTTCCTTAAGAGCTTCGTCAAACGTACTATGGTTGATGAAGGTGCCTCCGCGTTAGTAATGTCATTAGCTTGTTGGAAAGATCTGGGCTCTCCTCCTGTACTTGCATCTAGAACTACACTCACTGCATTCGATGGTATATCTTTTACGCCGCATGGAATTATCCCTTCCCTTGTTGTCTCCTTGGGAGGTAAGTCTGTGCCTATTGATGTCGAAGTGGTTGATGCGCCCATCGACTACAACCTTTTAATGGGTCGGAACTGGATGTACGCTATGAAGGCTGTCGCGTCTACTGTATTTAGAGTTATCTGCTTTCCCCATGAAGGCAAGATTATGACGATCAATCAGCTGGATTTTTTTGGCACTCCTTCCGCAGCATCCACGGGATCTGTAGTCCCGCAAGTTTCTAATTCTTAGCTGGCAATTGGGAACATAGGTGTTGGAATGTACCCCTCACTGATGGGAACTTATAATCTTTCTGCACCTGTGAATTTTATTGGAAACATTACCGACAATGCGTCTCCTCCTTCGAATAATATGTTATTCTGGACCTCCTATTTAAATGATCCGTGGACTTTACCATCCTTGAGTTCCACGTCTGGAGACATTGCGCACATCGGGATGCCTATGCCTTTATCTGTAGCGGAGCTCGCTTACGATCATATCCAACAAACCACTGCAGATCCGGATCTCTCTTCTTCCTAGACAGTTGAAGAAGATTCTGTTACGCTGCCAGTTTGGGCAACCAACTCATCTTGTTCCCACGATTTCCTTGATGATACTTTACCATCTGATGAAGCTATCCTCTAGGCCATGTGTGGTAGTGAGAGGCCTTGGGAAGATATGCACCATCGCTCTTATTTCCTTCCCAACCTCAAGCTCGTTGAGCAAGAGGAGTTTAGGATGACTCTAGTTGAGATGGTTGGTCACCCTGTGGCTCTTTTGGAGTCGCATGATGTTTTTGCGGAGGCGAATATGGCCAATATTTCCCCAACCACTTCGATCAACATCTCCTGCACTCCTAGAAAGATAGAGAACGTTTACGTCAGTGTCGATTGCACTCTTGAGGAGATCGCTATTTACACTGACTTGTTTATAGAACTCCGGGAAGCTTTCGCCTGGTCATACGAGGAGATGCCAGGAATAGACCACCGCATTGTTGAACACGAGATTAGAACGTATCCCGATGCTAAACCAGTTCAACAACGCTTACGTGCTGTGAACTAGGAAGGCAGCTGCTATTAAGGCAGAGGTGGAGAAACTGCTCAAAGTCGGTTTCATCTACCCTGCTCCCCTTACCGAATGGGTGTCAAACCCCGTTCCTGTGGATAAGAAGCAAGGAACGATCCGTGTATGCACTGATTTTAGAGATTTGAACAATGCATGTCTGAAAGACAACTTCCCCATGCCATTCATTGATCAAATATTGGATGCTTGTGTGGGGAGTGAGATTTTTTCATTCATGGATGGCTTCTCGGGTTATAATCAGATTCAAATCAAACCCATTGACCAACATAAGACGACATTTATTTGTCCATGGGGAACATTTGCATATCGGAAAATGCCCTTCGGCCTTAAAAACGTCGGAGCTACTTTTCAGGGAGCCATGACCTATGCCTTTCACGATCTTAAGATGATTATGGAAGTTTTCTTGGATGATCTTGCTAGCCATTTTCGCAAGAGAGTGGACCACCCCAAGCACTTCTATATGATTCTCGAGCGATGTATCCACTACAAAATTTGATTGAATCCAAACAAATGCATCTTCGCTGTTAGAACTGGTCGCCTTCTAGGATTCATAGTTTCGAGGGAGGGTATTAGAGTCGATCCTCCCAAAGTTGAGGCAATACTTCAGTTGCCTCCTCCGCATAATTTGTTACAACTTCAGAGCCTCCAAGGGAGAGCTACTTTTCTGCATCGGTTTATAGCTAAATATGCTAATATTACCAAAGGTTTCGCATGCTTATTGAAGAAAGACACACCTTTTATCTGGGATGAGTGAGCCCACCAGCCTTTTGACGCCCTTAAGAAAGCTTTGGTATCGGCCCCTGTGCTTAGTCCACCGGAATTTACACGAGATTTCATTCTTTATGTGGCCGTGTCTCAAGAGACTATTGGCATGGTCTTGGTTCAGGTAGATGATGCGCTCGTGGAGCATGTTATCTATTATCTCAGTCAAAATTTAGTAGACGCTGAGCTAAGGTACACTCACGTAGAAAAGCTGGAACTTGCGACTGTCCATGCAGTGCAGCAGTTACGACATTACATTTTGCTTCGAACAACCACAGTTGTAGCTCACATCAATGCATTTCAGTTCATGCTATCATGACACCTTATCAGGGGTAAGTATAATAAATGGATTGTGATCCTTCAGGAATTTGATCTTGATTTTGCTTCAGCAAAATTGGTGAAATCACTGGTGTTCACTGAGCTTATGTCGGACCTTCCATGACTTGATGAAGATGTCATTCATGAAGATTCCTTTGTGGATGAACACTTATTTCTTATCTCGTCTGAGGACCCTTGGTATGGGGATATCATTGTATATCTCCAAAATTTGAAGTTTCCTCCGCATTATTCATGAGATGACCGACCGCATGTGAGACATCATGCTAAAGATTATACTATCGTCGGTGACACTTTATATTGCCAAGGAAAGGATTCCATTCTTCGTCATTGCTTGACTCACAAAGAAGCGGAGCGGGTACTTAATGATTGCCATGTGGGGGCGTGTGGCGGTCACTTATCCGGGCTTGCTACAGCCAGCGTATCATGCGATCTGGTTATTTTTGGCCTAACATATTTAAATATTGTATTAACGATGTGAAGAGATGTCACCCTTGCCAGGTGTTTTCTTGAAACATGCACTCGCATCTAGCGCCCCTCCATCCGGTCGTCATTGTCGGTCCCTTCACTAAGTGGGGGGTATATTTCATGGATTGCAAACCAGCTTTGGCTGGGGGGCATCACCATATTATCATGGCCATGGATTATTTTTCCAAGTGGGATGAGGCCATGCCTACTGTAAAAGCCGACAGTGCTACTGCATCCCATTTCTTGTTCAACCAGATTATCACTCGGTTCGGTATCCCGAAAGAGATTGTCACTGACTATGGCAGTCACTTTCAAAACAATATGATGGAGGATTTGTCTCTCAAGCTTGGGTTTCATCAGGAACACTCATCTTCCTACTATCCTCAAGCGAATGGTCATGTTGAAGCAATAAATAAGTCTTTGAAGACCATTCTCCACTGTACCATCCAACAAAGCAAGACCAATTGGCATATCATGTTATATCCTGCTTTGTGGGCATATCGAACCATAGTTAAGATTGCCACCGGGTTCTCACCTTTCCAGTTAGTTCATGGTGTGGAGTCACTTTTACCGATTGAATGTGAAATCCCTTCGCTCAAGCTAGCCATAGAGCTCCTCCCTGATACGACAGATATTGAGCAACGTTTAGTACACCTCGAGCAGCTTGACGAGCAACGTCGAGATGCCACTGTGGCCATTGATGTAAATAAGCATCGTGTCAAGGTTCAATATGATAGGTCTGTCCATCCTCGACAATATGTTGAAGGTGACTTGGTACTCTTGTATGACCAAGCTAAAGAACCCCTATGGGAACGCAAGTTCAATCCCATGTGGCACAGTCCTTACATCGTGAGGCGTGTCCTCAAAAAAGGATCTTATGAGTTAGAAGACTATGAGGGAGTTGCCTTGAAGGAGTTTAGAAATGGGCTCTACCTCAAGCGATATTATGCTTGAACGTTTGGTTCAGGCTGATACTTTTGTACACTATTGTATAGTTTTTTTGTACATAGTTTATCTTGCCCTTTTTTGGTTATTGGGTCTGCTGATTAGCCTCTGTTTGATTGACATATGTCAACGGGATCTCCTACATTCTTACGTTTCATGGTTGGTGCTAGCCGACATACGCAGCAGCTTGCTTCTGCTGCCTGGGTTATCTCCTCACCTGATCACCTAGTTGTGTCCTCATGAAGTGCTTGTCTCGGTCCTACATCTAATAATGTGGCTGAGTATAGTGCCGTTATTGAGCTACTTTGGGATGCTATTTCACATGACATCTAGTCTTTAGAAGTCTTCCTGGATTCACAACTAGTTGTGTCTCAGCTGAATGGGCAGTACCGTGTATGAGACCCTACATTACTACGGATATTCCTTAAGGTACGACTCTTGGAGAGACATTTTGTTTCAATTACATATATTCATATTCTGAGAAGTCTTAATTACATATTTGATGCATACGCTAACTATGTATTAGATTGGCATTTGTCACATTCATCATGAAGCACATAAATACAAAGACATTCATACATTTGTACATACACACATGTAGTAGAACCGAGAACCAAAGTTGTATATATATATAAATATGTCCAAAAATGGTAGTGTCATACAAAACTGGAGCCCATAGCCCTCAAAAATATACATATCGATACAAAAAATGAGACCCTGGGATATCTATTCCCTCCGAGGAGGTCTAGATTCCACCTCAATGGGATGTGTCTCATAGAAGTACTGTACTGCATTGGCCACCCGCTGTAGTAACCGCACCCACTCACCAGGAACACCCACTACCTAGTGCTGCATGGCCTCAGGTAGTCAGGCTACCTCTATTTGTGGTACTCGGGCAACCATCTATGATATGTTGCGCCGCAATGTATGAAGTGTGCGCCCTGCTACAGCATCTACTACCTCATCACCTCTACCCCGACGACCATGTCTCGGGAAGCCCTTGGGTCTCACTGATCCTTTGTCTGCGTGTAAACAGTCAACCATTATCACATGACACTACCACCAAAATATTTTTTTCATTTCAACTATAATAAAAAAATCCATAAAAATTTAATAAACACAAAACCAAAAGAGTACTCACCGATGTCTCTGAATGCTGCACCTGGTGGGAGCGGCATGTCACGGTCCTGTCTAAAGTCTATCCCCACATAGGGATAGTCCTCTATAGCGATCACCTTCCGGTTCCACCAGCGGAAGAACTCCTCAGTATATGGTGACGCCAAATGGCCACCACCCTGTCGTGTCAGGATATCAGCCCACCGGGTCAGGGCTGGATCACGGAGACTGTGACGAGGGACATCCACCCTCGAGCTAAGCCCCGGAACCCTCTCAAAGAAGAAGCTGCATAGAATGATAACATACCCAAAGTTTTTGGCCTTCCCCTCTTTGCATTCCATCAATTGTGTCTTCATAGATACCAGCAGAGTAGTACACCAGTCGAATATTGTAGGTTGCATGCATTGTGATGCATAGAACATCACCGGCCTGGATGCCTGGTGCAGTGATTTGGATCTAGTGATCCGCACCAGGGTAGCCACAATGATCTTTGTACTCATATCCACTATGGCATTGATGGGCACTTGGCTTCCCACCACTCGTGTGTTTGCGGGACAATACCGCGCTATGTAGTCCTGGACAGTGATCCCACCACCCACGGTCCGAGACCGAAGGCTGGCCATCTCCCCTCTGCAGGAAAAATCGGTAATGAAATAGATATCCTCTACTTCCAGTGTCAAAGTTTTCCCGTTGAGGATGAAGTTTTGAGCATCCACATCCCAGTAGTTTATCAGATGACGGAGTAATAGGTTTTGGGCCCCTAAACGCCCTATACTCCACTACTTATACAAACCACATGCTTGCAATGCCTGTTGCGCTTGCAAATCATTGCGCACGACCTCATCAACCTGGTCATGCTCTCTTTCCCTCCACTCTAGAACCATCCTGGAGTGCAAAACATGTAAATTTTGGTCAATTTCATGATTAAAAATTTCTTCACGACCGTACCCACGGGCTAATTTGTATACAGTGGCGGGTACCCATAGGCAGTTTACTTTTTGACTGCGCGTTTGGTGCCCTACCCACGACTTGCATAGTTATAGCCCATGGGTAGCGCCGAAGCCATCTAGGGCTTGGCCAAACTAAAAAATCCACCGACCAAAACTGAAATAAAAACATTAAAATGAAAGGTATGGAAGTAACCACCAACCTGCTTCGGATGGTTCCCTGAACGGTCACTTGTAGCTCCTAGGATCGACGATTGAAGTTTCAGGTGAAAACTAACCAAATAACTCCAAATTGGTGAAGAGTGCAAATGAATTGTAATTTGGAAAATTTTATTACTATTTATAATTTTATGGACCCACTTCTCTATAGTTTTTTCCATTTTGAGCTGTTATGAACTAATATCGTGTCATGGAGTAGTGTTTTTTCAATAGATTTCCTCGGCGAAAGTTGCTCTGAACCATTTCACACCTATGGTAGGGACATTTCACACCTGGCATATAGGTTAGATGCCATTTTTGCATGCATTTAACCTATTGACCATTTTCATAAACCCTAGATGCGACCCCGCTTCGTAACTGACACGGAACCTTCACACTGCTATAGAAGTGTTGTTATGTGGCGATAGGGATTTTTCGAACATGGGTACCCTAGCTAGAACCCCTTTATGCATTCTAGTGCCCATGCCATTATTTGTAGTTAGGATTGGGAGTCCTTTGTAGTCACGCCATGACGTTGCGTTAAAGACTCATACTCTACTTTGTCTTATGTTGGCCATCTCCCTTGAGGACTCCCCTCAGTTATATCATGTTGTGATTGCATTGCATCATCCTACTTGTTGCTTGAGCCTTGTGCCATCTCCCACTTACTCAATTGTTAGCCTGGTGCATGAGCACTTTTCCCCTGTCGAGCCCTACAGATCTTATATTTTCCCTTCACAATTTGATGACCTTTAGACCCTGAGGGAACATACCCCCAAGTGTCCACATCCTGCACGCACTTCCTTGCATCGAGCATAGGTATGTTCCACTGCTTGGGACTAGTTTGCTAGCTATTTGACACTCATTCCCTCACTTGTTGTACTATAAGCAATTTTATTATTTTCAAGCTTTTCCCAAATATGAAAAAGACGAAAAAAATAAAATATTCCAAAAAGCCGGACGGGATTATGGTCACTATTTCTTATTGGCATTTGTTGTGTTGCCTTTGAACAGAGCATTCATTCCACTCCGTATATTATGAGTCGGGACTATAGTTGGGCCTTAGGAGCTTTAATTTTTTGTCAGTTTTCTCCACCGATTGGTTAAGCTTCCAGTCATTATGGAGCCCTCTGTAATGCCTCCTGCATTGCACAGTTTACGTCAAGTCTATGTTGCCTCATTCTATCCATCTACTCATGCTCTTGCTCATCTTTCCACATTGCTGGTACCTCGTGCTGGTCGATGGGGGATGCCTTAATGCCCTCCTTCCAGCGAGTCTCGTTCCGTTGACTTCAACCCATTTATTCCGGGACTTGAGGCTTAGAGTTTAGTTGAGTACCTTGAGGCTTGTAGTCATTAGTGGCAGGTTCTCTCGCCATCGACAGTTTTGGGAATACATCAATGTCCAATGATCGATGGATTCATCCTAGTGTTCGACTTCAACCCATTTATTCACACTTTGATGATTGTGCTCTGTGCCTTAATGCCCATTTTCATTATTGGTGGGTCATCTCGTGTCTGTTAATGGTATACATCATTGACCGGTAATCAGATGATGTCTCATCAGGTTCGACCCCAACCCCTTTATTCACTTGATGGGACTTGCACCGTCGAAGACTTGTGTAGAAGATCCCAGGCGATTGTGGCATTCAGTATGCTACATATGACTTATGACTTTACATCTGAGATATCACCTCTCAGATTTCAGCAGTTTGTACCTCCATTTTTGCAACAGTTGTCTTCTTTTTAGCAGAAGACCATATCTTACTATAGAGGGATCATGGCTATGATCACTTATGACATGTATCTATTATATACTGCCGATTCATGGCCATTGTATCAGATTGTTTTACTATACCAACATGTATTCAAAGATACTATTGTATTATGATGAGTGAGCTGCTCTTTCCACTTGTGTCTCCATCACTCCACTTCTGAGTTTTATAATGTATTTCGGCCATCGTAGCATTAGTCTCTGACCTCACACATTAGGGGGCATCTGTTACATCATAATCTTCCACCCTGTGAGCATCAACATTCTTTGGCCTGTAGGATCCATTTCAGTGACTCAGATCCACTTATATCCTTTAGTGATACTAGTTTGCCCTATTTTTATTCCTACTTGCATGTTGCATCACTATAGCAGGCATACCCGCGAGTTGCATCACGATAGCCCGTGAGTATCAAGTAAAATGGTAAAAACCACTATTTATCACTTTTTACTCCCAAAAGGGGCTCATTGGGTGACCTTTAGCTGTCCATCTGCCCAAGTAATGCCTCAATGTGTCATTTCACCTACCTTTGAGAGGACTATATATTGAGCACATATGGCTTATGGACGAGAGGAAGAAGAGAATAGCAAGAGAACTCTAGTGGATTTTTGCCCTATCTTGAGTCTACACTCATTGATCCTTGTAGTTGTGAACCCTTTATGTTCACCTTCCAAACTCCTATCTAGTTTGAGTTTGCCATTCATGGAGGATTGAAATGGTGGAGGTACAAGTGGATTAATATAGATCTTGGTTCAGATTGGTTGCCGACAAGAGGTCGTATCACTTTGTACTTCTTCTTGTTGATTAATAGAAATACTCATATTCTCGTCCATTCATGTTGTGAATGTTGTTTATTATACATTGGGTTACATTTGCTTGTGATATTATGGACCATTGTTATTGATAATCTTAATGCCATTTATATATTATATGTACTTGTTGGATATTGGCTGTCAAGACTAATTTGCAGATTTCAAGTGCATGGATTGAAAGCTCCAACAAGGATCTACATCAACTGTTTGGATCAAGGTTGGTTACATTTCTCCATTATCTTAACATTGTCATTTATAATAGCATTGTTTTGAGAATTGAGTTGATTTCTGGTAGTCATCTGTCTGTTGTGGTATTCCCAAGCCATAGTGAGTTTTCTCTAACACAATGTCAAGTGAATTAGGAAGTTTCAAAGGCAAATTTGAGGGGTGAAACTTTGCAGTTTTCAAATTATGAGTATACCAGCTTGATCAGCTCATCAAGGCGCATATTTCTATCCTTTCGGATGTTTGAAATTCAAAGTTTGAATTTTAAGGGTTTCTCTGACAAACCCTAATCCAGTTCCTACAAATCAAGTGGATTGGGTTAATCCTAGAAGAGAATGGATTGGTCACCTGCATAAGTGAAGAAATTCCTGTTTTAGAGGGAGATGAGGCTAAGGCCTTACATAAGAAGATTAAAATCAATTTTGACAGGTATGCCTTATCCAGTTATGTTTTGAGATTCGTTCATGATTAAGTTTATGGTATGTTTGTCTTCATGTTATTATGGTTAGTACAATCTTGATTAAATTTAGACTTGTCATATCACCTTAATAAAATTATGAATGCATGATAGAAGATATTCATTGATTAGTGTGTTGACACTTATGATTGTACTAATGCATTATGGTGTTGTATGAGGTTTATGTTGTCCGCTAACATGAAAGGTACACCAAGAAAGACAAATCATGTTCTAGTTCAAGAACATATGATCATGAGGACATGAGGACAAAGATGCATCCATTGTCATGAATCACTTAGAAGATCTATTTGCGAGGTATGTATAACTTGGTTCTATAATGGTTAACCTATGAGATATACAGGTTACTAGCACACGTCATTGAAGAGAACAAGAGACATCATGTGGGTATGTTAGACATAAGTAGCTAACATACCAATCCAGGTATGTTTTTCCTATATCAAGTTAGAATCCTACCTTGTGTTAGGATCCCTTATATAAGTATACTTGGTATGATTGGTTATGTTTATTCATAAAGTTAGAAATGTAAGTAATCAGGGTTTATGCATTGTATGTCTCTTATCTTGATTGATGATTTAACTAACCAGAAGAGTCCTATGATCAAATAAGAATATGCATGAGTAAAAGAAGACTTCCCTGAAACATTGAATACTAATGTTTATTATCTGTGTTTAAAATGATCATGACTATACATGTTTAAGATTATTGTGTTTTGATAGTATTAAGATTATACTAATGAATGTGTGATTATGTATGAGACCTCGAGGATAACACAATGATGATACTAATAAGCATGCATAGTGATGGATATAAGTTCAAGGACAGGTAATCCAGGAAGCAAAGATCAAGAGGGAGCACACTCTAGTTGCTTCCTGCAAGGAAGCAAAGATCAAAGGAGCACACTTCAGTAGTTTCTGCAAGGATGCAGATATTTAGAGGGAGTTGACCACTTCTCACAATCCACATCAGAATGGAGTTGCAGAAAAGAAGCAAAGAATGAGAGGGAGTCAACCCAACAAACAAACAAAGATAAGTATTTGAATTATCATTCCTTGCATATTTTATTGTTTAAATAGTACCGTTCAATAATGTATATACTCATGTTCATAGAATTAGGTTGTGTATTATGATAGTTGCATTGATGGACGGTATACTACTAATATACATGGGTAAGTGGCCTATGGAACTGTACAACATTCTATTGCTACTTATCTAGAATGAAACCTCTTTGCTGACATGTTGGGAGTTGTGCACACTCTTAACAATGTTCTAGTAGGGATTGGAAGGCATCTAGAAAGTTACGGGATATGGATAAATGTTGTATTGAAGCATTGGCTAAGATAATTGCATGACTGTATGACATATTTTTTTATGTGTAAGAATTTGTTTTGAAAACTATGAGATGTTTTCTGACCATGCAAGATAACTTGTTGTGTAGGAAAGATTGTATACCATCACCTAAAAAAAAAAAAAGAAGGACTACAACATTTGCTCAGCAACAAAGTTATCTATTGAAAATATTGAAGATATTGATGTTCCTAGGATCTGGGAAGAATGCCATGGTTGAGGAGTACCAGTCGATCATGAAGATGTTTGGGATGCAGTCCGAAGAACTGAAGGGGAGTCTGTAGTGACTTCCAAGAGGATCTACAAGATCAAGCATGTTGCAAGTGGTAGCATAGAGACTTTTTCTCCTGTAGCCAGATACACTTCCATTAGATCCGTACTTTCTCTGGGTGCAGTGATGAAATGGAAGATACACCAAATGGATTTCAAGACAGCTTTCTTGAATGGTGTAGTTGAAGAAGAAGTGTATGTGGAGCAACCACTTAGTTTTGAGACACATGACATGGATTCATATACGTGCAGAACTTTGTATGGTAGGATAGACAGCTTTCTATCCAGTGTGTTATTTAAAGAGAGTAAAGCGGATTCCAACCTTTACTACAAGGTTGAGGAATGAAATCCAGTGATACTACTTTTGTATATGGATAACCTGTTTATTACAGGTGAAGATAGATTGATTGCTGACATGCAACAGAAGCTTGCTGCTGAGTTTGAGATGAAGAAATTGTGGATGATGCACTATTTTATAGGTATGGAGGTGTGGCAGAGTGCAGATGGAATTTTTCTTGGACAAGGGAAGTATGCAGTAGAGATCTTGAAGAGGTTCAGGATGATGGACTGCAAGGCCATGGCCACACATATGGCATCGAACCTGAAACTTCTGTGTGATGCTTCAACTAAGTCGGTCAATGCTACAATGTATCGTTAGATGATTGGGTCCTTGATGTACCTAACGAATATGAGGCCAGACATTTGCTTTGTGGTGCACACCTTGAGCTAGTATCTGATAGATCTGAGACACATGCTAACCGGATAGCTGCAAAGCATGTTCTGAGGTAACTGAAGGGTACAGTGGATTATGGGCTCAAGTATGAGGCAAATCAAAAGTTTAACCTGGAGGGTGATGTTGATTCGGATTAGGAAGGCAGTTCCATTGATCGGAAGAGCACTTCGGGGTGCTGCTTCTGTATAGGATTAGGTGTGATCTCTTGCTTTAGTAGGAAGCAGTCCTATGTGGCACTGAGTACAGCTGAAGCAGAGTATGTCGTAGCTTGTTCAGCTAGTTGTGAGATAGTATGGCTTAGGAATCTACTGTCTGATTTGTGTGATCTCCAGTTGAGTGCTACTTGTATATATTGCGACAACCAGAGTTGCGTGAAGTTGTCAGAGAACCCAGTGTTCCATGACAAGTCGAAGCACATTGAGATCAAGTTCCACTATCTCAGGGATATGGTGCAGAGAGGAGCAGTGAAGCTCTTGTATGTTGCAACAGACGAGCATATAGCCGATGTGTTGACCAAGCCGCTTGCCAGAGTGAAGTTTGAATACTTCAGAGGGAGACTTGGTGTACTTTAGATCGAGATTCCTTCCAAGGGGAAGTGATGAGTCCGGAGACACGGATGCACATGAGCCGTTTCGACATGGTGGCAGGTTAGTCCTCCCATGGTCGTTGATGTAAGTGTTGGGGTCGTTCAGATATGGTGGCAGGTTAGTCCTCCCATGGTCGTTGATGTAAGTGCTAGGGCCGTTTTGACATGGTAGCAGGTTAGTCCTCCCATGGTCATTGATGTAAGTGCTGGGGCCGTTCTGACATGGTGGCAGGTTAGTCCTGCCATGGTCATTGATGTAAGTGCTGGGGCCGTTCGGACATGGTGGTAGGTTAGTCCTCCCATGGTCGTTGATGTAAGTGCTGGGGCCGTTCTGACATGGTGGCAGGTTAGTCCTCCCATGGTAGTTGATGTAAGTGCTTGGGCCGTTCTGACATGGTGATAGGTTGGTCCTCCCATGGTCGTTGATGTAAGTGTTGTGAGCCTTTCACATGGTGGTAGGTTAGTCCTCCCATGGTGAGTGTAAGTGCTGTGTGTGTGCATCTGGGTTGTGCTCCGTGGACTATGTGGTGATCTAAAGAGATTGATGTGATAGTTTGGTACACAGGTTTTGCAGAGGCATATGATCAGTCTTGAGATGCTCTTGTAGGTTTTACAATGGCAGTGTAATCAGTCCTAAGAGATCTTGCAGGTTTTGCAGAGGCAGTCTAATCAGTCCTAAGGTGTACCTACTTGTTGGATTTCTCACAAAGATGATGATGATCAGGATGATCATGTGATGATATACATCAGGTAGATGTATGGTGAGTATCAGGTTGATACTCTGTGGTCATGGACAGGTTGTGCAGCGGCATGTAAAAGATCTTGGGAGATTCGATAGGTTGAGCTGTGTGCTCGTAAAAATCCTAGGATGCTCTTACGAGGTTTTGCAGATGCACGTGATGAGTCCTGAGGATTCCACAGTATGACCAATGATGATGAAGACCTATAGGTGGTGGGACTACATCCAGTATGAAAAAGGACTGGCTTTATAGAACTTCCTATGACGAGTAGATTCAGAGATTGATTGAGATAGTAGCAGCAGTGACGATGACGATGACTCGATGACGATTATCCAGTGACGATGATCCAGAGAAGAAGACTTGTGCTAGAAGACCTGTGTCGAGAAATACCATCCTAGTTAAGAGGGAGTGTTGATGTATATGTAACTTCAGAATGTATTTCACCCATGTATTTCATATATGTATATTGTACTCCTATAGAGATGGTATTATTCCTCTATACATAAGTGTTTGTATTCCTATAGAGATGTTATTATTTCTCTATACGGAAGTGTCATCATTTATATTGTAAGTGTCGTAACTTATACTTGATGGGTTATTAGACCACCCTATTGGGTGTCAACTTAGTCAGCATTATGTTATGTGGTTAAGTTAAAGCCGACCTAGTAAAGGTTATTAGACAAGTCAAGTCAAGTATAAATAGAGTGGCGCACTTGTGGAGGAGGAGAAGCTGTTGCTAGGAGATGTCTATCTCTTATGTTTGGGTTGTATCATTGCTCTATCTATCTCTGAGGAAGTTATTGGGGTTTTTCACCTTTATGGTTTTCCCCAAGTAAACTCTGTGTCTCTTGTGTGCTTGCATTATTGTGTCCATGATTGATATACTGTAGATATGTTGTATATGTTGTTCTCTCAGTTAAGATCCTAGATCATATTGAATTAAATTCTGAAAAACTAACATGGTATCATAGCTAGCCTGAAAGAAGGCATGGTATGGCATGTATGACACTTGTTGCACTTGCGATGCTAGGGCTTGATATAGAAAAAACCAGTCATCGTATCACTTTGGCTAAAATAAATTTTGGTGAGGTTTCAGGGTTTGAAAATATCACAGGGTGAAGCGAAGATCCCCATGTACCTTGTGGCCAAAGGAAAACCTCTAATTCGTTGTACTTTGTGTTTTATGATCTGTACAATATAGGATTTCTGCCTCTTCCGAATCTCAGCCATAAATAGGTGACCTTGGAAAAAGGGTCATAAATTGGGCTAGGAAGATCCAAATGAAATTTTGTAAAATGTGACAGGTAGTGTACGGAATTTACTTGCTCAGGTAACTTTTTAAGAGGCTGAAACTGAACCAGTGACACGTGGCATGCCGTACAAGTTCACCCTCCTGTTTTATCCCATAAACAGGTCACGTTGCGACACTTGGAATAAATCTCTCTCAGAGAATCCATTTGAGGTCAGACCTATGGGGTTGGAAAGATGACTGGTTGGGATATCACAAGAAAATTGTTCAAAACCTTTGGATCGAAAAGTTTAGAGTTACACAAGAATCAATTAGGTACATATTGCTGTCAAACCAGAATTATTTTTTAGCACCTTCATTCATGGCTTCTAGAATTTAGGCTTTCAGAGAAAGTTGGAATTTTTGTAATCGGTGACTACGGTTGAATGCTACTCATCAAAATCAAAATTTAGAGACCAAGATCAGAATTTTTGGTTAGGCAGAAGGTCAGGCTTGATCAGACCCTAGTTTGGGACTTTGATCGAAAAAGTGGAAAATTAGGGCTTCTGCAAAAATGGAAATTTTTGAAATCTGTGACCACGACTGGATTTTCCTCAAAAAAATAGAAGCTTAGAGATTTGGATCGAACCTTTCGATTGGGAAGAAGGGTGGGTTTTATCAAACCCTAGTTCAGGGTCATGTCCAGTGAATCAAGAAGTTTCAAAGGCAAATTTGAGGGGTGAAACTTTGCAGTTTTCAAATTATGAGTATACCAACTTGATCAGCTCATCAAGGCACATATTTCTATCCTTTCAGAAGTTTGAAATTCAAAGTTTGAATTTTAAGGGTTTCTCTGACAAGCCCTAATCCAGTTCCTGCAAATCAAGTGGATTGGGTTAATCCTAGAAGAGAATGGATTGGTCACCTGCATAAGTGAAGAAGTTCATGTTTCAGAGGGAGATGAGGCTAAGGCCTTACATAAGAAGATTACAAGCAATATCGATAGGTATGACTTATCCAGGTATGTTTTGAGATTTGTTCATGATTAATTTTATGGTATGTTTGTCTTCATGTTATTACTGTTAGTATAATCTTGATTAAATTTAGACTTGTCGTATCACTTTAATAAAATTATGAATGCATGATAGAAGATACTCATTGATTAGTGTGTTGACACTTATGATTGTACTAATGCATTATGGTGTTGTATGAGGTTTATGTTGTCCGCTAACATGAAAGGTACACCAAGAAAGACAACTCATGTTCTAGTTCAAGAACATATGATCATGATGACATGAGGACAAAGATTCATCCATTGTCATGAATCACTTAGAAGATCTATTTGCGAGGTATTTATAACTTGGTTCTATAATGGTTAACCTATGAGATATGCAGGTTACTAGCACAAGTCATTGAAGAGAACAAGAAGACATCATGTGGGTATGTTAGACATAACTAGCTAACATATCAATCCAGGTATGTTTTTCCTATATCAAGTTAGAATCCTACCTTGTGTTAGGATCCCTTATATAAGTATACTTGGTATGATTGGTTATGTTTATTCATAAAGTTAGAAATGTAAGTAATCAAGGTTTATGCATTGTATGTCTCTTATCTTGGTTGATGATTTAACTAACCAGAAGAGTCCTATGATCAAATAAGAATATGCATGAGTAAAAGAAAACTTCCTTGAAACCTTGAATACTAATGTTTATTATCTGTGTTTGACATGATCATGACTATACATGTTTAAGATTATTGTTTTTTGATAGTATTAATATTATACTAATGAATGTGTGATTATGTATGAGACCTTGAGGATAACACAATGATGATACTAATAAGCATGCATAGTGATGGATATAAGCTCAAGGACAGGTAATCCAAGAAGCAAAGATCAAGAGGGAGCACACTCCAGTTGTTTCCTACAAGGAATCAAAGATCAAAGGAGCACACTTTAGTAGTTTCTGCAAGGATGCAGATATTCAGAGGGAGTTGACCACTTCTCACAATCCACATTAGAATGGAGTTGCAGAAAAGAAGCAAAGAATGAGAGGGAGTCAACCTAACAAACAAACAAAGATAAGTATTTGAATTATCATTCCTTGCATATTTTATTGTTTAAATAATATTGTTCAATAATGTATATACTCATGTTCCTAGAATTAGGTTGTGTATTATGATAGTTGCATTGATGAACAGTATACTACTAATATACATGGGTAAGTGGCCTATGGAGCTGTACAACATTCCATTGCTACTTATCTATAATGAAACCTCTTTGCTGACATGTTGGGAGTTTTGCACACTCTTAACAATGTTCTAGTAGGGATTGGAAGGCATCTAGAAAGTTACGAGATATGGATAAATGTTGTATTGAAGCATTGGCTAAGATAATTGCATGACTATATGACATATTTCTTTATGTGTAATAATTTGTTCTGAAAACTATGAGATGTTTTCTAATCATTCAATTTAACTTGCTGTGTAGGAAAGATCGTATACCATCACCTTAAAAAAAAGAAAAAAGAAGGACTACCACATTTGCTCAGCAACAAAGTTATCTATTGAAAATATTGAAGATATTGAAGTTCCCATGATTTGGGAAGAATGCCATGGTTGAGGAGTACCAGTCAATCATGAAGATGTTTGTGATGCAGTCCCAAGACCTAAAGGGGAGTCTGTAGTGACTTCCAAGAGGATCTACAAGATCAAGCATGCTGCAGGTGGTAGCATAGATACTTTTGCTCCTGTAGCCAGATACACGTCCATTAGATCTGTACTTGCTCTGGCTGTAGTGATGAAATGGAAGATACACCAGATGGATTTCAAGACAGCTTTCTTGAATTGTGTAGTTGAAGAAGAAGTGTATGTGGAGAAACCACTTGGTTCTGAGACACATGACAGGGAGTCATATACATGCAGAACTTGGTATGGTAGGATAGACAGCTTTCTATCCAGTTTGGGATTTTCCAAGAGTAAAGCAGATTCCAACCTTTACTACATGGCCGATGAAGGAAATTCAGTGATACTACTTGTGTATATGGATAACCTGTTTATTATAGGTGAAGATAGATTGATTGCCTACATGCAGCAGAAGCTTGCTGCCGAGTTCGAGATGAAGAACTTGTGAATGATGCACTATTTTCTAGGTATGGAGGTGTGGCAGAGTGCAGATGGAATCTTCCTTGGACAAGGGAAGTATGCAGTAGAGATCTTGAAGATGTTTGGGATGATGGACTGCAAGGGCATGGCCACACCTATGGCATCGAACCTGAAGCTTCTGTGTGATGCTTCATCTGAGCCAGTCGATGCTACGATGTATCATCAGAGGATTGGGTCCTTGATGTACCTGACGAATACGAGGCCACACATTTGCTTTGCGGTGAACACCTTGAGCCAGTATCTGATAGATCCGAGACACATGTTCACCTGATAGCTACAAAGCATGTTCTGAGGTACCTGAAGGGTACAGTGGATTATGGGCTCAAGTATGAGGCAAATCAAAAGTTTAACCTGGAGGGTTATGTTGATTCCGATTGGGCAGGCAGTGCCATTGATCAGAAGAGCACTTCGGGGTGCTGCTTCAGTATGGGATCAGGTGTGATCTCTTGGTTTAGCAGGAAGCAGTCCTATGTGGCACTGAGTACAGCTAAACCAGAGTATCTCGCAGCTTGTTCAACTAGTTGTGAGGCAGTATGGCTTAGGAAACTACTATCTGATTTGTTTGATCTCTAGTTGAGTGCTACTTGTATATATTTCGACAACCAGAGTTGCGTGAAGTTGTCAGAGAACCCAGTGTTCCATGACAAGTCGAAGCACATTGAGATTAAGTTCCACTATATCAGGGATATGGTGCAAAGAGGAGCAGTGAAGCTCCTGTATGTTGCGACAGACGAGTAGATAGCCGATGTGTTGACCAAGCCGCTTGCCAGAGTGAAGTTTGAATAATTCAGAGGGAGACTTGGTGTACTTCAGATCGAGATGCCTTCCAAGGGGAAGTGATGAGTCCGGAGACACAAATGCACATGAGCCGTTCCGACATGGTGGCAGGTTAGTCCTCCCATGGTCATTGATGTAAGTACTGGGGCCGTTCCGACATGGTTGAAGGTTAGTCCTCCCATGGTCGTTGATGTAAGTGCTGGGACCGTTCTGACATGGTGGCAGGTTAGTCCTCCTATGGTCATTGATGTAAGTGTTGGGGTTGTTCCGACATGGTGGCAGGTTAGTCCTCCCATGGTCGTTGATGTAAGTGTTGGGGCCGTTTCGACATGGTGGCAGGTTAGTCCTACCATGGTAGTTGATGTAAGTGCTGGGGCCATTCTGACATGGTGGTAGGTTGGTCCTCCCATGGTTGTTGATGTAAGTGTTGTGAGCCTTTCACATGGTGGTAGGTTAGTCCTCCCATGGTGAGTGTAAGTGTTATGTGTGTGCATCTGGGTTGTGATTGGTGGACTATGTGGTGATCTAAAGACATTGATAAGATAGTTTGGTACACAGGTTTTGCAGAGGCATATGATCAGTCCTGAGATGCTCTTGCAGGTTTTGCAGAGGCATATGATCAGTCCTAAGATGCTCTTGCAGGTTTTTAGTGGCAGTGTAATCATTCGTAAGAGATCTTGCAGGTTTTGCAGAGGTAGTGTAATCAGTCCTGAGGTGTACCTACTTGTTGGCTTGCTCGCAGAGGTGATGATGATTAGGATGATCATGTGATGATATACATCAGGTAGATGTATGGTGAGTATCAGGTTGATACTCTGTGGCTGTGGAGAGGTTGTGCAGTGGCATGTAAAATATCTTGGGAGATTCAATAGGTTGAGATGTGTGCTCATAAAATGCCTAGGATGCTCTTACGAGGTTTTGCAGACACACGTGATGAGTCCTGAGGATTCCACAGTATGACTAGTGATGATGAAGACCTACAGGTGGTGGGCCTACATCCAGTATGAAAAAGGATTGGCTCTGTAGAAATTCCTATGACGAGTAGATTCAGAGATTAATTGAGATAGCAGCAGCAGTGACGATGATGATGACTCAATGATGATTATCCAGTGATGATGATCCAGAGAAGAAGACTTGTGCTAGAAGACCTGTGTCAAGAAATACCTTCCTAGTTAAGAGGGAGTGTTGATGTATATGTAACTTCGGAATGTATTTCACCCATGTATTTCATATATGTATATTGCACTCCTATAGAGATGGTATTATTCCTCTATACGGAAGTGTTTATATTTTTATAGAGATGTTATTATTCCTCTATACGGAAGTGTCATCATTTATGGTGTAAGTGTCGTAACTTATACTTGATGGGTTATTAGACCACCTTGTTGGGGTCGGCCCTGTATAAGTCATGTGGGTCAAAGGGTTATTAGACCACCCTATTGGGTGTCGGCCCAGTCAGCATTATGTTATGTGGTTACGTTAAGGCCAACCTAGTAAAGGTTATTAGGCAAGTCAAGTCAAGTATAAATAGAGTGCGGGAGGCACTCTATTTCATCATTCTATTCTCTCTCACACTCTCAAGAGAGTGGTGCACTTGTGGAGGAGGAGACGCTACTGCTAGGAGATGTCTATCTCTTATGCTTGGGTTGTATCATTGCTCTATCTATCTCTGAGGAAGTTATTAGGGTTTTTCACCTTTATGGTTTTCCCCAAGTAAACTCTGTGTCTCTTGTGTGCTTGCATTATTGTGGCCATGATTGATATACTGTAGATATGTTGTACATGTTGTTCTCTCAGTTAAGATCCTAGATCAGATTGAAGTAAATTCTAAAAAACTAACCCCTTCATCCGGTCATCACCGTCGATCCCTTCACCAAGTGGGCGGTGGATTTCATGGATTGGAAACTACCTTCGGCTGGGGGGCATCACCATATTATAGTGGTCGTGGACTACTTTTCCAAATGGGTTGAGGCCATGCCTACCATTAAAGCCGACGGTGCTACAGTAGCCCATTTCGTGTTCAATCAAGTTATCACTCGGTTTGGTATTCTGAAAGAGATTGTCACTGACCATGGCATTCACTTTCAGAACAAGATGATGAAGGATTTGTCTCTCAAGCTTGGGTTTCATCAAGAACACTCATATTCTTATTATCCCCAAGCGAATGGTCAAGTAGAAGCAGTTAATAAGTCTTTGCAGACCATTCTCCAACGTACCATCCAACAAAGCAAGACCAACTGGCATATCATGTTATATCCTTCTTTGTGGGCATATTGAACCGCAGTCAAGACTGCCACCGGGTTCTCACCGTTTTAGCTAGTTCACGGTGTGGAGTCACTTTTACCAATTGAATGTGAGATCCCTTCACTTAAACTGGCTATAGAGCTCCTCCTTGATACAATGGGCCTTGAGAAACGTTTAATCCACCTTGATCAACTTGACGAGCAATGTCGAGATGCCGCTGTGGCCATAGATGCCAACAAACATCTTGTTAAGGTTCAGTATGATAGGTCTGTCCATCCCCGGTAGTTTGCTGAAGGTGACTTGGTACTCTTATATGACCAAGCTAAAGAACCCCTAGAGGCATGAAAGTTCAACCCCATGTGGCACGGTCCTTACATCGTGAGGCATGTCCTAGAAAAAGGAGCCTATGAGTTAGAATATTATGAGGGGAATGTCTTGAAGGAGCCTAGAAATGGGCTCTACCTCAAGTGGTATTACGCTTTAACCTCTGGTTTAGGCTGATACTTTTGTATACTATTGTATAGTTGCTTCTATACATAGTTTATATTTATTTTGGTTTTCGGGTCTGCTGATTAGCTTCCGTTTGATTGACAAATGTCAGCAGAGTTTCCTATGTTCTTAGGGTTCGCTAATGGTGATAGCTGTCATATGCAGCATCTTTCTTCTGCTGCCTGGGTTATTTTCTCACCTGAACACCTAGTTGTGTCCTCAGGAGGTGCTTGTCTTGGTCCTACATCTAACAGTGTTGCTGAGTATAGTGCCGTCATTGAGCTACTTCAGATTGCCATTTCGCATGGTATCCAGTCTTTAGAAGTCCACCTGGATTCACAACTAGTTGTGTCTCAGCTAAATGGTCAGTACCGTGTGCGAGACCCTATGCTACTACGGAAATTCCTAAGGGTAAGACTCTTGTAACGACATTTTGTTGCAATTACATACATGCATGTTCCGAGAAGTTTTAATTATATATCTGATGCATACACTAACTATGTATTAGATTGGCATTTGTCACATTCACCATGAAGCACACAAATAAAAGAAGTCATTCATACATTTGTACATACACACATATAGTAGAACCGGAGAACCAAAGTTTTTTATAAATATGTCCAAAAATGGTAGTGTCATACAAAACTGGAGCCCATAGCCCTCAAAATATACATATCGATACAAAAAATGAGATCCTGGGATATCTATTCCCTACGACGAGGCCTTGCGGCCACCCCAACAGGATGTGTCTCATAGAAATAGTGAACTGCATTGGCTACCCGCTGCAGTAGCCGCACCCAATCACCCGGAACTCCCACTACTTGGCACTACATGGCCTCAGGTAGTCGCGCCGCCTCTATCTGTGGAATCCTGGAAACAATCCATGATAGGTTGCGTCGCAAGGTCTATAGAGTGTGCTCTGCTGCAGCACCACCTGGCTCATCACCCCTGCCCCGGTGACCATGTCTCGGGAAGCCATCGAGTCTCACTAGGCCCTTGTCTGCGAGCAAACAGTCAAACATTAGCATATGATACTACCACCAAAAAGATTTTTGCATTTACACTTATAATAAAAAATCCATAAAAATTTAATACACAAAACCTAAAAGGAGTACTCACCAATGTCTCCAAACGTCGCATCTGGTGGGAGTGGCATGTCCTGATCTTGGCGGAAGTCTATCCTTGCATAGGAATAGTCCTCTATGGAAATGACCTGTCGGTCCCACCAGTGGAAGAACTCCTTAGTATATGGTGATGCCAGATGGCCACCACCCTATCGTGTCAAGATCTCAACCCACCGAGTCAGGGCTGGATCGCGGAGACTATGAGGAGGGGCATCCACCCTCAGACTAAGCCCCAGAACTCTCTCAAAGAAGAAGCTGCACAAGATACTCCCATACCCGAAGTTTTTGGCCTTTTTTTCTTTGCAATCTATCAGTTGGGTCTTCATAGACCCCAGCAGTGTGGTACACCAATAAAATACTATAGGCTGCATGCATTGTGATGCATAGAACATCATTGGCCTAGATGCCTGGTGCAGAGCTTTTGAACCCGTTATCCACACTAAGGTACCCACAATGATCTTCATACTCAGATCTACTATGGCATTAATGGGGACCTGACTTCCCACTGCTTGTGTGTTTGCGGGACAATACCGCGCTATGTAATCAAGGATGGTGATCCCACCACCCACAGTACGAGACCGAAGACTGGCCACCTCACCTCGATGGGACAAACCAGTAATGAAGTAGATGTCTTCCACTTCCAGTGTGAGGATTTTCCCATTGAGACTGAAGTTCTGTGCATCAACATCCCAATAATCGATCAAGCGATGAAGTAGTAGGTTTTGGGCCCTCAAACCCCCTATACTCCAGAATTTGTACAACCCACATGCTTGCAATGCTTGTTGTGCTTGCACATCGTTGCACACGACCTCATCTACTTGGTCATGCTCTCTCTCCCTCCACTCTAGAACCATCCTAGAGTGAGAAGAAACAAGGATTTTAGTCAATTTTATTTGCAAAATCAACTTCACAGCCATACCCGCGAGCTAATTTGTATACATGGGCGGGTACCCACGGCCAGCCTGTGCATTGACTACGCGTATCATGCCCTACCCGCGACCCGCATAGTGATAGCCTGCGGGTAGCGCCAAAGCCAATTAGGGCTTGGCTAAACTAAAAATCCCACTGCTGAAAACTAAAATCAATGTAATGAAATTAAAGGTATGGATGAGACTACAAACTTGCTCTAGACAGTTCAATGAACAGACATTTGTAACTCCCAGAATCGGCAACTGAACTTTCAGGTGAAAACTAACCACAAAGTTCCAAATGGGTGAATAGTAAAAATGAATTGTAAATTGTAAATTTTTATTACTATTTATAATTTTAAGGACCCACTTGTCTATAGTTTTTATCGTTTGATGCCGTTATGGACTAATATAATTTCATAGAATAGAATTTTTAATCAGATTTCTTCGGCAAAAGTTGTTTTGAACCATTTCACACCTACGGTAGTTATGTTTCACACCTGGCATATAGGTTAGATGCCATTATCACATGCATTATGCATTTGACCTTTTGACCACTTTCATAAACCCTAGGTGCGACCCTGCTTCTTAACCGACATGGAACCTTCACACTACTATAAAAGTGTCGTTATATGGTGGTAGGGCTTTTCCGAACGTGGGTACCCTAGTTAGAACCCTTCTGTGCATTCTGGTGCCCATGCCGTTGTTTGTCCTTAGGATTGGGAGTCCTTTGTAGTTACGCCATGACATTGCAATAAAGACTCATACTCTACTTTGTCTTATGCTGGCCATCTCCCTTAAGGACTCCCCTCAGTTATATCATGTTGTGATTGCATTGCATCATCCTACTTGCCGCTTGAGCCTTGTGCCGACTCCCACTTACTCAGTTGATAGCCTGGTGCCTAAGCACTTTTCCCTATCGACCCCTGCAAAGCTTATATTTTCCCTTCACAATTTGATGACGTTTTGACCCTAAGGGAACACACCCCCGAGTGTCCACATCCTGCATGCACTTTCTTACATTGATCATAGGTATGTTCCACTGCTTGGAACTAGTCTGCTTGCTATTTGACACTCGTTCCCTCACTTGTTGTACTATAAGCAATTTTATTCTTTTTCAAGCTTTCACCAAATATGAAAAAGACCAAAAAAAAAATATTCCAAAAAGCCGGATGGGATTATGGTTACTACTTCTTGTTGGCAGTTGTTGTGTCGCCTTTGAATAGAGCATTCATTCCACTCCATACATTATGGGTCAGGACTATAGTTGGACCTTAAGAGCTTTACTTGTTTCTCGCTTTACTCCACCGATTGGTTAAGCTTCCAGTCATTATGGAGCCCTTTGTAATGCCTCCTGCATTGCACAGTTTATGTCAAGTCTATGCTTCTTGAGTCTATCCATCTGCTCATGCTCTTGTTCAAAGGAAGTCCTGAAGCCAGAGTCGACCACTCCTTAGATCTCTTGACTATTGTATGTTGGACATCCTTATTGAGTCAGTCCGTTTCACCTGAGTTCTTCCAAATCTTTCAACGTAGTTGGTACCTCGTGCTAGTTAATGGGGGATGCCTTAATGCCCTCCTTCCAGCGAGTCTCGTTCCATCGACTTCAACCCATTTATTTCAGAACTTGAGGCTTAGATTTCGGTTGAGTACCTTGAGGCTTGTAGTAATCAGTGGCAGGTTCTCTCGCCATCAATAGTTTTGGGAATACATCAATGTCCCTTGATCGATGAATTCATCCCATTGTTCGACTTCAACTCATCTATTTACACTCCGATGATTGTGCTCTGTGCCTTGATTCCCATTTTCATTATTGGTGGGTTATCTCGCATCTGTTAACGGTATACATCATTGAATGGTAATCAGACGATGGCACATCAGGTTCGACCTCAACTCCTTTATTCACTTGATGGGACTTGCACCATCGAAGACTTGTGTAGAAGACCCCAGGCAATAGCGACATTCAGAATGCTACGTATGACTATGACTTTACATATGAGATATCACCTCTCAGATATCAGTAGTTTTTACCTCCAGTTTGCACTAGTTGTTTCCGTTCTAGCAAGAGATCATATCTTACTGTAGAGGGATCATGGCTATGATCACTTATGACATGTATTCACTATGTACTACCTATTCATGGCCATTATATCAGATTGTTCTACTACCAACATATATTCAGGGATACTATTGTATTATGATGAGTGAGCTGCTCTTTCCACTTGTGTCTCCATCACTCCACTTCTGAGATTTATAATGTATTTCGGCCATTGTAGCATCAGTCTCTGACCTCACACATTAGGGGGCATCTGTTACAACGTAATATTCCACCTTGTGAGAATCATCACTCTTTGGCCTAGAGGATCCATTTCACTGACTCGTAACCATTGTATATCCTTTAGACACTATTTTTCCCTATTTTTTCCCTTGTATGCTTGCTGCATCACTATAGCCAGCATACCCGCAAGTTGCATCACTATAGCCCGCGGGTATCATGTAAAATGGTAAAAATCACTAGTTTATTAATTTTTACTCCCCAAAAGTGGTCATTGGGTGACCTTTGACTCTCCATTTGCCCAAGAAACGCCTCGATGTGTCCTTTCACTTACCTTTGAGAGGACTATATATTGAGCACATATGGCTTATGGATGGGAGGAGAAAGCAAAGCAAGAGAACTCTAGTGGATTTTTGCCCAATCTTGAGTCTACACTCATTGATCCTTGTAGTTGTGAACCCTTTATGTTCACCTTCCAAACTCCTATCATAGTTTGAGTTTGCCATTCATGGAGGATTGAAGTGGTGGAGGCACAAGTGGATTGATCCAGATCTTGGTTCAGATTGGTTGCCAGGAAGAGGTCGTATCACATTGTACTTATTCTTGTTTATTAATAGAAATACTCATATTCTCATCCATTAATGTTGTAAATGTTGTTTATCTTACATTGGGTTGCATTTACTTGTTATATCATGGGCCATTGCTATTGATGATGTTAATGCCGTTTATATATTATATGTACTTGTTGTATATTGGCTGTCAAGAATAATTTGCAGATTCAAGTGCACGGATTGAAAAGCTCCATTGGGGATCTACATCAAACATTTTGATCGAGGTTGGTTACATTCTCCATTATCTTAGCATTGTCATTTATATAGCATAGTTCTGAGAATTGGGTTGATTTCTGGTAGTCATCTGTCTATTGTGGTCTACCCCAAGCCATAGTGAGTTTTCTCCAACACAATGCACCAACTCTCGAATGTAGCGCATATGAATATCAATGTGCTTGGTCATCTGCCTTTGAATTGGATCGGTGGAGATATTAATAGCACTTTGATTGTCACAAAATAGGAAATTCGAAGTAGTGCTACCAAAATCAAACTTGAAAAGAATACCTTGCAACCAAATTGCCTGAATGCAAGCATTGACTGCCCCTCGATACTTTGCCTCTACTGAAGAAAGTGCAATGGATTCCTGCTTTTTGCTTGACCAGTAAATAGGGCCATGGAAAATCATGAAAACATATCTAGAAGTGGACTTCCGATTTATGCTATCACCCGCCCAATCTGAATCAGTAAAACCAATGAAATTTAGCTCAGAATCTACAGCATAATGTATGCCAAAATGTCTCGTACCTTGCACATACTGCAAGATCCACTTGGATTCTCGCAAATGAAACTCATGGGTATAATGCATATACCTTGATATAGTACTCATGGCATATGAAATATCAGGCCTTGAGTGTATCAAGTAAAGTAGTGAACCAATCAACTGTCGATACATAGTGCAATCTGCAAGCGGTGTGGAATTTCCTTCCTCAAGACTAATTCCTGAGAGGAATGGAAATGGAGCAGCCTTACATTCTTCCATATTAAACTTTAATAGCAGGTCTTTAGAATAATTTTTCTGAGATAATGTGATCCCATCAAAGTTTTGAGCTATCTCCAAGACCAATTATTTCTTAAGCAAGCCCAAATCGCTCATATCAAAAGCTAGATTTAAAGCGGTTTTCAGCTTGTTAATTGTAAGGAGAGTGCTACCAGTAATGAGAAGATCATCAACATATAAAACAACAATCAGAAAATTACCTTTAAATTGTTGTAGGTACACATTCGGATCAGATTTGCATCTTTTGAAATTCTGAGAAAGAAGGAAGGAGTCCATCTTTACGTACCAAGCTCTTGGGACCTGTTTCAATCCATACAAAGATTTCTTCAACCTGCAAACTAGAGATGGATCTGATATGTATCCTTCTAGTTGCTTCATATATACCTCCTCATCAAGGTCACCATGTAAAAAAGCACTCTTCACATCCATATGGTGCACTTCCCAGTGCTTGGATGTGGAAATGGCCAAAACTAGGCGGATGGAATCCATCTTCGCAACCGGTGCAAAGGTCTCAGTGTAGTCCACTCCTTCGACTTGGGAGAAACCTTTTTCCACCATCCTAGATTTGTGTTTGCTGATAGATCCATCAAAAGAAACTTTCGTGTGGTGTATCCACTTGCATTGAACTAATTTTCTTACAGGTGGAAGAGAAACTAGCTCCCATGTATTGTTCTTTTGAAGAGAACTGTACTCTTCACCCATGGCGGTTTGCCATCATGGATCTTGGTGGGCATGATAGTATGATTTGGGATCTGAACCAATGATCAAGTAAATTTTCTCAGATAATAATGGATCATAAAATGAAAGATCCATACCTGCTCTTTGAAATTCTGCTCTTGTTCTCCTTGGATCAGTAGGATTTCCAATGTTTGGAGCAACAGATTGTAGAGTGCTTTGGGCTTACTTTGGTAACTGAGGAGGATCATTATGGTTGGATTTTGAACCTGATATGTCATGGCCATCAAAGTATGATAAAATATTATAAATATCAGTCCCAATGCTTTTTTCATATTCTCTCGAATCTTCTTATTGTGGAGGCTGCGGATTGGCAGTGTTTTCCTCAACTAGTTTCAGATCTGGCAGCAGTTCTTCAAACTTCACACTTCGCTCTATGAATATATTTTTGGATCTGATATTCATGAGTTTATATGCATTTGATTCTTACCCATATCCTATTAGGATACATTCAATAATTTGTGGATCCAAATCCTTTCTCTTATCAGAAGGAATCCTATCCCATGCAGTGGAGCCAAAAACCCTCAAATTGGACACATCCGGTTTGTGACCAATGAATGCTTCGAAAGGAGTTTTACCTTTCACGGATGAATGTGGAACTCGATTCTGAATATATGCAGAAAAATTAATGGATTCAGAAAATATTTGCAGCCAAACCTTTTGACTCAAGCATGTAGGTATCCATCTCTTTCAGTGATCGATTCTTCCTTTCCGCTACACCGTTCTACTGGAGTGTGTAGGGAACTGTATGTTGGATCTGAATTCCGCTTTCTGCACAAAGTTGCAGCAACTCAGTTTTGATATATTTTCCACCATTATCATATCTAAGAGCTTTTATCTTTCTCTCAGTGGTGGTCTCAACAGAAGCCTTAAAATCCTTGAATTTTCCAAGCACTTCTGACTTGTTTTTGAGAAAAAATACCCAAGTAAAGCGGGAGAAGTCATCGATGAATGTCAAAACATACCTTGAACCATTCATGGACATATTTGGCAGTGGATCACTGATGTCAGAATGTATGGGGCCCAAAATAGCAGAAGCTGTGCTAGCTTTTCCATGGTCGAACTTGTGCTCAAGGTGCTTCCCAACAATGCAACCGGGTCAAATTCCCTTCGAGGAACGGAGTTGCGGAATACCATCAACCATGGATTTCTATTCTAACAGCAGAAAATAATTGTAATTAAGGTGTCCAAACATTTCATGCCAAATCCTACTAACCTCGTTTCCATGAGTGAGGAGAGCAGTGGGCTTTTCAAGCGGCACAAAGTGAGAAAACTCATAGTATTTTGCAGTGTGGTTTGCCTTTCCAACTTTTATAAGTCTTCCACTTTCAATATCAGAAATTTCAACTTTGTTAGGGCTGAATGTAACTTGCTTCAGTTCACCAATGTGTGTCATTTGATACATAGAAAGTAGATTTGAATCCAAGGAAGGCACATAGAGAACATTCTGAAAACTTCCATGCTCTAAATGGATGGTACCTTTACCCTTTGAAGAAATTTTTGAGTCATCTCCCAAATGGATGGGGATGGAGCTGTTTGGATCGAATGAAGATAAGGAGTCAATATTTTCAGCATTATGATTCGAGGCACCGAGTTCTATCAGTAGAGTGGTGGGTTTCGAAACAGTTGCCATGAGTGCTTGACCTCTTTCATGATCATCATTTTTATCCTTCTTCCGTGCACCGTCTGGAAGACATATGTTGTTCTTTTCCAAAAGGAGGGCTATTTGATTTATTGTTTTCTTCATGCATGAAATTTCAGGATGAAATCCACAGTTGCAATATGAACACTTATATTTCTCCTTACACTATTTACCCTTTTGCTTGTTTCTTGAATCGGATGGTGCATCCAATTGCTTGCCTTTCTCTCCTTGCTTGTTTGGTTCGAATTTGGGCTTCTATTTCTTTTTATTTCCTTTGCCATTCGAATTTTTGGATCCTTGAACAAATAGGGATGAATCTTTGGAGCTTATGGACCCCATTTGAATAAACTTGTCATGCTCTTTGGTAACGGATTCAATGAAGGCATTCAAGGTAGGCATCTTCCAATTCGGAGTAGTTAGCCGACCGGAATTGAAAGTAGAGACAAATACCGAGAAATATTTACCAAGCTTTGAAAGAATGGAGAGGATCAATTGCTTATCCTCTTTCACAACACCACTGTTCTTCAGCTGCAATGCCAAGTGCTTGAATTTTGAGAAAAACTCATTGATGGTCTCGAAATTCTCAGGACTAAGAGCAATCAATTCATTTTCCAATTGAAAGGCCCTAAGCTCATCCTGCTTGCCAAAAAGTTTTTCAAGTTGCTCCCATACCACTTTTGGAGAGTTCAATCCACTGAGATTGAAGTGAAGATCCTTGGAGATGGCGAGGCAAAAAATACCATAAGCTTCATCAAGCTTATTGAAGTGTTTTGTTTTCTCAAGCAATGTGTTTGGCTCCAATTCGAGGCCCGTGGTGACTCTATAGAACCCTTTAGAGCGCAATATGATCTCCATGTCTCCTTTCCAATCAAAATAATTGAAAGGAGTTAGCATAGGATTTGAAGAATATTATTCCATCACTGATGGCGAGTGCAATTGATAGTGAAGAACCTGCAAATCACAAGATAGCAAATGCACTTGATGGACATGGTAGACCTGCAAATCACAATCAAAACAAGAACAGTAAGGTCGAACAATCCACCCTTTTAGAGTTGCATCGCACCTAGGATTGGGGATCAAGAAAGCTTGAATGGATCCAATGTATCAAATCCAGGAATCATGTGGAAGACTCAAGCTTTTGGAGTCGATTGGAGTGTATTTTCTGATTTGCATGCACATTAGCGAATGCACATGAGATTTTGCATGCCAAAACTTCAGTAATTTTGAGCAAATTCACTCAATTCTTCATGTAGAACACCTGTAGGAGAGAGATCTTGTCCCTGCAATGGCTCTGGTACCATGTAAAATTAGTCACACCAGATCTATTGAACAAGAATATCAATCACAAAGATGTAAAACAATTTGGAGTAAAAACTGTGCAAGAGAGATGCATCAGTGCTCTATAATCCAGAATGGTAGAATTACAATACAATACTATCACAATGAGTGAGAAATTTGAATTATCCAAGGAGGTCATTCGAATATATTGCATGGCATAGCTTGGCTCCAACTAGGAGTCCTCATCATCATCAGTGGTGGTCATCAATGCACAAGTAACTATCAGACAGGTGTCAAACTGAGTCTAACTGAGTGTAATAAGTGTAACTGATGGTAAGTGGCACTAATGTAGGGATGGAGGCTCAGTGGAGGGTGCATGAGGAGTTAACTGCACTCAGAATAGGTATTCAAGTCTCATCGGAGGTCAATCGGACTGATAACAGCAGTGAGGAGTCATTCTAGCCTCAAATCAAGGAAAGACTGGTAACTAACTGAAGTGAACTGAACTGGTAGGTGAGAAAAGGAGCCCTTCTGCAGTGGAAGGTGAGAAGTGGGAGCCTCCCTGTCTAGGAGGGCTAAATTTGAGTAGAAAGTAGCTCCCGAGTGCTGGAATACTAGGGACTAGGTGCTGGAGGCCTCATACTGGTGACTGGGCAACATGCGGGTGCATGCAATGCATGTAGAATGGATGCATGCATGCAGAGTACAAAAGTGAATGATGAGATATCCTAACATTTAGGATCACTACATAGTATTTCCTAACGGATTCTTTTCTTCATTCCCCAATGATTGGATTTTCTCTTTGCTATATTTCTTACGATCTCCTTTCTTCTCAATATTTTAACAATTTTTTTAGTGACTCATTGTATGTAAGGAAAGTATGCCTTCCTTCTAGAGTTGTGATTGATGAGGGATCATTATCGACTACTTTCTTTGTCAATTTCCCTTTTCATTTTTTTTAATGTCCTTATATTTATATTCATCATCATTTATTTGTTGTCTCTCTTTCCACAAAAAATCCTCTTGATGAAACATGGTAAGTAGTCAAGGAGGTTACAAACATTGAGATAACTAGACTTGAAGAATTATGCCTGCGATCAACATTATTTAGTTTCCAAGGGAATATTTATGAACAAATTAGTGGTGTATAAATGGGGTCCCCTCTCTCCCCCATAGTTTCCAACATATTCATTGAAAAAATTAAGAAAAGATAGTTGGATGTCTTTCCTAAATACAACAATGTGGAAGAAATATGTGGATGAAACTAATGTACAATATGACCACATGGAACCAAATCTATCAACATGTTTTTTGAGCACCTTAATGGTTTATTTGAACAAATTAATTTTACCAAGGAGACAAAATAAAACATGATCATCCTATTTTTAGATGTTTTGATTACTAGGAAACTTGGTGGTTCTCTAGGCATGCGGTCTTTAGGAAGAAAACACACAATGAAATATATCTTCATGCCGATTCTCATCAACATCCCACTCAAAATATTGTTGATTCTTATCACCATACCATTCAAAACATGGGCATCCTTAGCACCTTATCCATGAAATCTATCCGAGTCTTTGATGAAGAATGCCTAGAATAAAAGAAATACCACCTAATCAAAGTGTTCAAGAGAATATGATACAAATATAAGTACATTATAAAAAAAATGAAAAGGAAAATCAAGAATTAAATTAATGTATCTCGATCCCTCATCAATCACACCTCTAGAACGAAGGAATACTTTCCTTAGATATAAGGATTCATTGAAAAAATTGCTAATATCATGAGAGAAAAGGAGACGGTAACCTCTTTCATGCCATTAGAAACCTTTGTGAAGAAAATGAATTCATTAGAGATGCCACTAACCATCAACAACAAAAGGCGTTTATAATATTGAGTGATATTGTGGAAAATTTATATTGGGGAAACCTCACATCCATTTCATGTAAGAATTAAAAATCTTGGCATCGAAATAAAAAATGAATGAGATCACACCTCAACATTGTCATAGAACTCCCTCAAAACCAAGGACCATGTGTGCTTGGAAAAATACTCAATGGAAGACCATTATTATGATCATCAAACTGGATAAGGTTTACACATATTGAATCACTCTAACACCTTAAAAAAAGAAGGAGGTTTGAAATTCAATTAGAACTAGTTTCCACTTATCAACCATAGAAGCACCAGGTAAGGTTCAGTAGGTATTCATTATCCGAATTATGGTAGTATTTTTTTCTACCTTTTCTTCAGTGTCATGTCCCCAATTTTCTAGTACCAAGGGAAGAAAAGAATCCACCAAGCCTCCATGGATCCTAGTGAAGTCCAAGGAATTAATTAATGAAATGGGGGATACCATTAGCCTAGCAAATTATTAACTAGGAATAAATGATCTTATAGTTGTTTAAATTAATTAAAGTAGAAGGATGTAATGATTATTTTATATTTAAAATATTAATTATTTGTTTTGGTGAGTTGGATGATGATAAGGACATCATGAGGGTGCATGGAGAGATAAGGCTATCCCTAAGAGTTTTAACACCAAAGAAGAAAGTGGAGAAAAGTAGCACAAAGCAAGATGTCAAGCTAAAAGGAAAGAATTTGACAAAAGAAGGTAGGTGAGGAAAATGGAAACATCCAGAAAACAAAGGAGGGAGCAGTTTCCTAAAAGGATAAAATCCAAGACAATTTGAAAAATAGGAAACATCATGAAAATCAGGGAGGGCGCACTTTCCAAAGAGGGATGAAAATCAATTACTATGAAAATCAGGAAAAATTGGAAAAGCCAGGAAGGCGTAGTTTCCAAAAGAGGATAAATCAAGCAAGTTTGGAAAAGAAGGAAAGCCTATCCACTCAATGAGGGAGAATTTGGAAGGGCTCTCACAGGTCACCAAGCACATCAAATTTCTCAGCAGGTCATCATGAATTTTATAAAATAAGCTAAGCAAATCCTCTTCACAACTTTTGATCATTATTGAATTTGTGTGTGAGCACCTTATCTTACCAAGGCAAGGAGATATTCCCTATCCAACCTATGGGAGATGTGCCCCATATTTCTAGTTTCATACTTCTGCACATGATCTAGTGCATCCATTGATACCACATTGTAGATATGATATAGCCATTTCATGTGAAGATCCATCCTTCAGAAGTTGATGCAAAGATTCATATTTCTTGAGGTGGTTCTGTAGAGTTTCACAGAGAAAGAGTAGTCAGTTGGAGAGATTGCAAGAAGAAACAGAAGGTCGGTGCACATTTCAGGAGAATCCATAATCTCAGATACATCCTACATATCTGATACAGTTACCATACCTTCTCTTCTCACTCATTTCTGTAATCTCCTTCTTCTATCATTGTAAAAATTCAAGTACAGAGATTATCTATGATGTATAAGGCTATGCCATTTAATGTTCATGTTTAATTAACTTAGTATTATTTCATGATGCTTTAATTAACATATCAGATCCCCATTAAATATCAGAATATGAATTATATATCTTCCTTTGGTAGTTTGAGTCCTATCTTTCAAGACTAGCTCAATGTACACTTTTATTGACTAGTTTTCCAATTTATACATTATACAAAGCTCAGAGTAACTAATTATCTTTATGAAGGTTTCTGTTTGTTTTTAAATCCGTGTAGAGCCATCCCCATCCAAAAATAATATTTTAGTAACCCTCTATGGATGTTTGAATCCTTAGTTACCAAGGCTAGCTTATTGGGCACCCAAATCTGACTAGTTTTATAGTTTGATCAAATAATGAGTATCTGTATGCCCCAAATTCGATTTGGTCAGATTTTTTGGGTACTTGTGACCTCACTTAATATTATCCCACCATAATATTCAAATTTGAGGGAATCTCATCTTGTTTGGAAGAGTTTGTAAAATTATTAGTTGAGTAGTCCTACAGAGCATTTTTCCTACCTTTGCTCCCAAACTCAACCAGAACCTCCCAAATTATCAGAATTTTTTTTTCAAAACCTAATAAGTATTTTAATTTCTGATATATTCCATTTTTTTACATTCAGGTGTAAGCATTGAGTTTAGTTTACATATGTTGGTGTGCCAGGAAGCATCAAAGTAGACATCAATCATCACTGTTGTTGAAATGTAAATGGCCCTTGTACGTTGTGCATAGGACTCAGAAGTTGTCCTTGAACCTAATACCCTTTATGCTTCACATACACCCATAAATTTGGCATATCCTAAAGCTTACACAATCCTATCCCTGGAGGGAAATTTAATTGTGTCCAAGACTAGTTTTTCTGTAACTAGTTTTTCAACCAGTCGTGGTATAAGTTAATTCTTGTGTCAATTGATGCTTTTAATTATGAAAATGAGATAATATATTTTATATAATATCAGGGATATTACAGTGGTATCAGATCACTTTCGTTGGATCAACATATGGAAAGTAATTCTCAGTGGAAGATATCTCAGAAGTGTTTTCAAGTTGGAATTGTGGAAGCAGTGGCAAACATGAAAGATGAAAGTTTTTAGTTGTATGAGGAAGAAGATATAATTTACATTGATGGAGGATTACCAAGAGCTGAATATGGTTACATTTATGACCAGATGTCCATATATCAATAGGATGAACCACCGATGGCTAATCCTAAGAAGGATATCTAAGGGTAAAAAATTGCCCTACCACTACCAAGAGTATCTAGCTTTGGGAGAAGAGATTTGTAAGGCCATTTATTTCAAAGATTAATTTTATTGAAGATTTGGATTTGAGGTCAAGGATGAATCTTTGGATTCAATAGAGAGCAACAAACCACCCATAGAGGAATCAAGTTGTTCCACCTCTATGAGTAAAGAAGAAGGAAAAAAAAATCAGCCAACTGCATATTCTAGCATCAGGGTTTAATTCAATAAAATATTCCAAAGGAGGTAAGCATGAAGAATCCATCACCAGTTCGTCTAATGATCAACAAAGTATGGATCAGAGAGTATCTATTAATGGGTTCCAAGAAGAGGAATCTACTAATAGTTGCTCAAATTCTGAAGAAGCATCTACTGATGGATGCTGTGAATAGGTACCTACTGATGAATTCTCAAGTTTTGAGGAGACATCTACTAATGGATGTCCATCTCTCTATGTGGGTGACATAGAGATACCTCTTGATGAGGTTGCTGCAAGTACAATTTTTCCTAATACTAAATAAGATGAGATCCTTGCAGTCAAGGAAGAAGTCACAAGATCAATCTCAATATCACCACTTGAGCTTCAAGAGGTTGATCCATGGATAACTAACGAGGAGGTTAATTCTCCACCTTCCCCTTTTGAAAGGCCACTCAAGATGAATGAAATAATTATCAAGGTGGCCTTAAACACTCTCCATGACACACATGTTTCGGTGTCACTATATTGTTGGAGGGCTGCTTCATTGGAAGATTCACCATTCCTTGAAGCCATGGAGAATATTCAGAGAGCAATGTCTACAATCCAAGGTAATTTTTTAGATACATGCTTTCTGACAAAAATTATTTGCATGAGCTTGTGTATATGTTGCAAGGAGCATCCTTGAAGGATGATGAAGAGATAAACAAGCTCAATGATGAGTTGATGGCCACCCAAGATTCTTTGAGAAGCACTCAAGTTTCCCTCTTATAATCCAAGATCCAAATAGAGAAAATTCATCAAAAGTTTCAAAGATCATTCATACCAGTCAGCAAGTCTCTTATGGTTGGTTGTATTTGGAGTTATATGGAAGAACCTCATGAGATGGTGGTTCATGAGGTGCGTGATGAAATGCATGTACTTGAGGAAATTTTAGATGCAGAGGAAAAGTTCCAAGCACATATAGTTTCCCAGAGCGAAATTGAGATTCTTCCTGGACTAAGTAATTCCTCCACCAAGGAATCAGAAGATATCATGTGTGATGGACCAGCCTATGAAGGAGTTGATGCATCCATTAGTTTGGTGGATTAAGTTTGTAAAGAAGATATTTTGGCCATGATCCCACATCATACCCTTCTACTTCTTCCATGACATTTAAGGATGAAGTTTGGGTCAATAATTTCTTTTTGATGGTGCCTTAAAAGAAGCAGAAGGTTCCCACATTCACTTCAGCTGACTTAAGGGAAGCACCATTCCTTACCCAGTAGCTGCAGAGGAATATCATGCCTATATATGATTCCACATCACATAAATATGCAGATGGTTCCCATTTGAATTCATTAAGTGGGACAAAATATGGTTGCAGGAATCCTTTGACCAGTGGCAGAGAGTTGAGCCATTGGAAATTTTCACATGGGGAGGCATCTTGCTTTCCATCTAGACCATTGGGTTGGAGTGTCTCTTCTTTTCCTATTTGGGAGAAAAGACACATGGGTAATATTCCTGCTTGCATCAATGGAGAGTCATTTGATACATTTTACACCTTCGAAGAGTAGCATGGGAATCCATGGAATGTTGATGAATCCTACCCTTTTGGTGATTGGACATGGGACCCCCACCCTTGTCATTGGAACAACAGTGTTTTGATTCTTGGTACTTGTGTGCATTGGGAACATGGAGTAAAATATGATGTGCATTATATTAGAGAGTTTGGATCTAAGCAAGATGAAGGCCAAGCACCTAGCCATTTCCAGAAATATTATAAGTTTCTTCATGGAGAAAGCTGAAGATTTTTGGAGAAGGCACATGAATTCATATCAGTTGAACCAACCACAATATTAATGGATAATTGCTTCCAAGCATTGGATCACTTTCCTTCACCCCACATACATATGGAATCCAACACACATAGGGATGAATTTTGGATAAAAGGATTTTTCCTATGGGTGCCACATGAGGAGTAGGAGGCTCTCACACATTCCATTGATGACTGCAAGGTCAAGCCATGTGTCTTGACAAGTGCACCATTTCCTTTCCAGATTGAGTAGAAACAACAGATACAACTATCTAATGTCTTCATCATGCATACTATTGCATTTAGTTGGAGTGTTTTTTCATCCATTGATTGGGTGGATGGATACATATTGGAGCTAAGCACCCCCAAGGGTGAGTTTTCTTTCTACATCAGGGGAGAGTTGAATGACACATCATGCATTTATTGTAAGATGTTGCAGGGGCATTCATGGTTTCTGGATGATGCTTTGAATACATGGGATTTCCACCTATGTCAATTTGCTAGCAGAGGTATGAGTTTGTGTGCTAGTTTTCACATGAAACATGAGGAGTTCCATGAATATTTTTCCTATGGGTGCCACATGAGGAGCAGGGGGCTCCCACATATTTTATTGATGACTTCAAGGTCAAGCCATGTGGCCTGACAAGTGCACCATTTTATTTCCAGATTGAGGAGCAGTAGCATAGAAATCTATCTAATGTATTCACCATGCATAATATTGCATTCAATTGGAGTGTTTGTTCATCCATTGATTGGGTGGATGGATACATATTGGAGCTAAGCACCCCCAAGGGTGAGTTTTTGGTCTGCATTATGGGAGATTTAAATGACACATCATACATTTATTTTGAGATGTTGCATGGGAATCTATGGTTTCTAGATGATGCTTTGAAGACATGGGATTTCCACCTATGTCAATTTTCTAGTAGAGGTATGAGTATGTGTGCTGATTTGCACATGGAACATGAGGAGTTCCATACTTGGTTTGAGGGACTCATTGAGGTCCAGTTTTGCATTAGAGATGATAAAATTCCAGTATGGTGGAGTGATCTATACATCCTCAATGATGATATATTATTCATGTTGATATTGAAGTTTGGAAGGATGCAATTGAGACAGTGGGATCCTGTAATTATTTGGAATGATAGTTTTCCACAACTGTGCCACTAGGATACATGCAGCACAAACGATGGGATCCAAGAATTTTTTCTTAGCTATTTTAGTTGGGTTTAAAACTTTGTTGAAAATGAATTATTCATTGGTAGAATGCTTATAATTAGAGTGGTTCAGCAGAAACATGGTGGTATTTTGGTTAGATTTGGAGTTGGTTTCTTGCTTGAGGACAAGAAATATTGGGAGGGGAGGACTGTCATGTCCCCAATTTTCCAGTACCAAGGGAAGAAAAGAATCCACCAAACCCCCATGGATCCTAGTGAAGACCAAGGAATTAATTAAAGAAAGGGTGGATAAAATTAGCCTAGGAAATTATTAACTAGGATTAAATTATCCTATAGTTGTTTAAATTAATTAAAGTAGAATGATGTAATGATTATTTTATATTTAAAATATTAATTATTTTTTTGGTGAGTTGGATGATGATAAGGACACCATGAGTGCACATGGAGAGATAATTCTATCCCTATGAGTTGTCACACCAAAGAATAAAGTGGAGAAAAGTAGCACAAATCAAGATGCCAATATAAAAAGAAAGAAACTGACAAAAGTGGGTAGGTGAGGAAAATGGAAACATCCAGAAAGCAAAGGAGGGAGGAGTTTCTTAAAAGGATAAAAGCCAAGATAGTTTGAAAAGTAGGAAACCTCATGAAAATTAGGGAGGGCACACTTTCCAAAGAGGGATGACAAGAAATCAATATGAAATGAAAGAAACATTGGAAAATCTAGGAAGGCACAGTTTCCAAATGAGGAGAAAGAAAGCAAGTTTGGAAAAGTAGGAAAAAATATCCACTCAAGGAGGGAGAATTTGGAAGGGCTCTCACAGGTCACCAAGCACATCAACTTGCTCTGTAGGTTATCAACAAGTTTATAAAAGATTATAAGCAACTCCTTTTCACAACTTTTGATCATTATTGAATTTTTGTGTAAGCACCTTAGCTTACCAAGGCAAGGAGATGTGCCCTAGAAAACCTATGGGAGATGTGCCCCATAGTTCCAGTTTCACACTTTTGCACATGATCTAGTGCAACCATTGCTACCACATTTCATATATGATCCATCCATTTCATGTGAATATCCATCCTTCAGAAGTTGATGCAAAGATCCATATTTCTTGAGGTGGTTCTATAGAGTTTCATAGAGAAAGAGTAGTCAGTTGGAGAGTTTGCAAGAAGACACATAAATCCAGTGCGAACCTCAGGATAATACATCAGATCAGAGCCATGATACATATATGATATAGTTACCTTACCTTCTCTTCTCACCCCTTTCCGTAATCTCCTTCTTCTATCATTGTAAAAATTTAAGTACAAAGATTATATATGATGTATAAGGCTATGCCATTTAATTTTCAAGATTAATGAGCTCATTATGATTCTCTGCTGCTTTACTTAACATATCATAGCCCCATTAAATATAAAAATATTAATTATAGATCCTCCTTTGGCATTTTGAGTCCTATCTTTCACGACTAGCTCAATGTACACTTTTATTGACTAGTTTTCCAGTTTATGCATTATACAAAGCTCATAGTAACCAATTCTATTTCTTAAGGTTTCTATTAATTTTTAAATCCCTGTAGAATCCATACCCATCCAAAAATCATAGTTTTGTAACCCTCTCTAGCTTTTTGAATCCTTAGTTATCAAGACTAGCTCATTGGGCACCCTGAATTGACTAGTTTTATAGTTTGATCAATTAATGAGTATCTATATGCCCAAATTCGATTTTTTCAATTGGGTACCTAACACCTCAATTAATATTATACCACCATCATATTTCAAATTTGAGGGAATATAATCTTGTTTGGAAGAGTTTGGAAAATTACTAGTTCAGTAGTCATACATATCATTTTTCCTCCCTTTGCTCCCAAAATCAGCTAGAACCTCCAAGATTCTCAAAATAAATTGTACAACACCTGATCAGGATTTTAGTATATAATATATTCCATTTGGTTATATTCAGGTGTAATCACTGAGTTTATTTTTCATATGCTGGTGTACCCAGGAAGCATCAAAGTAGACATCAGTCATCATTGTTGTTGAAATGTAAATGGCCCCAGTACGTTGTGCATATGGCTCATATGTTGGCCCTGAAACTGATACAATTGATTCTGCACATCCACCATACATTTGGCAGATCCTAAACCTTACACAATCCTAACCTTGGAGGGAAATCCAATTGTGTCCAAGACTAGTTTTTCTGCAACTAGTTTTTCAACCAGCTGTGGTATAAGTTAATTCTTGTGTCAATTGATGCTTTTAATTATGAAAATGAGATAATATCTTTGATATAAGATCAGTGATACTACATTTAGATTCCTTGGTAAATAATTTTTTTTTTTTCATTTCCTTCCTTTTTAAAAGTAAGATTTGTTTTTAGTCCCTTAATCCTTCCCTATTAATATTAAGTAATTTCTAAAAATCAAAATGAGTATGAATTAGTAATTTGTTTTCCTTGTCATTATCAATTCTCATTGATTTGTATTTTGTGTTTTTCTTTGTTCTTTGGTCCCCTCTCCTTTGCATTAGTTAGCGATAATCTCCTTTAGTGTTTTTTATATAATTATTATCCCTTTTTTATTTCTTTAAATATGACTAACCTCAATATTTTTTTAGTTATATTTGTCCTTCCAATTTAGGTTTCTTATAAAATTTCTTAGTTGTGTAGTTTCTTGGATGAAATATTTAATTTCCATAATTTCCTTATTTTTTTCTCACTTGGAATTTATAAACATCAAATCTGCACTCCTTTTCCCTCCTTGACTCTTTGTCTTGGTGATGAATCCTAATTTGGGTGTGAAACACTATGCATATTCCAAGTAGGTTTGTGACCACTTCATTAATATAATGTTTTATGTTGATGACATGTTGTTGATTAGAAACAACGATAATGTCATCAAGGAGGTGAAATTACAACTATCCCCCAATTTGACATGAATAATCTCCATGCTACTAACATAATTATAGGGATGGAGGTTAAAAGAGATAGTGCAAACATGAAGCTTTTGTTGAATCAGAGAGAATATGTTGAGACAATATTGTAGAGGTTTAGTATGTAGGAAAGTAATCTAGTCAATGTCCCTATTATTGTAGGTTTGAATTTATCTACAGATCCTTTTCCAAATAGACAAGAAAAAGAAGGAATGTCACAAGTTCCCTATGATAGTGTTGTTGACAATTTGAAATATGGAATGGTATGTACTAAACTAGAAACTTCCCATGTAGTGATAGTTTTGAGAATATATATGTCAAAACTAGGGAAGGGGCACTAGAAAGTTGTGAAGAGGGGATTCAGGTATTTACATGGAAATTTACATTATGGAATACCTGGATTGAACATCGTACCATGGAATATCTAGACTAAACAAAGTGACATATGTACAAGGATTTGTTGATGTAGTCTTTATTGGAGATGTTGGTTGCATAAGGTATACAAGTGGTTATGTGTTTAACCTATTTGGAGGAGATATCTAGATGAGAAAAATAAAGGCTATAGTTTCACTCTCAACTATAGAACATGAATAAATGGTAGCCACCCATGAAAATAAACAAGTTGGATGGTTGCAGAGATTGTGTTCAAGTATTGGATTTGTACATAAGGTTGTAAGGTTAGATTGAGACAATCAAAGTGCAAACGTTTTTGTAAAAGAACCCTACTTATCATTCTAAAATGAATCATATTTATGTGATATATTACTTTGAGAGAGATATGGTTGAAGTCAAAAAGTTCTTGTTGGAGAATGTTGAATGTTGTAGACTCATTGACAAAGTATATTAGTACTAAGATGTTCTCTTGGTGTAGAGAATATATGGGCTTTGCTTCCCTGAAATTGTGTCCATGTTAGTACATGGCCCACTATTTTAGAAATAAAAAAACATGTGGGAGAATGTTGGGTATGTGCTATACTCTTTGCATGTAGGGTGTGTCATCCTATAATCCCTCCAATTCTGTGTAATTTTTGGAAAATGTGTAATTTAATCTCACCTAAGGGATAGAGGTATATTCCAATCCAAGTTCATAGATTAGGGTTTTGGATGTTGCAAAATACCTAAAATTTTCTTGTGAATGGTTAAAAGAATACAATGATAAAGAGAGAGGTGTGGATTTAAGTTTTTATAGTTTTCCCGGTTAAGGGTTTCAGAGGTAAATCTCTATGTATTGTGTGTTGTTGGGCCTAGTAAGTTTTGGGTACCATTTTTTGAAAGACATTTTTGGTGTGGAAAAAACCAAAGTAAAAGTGGTTTGGTGAAGTGGTCACTCTAACGAAGAAGCCAATAAACCAAGAAGACAATTATTTTGATTATGTCAAAGGGTGTGGTTGATTCAATTAGTTAGAGTTTGTCCACTTACATTAATGAGTGAGTAGTGGGTTAGTCGAGTAGTGGGAGTGGGGAAAGCTATGTGTGCCCTATAAATATGTAATAAGCGGGGAATTTTGGGGTTAGTTAGAAAATAATAAGTTGTTCGATGATATTGCTAGACTGTTTCTGTAATTGGCGAACTGTCTATGTTTTGGCATGTTGAAGTTGTTGTGGGAAGTCGAGTCGCACGATCTGCAGGCTGTGTGTGTAGTTCTGTTGTAAACTAAAGGAATAATATGTAAGTCATTGAACATGATGTGCTTATTTTTTGGTTGCGACTCATAATAAAGAAGAAGTGCTTCCGTGGTTTTTACCATCTTGGGTTTCCACGTTAAAATCATAATGTTATTTGTGTGATGTTGGTGATGTGTTATGTGTTTGTTTACTTTGCTTATGAGTGACATGAATTGATGAACAATTATTCCTAGATGAAGAAATCTGTGAATACAAAGTATAATGCATGTTATATAATTTCTAGTTAACTTATGAGTTCTGTCGTAGTGAATGGTTTGCTGAAGTGAATGTTTTATAGAATTTATTGATATGTCAGAGTTATGGGTTGTTTAGTGAATGAGTTGTCTTTCGAGTTATTCCCCTTCTATGCTATAGAAAATTGGTTCTTGTAGTCTCCATAGGTACTTCGGGTGAGACCTGATCTGCTTCGCAGGTGTTGCTGAAAGGGATAAAAACCTTCCAGGTTGTTGTCTATGGTATTTGTTGGTGTTGTGTTGTATATTTGAACCCTGGTGAAAGAAGAAGTGTGCCAACAAATGGTTCTATTTTTGGGACCAAGAATTTTATCGAAGGGGAATGTGGCTTATGTGCCATTCGAATAAGCTAGAGATCCAGGATTGGGTAGATCAGAATCTAAGAGAGTTTTCTAAGGATCAGAACAAGCACCCTCCGTTGGATGATGCAGCATGGTTAAATAAGTATGTTTTTTCTAATATTCATGAGGTTTTCTTTGGGGTGTTTCTTGTGATATTGCATGGATTGTTGGAAAGGTTGAATGAGAAAAATACGAACTTCCAAGGAGGTTATCCTAGTAGTTGGACACCTTAGTTGATCCAACAACTAAAAAGTGTGAATAACAAGATTTCATGCACAGTGGAGTATTGGTTGGACAACATATTAGAGGGGTACATCACTGGATTTGAGGTTGAAACTATTAAGTCATTTCGTACAGCAGAATGATAATTATTTGAAGGACATCATGGTAATTACCTGTGGTATTTAACTTTGTCAATTAAGATGCTTCTTTGTGAAAAAGGAGTGATGTGAATGGAAGCAGATGAGTAAAACATTTGTGTGCAGTGGGCATGGGTATTGAATGGAGGAAGTTTTGGGTGAATGTGTTGAATAATATGAAATGATGAGGGGAGAATAAAGTGAGATAGAATAAGAGTGTGGATTTTTGCGAAGTGTGAAAGTATTTTGGTCGAAGAAAAGGAGGAGAATTACGACAAAGAGAGAGGGTTGCATTACGACTGAAAGAAGGGACCAAAAACTAGTACCGCAGCTCAACGAATATTCTTACGACAAGGAGGGAGAGTACCAACTCATTTCAAAAGAATAAGATGAACATACAGATCCATATAAGACCCGAGGCTGCGACATACCCATGACCCTGCGTACATCTTCAGAAACTAAGCTAAGACATAGTAAGTCATCGCAGTTTTTCCAAGCAAGTCAAAGTAGTGGTAATAGCCATAGTAGTACTTCACCAAGTGGAATGGACCCAAGTAGTGGTCCATTAATTGCAAGTCCTTCAAAACCCCAGAGGTCCAAAATGGCAGACGATGACATGAAGTTACCTATTTTTAATGGGAATGGGTTAGAGGACCCATAAAAACACTAGTTCTTATGTAACGCAGTATGGATTTTCAAACAAGTACAATGTGATAATTTCAAGTTGGTGCAACTAATTATGACCTTTAGGGATCACACCCTAGACTAGTTTATGAAGTTTTTCATAAGTTACAGTTGGAAAACAAGTGAAGACCTTAGAAGAGGTTAAGGATGGGTTAAAAGCTAAATTTAAGAAGCCAAAATCCAAGTCGCAGTGTATTACTAAACTGAAGGAGATCAAAGAAGCATCGAATGAGTTTGTTTGGGACTTCGACCAAAGCTTTAAGATATTGATGGCCTATGCAATATTCCTGATGAATGACATGTAGCACAAGGAGTGGCTTATGGCCTCTTTACTACCTCATATCAGAGTTCCATTAATGTAACAGAAAATTTCATCCCAAACATAAGCACTTGAATTAGACATAAAGTTGGAAGTGTCACCTGTCAGAGAGACTGAAACTGGTATGGATCAAATCCAGTTGTAGCTGGCAAACTTGTCAATTCAGATTCTAGACATAAAGAAGGGAAAGGATAAAAGAGAAGGTGTTTTTTGTACCATATGTAAAGAACAAGGTCACGCAAAATGTTAGTGTACAACTTTTCATGATTATCTCAATGTTGGAAATCCTAATCCACTGAATCATGGGATGGACGTATGGTGTAGAATTATCCAAACTAGAGGACATCGACCAAAAGAGTGTTCTTTACTACATAAAATGGTGAGTATCCCACAAATCCTATGGTGTAAGTTCTATCGGTCATCCATAAACTATGAGAAGAATTGTCGAGCATATCAGTTGCTCACAAAGAGCATAACATATACTTTCCTCATGAAAGGAGAAGACCAAGTTGAAAAAAGTAATGCACGGTTTAAACAGCCGAGAGGTTGATTATGAGGGTGTGGACGAGGAGGATTTGGTCAAGGAAGAGGTCAAGTAATATGTTATAATCGTGGTACTCTAGGACATTATGCTAGATAGTGCATGAATATCACTTTGACCTGCACGTATTGTGGGGCATTAGACCATACTATTGAATATTGTCCCCAACCTATAGTAAAATTATAGGAGAAGCAGAATCAGAATCAGAACTAGAATGTTCAGAATATTTTAGCTGATCCATGACTGAATCATCCTACTGTCACTGTGGTAATAAGAGGAGGAGCTACGATAGGTGATGACAAGCGAAGTGACAATAAACAGTGGGACCTAAGAGTGAGTCTAGTAGTTTAGAATACACTATAATTTGATGTTCAAAAAGAGAAGGGGGTTTTATTTGAAGCTCGTGATGAATTTATGAAGGGCACGTCAACATCATCCTTGCCAAAATTATTTCAAGAATGTCATATCTATGATATGCCACCTCGCTTTGAATGGTCTGTATCAAAGAAGAATCCAGGAAAGGTAAGTGCTCTAGATAGCTTTTTGAAAAGTTGTTTAGCCTTAATTAAGGATGAAAATGCATTACGGGAATTGCACAAGTTAATTGGAGAATCTGACGAAGAATTGAGGCAAGACAGAGTTGTAAAACATTTTCAAAAGAGAGCAAAGACTGGCCGAGAGCTACGAATTAATGCACAAATTGGAGATTATGATATGGATTTTGTCATTTTATATCTGGGCTCAAATGTCAATATTCTTCCTAAGAAGACATGGGAAAATATGGGGAAGCTGAAGCTAGTGTGGTCACCTATTTAGTTGAGGTTGGCCAATAAACAAAAAATTATACCTTTTGGATGGATGGTAGGGGTCCCTGTCGAAGTAGAGGGACTTCTTATCTTTGCAGACTTTGAAGTTATAGAGATTGTTGATTATACTAATTTGTATCTTGCAATATTGGGAATAGACCAGGAAATTCATAATCAAACTATTATTAACTTCAAGAAGCAGATGTTAACATTTGAGAATGATGAAATAAGAGTTTTTGCACCTCTGGATCTGTTGGAAGGACATAGGTATGTCGAACCAATCAAGGAAGATTATGATGTGTGAGACTTGGATAATATTTACAATGTATCCTCCAGGATAAATGACTATATCAATCCCACAACAGATGGTACGCTAAAATGGTGGAGCATTAGCTCCTTCCCATCATATTCTCTCAAAGCTCTAGAGAACTAGAATAATAGGCTACATGAAGTTTCAATGTGAATATGTGCTCACGTTACGAAGTCACTGCATTGGGTTGGTAAAGAGGCATGCGACCTTCCCACTTATGAAGGTTTTCCTATTTTGGATAAGTTCATTATTGAATTTGAATTAAGGTGTTAGAACAACAAGAATTTTTAGCATTAAATGTGGCCTTGAAAGTGACACCAAAAAGATGGCGGGATGTTCATAAGCAGTCTGTAATAGGTTGGTCACAGTGCATACAACTTTTAGAAATCCAGTTTGGCGATGGAGTCCTGATATGTTGGAGAGAAATACATGGGGTTAACTAGTCCTATTGATCATCTAGCTACTTGTATTGCAATTTGGGAAAATTTACCCAAGCAATATTGGGTTCACATGTTCATACACAAATTGGATACTATACCGAGGAACTGCAGAGTAGGATAATCTAGCTATGAGTTTCAAGGAGACATTTAATTATGAAGATGAAAATATGACAATAGATGCAGCTCTACAAGTCATTAAAACAAATATTTTTGAATAAATTCTCGGACCAGTGTCTAATCTACAATAGTCAAATGCAAAATTTGAAAAGATGATAGAATGCTATAATATTACTAGAGGGCCAGAGGATGATGACCCAAGAGATATCCATATCCCAGAAACTAAAGGAAGCTGTGATCTGAAGGGACAAGACAATGACATCTCGTATAACATATTTCTAAATCCACTGAAGATAAAAAAAAGGTAAATATTGGGTCCCTTGAAAATCCTAAGTTTGCAAATATCGGAGACTATTGGGATGATTTGTTCCATGATTTTCAAGATTTTTTTCCTACTAAGTTTTCAGAGATGAAAGGAATCGTTGGAAACATGGGAGAAATGAAGATCCCACTAAATCGAAGCACTAATCCAATTAAGAAAAGGCCTTATATATTAAACCCTTGGTACAAGGAAAAAATTAGAGCTGAGTTGGATAGAATGTTGGATGTAGGAATTATGAGCATGTCGAAGAGCCAGAGTGGATTAGTCTCATGGTATTACAAGACAAAAATACTGGTGAGATTTGAATTTGTGTTGATTTAAGGAAATTGAATGATGCTTATCTACATGATCCTTTTCAAACACCATTTATAGACGAAGTGCTAGAAGGTGTCGGAGGTTAGAAAGCATATTCCTTTACTGATGGATTTTATAGATATCATAAAATAAAGATTTCCAAGGAAGATTGACATAAGATAACATGATTTGTGACAGAGTGGGGTTGCTTCCGATATATGGTAATTCCTTTTGGTTTAAAGAATTCTCCTAGAATCTTCTTAAGGGTAGTTGTTGTTGCTTTTAAAGAATTCATTCATAAATTTATGGAAGTCTACTTTGATGATTGGACGGTATATGGTTTTCTTAAGAACCATATTGAAAGCATGAGGTTGTTGTTAGAGTGTTTTAGACAGTACCATATTTCTTTAAACTTGAATAAATGCATATTTTGTGCTCCATTTGACATGTTGTTGGGTCATGTGGTTTGCAAGCAAGGTTTGTTGGTGGATCCTATGAAGATTGACATTATAGTGGATCTACCTCCACTTACTTTTGTTCAACAGTTAAGGACCACTTTGGGTCACATTGGATATTATAGGAATTTTATCAAAGGCTATGCTTAGATTACAGTCCCTGTGGAAAAGTTGTTAAAAAAATATGCGAAGTTTTAGTGGAATGAAGAGTGTCAGTAGAAACTTGACACATTAAAGGATAAAATGGTTGCAACGCCTATTTTGGTGTTTCCATATTGGCAAAAATAATTCCTTGTGCATGTCGATGCCTCGTTAGTCGCTCTAGGTGCAGTCCTCACTCGGCCAGGTGAGGGGTCTATTGATCACCCTATTGCATTTGCTAGCAGAAAATTCTAAATGGTAGAAAGAAATTATACTACAACAGAGAGGGAAGGTCTAGCTATGGTATATGCCCTATAAAATTTTAGGCATTATCTGTTAGGAGGACACTTTAAAATGTTTATAGGTTGTTGGGTAAATTAATTGATTGTAAAAATAATCAATTCACAACATAAATTATCAATCCAAGGTAACGTCTTGTTGTTTGAAGGTTATCATGCAAAATATATGCAGGATACAGTTTCCTCGCTAACATTGGCCATCAAATATGTGTTGTAGCAAAGTTAGTCATTCCACTCTTGCATAAATTAAAAAACACTTGGGAAAAAAAATCACACTTGTAGAAAAGTAATTCACACTATGGTTGCAACCATGCTAATCTATGAATCTAACACACTTGCATAAATAAATAAACTTGAATTAAAAAGACATCTACAGAAATAAATGAATCAAAGTAAAATGAATCCTATGCTAGCAATAAGAAGAAGTTAGTCTAATTACAAATTAGAGAAACTAAGACTTGCAATCTACATTAACAAAAGAGATAAATTAAAGACTACAATCTAAATTACAAAAGAGATGAAAAAAAATATAATTCTTATTCAATCACAAATTGGACTTGTTTCTCTAAGAGTCCTCCCCTTGGAATGGAGAATGATCTCTTATTTACACATGAGTTTTGCATAACAAATAATAAATGAATTTCCAAAATATCCTCACCAAATTACTAATAATTTGGATTTCAATAGGATGCCATTGAATTCAAATTCGAATCTAATGATATGAGTCACCATAACATGCCCAAAAATCATCTCAAGTGACTCCTAATAGCATTTAATTTGTTGAGTCCATCATATATTACATGGAGGTCTTCAAATATTTGTAAATAAACCAAATATGCACTCTCATCCAACCACCAACTTGTCCCTTTTATCTTCAAATAATATAACATCATAATTGGTGACATATAAGAATGATAGAAATAATGGATTTATAAAAATCCATCACCCCTAAAGAATATGTTTCTCCAAGGTGGCCGGAATGGAGTAACAGCAACAGTAACAACATAAGTAATGACTTAATAATTCCTCATATGAAAAATATCAAGTTTCCACTTTCATTGATATTCAACCATATGAGTTGTGGAAAATGTTCTGGAGTAACAATAACTAGCATGGAACTGGTTCTGCAAAATCATCAAACTCATCCATGTTTCAAAGATGCATGCAAAATATGTTATTTTTCCAATATTTAATCAAAATTCACATGAAATACTAAGGAAATGAAAATGGAAACCACCTTAGGTTTAAATGCCACACATAAGCATAAAAATGTATTAATAATAATTAATACAAGGTCACGAGAAAGCAAGCATGGATTAAAAGTAAGGAAAATATAGTGTAAATGATGACAATTCCATGGCCCAACACAGATCATTCTACTTTGAAGTACCTCATCAACAAGCCAACGTTGGGGTGGAATACTTGTTGATGGTTTATTATTGTTTCAGGAATAAGATTTTGAGATTGTCAACAAGCCAGGAAGGCTAAATGATGAACTTGACCATCTATTGAGGTTGGAAACAAGAGAAGAACCAACTAGTCTAGAATATAACCACCTAGATGCGCAACTCTTTTCAGTAAGAATGCTTGATGAATACTTTGAAGATATTGTAAAATTATTGCCTACAAGAATGGAACCAAAAGGATATACGACTGCATAGAATAAACAATTATTTTTAAATATGTAGACTATCAATTGATAGTCGGTCAATTGTACAAGTTAGGAATGGATGAGGTATTGTGTCATTGTGTTTTGGAGAACGGGAGACCAATCATCTTAGCCGAGGCTCATAAAGGTGTTGTGGGAGGCCATTATGTAGGTAAAGCTAATGCACATAAGATATTGATATTCGAGTTGTGGTGTCCTACCCTTCATCGGGATGTTAAGGAGTATTGTCATAACTGTGATGTATGTGAGAGGATCGAGAAGCCGTTGAGGAGAGATGAAATGCCATTAGTGCCTTGAGTTGCATTATAGGCATTGGAAAAGTGGGATATTTATTTTGTGGGTCGAATAAACCCACCAGGAAAAAGGACTGGTGCAAGGTATATTATTATTGTGACTGACTATCTTACAAGATGGGTTGAAGTTGCGCCAGTATGAGATTGCAATGTTGTGACTGCTAGGAAGTTTTTATTTGAGAACATTGTCACGATGTTTGGTTTTCCTCGAATTTTACTGAGTGATTAGGGTGTACATTTTGTTAGTAAGACTATAAAAGCACTTTCAAAATAATTTCATATCTTCCATAGGAACAATAATCCATATCACCCACAGGTGAATGGGATTGTCAAAGCATTCAATAATATTCTGGAACATGCACTTACGAAGGTTTGTAATGTGAACCGTGACAACTGGGACTTGAGAGTTCTTGCAATTTTATGGGATTATAGAATGCCATGCAATATGTTGACGGGCCATACACCTTTTAGGTTGGCGTATGGACAAGAATATGTGATTCCCATGGAGTATATTTTCCCAAGTTTAAGAATCGCCACTTTCACTGATATGTCTGATACTGATGCTATTGAAGAAAGATTGTCGCAGTTACTCTAGATGGAAGAAGACAGGTTCATTGCAGGATTCTATCAACAAGTTCAGAAAGATAGAGAAAAGGCATGGCATGATTGCCACATCACCAGGAAACACTTTTAGTGAGGAGACTTAGTTCTCCTTTATGACGGCATGTATTTCAAAAACCTTGGAAAGTTAAGAATTCATTGGCTAGGTCCTTATGTCATCAACTATGTGATAGAGGGAGGCACAGTTTAGGTGCAGAATCTAGATGGTGAACTCAATATATTTTAGAGAAACCCCAAGTTTTATTTTCTGTCAAGGTGATTTGGGTCGAAGTTGTCATGTCGATGTGTTGCTGTGCCAAATATTTTGGAAACCCTAATTTTTATTGTATGTCAAAGTTTTCCTATCAAAGTCTTTCTGTTGAAGTATTACATTGATTGTTGGAAACCCTAACTTATTTTTCATGTCGAAGTGTTATATCAAAAAGGGAGTTTGGGGGTCTATCATAGTTCCTCTTTGTCGAAGTCTAATTTTTTTTTGTCATAGTTGCTAACCTGTCGAAGTTGCAGTTGACATGCATTAAATGTTACTTTTATGGTGGGCATAGTGGAAGCATTAGTGGTATTTTTGCATTAATTGTCGAAAATATTAAAGTGTGTGAACATATTCACCGCTTCCATCATGATGATTGCAAGGAACGAGTACATTCATTACACATTGGGAATGATAGAAAGATCAAACCGGGGAATTAATTTTAAAAGTGCATTCATCAACTGGTTGGGATGCATTGTTGTATTGACGCTGAAGAGTATTGCGCACACCAGAGTCCGAGCACATTAGCAAAACAATTTCAGTATCGCAAAGGATCAAAATCCAAGTCAATCTATCCACAACTAGTCAAGTTTAGGCATCAGTCGAGGAGGTTAATGTGAAGGGATATGCAAAAATTAGTTCAAAACAACCAGAGGTCGTATCACCGCACATTCCAACGAATGTGCCAAAGATGCCTAGGAAAGAAAACTGCAATGTGAATCTAGGTGAAAGAACCAGGGGAATACATAACACTAAATCTTATGCATCCAGGTCAACAACTATTTTTCCTGGGTACATTCCACTGTGGAAGATGGATGCGAGACCTAGTCGGGTACCGAAGAATGTTGGGTATTAGTTCTAATTAAAAAGGGAGTTATGGTCCAGGGTGACATTTTGAATAACATTAACAAGCTTTGATATGTGTACCATGATGTTGCAAAATTTATAGAATTCCACTACAAGATCTACATGCAAACGGTGAATTTGGATCCAGGAGCACCATTGGAGCTTGAACCTATGGAATGGGCTCTGGTATTGAAGAGACTTGGAATTCTATAACTGATGCAGCTTCCACGCTTTGGTAGGAATATGAAATCCAATGCATGCATAAAGCAATTATTACTTTATTTCCATGGAGGCTATTTATGGTTTGAGACTAAGGTGTCATTGGACACTGACCTGATTACGAAGATCACAAGGTTTCCTAAGGTCGGGGTGGAACCTACCAAGTTTTTTGTGGGAAAGGAAAGAGATAGAGAAATGGCCGTGAGAATGAAAGACAAATATCAATTTTAGAAGAACACCAAGGGGTTTTAATTAGCATCAATTAATGATCAGTCCGTTCACTTCGCCGCAAAGGATCTAGCGACAAAAGTGTTGAGGAAGGTTCAATCGAACTAGGTGACTATGTCGATCATCACAACAACAGATCAAAGCATATCAGGAGTGCAAATGAAATGGTCGAAATTCCTTTTGAATGAGTTCCTCATTGATTGCACTAATGCCTAGGTTCATGGTACACCATTTACTTATTCATGGCTATTGTTGTTAATGTTTTTTGTAGGTTGGGAGGAGCTGAAAGCCGATCAGGGAATGGAGCCAATTGGTACCTTCTATGATTCGCGATATGTGAACTTGTGGTACTCTAGCATCAAAAGGAGGTAGGAAGAGAGTAACGTTACCATGTATCTGCAAGAAGGGGTATTGCAATATTATGTTGTGCAGATACCCCATATTGAAGAGGATGTCATAGTGAAGTATCGAAGCATTGCGAGGTTCAAATCCAGGCCTCACCATATATACATTCACGCGAGGCAAGACCCACATAAGTAGTGGTTGGTCACCAGGTTCAAATTATCAACATAAGAAGTTGAAAATATTATCCAGTAGTGTCCGACGGAATATTTCACCAGATCCATCACAGCAGGATTAGCGACAAGAAGGTACATCTGACCAGCAATAGAACACCAGTCAAAACCATAGTACGCAAAATATCGATGATGGGGGTGTTGAAGGTAACCCACCCCAGTCAGATAATCATGACCAAGAGTCAAGCTAGATTTCTACTGACCCTGGCTTGGGAGAAAATCGCAAGGCTAGAACATCGAAATAGGGAGGAATGAAGAAGAAAAAAACACATAGTTCTAGCATAGTGCAGGCCTTAATAGATGATGATGTAAAAATCATGTTTGATAGGATGACTGAGGTCGCTAATGAGAATCATAAGATCCCAAAGGAAAAGAAAGTTGAGCTTTTTGGTAGCGTGATGAACCTATTGGAAACACTCTACCAAGCGATAAAGAAGATCAACATCTCGGCTCTACAGCACCTTACTGCGCCATAGGTAGAAGTTCAACAAGAGGAAGAAAATTGGGAGAAGTTAGATACTACAACACTTTTCCCAATTTTCTTCCTCAGTTAGGCTATGCAGAATTGAAGCTATCTGCATTACCTTTTTTTATGCTGCATAGTCTACAAGAAAATATAACACAAGAGGTAAAAGTGAGGGAGAGATCCTTTTTGACCTTATGAAAGGCTATAGGAACCAAGTAGTAGCACTTAAGGACCAATATGGTGAGATTCACTAGGACAAGGAGTTGTTACCTCAGGAAAATCAAAAGTTCTAGGAGTTTTCATAGTAAGATGCCAGGCAATGTCAGAGGCATAAGTGATTGATGAAATGGCACTTGAGGAGAAGCTGTAGTGGTTGACAGATGTTATTTATGGGTATAGGCAGAAGGTGCAAGAATTAGAATCTAATTTGGTGACAAGCACATCGCCATAAGTGACAGAACAAAGACAGGAAGAAGTGCAAGGAACCATTCAAAGCATTCAGGAATTGAAGGCTCAATGTATGAAGACGTACAAGGAAGTGTCGCAGAATTGGGATGCACTATTCGAGGATGCAGAGCTTGAGGAGATAACTACCAGAATTGGTGTTATTAAAGATAGGATGAAAAACTTGCAGGGTCTTCTAAACACTCTGGTGCCAGTTGAGAGAATGAGGAAGGGTGCAAAAAATAAAGCGTTGCAGACAAAAATCAACCAGTTGAAAATTCAACAAAGGAAACGGTCAAAAAGGGTGGAATCACACCAGTCAGAAGTTGAGCATGTTTCTGAAGTTATTGGAGGTCAGCATACCCAAATGTATATGGAAGTAACCTAGAATGTCAATCATAGCAGAGATCATAGGAAAGATCATATCACTACTGAGATGTTCAAGGAAATAAACTATAAAAAATAATAATCCAACAATCGATTGAAGTCACCAAAAAAATGTATGTGGAATTCTTGTCGAAGAGGCAATAACCTGTAACACAACCTTGAAGTGAATCGGGATGAGCCACATGTGAGTGTTGGGTTCCTTTTGGGCCTAGTAAGTTTTGGGTACCATTTTTGGTAAGACAGTTTTGGTGTGGACATAGCCAAAGTAAAAGTGGTTTGGTGAAGTGGTAAACTTTGATGAAGCGGCCGAGAAACTAGGAAGCCGGTTATTTTGATTATGTCAAAAAGCGCGGTTGAGTCTGTTAGTTAGAGTTTGTCCACTTATATTAATAAGTTGAGTAGTGGGTTAGTGGAGTAGTGGGAGCGAGGAAGGTTGTGCATGCCCTATTAATATGTAATAAGAGGGAAATTTTGGGGTTAGTTAGAGAATAATAAGTCATTCAAAGTCATTGCTAGACTGTGTCTATAATTGGAAAACTATGTATGTTTTGGCATGTTGAAGCTGTTGTGGGAAGTCGAGTTGTGCGATCTGCAGGATGTGTGTGCAGGTCTGTTGTAAATTGAAGGAAGAATATGTAAGTCATTAAACATTAAGTTCTTATTTATTGGCTGCGACTCATAATAAACAAGAAGTGCTTCCGTGGTTTTTCCCATATTTGGTTTCCACATTAAAATCATGGTGTTATTTGTGTGATGTTCATGATGTGTTATGTGTTTGTTTACTTTGCTTATGAGTTACATGAATTGATGAAAAATTATGCCTAGAAGAAGAAATATGTGAATGTGAAGTATAATGCATGTCATATAATTTCTAGTTAACTTTACGAATTCTGTCAAAGTGAATGGTTTGTCAAAGTCATTGATCTATTGGAGTTATGGGTTGTTTAATGAATGAGTTGTTTGTCAAGCTATTCCCATTTTGTGCTACATAAACATGGTTCCTATAGTTTCCATACGTACGTCCGGCGAGACATCATCTACTTCGCAGGTGTTGCAGAAAGGGCTAAAATCCTTTCGGGTCGATATTTGTGGATTTTGTCGGTGTTGTGTTGTATGTTTGAACCCTGGTCAAAGTAGAAGTGTTCCAACATGTGTTCCATTTTTTAATATCTATTTTCTTAAAAAATGGTATGCATTGTTTCACTTCAGAGTTTTAAAACTTACACTTTCGATGTTGATTCTATAACAACTTATGAAACATTATCATTAGAGCGTTCTTCTAACTTATAGTTCAGGCCTAGTTGCAGAATATATCCAACTCTTTCAATATATTATGGATCCTAATAGCTCATTAAAGAAATAAGTTCAAAAATCCAAGGTTGTTGAGAAGTTCAAATCCATACCTTGGTCCAAAAAACACGCTTGGTAATATGATGCATGTCAAGTGGTACGTATAACATTGCTAGATGTATTATCTAATATTCTTAGATTCACTATTTTTAGGATGTGTAATTTTGATTCTAGTCCTCATGCATACAATTGCCTAGGGGTTGTTTTTTTTAGTATTATGGTGGAACATGCATAAAGTAACCTATATTTCAAGGGATTATCACAAGTTGTTGGAAAGAGATCTTCCATCTCCAACTTGGTATAAGGTAAGGTAAATGAAAAGTGTATACTTTCTTGAACAACCTATCAAGGTTTTGGAGAAAAAATCTGTCATTGCTTTAAAATATTCACCAACTACATATCCTTTCTACATACAACATGATTTCAATAATCTTGTTCTTCCCATTTAGACTTGTGAGGCTTAAGGCATGGACTTTCTACCTTGAAACCATTGTTGTTAATTTCGTGATGCAACTCCTTTATCAAGAATGTATGCAACTTCCTTACCAAGTAAGGATTTGAATTTCTTATCCAAGGGATTTAAAACTCTTATTTGAAGTTTTGAACTGGTGTATATTTCATGTCCCTTGAATTTATCTTTAGTAACGTACTTTTATTAGAAAAACATTAATCTAATTGTGTTTTTATTTATGATAGATTAGTTATATCTTTGTGTCTAAATACGCTTTCTACGACAAGGTATGAGGGATATGTGTAACTATTCCCATATTAAACATGGAATTGACACATATGATTTAAAAATAATATTAGTGACAAAATATATATTTCAATGCATGACATAAAGACAATAATTCAATGTTTACATTAAGTAAAATATTTCGATATAATATTTATATGAAATACCTCTCTCTCTCTCTCTCTCTATATATATATATATATATAAGTTTCTTATTTAGCTTTATATATTTCAATGCCAATGTTATTTAAAATACCAATATATCAATAAAAAGGAACTATAAAATGATTTGGTATATTGATTTCAATCATACATTGAAAAATAATTTGATTCATTAATATTAGCGATATAGAAACATCTCTCTCTCTATATATAAGTTTCTTATTAGCTTTATATATTTCAATGCCAACTTTATATAAAATACCAATATATCAATAAAAAGGAACTATAAAATGATTTGGTATATTCATTTGATTCATTAATATTAGTGATATAGAATCATTTCTATAACTTTACATTCAAAACTAACTAGTTGAATAGAGTAATCTTAAGGTGAGGGTGAAATGCATTACATATTGAAATCAAACAATATGGAAGAAAATGCAAATATAAATATGAGAAAGACAATGGCATGTTTTATTTTTTATGTAATTACATGCGAATGTAAGCAATATAGATTCATCATGACTGAAGATCTATCATGAACCTGTAGAAATAGAATCCCTAGGATGAAATTTTTTCTTTGAACTTTGGTAATGTAAGAAAGGTTCGCACTTCTAGATATTTGATCCCTCTCGATGCATTATAGACTTTGGGGAGTTCACTCATGAACCTATGACATAACATATGTGTTTGTAGAATATTAAAGAATACCATTAATTTCATTATATATTAAGGAATTCCTCCAAAAATCCTTTTGTCAAACCCCCCTCTCAATGCACCTTTACGATTTGGAAAACCCCTATTTTCACTATATATTGTAGGTATCCATTTTTATGCCCCCTTTTATTTTTACCTTAATTATGGTGACATGGTACAACTCCTATAACCCTTGGAAACCTTATAGAGTGAAATATGAAATCTTAGTGAAAGCAACATTTAAAGATGGGGAACAAATCCATGAATAGAAATTGACTTCATACACAATCATTCCAATTGATTTCATAGAATATTCACTCACAAGACATACTTATTCAAATTCCACTTTGAATCCAAACACAATTGGATTTAGACCACCTTCACATAGATCATACTTACTCAAACACTAATATGACTTAACACATAATCAGACTCACACCAACTTTATACAAGAAGGAAAATATTATCAAGCATGTTAGCAAGGAACCTTCTTTAATTCTTGATTGCACTTTAAATCCTCTTCCATGGATCACAAACCCACACAAATTACCTATTCAAACACTCCAATACCCTATTTTACCTTCTAGATACATAACTATAAACCCCCCTAATATCCATTTGTTTTTAATATATTAAAATACTCCTTAACCCCTATATACTATGCAATATATTGCATCTGTATTTTAGAGTACTAAACCCCACAATATGAATCGTATGATATAATATTTCCTACTTACAGAACCCCGCGTGTTATAAACTAGGAGTTATGGATTTACACTCATTGCACCAAAAAGTAGTTTGAACATCTCAAATGAGGGAGATGTGTAATTCCTTCCATGCTCAACATGGAGTTGACACATGGTATTTAAAAAAATATTAGTAACAAAACATATTTTCAATGTTGGCAAAAATATTAATAACAAAACATATTTTTTAATGTTGGCCATAAATAAAATATTTCAATGTCCACTATAAGTAAAGTATTTTAATAGCAGTTGTAAACTACATTGTCAAGGTATGTGTACCCAGGGGTGGGGTACACATCCTAGTACTAGGTACATGTACATATGCACATGAGATGGGATCAGGTTCTTATGTCACATCCATTGATGTACATGATACGTGGAAGTTGTTAGGGACGCTGTACCCTCAATTTCAAGTACATGACATGTTAAATTTTCAGAATTTACTTCAATCTGATCTAGGATCTTAACTGAGAGAACAACATGTACAACATATCTACAGCATATCAATCATGGACACAATAATGCAAGCACACAAGAGACACAGATTTTACTTGGGGAAAACCCTAAAGGTGAAAAACCCCAATAACTTCCTCAGAGATAGATAGAGCAATGATACAACCATAATACAAGAGATAGTCTTCTCCTAGCAGTAGAGCCTCCTCCTCCACAAGTGCACCACTCTCCCAAGTGTGAGTGAGAGAATAGAATGATCAAATAGAGATCTCCCGATTTCTATTTATGCTAGACTTGACTTGCCTAATAACCTTTACTAGGTTGGCCTTAACTTAACCACATAACACAATGATGACTGGGACGACACCCAATAGGGTGGTCTAATAACCCTTTGACCCACATGGCCGACCCCCACTAGGGTGGTCTAACAACCCTTCGACCCGCATGACTTATACAGGGCCGACCCCAACAAGGTGGTTTAATAACCCATCAAGTATAAGTTACAACACTTACAATATAAATGACAACACTTCCGTATAGAGGAATAATAACATCTCTATAGGAATACAATATACATATATGTGGAATACATTCCGAGGTTACATATACATCAACATGACACCCATTGGGAATGCAATACCCTGACTATGGGGACACCTAGGGGTACTTCCGCGCAAATGCTATCTTTGTTGGGAGGAATCCAAAGAGGAAATGAGGAAGGAAATGGGGGGAGGGGGCCCCCACTTTCCAAAATCACTAACATCATTATTTACTAGTTCCAAACCATTCACATTGAACTCATTTTTATCCTCTAACAAAGGAAGAATGAGAGCACTCCAACCAGTAGTTAAGGGAGCCAATCCATAACAACAATTAATGGCTTAACAATTTGAATGATGGAGAAATCTAGTAATCACGGAGAAACAATCCAATATTGGAGTGAGGTATTTGTCTTTATCTTGACTCTTTGAATTTCCATATTGGGGTTTGACAGATTTTATAAATTCTTTGTTTGAATTTTCAAAATTATCATTTATCCATTCCCCTTATTTATCCAACCAAGATGGCATCATCAAATTCTCAATATATACTATGGAAATATCTGGATAGGACAAAAAGAACAAAGGGTGGAAGGGAGAAAACATTGATAAAATGCAACGTATTCCATGTTGAATGGAAAGACAACTATACTCAGGTTAAAGCCTATTTTATGAATATTGCAAAGAAGTGTGTTGAACTTTGTACCGAAGATTCTGAAGGATCCCAATAGACTCATCATTAGAGGAAATTTGAGGTATAAAATGGGCATCCTAAGGAAAATATTAAAATAATAGTTATAATAATGAAATATTAGTTAAAATAATAAAATAATATTTATTAATTTTGGAGGAATAAAGAAAAAAACTATTTTTTTGTTCGTATTTTCAACATATCTCCATGTGGTTTTGCCAGAATTTCATGCGAGAGAACTCATTGGATGATGAACTAAATTACGCATCCAACAAGTACCCAAACTACATACTTTTGACGGACCCCGCTACTCCAAAAACAAGAAATACTTTAAAAAACGATCACATCATCATCACATTTTACAAGTATTTCTTGTTTTTGGAGCAGTAGGGCCCGTCAAAAGTATGCAGTGTGTGTACTTGTTGGATGCGTAATTTAGTTCCGCATCCAACGAGTCCTCTCGCTGAAAATTCGAGCAAAACCACATGGAGATATGTTGAAAATACGAACAAAAAACCTAGTTTTTTTATGACAAATATCTCAAGTCAACCATTATGGTTGACTCATTTTATTGAAATTCTATTGGTTATTGAATTCCAACTCATCAAGAAATTATGGTTGGCTCGTTTTCATAGAAGGCCCATTTTAGACTCCAAATTTCCTCTTATGTAGTGCACAAAGGAAGTAGAAAAGGGCTAATGGTAAGGAAGGAATTCCAATGTCATGGCCAAGTCATGATGTTAGTGATAATTATGAGTCTCATGAGGAAGAAACTCAATCTGATGATGTTGTTCATTTGGGTGATGAGAATGTGCCATCAAAAGAATAAAAATGAAATACAACTTCATCACATAAGAGGTTTAAAACTGGTGGAATTTATAACATGCTTAATGAAAATGGAAGGAAAGGTATTGATCTTACAATAAAAAGATTTTTTATCTAATGTGGAATCCCTTTTAATGCATCCTTCTCACTCTATTTTGAGGAAATGGTCTATTCCATTAATAATGGACCTGCAAGGTATAAGGAACCTAGTTATGAGAATATTTGAACTATGTTGGTGGATAGGGATAACACATGTTTTATGAAGGAAATGGCACCATTGAAGGCACATTAGAGTGTAAATGGATGCTTTATTGTCATGGATGGTTGGACTTGGTGTTTGAATCATCCGCTGATAAACATTATTGTCTCTTCCATATCCATTTTGTATTTTCTAAATGAAATTGATTGTTCCATCTAAGAAAATAACACTATGTTCTCGAAAGACCAATTATGTGATGTTGTTTTGGAGGTGAAGCAGTTGATTTTGGATGATCTCTTTCGGGATAATGTCAAATTTGTTGTGGAAATTTTAGATCTAACATGTGATATGATTTGCTATACAAAGACATATATTTCATGTTTAGGTGAGATTTATGATAACATGGACTCTTTATGTGAGAGGATTAGATCCATCATAGAGAGCAAAGATTTGCATTTATGGCCACAATTGAAAACATCATACATGGATAGTGGAATAAATTGAACACCCACTTCATATTAGTCTATGTAGTTAATCCAATATGGTATGACCTTCAATAGGAAGGAGGCATTTTCCCAAGATAGAGAGATGGTGAAGAGATTTATGACTGATGTTAAAAAAATTTATGGTTCTACAAAAAAGGCCTCTTAGATATGATTCCAATTTGCCCAATTTTTGACATGAGCGAGGTGTCTTTATTAGACATGCTATTAAGACTAATAGGTGTAAGAAACAGTATCCAATTGATTGGTGGTGGCTTCATGGTGTTGATGCTCCTGAGTTGAAACAATTTTCCTTACAATTACATGGGTAGGTATCTAGTTCCTCATATTGTGAGAGGAAGTGGAACACTTATTATTTCATCCATTTAGTGAAGAGAAACATGATGGTATTGAAGAAGGAAAGGGACTTAGTATACATTCATATCACACTTCGACTCATATATTGAAAACACCATGTGTACAAAAATGGTACTTTCAAGAGATAGGACCAATACATAGATGATGCCATATGTGTGGATGAGGAGATAGAACTAGATGGCCTTGTTGATATTCTAGTTGTTGAGGATGAGGAGGATACTCCACTTGAGACTTTATTCTTATGTAGACGACTTGTTGATTGGGCACCTTACGGATGTTGATGATAATGATGATAGAGAATTAGTTGGCCTAGCAGACATAGCTTGAGGATGTCAAATCAATAATGTTTCCCAGTGTTCAATGTTTTAAAGCTTTTTGAACTTTCTATTTGACTATTTCATATTTGGAAATGCCATTAAGAAAAATATGGATGCAATACGCAATTTGTCATGGACTTGTGTCATATAAATCTCAACGACAAAATGTTTAAAGCGTTAAACTTTATAACTTTATACCAATGAAACAATGTGATAAGGTGAATGTTTTAGCTAGTATGCTAGTGTGTTATTTGTTAAAAATGATTTGAAGTGTGTGTGTGTGTGTGTGTGTGTGTGTGTGTGTGTGTGTGTGCACGCACGCTTGCGCACTGCATTAGCCTTGACATACCTAAGTCCCATATTTCAAAAAGTGTCATCTCAGTCCCCATCACCAAACCCAAGTATCTTGACAAGTTATGTTTTCTACGAAATACATCTCTCTCTCTCTCTCTCTCTCTCTCTCTCTTCATGTATATGCATATAAAGTAATTGAACGCAATAACAAAAATCTTATCGTTAACACATTTTCTAGTGTAATTCATTTCTTGGTCAACATGGAATTGAGATGTGGCATTTAAAAAAATTAATAACAAAAAATATTTCAATGTGGGTCATTAATAAAATATTTCAATAATTTCTTTAGGTTAAATATTTCAACTAAACCTATATAGAATAACAATATATCAATAATAATGCATTATAAAATGATTTGGTACATTGATTTCAAGTATACATTGAAAAATAATGACTCCTTTATATTTAATGATATAGTGCATTGATTTAAGTGATATTATAATTCAAAAGAAACCCATTATATATAGCATGTTTAAAATGAAGATCAATTACGTTACATATTGAATTAAAAAATATGAAATAAAATGCAAAAATAAATATGAGAAACATAAAATATCGAAATATGAAAACCTAAATTAAAATTTGAATAGAATAGAGTCCAATACAATGAACATACATTGTTATAGAGAAATCTATAATGGATGTATATTATCAATGAAAAATATTATTAAATTTAATTATAATTTCAAGTAGTTGCATGTTAGTGAGACCAACTTAAATTTATTTTAACTTTAATCTAACAAAGTGCATTAAAGGTAAATTAAATTTTTTGAAGTGCAAAACTTAATAAAAGTATAAAAACTTTAAAGAACATGTATAAGCTTGAGAAACTTGTTTAGAAAGATAACAAGATAATGTAATTTGGTCTAGTGGTTGTAGCTTGGGTGGTTGGGAGGAATGATTGTTTCTCTCCCATTCAAGTTCAATTCTTGTAAGTGACTTGCTGCTCTTGTTGAGCCCATATTGTAATGATTTTATTTATGGTCATACCTTGATTCTCTAGCTAGAATAGCAAATGTTGGCATTTTCCTAATAAATTAGCCCTCTAACAAACCGTGAACCACCATTGAAAAAAAAAATAATATAATTTAACATTGATTTAAAAAAAACCTAATGAAAAACCTCAAATTAGTACTAATTTATAGCTAAATTATAACTTTTATTAGATTATATTTTAACATGTAAAAGTATAACACCTCTTTCCTTTACCAAACACTTTACTCTACCGGCCCTCGTAACAATCTAATAATGAGTCTCGTAACAATCTAATAATGAGTTTAAAAACATGCGAAGGACCTTTACCAAACGCTTTACTCTACCGGCCCTCGTAACAATCTAATGATGAGTTTAAAAACATGCGAAGGAAAGGGCCAAAGGGCCATATCCACCAAAACCTAATATGAAAGAGCGCTCTTAAAAATATTAATAGAAAAATTGATCACATCAATTGAAAGGAATGAGATTGAATTTAATTATTAGCATGGAAATATTTTTTTAGTTTTTAAACTGCAGCGTTCGTCATTTGCTTCGATCACACCGTAAAAGAAGAGTTGGGTAGCCGTTGATATTCATGGCTAGGTCCGAATTCCCACCTACCTACTCCAACCAAACAACTTTGGCTATCATGTCTGATTAGACTGTTACGTACATCTTATATTTCGTTACTTAGCCACACCCACCGCCTAAAAGTAAACTAAAAGTAAAGAGAAAGGCTGCCAGCCAAGGAAAATCAAATTTAATGTAAGTAGAGGCTACCAGCCAAGGATCGACAAATTTAATGTAAGTAGTTGACCCTTAGTGGACATAAATAAAATTAGTAAATGTGTGTCTTTATTATCCTTAACATATAAATAGATAGGTTGCGTTCAACACCATGTTATGTTAAGTGTATCTTATTACATATTTATGTTAATTCCATTTTATTAAGTGTTTAAAATGATTAAATTTGTAATTTATTTACATTTTTTTTAAAAAAAATTTCTGATTTGTGGGAGCAGTTTTTGGTCTATGAAATCATGACCCAGAGGTATTTAAGCCGTTAAAATCATTTAGGGTCACACTCGGCCTGGGCCACACCAACCCTCAACTAGTTGGATTTTGGGTGTCTCCTCCCAAGTAGCTCACCCCTAAGGGGATTGAACGTGGGTCGCCTTATCGACGAGACCCAAACCTTAACTGGATGAGCTAACGAGATTTGATGTATTTTTTTATTATTTAAAATAGATCTCGGTTATAAGATGATTTAGGTTTTCAAAGTTTTCAAAATACTCCATGGTGCTTTTGGATTTTACTATGGAATGGATTTGAAACCGACGTTTCGAGTAGAACCCCTGCTCATCTTCAATGCAACAGATTCAAGAAAAATTATGAAGAAGACAACATAGGAAATAATTGTGTAAGATGCATAAACCCTTCTATAAATTTATATAAGAGGAAGGAAAGTAGCCATTAGTTTTAGGTATAAAAATTCAAAGCTTGTTAGAATTTTTTAAAAGAATTAGGATAAATAAATAAAACAAAAAAGATGGAGGAAAGATAGAAATTAATTAACAATTTAAGTTTGAATTAGGTTAGAAAACTCTCCAACCCTTTGTAGGAAACTCCCCTTCCTTCATTAAAGATTCCTCATACTTTGTCCAATTTATCCAATCACTACATCTCAAACCTACTGACATCCTAGTTAGCTTTGATGTAGTCTTTCTTTTTACTAAAATCCCCATCAAAGAAGCCATTGAAATCACCCGTAATCTTGTAGACCAAGATCTTTCCAAGCTTGTCAAAATTTGCCTTGAATCCATGTTCTTAAGTTACCAAGGACAATTCTATGAACAAATTGAAGGCACAGCAATGGGTTCTCCCCTCTCTCAGGTTATTGCAAACCTGTTCATGGAACACTTTCAAGCCAAAGCCCTTGAAACAACTCCTCTCCAACCTCAGTGTTGGAAAAGGTTCATCGACAACACCTTTTTCGTTTGGCCACACTCGATGGAAGACCTTAAACTATTCCTAAATCACCTCAATAGCCTCTCACCTCACATCTAATTTACAATGGAAATTGAGAAAAAAAATTCTCTTCCGTTCCTAGATGTTTTGATCACTCGTAATAACAATGGGTCCCTCTCTCACCAAGTATATAGAAAGAAGACCTACAATCATCGCTACCTCCATGCTCTCTCACATCACCACCTGTCCCAAAAATTGGGTGTTCTTAACACCTATCAGTCATAGCTCTACACATCTCTGACAATAACCACCTCCCACAAGAACATAAACACCTAAAACATGCCCTCAAAAACAACTTCTACTCTTATAACTGAATTGACAAGGCCTTTTATAAAGCAGAACATCCTTTACCCAAATGCCATCCACTTACTCCAACTTCCCAAGCGTACCTCCCCTTCATCCATGGTACCACAGGAAAAATATCTAAAATCCTCAGCAAAAAGAACATTAAAAATATCTGTAAACCCCTCAAAACTATTAAACAAACTTTTACTTCTGTTAAGGATAAGATTAACCCTTTTCTTCACTAGGGTGTCTACAAAATCCCTGTTCCTGTGACACCTCCTATATTGGCCAAATTGGGCGCTCTTTTGAAACTAGAATTTGGAGGCACTCTTTGGTCAAGAGTTATTCATAATAAGTATATAAAGATGGAGGTGTTTTCTTGGTTATGGAAACCAAAGAACCTGGGTGGGTGCATGTCCCCTATGTGGAAAGGTTTGCTTAAGGTATTTGGCTGGATCACGGATGACATAAAATGGCAAGTGGGGACTGGTGAACAGATTAAGGTGGGGAAGGACCCTATACTGGGTTTGGAGGACTCTTATAAATTCTTTGAGAGATTGCTGGGTTACTTAAATTTTTATGGTTTATCTACACTAAATAAGGTTAGAAATGGAGCTCGTTTTTTCTGGTGAAGGGAAATACTGGCTCAGCTCTAAAGACCTAGGACTTTATGGCTTGGATGCTTTTGAATGGGACAGGTTTGTTCATAACTTATGTGCTGCGGGAGTTCAACTTAATGACACAGATGATAAAATTGTATGGACAGGTGATGAGAATTCGGGCAAGGTGACTACAAAAGTAGCTTATATTAGGATTCTTCAAAACAAATTTATATACCCGCAGAACTGGTGGTATAAAAAAATTTGGAAGTGGGATTTACCTTTGAAAATCAAGTGTTTCCTTTGGCAGGCACTACAGAGAACACTAAAAACTTGGGACATTCGGTTAAGGCGTGGTTGGGTTGGCCCCAATTGGTGCATCCTCTGCAAACAAAATGTGGAAACAGTCAATCATCTTTTTGTTGATTGTTGTTTTGGGAAAGATATATGGGAAATCGTTTGTGTAGATTTACATATAAATGATGTTTGGGATGTTGGTGACTTTGGTTCTTGTCTACTTAACTGGTACAGGACTGCAAATTCACATATCCTACTACCTATCATTATGGCATGGGTTATATGGTATGCTAGAAATAGTGCTACTTTCCAGGGTAGAGTTCTTGAGGTTACAGCTTGTGGGGTGACTGTTTTGAAGATGGCACAGATCTATAGTAATGATAATATAAAGCTTGGTACAAATTGGATTGGTCTGTTCACATTCTCGGTTAATCAACCAGTTCCTTTTTTGATGGGGCAGCTCAGTATGGTTTGTGTGCAAGTTGGTGGTGTGATTTTTTTTAACAAAGATCACTATTTTACACTACGCCTTAATTGTGGTACAGGGACAAACATGAAGGCGGAATTACTGGCATTGTGGTGTGTACTGAAGGTTGCAAATATCTTTGGTCTTGTGGACTTAAAGGTTTATGGGGACTCCCGGGTTACAATTAAATGGGTCACTGGGGACTATAGCCTACATGTTCTGGCTCTTCAACATTGGTGTCTCCGCACTAGGGTGGAGATCGACAAATGTGAGAAGATCACTTTTGAACATATTTATAGAGAGCACAATGATTTGGCTAATAAGTTATCTAAGCAAGCTTTTGATGGAATCGAAGGACATCTTATTTGGGAGGAATGGTTTGAGCAAAATGTTCTGGAAAATGGGGCCCATTACTTTTTGGGGGATTATTGAGAATGAACAATTTTTTTGATGGATGATAGTAAAGTTACAGATCTATTTTCTGGATCTTTTGTTATTTTTGTATGAGCCTGCGTGCTTTGGTTATGATGGAAAGTCTTGAGAATATGAGACTTGATATACCTTTGTACTATTTGATTATGGTGAATAGCAACAGTACATTTTTTTTCCTCTGAAAAAAAACATTTTAATTTACCCTAAGCCCCCTTTTTATTTAATTTAATTTTATCTCTACCCTTATTCCAATCCACCCTAACCCCCTTTTTTCTAACCCTCCCCATTTTTATTTTATGATAAAATATTTTCCGATTTCTAAATATAATTAATTTATTAATAATATCATTTTATTTTTATGTTTTCTAACCTAATTCAAACTAATTCAAACTTAAATTGTTAATTAATGTTTGTCTTTCCTCCATCTTTTTTGTTTTATATATTTATTTTTTCCCAATTCTTTTAAAATTTTTCTAACAAGCTTTGACTTCCTATACTTAAAACTAATGACTACTCTCCTTCCCCCTTACATAAATTTATAGAAGGATTTATGCATCTAACACAATTATTTCCTATGTTGTCTTCTTCATAATTTTTCTTGAATCTGTTGCCCCGAAGATGATTAGGGGATCTGCTCAAAAAGTCAATTTCAAATTCATTATGCAGTAAAGTCCAAAAGCACCATAGAGTAAATCTAGGTTATTTATAACTTTAATCTATTAAAGGAATAAAATTTTAAATTTATTTAGTTATAAATACTTAAAATACAATTTGATTATTGTTGATATTTATATTTGAATAATAACTCTCTTTTATATATATGAGATGTATTTATTTAATTTGAATATTTTTATTTCATTTTGTATCTATATTAGATTAACATTTTATTATTATAATTATTTATATTTATATTTAACTAACCTATATTATTATTATTCGTATTTGTTAAATATTATATATATAATACATAAACATTTATTGGTTGGTGTTCTGTGCTTTAGAATTAACCTATTTAGACTCAATAAAACGTAGTGTCTTTAGACCTAATAAGATATTTTATATTTGATTAATAAATATATAAAATCATTTGAATTGAGTAAACATTATTCATCATAAATGTTTTTAGCATATAATTGTAATAATATGATTTCATTTAATTTTGAGACAATAATTAGTTTTATGTTTTTGTTTTTCATGTTTTGTATTGTATTACATTAGTATATATCAATTGTAATTTTATATTTATTAAAAGTTTACTGGATATTTTTATTGATGTAAGAAATAAAATGTTAGATCATCATATATTTAAAATGTGTTTTAGACTAAATGTAAATCTCTCACACACACACCTTACACACATTCATGAATGACATGCTTAATAAACTAGTCGAGAGTGCACATCATTTAGCACTTGAGCCCAACATCATTGGTGACAATTAGTTCAACTAACCTCTTGCACTTAAAATTGTTTGAACTTCATTCCACCCTCAAGTACTCAAGAAAGAGAGATTGAGTATGTTTCACCCAACTTTTCAAACACTTAAGTGACAAGGATTTAAGTATTCCTTACCCAACACTTGGCATAGCTCTAGTCAAATGTGCAATAACATTGGCGACAATTAGTTGACTTAACCCCTTGGATTTTAAAAATGTTCGGAATAGTTCATCCAAAATTCGAGTTTTCCTCACCCAACACTAAAGCATTTAAGTGGGAGGGATTCGATTCTACCTCACCGTACACCTAGCACATAACTAGCCAAATTCCAAACAACATTGGAAACAATTGGTTGAGCTAACCCATTCGAATTAAAAATGTTTGGAACACTTCATACCACCACAAGAACTTAAGAAAGAATTTTGCAAGTGTGGCTCACCTATTACATGAAGCAATTTAGTGAGATGGATTTGAGTACATATTACCTTACACCAAGTTGCACAACACTTACTGAATTCCCAACAACATGTTTGACAATCGGTAAACCAACCCCTTGAACGTAAAAATTTTAAACACTTCATCCCACCCTCACACACTTAAGTTCTCTTGACCATTAAACTACATACTCAAATACCAAATCTCTCTCTCTCTCTCTCTCTCTCTCTCTCTCTCTCACACACACACACACACACACACACACACACACATAAAGAGGCACTACATAAATAAAAGATAGGAAAATATTTTACACCTCTCTAAGGTAGCTCCTAAGAGATTCTGGATGCAAATTTTAACTGAAAAAACCAAATAAAATAATAAGATTGCTTTAAAGGACTAGAACTCCTATATTAAAAAGCTTTATTAATTTATGGATGTCATGAATAACATTCCAACCCTCCTTACAATTGAAGAAGTTTTCTTGCTAGATGATACAGATTTTGGATTTAAGCACCTACCAAATGGAAAAGCTAATGACATTGAAGGATACCAAGAAAAAATCTTAAAAATTGGAGGGACCATCCTCATCCCTCACATCCACAAACTCTTCAATTTAGTGGTCAAACAAAGTTTATGTGACCCTTAGACTCGGACCTTCATTATTCCTATTTTTAAAAGTGATGATAAGAATAGCCCCTCTAATTACCGGAACATATTTGTGATTAACCATCTCTTAGCAAATCTTTATGGTATTATTTTCGAAAAAGAAGATAACATATGGCTAGAAAGTTGTAATAAGTTTTTCTTCCCACGAATAAGACGGAAATATCTTGGATGATAATGTGTCTCCCTTAAACCAAATCCAAGATAGAAATAAAACAAATGGGATCCTATTCTACAAGATTTAATATACTCATACAAGCATTCATAGTAATACAGAATATAGAGGTAGATGTTTTACCTCGATCAAGACGATTATATTCACTTCTCCTTGTTGATCCATCTCTTCGCTTGATGACCTAAGTGATAGAACCTATAAAAAAAACAGACAAGAAAATCTACTTTCCTACACCAACATGCTGGGATAAATATTCACACTTAAGCAAGTGCAAATTGAAGTATTTCAACATGAAACATAGAATTTGGGAGAATAGTCCAAGTTCTTTATTAGAAAGCCAAAGAGGAAGCAAATTTCATGGATAATTTTAAGGACCCATACTTATTTAAAAGTGTAAAAACCTTGGCAAATCTTACCAATTCTTAAAATGTCAACTATAAAATATTTGGTGATATTTTTCTAAAATAATTTCAATTTCTAAGGATTTTATATAGTTTATATAATAATTTGGCAAATTTTAGAGTGAAAAAAGTTAACCCCATCAAAATTGGGCGAAATGGGGCTTCAAAAAATGCAAATTGGCGAATCGTTTTTGGAAAAAAAACATGGAAAAATATCCCATGGGCAGAATTTTGCCCCTAAAATTATCCTTGGAAGCAATACAATGTAGCATTATACCTAAGATCATTCCGGTAGCATTTACTCCTACGCCTGCCAACAAGCCACCTTTGAGAATCTTGAGAACATAAAAACTTCTTCACAAGTAGATCTGCAACTATAGTTCATACTTAGTCTCTATGTGTCTAATCCCCAAAACCAAAGAACAAAGGTCTTGATATAGGGTGAAGGAGATCAACCATCACGGAGAAGAATGTGGATCAAGAGAAGAGGATGTGGATCTAGGTAGAACAACATGGATCTCATAACTCCCAATTTACTTTACAGGGAAATCCAAGATTAGATTCGAAGGTATGATAAGATTCTTGAGATAATGGATCCCTAGATCCAAGGCATATCTCACTCACCTAAATTTTCGCGCCCCGAGCACTAAGCAAGGCCTGGAATAGTTGTAATTTTCGTGCCCCAGCAATTGAGCAAAATGCAAAAATATGTAATTTTCGTGCCTCCATGGTTGAGTAGGGCACGAAAATTCCTCCATGGATGGTTGGAAGTGGTTAGTTGAAGTGGCATTCGACATCATGGGGTTGAGTGACTTCTCCAAATCAGATGTATAATACGTTTATTATATGAAAATGAGTCTAACACACCTAAGAGGGTATGAGTTCATGTTTCCCATGGTGGTAAGACATGTGCAACGGAAGGATGGAAAAATGGGGTATGAGGTATAATGAGGTATAACAGTGTGAGGTCAGAAAAATATGAGGGCCGAAACACTTTACCAACTTGCATATTATAAAAGAAGACTTGAAGAAAAGGTTGGAAGAAAGCTGCAGAAAACCAACATATTCTGATCATTCCCAAGGTGGGCATTCCTATGCTCAGAACATACTAACTAAGAACATGGTTTCCAACCAATACATTGCAGATCCATCTTGATATCGACTGAGTACATGACCACTGGCTTACAATATGGATGCAATCATGGCTACTACGATACAAGTGTAGATCCATGATGCAATAATGACACAACCATGACCAATACAAGAGTGGATCTATGTGACAATACATCAAACATTCTTCATCACAACCTGGGTATAAAGAAAACATATGAAAATAACCCATGGTCTTCTAACTGATTCCGAAGTGATACAGATCTAACCATGTGATTACAATGTGTTGAAGTCGAACATGGTAGAAACCACTTGATTACCGCTCAATAGTGTAAACCAATAACAAGTGTGAGGGAAACCATTGATGATTATAATGATCCCCAAGGTATCATAGTACATTCCATCAAAATGTGAATAGATGAGTTGGAGTCGAACACTCATAGAATATTTCAGTTAGATGCCAATGATGCAAACCTACTATCGAAAGCAAGGAAAACTACCATCGAGGTATGTGGGTCCCAAGGTACTAAATTGGTTTCTAAGTACAATTCTCAGATGATGAGATGGTGTCGATGTAATACTCCAATTTTGACCCTTATGCAATATTAGTTCTTAATGTAAATATTGTATACATGCGATGTATGTTTCCCTAGTGCGGAGCTCAAGGCCAAGGCCCCGCTAATATATGTTCGTATTTTATTTAAAATGGACATGCATTTGATATTTTGTTACCCATGTGCTATTAAGCCATGCGATATTGTAAATTGATGTAAATATTTAATATTGCAATAAAATACCAAAAACTGGCTTTGGGAGCAATGAATGAGAAGGGGCCATGTGTATCCACTAGGGAGTAGTGCAGGGGCTGTGGGGATGAGCCATATGCTGCCAAATGTCAATGTGAGAATCCATTTGACTTTCCTTGATGACATTTATTTATGTTGTAAGGAAGTAGTTGAAGATTTCAGTCCATGGATTCAATGGAGCATGGGAAACCCAGAAACTCGTATGGCAGAGTATGGGCTCTGTTTTCTTGTACCACAAGTCACTCTACCTCATGGGATTTTCTTATTCCTCATTTCCATTCCAATGTGGAAGAACCCAACATCGTTTTCCATCCAAAAACGAATTCCCAGCAGGGCGAAAAACCAGAAATCGCAACTTTGCAAGAACCCACGTTTTGAAGAGCCAAAAACGCCCAGATTTGGTATTTGAAAGTAAAATCCAATGGGGGATCCATAGATGTGAACCTTCGGGTGAATTTGAGAGTATTAGATACCCCGAAATCGATTGGAAAACACAGTTTTTATAGCCCAGAAAACCAGTGACGGGATTGAGTTATTTGATGAACAAAATTGTGAAAAAATTCAATGGTGAATGACTGAGCAGAGGTTGGGTTTGCTTGTTAAACCCAGTTAAGGCTAGAATCTCATGAATTAGAAACTGGGTCTTTCTATACCCATCCTGAAGAGTACTAGAGGGAAGGGACGCCTGAAGGACTATGCAGCAGAGAAGGGGACATTCCTTGGGTTGGGTGTGGTAGGTAATGTGGGTGCCTTAACTCTTGAATTCCTTTGAGATGCCTGTAGCTCTATGGATGAGCTCACTGGCTTAGCATTTCCCTCCTTTGTCTGTTATGTGCTTGATAAACCCAACTGTGAGTTGGCTTAGCATAGCTGTTGAGTGAAACCATGGCTATGAGTGAGCTTGTTTAGTTCCTCTTTAGTGGATACACAACCCAGCTCAGGGGTGATCTATCAACTGAAAGAATACAAGCTGGACATAGATCTATGGTTGGGTGGAACATTTCTCTCACATAGCCAGTTGTTTGGAGAACTTCATCTTCAAGATAAGTGTTTTCTGTGAATTACATTATATGCATTTTGTGTTATGTAATGTGTTAATTCAGAATAGTAATTATTCAAGTTAATGAAATTGATATGAAGTCTATGCATAGCATGGGAATGGAATTGAATCCCTAGGTATTGAATCATCATATGCCTGTGTTAGATATGAGGATGCAATACTGTTTGTGTGCTTGCAAATATGTTTATTTCCACTGTGTTTATTTGAAGTATGAGCTTGCACACAAAAGATTTTAATTATTATGAATTTATGAGTAATGTATGGGGCTGAGTTTATCAAATAATCCCGATAGATTGGTTATGTTTTCCTTGCTTACATCGGATAGATGGAAGGGGACATTACATAGTGGTATCAGAGCCCAGCTTGCAGCACTGGGGCTACTTGGGCCAGACTCTGAGTTACAGGTAAGTGATAGAATGTTTTAGCACAGTATTGGTGAAGTTGGGGTGGAATTTTTAATTGAAAAAATGGCAGGGTCATATTTCTCAGGTGTGGAATAGGATCACACAGGTGCATAGATCTATCCAAGAGCTTTCCAATGGTACCAAACTCGCCTCATTTGACCAAGGGACGAAGGCGTTATGAACCCCGCAAGTTGCAGGGCCGAAGGCGTTTCATGGGTTTTGAGTTTCGGGAACACGAATTTTGGAAATTGCGCATTGGATTCCTGTAATCCCGAACCCGCAGTTTATGGTTTTGGGTTTCAGGTTTTGGGGATGTGAATTTTGAAAATTGCATGTTGGATTCCTGCAATCCTGCACCCGCACTTTCGGTTTTCGGCCTTCGCCTTTCGGGTTCAAAAAAAAAGTATAGAGCCCGAAAATTGATTTTTGGTTAATAGGAGCTTGCAGAATCGGAATTGGATGAGATCAGTGGTGTTCAGAGGCCATTGATGAAGGCCATGAATGAACCAGTGAGGATTCCGGTCCCCTTATGCTCCGATTTGGCATAAAATCGAGATGAATGGCCTTCACAAATCGGTGTCCCGACACTTGACGAAAGGTCGGATTGAGCCGAAACTGATATGGGGTGGTCATGGAGTAGGCACGGTGTTAAGTTTGGAGTTTTGGAGCCACAATCCAAAGTATGTGGAGTTGGGGTGTGCAAGAAGGCCAACAAGCACTATTCTAGGCCACGCTTTGGGAATTTCGAAAAGCTTGCAGTGGTTGAAAGTGACTCTATAATTCGAAATCAAGGAAATTATTGAACTCAACATTTCATATTCTCAGTAAAATAGACATATTCCATTAGACAAAGATTTCCCAAAAATGCATCGTTTAGGAAATAGTCATTTTTGGCCCAAAATTTAAAATTTTGGAAAAATGTGAAAAGTGGATAGTCAAACCCAAAATTTTATAAAAGGTGAATGGTGCATTGAAACAAAGATCCGTGAGTTGCTGAGTGTTCCTTGTTATAAGAATTAACTTCGCCCAGTAGAAAAATTTTCGTGATTCTTCATAAATTTTTCTCCCACTGGTGGCTGAAGTTGACAGTTCATGATATTTTACAACTGTGTAAAAATGTGCAGAATTGTGGCGAAAGTTGTCATTTTTGAAATAACGTAGTTTCCACACCCGAGGTCGGAATGGAGCACAAGGATAGGCATTGGAAAGATTTTTCAGCAGGGAATAACTGTGTATGACCAGAATTTGAGTGAGGTTGTCGTACCCCATGGATAATTAGAGCAGAAAAGTGCCAGTGACTGTTTTGTCAAATTGTTGACAATATGGGCAATTTCCAAAATTGCATGAATGGGCAAAAGAAATGAATGCATAACAACTATGTGAATTATTCGATGAGTTGATTATGTTAAATATTGATGTTTATATTTCTATATGCATTCCTAATATGTCTAACAAATATTTTCATAATGCACAGTGCTTACAGCTCATAAAATTAATAATTGTAGTAGAGGTAGCATACAGGAAAAATGGTGACCATCAATGATACGCAAGATCCTTATGAGCATGAAGAAGATGTCCTAGGAAAAATGTGCATGAAGAGAATGATGAGACGGAATCTAATGGGAGAAGGGAGTAAGTGACTCCTCAGAATTTGGTTGAAACCATGGTGAGATTCAATGAAAGATTGATGAAGGCTCAAGAAGAACAACACCAACTCAATGCTACTATCTTGCAAAGTCTCACTGATATGCAGCAGAGGATAAACCTTGGGTCCAACCCAAGCAATGTGGGTGAAGAAGGAAGAGATGTAGAGAGTCGCTTTAGAGGCCATTCAAGGAAGAGGACTCCAAGTCCAAGGAAGAGTTCGGTGAGCAGAAAGCATAGAACACCTTCCTCTAGATCTTCTTCTAGCAAATCATGTGACTCCAGAGGTTCTCAAAGAAGTCAAAGGCATGTGCCCAGGAAATTTGAGGGAAGAAAGAAGCCCAAGGGAATCCCACAGTGAGAATTCAGGAAGGCAAGGCCTCCCACATTTGATGGAGAAGACAAGACTGGCCAAGAGGCAGAGGCATGGCTTCTTGGAATGAAGAAATATTTCATAATTCAAGACTACTCAGGAAACGAAAAAGCCAGAATTTCCATTTACAATCTAAATGGTAGAGCTTCAATTTGGTGGGATAACTTCTTACAGGTGAAAGGAATCAGTGAAAGGAAGATTAGTTAGGAAAGATTTAAGAGGTACTTCAAGGAAAAATACCTTTCGATTAGGTATTGTGACAGTAAGAAAAATGAGTTCAATGAACTCAGATTGGGGCAAAAATATATGGAAGAGCATGTCCACAAATTTTTGGAATTATTGAGGTATGTTGACTATATCAAAGATGAGAGAGTAAAAATCCAATGTTTCCTTGGGAGTCTACCTCAAAGTTTTAGAGATAGGATTGAGTTTGTTAATCCACCAAGTCCTGATGATGCCATTAGGATGACAATGCATTGCTATGAGTAGAATAGAGGAAAATCAGAGGTTAACCTCGGATGGAAAGGAAAGCCAAGAGGGAGGTTTGACCAAAAGAAGAGTAGTTTCAAGCCACCATTCAAAATTCAGCCTAGAACCTTGACACAGGGGCAGCAAGCAAGGAGTGGATTCAATCCAGCAGTAGCAGCAGACAAAGCATCAAAGGGACCACTTCAGTGTTGGGGATGTGGAGAAAACCACACACTGAAGGATTGTTCACATTGGAAGGATAATCCCTGAAGGTTGCACAACTTAAAGGGAGCAGCTACAGTGGAGGACATGGCAAGGGCAATGCCTCGAATTTATGCAATGTTGGATAATCATCAAGTAGACCATCAATCATCAGTGGTGGAAGTTGAAGGTAAGATTTCTAAGCAATCTATTTCTGTTTTGATTGATCCAGGATCTACTCATAGTTATGTTTCTCCAAAAGTGGTTGAAGGTTGTTCTCTTAGAAAAGTGAAGCATAATAAGTCTTGGCTAGTTCAATTAGCCACAAGGACCAAGAGAAAAGATAGTGAAGTAGTGGTGGAGTGCCCCATAGAATTGAATGGACTCCACACACATGCATATTTGAATGTACTACCATTGGGATTGTATGATGCTTTAATCGGCATGGATTGGTTGGAAAAACATAGAGCCAAATTGGACTGTTATGAGAAGGCACTTGAGTGCATTGATGAAGAGGGAAGGTCAAGGTTGGTAAGATGAATTCCCAAGCAAGTTTCAATAAGGCAGATTTCATCCTTACAGTTGAAAAAGATTTATAAGAAGGGTTGTCAATTATATGCAGTTCATATGTCAGATTCGTCCGAGGACAAGGGTCCAAGGATAGAAGATTTCTCATTATTGCAAGAATTCCAAGATGTATTTCCGGATGAAGTGTCGGGACTACCACCAAAGAGAGATATTGATTTTACCATCGATCTTGTTCCAGGGGCAGCACCGAATTCCAAAGCTCCTTATAGAATGAGCACATCGGAATTGGTAGAGTTGAAGATGCAACTCCAAGATTTAATGGACAAGAGGTATATCAGGCCTAGTGTGTCTCCTTGGGGAGAACCGGTGCTATTTGTTAAGAAGAAATATGAGACTTTGAGGTTGTGTATTGATTACAGGCAGCTCAATAAAGTGACAGTCAAGAACAAGTATCCATTGTCAAGGATTGATGACTTATTTGATCAAATGAAGGAAGCTAAAGCATTTTCAAAGATTGACTTGAGGTCGAGGTACCATCAAGTAAGGATTAAGGAGGAAGACATTCACAAGACAACCTTCAGAACTAGATATGGTCATTATGAGTTCACGGTGGTGCCATTTGGTCTTACCAATGCACTTACTACCTTCATGTGTCTCATGAATAGTGTCTTCAACAAATATTTGGATAAGTTTGTGATTGTGTTCTTGGATGACATTCTTGTCTATTTAAGGAATGAAGAAGAAGATGAGGAGCATCTAAGAATGGTATTACAAGTCCTTAGAGAACATCAAATGTATGCCAAGTTAAGCAAGTGTGAGTTTTACCAAAAGAAGGTGCAATACTTGGGTCATGTTATTTCTGAAGAAGGAATTGCAGTTGATCCAGAAAAGATTAATGCCATCATGGATTGGTCTACTCAAAAGAATGTTTCAGATGTTGGATCTTTTATGGGTCTTGCTGGTTACTATAGAAGGTTCATTGAAGGATTCTCCAAGATAGCTCACCTAATCACTTCATTACAGAAGAAGAATATCAAGTTTACATGGTCTAAAAAGTGTGAGAAAAGCTTTCAGCAGTTAAAGGAGCTACTTACCAGCACTCTTGTTTTGAAGATAGTAGATCCAAAGAAGGATTTTGTAGTGTGCACAAACGCTTGCATTGAAGGGTTAGGTGGGGTGCTCATGCGAGAAGGAGTTGTGATTTTCTATGAGTCAAGGAAGTTAAAAGAGCACAAGAAGAATTTTGCCATGCATGATTTAGAATTAGCAGCCATAGTACATGCTCTCAAGATGTGGAGACACTATTTGATGGGAATAAGATTCAAGCTTAGAACAGACCACATGAGCTTGAAGTACTTGTTTGACTAGCCAAACTTGAATGCTAGGAAAGCTAGATGGATGGAGTTTCTGTGTGAATTTGACTTTGAAATTAAGCATGTAAAGGGGAAGGAGAATAAGGTTGCAGATGCTCTTAGCAAAAAATTTCATGTTGCAACAGTAAGTATGTGCAAGTCAGATTTGAAGACAAGAGTTATTGAATCCCAAAACAATGAGGAAACTTGCCTCCAATTAAAGAGAAATTGCAGCAGGGTAATGTGAATGAAAAGTGTGCGGGATATTAGCTAGGTGAAGACAATATCCTCATCTACAATGATAAATTGTACATTCCAAATAGTGCAGATTTGAAGAAGCTAGTGGTGGATGAAATTCATCAAATGTCATACTGGACATCCAGGATATCAAAAGACTATAAAAGCAACAAGAAAGCAATACTTTTGGCATGGTATGAAGAAGGACATAGCTGAGTACATTGCTAGGTGTCAGAAGTGCCAACAAGTCAAGGAAGAACACCAACATCTAGTAGGATTGTTGTATCCCTTACCCATTCCAGAATGGAAGTGGGAAGTGATCTCTATGGATTTTATAACAGGTCTTCCCATGACAGTGAAGAAGCATGATTCAATCATGGTTGTGGTGGACAAGCTATCAAAGGTAGCTCACTTTATTCTAGTCAAGTCCACTCACAAGGCTAATGACATTGCAAATATCTTCATGAGAGAGATATTCAAGTTGCATAAATTGCCTAAGGCAATAATTTCTGATCGTGATACAAAGTTCACTTCCAATTTTTGGAAGGAATTATTTCAGGAATTGAGAACTAAATTGAATTTCGGTACAACATATCATCCTCAAATAGATGGCCAAACTAAGAGGGTGAATCAGGTTCTTGAGGACATGCTGAGAATGTATGTGATGGATAAACCATCAAAGTGGGAAGATTTCCTACACTTGGTAGAATTTGCATACAATACTGGACATAATGCATCCTTGGGAATGAGTCCATTTGAAGCATTGTATAGCAAGGGATGTAGGAATCCAGTGAATTGGGACAGCCCGGTGAATAAGGTAGTGCTTGGACCAAATATGATCAAGGAAATGGAACAGGAAGTTGCTAAGATCGGACAGAATTTAAAGGTAGCTCAGAACAAGCAGAAGAGTTATGCAGATTCGAAAAGAGTGCATAAGGAATTTCAGATTGGGGATCATGTTTATTTGAGAGTGAAACCAAGGAAAAGTTCTCTCAAGTTGGGGAGTTGTGCCAAGTTGTCACCTAGATATTGTAGGCCATTTGAAGTCCTAGATAGGATAGGGCCAGTAGCATATAGGGTTGCATTGCTTGCTAACATAAGAGCTCATAATGTTTTCCATGTATCTTTGTTTAAGAAGTATGTACATGATCGTAATCATATGATTGATTGGAATGTGATACAGGTGGAACCTGAGGGAGAGTTCCAAGTAGATCCTATGCGCATCCTCGACAAGAAGGTCACTTTGCTCTGGAACAGAGCCATCAGACAGGTAAAGGTCCAATGGGAACACTTTAGCCTCGATGAGGCTACATGGAAACTGGAGGATGCCATCAGAGAGGCATTCCTATTTTTGTTCAGTTTTGAGAACACCGAGGATGGTGTTGTTCTAAGGGGGCGGGGAATGTAATACCCCAATTTCGACCCTTATGAAATATTGGTTCTTAATGTAAATATTGTAAACATGCGATGTATGTTTCCCTAGCGTGGAGCTCAAGGCCAAGGCCCCGCTAATATATGTTCGTATTTTATTTAAAATGGACAAGCATTTGATATTTTGTTACCCATGTGCTATTAATCCATGGGATATTGTAAATTGATGTAAATATTTATTATTGCGATAAAATACCAAAAACTGGCTATGGGAGCAACGAATGAGAAGGGGCCATGTGTATCAACTAGGGAGTGATGAGGGGGCTGTGGGGATGAACCATATGCTTCCAAATGTCATTGTGAGAACCCATTTGACTTTCCTTGATGACATTTAATTATGTTGTAAGGAAGTAGTTGAAGATTTCAGTCCATGGCTTCAATGGAGCATGGGCAGCCCAAAAATTTGTATGGCAGAGTATGGACTCTATTTTCTTGTACCACAAGTCACTCTACCTCATGGGAGTTGCTTCTTCCTCATTCCCATTCCAATGTGGAAGAACCCATCATCATTTTCCATCCAAAAACGAATTCCCAGCAGGGAGAAAAACTAGAAATTGAAACTTTGCAAGAACCCATGTTTTGAAGAGCCAAGAATGCCCAGATTTGGTATTTGACAGTAAAATCCAATGGGGGATCCATATATGTGAACCTTCAGGCGAATTTGAGATTATCAGATACCCCGAAATCCATTGGAAAACCTAGTTTTTATAGTCCATAAAATCAGTGACGGGATTGATTTATTTGATGAATAGAATTGTGAAAAACGTCAAAGTGAATGACTGAGCAGAGGTTGGGTCTGCTTGATAAACCCAGTGAAGTCTAGAATCTCATGAATTAGCAGCTGGACCTTTCTATACCCATCCTGAAGTGCATTGGAGGGAAGGGACACTTGAGGGACTGTGCAACAGAGAAGGGGACCTTCCTTGTGTTGGGTGTGGTAGGTAATGTGGGTGCCTTGACTGTTGAATTCCTTTGAGATGCCTGTAGCTCTGTGGATGAGCTCACTAGATTAGCATTTCCCTCATTTTTTTGTTGTGTGATTGATAAACCCAACTGTGAGTTGGCTTAGCATAGTTGTTGAGTGAAACCATGGCTGTGAGTGAGCCTGTTTAGTTCCTCCTTAGTGGATGCACAACCCATCTCTGGGGTGATCTCTCAACTGAAAGAATACAAGCTGGATAGAGATCTATGGTTGGGTGGAACATTGCTCTCACATAGCCAGTTGTTTGGATAGCTTCATCTTCAAGATAAGTGTTTTCTATTAATTACATTATATGCATTTTGTGATCTGTAATGTGTTAATTCAGAATGGTAATTATTCATGTTAATGAAATTGGTATGAAGTCTATGCATAGCATGGGAATGGAATTGAATCCCTGGGTATTGAATCATCATATGACTGTGTTAGATATGAGGATGCATTACTGTTCATGTGCTTGCAAATATGTTTATTTCTGCTTTGTTTATTTGAAGTATGAGCCTGCACACAGAAGATTTTAATTATTATGAATTTATGAGTAATGTATGGGGCTGAGTTTATCAAATAAACCCATTATATTGGTTATGTTTCCCTTGCTTGCATCGGATAGATGGAAGGGGACGTTACATAGTGGTATCAGAGCCCATCTTGCAGCACTGGGGCTGCTTGGGCCAGACTCTGAGTTACAGGCAAGTGACAGAATATTTTAGCACAATATTGGTGAAGTTGGAGCGGCATTTTTGATTGGAAAAATGGAAAGGTCAGATTTCTCAGGTGTGGAAAAGGATCACACAAGTGCATATATCTCTCCAAGAGCTTTCCAACGGTGCCAAACTCGCATCATTTTACCAAGGGACGAAGGAGTTATGAACTCCGCAAGTTGCAGGGCCGGAGGCGTTTCACGAGTTTCGGGTTTTGGGAACGCAAATTTTGGAAATTGTGCGTTGGATTCCCGCAATCCCGAACTCGCAGTTTCTGGTTTCTGGGACGCGAATTTGGAAAATTGCGTTTTGGATTCCCACACCTGCACTTTCGGCTTTCGCCTTTCAATTTCCAAAAAAAAAAGTATAGAGCCCGAAAATTGATTTTTGGATAACAGGAGCTTGCGGAATCGGAATTGGATGAGATCAGTGGTATTCAGAGGCCATTGACGAAGGCCATGAATGAACTAGTGAGGATTCCGGGCCCCTTATGCTCCGATTTGGCATAAAATCAGAATGAATGGCCTTTACAAATCGGTGTCTCGACACTTGACGGAAGGTCAGATTGAGCCGAAAATGATATGGGGCGGTCATGGAGTAGGCTCGGTGTTACGTTTGGAGTTTTGGAGCCAAAATCCAAAGGATTTGGAGTCAGGGTGTGCAAGAAGTCGAACAAGCACTATTCATGGCCACATTTTGGGAATTTGGAAAAGCTTGCAGTGGTTGAAAGTGACCCTATAATTCGGAATCGAGGAAATTAATGAACTCAACATTTCATATTCTCAGTAAAATAGACATATTCCGCTAGGCAAAGATTTCCCAGAAATGCACCGTTTTGGAAATAGCCATTTTTGGCCCAAAATTTAAAATTTTGGAAAAATGTGAAAAGTGGAGAGTAGTCAAACCCATAATTTTACAAAAGATGAATGGTGCATCGGAACAGAGATCCACAAGTTGTTGAGTGTTCCTTGTTATAAGGACTAACTTCGCCTGGTAGAAACGTTTTCGTGATTCTTCATAGATTTTTCTCCCACAGGTGGCTGAAGTTGACAGTTCATGATATTTTACAACTGTGTAAAAATGTGCAGAATTGTGGCAAAAGTTGTCATTTTTGAAATAACGTAGTTTCCACACCCGAGGTCGAAATGGAGCACGAGGATAGGCATTGGAAGGCTTGTTCAGCATGAAGTATGAGCCTGCAAACATAAGATTTTAATTATTATGAATTTATGAGTAATGTATGGGGCTGAGTTTATCAAATAAGCTCGGTAGATTGTTTATGTTTCCCTTGCTTGCATCAGATAGATGGAAGGGGACGTTACAGTTGACGGGAATAGATTCGCCGAAGGAGGGCCATAATGATTCCCACATCATTGACACGAAACCGTCACAAGGTAAAGATGATGAGTAAAGTACTAACTCAAGGATGACGATTGAACAATATTACAGAAGGCTATCTCAGGTTAACATTTTCCTCTTAACATACAATGGCATGACATATGACTTGGAAACATTGACACGAAGAGGCAAGAATAAAAATGTGACACGACAAAGACTGATGTGTTCTTTGGATGACTCAAAGGAGAGGAAGACTCATGATTTCAATTATGACTCAAGGACAATATGAATACCCAATTGTAATACCAGACACAAATAGATGCCATGTTCAAAGATGATGACTCACTAGCTGCCATAAAATTCAAAATCAACCTATTCCCCCATTTTTCCCCATCATGATTAGCGAGTACCTCTTTGTTTTTTAACAAGCCTGAGGAGGATAATAGATGCTCGATATAGCTCATCTTTAGATGAGTCCAACCTTGCATGTTTTACAAACCCAAGGAAGTATAGGTTCAATGACCCGTAAGGGTCCTTCAATGCTTGATTTTACGAGTCCAAAGAAGGTAAATTCAACAATTTTTCTTGTTTAGAGAGTCTGAAATAATCTAAAGAAGACTCCAATATTGACTTTTTCGTAAAAGTTAGTCTCGAGGCCCGAAAAAGTATAAAATAATACCTAGAGGAACTCTCTTAGTCAATGGCTGAACAAGGTATACATTTTTTGTAAAAAGTCTAAATGGTTGAAAAAGGGGTAAACTATCACCAGATAGACGACCTTTCAGGTACTTTTACAAGTGTGAAAGAGACAAGTCTGCTTGAAAATCTTTTCTTATTTTGAGAGTCTGTAAAGACCTTAAAGGAAATTCCATGGGGTTCCTTTTTCATGAATTAATCATCATAGTCCGAAAAAGCGATAAAATAATACTAGGTCGATACTTTCCTCATTGTTTTATGAGCATGAGTAAAGTGGACCGAGATCAACACTTTTTACTTGATTTTAACAAGCACGACTAAAGTGTGAAAGGTGCTTGGATTATTTTTCATGTTTAAGATCCAGAGCATAAAAAAAGAAAAAAGATAGCTCAAAAGGTCACTAAATGGTTCCTTTGGTGTGAACATCCTTAATGAACCTATTTAAACCTAGTCAAAACCCTAGAAAATAGTAATAGAAAATGAAGAATAAGTGAAAAAAGGTCTTAAACAAAGGTTATAAATAGCTAAAAAATAACTAGTTTCATAAGTATAAAAGAGAGTAAAATGTTAAAAAGTCATTTTTACCTCAACAAGATTTTTACCTTTGTTGGGGACCAATTTTCAACTGAATATTTTGGGAGATCAAGGGCACCATTCGAGCCGACATTCGAAGCAGGTTAGTCTTCTTGATCTACTCTTTCATTCATGTCTTATTTTTTGGATTTCATGCTATCTTGGGGGAGAGACAAGCTACCTAGGGCACACTTTTGCGTGCCTGGAAATTTTTGCACCCCACTATATCATGAAGCGCGAACTTTTGTGTTCTAGGAAGTGGGAGGGGTGCAAAAAATGATAAATTCCGTGTCCCAGGTAGTTGGTAGGATGCAAAATTATGCAAAGATGAATTTTGAAGAGTTTGCCTCTCCTCCATCAAGCAAAATATTGCTTCAAGTCTTTAATCATGGCTTACTTTGATTATTTTTAGGATTTTCCAAGAGATAAGAGCAACAATGATTGAATGGAAAGAGAGAGAGCATGATGGGGATGACTGGGATTCCCTCAATAATGATGGAACTTTGTCCACATTCACGAAGTGTGGATTGTTGAAATTATTCGAGAAACAAGGCATTAGGAAGCGAGGGAAACTTTTGAACCACTTGATAAAGATGTGGGACCCAGATCTACAAGCTTTCTGAATAAGAGAGCATATCCTCGAGATAGAGCTCGAAGACAATACTACTTGACTGGTCTCTCTAGAAGAGGGGCACAGGTCAATTTATCTAGGCACCATAGTACTAAGGGGATGTTAGGAACCTGTGTCGACCATTCTCTTTACTTTGTTGGCATATTGTTGTTGGACTCATATGCTTTGTAATTCGTCCTGTAGTATTATATGTTCCATGGTATTGTTCTATAGTTTGTAGTATCCCATTTTATTATATGTTCCATGGTATTGATCCATAGTATTGGATGCATATGTTTTGTAAGTCGTCCCGTAGTATTATATGTTCCATGGTATTGATCCATAGTATTGGACGCATAGACTTAGTATATAAGTATGTGTTGAGGAAAATGAAATCATCTACAAGTTATTTGTATTGAGCTTGCTCAAAGGAGGTTTCCCCATTGAAGTGGCCGGCAATCAATAAATATATTCTATGTTTTGTTATTTCTGATATATCGTCCTTTTTCATTAATTAATTGCTGGAGGTTCCTCACATCTGGTGTCAAAGCACTTTCTTGAGCTCGTTGGGTGGAATTTCTACCAATTTTTTTTCACATCTATATTGTTCCTTTCAATTGTAGGTTTAGATCTGGGAATAATCCCTATTCGCTTAACTGTGGGAAGTACTAGGGCATATCCCTAACACTCATTGTGAGGAGTACCACACGAACCTCGAAGTAGCTCACCCATTGATAGGACCTAGTAGCGAAAAGGGAAACGACCCCTACCTGATTGACTAGTTCCCACCCGTGAGGTAAACCAAGAGTTGTCATTTGTGGATAAGAGGTTATCAGTTTTACGTAAGCCGTGGAGTGAGGGGTACTGCCCCAGTATGAAATCTGTCAGACAGCATTGGTGGCTGAGTGAATCCCCTCAATCGTTAAATAAAAAAGTATAAAATTATGTTTTTTTGCCATATCTTCTTTGATTTAACTCTGTTTCTTTTGAAAATTCATTGACACATCGGTAATCCCATTCTTCATATTTCATTCCTGAGGACCCTATCCCAAACTCTACTTTCCGAAGCCAGAAATCTCACATTTTTCTATTTGTAGGGTTTTGCATAACTTCTTCGATTTTCACCCAATTGCCTTCAAATATTGCCACAATGTTCATTTCCTATTTCTGCTTCTTTGTCCCTCTTTGACAAATTTTCGCATTCTTTCACCCCGCTTCTGAAATCCCCATTTTTTGCTTCCCTATCCACTAGAAAGTGTTCAAAACCTAGTCAAACCCCAATTACCCATCAGAGTTTTTCCCAAATCAAAATTTTCCTTTACTAAATAAGTTTTTGTTTTTGTTTTTCTACCCATTAAAAAAAAAACTCTTGGTTATGGTTGTCACCCACGTAGAAGCAAAAAACATGGAGGAATAACTTACAGCCCTCAAAACCAAACTCCAATATCTGGATGAAAAATTTCTTGGCCTCCATCTTGAGCATTCAACCATGAACAATAAACGATAGCCAAAGTATTCTGCAAACACTGGGTTCTCTTCTTCCAGCAATTTTCATGGGCCGAAACTTGGTTTTCCTCGCTTCAATGGTAATGATCTGACTAGATGGATATACCGGGAAGAACAATATTTCAGCCTGCATAATACTTTTGATGTCAACAATGTTCCACTTGCATCCTTTCAATTTGACTATGTTTGTGACCATCGTAGACTTTCCGTGCTTCTTATCAAGTGTGAAAAGGTATTTGATTGTTTTTTATACCATTATCACGATCATTAAAATTACGCATCAAAGTTATCAAGCTAAGTATTTGTTCCTTCTCATGCTCGTAAATACATGAGGATAAGTCACTGAGTCATCTTTTATCTTTTTTTTGGGCTCGTAAAACTCCCATGAAAAAGGAACCCCCAGGAGTTCCTCTTTAAGATCTTTTCAGATTTCCTAAATAAGAAAATATCACCAAGAAAACTTGATGCTTTAACGCTTGTAAAAGTATTAGAAAGGTCGTATTTATGGTGGTAGTTTACCCATTTTTCGGACCAACAGGACTATTTACGAAAAAAGAACACTCTAGTTAATCATGACTAGAAGAGTTCTCCCTCGTATTGCTTTATCCTTTTTCGGATGAGAAGACTAAATTTTACAAAAAAGAACCATTTGGATTCTTCTTTTGACCATTTCAGATTCTCTAAATATGAAACATCACCGATTTTACCTTCTTTGGACTCGTTAAAATCTAACATCGAAGGGCCCTTTTAGGGACAAACCCCTCCTATCTCAGGTTCGTTAAACATGTGAGATTGGACTCATCCTAAGGATGATCTATACCGAGAATATGTTAGCCTCCTCAAGCTCATTAATAAACAAAGAAATACTCATTAATCATCATGGGGAATAATGGGAAGAGTTTACATTTACTTGTGGTAATGGGGGTGTGTAGTCACTCTTGAACATGGCACTTGCTTGCATCCCATTCGAACCGCTTGGATAATCTGCTTGTCTTCGAATCTCACTAAATCCTTGAGTCATTTTACTCCTTTAAGTCATCCAAAGAATGCATCGATCATTAGTTGCATTAGGTATTGGTGTCAATCTCGTCAGTTCAATGCTACCAAGTCACGCCATTCCATGTTCAATAGAAGTTTGTTGATCAAGTCAATCTCTGCAGTCATTATAACTTCCATTGTGTCGGTCACCCCTAAGTTAGTCTCAAACATCACTCTACAGTCCGATCTACTCCAAAAACATCTTTGATCTTGCTTAATGTCGACGATGAGGGAAACATCATGGCCCTCCTTCGACGAGTTTGTCCTTCTTGACATCAACACATTATCCAAGGATTGAACTTATAAACCAATCAAGTGCCTTGGGCCTTGTTGTGGCCATAACAGATCCCATGATTCATCCTAGTCACGGGAACCCCATTCATGTAAATATAAAGGAATTCAGGTAAGTTCCTGAATTTTGGTTTGCTATTACATTGTACCCTTTGTTGGCTCGCTTAGTTGTCTTGATTAATCCCCTTGAGAATTTCTAAGTTTCCGATTCTTTTTTTTTTATTTGCAAAACACCTCATATTTTGGTCTTAAACCATTTTTTATTGCGAATCCCGAAATCCCGCAATTCCGAAATTCCACAATTTTGCAAATACGGATAGTAGGGATCATTTGTTTTCCTTTCAGCTTTTCGTCAGCCCGAAACCTGCAACCCAAAATTGCAAGTTGCGGGAAGGCTGTCTGAGTATTTCCTGAATCTCAATCCCAAAACCCGAAACCTAAATTTTTGGATTTTGGGTTGTAGGAATTCATTGTGCTAATAAATTGCATGGCATGTTTCTAAAACCCGCTACCCGCAAGTTGCGGGATGTGGGGTGCGGAAAAGGTTAGTCAATTTTAATAATTGTGTTCGTTCTTGAAACCCGCAACCCGCATTTTCGGATTGCAGATTTCGGAAACGAGTTTGCTTATTTTGATTAAGTTTTGAGAACCTGAAACCCACAACCCGCATTTCCTGATTGCGGATTTCGGGAACATTGAATAGAATGAGGTCCTGAAGCTTGACCCCAAATCCCACATCCCGCAGGAGTAATCTCGGCCATTCATTTCTTCCTAGATCTACGGTCCAAATCTTATCGGGTAAAAAAAAAACCTTAAATAAACGATTTTTTGATTTTTCGTTATCATTTTTTACTATCGATTTTTACGGTCCTATGTGAATTTCACTATTGATTTGTTACCAAGGTCACCTGCACGATTTTCAGCTAAAATCAGGTTGGTTTGTTGTGGATTTTGCATCTTCTTTTCATGCTTTTATTATTCATTGGTCGATTTTGATTTTTGTTTGTCTATTTCTCAGAATTTCCCAAAACTTTTATTAGAATGTCTCGAACTACCCAGTCCAAGGCACTGTATAAGGATTCATTGACCAAGGATCCCAATTTCGGTATTTTCTCAGACACCAGTGAGAGGGTAATCGAGGATTATCAAATGGACTGGGCTAAAATCTATTCAATCTTTGACAATGATGACCTTTTAGACATCAAACAAGACCGACCAGCCTATGAAAAAATTAGGGCTTCCCAAATCCATGCCATTGCTGCTCGCCCGACCGTCTTACCTTATACATACCTGGTAAAATGGATTGTTGATAATGCAATTACTAAAGACTGGTTTTTTGTTGACTGTGCAGGTTCGCAATTAACTACCTTTCACCTGGAGGTTTTTATCAGATCTTTTTCCCTCAAGCGAGCCATACAAACCCTGAGTTCTGACTTTATGCAATCCTCCAAGACCAGATATAATTTTGATGAGATGATGAAATATTTGATGGTAAAACCTAATTTCCTGCCCAAGGTGGATGATCTTTATCCTATTATTTGGTTCAAGGAACCTTACTCTTTGCTCTCAGCCATGCTTTGCAAGCTTTTTGGTCTCCCCAATTGTTCGGTTTTCAAGGCTTAATGGGATCCCATAACCCATCATGTGTTAACAATAGGCGAATCTTTTCCCTGGGCATCTATCTTATCTTCAAAAATTAAGACACAAATTCAAAACTATCAAAAGGCACCTACCTCAAAGAAGCCACATTTTTATCTATCAACCTACATCCTTGATGTCTTCTGCACTGACTTTCAATATCCTAATTTGGGATGGAATTGGACCCCTGAGGCCCCACCTGTTCATATATACCATTATGCATTATGGGAAAGCAATTACATACCCTTGCTTTATGAAATTTATGACCACTTCATGAGTACCATTTATTTTAAATTTTTTCACCACGAAGCTCCCGCCTTCTCAGCAGATGCCATAACCTTCATCAACAATATTGGGGACTGGTATGTTTATGAGTCTTTTGCATATATTAGAGTTTGGGGAAGTAACACTATTCACCTTTTGCCCAGAATTGTACCCGACAGGTTGGTCATCCAAGAATTTTCCGATCAGACTGTCACTGATGGAGTTTACAAGAAACTAACTGGCCCTAAAAAGAGAGGCTGGCCTAAGTTCTCTCTAAATCTTGGCCTACTAGTTATTCCTACCTCAACCTGGGATGCTGTACTAAGTGATCAGTTGGCCCCTTTGAATTTGGGAAAAGCACCCAAACGAAAGCATGATCCCAAGAAATTCTTGGATGCACACTTCAAACAGTATCACAAGAAAATGGACTATGCCCATGAAGACCTTCCAGATGACTCCATCTATCATGGGGTGAACACCTTCCCTGAAGCATTAGCGAAAGCCAAGAGCATGGATGAGCAACAACAGATTATGGCGTTTCAGAAAGAAATAAAATCTCAGGTCTATGGGAAATGAAATTTGGAGTTGAGTCTAACTGAACAAGTTAGAAGGAACATAGAAAAAAAGCAAATTCAACAGGCCAATGCTCCCTTAATGCTTACTTGTACAAAAGAAGACAAAGGTAAAAATCCCATGGAGGAACCTCCATAGGTTAAGAACACTGAGCAGGTTAAAGCTTTGTTGCAGATATCTCAGAGTTCCTAGTAACATTTGGCAAAATTGACTTCAGTGTTGGGTGCCAGAGCAACTCAACTACCCAAGGTTACTATGACAGTTCAAGTGACTGTTGCAGCTTCGTAGGTGGTTGATGACTTGACAATAATTGAAGATAACCCTCCCAAGAGACAAAAAGTTCAGGTTTCAACATATGAAGTTCCTACTGTTGATCTCATTGACAGTGATGTTGAAGATGAACCACAGGATCCAGTTCAAGTGACTGAAGAAGTACTTACAGAAGTAACTGAAAAAGCTATAGAAGAAGTCACTGAGGAAGTGATAGGAAGTTCACAGGAACTTATAGACCTATTGGGCAGTATTGAAATGGATCATTCTTATCTTGATCAACCAGCTCTGGAACTTACCTCTACTACCCCTGACATCACTGCTTCAACACTTTTGTTATCATCTATCCAATATCTTTCTATTTTTCCTACAAGAGAAATGCCACCTTTCTCCATTTCACAATTGATCCATACTTTGACTTATAGGGCTAACCCTTTTTCTAGTAACCCAGTTTCTTTCTCTATTCCTTCCTCTATGCTTGCAGAATCCCAGTCTTTTACTGTCCTCCTACAATTACATATGTCTACTTCATCATTACCTGTTGAGAGTAATACATCCACATCTCCCTATTCACTGCTATCAGCTGCCAATGGTGACCAAGTTCCCCTTTCTGAAGTCCTCACTTCAATCCCTTTTCCTATAATTCCTTCTTTGATTCCTCAGGATCTCTCTATCCCCTTGATCACTCCTCAAGTTACCATGCTTATGCCTGATGCCATGGCTACTCAGACTCCTTCACTAGTTTCAATAGAAAATATTATTTCAGTCACTTCTGAAGTAATAACTGAATGGGAGGATGATGAGATAGTCCCTCTTGGACATTACTTTTACAGCAAGGATAATAAGGCAGTTGTAAAGAGGGGTAAGAAGAGAGGCCTTGATCAGGATGGCTTAGAAGTGTCTGTTCCTAACCAGATAGTCTGGTCTCAACAAGCCAATAACCCTAAGACAGGGGCAATTGAAACAGCTTTATCCTTAGGAGCATTTATAGGAGCAAACCTCGATTAAATACAAGTTCTCAATAGAGAAATTGATTAGAAGAGGGAAGAAGTGGAGAAGCTTCAAGAAGAACTGGAAAAGGCTAAAGAGGAACATCAAACTTATGTTGATGATCTTAGGAAGATATGGGAGGATAAAATAGGAGATGAGAAGAGCAAGAATCAATCGTTGCAGGTTGAATTTCGAAGGTTAGAAGCTGAGAATTTTGCCAATGTTCAGCAAGTTGCTTTATTGCAAAAACATTGTGAGGATGCAACTGCAAGTGCAGCCTCTACTTTATTTAAGATGACACCTCAAGAGTTCAAATACTTAGCTTCTCAAGTCAATAAAGAGTATCATGAATACCTGGAAAAAATGTTTAGTACATTGGATGATGTAACATCCCGTAAAATACCAAAAATTTTAAAAATTTTAAAATAGCAATAATTATCGAAGTTGTTAATGCGGAACATATAAAATAATTAAATCTCTTAACTAGGATAATTAATAACGATGACACGTCGAATTTCTCAAAATAAAATATGATGTTAGTTGTAATTTGTATTGCGGATTAAATGGATGCTAATCTCTTTAACGAAAGGCATTTTATGATTATAACACAAGAATACAATCTTCAGATCTGCTTAAATTCTAAATGTAACTTGATGTTGTACATAGGTTTGTATTATTATAGTTGTCTTGATAATGTGCTAATAGCTTGTTTTTTATGATGACGAAGGGGTCCTATGAGGTACCCTAGGGTTTAGTTAGCTACGTTTAGCTAAGGCATTTGAATTCTGTTTCCATGTGCAGAACGCAGGTAAGAAATTCTACAACAACATGAGTTAAGAGTACATGTGTCTTTCAATTTATCGTTAATGTAATATGAAAAATACTAAGTACTTCCTTGCAAAACAAGTTACTGACGGTATGGATATTTTGGTTCCAACTCTAGTTTACGTACTAGCTTACCAACTTTTCAGTGTTATTAAAATCACGTTGTCATTTTGTTTTTACATTGCTATAATTATTATCTATGAAAAATCATCTTAATATGAGTATTGTCATTAATATCAAAGCAGTGATACCAATGTCCATTTGTAACTCTATTTGAAATCTTTGCGGAAATAGTGTTTATACTATTTCAAAATAAACTATCATTACATTTTTGCATTAATAGAATCTTAAAACTATATCTATAGTCTCACATTTATCATTTGATTAAGAATACATAGCTAATATAATAAATATATAGTTATTATAGTGCTTATTCTATGAACTTAGCATTAGAGTGTGTATCAACACAAATTTAACTATTCCTAAATGACTATACATAAACTATACAAATGAAATATATGCACTCTATAGTGTATATGCATTCACGCACCTACATTGGCATGTATTACTATAGTTACGATACCTAAAACAAACCTTTGAAACTATATAAAATGTAAACTATGAAACTAACAATACAATGGTTGTGATGTTGACAGGGTATTAAAGCTCGATACTTGGCATGCTTTCCAAACTGGCGATGACAGGTCCTAGCATTAACGTCGTTCAATTGTTAAGTGAAGTGGAAGCTTAATTGGATGGTCTCCATGTGATTGAGTTTGCAATAAGCACCAAATAATGTTGAGTTGTGCCATGCACTAGCTCTCGGGTTGCTGACTTGGCAATTTGGTAGATGCAACATTCAATGTGTATTTATTGCAATGATCGCTCGAATATCAACTTTCTAGATTGGAAGCTAATCTACCTTTGATCTCTACAAGATCTAGGGCTTGGAATGAAACCCTAGTCTTGCGTTGGTAAGTAATGAGAATTGGTTTTCCTGTCTTCATTTTGTGTTTAGTGGTAAGGTAGAAGGGCCGATAGTGTTGCTGCAATGTAGGGTTTAGAGTTTGCTGTGAGGAGGACTCCTTCCTCGGTTTCAAACCTTAAACCTGTGAGATAGAGTTTATATGTTACAGGCTTATGGTCTTGTGAAATAGGGCCACGATACAGCCATTCTAGTTGTAGGTGGTTCTACTGTTAGTTTGTTGAATGTAATTTCAACTGGGGTTAGATTGTCCTATTTAAAAATGGCCTTCTGAGTTTGAACTCATGTTGTTGCAACTACCATCAGGATTCGTCGTTTTGTTGGTGTGGTGTGTCTAAGTCCAGGAGCTTCGACGCTAAGGTAGGTTTTCTTTGACAGTGGTAATAATACTGCACTTTAAGTTGTTCCTGCTTTTTTTCTTGTTTTAACCCTTTTTAAACTGTCACTGGTAGGTGATACTGCGTTGGAGGATTTCTATGATCAAGACTTGGAATGGGGATGTTGCAACTACTTCCTGGTAAGCCTTGGTGGTTCTTGAAACCTCGTAGGTGCCTTTGGCATGGTTTAGTTGGTGCTTACAGTATGAGGAGAGTTGGAAAATACGACCTTGTTCAGAGTAATGGCTGAGTTTAGTGTTTTAATTTGATACAATACAGTAAAGAGGATAAACCCTCAGTTTCAAGTTGATATTCAGCTCTATAATGATTGCTGCGTCATCTTGAACTTGTTTTTGTGCTTTTAAGGGAAAGACCCTATGTAGTTTTGGAACCTTGAAAGGTCCGCAATGTAAACTCTGTCAAATTTTAGTTATTCTGTTGAATGTGAAATCAAGAGCCGAAGGTTCACTTGCTCCTGTAAGACAATAGCTCATCTTGTATTTAAATGTTATAATTTTATTTGAATAAAGATTGAGAAAACGTTTGTATAAACTGTAGATTTGTTTTCAAACAACGAATGTTGTCTCAGGTCGAGAGTAGTTAGTTGCTTGTCTGTTAGTAGATAAAACTGCACATCATATTGTTTTTGGAATTCAAGTTTTAAAATAATGATTTGGTAAAGTTTGGTCTTCGTATGTTTTGAAATGGCAAATGCCACAAGGTTCGATTTTGTTTCAATGGATGAAACCCTACCCTGTAGGTTTTGTTGGCAACCTTGCTTGTACTAAGAATTCAAGCCTAAGAATTGGGTCTTAACTTGTGCATGTAATGGTTTCAACACTGTATATGTTTCTTGTTAGGGTTGTAAGCTATTTGTTAGACATCGATACTAAAATCGTGACTTCTGCTAAGTGATATTAAATGTCTTGTTGGTAATCTCGACATGAATAAAAGATAGTAAGGTTAAAAGTAATATTGTCTAGGGTTTGGAAGATATGTGTGCTATAACTTTAGAAATAATTGTCTGTTATTGCCATGAGTGGCTTGATAAGAAGTTTATTGAACTGTGTACTAAATAGATGTTTAAAATCTAGGGTATGTAAAATCTTAGAGTTTTGATTTTTATAGTGAAAGTATTTGTGTTAAAAGATTGCAATCTCTACCAAATCAAGATATGAGAAAAAATGGAATAGTGATAACTAGTGATTGTTGATGTATATGTAACTTCGGAATGTATTTCATCAGTGTATTATATATATATTTATTGTACCCTTATAAGAGATGTGTTATTCCTCTATAAGGAAGTGTCGTCATGTGGATTGACAAGTGTCGCAAGTGTGTGTACTTGCCGATGGGTTATTAGACCACCTTATGGGGTCGGCCCTATTTAATATATAATATAATGTGGATGTACTCAAGTAGACAAGTCGGCCCCAGTAGGTCACTGGGCAAAAAGGTGAGTATAAATAGAGATAGGAGATCTCTATTTTACTCACTCGGAAAAGTATCTATCTCTCTCTCTGAAAAGTGGCGCACTAGTGAGGAGGAGGAGGATCATCTGCTAGGAGACTATCTCTGTATTATTTGGTTGTATTTTGGTTGAGCCATTGCTCTCTCTATCTCTGAGGAAGTTGTGGGGTTTTTCACCTTAGGGTTTTCCCCACGGAAACTCTGTGTCTCTTGTCTCTATGCTTTTGATTCTTGTGATGCTTGTGATGCTTGTCATATTATGATTGTCATGCATTGATATACTGTAGATGTTATTCTCTCAGCAAAGATCCTATAGTATTGTAATTTAATACTGAAAATTTAACATGGTATCAGAGCTTAACTGAGAAGAAGACATTTTGCAGTGACGGAAGCTTGTATTCCTTGTTTATTGAGTTTCTCTCCATAGATTTTTGAAATTCAGTATAGTAGATTGGATCTACTCATCAAGGCGCATCTTTCTGTCCAATCAAATTTCAGTTCCGAGCATTTTCAGTTTTGGCCCTAAAAATTAGGGTTTCCACAAAAATAGGAATTTCTGGAAACTGAAGGTACAGCTGGAAGATCCTTGTAAAAATCGAAGGTTTGAGCTTTGGATCGAGATTTTTGGCTGGGTAGATCTCCAGGAAACTCAAACCCTAATTCAAGGCTCTCCCTAGTGAACCCGGGAGGACAAAAAGGCAATTTTGAAGGGCAAGACTTTGCTGATCTCAAATTCTGAATGTACTAGGCTGATCAGCTCTCCAAGGCGCATCTTTCTATCCTTTCAGAATTTTGAAATTCACATTTTGAATTTTTAGGGTTTCTCTGATAAACCCTAATCCGGGACCAGATCCAGTTTTCAGCACTTCAAGTGGTAAGTTCTAAATCTTTTCTATTTCCATTTGAAGTACTCTTAAAGATGTCTCTTCACACCAAGCTTGAGGATAAGCTTGAAGGGGCTGATAACTTCCGAGCCTGGAAGTATAGGATTGGGATAATCCTGGAAGAGAATGAGTTGGACTCATATGTGAAAGAAGACATCCCTATCCCAGAGGATGAAGAGGCCAAGGTATTGCACAAGAAGAACTTGGTCAAGGCAAAGAGAATCATTGCTGATTCTATCAAAGACCATCTCATACCCCATGTGTCTTCTCTCAAGACACCCAAAGAGATGTTTGAATCTTTGACCAAGCTATTTGAAGGAAAGAACATAAATCAGAAGATGACCCTGCGGAACCAATTGAAAGCAGTGAAGTTTCAGAATGGAGAAACCATTCAATCTTACTTTTCAAGGGTCTCTCAGATCAAGGAACAATTAGAAGCAGTAGATGAAATGGTGGAGAATGGTGAGGTGGTGATGACTACTCTAAATGGCCTACCTAGGTCATGGGATTCCTTTATTCAAGGAATTTGTGCAAGGAAGAAATTGATCTCCTTCAACAAATTGAGGGAAGAATGCTCTCAAGAAGAAGCTAAACTTATAGCTCGTGAGGAAAAGATGGGAGGAGAAGATCAAGCTCTTGCAGCCCACACCAAAAGAAGCAAAACCAAGAAGGATCACCCTCACCCCAAAAGATTCCATCAAAAGAGTAAGAAGGACCTAAGATGCTTCACATGCAATGAGAAGGGTCACTTTGCTTCAGATTGTCCCAAGAACAAGAGGGATAATAAGAACAAATCCAGTAAGAAGAAGAAAGGCAGTAAAAGAAGGTTTCATGCTCATGCTGCCGAAGATGATGAACCTCCAAAGAAGAAGGCTAGGGCAGAAAGTAGTAGTGATGATGACTCATCAAGTGAAGAAGAATATGTTCTAATTTCCGCTCTTACAAGTACCATCTCCCATGGATGTAATGATTGGTTGATTGATAGTGGGGCTTCCAAACACATGACTGGGTTCAAGGAATCATTTGTGAACCTTTCTGAACATGAATCACCCCATAAGGTGAAACTTGGGGATGATTATCAATATCCAATCAAAGGAAGTGGTGAAGCCTCTTACAACTTAGATTCTGGAAAATCTCTGAAGATGAAGGAAGTCCTCTATGTACCTGGGCTCAAGAAGAACTTACTCTCCATCTCTGCTCTAGATGCAAAAGGTATGAGGGTTGCATTTGTTGATGGCCAAGTACTAATGTGGCCAAAGGGAAAAACTATAGATGATGCAGTAGTGATTGGAGAGCAAGAGGGAGGCTTGTATAAATTAAAGGGTCAACTTGAACATGCCATGGTACATGAATCCATGGAGCCAAGTGAACTATGGCATAGGAGACTTGCTCACAAGCACTATAGAGCACTTCCAATTGCAAGCAAGGCTGTAGAAGGTCTTCCTGAAATCAAGACCAAACATGAATGGGTTTGCAAAGGATGTGCAAAAGGTAAGAACATTAAGAAGGCTTTCCCAAGCAGTGAAAGCAAGGCAAAAGACATCCTGGAAATCATCCACTCAGATGTATGTGGCCCCATGTCATCCTATTCCCTAGGTGGGTATGTTTACTATGTATCATTTATTGATGACTTCTCCAAGAAGACTTGGGTATACTTCTTGAAGGGAAAAGATGAAGTGCTTGATAAATTCAAGGAATTCAAAACCTTGATGGAGAATCAAACTGACAAGAAAATCAAGACATTCAGATCTGACAATGGTGGAGAATTCACCTCAAATGACTTCAAGAAGCTTTGCAGTGATTCAGGGATTAAGAGGGAGTTGACTGCTCCTTATAATCCTCAACAGAATGGAGTTGCAGAAAGGAAGAACAGAACTATCATGGAAGCAGCAAGGGCAATGTTGCATGACCAGGATCTTCCTATGCATCTATGGGCAGAAGCAGCTAGAACAGCTGTATATGTGCAGAATAGAACACCCCACAAGATATTGGACAACAAGACACCAGAAGAAGTCTTTTCTGGTAAGAAACCTGAAGTCAGCCATCTCAGAATATTTGGTTGTCCAGTATACACTCATGTCCCAAAAGAGAAGAGGACTAAACTAGATCCTTCAGGAAAGAAGGGCATCTTTGTGGGTTATAGTGAAAGCTCGAAGGCTTACAGAATATATTTTCCAGGGTTCAAGAAGATTGATGTCAGCAGGGATGTAACATTTGATGAGAATTCAGCATTCATCAAATCAAGAAAGGCACCTACCGAAGTTTATGAAGAACCTAAGGAAACAAGATTTCAGGACACTACCATGACTGAAGCAGTTCCAGAAACTGCTCGTGAGTTTGAAGATCCACAAGAACCTGTAGATCCACCCCGTGAGGATAACTCTCACAAGAGGAAACCTGTATGGGCTAGAGAGCTCATTCATGATGCAGAAAGATTTGGCATTCCAGAAGAAGAACACAGAGCAAAGAAGAGAACCAGATCACACACCAGTTATGTTGCTTTACTCTGTGACATCATGAACAAAGAGCCTTCCAGTTATGAAGAGGCAGCAGAAAAGAAAGAATGGAAGGATGCTATGGTTGAGGAATATCAATCAATTATGAAGAATGATGTTTGGGATGTTGTCCCAAGACCTAAAGGGAAGTCTGTTGTGACTTCCAAGTGGATCTACAAAATCAAGCATGCTGCAGATGGCAGTGTGGAAAAATATAAAGCAAGATTCGTAGCTCGTGGTTTCTCTCAGAAGGAAGGAATAGACTATGAAGAAACCTTTGCACCTGTAGCCAGATATACTTCCATCAGAACAGTACTTGCCCTGGCTGCAGCAATGAAATGGAAGATACACCAGATGGATGTCAAGACTGCTTTCCTGAACGGTGTAGTAGAAGAGGAAGTATATGTGGAACAGCCACTCGGCTTTGAAATACATGATAGGGAATCTTATGTATGCAGATTGAAGAAAGCCTTGTATGGCTTGAAGCAAGCTCCCAGAACCTGGTATGGTAGGATGGACAGTTTCCTATCTAGATTGGGCTTTACCAAGAGTAAAGCGGATTCCAACCTTTACTACAAGGTTGAGGAAGGGAATCCTGTGATTCTACTACTATATGTGGATGACCTATTTGTGACAGGAGATGACAGAATGATTGCAGATACCAAGAGGAAGCTTGCAGCTGAATTCGATATGAAAGATTTGGGAATGATGCACTATTTCCTAGGTATGGAGGTGTGGCAGAATGCAGGTGGGATCTTCCTTGGTCAAGGGAAGTACACAGTAGATATCCTGAAGAGATTTGGGATGATGGATTGCAAAGCCATGGCCACACCTATGGCATCGAATCTGAAGCTTCTTTGTGATGCTTCATCTGAGCGAGTTGATGTTTCTATGTATCGTCAGATTATTAGGTCCTTGATGTACCTGACGAACACGAGACCAGATATTTGCTTTGCTGTGAACACATTGAGCCAGTTCCTGACGGATCCGAGGAGTGTTCACCTGGTTGCTGTAAAGCATGTTCTGAGGTACCTAAAGGGTACAGTGGATTATGGGCTCAGATATGAGGCGAATCAAAATTTTAACCTGCTGGGTTATGTTGATTCAGATTGGGCTGGCAGTGCTGCAGATAGGAAGAGCACATCTGGGTGTTGCTTCAGTATGGGATCAGGTGTGATCTCTTGGTTTAGCAGGAAGCAGTCCTGCGTAGCACTGAGTACAGCTGAGGCAGAGTATGTTGCAGCCTGTTCAGCTAGTTGTGAGGCAGTATGGCTACGGAAGCTACTGTCTGAGTTATTTGATCTCCCGTTGGAGGCTACTGGTATCTTCTGTGATAACCAGAGTTGTGTGAAGCTGTCCGAGAACCCAGTGTTTCATGACAGGTCGAAACACATAGAGATCAAATATCACTACATCAGGGATATGGTGCAGAGAGGAGCTGTGAAGCTCCTGTATGTTGCGACGGACGAGCAGATTACAGATGTGTTGACGAAGCCACTAGCCAGGGTGAAGTTCGAGTACTTCAGAGAGAGGCTTGGCGTTCTTCAGATCGAGGACACTTCGAGGAAGAAGTGATGGACACATTTGTTGAAGCCATTCCAAGCATGTTGGAAGGAGGATCCTTCACATGGCTGTGGATGTAAGCGCTGGATGATGAGCATCAGGATGATGTTCTAGTTTCTGCTTGATATGATCAGTTGGATCATTTTATGTATGTATGTACGCATCATGTTGGATGCTGGATATGATCAGTTGGATCATTTTATGTATGTATGTACGCATCATGTTGGATGCTGGATATGATCAGTTGGATCATTTTTATGTATGTATGTACGCATCATGTTGGATGCTGGATATGATCAGTTGGATCATGTGTATGTATTTTTGTATATGCATCATGTTGGATGCTTGGACCATGTATCTGTATATGTATCAGGTGGATACATTGTATGATCAGGTATATCATGTATGGTGATATGTATCATGTATTTGTATTTGTATCAGGTGGATACATTGAATGATCAGGAGGATCATGTATGATGATATGTATCAGGTAGATACTTGGTGTGCATCAGGTAGATGCAGTGATGATCAGGATGATCATAGATGATGAGCTTCAGGATGTTGCTCCAGATGACATGCAGCAGGATGTTGCATTGATCAGGATGATCATAGATGACGAGCTTCAGGATGTTGCTCCAGATGACATGCAGCAGGATGTTGCATTGATCAGGATGATCATAGATGACGAGCTTCAGGATGTTGCTCCAGATGACATGCAGCAGGACGTTGCAGTGATGATGATCAGGACGATCATGAGTACATCAGGATGATGTATGGTGAGTATCAGGTTGATACTTTGTGGCCGTGGATCAGGTTGTGCAGATGAGCATGTCTGGGAGATCCTATAGGTTGGAGTTGTGTACCCGTAACAGCCTGGGATGCTCTTTCGAGACATTGCTCTAGGAGGACATGTAATTTGTGCCCTGGGAGATTTCAGGTCGGAGTTGTGTACCCGTAACATCCTGAGATGCTCTTGCGAGGTTTTGTCCTATGGCATGTAATTTGGGCCCTGGGAGATTTCAGGTCGGAGTTGTGTACCCGTAACATCCTGAGATGCTCTTGCGAGGTTTTGCCATGACCACATGTAATTTGTGCCCTGGGAGATTTCAGGTCGGAGTTGTGTACCCATAACATCCTGAGATGCTCTTGCTAGGTTTTGTGGTGGACCACATGTAATTTGTGCCCTGGGAGATTTCAGGTCGGAGTTGTGTACCCGTAACATCCTGAGATGCTCTTTCGAGGTTTTGTGGTGGGGTCACATGTAATAGCGCCCTGGGAGATCCTACAGGTTGGAGTTGTGTACCCGTAATATCCTGGGATGCTCTTTCGAGGTTTTGTGACACACGTAATAAGTCCTGAGGATTCCACAGTATGGTCAGTGATGACGAAGACCTGCAGGTGGTGGGCCTACATCCAGTATGAAAAAGGACTAGCTCTGTAGAACTTCCTATGACGAGTAGAGACAGAGATTGGACGAGATAGCAGCAGCAGTGACGATGCATCGATGACGATGATCCAGAGAAGAAGACTTGTCTAGTAGATCTGTGTCGAGAAATACCTTCCTAGTTAAGAGGGAGTGTTGATGTATATGTAACTTCGGAACGTATTTCATCAGTGTATTATATATATATTTATTGTACCCTTATAAGAGATGTGTTATTCCTCTATAAGGAAGTGTCGTCATGTGGATTGACAAGTTTCGCAAGTGTGTGTACTTGCCGATGGGTTATTAGACCACCTTATGGGGTCGGCCCTATTTAATATATAATATAATGTGGATGTACTCAAGTAGACAAGTCGGCCCCAGTAGGTCACTGGGCAAAAAGGTGAGTATAAATAGAGATAGGAGATCTCTATTTTACTCACTCGGAAAAGTATCTATCTCTCTCTCTGAAAAGTGGCGGACTAGTGAGGAGGAGGAGGATCATCTGCTAGGAGACTATCTCTGTATTATTTGGTTGTATTTTGGTTGAGCCATTGCTCTCTCTATCTCTGAGGAAGTTGTGGGGTTTTTCACCTTAGGTTTTTCCCCACGGAAACTCTGTGTCTCTTGTCTCTATGCTTTTGATTCTTGTGATGCTTGTGATGCTTGTCATATTATGATTGTCATGCATTGATATACTGTAGATGTTATTCTCTCAGCAAAGATCCTATAGTATTGTAATTTAATACTGAAAATTTAACAGTGATGAAATAATAAGTGTTTAATTATAACAAATCTCTATAGAGAATAATTTGCAGCTGCTATATTTCTTAGAATATGAAGTGCTTGAAAACATTGAATTTATAATATTGAAATGCATATTATTACTATCTGAAATAGATGGAGTTGAATTGGAAAATATAGATTTGTGCAGAAATAAAAGTGTTTTTCTTTTGTTATGAAATAGATGAATGCTATACATCTGTTTATACTATGTTGTACTATTTCTTGCGTTTTAAAACTTATGATTGAAATGGCAGAATTTTAAAAGAAATACTACTATGTTTATCTATTCATTGAAATGGCATTCTTCCTATCACTCATCTCTATTAATTTTACTTTTTTGTACTAGAGTACTATACAGATAACATTATGGGAAAAATACAGAAAAGAATTTAATCATTTATTTAAATTACTTAATCATTCTTACAACATATCATCTTTAAGTCAGAAAATGAAATAGTTTCTTCTATATAACTGTACATAATAATTCTACCATGCAGAAAACATTTAACTGTAAACAAAAGTAAGAACAGTAGAACCTGGTTGATTGTATGAGAAACAAACAACCCAAGGAACCTATTCCACCCAACCTATTCCTGAATACAACCAATTTACTTGCCTTAGGACCCCCGAGCCTGTTCACTGAACCATTAGGAAGAAGAGTCTGTAGAAGCCTTAGTTCATCAACTTGCAGTAGAATATAGATTATCCAGTCATAAAGACTTAGCAGTCAAAGAGAACTACACCAGCACCTCTGGTTTTCCTTCTCATAATAACTAGCAGACTTACAATGCACTCTCACATATCCTCCCTATTCGAATCTCTCAGTGATCACCTGATACACTTGAGGAAATATTTCTGTAGAAAATATTGTGGGAGCTGCCTGCTCAATTCAAATTGCCTTATCTAGGCTGCCTAGTTCTTTTAGTGGTTAACTGGTCATTAATGAGCTGACTGCTCTCTTCCACCCACCTAGGGGATAATGCCACAAATTTAGGGGTAGTTTTCCCATAACCAACAGCTAGTGGGGGAGTGAAAATGCTGCCATCTATCCCACTCCTTCTAACAATTTCCATTCCTCCTAGTGGGTCAGTGAACACTCATTTAACAATTCCCTTGGGTGTTTGTATCCTATTTTAATTTATTAAATAATAATAATCAGTAATTACAATCATCCTTGACCAAACTTGGTCATAATTACAAAACTTTGTAATTATAATTTAACATAAAGTATTTTGCAAATAAAATAAATATTCCCAAAATTTGGGTAGGTGAAATACACCCCCCCTTAAGTATCAACATTGTCCTCAATGTCGTTTAATCACTCTCTGAGTGTTCCTGAAACAGAGTTGGGTATGTTGCCCACATACTACTCTACAACTCCTAGGTTGCCTCTTCTAGGCTAAGGTGCTTCCATTGCACCTTTATCTGCCCAATGGTGCGATTCTGGAGTAGAGTTTCCCTCCTTTCGAGGATACAATCTGGTTCCACCTGAAAATCGTCGTCTTGTCCCACCTTTACATCATTCCAATTTACAACATAAGTAACATTGTGTACATACTTCTTTAAAAATGATATATGAAAAACATTATGTATCTTTATATTTGGTGGCAAAGCCAATTGGTATGCCACGGGTCCAACCCTTGATAAAATTTTGAAAGGACCACAATACCTGGGTGCCAACTTGGCACAACTTCCCAATTTCAATGAACTCTTTTTCGGTCTTACCTTAAGAAAAACATGTTCACCAACCTGGAACTCTTTATGAGTCCTTCTAAGATCTGCTTGACACTTTTGCCTATCTTAGGCAGCTTTAAGATTTCTTTGTACCTGTTTCACAATTAGTTCTAATTCTTGCAACAATTCAGGTCCTAAAATAACTCTATTTACTGGGTCATTCAAAGAAATAGGTGTATTACATTTCCTACCATAAAGAATTTCAAAAGGGATAAGCCTGGCTGATGCATGGCACGGGTGCTTCACTAGAAGGCAATATAATATCATGTTCATTCATATATAACTCATAATGTCCATAAATGATCGTAGATCTGACACATCCTTAGGGACCAACCAATAATTAATGGATTTTATCTTATCAGGGTCAATCGAGATTCCTTATTTAGAAATTATGTGTCCTAAATACTGAATCTTATCCTTTTGAAAGTCACACTTACTAAACTTAGCATATAACTGATGATCTCTCAGAACTTGTAAGATAATACGCAGATGTTTGTCATGTTCTTCTTTAATTTTAGAATATACTAGAATGTCATCTATGAACATAATAGCAAACTTATCCAAGTATTTGTGCAGAATATTATTCATTAAACACATAATACAGCCGGGGCATTAGTCAATCCAAATGGCATGACTTCGAACTCATAATGTCCATATTGAGTTCTAAAGGCCGTTTTAAAAATATCCTCATCCTTCACACGAACTTGATGATATCCTGACCTCAAATCAACCTTTGAAAATATCGTTGCTCCACGCAACTGCTCAAATAGATCGTCTATGTGGGGAAACGGATATCGATTCTTGATTGTCATCTTATTCAGTTGGCGATAATCTATGCAAAGTCTTAAAGTGTCATCTTTCTTCTTAACAAATATAACAGGTGCTCCCCAAGGAGACACGCTGGGTCTTATATAGTTTTTATCAATCAGTTGCTTCAATTGTGATTTCAACTCATTTAATTCCAGTATATTCATCCTATATGGAGTTTTAGAATTCGGTACTGCTCTTGGTATTAACTCGATGGTAAAATCTAGGTCTCTCTTAGGGGGTAATTCTGGAATCTCTTCAAGAAAAACATCTTGGAAATCCTTTAGAACAGGTATATCTTCTAGTTTGAGTTTGTCCTCTTAGGTAATCAACTCATCATTCACTACATTCACTGCAAACATTTGACATCCTTTTCTAACTGCTCTCTTTACTTGCATAGCTGAAATCTATCTAAGTGATGTCTTTATTGGAATACCTTTTACTTCTACTGTTTGTCCTTCATCATTTAAACAAGTAAAACTTTTCTCATAACAATTCAGAATGACATGATGGGCTTCTAACCAGTCCATTCCAATCAAGATGTTATAGGATCCTAAAGGTAAAACATTCAACTTGGTTTGTGTCTTTAACTAATTCATAGATAAAACACAACTTTCAATAAAATCAGATACTTTTTTTTTTGTTCCTGTTGCAAGTCTAACTAACCAGGATTTATTGAATTTTTTTGTTTTCAAATTAAAAATTTCTACAACATCTGGTGATATATAACTCAGGCTAGCACCTGGATCAATCAAAATAGTAACAGGGTGGTTTTGTAGCATACCTTCAATCTCTACCATAGAGACTTGATGCTCAGCTTTCCTGTTGTCTAGTGCTGCATTAATTCTGGTCATCTCCCTTGCCAAGTCTCCCATAGTAGGTTCAGTTTGTATGGAATGAATATTGTTAGTTTTCCGCTTCGTCTTGGGGCATTCTGAAGCATAATGAGGACCTTGACACTCAAAACATTTGATAGGTGCCTTTTGGTCATTAGTCTTGGTAGCATTGGGAATATTTCTAGGAGCTGCAAAATTCTACTGTTGATTATTTCTAGGATTGTTTCCTTGAAAATTTTGATTCTGAAATTTTTTCTTTTGGAAACCAGAATTTCCACTAAACCTGAATTTTTTTTTCAACTCAAAGTTGTCGGGTTTATGATTTTTCCAGTTAGATATCCCTTCTCTTTTTCGATTAGTGTCATAACATAAAGTTGCTTTCCTCATGGCCTCTTCTAAGGTCTTTGCATTACCATACTCTATTTTTTCCTTGATGCTAAAAGGTAGACAACTCAGGTATCTTTGAATCTTCAATTTTTCTTCCACAAAGTATGGCACATGCCTCAGCAAATTCAGAAATTTACTGTTCATCTCTTTCATGTTCATAGTTCCCAGCTTTAAATCATAGAATTCCTTGGATTTTTCTTCATAGTATTGTTCAAATAAGAACTTCTTCTTGAAGTACCTTTTAAAAGTGCTCCAATTTACATCCTTGTCTTTGATGCCCTTCACTCTTTTGATGTCTTGCCACCAAATATCTGCCTTCCCAATCAAGTTGTATATTGCCATCTTTGCCTTCAATGATTCTGAATAATCATAAATTTGGAAGTACTTCTTCATGCTGGACAACCATGATTCTGCTGTCTCTCCTTTTTCAGTTTCACCATTGAAGGTTGGGGGTTTGATTTTCTTGAACTCCCCTGAAATCTGTTCATACTATTTGTGACTTTTTCTTTTGGGTTTGTAATCTCCTTCGCTGCTATCACTTGAGTAATTACGTTTCTTTTTGCGTTTTTCATGGGCAGCTTCTGATGATGTTGAAATGTTGCTCGCATCATCAGTTTTCATGTTCTTACCCCTGTATTGATGAGGTAAGTCTTCAATCTTGGAGGTATTTTCAACCCCTATATCCTGTTCATTAGTTGGGCACTGATCGAACAGTACTTGGTTAAGTTCTTCTTGTGCTTTCAGGATATTTTCATTGTCTTGTTTTACGGATCTGATTTATGATTTTAACTCTTGAAATGCACATAACAATTCTAATGAATTGTCATTTAATTCACCATGGAGTTCTCCTTCACAATGTTGTCCCGTGCTATGACTGTTGGGTCGAAATCTGTCCTCCATATTTTCAATTGATCGTTCCATACCTGTAGCTTAAAAACAATTTCTATATAACACAAATAGTTTTAGTTTGTATTAGTGAATTTTCTGCTGTAATAAAATTTTCTGTTGCGTGTTCTTTGGACCTTTTCAAGCCTAGAGTTCGAACGTGAGCTCTGATACCACATGTAACATCTCGTAAAATACCAAAAATTTAAATTTTTTTAAAATAGCAATAATTATCGAAGTTGTTAATGCAGAACATTTAAAATAATTAAATCTCTTAACTAGGATAATTAATAACGATGACACGTCGAATTTCTCAAAATAAAATATGATGTTAGTTGTAATTGCTATTGCGGATTAAATGGATGCTAATCTCTTTAACAAAAAGAAATTTATGATCATAACACAAGAATACAATCTTCAGATCTGCTTAAATTCTAAATGTAACTTGACGTTGTATGTAGGTTTGTATTATTATATTTGTCTTGATAATGTGCTGACAGTTTGTTTTGTATGATGACAAAGGGGTCCTACAAGGTACCTTGGGGTTTACTTAGCTATGTTTAGCTAAGGCATTTGAATCCTGTTTCCATGTGCAGAACACAAGTAAGAAATTCTACGACAACATGAGTTAAGAGTACATGTGTCTTTCAATTCATCGTCAATGTAATATGAAAAATACTAAGTACTTCCTTGTAAAACAAGTTACTGGAGGTATGGATATTTTGGTTCCAATTCTAGTTTACGTACTGGCTTACCAACTTTTCAATGTTATTAAAATCACGTCGTCATTTTGTTTTTACATTGCTATAATTATTATCTATGAAAAATCATCTTAATATGACTATTGTCATTAATATCAAAGCAGTGATACCAATGTCCATTTGTAACTCTAGTTGAAATCTTTGTGGAAATAGTGTTTATACTATTTCAAAATAAACTATCATTACATTTTTGCATTAATAGAATCTTAAAACTATATCTATAGTCTCACATTTATCATTTGATTAAGAATACATAGATAATATAAGAAATATATAGTTATTATAGTGCTTATGCTATGAACTCAGCATTAGAGTGTGTATCAACACAACTTTAACTATTCCTATATGACTATACATAAACTATACAAATGAAATATATACACTCTATAGTGTTTATGCATTTGCGCACCTACATTGGCATGTATTACTATAGTTACGATCCCTAAAACAAACCTTCGAAACTATATAAAATGTAAACTATGAAACTAACAATACAATGGTTCTGATGTTGACAGGTTATTAAAGCTCGGTACTTGGCATGCTTTCCAAACTGGCGATGACAGGTCCTAGCATTAACGTCATTCAACTGTTAAGTGAAGTGGAAGCTTAATTGGATGGTCTCGACATGATTGAGTTTGCAATAAGCACCAAATAATGCTAAGTTGTGCCATGCACTAGCTCTCGGTCTGCTGACTTGAAAATTTGGTAGATGTAACATTCAATGTGTATTGATTGCAATGATCACTCGAATATCAACGTGCTCGACTGGAACCTAATCTACCGTTGATCTCTACAATATCTAGGGCTTGGAATGAAACCCTAGTCTTGCATTGGTAAGTAATGAGAATTGGTTTTCTTGTCTTCATTTTGCGTTTAGTGGTAAGGTAGAAAGGCTGATAGTGTTGCTGCGATGTAGGGTTTAGAGTTTGTTGTGAGGAAGACTCCTTCCTTGGTTTTGAACCTTAGACCTGTGAGATAGAGTTTATATGTTACACGATTATGCTCTTGTGCAATAGAGCCACGATACAACCATTGTAGTTGTAGGTGGTTCTGTTGTTAGTTTGTTGAATGTAATTTGAACTGGGGTTTGATTCTCCAATTTAAAAATGGCCTTCTGAGTTTGAACTCGTGTTACCGCAACTGCCTTCAGGATTCATCATTTTGTTTGTGTGGTGTGTCTAAGTCCAAAAGCTTCGACGCTAAGGTAGGTTTTCATTGACAGTGGTAATAATACTGCACTTTAAGTCATTCCTACGTTTTTTTAATTTTTTTAACCCTTTTTATATTGTCACTGGCAAGTGATACTGCATTGGAGGATTTCTATGATCAAGACTTGGAATGGGGATGCTGCAACTACTTCTTGGTAAGCCTCGGTGATTCTTGAAACCTCATATGTGCCTTTGGCATGGTTTTGGTAGTGCTTACAGTATGACGAGATTTGGAAAATATGACCCTGTTTGGAGTAATGGCTGAGTTTAGTGTTTTAATTTGATACAATACCATAAAGAGGATAAACCCTTAGTTTCAAGTTGATATTCGGCTCTGTAATGATTGATGCGTCGTCTTGAACTTGTTTTTGTGCTTTTAAGGGAAAGACCCTATGTAGTTTTGGAACCTTGAAAGGTCTGCAATGTAAACTCTGTCGAATTTTGGTTATTCCGTTGAATGTGAAATCAAGAGCCAAGGCTTCACTTGATCTTGTAAGACAATAGCTTGTCTTGTATTTAAATGTTATAATTTTGTTTGAATAAAGATTGAGAAAATGTTTGTATAAACTGTAGATTTAGTTTTGAACAACGAATGTTGTCTCAGGTCGAGAGTAGTTAGTTGCTTGTCTGTTGGTAGATAAACCCGCACTTTGTATTGTTTTTGGAATTCAAGTTTTAAAATAATGATTTGCTAAAGTTTGGTCTTTGTATGTTTTGAAATGGAAAATGCCACAAGGTTCGATTTTGTTTCAATGAATGAAACCCTACCCTGTAGGTTTTGTTGGCAACCTTACTTGTACTAAGAATTCAAGTTCGAGAATTGGGTCTTAACTTGTGCATGTAATGGTTTCAACACTGTATATGTTTCTTGTTAGGGTTGTAAGCTATTTGTTAGACATCAATACTAAAATCGTGACTTCTGCTAAGTGATATTAAATGTCTTGTTGGTAATCTCGACATGAATAAAAGATAATAAGGTTAAAAGTAATATTGATTAGGGTTTGGAAAATATGTCTACTATAACTTCAGAAATAATTGTCTATTGTTGCATGAGTGGCTTGATAAGAAGTTTATTGAACTGTGTACTAAATAGATGTTTAAAATCTAGGGTATGTAAAATCTTAGAGTTTTGATATTTATAGTGAAAGTATTTGTGTTAAAACATTGCAATATCTACCAAATCAAGATATGAGAAAAAATGGAATAGTGATAACTAGTGGTGAAATAATAAGTGTTTACTTATAACAAATCTGTATAGATAATAATTTGCAACTACTATATTTCCTAGAATATGAAGTGCTTGAAAACATTGAATTTATAATATTGAAATGCATATTATTACTATCTGAAATAGATGGAGTTGAATTGAAAAATATAGATCTGTGCAGAAATAAAAGTGTTTTTCTTTTGTTATGAAATAGATGAATGCTATACATCTGTTTATACTATGCTATACTATTTCCTGCGTTTTAAAACTTATGATTGAAATGGCAGAATTTTAAAAGAGATACTACCGTGTTTAACTATTCATTCAAATGGCATTCTTCCTATCACTCATCTCTATTAATTTTACTTTTCTGTACTAGAGTACTATACAGATAGTAGTATGGGAAAAATACAGAAAAGAATTTAGTCATTCATTTAAATTACTTAATCATTCTTACAACATATCATCTTTAAGTCAGAAAATGAAATAGTTTCTTCTATATAACTGTAAATAATAATTCTACCATGCAGAAAACATTTAACTGTAAACAAAAGTAAGAACAGTAGAACCTAGTTGATTGTAGGAGAAACAAGTAGCCCAAGGAACCTGTTCCACCCAACCTATTCCTGAAGACAACCAATTTACTTGCCTTAGGACCCCCGAGCCTGTTCACTGAACCACTAGGAAGAAGAGTCTATAGAAGCCTTAGTTCATCAACTTGCAATAGAATATAGATTATCTAGTCATAAAGACTCAGCATTCAAAGAGACCTGCACCAGCACCTCTGGTTTTCCTTCTCATAATAACTATCAGACTTACAATGCACTCTCACATAGCCTCCCTATTCGAATCTCTCAGTGATCACCTGATACACTTGAGGAAATATTTCTGTAGAAAATATTGTGGGAGCTGCATGCTCAATTCGAATTGCCTTATCTAGGCTGCCTAGTTCTTTTAGTGGTTAACTGGTCATTAATGAACTGACTGCTCTCTTCCACCCACTTGGGGGATAATGCCACAAATTTATGGGTAGTTGTCCCATAACCAACAGCTAGTGGTGGAGTGCAAATGCTGCCATCTGTCCCATGCCTTCTAACAACTAGCATTTCTCCTAGTGGGTTAGTGAACACTCATTTAACAGTTCCCTTGGGTGTTTGTCTGCTATTTTAATTTATTAAATAATAATAATCAGTAATTACAATCATCCTTGACCAAACTTGGTCATAATTAAAAAACTTTGTAATTATAATTTAACATAAAGTATTTTTCAAATAAAATAAATATTCCCAAAATTTGGGTAAGTGACAGATGAAATTAGAGAAACTCGCATCACTTTTGGCAAGCTGCTCAATGCTCATGAAAAGAAGGAAGATAAAAGGCTGGAGGCTTCCAAGGCATATGATAACATTGTTGAATGGAAAAAGTACATCACAGACGTTCCAGCAGGTTTTCCCATGCTTAGTAATTTTCAATTTAAGAAGATCAGAGGTGCATTGAATACTTGGCTAGAACTGAATGAGTCAGTTGAGGATATTCTTAAAAAGGCACAAGCTATCTGTAGTAGGCGATGGTATGCAACAGATAATGTTATGTTGGATCTCGAACTTCCTACTGTGGATCTCATTGAAGATGCATGTCCTCCTAAATTGAAGATTGAGGAAGTTGAGCGTAAGTGTGATGAAGTTCAGCAGCAAATTCAACTTCTAGAAGAAGTCAAAATTGATGATGTGGAGCAGTTGATTAGGAAGCCAGTTTCCCTGGAATGTAAGATCCATTATCCACATCTGGCATAAGCTGGCAAAGAATGAGATGGATACATTTGAATGCAATTCTCATTTGGGACTCGAATCAGCAAATTATCCTATGATAGATGAGATGGTAGAGATTTTGGGCAAATGGCAAGATGTTTTGGGACACTAGCTTATCTTTGATTTTGTATTCCTATTTTTGTGGATCTTCATTTTGTACCCTGTTGTAGTTCTTATTTAAAAAGGGATACCTCTTTGGTTAAAGGGGTTGTGGATAATTTTGAGATGGGGAATCAGTAAGAGACGATGGGAGAAACTTTGTTTAAGCAGAGCTTTGTATTTTTTGCAAGACTCCTATTAATATAGTAAAGTGACCTTCATATCATCTCTGATGTATTGTTCAAGTTTCTTTGACAATTCTGATTTCTTGTTTTGATTTATCATCTATAGTGTGTGATCTTTTGTTAGATATTATTACATATGCAGATTTGTGACACTGATTTCTCATTGTAACTGGTCTATGCATGGAAATGTTTTATTGAATTTCTGTCAATCAAATGTTTTCTTTATCTATTTCTGCAAATGATTCGCACTCAATTCAGTCAATGTTAATTTTTCAATTAACGCAGTGATTACAGGTCGATATTGAACAAGTTTAATTACTTGAATTATTCTCTTTTAATTTTCATTAGTGGATCATGATTTAAGTGAATAAGTGAACGTACCTTTTAACTTTTCTATTGAGGTTGATAAAATCACTTACTCCTCTCATATCAAGGTTGATATCAAGAACAACAAGCTTTTCTTTAGAATAGGTCTAACTTAGATTAGATCATTTTCTTAATAGTTTAAGTTAGAACAAACTTAGTTTTAAGCTTCTATTGTCCGTATTGAACTTTTGATCAATCGATCAAACCCATCTACTTATAGAGTGCTAGCGGAGGCCGAATATCCATGGGAGAATTCCATACCAAACAAGCTGGTGATAGAACCGCCCTTACGTAGGGTCTTTCTAAGCCTTTCAGTCTGGGTTTTCACCCTCTGTTGGGAGCCTTGGACCCATTCGAGCACCTTGCATTTACACTGCACCCCCGAGGCCTCAACAAATGGCGCTAGAAGGAGGGCCGCCATTTGACATTTAAGGTCATTTGAGTTATTTATTTTAATCAGATTATTTTATAATGGTGAACCGGCCAAAAATTTTGTATATAGTTCATTTTCTACTCATGAATCTGTATTTAGTTGTTTCTCTGGACAGATTAGCTTTCATATCCAGACAGTTTTACTCAAACATCTGATAAGGCTAAAATTTGATGGTGAAGGAGAAATATTGGCACGAGAACATCTTCTCCAATTTATTTATAATTGTCTTCTTAATGAAATTTTGGATCAAGATGTTTTGTGCAGATTGTTAGCCTTCACATTTGAAGGACGAGTCAAGGGATGGTTTGTGACTTTACCTTCTGCCTCAATCCATTCTTTTGGACAGTTTGTAGATTTGTTTATGCTTTCTTTTGGATATTACAATTCTGTTAGCTTGTGTGATGAATGGATGCAACTCGTTATTGATGAAGATGAGTCATTTGAAGACTTCGCAATTCGAAATTGTAATCACTATTGTAGATTCCCTTTAATAGATTGTCCTATGATACTTGAATGGTTTCAATACAGTAGTTTTGTTTCCGATAAGCCTAATAAATTATTGGAGGATGAATCTGAATCTTACATCAATCATCATCCACATCCTAGTTCAGATTTATGTGAAGAACCCAATGACCTAGAAATTATAGAAATGAATTCCTTCTCTTTCTTAGATATCGATTGTACTCAATATGATGATTTGGCCAATCCAAACATTAATGTACCCATGTCTATTCCGGGTGAAAACCAAGGTGTATCGGATCATGAAAGGGATCATTTTTTCATAGAAGATTCTTCTGCAATCCAGGGGAATAGTTTTGATCATCATATCGAACAACCTTCCTCCAGTCTAACTAGAGAACTTTGAGGATCTAATGTTTGTCGTCCCATTAAATCTTTAATAGATCTAAGCTGAATCAATCATGTTAAAGAGTGTGATATGTTTTCTCAATTACCTGTTTCTGAACTAAGTGATTCTTAAAGAGAAAATGTTTCACAAAATGATGACACTACATTAGAAGAACGAGCAGATCCTGATTTGAAGCCTATCATATATATCTCTTTTCAAGAGAAAAACCCTCTGGAGGGATCTCAATCTAAAAATGTTCTACAAAGAGATGAATTCCATGCACTCATGTCATTTTCATATTTGTCCTGTGAAAATCCTCACAGCAGATCTAAGAGATGATGTGTACCTCAGAAGAGTAATTATGATTAAGTAGGAAAATAGAAGAAGAGTGAACAATACAGTATAATGAGCAACATAATAATATGGTACAGTAGAACTCAGATAGAAGCAATAATACTTCACACACACTAATTAATTAATCACGGTATGGACAAATAAATAGTACAATGGTAGAGAGAATTCGAATGCCTAAGGTGGCAATTCGAATTAGCCTCTCAAAGTGATCATAACATCAATAGAATGCCATCGGAGCACAACTAGGTGTCCCATGATCATCGGAGCACAACTGGAAGTCTTCATCATCATCAGTGGAGTCATCAATGCTCAAGTAACTGTCAACCATCAGTCAAACTAACTCCGGTAGGTGTAACTGAGTGTAACTAAGTGTAACTGAGTGTAACTGAGTGTAACTGACTGTAAATGAGTGACAACTTGACTGGTAGGTGAAGAAGGGCGAGTTTCTCCCTGAAATCAAGGAAGAAGGGTGCATTAAGCAACTGGAGGGCTAAAACTAAATAGTGAGAAGCTCCTGGGGGCTGGCTAACTGAGGGCTAGGTGTTGGACTGATGACTGGGATGCATGCAAAATGAATGCAAACCCTAAAGGTGAATGCATGAATGAAAATGTAAAGGATCAAATTACTGGTGGGACTAGGATGGAGTATAGGAATATCCTAACACCCCCCCTTAATCCATCCTGGGCCTTGGTAACTAAGACCAAAGGTCACCCAATACAATGAATAATAACAATCAATAAACCAAGGAAGTGGGAAAATTTCATGGGAAACATACCCCCCTCCTCAAAAAATAGATTGTAAGGCACACATAAAAATAAATGCTCCAAACTCAAGCATGTGTGATGCTTGGTCATATGTCTGGAGGTATCTTCTTGTTGGGAAGAAGTGGATCATGCTCAAAAATGATGTGCTTGTACTTGCTCTTTTGATCGAATGTGATGAGAACAAATCCAACAGTATGAGAATGATCCTTGAACCTGTGATTCGAATCAGCTGAGGTAGGATCAAATCTGTGAAAGTGTATATAGTCTTTTGTCTTATCCTTCAAACCACCATGGGTGAGATTATGCCAAAAATAACTATTACATGTTTGCTTGAAATCAAAATCAGATTTAAGACTTAAAAAATAGTTTGTTGAGATCTCCTTTGAACCAGCAGGGGTGAGATCAAAAATATCATATGCATGAGAAATTCTCCCAAGCAGTAATTGCTTAGAATCCAAATTAGATCCAAGACTTGAATCATGGTTTCTTGAGATCTCCTTTGAACCATGAGAGGTGAGATCAAAACCAATAATTGCATGAGAATTTATCCCTAGCGAATGGCAATGGCCATAATCTTCAATAACCTTCTGAAAGCATGAATTTATGATCATATAGTAGTATAAAAGAGGAGATAGCTGGAGAGGAGTGAATGCATTACTTTCACTAGCTGTTTTGACCTCTGAAATAATCATGTGATCATGATGCAAACCAACAGACTTTGGTGCAAGAGAGGATTTAGGACCTTCTGCAATATCTAGAGTGTGAGCTGGCATAGAAAGAGAAGAAAGTTTGAGCATGAGTGGAGAATCTGCAAGTTCTTTGTCAACAACTTCAATATGAGATGACATTGGTTCATGATCTGAGAGACCATCAAGAGGAGCGAACGCATCACTTTGTTTTCTTTCAAATGGGTTAGGACCAAGTCCTTCATTCTTTCTGCCAAATTTTTCATCCAGGTGATCCCATATCTCTTTTGGAGTCCATAACTCCTTTGGACTTTCAACACCATTACAGTATTTGAATTGGAATCTCTGGCGTGCAAACAAAGAAAACATTATTGCTTGAAAGTGCATGTCTCTTTTATTTAACCAGTCAATATTCTCTTCAGGGGATTCGAACTCTCTTTCAAAATAACAATAAAAAAGATCATGGATCTTCAAGTCTGCTATCATTCTTAGTTTCCATTCATCATAGTTGAGTGGATCAAGAGGAGTAATTCCTGATGAATACATAGAAGCTGTAGAGGACCTACAAAAACAATATAGAATAACTGCAACTGCTACTGCTGCAAAAATGCAGAAACTGCTGCAACTGCTACACTTGAAATCTTGGTAATAACCTGCAAAAAACTCTCAAGAATGGAGATAAACAATACTCTCAACATGCTCTGATACCATGTGAAAATCCTCATAGCAGATCTAAGAGATGATGTGTACCTCACAAGAGTAATTATGATTAAGTAGGAAAATAGAAGAAGAGTGAACAATACAGTATAATGAGCAATAGAATAATATGGTATAGTAGAACTCAGATAGAAGAAATAATACTTCACACACACTAATTAATTAGTCACAATATGGACAAATAAATAGTACAATGGTAGAGAGGATTCGAATGCCTAAGGTGGCAATTCGAATTAGCCTCTCAGAGTGATCATAAGATCAATAGAGTGTCATCGGAGCACAACTAGGTGTCCTCATGATCATCGGAGCACAACTGGAAGTCTTCATCATCATCACTGGAGTCATCAATGCTCAAGTAACTATCAACTATCAGTCAAACTAACTCTGGTAGGTGTAACTGAGTGTAACTAAGTGTAACTGACTGTAACTAAGTGTAACTGACTGTAACTGACTGTAATTGACTGTAACTGAGTGACAACTGGACTGGTAGGTGAAGAAGGGCGAGTTGCTCCCTAAAATCAAGGAAGAAGGGCGCATTAACAACTGGAGGGCTAAAATTGAATAATGAGAAGCTCCTGGGGGCTAGGTGTTGGACTGATGACTGGGATGCATGCAAACCTTAGAATGCATGCAAACCCTAAAGGTGAATGCATGACTGAAAATGTAAAGGATCAAAATACTCGTGGGACTAGGATGGAGTATAGGAATATCCTAACATGTTCTTGTATCCCGATTTATTTGATAATAATGGCATTTGATCATCTTTTTCAGATTCTTATTCTTCGTTGTTAGAACTTAAAGAAGTGCAAGTTAATCGTGAAATGCATGAAGAAGACCAAGAAGATTTGCACCTTTGTCATCAATATTTACCCTCATGCCATTTTGCTTCCTTTGGAATGAATTTTCGTCCTAATGATTTTCAAAGTTCTTCTTTGATAAGTAACATTCATCCTTCCTCATCTTATCAAATGATGGACATTAGAAATGAAAGTTTCGAAGATGTCATTTACCCTTTAGATTTTTAACAACAAATTATTTTCACCCACCTTTCTGAATCTGAGAATTCTTTGTCTCCATCTTTTGATTCTGATTCTTATGAATAGGATGAAAATCACAAATCTTTGGAAGATGAGTTGGATAAACTTGAGATTGAATTCATAAATATTTGTTCCAAATATACTTTTTCTATGAATCAAATTTCAAATGAAAAGTTATTTTGGTTAGATAATTTGAACTTGAACAAATTTCATGCACCTCAAAAGAATAGGCATCTGAATATGAAACAAGGGGACAAAATTGATGGTTAACAAAACCTCAACCCTGCCATTTTTTTTCGATCTAATAACGATGACAGCTTTCTCAAGGATATGTCCTCCACCCTCAATTTTGATAAAACTCTCTTGAACCTTTATAATTTCCAACCCACTTATTATGATCCAATTTACGTGTGGTTGGAACAATCTTATTTGAACCATTTTTCATGTCATGATCATTTCTTTGTAAATAAAAAACTTACTTTGGCTTTTACAATGTTTGGATCTTTATTTTTAAGATTTATTGTTGATACAGCATCTGTCTTTTCTTGTAGGTTTAAAACTACTTGATTGGCTCCACTAGAAGTTCGATTATACTTAAGTTTTGTTGATTTTCAGGGTAGTTTAGGTGTAGGTTTATCATAGATTAGTTTTCATGACTTCTTTAATGATTAGTTTGCTGCTCAAATTTTCTTCAATAAAACAATTGCAATGACAAGTCAAGCCCTGACAGGAAACAATCTTTCTTCAGATACATGCAGGGAAATATTTTTGTCATCTTCTATGGTCCAACTCTTGCATGTGGTTCATGGCGAAGAGCATTTATGTTTCAATACTATATTCTAAGTTGGAATAACCATGGTATGAAATGTTTTGAGTTAATGTCTTTTCATTTTCGAGACCAAGAATTTTTTATAGGAGACAAACAAACCAGAATCAACATATCTACATCACATACGAATTCTAGAGTTTTCTAGATACGCACTTGAAAGATGAACTCTGCATACTTCATTGCAACAAATTGCACATGACTTAGTCAACTTTAGTCCAGTTTGTTTCTTTTTCTTAGATTTCCTCTTATATTCAAATTGTTTTGGTCAGTTTTGGTGAGTCTTTCTTTTTTTGTTTTCATCAGTGTCTTTCATTTCTCTTGATAATAAATATCACATAGTTGGTAAAGGTTTGAAACCAGATGTCCACAAATGAAGCTAATGAATAGTATATCAGTCTTAGCTTCTTTCATTTGATGTTATAATTTGTTCTCTAAAGGGTGCATGACCAATGAATGCAGGACTTTGATTAATACTTTTCCACCTTGGTCATTATGCTTCCATGTTTTGTCTACTTAATTGGGAGGTGGGAAATGGTTGAAATGTTCTTATCTTATGTCTCGTTGTCACAACATATCATAATAACCTGATTTTCTTTATCCGCTCTGGATCCTTTTACTATCACCTTGAAAACAATTGCCTAAATAATTTAAGAGATACAAGGAGGGGGGTCTTATATCAAGCTAGCCCTTTAGGTTCATAAGTGTTTGGTGGAATGACATCTTCACATCAAGCCACCACACTTGGAAGATGGCTCTCAGTTTCTGAGGGTTGGAAGATCCTATCACTGGTCGATCCATTCATGATATGCAAAACACTGGTGAGTAACGCTGCTATTTTTAGGTTACCAAGCCTTGGCAGTGCCTTGTCACTCTTCTCCTTTAAAATACACAATTTTATTTTATGAGATACTTGTTAGGGATGAGGACAGGGGGGTCTTATCACATGCCATCCCTGCCATGATCATGGGTTTAATATGGACTGAAGCTATCAGCATGTGGTCATCAAGCCATGATAGTTGTCTTCAGTGTCACAGCTGAAGGACAAGGGGTCTCTTTATTTGAGCCATCTTGATCAGTTTCTGGATTAAGTTTGTGAATGGCACTACTGATATCTGATCACCAAGTCAGGCCATTGGCCTTATTACCAGCAAGGTCTTATGTGCGGTTGTCCACATATAAAAAAAAAAAATTGATGAAAAGTGTATATAATTAAAGGAGCTATTGTGTATAAAACCAATTAATAATCAAGGTGATATGTAATGTGGATATCGATGGGTAGTTTTGAGTATGTCCCAGGTTTATCACAAGCTGATGTTCAAACGATTACATAATGGTAGATGATCTGCTGTATCTTATCTCTCCTTATTAGACTTACATTACTTTTAACATGATCATCGATGGAAATGTAGTAATTTTATGCTTCCCGCCTGTTGGTTATTCCCTTTATGAATATTTTCTAATAATTTCATTTTGGAAAAACAATCAACTGATATACTCTCTCTAACTGAAGTGTGTGAACAGAGATAACTGGTTCTTCCCAGCTAGTCACCATTTGTTGTGGCCACAACAGATCCCATGATTCGTCCTAATCATGGGAACCCCATTCATGTAAATATAAAGGAATTCAGGTAAGTTCCTAAATTTTGGTTTGCTATTACATTGTACCCTTTGTTAATCCCCTTGAGAATTTCTAAGTTTCCAGTTGTTTTTTTTTATTAGCAAAACACCTCAGATTTCGGTCTTAAACCATTTTTCACTACGAATCCCAAAATCCCGCAATTCCAAAATTCCATAATTTCGAAAATGCGGATAGCAGGGATCATTTTTTTTTCCTTTCGGCTTTTCGTCAACTCGAAACCCACAACTCGAAATTGCGGGTTGTGTGAAGGCTCTCTGAGTATTTCCTGAATCTCAATCCCGAAACCTGAATTTTCGGATTTCGGGTTGCAGGAATTCATTGCGCTAATAAATTGCATGGCGTGTTTCTGAAACCCAAAACCCGCAAGTTGTGGGATGCAGGGTGCGAAAAAGGTTAGTCGGTTTTAATAATTGTGTTCGTTCTCGAAACCTGCAACCTGCATTTTCGGATTGCGGATTTCAGAAACAAGTTTTCTTATTTTGACTAAGTTTTGAGAACCCGAAACCCACAACCCACATTTTCAGATTACAGGTTTCGGGAACATTGAATAGAATGAGGTCCTGAAGCTTGACCCTGAATCCCGTATCCCGCAGGAGTAATCTCGGTCTATCATTTCTTCTTAGATCTACGGCCCAAATCTTATCCGGTAAAAAAAAAAAACCTTAAATAAATGATTTTTCTGATTTTTCGTTATCATTTTTTACTGTCGATTTTTACGCTCCTACATAGATTTTACTGTTGATTTGTTACCAAGGTCACCTGCATGGTTTTCAGCTGAAATCAAGTTGGTTTATCATGGATTTTGCATCTTATTTTCGAGCTTTTAGTATTCATGGGTCGATTTTGATTTTCGTTTGTCTATTTATCAGAATTTCCCAAAACTTTTATCAGAATGTCTCGAACTACCCAGTCCAAGGCACTGTATAAGGATTCATTGACCAAGGATCCCAATTTCAGCATTTCCTCAGACACTAGTGAGAGGGTAACCGAGGATTATCAAATGGACTGGGCTAAAATCTATTCAATCTTTGACAACGATGACCTTTCGGACATCAAACAAGACTAGCCAGCCTATGAAAAAATTAGGGCTTCCCAAATCCATGCCATTGCTGCTCGCCCAACCGTCTTACCGTATACAGACCCGGTAAAATGGATTGTTGAGAATGCCAATACCAATGACCGGTCGTTTAATGACTGCGCAAGTTCGCAATTGACTACCTTTCATCTGGAGATTTTTATCAGAGCTTTTTCCCTCAAGCCAACCATACAAACCTTGAGTTTTGACTTTATCCATTCCTCCAAGACCAGATATAATTTTGACAAGATGATGAAATCTTGGATGGTAAGACCTAATAGTTTCGTGCCTAAGGTGGAGGATCTTTATCCTATTATTTGGTTCAAGGAACCTTACTCTTTGCTCGCAGCCATGCTTTGTGGGCTTTTTGGTCTCCCCAATTCTTTGGTTTTCAAGGCTGAATGGGTTCCCATAAACAGGTGAATATTTTCCATGGGCATCTATCCTGTCTTTATAAATTAAGACACAAATTCAAAACTATCAAAAGGCACCTGCCTCAAAGAAGCCACATTTTTATCTATCATCCTACATCCTTGATGTCTTTTGCGTTGACTTTCAATATCCTATTTTGGGATGGAATTGGACCACTGAGGCCCCACCGATTCATATATACCATTCTGCATTATGGGAAAGCAATTACATACCCTTGCTTTATGAAATTTGTGACCACTTCATGGATACCATTTATTTTAAATTGTTTCACCAGGAAGCTCCTGCCTTCTCAACAAATGCCAGAACCTTCATCAACACTATTGGGGATTGGTATGTTTATGAGTCTTTTGCATATATTAGAGTTTGGGGAAATGACACTGTTCACATTTTTCCCATAAATATACACGACAGGTTGGTCATCCAAGAAGTTTCCTATCATACTGTCAATGATGGAGTTTACAAGAAACTAACTGGCCCTAAAAAAAGAGGCTAGCCTAAGTTTTATCTAACTCTTGGCTTACTAGTTATTCCTAACTCAACCTGGGCTGCTGTACTGGGTGATTAGTTGGACCCTTTGAAGTTGGGAAAAGCACCCAAACAAAAGCATGATCCCAATAAATTTTTGGATGCGCACTTCAAACAGTATCACAAGAAAATGGACTACGCCCATGAAGACCTGCCAGATGACTCCATCTATCATGGGGTGAACACCTTCCCTGAAGTCTTAATGAAAGCCAAGAGCATGGATGAGCAACAATAGATTATGGAATTTCAGAAAGAAATAGAATATCAATTCTATGGGAAAAGAAATTTGGAGTTGAGTCTAAATGAACAAGTTAGAAGGAACATAGAAAAAAAGCAAATTTAGTAGGCCAATGCTCCCGTAATGCTTACTTGTACAGAAGAAGACAAAGGTAAAAATCCCATGGAGGAACCTCCACAGGTTAAGACCACCGAGCAGGTTAAATCTTTGTTACAGATATCTCAGAGTTCCCAGCAACATTTGGCAAAATTGACTTCCGTGTTGGGTGCCAGAGCAGCTCAACTACCCAAGGTTTCTATGACAGTTCAAGTGACTACTGCAGCTTCGCAGGTGGTTGATGGCTTGACAATAATTGAAGATAACCCTCCTAAGAGATAGAAAGTTCAGGTTTCCACATCTTAAGTTCCTACTGTTGATCTCATTGACAGTGATGTTGAAGATGAACCACAGGCTCCAGTTCAAGTGACTGAAGAAGTACTTGCAGAAGTAACTGACAAAGCTATAGAAGAAGTAAATGAGGAAGTGATAGAAAATTCACAGGCACTTACAGACCTGTTGGGAAGTATTGAAATGGATCATTCTGATCTTGATCAACCAGTTCTGGAACTTACCTGTACTAACCCTGACATCACTGCCTCAACACTTTTGTTACCATCTATCCAAGATCTTTCTATTTTTCCTGCAGGAGAAATGACACCTTTCTCCATTTCACAATTGTTCCATACTTTGACTCATAGGGATACCCCTTTTTCTAGTAACCCAGTTTCTTTCTCTATTCCTTCTTCTATGCTTGCAGAATCCCAGTCTTTGACTGTCCTCCTGCAATTACCTATGTCTACTTTATCATTAACTATTGAGAGTAATACATCCACAACTCCCTCTTCACTACTATCAGCTGCCAATGGTGACCAAGTTCCCCTTTCTGAAGTCCTCACTTCAATCCCTTTTCCTATCAATCCTTCTTCGATTCCTCAGGATGTCTCTATCCCCTTGATCACTCCTCAAGTTACCATGCCTATGCCTGAAGCCATGGCTACTCAGACTCCTTCACTGGTTTCAATATAAAATATTATTTCAGTCACTTTTGAAGTAATAACTGAATGGGAGGATGATGAGATAGTCCCTCTTGGACATTACTTTTACAGCAAGGATAATAAGGCAGTGGTAAAGAGGGGTAAGAAGAGAGGCCTTCATTAGGATGGCTTAGAAGTGTATGTTTCTAACCAGATAGTCTGGGCTCAACAAGCCAGTAACCCTCAGACAGGGGCAACTGAAACAGCTACAGCCTTAGGAGCATTTGTAGGATCAAACCTCGATTCAATACAGGTTCTCAATAGAGAAATTGATCAAAAGAGGGAAGAAGTGGAGAAGCTTCAAGAAGAACTGGAAAAGGCTAAAGAGGAACATCAAACTTATGTTGATGATCTTAGGAAGACACCGGAGGATAAAATAAGAGATGAGGAGCGCAAGAATCAATCTTTGCAGGTTGAATTTCGAAGGTTAGAAGCTGAGAATTCTGCCAATGTTCAGCAAATTGCTTTATTGCAAAAACATTGTAAGGATGCAACTGCAAGTGCAACATCCTCTACTTTCTTTAAGATGACACCTCAGGAGTTCAAAGGCTTAGCTTCTCAAGTCAATAAAGAGTATCATGAATACCTGGAAAAACTGTTTAGCACATTGGATGAAATTAAAGAAACTCACATCACTTTTGGCAAGATGCTCAGTGCTCATGAAAAGCAAGAAGATAAAAGGCTGGAGGCTTCCAAGGCATATGATAACATTGTTGGCACTTTGATTCAGTTGTCATTGATGGTTGGAAAGCTGTGACTCTGACAAGCTGTGACTCAGATGGTTGCAACTCAGAAAGTTGTGACTCAGACAAGCTGTGACTCAGACAGCTGCAACTCAGACAACTGTTACTCAGACAACTGTTACTCAGACAAGCTGTGACTCAGACAGCTACAACTCAGACAGTTGTGACTCATACAAGCTATGACTCATATGGCTGCAACTCAGACAGCTACAACTTAGACAGCTGTGACTCAGACGGTTGAGACTCAGATGACCATGACTCAGATAAGAGCACAGTGATTCGCGTCTTGATTTGTGGGTAGCTGGAGACGAATCTCGAAAATCTGGGACATGGGTTTTGTGCGCAACGGCCTCATTTACGTTATTAAAGAGGAAATCGCCAAACAAAGCTACGGTTTGAGCTATACAAGTGGTTTTGTGCACATGTAATTCTCAGATTTACTGTTGCGGTCGGTTTTTACAAATTAGCAATTGGTTGAAACAACTGTAACTCAAACAACCATGACTCAAACAAGCTGCAACTCACAAACATTTATTTTTTAATTAGTCAGTTACAGCATGTAATATCTGGAATTCAAAGAGACAATTGAAATGTCAGTTACAGCGTGTAAATTCTGGAAGTTAGAGAGACAGTTTCAGTTTTAGAATTGGTATATCTGGAAGTTAAAGAGACCGAGGCATATAACTTCAGCATCTATAAAAGATAATTGATGAGAACAAAATTAGGGTGAGATTTGAGAGGATGAAGAGGAGTCGTTACTGATGAAGCTGTGATTCAAAGAAAATGAGAACAAAAATGTATGGCTCGATTTAATGAAGGACAGAATGCCCAGAAAATCAAGCTATAGTAGCATAGAACAAAATAAAAAGGGTATGTACTGATATATCTGAACCAGTGTGATATAATTGACTGAATTTCATAGGGTGGTAGGGAGGAGCAAGGGAAGACTGCAGAGTCTTCTTGGCAAGTTGGTGCTTGTACATTTGGGAGTTGTAGCTTCCATTCAGTTGGTGTTGAAGAAACAGAGGTAGCAGCCTCATCTGGGTTGTTGCTCAGATAAAATAGAATGTAAAGAGAAGTTGGAGCTTGCCTTTCATACTAAAAAGAAGAGGTTTTTTTCCTTTGTGGGTTTCCTCAGGAAAATCAGTGTCTCTGCATATTTATGTGATTCAACATTGTTTATATGCCTTATATTTAATTATGTTATAACAATATACCTGATATAAAGGAATGTACATAGAACATCTCATATCATCTTGATCATCACACTTCATCAAAGTTAAAAGGGAAAAGGAATGTAAAACTGTTTAAGCACAGTAATAACTGATTCACCCCCCCCTCTCAGTTATTTGAATACTTTCAAGAATTGGTATCAGAGCAGTGTTCCTTTAGTCTAAGGTAGATCCGAAAGCTTAAACATGACAAGCCATGAAGGCTCAACCAATAAAGCTCCTATGTTTGATGGAACAAATTTTGCCTTTTGGAAAGTTAGAATGAGAACATATTTAATGTCCTTAGGTGCTGATGTTTGGGAAGTTGTAGAAACTGGATATACAAAACCTATGGTTCTTGCTTCCAAAGATGACAAGATGGAATTCACTTTTAATGCTAAGGGAATGAATGCAATATTAAGTGGTCTTGCTGAATCTAAGTTTGTGAAAGTGATGCATCTTGAATCTGCTAAAGATATGAGGGATAAACTTATTAATAGCTATGAAGTGAATGTGAAAGTAAAAGATGCCAAATTGCAAACATACAGGCTGAAATTTGAACAACTAAAGATGAATGAGGATGAGACTATTAGTAAATATTTCCTTAGGGTTGAAGAGCTTGTGAATGCTATGAAGGGCCTTGGTGAAACAATTGAAGAAGCATCCTTAGTTCATAAAATTTTAAGATCTTTGCCTGATAAATTTAACCCCAAAGTTTCATCAATAGAAGAGTTAAATGATCTTAAACATCTGGGTATTGATCAAGTCCTTGGAACTCTAACTGCCTATGAGATGAGGATCAACAAAGATACAAATACCACTAGAGAAGCCTCCTTTAAAGCAGATAAGAATATTGATTCTGGAGCAGATGAGATTGAGGAAAAATTTGTAAGAAAATTGAAGAAAGGATCAGGTAAATATAGAGACAAGCTGCCTTTTAAATGTTTTAATTGTGGTAATATAGGTCATTTTGCCTCTAAATGTCCTCACAAGAAAAAAGATCAAAATTCTGATGATGAAGAGAAATACAAATTTAAGAAATACAGTAAAAAGAAAAGTTTGTGTGCAAATAATGATGTCTCCTCAGAGGATATAGATAACAATTCATCTTGTGAAGATAGAATGAATGATTTTATGCTTATGGCCATAGAAGATCTTGACATTGAATATGCAAAAAGTGACATGAATGATGAAGATGCTATAGTTGATATGGAAGGTGAGTTGATTAGTGCATTGGAAGAAATTGATAGACTCAGGTTAAAGAAGAGGAAACAAAAACAATTGCTGATATAGTATGAAAAGAATGACAAAGAACCTAGTATAGACTGTATTTTGGTAAAAATAGAATTAGAAGAGGCAACGAAAATAGAAGACATTCTTAAACAACGACTAGCTGAAAGTAAAACAAGATGTGAAAAGTTAGAGGAAGAAGTGGTGACTATGAAGAAAGAATTAGAAAAATTCCAAACTTTGTATCATCCGAATTGTTCAAGTATTAAAGCCTCAGAAGAGTTAAATAATATCTTGAGTAAGCAAAGATCTCCTTTGATTAAATTTGGTTTAGGCTATGAACAACGTTCAAGGAGCAGTCACTCAGAGAACAAAGAAATAACTAAGGTGATCAACTTTTAAAGCAGCAAGAAATCAAAATTCACAAAGTCTGCAACCTTCATCAAAGCTGAAGCAAATAAAACCAATAGTAATGAAAATCTAATGAATGATAAAAAGGATATATCTACAGGAACAAAAAACAATATTCTGCAGTCAAGAAAGCATGAATAAGATATACAATACAGAGTGACAAGGCAATCAATTCCAAGAAGACAGCTAAGATCCAAGTATCAAAATTTATTTAATGGTTACTGTTATTGTTGTTTTAGCTTTGGTCACAAAGTTGAAATCTGTGTATTTAATCCTAGAAACATGCAACAAAGAGTATTTAGTAAGAATCAAATGCTACAACACAGAGTGGAACAGTCAGTGAGTAATCAAAACTATCATACTCTATCAACAATCAGAAGAGGAATTCATGATAGAAATGTCAATCCTTTTGATCTTCTGTACAATGAGCCAGAATGCTATGTTTGTCATAACTTTGGACAAAAGGCTACAGAATGTTATTTGAAGAACTACAAAACAGATTCAAGAGTGAATTATGCAGCTGAAAGAAAAGTGTGGAAGATGAAAGAAAGCAATCAATGTGATTTAGTGCTTTCTGCTCAAAGACAGAAGGACCCATGGTATATTGACAGTGGATGCTCCAAACACATGAATGGGGATAAAAGTAATTTTTTGTCTCTAAGAGATAAAAAATCAGGAAATGTAACTTTTGGAAATGATGCTCCAGGAAAAATCAGAGGCAAAGGAATGGTAAGTCTGAGTAATGGAAAAGGGAAAGCTCAAGATGTATTGTTTGTGGATGGTTTAAAACATAATCTTCTAAGTGTCAGTCAGGTCTGTGACAGGGGATGTGAAGTGGTTTTCACTGCTAAAGATTGTAAGATAAATTTTGTAAACTCGGAACAATTAGTTGCCAAAGGTATAAGAACAGAAAACAATGTATATGTCTTGAAAGAAGAAAAGGAGGAATGTCATCTAAGCAAGTATGATGAGAGTTGGCTATGGCATAGAAGACTTGGAAATTTAAATTTTGATCATTTAATCAAACTTAGAAACAATGGAGCAGTGAAAGATTTCTCAAAGATATCAAAACCATATGATGTTGTCTGTAAACCTTGCCAAATGGGAAAACTAACTAGAACACAATTCAAATCCAAGAGCTTTCCATCTTCAAATAAACCTCTTCAGTTAGTGCATATGGATTTGTGTGGACCATCAAGGAAGGAAGGTACAGGAAAAGAGAATTACTTTATGTTGGTTATAGATGATTATTCTAGACTTACTTGGGTTGCTTTTCTGAAAGAGAAATCTGAAGCGTTTGAAAAATTCAAAGTATTTAAATCTCTGACCGAGAATCAAACAGGAACAAGACTGAAAGCAGTAAGGTTAGATAGAGGAGGAGAGTTTAGCTCAAGGCATTTCAAGGAATTTTGTGATGAACAAGGTATCAAAAGAGAGTATACAATTCCAGGGACTACACGGCAAAATGGAGTGGTTGAGAGACATAATAGATTAGTTTAGAAAATGGCAAGTTCAATGATGAAAGAAAAGAATATATCTCACAGTTTTTGGGTATAGGTAATTCATACAGCTATTCATATACTTACCAAAGCTCACTTAAGGCCGAATAGTGATAAAACCCCCTATGAATTGCAGTTTGGGAGACCTGCTACAATCAAGCATTTCAAAGTCTTTGGGAGTAAGTGTTATATCAAGAATAATGATGAACATCTTGGCAAATATGATGATAGGGCCGATGAAGGTGTTTTCCTAGGATATGCTACAAACAGTAAAGGATATAGATGTTACAATAAGAAGTTGCATAAGATGGTTGACTACATTGTTATTAAAGTAGATGAAGGGAGTCATGTAAAAGAGACTCAGATAAACAATGATGAATCATGTACAGAGGATACAGCTGAAGATGAAGAAGAACAAATCCAAGAATCAGAAAAGGAAGAATCTAAATCAGAGAATGAAGATGCAGACTCACAACAGCAATCAGTAAAACCTCCTTCAAGAATTATTCAGAAAAATCATCCTGAAAGTCAGATCATTGGTGACAAGAATGAAGGTGTGCAGACAAGAAGAAAGTTACTCAAAGATATAGAACAGTCTCCCATTGCCTTTTTATCTATAATAGAACCCAAGAATTTTTATGAAGCTAGTGAAGATGAAAATTGGATAAAAGCAATGAATGAAGAGCTTGATCAGATTGAAAAGAATAATACTTGGGAACTTGTTCCTAGACCAGCAGATAAGAATGTGATAGGTACCAAATGGGTATTTAAGAATAAGATGAATGAAAAAGGACAAATTGTGAGAAATAAAGCCAGATTGGTTTGCAAGGGATATGCACAAGTTGAGGGACAAGATTTCGATGAGACTTTTGCACCTGTGGAAAGAATGGAAGCTATAAGAATGTTTCTTGCTTATGCCTATCACAAAAAATTCAAAGTTTATCATATGGATGTTAAATCAAATTTTCTAAATGGATATCTAGAAGAAGAAGTGTATATGGAGCAACCTGAAGGTTTTTCACTGACAGACAATCTTGGTTATATCTGCAAATTAAAGAAAGCTCTATATGGATTGAAACAAGCACCAAGAGCCTAGTACTATAGATTAGATAAATATTTACAAGAGAAAGGATTCAAGAAAGGCAATGTTGATAGTAATCTGTATATCAAAACAGAAGGTGATGACTTATTAGTTGTTTTGGTTTATGTTGATGATATCATTTTTGGATGTACTAATGCTTCTTCTGTTCAATGGTTTGCTAATGCTATGCAATCTGAGTTTGAAATGTCAATGATTGGAGAATTATCATACTTTCTTGGTCTTCAAATCAATCGGAATTCTGAAGGTCTATTTCTCTCTCAAGAGAAATATCTGAAGGAGATGTTGAAAAAGTTTCAAATGGAGGATTCTTCACTTGTTAGTATCCCTATGATTGTTGGTTGCAAGCTTAGCAAAGATGATATCTCACCAGATGTTGATCAAAGAACATACAGGTCAATGATCGGCAGTCTTCTATATATTACAGCAACTCGTCTTGATATCATGCATGCTATTGGAATGGTAGGAAGATTTCAGTCTGCTCCCAAACAAAGTCACTTGGTAGCCGTGAAGAGAATTTTCAAATACTTGAAAGGCACAATGACTTATGGTCTCTGGTATCCTAAGAATTAAAAATTTTAGTTGATTGCATATTCAGATGCTGACTGGGCAAACTGTTTGGATGAAAGAAAGAGCACTAGTGGAGGTGCATTCTTCTTAGGCGATTCATTAGTAGCATGGATGAGTAAAAAGCAAGGTTCTATTTCTCTATCTACTACTGAGGCTGAATACATAGCTATTTGCAACATGTTGTACACAAGTATTGTGGATGATACAAACTCTTGTTGATTTGGAGGTGAAATATTCTGAATCTATTCTTATTCATTGTGATAACACAAGTGCCATTAGTGTGTCAAAGAACCCTGTTCTTCATTCCAAGACCAAACACATTCCAATCAAGTATCATTTTTTAAGGGAGCAGGTTACAAACAGAGTTGTCCAATTACATTTCATTCCTTCTAAAGAACAGATTGCTGACATCTTTACTAAACCCTTATCCAAAATCCAGTTTGAATATCTACGCCAGAAGTTGGGTGTCATATCTTGTTCCAGCTAACTTGTTCACTTTGGCAGGGGGAGTTTGTGCTGATTGCATATCTGATGTAATTCTGAGATGGTTCCAGAATGTTCTATTTGTTGATTTTTGAGTTAATATTGATAGGGGGAGATGTATTGTTATGATTTCTTTGACATTGATGTCAAAGGGGGAGAAGTTTAGGTAGTTGTAGATAACAAGCAGTCAGTGACTACACTTGCAACATCATAAATTTTAGGTTTCCATCAATGCCAAAGGGGGAGATTGTTGGCACTTTGATTCAGTTGTCATTGATGGTTGGAAAGCTGCGACTCAGACAAGCTATGACTCAGACGGCTGCAACTCAGAAAGCTGTGGCTTAGACAAGCTGTGACTCAGACAGCTGCAACTCAGACAGCTGTGACTCAGACGGCTACAACTCAGACAGCTGTGACTCAGACAAGTTGTGACTCAGACGACTACAACTCAAACAGCTACAACTCAGACAGCTGTGACTCAGACGACTGAGACTCAGACGACCGTGACTCAGATAAGAGCATAGTGATTCACGTCTCAATTTACGGGCAGCTTGAGACGAATCTTGAAAATCTGGGGCATGGGTTTTGTGCGCAACGGCCTCATTTACCTGACTAGCGAATAAATCGCCAAACAAAGCTACTTTTTGAGCTATACAAGTGGTTCTCTGAACATGTAATTCTCAGATTTACTGTTGCATCCGGTTTTTACAAATTAGCAATTGGTTGAAACAACTGTAACTCAAACAGCCGTGACTCAAACAAGCTGTGACTCACAAACATTTATTTTTTAATTAGTCAGTTACAGCATGTAAACTCTAGAATTCAAAGAGACAGTTAAAATGTCAGTTACAGCATGTAAATTCTGGAAGTTAAAGAGACAGTTTCAATTTTAGAATTGGTATATCCGGAAGTTAAAGAGACCGAGGCATATAAATTCAACATCTATAAAAAACAATTGATGAGAACAAAATTAGGGTGAGATTTGAGAGGATGAAGAGGAGTCATTACTGATGAAGCTGTGATTTGAAGAAAATGAGAACAAAAATGTATGGCTCGATTTAATGAAGAATAGAAAGCCCAGAAACTCAATCTATAGTAGCACAGAACAAAATAAAAAGGGTATGTACTGATATATCTAAACCAGTGTGATATAATTGACTGAATTTTTTCTTACGTAGGGTGGTAGGGAGGAGCAAGGGAAGACTGTAAAGTCTTCTTAGCAAGTTGGTGCTTGTACATTTGGGAGTTGTAGCTTCCATTCAGTTGGTGCTGAAGAAACAGAGGTAGCAGCCTCATCTGGGTTGTAGCTCATATAAAATAGAATGTAAAGAGAAGTTAGAGCTTGCCTTTCATACTAAAAAGAAGAGGTTTTTTCCCTTTATGGGTTTCCTCAGGAAAATCAGTATCTCTGCATATTTATGTGATTGAACATTGTTTATATGCCTTATATTTAATTATGTTATAACAATATACCTGCTATAAAGGAATGTACATAGAACATCTCATATCATCTTGATCGTCACACTTCATCAAAGTTAAAAGGGAAAAGGAATGTAAAATTGTTTAAGCATAGTAATAACTGATTCACCCCCCCCCCTCTCAGTTATTTGAATACTTTCAACAAACATTGTTGAATGAAAAAAGTACATCATAGACGTTCCAGCAGGTTTTTCCATGCTTAGTAGTTTTCAATTTAAGAAGATTAGAGGTGCATTGAATACATGGCTAGAACTGAACGAGTCAATTGAGGATGTTCCTAAAAAGGCCCAATCTATCTGTAGCAGGCGATGGTATGCAGCAGATAATGTTATGTTGGCTCTCGAATTTCCTGTTGTGGAGCTCATTGAAGATGCATGTCCACCTATATTGAAGATTGAGGAAGTTGAGCGTAAGTGTGATGAAGTTCAGCAGCAAATTCAACTTCTAGAAGAAGTCAAAATTGATGATGTGAAGCAGTTGATTAGGAAGCCCGTTTCCCTGGAACGTAAGATCCAAGTCTTTATCCGCATATGGCATAATATAGCAAAGAATGAGATGGAGACGTTCGAATGCAATGCTTAGTTGGGACTCGAGTCAGCAAATTATCCTATGATAGATGAGCTATTAGAGATTTGGGGAAAATGGCAAGATGTCTTGGGACACTAGGTTATCTTTGATTTTGTAATCCCTATTTTTGTGGCTTTTCATTTTGTACCCCGTTGTAGTTCTTATTTAAGGAGGGATACCTCTTTGGTTAAAGGGGTTGTTGATAATTTTGAGATGGGGAATCAGTAAGAGACGATGGGAGAAACTTTGTTTAAGCAGAGCTTTGTATTTTTTGCAAGACTCCTATTAATATAGTAAAGTGACCTTCATATCATCTCTGATGTATTGTTCAAGTTTCTTTGACATTTCTGATTTCTTGTTTTGATTTATCGTCTACAGTGTGTGATCTTTTGTTGGATATTATTACATATGCATATCTGTGACACTAATTTCTCATCGTAACTGGTCTATGCATGGAAATGTTTTATTGAATTTCTGTCAATTAAATGTTTTCTTTATCTATTTCTGCAAATGATTCGCACTCAATTCAATCAATGTTAATATTTCAATTAACACAGTGATTACAGGTCGTTCTTGAATGGGTTTAATTACTTGAATTATTCTCTTTTAATTTTCATTAATGGATTATGATTTAAGTGAATAAGTGAATGTACCTTTTAATGTTTATGTTGAGGTTGATAAACTCACTTACTCCTCTTATATCAAGGTTGATATGCACAACAACAAGCTTTTCTTTAGAATAGGTCTAACTCATATTAGATTCTTTTTTTAATAGTTTAAGTTAGAACATACTTAGTTTTAAGATTCTGTTTTCCATATTGAACTTTTGATCAATCGATCAAACCCATCTACTCATAGAGTGCCAGCGGAGGCCGAATATCCATGGGAGAATTCCATACCAAACATGCTGGAAATAGAACCGCCCTTGTGCAGGGTCTTTCGAAGCCTTTCAGTCTGGGTTTTCACCCTCTGTTGAGAGCCTTGGACCCATTCGAGCACTTTGCATTTACCCTACACCCCCGAGGCCTCAACAGGCCTGCATGCCTTAATTTCATGTTACCTCACTTTCAACAGTAATTTCACATCATTGACATCCGATTGAAATATTCCACCAAATGTTCTACCTCAACTCATCTGATTCACATTCGAAGGTATGTACTATGATACCTTGGGGATCATTGACATCAATGATGATTTCCATCGTACTTGTTAATGGTTTACATCAATGACCAGTAATCATGTAGTTTTTACCATGTTTGACTTCAAAACATTGTAATCACATGGCTAGATTCATCTCATTGCGGGTCGGCTTGAAGACCCTAGCTTAACTTATGTATCTTACCCAGGTTGTGATGGATATTTTTGTATTCATGTCACACAGAATCCACTTATGTATTGGTCATGGCTATCTAATTATCTCATCATGGATCTACGCTTTTGTCTAGTAGCCATGATTGTGTTTAGTCAATCAATCCTACCATGGATTTGCAATGTATTGGTCGGAAGACATGTTATGAGTCATTTGAGACATATATCTCAAAGTCTATTGTACTGCAGGAGTCTTTTTTCATCAATCCAACCGATGATCCTTTCCTCGAACTCTCATTTTTCAAAGCATTTCATCTATCTGATTTCACTAGATTCATGCCTTGGGGGGCATTCTGTTACACCAAAATCTCGTCATCTTTATTTATGTGTCCTCTATTTTCCTTAATTCCTAAATCACTTGGGCCAAAGGATTGAAGGGAGAATTGTTGTTGTTCTTTCTAATTGTTGTAGTCAACCTAACGCACCCTGCTCATTAGCAAGGAGCGTCAAACCTTATGTGACACACTCTACACATTAACAGAGCGCGTTAGTGATGCACGTTTCCTTTGCACAAGCTCTGTCACCCTCCAAAGATGCGGGTTGTTTGTGTGCAAGGTGCGACACTGTTAGTTTAAAAGAAGAAGGAGTAGCTTTGAGTGGCTTCTAGAATCCTTGGTTATGTGGGGGCTTATCCTATGACCTAGGAAAGGTGGAATTTGGTTTCCTTACCTTTTGGGATGATCCCTTGAGATTCTCCCACAAATCCTCAACCTCTCCTATCCTTTGAGGCCTGTAAATACAAACACCCTCTCCATGATCAGGAGGAGGAATATAGAGCACTAAAATGCTGGTGAAATTCTACTAGGATTGCTTCCCTTTCATCCATCAAGAGGAAAGGGCTTAGATATTTGAGGCTAGGACCATTTGGAAGGAGTTACAATGTCAAATCTTGGTTGCAACATCTCTCTATGTATTTCTTATTATTACATTAATGCAAATTATTTCCATAAACATTTTGTTATTGTAAGATCCTTATAATTATCATATTTGACTACTGGTTTAGATTGGTTTATGTTTATATGTTATTCCTACTTGTTTGTTTCCATTGTGGTACATTGTTTTGCTGCTAGAAATCCAGAGATCTAGAGATCAAGAGATACATCAAACAAGGAGTTAGTGTTGCGTTCATAAGGTAATTTATCTCTTGACATCCTTTGCAATTTGATCAATATAGGAAAGTAGTTTGTATTGTGTACTCTTTTGTTCTAGATCTGAACCATTCGAACTAGGGAGATCGGTTAGTGTCTGCACTAACGGATTGTCCGCAAAAGCACTACCTCCATATATACCGCCAACGCACCCAGATGTGAAACCCATTGCAGAGCGACAACTTTAGAAGCATGCACTTCACACACCAACTATTCCGAAGGATGTGCAACTGGTTGGTAGCATGATAGGGTGTGTGTTGTTGTTAAAATACACCGACGATAATTTCAATGAAAGAACGAAGTTTCCACAGGTCGCTCCAGGGAAATACTTGACCAGAGTACAATACCCATATTCAGGGGTAATTCGAGTCAAGACGCATATGTGGGCTAGGGGTATAGAAAAATATGGACTACTTAATATGTTGAAGATCCCACACTTAGGTCATAGTCCCCACATTACAGCCGTATTCAGACAGCTACTTGTGCTCGAACATGATGGACACCCATGGTTGGGGAGGAACATCCCCATCGATATGATGTTAATCTGGAAGATCACGCATCTACCTTTTGAAGGCCCTAACCCCGTAGTGGAATTTATGGGAAAGAAGGAAGACGAGAAGGTCATAGAAACTGTGTAGACATGGTTCATGCTAGTAAAAGGAAAGCGGTGATACGACGTGAATTTCATCAGTGATCCGAAGGTTCAGTTCACCACACACATCCTGGAAGGGAAAATTGTGTGTAAATGTAGACCTAATGAGGTCCCATATCCCATAATTTCCTTAGAAATGAAGTGTTTGGAAGGGGTGCAGTTCGACTGGGCGAACTACCTGCTAAGAGAATTCCTTCAGAACTGTATAGATGCACAAGAAAAAGGTATGATTTTTCATTATTCAAGGTTATTAGTACTAATTTATTTGGTCATGTGGGAAGAACCTAGTGATTCACATTTCACAGATGTGGGAGACACATTATGCACAGCTGTGCGGTATTCCCCCCTATGGCAATCAGATGAAACTAAGAGGCAAAGGATGACCAAGCACGCAGTTTTTTTCTACAACATTAACAATGACATGGAAATTTTCCAATATCCATGCCTATATCTGGAAGTCAAGGAGAAGTATGATGGTGTGGCGCAATTCAAAGAATACATACACAAAATGTACATACAGGTGTGAAAAGATAAAAACAAGACTTAGTTTCCATTAGGATACATCATCATGCCTAACAATATCCTTGTGGTCATCCAATAGTGGTTGGATGAATGGATGGTACCCATAAAAAATAGGCCATCATAAAATTTGCCGCAATTATAGAATATAGTGGTTGGCGAAGGTAGTAGAAAATACACGACCAAAGAATAATAGGTTGAGGTCAAAGAATAGCAGGTCGAATTCGAAGAATAATAGGTCAAAGTTGAAGAAAAGAAGATCGAAGCTAAACAGTAGTAAGATGAACAAGAGCAACAAAATGGTGATGGACAAGATCTAAATCTTCTTGAGGATTCAAAGCATACATAAATGAACCAATCCATCAAGTACAAAAGGAAATATGCAGAATAAATTGATGTTGCGAATCCTAAGAAGAAGAAACATAAAGAAAGTAAGAACACTTCTCAATCTGCACTAACAGAATAGGATATGGAACAGTTGGCTAGCAAAGTGTAGGAGCTCAGTACGGACTCTTGGCTGCAAATAGAAAACAAACATGTGGAGCTTTACAAGATTGTCACAGAAAGTATCACAAAGCTGAAAACAGTGGTGGATCAGATGCCTAAGATCCAGACATAGAACCAGATACAAGGAACCTTGACAGAATAGACAAGGGAGATAACTTGGAAAAAAAGAGCGAGGATGGCACTGATCCCAGTCCAAGACTTCGTTTTTCCAACAGATAGCACTATGCATAGGGTAAAAGAGTTGGGAGCATTGAAGATAGATATGACAAGCATCCTACTTCAGATATTGCATTTTCTACATAATGAGATTGTCGAGGTGCTAAAACAAAGGGAGTAGGTAACCTATAAAACAAACCAAGACCTCGACAAGACTCACGCTTTGCTACAGGAGAAGCTCGAGTTAGCACAAAGGGAAAAAGACGCATCCATATAGCAGCAAAGAAAGTTCAAGCAAGAATTGGAGAATACATGTCGAAGTATTCCAGATTTCAACATGCAGTTGGATGAGTCATGAGAGAAAAATATGAAAAAAATAACAATGGTGATCAAAGCATATCAAAACAAGATTATATTTATGGAGATTGAGCATCAGATAAACATAGCGGAGCTCAAATGAAAGCTCATGCCAGGAACCTCACACACAAAAAAGGAAAAAATAGAGGATGAGATGGAAACCTGAGTGACAAACATCTCTGCGCTGGTTGAAGATAGGTCTAAGATGATTACAGAAAGTGTCCAAATTTGGACTTCAGTGCAAGAAGATCCAAATATACAGAAGGTGCAAGAATAGCTATAGCAGAAACTAGATAAGATGGAGACAGTAAAATGTGTCATCAAAACACTGTCAATCTCTCAGAAGCTAGCAAATATTGAAGAGAGTAACAGGATACAGGTTTAGATAGAAGAGTGCAAGAAGCAACAACATACATTGATCTAGACTATGAAACCATGGCAGGATGAGGCTCTCCAACTATCGCAGATGTAGATGAAAATTTGGGCATAATTTGCAACAGTTAGGAGTTTTCCCTACAGAAGTCAACAGAAACTGTGACTGGGAAATTGGTGGAAGAAGTAACAAATAAACAACAGGAAATGACCAAGATCTTAGAGAAGTTGAAAGACATATACAAAGAATTGATACAAAAAATCAAATTGACATAGTGACTGAGGACGAGTCATAAGTGAGTGTTAGGGGCATGTTGGACGAAGGCCAATTTGGTCCAAGTTTTGTTGAAGAACCTGCTATTTTGGGAAAATAGGATGTTGTTTAGTGCTTTGATGATATTTGGGGTGGGTTGAAACCCCTCCTTTTTGTAAATCCAATTGTTTTGTAATTGGAACATGGTTTGGGGCCATGATTTTTTAATATGCAGCCTACAGGTGCACAACTATATATTGAGTAGATATGGTTGAAACAAAGATAAGAAAATATAGGCGAAGTCAAGGGAAGATCCATCTTAGTGCAAGGAAGGATCTGTATCTAGGTGCACAAAGACCTAAAGAAGAAAGAAGAGAGTCTTCAGCTTAGTGTGCAGACCAAGGACTGTTGTAACCCTCTTTTTGCATAATATAATGTGCAATTCTTGTGCACATATCCCCAGTTGGGGTGAACCATGTTAGTTCTGGTGTCTTTGTGTGATTGATATATCTAATTCTTTATTATATATTGAATGAATGCATATAATGATCATATCTAACTGCGCAACATAAGTAGTAATCACACATCTCTCTGATTATAGCAGCATACAGTTTACAATTATATGTTTATGTTATGAATTTTGTGAAGTTAAGAATTGTTAATGAGTAGGAAAATATATTACAATTACTGCATCCCATGTTCATCTCGGTTGCAGAAACCTGGTTCTACATCCACCCATTATCACTTTGAGTGATACTGTGACCTCCCTACAGGTTGTTGCCGAAAGTGCCAATGATCAAGTGTTCTTTTTTGAAATCTAAGTCATAGTAGGATCTAGTAGCTAAATATTACCTCACAATCAAAACATTTGGCTTAGTATGCAAGAAAATTGTGTAAAAAGAATTATGGACATACAAATGATCAAAAACTAGTCACAAATGATAAAAAACCAGTCACAAATTATCAAAAACAAGTAACACAAATGATCAAATAGAAGGTTTATTATAATTTTCCAACCAAGAAATGAGTTGCGAATACATTTATATACCATTTGGAATAATTCATTTTCCTTTGGAGGCAGCTACAAGTGGCTAGCATACATTGGACCCCAATCCCCCCTAGGTTGACAAATAGGCTCCCAAATCACCTCTAAAAGCTACGAATTGTCAATGTGAACATTGGGTAGGCATGGGATGTCATTAATGATGGTCACACATGTGGTGGTTAGGATTTAGTGGAGTGTAGGTGGCCAAGGATAGTCCAAAACAACCAAAAGAGGGCCAAAATGTCCACATACATTGCATGGGGGCCTTAAGTCAAAGACAGTTCCTTAAAACAGGGAAATTAGGGTGCCTTAGCTCGGGTAGTGGTAATAGATGCTGGAGGTGGCCATAAATAGGGTGCCTAACAACTAGTTTGACTAGATTTTGGCCCATAAGTGGTGGATTGTGTCATAATTGCCCCAACTAACTTCTAAAAACCTTGGATTGTCATCATTAACCTTATTTTGGACTAGTTAATCATCAAATTAATGTATGAATAAGGTCCTAAGGTAAAATAATGTTCTAACACCCCCCCATAAGATAGACTTATGTAGCCAAAACAAAAGTAAGGCCTTAGCAACTAGGGCTCAAGTCACCTTTACAACAACAATTTTTATTAGTCCTTGTAACCAAGGTAAGGAAGAAAACGACATGGGAAATAAAACCTCACCTCTACAATGGACATGAAACAAATCTGGAAAATAAACCAGTCTTCACCATGCATCACTCACCCCAAGGATTGATCTAAGGTAAGTGAAGGTATTCTTAGTAAAACTCTTGGTGAAGATGTCAGCAGTTTGCTCAGCATATGAGAAATACTGCAAGGCAATAATTTGGTCTTGCACCAAGCCTTGAATGTGGTGCATGTGAATATCTATGTGCTTGGCCCTATGCCTATGTACTGGATCAATGGAGATCATGATTGTATTTTTATTATCACACCAAATGACTGTGGGTGAATCAAACACAAATCCAAACTCTCCAAGAATTCCTTGCAACCACACACATTGTGTAGCTACATTCATTGCTCCCCTGTATTCGACATCAGATGAAGATAAGGAAATAGTTTGTTGCTTATTACTAGACCAACAAATGGGACCATGTGCAAGTATAAACACATAACCATTAGTATACTTATGATCAATACTATCTCCATCCCAATCAAAATCAGTAAAACCAACTAGTTCAAGTGATGAACTAGCTGCATAGTGTATCCAAAACTGTTCGGTACCTTGAAAATAATGCAAGATCCTATTTGAATCCTTCCAATGGACCTCATGAGGATATTGCATGTGCCTTGAAAGAACTCCTACAACATAAGACAAATCTGTTCCAGAGTGTGTGAGATACAGCAAGCTCCCAACTAGTTGTCTATATAGTGAACTGTCAACCAATGGTGAAGAACCCCACTCATGGTGCTTAACTCCTGAAAGGAATGGGAGCTTAGAATCCTTGAATTCATACATATTGAAATTATGCAGTAGATCTGAAGCATATCTTGATTGAGAAACAATGATCCCATCAACAGTTTGATCAAACTCCAAACCCAGAAATTGTTTCAAAAATCCTAGATTTGACATGGAAAATGCACTATGCAATGCAAATTTAAATGAATCTAATTCTTGGATGCAACTACCAGTGATCAATATATCATCAACATACAATACAATAATAAAAATCATATCACTAACATGTTGCATGTTGTTACACCAAAATGGCGTCACCCTTGCGCAAGTGTTGCAAGTGTCGTCATCGTGACCTAGTGTCGTCACCATGACCATTGCAAGTGTCGTCATCATGAATATTGTGAAAAAAATTTCATCTTGATCATTGTGTAAACTCTTTTCTATGACCCCTAATACTCATTCTGGGCTAAAACACATTCAAGTGAGAGTTTTCCCTATCTAGTTGACCTCTTTGAGTAAGCTGTCGCACTTTGTCTTCCTACAGGATGAGATAGACCCCCTCTGTCGTAGTTATTGGTCATCTAGAGTGAGACACTATCGCACTTTGGCCTTCTACAGAGTGCGGCAGGCTCCTCTGTCACTTTGTGTCCTCTTCTAGGGTGCGATGAGGTTGGTTAAAGCCTATTTTGGGGAGTCTCGAGGTCTCTGTAGAAGTTTGTTGAGGTGGAGGCCTATCCCTAGGCTCTAGGTGAGGTGGCATTTCGGTTCCTAACCTAATGGGAGGATCCCTTAACCATCTCCCCCTAATCCTCAACCTAACCTATCTCTTTAGCCCTATATAAACACCCACTCTCTCCATGGAAAGGGAGGAAGATCTATGGTATCCTTATGCTGGTAGAATCCATATTGGTGATTGGGAAGCTTGTACCACCTTGGAGGCTTGGCTTGGACATGTTGGATGGAGGATGCGACATTGAGGCTTTGGTTCTAGCTTCATCCTTTCTATGTATTCCCACCTTTTAATACTGGTAATATAAGTGCTTTCCACCAAAATATCATTGTGTTAATGATATCTTGTGTATTTTTCCTCCTTAACTGCTTACTTAGATCTATTATTGTATAGGTGCATTTTACTATTTGTTATATTGTTGTGTTGTCTCCAGCCTCTGGACATCATGCTGGGGGGACACACTACTAACCTCTGGACATCATGTTGGATAAGTGCCTTTAATCTTCAGCATAGTTCTTTTCCTGTGTCAAGCTCGTTAAAAAATGAAACAGTACCCAATGAGCATGGTTCTATTCCTGTGTCAAGCTCGTTAAAAAATGAAACAGTATCCTATGAGCATAGTTTTATTCCCTTTCAAGCTCGTTAAAAAATGAAATGGCCATTTTTGGAGCATAATTTACCTTTGGTTTCAAGCTTGTGAAAAAATGAAACCATCTCCCTATGAGCATAGTTCCCTTTCTATGTCAAGCTCGTTAAAAAATGAAATAGGTTCCCATGAGCACGGTTCTTTTCCTGTGTCAAGCTCATTAAAAAATGAAACAGATTTGTTCCCTTTGAGTCGAGTCTTCTCGTAGACTTAGTACTTGAACCTTCTTTTCATCCGCCTATGCCTTAGGCGAATGAAATGAAGCTTGGGGGGCATGTCTTCAACCTCTAGATGTTATCGCCTCTCCACATCATGTTGGAGCTAAGTCACTTACTTCTAGCAATCATGCTAGGGGCATGTACCAATCTTTGGATATCATGTTGGGAATGCTTTCGAGCATACTTTTCTTTTGGTTTTCGAGCTCATTAACCCATGAAAATAATCATGAGCATAGTTCATTTTCTGTTGCAAGCTCGTTAAAAAATGAAGTAGACATTATGAGCATTATTTTCTCCTGTCTTCGAGATCGTTAAAAAAAGTAAGATGGTATTTGAGCTTACTTCTCACTTTTTCGTGCTCTGGTAGAAACATGAAAAGCGGTTTGAGCTTAGTTTTTACTTTTCGTGCTCTGGTTCAAATATGAAAAATATTTCGAATGCTTTTAATACCATTATCATGCTCGTTAAAACATTTGACTAAAAAAGGTGTGTCTAAAAAGTATAGGTTTATCACTTTATCTGGCCTTGTTATTCTATTTACGAAAAAGGAACTGTGTCGAGTTTACTTTTTCCTTTGTCGTACTCAGTTATCAACCATGACAAAGTTTTTCATGGAGTCCTCTTTAAGCTCTTTTCAGACTCCTAATATAGGAAAAGATGGCCAAGCAAAATTGATTCGTTCACGCTTGTAAAAGGATTTGAATGATCGTCTCCCTGGTGATAGTTTACCCATTTTTCGGACTAGGGGGCACTATTTATGAAAAAGGAATACGCCAGCCAATCATGACTAGAAGATTCCTCTCTCACGTTGTTTTACCCTTTTCCGGGCGAAGAGGCCAACCTTACGAAAAAGGACCGTTGGAGTATTCTTTAGTTCTTTTAAGACTCTCTAAACATGAAATGATGACCGAGTTTACCTTCTATGTACTTGTTAAAATTTGACATTGAAGGGCCCACTGTGGGGCGAACCCCTCCTCTCCCAAGTTTCGAAAATATTTGGAATTGGACTCATCTATGAGATGAGCTATATTGAGCAGCTAGTTACCCTCATCAAGCTCATCAAAAACACATGAGGCACTCTTCAGTCATGATGGGGAAAAAGGGAAGATTTTTTGTTACATCTTAATTACGACGGTACGTAGTCACTCTGGAACATGGCACTAGTTTGCATTTGCATTCCGTACTTGGGTAATCTGTTTGTCTACGAGTCCTGTCAATTCCATGAGTCTTGTCACTCCTTTGGGTGGCCCAAAGAATGCTTCCATCATCAAGTTGCATTGGGGGTTAGTGTCGTTCTCATCATGTCAATACTGCAAAGTCATGCCATGCCCATGTTCAAGAGACATTTGTTACTCATCATCTCCAGTCAATACACCTTCGATCATGTCGTTCTACCTTGATTCAGTCTTGCACATTACTATACCATTCAATCCATTCAAAACATATTTTGTCGTGTTTCGTGTTGATGATGGGGGATTCATCATGGCCCTCCTTCGACGGGTTCATCCTTGTCAACTTCAACGCATCATCCGAGGATTGAATCTAGAAACCAACCAAGTACCTTGGGCCTACATGCCTCAATGGCAGGTTACCTCGCTTTCGACATGAGTTTACATCATTGACTCTTGATTGAAATATTTCATCCGGCGTTCAACTTCAACTCATTTATTCGTGCTTGATGATATGTTCTATGATACCTTGGGGATCATTGACATTAATGGTGATTTCCCTCACGCTTGTTAACGGTATACATCAATGACTGGTAATCAAGTGGTTTCTACCATGTTCAACTCCAAAAAATTGTAATCACATGGATAGATTTGTATCATTGCGGGTTCAGCTTGAAGACCCTGGTGAAATTATATTGTACCTAGGTTGCGATGGCGATTATTTGAGTTGTATCGCACATATCAAATTTGTATTGGTTGTGGTTGTGTTATCATCTCATCATGGATCTACGATTGTGTCTAGTAGCCATGATTGTGTTCAGACAGTCTTTACTATCATGGATCTGCAATGTATTGGTCGGCAGCCATGTTTTGTGTTGTATGAGACTTGTGGATCTCAGGTCATTTCTACAGCAACTCCTTCCAACCAGCAAGTCCTTTCCATTTTTCTTACTACAAAGCATTTCACTTGTTTCATTCCATCAGCTTCATGCTTTGGGGGGCATTCTGTTACACCAAAATGTCGTCACCCTTGTGCAAGCATCGTAAGTGTTACAAGTGTTGTCATCACGACCTAGTGTCGTCACCATGACTATTGCAAGTGTCGTCATTATGACCAAGTGTCGTCATCATGATCGTTGTGACTATGTCGTCATCTTGACCATTGTGTAAACTCTTTGCTATGACCCCTAAAACTCATTCTTTGCTGAAACACATTCAACTGAGAGTTTTCCCTGCCTAGTTGACCTCTTTGAGTAGGTTGTCGCACTTTGTCTTCCTACAGGTTGAGACAGACCCCCTCTATTGCAGTTCTTGGTCAGCTAGAGTGAGACACTGTTGCACTTTGGCCTTCTATAGGGTGCGACAGGCCCCTCTGTCGCTCTATGTCCTCTACCAAGGTGTGTCGAGGTTGGTTAAAGCCTATTTTGGGGAGTCTTGAGGTCTTTCTAGAATTTTTTTGAGGTGGAGGCCTATCCCTAGGCTCTAGGTGAGGTGGCATTTCGGTTACTAACTTAATGGGAGGATCCCTTAACCATGTCCCCCTAATCCTCAACCTACCCTATCTCTTTATCCCTTTATAAACACCCACTCTCTCCATGGAAAGGGAGGAAGGTCTATGGTATCTTTATGCCGGTAGAATCCATATTGGTGATTGGGAAGCTTGTACCACCTTGGAGGCTGGGCTTGCACATGTTGGATGGAGGATGCGACGTTGACGCTTTGGTTGTAGCTTCATCCTTTCTATGTATTCCCACCTTTTAATACAGTTAATATAATCTCTTTCCATGAATGTTGTCTCATTGATGATGTTTAGAACTTTCTTCCTCAATTGTTAGTTTAGATCAATTATTGTTTAGATATATTGTACTGCTTGTATTGTTTCCATATTGTTTTGACAGGTCTTGCAGCTGGAGATCTGATGACCGTGGGACTTGGAGAAAACATTAAGGAGAAAGTATCAGCAATCTGAAAGGTATGATATCAAAGTACTCGTTCTGTAATTGATCTAGGGAAGTAGATTCATATCCTGTCCTATTTGTTTTAGACTTACATTAAGCTAGGGAGATTAGGCCTCGAGTCTGATCTTGGTATATTTTCCTTCAAACAATGTAAACATTTGGATCAGATTTACATCTCAAATCCTTGTGATAGCAGAAAATTGTCCATCTTGGCATACCAAGATCTAGGAGCTTGCTTGAGACCGTAGAGGGACTTATTCAACCTGAAAACAAGTGTGGGATCTACAATGAATCCTTCAGTATGCTTCATATATATCTCCTCATCAATATCCCCATGAATAAATGCAGTCTTCACATCCATGTGATGAACCTCCTATTGCTTGGAGGTTGCAATGGCCAAAACTAGCCTGATTGAGTCCATCTTTTCCATAGGTGCAAATGTCTCTATATAGTCCACTCCATGGAATTTATAGAACCCTTTAGCCACCAATATATCCTTATACTTCAGATCAGAACCATCATATGCCATCTTGGTCCTAGATACCGACTTGCATTGCACCGGTTTCCTCTTGGAAGGAAGTGGGACCAAATCCCAAGTTTCATTGTCATGGAAGGAGTTCATCTCTTCTTGAATGGATGTTTTCGATATTGGATATTTTGATGCTTCTTCATATGATTTTGGATCAGATCCAACCATAAGAAAACATCTACCATGAATATATGGATCAATGGAAGAAAATGAATTGTGAAACTATGATCTAGTATTCCTAGGTTCTTCTGGATCACGTGCAAGTTCACCAACTTCTTGTATTGTTTTCTCAGCCCACTTGGGCCTTGTAGGAGGGTCATGATTTGCATTCATGTCATCATATTCATGCTCAATATTAGAATCAGAAATATCAGATAACGAGTCATCACTTACATCCTCTTCAGGAAGGGGGTTTGAGCATTCCCCTTCTCCTTGTTCTATTGCATGCATGGGCTCTTCTTTGAACTAGACACTCCTCTCAATGAAAGTTTTATGAGATGAGGGGTGAAAGATATTGTATCCCTTTTCATCTTCTGTGTATCCAGCCATGATGGACTCCTTTATTTGTGGATGAAAGTCCTTTCTCTTCTCTAGAGGTATTCTATCCCATGCTCTTGAGCCAAACATCCTGAAATGAGACACCTTTGGTTTGTGTCCCATCCAAGCCTCAAATAGAGTCATGCCTTGCATGGATTTGTGTGGTTCTCTATTATAAACATATGAAACATAATTAATGGCTTCATCCCATATTTTTGGAGACAAATACTTAGCCTCCATCATGCATTTAGCCATTTCCTTCAATGTTCTATTATTGCTCTCTGCCACACCATTCTGTTGGGGTGTGTAAGGCACATAATGTTGCATTTGAATGACATCTTCTTCACATAGCTGCTGCAGGTCCTTATTGACATGTTCTCTTCCATTATAATTCCTTAAGACCTTTATATTTCTCCCACTGAAGTTCTCCACAAAAGCTTTGAAAAATTTGAAAGATTAGAAGACTTCATATTTTTGCTTGAGAAAGAACACCCAACAATATCTTGGTAAATCATCAATGAATATTAGGACATAATTTGAGTTGCCACAGGAGGGTGTGGGAAGAGGTCCTATCACATATGAATGGACCAAACCAAGAGGATGAGAAACTCTCCTTGCATTCCCCTTCTCATACTTGTGCTCTGCATGCTTCCCAACAATGCATCCTTCGCAAGTACCTTTGGAAAATCTAATGGTTGGAAGACCTTCAACCATTTATTCTTTGCTTAATGCTTGAATATATTTGTAGTTGAGGTGTCCAAACCTCTCATGCCAAATTTTGCTGAATTCATTATCATGTGATAGAAGTTCATTTGGAGAGGAGTACTCCAGAAAGTGAGAGAACTTGTACATTCTTGACTCATGTTCTACAACACCAACTGCAACCACTTTGCCTGTAGAAACTTCAAAAATTTCCACATCATCTTGAGTGAAAATCATTCTCTTGGATGAACCAATGTGGGTAATTTGGTAAACAGAGAGGATTTTTGCTGCAAGATCAGGAACATATAGTACATTACTGAACTACCCATTTTCTAGACTAATCTTCCCAATGCCTCTTGCTAGGTTCTCTAAATCATCACACATGAGAATGGAAGGACCACTGTAAGGTGAAAGAATAGAGAAAGAATCTCTTGTAGAATCCTTGTTCCTTGAGGCACTTGAATCTATGATGAAAGAGGAAGATTCTGAGGTACTAGCCATCAATGCATGGCACCTCTCCTTTTCTTCAGAAACACCCTCCTTCTTCTTTGAACTTTCTGGAAGAGGAATGTTATTCTTCTAGAGGATATGGGTCATCATATCAATAGTTTTCATCATGCATGCACTTTCAGGGTGCCAACCCTTTTGACAATAAGTTCATTTGGTTTTCTCTTTCTTCTTGCATTTCTCCATGACAAAATTGGAAACCCCATCAGAAGATTTGGGCCTCTCCTTGTCTTTCTTCTTCTCTTCGTATTTTGAACCCTTGGGATTTTGCTTTCCTCTTGCTTGCTTCGAATCTCTAGCTGCAAGAACTTGGTCTTTTTTATTAATGGAACCCATTAGAACCAGTTTATCTTATTCTTGAGTGAACATCTCCATGAAATATTCCAAAGATGGCAACTTCCAGTTTCAAACTGTAAGTTGTGTGGAGTGAAATGAAGAAATAAACACTGAGTACTCTTGACCCAACTTCGAAAGAATGGAAAAATCCAATTGTTCATCCTTCTTATCAATTCTATATTGCTTGATCTGCAAGACCAAGGATTTAAACTTGGTGAAGAAGTATTGGATGGATTTGAAATTGTTTGGGCTCAGTGAGATCAAATCCTTCTCAAGTTGGTGGTCCCTCATCTCATTAGTATTCCAAAATAATGACTCAATATTGAGCCATTATTCATTTGGATAGTTAGAATGTCAATGTGAAACAAGAAGTCTCTTGAAATGGTCAGAAAAAGCATGCCAAAAGCTTCATCCATTCTGTTGAAGAACTTGGACTTCTCTACTACAGAATTTAGCTCAGTTTCTAGGAAAACTCTCAATCACTCTGGAGGGGATCCTAACTTGCTAATTCGAACCTTGCATTGACAAAAGGCACATTAAGGAGAGTGTCACACCCTGGGTAGAATCCAAAGTATTTCTCCAATGGCTTCAAGGAAATGGCCCGGGGGAATTCTGTGGTTTCTCTAGTGCTTCTAGTGTGCTTCTGAAGTAGTATTGGTTCAAATAGAAGCTCCAATAGCTCTAATACCATGTGAAATATAAGTCACAGTAGGATATAGTACCTAAATATTAGCTCACAATCAAGAAATTTGGCTTATTATGCAAGAAAATAGTGTAAAAAGAATTATGGACATACAAATGATAAAAAACCAGTCACAACTGATAAAAAACCAGTAAATTTTTTTATCAAATAGAAGGTTTATTATAAATTTCCAACCTAGAAATGAGTTGTGAATACATTTATATATCATTTGGAATAATTCATTTTCCTTTGGAGGCAGCTACAGGTGGCTAGCTTACATTGGACCCAAATCCCCCCTAGGTTGACCAATAGGCTCCCAAATCACCTCTAACAACTACAAATTGTTAATGTGAACGTTGCGTAGGCATGGGATGGCATTAATGATGGTCACACATGTGGTGGTTAGGATTTGGTGGAGTGTAGGTAGCCAAGGATAGGTCAAAACAACCAAAAATGGCCAAAATGTCCACATACATTGCATGGGTGCCTTAAGTCAAAGACAGTTCCTTAAAACAGGGAAATTAGGGAACCTTAGCTCAGGTAGTAGTAATAAATGTTGGAGGTGCCCATAAATAGGGCACCTAACAGCTAGTTTGATTGGATTGTGGCCCATAAGTGGTGGATTGTGTCATAATTGCCCCAACTAACTTCTAACAACCTTGGATTGTCATCATTAACCTTATTTTGGACCATTTAATCATCAAATTAATGTATGACTAAGGTACTAAGGTGTAATAATGTTCTAACAGTTTTGTTGGTGTGTAGTTAAAGTATTCAACCTGGGTTATCCCTAAGCTGCCAACAATCGGTTGAAGAATATTCTCACGAGTGCACCAATTTTGTAAATTATGGACCAAAGAAAAGACTTTATCGTGTGTACTGATGCATGCAATCAAGGACTTGGAGGAGTTCTTATGCAAGAAAACCATGTGGTATGCTATGATTCAAGAAAGTTGAAGGAGCATGAGAAAAACTATGCTACTCATGATTTATAAATCGCAGCCATAGTGCATGCTTTAAAAATGTGGAGGCACTAGCTAATGGGAATAAACTTTGAGCTAAGCACAGACCATTGTGGTCTGAAATATTTGTTTGAGCAGCCGACATTAAATGCTAGGCAAGATAGATGGCTACAATTTCTGTGTGAATTTGATTTTGAGATCAAACACATAAAGGGGTAAGAAAATAAGGTGGTTGATGCACTCAGTGGGAAAGTACATGAAATGCATGTGGCATCACTTAGTACTTGCCAACCATATTAGAGGTAGCAGATTGCTAACTGTATTGTTGAAGACAAATGTATGTACACATAAAGGAAAAATTGCAATAGCAAAACTTTGAAAAGAGGTATGAAGGGTATCATTTGGAAGGTGATGGACTTCTTACATATAAGAATAGAATTTATATTCCAAATCTGGAAAACTTGAGGAGGATCGTTATGGATGAAATCCATAAAGCTCCATATTTCGGTCATCCACGATATCAAAAAAAAATGCTACAACCCGAAAATAATCTTTTTGGCCATGGATGAAGAATGAAATTGTTGAATACATTTCTAAGTGCATGAAATGTCAGCAGGTGAAGGTTGAACACCAACAACTAGCAGGTTTATTGCATCCATTGCAAATTCTACAATGTAAATGGGAGATAATTTCCATGGATTTTATTACAGGTTTGTCGATATGATAATAAAGCAACATGATTACATCATGGTGGTGGTGGACAAGTTAACAAAGACATCACATTTTATACTGATTAAGTCCATGTATAAAACCGATGCCATTGCAAATATTTTCATGAAGGAAATTATCAGATTGCATGGATTTCCTAAGGCAATAATTTCTGACACGGATACCAAGTTCACTTCAAATTTTTGGATAGGTCTTTTTGCATATTTGGGTACACATATAAACTTTAGCACCGCATACCATTCTCGAACATATGGTAAAATAAAAATAGTAAATAAGGTGCTTGAATATATGCTTCGCATGTACGTAATGGACAAACTACCCAAGTGGGAGGATTATCTACACTTGGTAGAGTTTGCATATAATAATGGGAAGCAAGCATCATTAGGCATGAGTCCATTTGAGGCTTTGTATGGTCAGAAGTGCAGGACACTAGTGACTTGGGATAATCCAATGAACAAAATTTTGTATTCGGGATAAAATTGCTTAAGGAAATGGAGCAAGAGGTTGCAAACATCAGGAAGAATTTAAAAGCATCCCAAGATAGACAAGAAATCTATGCAAATAAGCACAGGGTGCATAGTGGCTTTCGTGTTGGGGATCATGTTTACCTTAGACTGAGGCCAATGAAGAGTTCCTTGAAGCTTGGGAGTTGTGCCAAGCTATCACCAAGATATTGTGGGCCATTTGAAGTGCTTGAAATAATAGGGCCAGATGCATATAGACTTGCATTGCCTTTTAACACTAGAGTTCATCATTTTTTCCATGTTTCTTTGCTTGAGAAATATGTACATGATCCTAACCATGTGATTAATTGGAATGTGATCAAGGTTGAACCCGAGGAAGAGTGTAAAAATGAGACATTGTGCATCCTACACAGGAAGGTAACATTGCTCTGGAACCGATCCCTTGGACATGTGAAGGTGCAATTGAAGCACTTCGGTCTCGATGAGGCTGCATGGGAGCTAGAGGATTCCATGAAAGTGGCATATCCATTTTTGTTTAGTTTTGAAGAGCACTAAGGACAGTGCTAATTTAAGGTGGAGGGAAATGTAACACCCCAATTTTGACCCCATTGCATTTAACATGTAAATGATGTAATATCGTTATAAAATCACGGTGAGGGGCTCAAGGCGAAGGCTCTGCCATCAATTTATCGTTTATGTGTTGGCAATTAAAAATTGATGCATGTGGATCGCATGCTAGGATGGCAGGATGGAAATCGTAAATATGATGTAAATGTATTTTAATAAAAATACCCACAAAACACATATTTCATTAAAAATAGAATAATATAGTGGATCTAGAATTTAGAACTTTAACTAGATTGAGTTTTTTCAAAATGAGGGCACACATATTTCATTAAAAATAGAATAATAGAATAATATAGTGGATCTAGAATTTAGAACTTTAACTAGATTGAGTTTTTTCAAAATGAGTAACTCCTTATACTTGGTTTCATTACATTATTGCACTAAGAGAAGTGAGGTGCTCTACCACCCAGTATGGGGAAATTTTTTTCATGTAAGGTAATGTATGTAACATAACGCAAAATATAAAATATGGAAATTATTAAAAGTAATTAAAAAAGTCGATGTTCATCAATAAAAATAAAAAATTAAAACTTAAACCGAGATCTATCAACCAAGAGAAATAAAATTTATTCAGTTAATTTTTTTTTTTAATTACACATCAAGAAATTGGATCCCTTCTAGTACTTGATAGATATAGGCTTAAGATGGGTCTATGCTAGTTTATTTTAATATTAATTATAGTTTGTATTAAAAGCTAAGTTTGTTAAAGTTATTTAATGACATCAATATTGTGCATGTTACTATGATTAACCATTTATTTATGACTTGATATAGTAACTACTATGTCTATCAATTGATTTACTATGCAGGTAGAAGGTTTGCACAATTTTAGAACGACCCACATAAAAACTATTTAATAACATAATACCAATGTGTTTGTTACTACAACAATTTTAATTATAGACATAGATAGTAAATATTGCTTATGTTGAGTATCATGTTTTATTGATGATGTCGATGATAATGATGGTTGTTAACATCCACCGAGACCTACTTTGGTCTATTGGACCTTATGAGAAATTATTTGGTTTGTTTTAAAGTTGTATTCATATGCTCAAAAAGTACGAGGAGAAGCATTTGGATTTCACCATAATTCTGGCTTATAAGAAGGCTAGGAAGGTCTGTATTGCAACAAAGATTATGAAACTAAAATATTATATGGTTGTACATGGGGCACTCTAAGAGAAAGTGATTTTCATTTGCAATGTTCATAGTCTCATAGAGATGGCAAATTCGTTTCGCCCACATCATTTTAGAAATTGTTCAACGCCTTGTTTCACTATGGAGCTCATGATAATTTGTTCTTATCTTGGCTATATTAATTTTTAATTTAAAATAGTCAATACATAAAGGTACTTTTAATATTCTAGATTAGGTTTAACAACCTCCTTATAATATCTCAATTTTTTTAACCTTTATACCCTTATCGCACCACATTTTATCTTTAAACATATAAGTGAGAATATTTTTGATGTAATGAATATTTTGTAGAATGACATTTTCATCCATCTCCCAATGGTTTAACCAATCCATACTATCTTTATACCAACCTCCCTTGCTCCGAAGGTGGTTTTGACTAGATTTTTAAGGGCATTTTAGAGAGTCTATGATATCCCATGTTATTTATCTTGTACTAGTACATCATAAACATAGTCCTATCCATGCTCTCGATGGGGGAAAGACATACTTCTCTTAGGAGAATAGTGTAAGGCATGTTGCTTTTAATTTTGAGGTTATAAGTTATAAAATGCTGCTAGATTCTCTCAATAATTCTCCAAGATTCTTTAGAGATGCTACAACCCCAAACTTCACAACCATACAAGATAATCATACACTTCACAACCATACAACCATACAACCATACAACCATACAAGATTTTTATTTTTATTTTTCTATTAAAAGTTAAGTCGATCGAGGATTGCATCATGAATATAGATTGTGAAAAACAAATCTTACATATTATTAAATTTATTTAATGGCATTAATGATTTAGTAGTAACAAACCTTATATAACATAGAGTTTGTTACTATTCTTATATATACAATTTAATATATAAGGTTCGTTACGATTATCAACTTGCATTTTTCGTTATAATTTGATATTATATTAACTATTGTGTCTAGGTTGAGTTTCCATAGTTAGTCCAAGAGATTGACATCATTAAATTATAGTGATCTATAATGTTGTGAAATTATGGCATCATATAGGCATTGTATTTGTTACTACAACAAATTTAATTATTGTCATAGTAACTAATTTTGTCTTTGTTTAGTATGACATTTTATTTTAGGAAGTTAGCACCACTTTACAGTCGACAAGAGAAAACATTTTATGAATTTAAAGTCTAGGTTTTACCCTTTTGATGATAAAAATAAATTATAAATTAGAATAGAAACATAATTTATTTGCATTATTATTGTTAAAAATTAGGTTGATAAATGTTTACTTCATGAATAAAGATTGTGTAAGAAATTTCATATTGTAGATCAAATATCAAAGATTCCTATAGTGTTTGAACATGTTAAATTGTAAATAATATATTACTATTGAGCAATATTATATTCCTTACAATATTTATATTATCATTAATATTTATATTTCTATATTAAAACAAAGTTCATCAAGACTTGACTCATGAATAATAAATTGTGTAGGAAATTTATTACATATAAAGTTATTTAACAACATATTAATATTGTGTTTGTGACTATTATTAACCATTTTAATAATGACACAAGTGTTACTTCTTTGCTTGTGTTGAGTGTAAATTTTTATACTAGTACAATGTTGACATCACTTTAAAGTTTACAAGAGAGAAAAAAAAATAGAAGTCTAGTTGTGTAGTTTAATGATCAAAATCAAATTAGTATGAATTAGAATGCAATAGTATGATTCGATTTTTATCAAATATAATAAGGAATATATATTACGAAAAAATCAGTTCAAACTTTATCTCAAGTTCCTAGTATTTATTCATAGACCAAGTCTAAAAGATGTTTTAAAATCATTATTGAATTTGATTATGAACATTTTACATAGTGAGAAGATATGTTGATCTAAACAAAACATTGAAATGTTTAATATTGTTTGGTTTTATGTATTTCGCATAAAGAAACATTACATTAATTAATATTGAAGTTAAACCCATAATTTGTATAGATGTACTAAATAATATAATATTCCTCAAAAAATAATATGAAGAGAATATTTGATATACTACAAACATTGAAAAGTGTTGCTTTGTGTATACTAATAGGTCCTTCAAATTAAAAAATTACATTCATGAATCATCTCCACCTAATCTCACTATATCCGCTCAAATAGATCAAGTACAGGTTCTACACAAAATTTATTTATCTTAGTATTATTTCATTGTTCATTCTTTGGCATCCATGCCCAAACTATGGTATTAATTGGAATAGATCCAATTTCTGTGTCATTGGGATTTGTTACCCAATATTGTTTTAAAAAATTTTCTTGTGTTTCCCTCAAGCAAGCATCCACCAATCAACGTTTACATGAAGAGTCTTAGTTTCATCATCCTCAAATATATATGAGGTGGCTTTTTCCATCCAAATCAGCTCTCCTTTATCCTCATTTCCTGATCTAACTAGCAACGTATTTCCTTTCTCAACATTAGTCAAATGATTGAATGCTGGCGTTAGATTGTTGCACATGGGTCCAACATATACCGGCTCATCTGTCACATTATCAAAATCCTCAACCATAATACTTGAGATTACACTGAGTGCATTACAATCAACATTGACAATTTGTCGTGTCTTGGGCCAGAAATCCACAGAAGATTAATCACTTCCATCCACTGTTATATGATTATTGGAGATTTCATCTAATGCATCAACAACTCTTTCCCAATAGTATTTATTCATATACCAAGTCTAAAAGATGTTTTTAAATGCATTATTCAATTTGATTATGAACATTTTATATAGTGAGAAGAAAAGTTGATCTAAACAAAACATTGAAAAGTTTAATATTGTTTGGTTTTATGTATTTCACATGAAGAAACATTACAGTGATTAACATTGAAGTTAAACCCAAAATTTGCATAGATGTACTAAATAATATAATATTCCTTAAAAACTAATATGAATAGAATATTTGATATACTACAAGCATTGAAATTTTTTTCTTCGTGTATATTAATAGGTCCTTCAAAGAACAAAATTACATTCATGAATCATCTCCACCTAATCTCACTATATCCGCTCAAATAGATCAAGTACAACTTCTACACCAAATTGATTTATCTTGGTCTTCTTGCATTGTTATTTCTTTGGCATCCATGCCCAAACTATGGTATTAATTGGAATAGATCCAAGTTCTGTGTCACTGGGATTTGGTACCCAATATTTTTCTAAAAAATTTCCCTTGTATTTCCCTGAAGCAGGCATCCACCAATCAACCTTTACATGAAGAGTCTTAGTTTCATCATCCTCAAAGGTATCTGAGGTGGCTTTTGCCATCCAAATCAGCTTTCCTTTATCCTCATTTCCTGATCTAACTAGCAACATCTTTCCTTTATTAACATCAGTCAAAGGATTGAATGTTGGCTTTGGCTTGTTGCACTTGGGTCCAAAATATATCGATTCATCTATCACATTATCAAAATACTCATCCATAATACTTGAGATTTCATTGAGTGCATTACAATCAACATTGACAATTTGTCGTGTCTTGGGCCAAAAATTCACAGAAGTTGAATCACTTCCATCCATTGTTATATGATTATTGGAGATTTCATCTAATGCATCAACAACTCTTTCCCAATACTCTACTTTATATTTCCATTCCTATGTAACAATTGGCGATTTCTCATTGCCAATAGTCTCTTTCCAGATTTTTATGTATGATGTTATTCCTTCCTTTAGTTGTTTTAAATGGACACCATTCTCTTTGGGACCTAAAAAAATGGCTTTCCTGTGGGCAATTTAGGTCGACCTTCATCATCTATATTCCACAACTCAATTGGTTCTGAACATGCAATATCTCTAATTGATTCTTTATACCTCATCACAGGAGCATCATTGAGTACAAGAAATTGGAAGTACTAGACATTAAGATGTCCAACTAGTGCATCTTTTCCCTCCTTGATGTATCCATTAAGGAAATTTTTGAAGTCATACACTGTGTCAATAAGTGTAGGTGGAAACACTCTTTTTTCTTCTATTGTGCGATATGTATCCATCATTTCGGGTAAAGAATATATATCTTTACTTTTCAAGTTGGAAGACATTCTTCCATAGGTTCCATCTATGTCTTCATGGGTGTGACCCACAAGTAAGAACCCAACCTCAATAGTGATGAAGACACCAAGTGCAGTTAAAAGTGATAGAAACATGAAAACATAACGATTCTTATTATCACTTGCTGCATTATCCAACTGTAACAATAAATGTGGAGGAAGAGGTTTGAAATCAACATTCTGATTTTTTTATATTCCATGAGATAGAAAATTATCCCTATACACTCTACAATTTGAGTAAATAGAGGTTTCAAGTAATGCATTAGAAAGTGGGTTTCTTGAACTTCCACTCTCATAAAGGATATCACCATACATATCATGGTGTGGGTCTTCAAGGTCCCTCAAGCATTTTGCAAGAGATGTAATGGTAAATTGTGATCCCATGTGTACAAATGGTACGGAGAAATGACCAAAACCTCTTGTCCTATGACCATGTGTTAGCATACCTATCAATGACAAACCCAAGTTTGTTCCTGCAATAGATTTTGATTTGACACGTAATCTTGGGATTGAAGTCTTTGTTTTGTCCATTTTATCATGGATAATGCTCAAATACTCCTTTGGGGACCGCTCTGACATAATTCTATGTGCATAGTAGCAATATCTTCCACACATAACAGTCTTGTTATGTTTTTTTAGTCTACATCGTGCCTTTCTTCCAACTCTTTTGTAGTTGCTCACTTCATCTATGCTTTCAACACGATACATTCACTACATTTACTAAAGTTGGTGTTCTTTGAGAATGCCACCTCTCTAAAATGAGTATTCCATATCTTGATCATTGTTGGTTGTGATATTGATGAATAATTGAGCTTTTGAAGAGCCTCATTGATCTCCTTTAACAAAGAACTTTGTGTGTAAGTTGAAGGAAGCAATCTTAAAGGAGAAGAGGTTCCATCTTCTTCAACTTGACGTGTTTGGTTTGGTGAAAAATCTGAATTATCCATGACAATTTTGTGCAAAATTTCTATGGCTTCTACGGTATGTGCATGTGCTTTGCATTTGTTGGTATTACCATGAATGGCTTTGATGTGTCCATGTTGGAAATACTGTTGGTAGTTATAGAAGGTGCTTTGAGGAATCTTGTGTATCTTGTACCATGCTTTCTTACAAATAATATGTCCATTAAATCTCATGTCCTTTACTTTCCTAACAATAGGAGGTAGGCCATGTCCATGACTTTTTGACATGATTGTGTTTGAAGAGAGTGAATACAAGAAAAATTCCCTAATACCATTTCTATTTATGAGTTTCATGCCCCTTCTAGCATCTACAATGGATTTTCTATCCACATGCTGAAGCTAGTCTTGTTTGCAACATTCATCTACTGCCAAAAGTCGGATTTCTTTCTCTTCATCTATCTCTGTTTCACATTTTCCAACTTTTTTTGTAGAAATAGCATGTTTAATCATTTTATATGGCCTTGTTACATGCATATCAATTGAGTCTAAATTTTTATCATTATAAAGATCCCCCTCCCATTTATTTAAGGCACTTGTGTCCTCTATAATATCCCATACAACCATTTCCTTGGGCAGCTTCTTGAAATTTTCCTTCACCTTTAAAAGCTCACCTTCATCGTCCACCAACTTATTTATTGGCCATCTAACCAAACAATGTATAGACTTATCCCCAATTCTACATCTTTCATAGTTTTCATGTATCTCTTCCACAAAAACACCAAATTCCATTTCACCTAGAGTTTCACCCTCAACCATGTCATCCTCGCAAGCATGAACTACGATCCCTTTAGCAATGCACATGATTGTTCTTATGCATTCATGTGTAAGAGAAACCTTTTTAAATGTGAATGTAACCCTATATTGGAGAATATTTATTGGATGATCATGACAATGTGTTTCCAAATCTGATTCCGGCCATATCTCATAAGATTCCAATGCACCTCCTATTGTATCCTCAAATCCTGTTGGATGTGGTAGAAGAGCATCATGTTTTAATGCCTTCTCAATTTTAACCACTATGCATCCTTTCTTTACCATCCTTCCATGCACCTTATGCCCAATATCTCTATTGAATATGAACCCCTCACCCACCTTCACTCCATGTTGTAGACGGTCTACCTTGTAAACAATAGAAAATGCAGAAGAGACATTTGCACCTGTACAACAAATTAAAGAAGCTTAGTATTTGCTTAAAAAAAACATTCAATGTAATATCAATACCACTTAACACATGCTTCAAGATTTTGATTTACCTTTGTTATTCCTCAAATCCATGATCTTCCATGGATGTGTGTCCCCTTCATCAAAACCTTCCACATTCAAATGTGGTTGAGTGACATCAATTATCAAAATCATAACATAGCCTGCATTAACTCTTTCTCCACCATAATAAGTTCCAATATTTGTAGAGTCAACCCTTCCTAGCCCAATAACTTGACCATTAATTAGGAGGTCAACATAGTCCCTTATTGTCAAATTTATATTTTCCATTGTAACTCCTTTCAATTCTGTAACACACAAATGAATTGTAACTTGTAAATAAGGTTAAACCATGTAAAGTGTGCTCTTATATTTGCAAAAATTCAAAACATTATGGCAGTCATTTTTTTTGCAATGAATCATTGTTGTCCACCATCTAGTGCATGCTATCAAAATGGAATTTACACATAAATTACACAAATTATATATGAAGAACTCACAATTTTAGATTTTAAAAAGATTTTAAATTCAATTCTTTTTTCCAAGTCCTTCATCACCCAAGTATGGGTTCCTCCACCCTATGCTACTTATTGATCTCAACTCAAGCAAACGATCCTAGTTTTATTTATTAATTATATACATTGAGGATTTAAACCATGCACAAGATTGAAGGATGTTGGGAAACCCAAGCAGTCCAGATTGTGAAGAAACTATAAAAACATAGCCAAGTAATCCTCGAAACAAATATGTAACATTCACATAGATTAAGTAGTATTGACCCTTTGTTCCAACATAGAAGACCTATTTATATCATGGTAACGTAGCTCATGTCATTAGGGATTGAGTTGTGAGGAGCACAATTGTACAAACTCCATGATCTCTACTACACAACCACATTATCATCAATGCTAACATGTGTTAGCTATCATATAATAGTTTTTCTTCTAGCACCATGAAGGAAATCATATAATGCTAATGTGAAATCTATATCTTGTTATCTTTCCTTCTAACCAACGTGAAATCTAATGCATGTTAACTTTCCTTCAATTAAAAATATTGCACAGTCAATGAAAACTAGCGCGTGTTACCTTTCCTTTTAACAACAACATTGCACGGTGAAAGAAAGCTAACATGTGTTAGCTTTCAGATAGTAGTTTTCCTTCTAGAGCACAACCACGTTTATCACTATCACCTAAGATCACTATCAAGCCTCTATCGAAATGGACAACATTGACTAGGCATAATGTAGGAGCCAAGTTGACGCAATACCCCATCAACTTGAGTAGATACTCAAGCTTGACTATACTAAACCCTATATTACAAGAGGTCTAATGCATGTTAGCTTTTATTCTAACAACAACGTGAAATCCATATCATGTAATCTTTTCTTCTAAAAACAACAATATTAGCTTTCCTTCTAATAACAATATTGCACGGTCAATGAAATCTAACGCGTGTTAGATTTCCTTTTAACAACAACATTGGAAGGTGAATGAAATTTGATAGGTGTTAGATTTCATATGATAGTTTTCTTCTGGGACAACCACATTGTCGTCAAAGATAACGTGTGTTAGCTTTCACATAGTAGTTTTCCTTCTAGCACAACCACGTTGATCAGTATCACCTAATATCATTATCAAGCCTCTATCAAAATTGACAATATTGACTAGGCATAACATAGGAGCCAAGTTGACTTAATACCACATTAACTTGATTAGATACTCAAGCTTGACTATACTAAACTCTATATTATAAGATGTCTAATGCATGTTAGCTTTTGTTATAACAACAATGTTATAACATGCATGTTAGATGTCTATTAGGATTTTGAATGACAACTAATAGGTGTTAGTTGTCATGTGATAGATTTCCTTATAGCACAACTACATTGTCATCAAAGCTATCATGTGTTAGGTTTCTTATGGTAATTTTCATTTTAGCACAACCACATTGTCACCAAAGCTAATGCTTGCTAAATTTCATATGGTATTTTTCCTTCTAGCACAACCACATTGTTATCAAATTTAACGCATGTTAGTTTTCATATGGTAGTTTTTATTCTAGCACAATGAAAGAGATCTAACACATGTCAACTTTCGTGCTAACAACAACATGATACATTGTCATGATAAAACTAGGAAATATGTAGTACTCCTAGCACCTTGCGATCGAGAAGGGTAAAGTAAGGTTTTACTCATTTAACCCCATAAATAGCAATCCAAAATGGATTTGAGTCATTGTGGACCTGTAGCGAAGCCTCCTAAGTAATATGTACTTGATCAAAGGTGTGCACCACAATGGGAGCCAGAAACAAATAAAATACCTCAAACAATTACCCCAACGGTCAAAGTGAACCAAATATCATGAAGTTGATTCTTGCATGCAAATTATCACATATAATGCACTTGTTTGCAAGGATGTTGGCATGCTTGTGGAACCTTTAATGAAATGGATTCTTTCTTAAATCAAGTGGAATGCTTCTCTTGTTGACCTGGAAAAACACCCTTTGCGTGGCTTGCATTAGGCTGATTTCTCCAACCTCTGTTAGAAATGGTCCCTAGTGCAATAACAACTTGAGAAAGAAAAGTGCTAAGATCATTTTTTATAGTACAAGACCCTTGACACGGTTGGAAAATGGAAGCTTGGCTACAAATATTCCTAGGGCAACTTCAAGGACAATTCCTACTTCAAATGGCGTTCCTTCTCAATTGATGGGTAGATATCTGGGAAATGATTTTGTATTTCCTCCAATCTATAAGTCTCTGGGAAATGAAAAAAAATTCTAACAACAATGCACGACGAATGAAATCTAACACATGTTAGATTTCCTTCTACCACAAGCACAATTGCATTTCTAACAACAACATTTCATTGTGAATGAAAGCTAACATGTGTTAGATTTCCTACCAGTACAACCACATTGCCATCAAATACATTGCACCATGAAAGAAATCTAACACAAGTTAGCTTTCACCATGAAGGAAGCTAGGGTTTTTTTCAATGAGACATAATGCAACTTTTTCATTTGGGGTTCAAATTCATGAAACTCTTCCTTGATACCAAGTATATAGCTTCATACCATCCACAAGACCTATACACCCCTGTTGGAAGTTGAAGAACTCAATTTTGTTGTTTAGATCTCTTTTTAATCCCCAACACCAAATCAACATGTGTCCTTGAATGGCTCTTAGATGTGAGTGAAAACTGGTTATAAAATGCAATCTAAGACTTGAATCGATGAACTGCCAATTACGTTCGGTCCAATACATGAGGCCTATAGCCATGTTCATTTGGTGCTTAAAAACCAATTACACTACAATGTGCAATTATTGGATTATTTAGAAATCCCATATACTAGGTGTTCCCATTGCATACTTATGGGAATTTGCTAAATGCTTCTCTCCAACATAACATGAATATTAGCTTTCCTTATAGCAAAAGCATAAGGGAAATGTATAACGCATGTTAGATTTCCTTCCAACACAAGGACAAGTGCATTTAGAACAAAAAAATTGCATGGTGAATTAAAGATAAGACGTGTTAGGTTTCCTACCAGTACAAGAACATTGCAATTGAATGCATTGCACGATGAAGGAATCTAACACATGCTAGCTTTCCTTCTAGAACAAGAAAAACATAATTTCTTACAACAACAATGCACGGCGAATGAAAGCTAACACATGCTAGTTTTCCTTCTACCACAAGCACAATTGCATTTCTAACAACATTGCATTGTGAATGAAAGCTAACGCATGTTATCTTTCCTACCAATACAACCACATTTCCATCAAATACATTGCACCATGAAAGAATTCTAACACATGTTAGCTTTCCTTCTAGAACAAGAACACCAAAATTTCTTACAACAACAATGCACGACGAATGAAAGCTAACACATGTTAGCTTTCCTTCTACCACAAGCACAATTGCATTTCTAACAACAACATTGCATTGTGAATGAAAGCTAACTCATGTTAGCTTTCCTACCAGTGGAACCACATTGCCATCAAATACATTGCACCATGAAAGAATTCTAACACATATTAGCTTTCCTTCTAGAAAAAGAACAATAAAATTTCTTACAACAACAATGCATGATGAATGAAAGCTAACACATGTTAGCTTTCCTTCTAACACGAGCACAAGGCCATTTATAACAACAACATTATGTGCTGATTGAAAGATGAAACATTTTTTCTTTCCTACCGGTACAACCTCAATTCCTTCCTATACATTGCAGCATGAAGGAAAGCTAACGCATGTTAGCTTTCCTTCTGGTACAACCACATTTCCATAAAATACACTGCACCATGAAGGAATTATAATGCATGTTAGCTTTCCTTCTAGCACAAGCACAAGGGAATTTCTTACAACAACATTGCATAGTGAATGAAAGCTAACACATGTTAGCTTTCCAACTAGTAAAATCACATTGCCATCAAAAACATTGCACCATGAAGGAATTCTAATGCATGTTATATTTCCATCTAGCACAAGCACAAGGACATTCCTTACAACAACATTGCGAATATAATCTGAAACTCAAATCGGTGAACCATCCAATCCATTAGGTCCATGAAAAAGAACTTCATGAAGGACACCCCTCGACCATCCAACAATATGGCGCAAAGCTTGATTTACCTGATGATTTGAGAAGCTAGGGTTTTGTTCCATGAGACCTAATGCAATTTTTGCATTGGGGGGAAAATTCACGAAACTCTTCCTTCCAACCAAGTATATAGCTTCATGACATCCACAAGACCTATACACCCCTATTGAAAGTTTTAGAATTCAATTTTGTTTTTTAGTTCTCTTTTTAATACCCAAGACCAAATCAACATTTGTCCTTGAATGGCTCTTGGATGCGAGTGAATACTGGTTATAAAATGCAATCTAAGACTTGAATCATCGAACTGCCAATTGCGTTGGTCCAAGACATGAGACCTGCTACCATGTTCATTTGGTTCTTAACAACCAACTACACTACAATGTGCAATTATTGGATTATGTAGAAATCCCATATACTAGGTGTTCCCATTGCATACTTATGGGCATTTGCTAAATGCTATCTCTTAAAGTTTCACAAGAGGGAGTTGCGAAGGAAAAATTACGTATGTGGGAATCAAAATATTGACAGTGGTAAAATCCATCTATGGATTTGATGAAAGGTTTTAAGCCTTAGAAGAGTTGAAAATAATGAGAAAGAGAAGGGTCTACATGGGGTAGAAAAAAGGTTGTTGGAAGAGGTCCCTGTGAAGTTAATTAGTCTTCCATAAGTGGAAATGGAATGCAAGCCTAGACAAGTAAGACTAGGAGTCTCCAAGATTGGAACTTACAATAGTTCAACCTCCTATTAAACCTATTAATTTTAGTTTTTCCTATAGTACCTATAATTTATGATATTCTAGATAATACAATGCTAAATTTATCACATGAAATATGGCCTAGGATTGAAGCGTACAAACAAAATTTTCCTACAAAGAATGCTAGAATGGAAAAAAAGATAAACCAGGGAAGGAACTTTATTTGTTGTAAATTTTGACTCTATTGTACCTTTTCAATTTAAAAAAATATCTAATAAAAATAAAGCTTCAATTGTCTACACTATTTTGGTGAAGGAAATGTTGGATCCCTATCAGTAGTTAGATCTATGCTTTCCTACAATAGGAACATATGGAGCTAGAATCAAAAGAGGTTTTCTCTTCTTAAAAAAATCTAGTAAACCATAATGAATTGAATCATGGACCATGGCCTTAACATTTGATGAAATTTCTAACACCTTGCATAAGATCAAAACTTACGGAAGCACTTTTGTAGCATGGAATGGATAAAGAAGCACCATGCTAGATTATTCAAACAATTCACTTAGAAGCACCGTGCTAGATTATTCAAACAATTCACCTAGATTTTGATTCCTCTAAATGACATTTTGCGAAGAACACAAACTTAAATTTCCACACCCTTAGTGCTCTACTTATTTCTAATTTATTTTTTTAAAAAAAGGAGGAAATACCTCTAATTCTCTACAAAATTATCCAAAGGTCCAAAATAAATATGTTTAATACTTCTAATACACAACAATGGAATTCAATGATCTGTTGTGGTTTGATTTCTAGGAGAGAAATTTTCCAAGAAATAAGAGCAAGTAACTAACCACAAAATTTATATATCTTACTCATAATCAAATTTGGCATAGCCTGAAAACAAAAAAACATGTTTGTTGTCATGATGATCACAAATAGAACAAAAAACATTTGGAATGAGAAAAACCAAGGTGTACCAATTGATTGCCAAGAGTTAATACCCTGTGGATAAGGGACCAAACAATAAAGCCTTCTTCCAATCAACTATTGATTTCCATACACTATTTAAATGAAAGAGTGATGTCATATTTAACTAGTTGTCAAAAATAAATTTATCGTAAAGTCCTCTAAACTCATTAACAAGATTATAATTCTTTATATCATTGAGACATTAATTTATATATGTATATCTCATTTTAATTTTATTGAGACATTATTTTATTTGAGTGGTCGTTGTTTCAAAGACTAAAGAACCTTATCTTGGACTATATCCTCAGAATTCAAACCACAAAACGAATAAAAAATTGTAATTGTATTGGACGGTAACGTTGTGGTGATTCTACGTGTGTTACTAGTTTATACTCCATCCCAGGAGGAAATATCTTATTATTGGATGTTTTGGAACCTGTCATGATATTACTTATGGATCACCCATTTTGAGAAGTTGATGAAACAATTCTGGTATAATTACATATTTAATGCAGGCTAATTATATTTAATATTTTTTAATATATCAACGACATATCCAAACCAAAAAATATTGAAATGTAACAACTTCAATTACAACAGATAAAAGACTCCTCATTCTATGAGAAGAGCCGCTCGTCCGAGGTATGAGGGTGAGGGTTTTATTATTAAAATGTTACTTTAGAAAGTCCGTGGCAATAGCTCATCGGACACTTCAACTCGATTTTCTTATTTATGAAACATACCTTTTCAAAGCATTTACCTATGATTGCGAGGTGGCGATTCACTAGATTCCCAAGATTGTATACAAGAATCGATGCACTCAATCCAAGTGTTGATGCTGACTAGACGCTGGTACTCAATGCTGCTACTCAATCTTGTCAAGCAAGAGGCAATGCCAGGTGTTGAGGCACTCAATTACATGTGTTTATTCACTATATATGCCAAGAATAGATCCAAGGGTAGATGATGGTATTCAATGGTCGGTCCTTAATTATGCTTGTATCCCATGGCTTGTACCCAGTACAGGTAAAAATTTAAGTCATAGTTGCCATACCCTGAGGCGTATTTGCTTATAGCCCTAGTCAATACAAGTTCAGGAAGTCGATAACTTAATACAGGTAGGTGAATATACCTTCTCTTTTTTGAACTGATAATAAGGAGGTTCAAATAATGAGGCAGTCGCTTAAACCAATATACTCTATGCCTTGACCCTATCACTTTGACCAGAACCAGAACCTACCCTTTTATACACCTCGACCCTTTACCCCTAGCTTCACCTCACTCACCCAGAACAAGAACTCAAACAGAGGGAAGGAAGTAGATGATGCATTACATACGTAAATTCACAAGACAGAGGGGGGGTTAATAATGGCCCATGATTATACTAGATGCATTACATACGTAAATTCACAAGAAAGAGGGGGGTTAATAATGGCCCATGATTAAAAATATAGTAATTATGAATAATCTCATATTATAATAGAAGTTACCACACCTATACCTTGAAGGGGCCTTTCATTCAAGCAGGAAAGAAGTTGTATTGTACTCAATGCTAGATTTTAGTCCATGATAAGATTGATTGTACCATGGGGGATTCACTCAATAAACTGTTATCATAGCACGTTCGTTCGTGGCATATGAAACAATACCCCTAACTTCACTAAATATTGGAAAATACCTTCCAAAATCGTTTTTTAACCCCCTCTCAATATGCCTTCCCAATTTAAAAAATCCCCTATTTTCACTAGATATTGTATGTATAAATTTTTTCATTGACTTTTTTTATACCCCTTTATATTTCTACCTAGTATATTGATATGATACCCCTCTTATGACCCCACATACATTCTACAATACACCTTGCTTCTTTCGATGTATATTGTGGATGCACATTACTTCACCCACAATGCAATTACTCAACCACATATCATTATGATTTGCAACATCTAATGGTATAATGAAGAGATAGGAGATCACTTCTTGTATGCCACTAGAGCCAATGCACATAGTACAACATTTAGATTGCATGTTGCAGTTCCCCAATCACTGACTAAGCCTGTTGTGGGCTAGGTATCCAAGCCCCCAGGGCCTGTAACAAGCTCGAGGAGGCTGACTAAACCTCCCAAGGCCTATAATAGGCACAAGTGGTTGGGTATTCAAGCCCCCAAGGCCTATCGAGGGCCTATAACATGCCCTGGAGGATTAGAGCCTCCCAAGGCTATTGGTAACAACTGGTTGACTGTTATTGGTAACAATTGGCTGTCAATGACCGCTGTCTCTCGACTGTGATCAACTGGCAACCCACTTCACCATGAAACCCCTAGCCTCAAGCATGCATCAAGACGCGATTTCCTTGCATACTGGTAATCCCGAGCCTTGCCTCAACCCGATTTCTCATCCGGCTATGATCCCGCCATCTCCATTTGGCAGATATTTGTCATCCTGCCCATATAAAAAAGACCCCAAAGTATTTTTGTATTGTTACATTAAATAAAAAAACCCTTTGCCCCTTAATATATAAGCAATATAATTTTTAGGTTTTCATGAATATTTAATACCGCAATATGAATGAACGTGATATTATATTGCCTTCTAGTGAAGCGCCCATAGATTGTACTCGATCCCAAAAGTAGATCCGAGGTTGTTTCACTATCAGTAATATAGATCAAGTATATTAGCCTTTCCGTAGCTATAGAGCTCGTGCGAGTCCTAGAAAGATTGTGGATGCTCTATTCTTTTAATGCCTATACTCTTTTGAAGAAGTTCTACTCAGTCATGAATTGATGCTCCTTTAAGTGTTGCAATAAATTCTTGTCGGTGCCCAGGAAGGTTTTCTTTGCATGATCAGTCGCCGATACCCCATACACAAAAGGAGGAGTTGTTCCAAAGCATCAACTTTCCCTTTGTAATATTTCTCCCATGTCCGTGATGACGTTTTTGAAATGGTGAAATCTTTTATATAACTAACCTAATGAATAGTTTGATAGTAACGTGGAGTGACAACATCTTAAACAATGAAATTTATTTATTTTTTGAATGTTTACCTTAATATTTTACAGAGATCATTATATTTTTATTTGAATATTTACCTTTTTTATTATAAGATTCTTTAAAAGAATAAAAGGATTATTATTTAGAGGTTTAGGGTGTGAGCTACTTATAAAGATGAGATTTACATGAAGGAGCAGGATAAGGGATAACTAAAAGGCTCTTGTTTCGTCGGAATCTGATAGAGTAAGAATGGTTGAAATGACAACTTGGAGTGCTTAGATTGTAATTTCGGTGATTTGGGTAGTTTTAAAATAGGATATTTAGTTTAGGAGATGCAATTACAATTGTTGAAATTGGAGAAAAATAAAAATAACAATTTCCCCGACAAATTTTGACAGGTTTTGATGAAACTTTGACCGAAAAAGCGAGACGTTTTAGTTGTCTTTTATCCTATGCGTTAGAGGAATGGTCTTTTGGAAGTAATGCTTCCATGAAGCCGGCGCAAAGGCATAAATAGCATATGTGAAGAATTCATGCATTGCCCCCAATGCATTTACATGGGGGATAAGCACAGAGGAGTAGTTAATTATAGGAACGGCTTTCAAAAGGAAGCTACGCCTTGGCCTAGTGGAAAAACAAATTTTGTCAGGTAAGAACCAAGTTGCATATAGTCCTTTTGCAAAGACAGCAGAGCCACAGAAGGTTGAAGGCACCGACTGCGATGGAGAGATAGGTTAGTCTAGATTGACTGGTCCAGGTTTCACCTTGGGAAGATTGCTCTTTGGAGAAAATAAGAACCTAAATAACTATAATTCAATTACAAGGGGGATTTAAATGTGCTCAAGACAGTAAGATTAACCTGCAATCTTCCTAGCATCTTATTTTCAAAATTATAAAGAAGACAAGATCATAGTTTGTCCGGGTCATTAGCACATTTGTTTCTCATTAATTACATGCTAAATACACAGGAAGGGACAAAACCCCATATTTCTATTGACTTTGGCTCACCTTATTTCTGTGACATCAATTCCAAGTGGTTCTGTGAGAAAACCATGGAACTCAGTAGCGGGATGTTTACAATTGTGAATGGTGATAATCCGGTACCCTGGCTGGATATAAGAATGACAGTACCCTGTAATCCAAATATCGAGGATCTACTTGGACAGATTGAATCTTAAGGAAATGCAGAGCAAAAATCAGTCCGGAAGGCCTCACTATACAAATTTTGGAGGTAGTTGAAGCAGGGTGCTTTGTACAAATTAAGTCAAAAGAAACTGGTGGCTTACAACTGCCTGGACAGTAATTTTCACCTCTTTATATAGACACAAAATTAAAACATTCTACACAACCATATTGTTTAGCCATGGTCTCAGAAAATTGAGCCGCTCGAAGATTCAATGAAGTGCTTCTAACAAACGATTCTTATTCTACTTATCATCGAGGTAAGATACAAACGTCAATAATAAGAAATTTACATTCACTTCTAGATTAAATGAAATGTAGGGTGCGCGGTTACTAATTACCTTTCCACCATATTAAAGACATGTTGTGGGGCGTGTTTAGCCTCTGCTAACACCTCCGGCTATTCAAACACAGGGCCCGTCAATTTATCTAGAGTTCCAAAGGACTGGGCCGCATTAGGTTGAATGCAAAAGATCCAAAGCAAAACAAGCAATTCCAATACACTTCGATAGCCAGACATTTTGGCTATAGAAGAGGTCCGAAAATGTTGTAGTCTGCATAGTAGAACAATAGGATTCCACTACGATCCTATATATCACTTCTCTATAATACGGGATCTCAACTGAACCGATCTTGTTAACGACATATTAGGCAAGATAAGACCCTGTTGAGCTTATGACATGGACAGAACTAGTTGCAGAACAAAATATGGTAGATTAACTCCTATAAACTATAACAGCAGCGAGGAGTACTCTGGCATGCATATCTACTACACGTGACAAGAACAAACTTTTCTTAACTGAGCTTGTGTGCACGAATCTGCATGAACACCTTGCCTATTCTTTTGGAGTTGGTAAAGGAATAAAATACGGAGAAGCGGCATAATTAAGCTTGGGACCTACTCAACTCAATTGGCCATCCAAAAGCGTTACCATGTGGCTGACCAAGAAAAATGCCGAACAAACACTGTTCGATAAAATAGATGGCCAACAATCGCGGTTGTTTAAAACCACAATTGGTGATATGGTATAACTCTTAAATATAGTACTCTGTCATAATTATTGGGATTCCATTATTCAAATGATTGAAGGAAGTAATAGGTTTTCTCTATTTATCAAATTCATATGCCAATATACAACAACTCCTAATTCATCAACTCACTCGGTTTTATTATGCAAAAATAAGAATGTTCTCGGGCTTTTAGAAGGTCATAGGGGGAGGATAGCCTCAATGGCGTATATCTGGATGATAGTTCTATGAGGCACTGCCCCCGATCCCCAGCGAAACCCAACCAAATTATGAAGGCAAGCGCCTCACTTTGACTGAATAAGATTACATTTTCCTATCCTCTAATAAATCGCATTGATAAGATTAGCTTTTCCACCGTCCCAAGCTTGCTGAGGATTCTCTTGTAACGCGATTTATAGCTTTCTAAGCAAGAAGAAAACAACTGCAGGTAAGAAATGCAGGGATCGAATAGAGCATACACCTTTACAATGGTCGACTAAGGGAACAACAAAAAGAATATTGATAGCAGGTTAATGCTACCGAAGAAGAAACCTCTACTATTGCAACAGCCAACAGACACTAAAAGACAAAGATCTGGACACCCTTTCACCCATTCGATCTTTACATTAACGAAAGACAAGTGAATAAAACTGTACCTGTGTTCATTGATGAACGAAATCGAAACCGGAAATCCACCTAGTTCAAAGTGCAAAGAGCAAGACCTCCTGCAACTAGATGCATGGAAGGGAAAATCTCAAACTTGCTGCAAAACCTTTCCCTCCACTAGTGATTCCACCGCTGCTATTCTTGCCTGCTTGCTGAAGCCACACCCACACTCAACTTGATTTGGAAAATGGAAAACAACCCAAATCAAAACTATCTTGGCTCTTTCTGAAAAAAAAAATCTTTGGAGTGGGTAATTTTTTGGCTTTTCGCAAAAAACATTCTTTCTAAAAATCATTCTTTGGATTGGGTAATTTTTTGGTTTTTTGGAAAAAACATTGTGGTATTTTTTTGGTTTTTTTAATATTTTTTTAATTGACTAAAATATATATCACATGAAAATGAAAATGCATACTTATAACTTGGTGTATATATATACACTAAAACTAAATTTACAAAAATTGAAAGAAAAAAAAACTGCAAATATATATATAAGGATATGAACAATAAAATAATATATAATGAGAATAATTATGTAAATGAAGATTATATAGCAAACTGGTGTAATATCTATTTAGTAAATTTTCATAACATTTAAAAAATTACAATAACTTATAAAATCCAACAAAAATAAACACAAATTAGATCAAACTTATTACAACACTCAACAAAGTTGATACTCATCAATAAATTGTTAATTGTTTGAAATTGCTAATCTAATTGTTTTTAACATAAAATATTATGTAAAAAAATTATTATTGCATAAAATATAAAATGATGATTACCATCCAAAGCACAAGATATGTATCCATTGTATTTTTTAAGTTATTTTTTGAAATATGTCCAAAATTAACAATTTAAAATCTATCCATAAAAAAAGGAAAATAGAAGTTATCATTACATAAAATAAAATAAGAATCACTATCCATATTAAAAGGCAAAGAGAAGTTACCATTATATAAAATATAGAATGGTAATCTGCTACGAACATAAAATAAGATAATAATTAAATAATTAATAATTAGGTTAACTAAAGTTAGGTTATGAAATGAGGCGTCTCCTCAACATCAAATGCCCAAGCCATATTTAAGACATGGCCATCATTGTAACATATCATTTTTTATCCTATCATCTAATATATTATTCTTACTTATTATCGAATATGAGAGTCGGATTCGACTATTAACTTAGTGAATGGATACGTTCACTGCATTTGGTATCAGAGCTAGCTTCTGATCTGGCGGGTAGCCATCATCTCAGAGTATCTCTGAAACCGAGGACCTTGTCCCACCCAAGCTTTTAGCCATTCAATCCATTTATGTGAAGAAGTTGAAAAACAAAAACAAAAAAAATATCACGTGAAGGAAAAGACACTGATGGCCTGCTCCATTTCCACCCTCCATCCTGTGGTCTACAAGCGAGGCCCAAATCGCAATCGCCACCATTCTCTGCAATTCATCCAACCGCCACCATCCTGTACTCTCCTCCATTCCCAAACCGGACGTCTCTCTACCAAGCGTTGCGTCCCCTCTTCCTTCCTCGTCAACGCTCTACTCATCCAATCGTCCACCTCCACAAGTCGGCGTCCAACCCCCTCTACCAACGCATCCACCCTGCGCTGCTCCTACCCTCTGCTGCGACCTCCTGCTGCGCCTCCTCCCTCCCGCTACGCCCTAACGCCCCCGCCATCTGCTTGCTCACGCATCTGCTCCACCATCATCCACCACCGCCTGCACGCTTCCTCCCCACTTCCATCCGCCACTGCCCCCACTTGCTACGTCCAACACCCCCTCCTTCCTCCTTGCTCCTCCACGCCAGCTCCTCCTGCAATCCTCCCCACTCAATCACTCCCGCCTTCCATCGAAACCCTACAAAAAAAAAATTAATTAAATAATAAACAATATAATAATAATATTATATCTGTTTAGATATTTTGATTTAAAAAAATAAATATATATTAAACTATATATATATAGTTTATAAAACCATTAATATTATTAATTAATTAATTAATAATTATTATTATATAAAAAAAATATTATTATTTTGAAATAATAATAATTTTTTTTTTTGAAAAAAAAAGTTATTTAACATAATACAAAGAAAAAAAAGAGAGATAGTAATAAAAAAAAGAGAGAGAAATAATAATATTATTGTATTAAAATAATATTTACTTTTAAAAAAAGAAAGAGATAAGAAGTATTGAAGAAGACAAAATCGAGAAAAAGACAAAGAAGAGAAAATGAAGAAAAAAGACAACAAGTAGATCTAGCAAAGATTATCCATCATTGGATAAGTCAAGTCAAAGAAAGACGACCAAGTTTAAGAAAGACTCATCAAAGAAATCAAAGAAGATCATCCCACCGTCGAAGAAGTCAGAAACCATGGAAGCCAATTTGCGAGAAAAATTAGAAGCCACATTAAAATGTTATCGAAAAGACAATGAAGAATTGCGTGACATAAATAACAGTTTAGAAATAAGAATTGAATTACAAGAAAGGTACAATGAAATAAAAATCTCTGACCAGGAAAGGCGTATAGAAAAATTGTATGCTCAAATTGATGAATTAAAAGCCGAAAATAAATTCAATCAGAGGTTAGGAAATCAAGATATAAAGAAGGAAATAAATAATTACGAAGCAGAAATAATATGCTTGAACAAAATCGTTAGCGACAAAGATGAAGAACTAATGCAGTTACGACATAAATTAGAAAGTCATGAATCAGAGGTCGGCCAGTGTCGACAACAGATAGAAGTTCTTCAACAACAAAATGACGACTCTAAAAAGACACATAAGTCAGAGATTGCAAAGAGTAATAAAGCATTATCTAACAATGCTGAAGAAATTTTTAGACTAAGAAATCATAATAAGATACTAGTCACAAAAATTAAGAAGTTGAAAAATAGCCGAAAGATAGAACAATCTATGGACGACATTGAAGGGAAACTTCTAGACAAGCACGAAGAAAATAGTTGTATCAGAAGTCATAATGAAGATCTTAAGGAACAACTTAAGACATCTGAAGATGACAGAAAATCGCAAGTCGAATTGATTAAGAAGTTTCAAAATGATAATAGGCAGTTAGAAAACAAGTTGGAAAAGATATATAACAAAAACTTAAATCCTCAAGAGACGAAAATACAACTTCCAACTCGGATTAATGTTCTAAAGGCGACATTCGTAAATGAAAATTACATCGTGAAAGTTCCCTATCGACACCCCAACCATAAAAACGGATATTTAAAAAAGTGGGAAATGTTGAAAGATAATGGTACTAATGTGATCAAATCTCCTGACGACACATCAGTAGGGAATCCCATCAGTCCATAACAAATCAATTTGGGATGGATTGATCCGTCAACATATCAGAAGTTATTTTCGACTCTTAGCAATTCGTATCGACATGTTTCGTCATCTACGACACCACATAAAATGATGCAGAAACATTATAAGGCTTTGAGGACAAAGCCTTTCTAAGAGAGTGGCAATGCTACGAACATAAAATAAGATAATAATTAAATAATTAATAATTAGGTTAACTAAAGTTAGGTTATGAAATGAGGCGTCTCCTCAACATCAAATGCTTGAGCCATATTTAAGGCAAGGCCATCATTGTAACATATCATCTTTTATCCTATCATCTAATATAGTATTCTTACTTATTATCCAATATGAGAATCGGATTCGACTATTAACTTAGTGAACGGATATGTTCACTGCATAATCATTATCGAAGAGATATGAAAGGAATTCACATTGTCAAATAATTGGTTTTTATATTAATATTTTAAATACCAAAATTGTTTGTGTGAGTGAAAAGCAAGTACAATGTAGTTTAAGAAAGACAATTTTTTTTTTTTAAAGTTATTAATTGGTTTTTTTTCTAATTAGTAAGAGAAAATAGGAGTAAATTTTTTAAACAAAGAGACCTGAATATTTAATGTTTTAACCAAAGAACCATACTATGAAATTACTAAACTTTAAAAACAAACAAGAAAGAGACCAGAATATTTTATATTTTAACCAAAAAAACACACCATGAAATTACTAAACTTTAAAAACAAATAAGATACAAAATTTTTATATTTCAAACACTACATTAAAAATTAAAACTATCTAAATATAAACCATACAACATCATCTCATTATAAACTATTTCAAAAAAATCCTAACAAAAAGTTTGTATCTTAAAACAAAAACCACCAAATACAACCTAAAAATGCTCTTATCCATAAGTTATTACAAAAATCCACCAAACACAACTTAAGCATACTCTTATCCATAGTATTCCGTCCAAGAAACACCCTTAAACTCACTATTAAACACATATTTACAATCTCCTTGACAAATCCATTGTTTAGAACCATTATGGAAATTCATGGCAAGACCAAAACTATCATAGGTTTGAAAAAGACCTTATCCATGATCCACCAATCACAACTCTTTTCATAAGAAATTTTTACAACCTACTAATGATTGTTGATATTGTACTCTTTACAATATGAGAATTGTAGAATTGACACAAATCAACATGGATTTTATATTATCGTTAAGTAACACAAAGCAAAATGGTTTTAATTATACATATTACATGACTAAAAGAGTTTATCCATCTTAATTTGTGAGCCAAACTATAGAAAATGTAAGGATAAAAACAACATGACCATATCATTAAAAATATGTAACTCTAAATGAAAATTCAAAATATTATTATGTTCCAATAAAACCACCATGATGTCCCATGAAGAGCCGTGATTTCACAAGGAAGCTCATGGTGGATCCTGAGAAAGAGACAATAACATTCATGATGAATTAGGAACAAGGAATATGAATACAAGGAAAACCTTCACCATTTTGATAAGACAAAATAAGATATTTAATTGTTAAAACATGAGGCAAAGAGGCTCTAGTATGAAAAAAACAATGTCAAGGTCAAGGATGGTGATACATGAAGAGGAAAGGCATAAGGAAGCATTAGCGAGAACAAAAACCCCAAGGTGTACATTAAAACATCAATAATCACCTCATTCAAATGAGGAAGACAATGGTGCTTCACATATTTAAAAGTGAATTAGTGTTATGATAATATTTCCCATATTTAGAGATGTGAGGCAATATGGGGAAGAACGGAAAATCTAGTGGCATGTGTTATCAATTTTTATAAACTTGATAAGATTATTCGCTCAATGAGTATTGCTCTCATACTCCCATCCTAATGTATAGGGGCATCAATGCCCTGCCAAACAATAGCACCTCCGACCCCCCTTCACTATGACCCGTCCAAAGTTACCAACTAAAATCCTAAGAGATGGATCATTTTTCTAGTAGACATCCCTCCACTTCTAGACAACAACAACAAACTCTTGAAATAGAAAGACATTCAACAAACCAATTCTAGTGTTATGATAATATTTCCCATATTTAGAGATGTGAGACAAGATGGGGAAAAATGGAAAATCTAGTGGCATTTGTTATCAATTTTTATGAACTTTATAATATTATTCACTCAATGAGTATTGCATTCATACTCCCATCCTAATGTATAGGGGCATCAATTTCCTGGCAAATAATAGCGCCTGCGACCCCCCTTCACTATGACCCGTCCAAAGCTACCAACCAAAATCCTGAGAGAGGGATCATCCTTCCAGTAGACGTCCCTCCACTTCTAGACAACAACAACAACAAACTCTTCCTTGAAATAGCAAGACACTCAACAAACCAATTCTACTTCCAGCTCCTCTAGATAGTCTTCTATTACATGTTTCTTTCTTTGACCTAAAATGCTATAGAGGTGGATGATCCACAAAAAAGGGTTCCCTCCTCCTTGGCCAATGGAAATTTGTGAAAGAAAAGCATTGAGAGAACAAAGAATCGAAAGACTAGATTAGGCAAGAGAATAAATTATTAAAAGGACCATCTAGTGTTTGGAAAGGTCTAATTAAAACTTTTTATATTTTAGGTAATTGGGTGACCTGCAAAATTAGTAGTAGCAATAAACTAAAAATAGGTGAAAACCCTTGGATTGGGTGCATTGGAAATCATGAGCTATCATATTTGATTTTGGAAACTCTTCATACCAAAATAACTATAGAGTTAGTTGATGATTCAGAAGGTACAGAACAATGAACTTGGATACATAACTAGAAATCGGTAAAGGAATTGGAACTTCAAGATGGACAATAAGTTGAGTGGACACAATCTACAAATCTTCTAAAACATAATGTCATTAGACTCAAGGAACAATAGGATGAGTTAAAATGGTCAAGACATAAAGCTATGGGATTTCTTAATGTTAAATTGACTTATGAAGTTAAAATAGAAAAAAACTTAGGAGCGAAGTAGTGGTGGTGGAGAGTGGTTTGGAAGTTGAAAAGCCCATTAAAAACAAAAATATTGGGTTGGATTCCTTTGGATAATAAGATACTTACCTGGGATAATGACCAAAACAAATGGTAGAGCCTAGATAGTGCATACTGTTAATGTAATTGTAACTTCGGAAGATATTCACTTGTATATTTTATATTGTATTTGTATTTTATAGTGTACCTCCGACGGAGATGTTTATTCCTCCAGTCGGGAAAGTCATTATTGTATTTGAGTCATGTAAAGTCATTGAGGTTAACCCTCCATTGTAAGTCGAGGCACTAGACCCCAGAGTTAAGTTGTAATAGGTTTATTAGACTCTCTTAGAGAAGTCGGCCTAGTCAGGTACAACTAGGGGCCGACCTAGTTGGGGTAAAGGTCAAGTGAAAGTTAAAGTATAAATAGAGATTGTGCCTCTCTAATTTGATTCATTCACTTACTGACTCAATTTGCATTAGTGAGAGAGAGGAAAATTTCGCACAAGTGGAGAAGAGAGAAGCTGCTGAAGACCATCTCTATTTTGGGTTTTACTTTTCTACTATTGTATTGGTGCTCATTCTATCTCTAAGGAAGTTGCGGGGTTTTCTCCTATATGGTTTTCCCAAGGAAAATAGTTGTATCTCTTGTGTCTCTTGTGTTTATTGTTGTGCATGTTATTCTCTCAGATAAGATCCTAGATAATATTGAATAAATTGTGAAAAAATAACACATACTATGTAAGGAAGCAAGTGAGTCAATTTATCATCTCTTAGTTCATTGCTCATTTACTAAGGTAATCTCCAACGAGATTTTACAAAGCTTTAAACGTAATAATCTTTGGGATAAATTATCCTTGTTGGATTATCTCATAAATCTCTTCCATGCTATGTATTATGAGTATGGTTAGCTAGAAATAAGATTGTATTTCAAGGAAAAAAAGTGCATGTGGGTTGTTTAAGTCAACAAATTAGACTTTCCTATGGAAAAGGTTGGAAGTTTCCTAGAAAAAGGGAAAAGGAGATTACGAGAACCTTGTATTGACTTCAATAAGCCTTGGGGCTTCTTTGACATAGCATGTCAAGGTATTCAAGATCTATGCGGTGCAAATGCCATATTTTTTAGAAATTATGCACAATATTATATTGTGTAGCTTGGATCTAGGAATGGAACAAATAACAAAACAAAGTTATCTACTCTTTGGGTCTTAATGAAAATTGCTCTCGAAAAGGATGTAGGCAAGGTGCAAATCTTACAATACTCAACGTCACTAATAGATTGAGCAATAATCGATCTTGGATATCTTTTCAAAGATGATTGTATGTCTCATACATCTAAAATGATGAATTTCCCTTTTGAAATATAAAATACACTTTTTTCACGGAAAAAAGATCATATAAAATTCACTTTTTTCATCGAAAAAAAAACATTAACCAATGATAAGAAAATTCCTTAGAATTTTTATTATTTAAAATTTCTATATAAAATGCATTCCTATATATAAATCAAGGCCCTATATCAAGGTATACTCAGAAAGTGCAATGCCATGGAAGGTCTCTCCATATGCACAAAGTCTGCATATATGTGTATTTGCATAGAAAAAAATGAGTGGAACAGTGGTATTTAAAGATGTACCTAGTTATGTATTTTATAGTATTTTCCTTAAATGGTATAAGACAATTCAACATAAATAAGTACTAACTAAAAATAAAATAAAATCAATTAAATGGATTTAAATCAAGGTCTTGTTCTACATAACAAAGCAATAAAAAAAAACCCAAGTATATGGATTCAAACCAAGCTCTTATTCTACATAGAAATGTAAGCAACAATAAAACTATATGAAAAAGGTTCATCCTACTTTAATGATAAAATTTCAAAGAAAATTTTCCCTTATTACTCACTTACTAAGTTCCATCTACTTAGTTTAATTTGTTTCATGGAATTTTGTTTTCTGTTGAGCCATCTATTGTAGAATTTTGAGTAGCCAACCCAAACAATGCATTTGTCGAATTGAAGCTTGTATGGTAACAAGGTGGCCAGGCTCTTTTACCAACAAATGATTTCCTGGGCATTTCTTGATTATTCCTTTACTACAATTGACCTTGTAAGTATCATCCTGCAATCCCTTGTAGTAATTCAAGGGGATGTAGGAGGGAAAGTGCTTACAAGATTTTGTTTACTTAATGCTGAAATCATAAAAAGGTGTTATGTTGAAAAATGAAAAACATCTTAATTTCCACTTTCTTGTGTGAAGTCCTTCTTATCTAAATCCATTACCAAACATTATAAAATGGGGGTCCCACTTCAACTTTTAATGTAAATTTAAGTTAATGAAAGTAAAATATAAGTTAACATAACTATCCAAAATTCAATCCACAAGAAAAGGTTATTTGATCAAGTTTTCCACTTTCACACTAGTGGACTTGAATTGTTGATTATCTTATTATAAAGGTTTCCATAGTTGACTTTCCTTGGTGGAATTTTCCCAAGCTGACTTGCTCGTCGCTTTCATAAATCAATTTTTCCAAATTTTTTAGCCTATGGATTTTCATAAGTTGGTTTCCCTAAATCAATTTTCCCAAGTCGACTTCCGCATAGTGTCATGTTTGTCAAATGTGTTTGAGGTTAATTTAAATTAAAATATATAAATAAATAAAATGGAATTAAGATAAAGGTTTTATTTTGAACTCCCTAAGTTATGGTAAGTTTATTTAGGTTCCCATACACTACTTCCCAAGTTAGAAGACTTTGGTTTAACAAATTTAGCATTAGATCACTCATCAAGTCTATTTCAATGCATGGCAATTGTGTTCTATTTAAATTTAGTTTTTGTTTGATGTCACGATGATCACAAATAGAACAAAAACCATTTGGAATGAGAAAAACCAAGGTGTACCAATTGATTGCCAAGAGTTAATACCTTGTGGATAAGGGACCAAACAATAAATCCTTCTTGCAATCAAATATTGATTTCCATACATTGTGTAAATGAAAGAGTAATGTCATATTTAACTAGTTGTCTAGAATAAATTTATGGTAAAGTATGGTAAAGTATAAATATAATATTCAAAAATTTATAAATTTTATTGGAAGTTTTTTAGATAAAATTTAATATATAAATAATAATTTGTTGATAAGGTTTCCATTTCATTATGGTTTACATAAAAACATAGCCTCAATAAATTGGTATGTAACCATTATCATCATCGTTATCATTATAAAGTTCATAAATTTTTAAATATATTAATAACAACTATTATTTTTAACTATTAAAAAAAATATTTTTTAACAAATATATTAATAAGGGATGTTTTCAAATGATGTCTTACAAACTCTTTTCAAAGTTACCTCATAACAAATATATTAATAATAAGGGATGCTTTCGAATGATTTCTAACAAACGCTTTTAAGAGTTACTTCATCAATCGGTTAAACTTTCATGGTTGTGTACATTAGTCATTTCATTTTAAGTGTCGGGACTTAAAATATTGGTTTTTGAGTTATTTGAAGGAAGCGTTTCTTGTTGTTGTTGTCTAGAAGTGGAGGGATGTCTACTGGAAGGATGATCCCTCTCTCAGGATTTTAGTTGGTAACTTTAAACGAGTCATAGTGAAGGAGGGTAGGAGGCTCTATTGTTTGCCAAGGCATTGATGCCCCTATACATTATGATGGGAGTATGAATGCAATACTCATTGAGCGAATAATCTTAAAAAGTTCATAAAAATTGATAACACATTCCACTAGATTTTCTGTTCTTCCCCATCTTTCCTCACATCTCTAAATATGGGCAATATTATCATAACATTAATTCACTTTTAAATATGTGAAGCACCATTGTCTTCCTCATTTGAATGAGGTGATTATTGATGTTTTAATGTACATTTTGTGGTTGTTGTTCTAGCTAATGCTTCCTTATGCCTTTCCTCTTCATGTATCACAATCCTTGACCTTGACATTGTTGTTTTCATACTAGAGCCTCTTTGGCTCATGTTTTAACAATTAAATATCTTATTTTGTCTTATCAAAATGGTGAAGGTTTTCCTTGTATTCATATTCCTTGTTCCTAATTCATCATGAATGTTATTGTCTCTTTCTTAGGATCCACCATGAGCTTCCTTGTGAAATCATGGCTCTGCATGGAACACTATGGTGGTTTTATTGGAACATAATAATATTTTGAATTTGCATTTAGAGTTACCTATTTTTAATGATATGGTCATGTTGTTTTTATCCTTACATTTTATGTAGTTTGGCCGGCAAATTAAGATGGCTAAGGTGATGGATAAACTGTTTTAGTCATTGAATATGTATAATTAAAAGCATTTTTCTTTGTGTCAGTTAACTATAATATAACATCCATGTTGATTTGTGTCAATTCTACAATTCTCATATTGTAAAGAGTACAGTATCAAGAATAATTAGTAGGTTGTAAAAATTTCTTATGAAAAGAGTCGTGATTGGTTGATCATGGGTAAGGTCTTTTTCAAACCTATAATAGTTTTGGTCTTGCCATGAATTTCCATAATGGTTTTAAACAATGGATTTGTCAAGGAGATTGTAAATATTGGTTCTCTCTAAAAAGCTATTTTGGAGCTTTGTGTGTTTATATTTAACTCTAAATTTATAATAAAATGTGTTTAAAAGTGAATTTAAGGGTGTTTCATGGACACAATCGTATGGATAAGAGTATGCTTAAGTTGTGTTTGGTGCCTTTTTGTAATAACTTATGGATAAGAGCATTTTTAGGTTGTATTGGGTGGTTTTTGTTTTAATATACAAACTTTTTGTTAGGATTTTTTCGAAATAGTTTATAATGAGATGATGTTGTATGGTTTATATTTAGATAGTTTTAATTTTTAATCTAGTCTTTGAAATATACAAATTTTGTATCTTATTTGTTTTTAAAATTTAGTAATTTTATGGTGCGTTTTTTTGGTTAAAATATAAAATATTATGGTCTCTTTGGTTTGTTTTTAAAGTTTATTAATTTCAAAGTATGTTTCTTTGGCTAAAATATTCAATATTGTGGTCTCTTTGTTTAACAAATTCTCTTCTTTTCTTTTACTAATTAGAATAAAAAACAATCAATAACTTTAAAAAAAATTAAATATTTTATCTTTCTTAAACTACATTCTACTTGCTTTTCATTCACACTAATAATTTTGGTATTTAAAATGTTAATATAAAAACCAATTATTTGGCAATGTGAATTCCTTTCATATTTCCTGGATAATGATTACCATTATATATTTTATATAATGGTAACTGCTCTCTGCCTTTTAATATGGATAGTGAATCTTATTTTATTTTATGTAATGATAACTTCTATTTTGTTTTTATTATGGATAGATTTAAATTGTTAATTTTGGATATATTTCAAAAAATAACTTAAAAAATATAATAGATACATATCTTGTGTTTTGGATGGTAATAATCATTTTATATTTTATACAATAATAATTTTTTTACATAATATTTTACGATAAAAACAATTAGATCAACAATTTCAAACAATTAACAATTTATTGATGAGTATCAACTTTGGTTTTTTACCTAATATTTTAGGTTAAAAACAATTAGATGATCAATTTCAAATAATTAACAATTTATTGATGAGTATCAGCTTTGTTGAGTTTTATAATAAGTTTCATATAATTTGTGTTTATTTTTGTTGGATTTTATAAGTTAATGTATCTTTTATAAATGTTATGGAAATTTACTAAATAGATATTACACCATTTTGTTATATAATCTTCATTTAAGTAATTATTTTAATTATATATTATTTTATTGTTCATATATATATATATATATATATATATATTTGCTTTTAGTAGTTTCCAAGTCATAAGTCTGTATTTTCATTTTCATGTGATATATATTTTAGTCAATTAAAAAAATATTAAAAAAACCAAAAAAATTACCCAATCCAAAGAATGATTTTTAGAAAGAATGGTTTTTCAGAAAAGCCAAAAAATCACCCATTCCAAAGAATGTTATTTAGAAAGAGACAAGATGGTTTTGATTTGGGTTGTTTTTCATTTGCCAAATCCAGTTGGGTGTGGGTGTGGCTTGAGCACACATGCAAGAATAGCAGCGGTGGAATCACTAGTGGAGGGAGAGGTTTTGGGGCAAGTTTGAGATTTCCCCTTCCATGCATCTAGTTGTCATCTAGTTGTAGGAGGTCTTCTTCTTTCCACTTTGAACCAGGTGGATTTCCGGTTTTGATTTCGTTCATCAATGAACACACGTACATTTTTCTTCACTTGTATTTCGTCAATGTAAAGATCGAATGGGTGAATGGGTGTGGACAGATCTTTGTTTTTTTTGTTGGAGATAATTCCTCCCGTCAGGCGTTTATATCCACCAACCACTGTACAAGAATTTAATACAATTAGATGAAGAACTTAATGCGCCTCGGGTGAAGAGGCATCGGTATGTAACAATGTATTTGGCATCCTTTCAGTTAGGTGAATGAATGTAGAAGAGCCGAAAGCTCCTGCCGTTTTCTTGAAGCCTTTCCATACTCTGTTTTCCCTTGCTGCTCTGTTTCTGCAATCTAACATGGTATCAGAGCCCATGGAGCGATCCCCTTGCCTTGAGCTCTGAGGTTGAACCCTCTGCGTTTTGTTTGGGGATCTCGCTTTTGAGTCTTACTCCAGCGCCCCCTTTGTTACGAAGAAAGAGCAGCAGTAAGTTCAGTTTGCAGGTCGAGCTCTGTGTTGGCGAGAGGCCACTGTACATAACAACCCTGTGTGAATACTTGTGTTGGTTGAATGCGTGAATCTTCAGCTCCGCCCTCACCATGATATTATGCATGCAAATGATTTGTTGGTAGGCAAAGCACTGTTGAAGAGACTGTTCGTATAATTTGTGATACAAACTGAGGAAACAATTGCCGTTGGGATCCTACTGTTGTCTTTGGTAGTAAGTGCCTACAGCCGCAGTTAGAAGGAGGCTATGTTAGTGATTTCTAGCCTTGTTATGGAGAGCCGCTTGAGTAGAGCAGTGATGTAAAAGAGCCGTGGCTCGGTTTCTGTGTTTAATGCCTGCTTGTTTGCCTCGTATCCTCTCCCGTATTCGACAGATATCTGGGAGTCATTTTCGGGGGTTTGCGTGGATCAATAGGATTCGTATTCGATTCCGCTGGAGTAGGAAGCCCTATTGAGCGGCCATCTCTCAAGACTTGTAATCCAGGCGCTTGTAAGAAGACGACCGAGCGTTGTAGTCACAGCTAACCATGACACGTCCGAGGAGGTATCAGAATTCATCTTAATGTTTTGATTTGGAGGCGTGAGTTAAGCCCAACTCCAGTAAACGGACTAAATTTCGGTTCTGCGATAGCAGGTTTGGCTGGTGCCCTTTCTGGTTCTTAGTAATATCGAGGAGTAGCAAAATCCATCTCACAATCTGTGTCAATGATAGTTATGGCAGAAGCAGGTTTTACCTCGGATATGTCTAAATAGTATTTTTGTTGTTATAAGCTACCGAAGCTCTTTTGCCCTGTCTTTGCTGGTCATAGAACCATAAAATGACATGAAAATGCCCCGAGCATAGATAATCCTAGAAAATTAAAAAAAAACAGAGTGTTTTGCATTAAGGAGGCGTTTTTGATAGGTCTTGCAGCCAGCAAGCAAATGTATATTTTTTTAGGGGGCGATAGGGAAGGAGAAGCAAGTAGGAGACTTGCAAGATAAGACAAGTGCCAACACAGAACACCAGCAACACAGAAGAGCAAAAATGGGCAGAAAGTCCAGGTCTAGACAAGCCAAGAAGAAAGAAAATCAGTGGAGCAGAGTGGATCTACCATCACCTCCACAGTTTAATGGCACGAATTTTGCCATATGGACAAGTAGAATGAGGGTATATCTATGGTATGTAGATACACATGTTGAATTAAATGATGAAGCCAAAGATGCTTTGGCATTGCATCTCATCCAACTAGCTGTGGATGACAGACTGATGCAAATAATTACAGCAGCAAATACTTCTAAGGAAGCATGGTGCATTCTAGAGGAAGAATGCAGCGAAAGGGGGAGCAGCCATAAAGAAACAGCTGTAGTTGTGGTTCAAGTTGAAGCTGAGAAGAAGCTTGAAGTCTCTGTCAGTCAAACAGAGCACAAGAAGTTTGAAATGAGTGAATCCCACATTGCAGTCAAGCATGTGGATGTTGTTGAGGTTGAAGAGGAAGCTGCCATAGTAGCAGCAGAGAGTGTGGAGGCAACTCAAGAGGTTGCAGGACAGCCAATAGAGGCTGAAAAAGAAGCTGAAGCAGTAGAACAAATTGAAGAAGAAAATGAGCTCATGAAGAGCATGCCCATGAGGGCAGAACTTTTTCCTAACAGTTTAGATGTCTGTGAGTGTGCAGGTATTGAGAGCAAGAAGCAGCCTGCAATAGCTGAAGAAAAAGAGCATGCAGTCAAAGTACCAAGACATTTTAATGAAGATTTGAAATTTATTGAAGAGTGGCTAGCAAATCCCAAGCACGATGAAGACTGTGATGAGGATTTAAAAAAGGAAGAGTTGGCTACCCCACATGCCGATGAAGACGATATTGGCAAAAAGGGTTTGTGTGTTCTACGCGCAGTAGTCGTCATGCCTTACGTTTCACCTCACCAAAGGAATGGAGGAGCAGCAGCAACAGCTGCGCCAGCTCCTTCCGCTTTCGGTAACGCCGGTAGAACCGCTGATCTAGGCGCCCACAGGCCAGCGGATGGTTATTACCATAACAGCGCAGGTAAGAGCTTCGGAAACAATAAGGATTACGGTCCCAGCTTTGGAAACTCAAATAGGCGAGATTCGAATCTCCGGGAGGACGACAATTGCAACGGCGCTGGTTTCCCTCACAGGAGCCCCGATGCCCGTGGCTCCGCTATTCCCGATCCCGTCGCATCCCAATGGCAACCTTCTGAACGCATTCGCCGTCTTCAAAACGAGCAGATTGAAGAGGTTATGGCCAGGATAAATGTTGATGTCCACATAACCCTGGGCACCCCTCCTGTACCTGCACCTATGGAGTCATTTGAGGATATGTGTTTAAATCCTAGCATCATGAAAGATATTATCTTCCATGATTACTCTACACCAACTCCTATTCAAGCTCAAGCCATGCCAATTGCTCCGAGTGGAAGAGACCTCCTTGGTTGCGCAGAGACAGGGAGTGGGAAAACTGCAGCATTCTCTATTCCCATGATTCAGCACTGTTTGGCACAACCACCTATTCGGCATGGGGATGGACCTTTGGCTTTAGTTCTGGCACCAACTCAGGAGCTTGCTCAGCAAATAGAAAAAGAGATCAAGACTTTCAGCAGATCATTGGAGTCATTCAGGACTGCTATTGTTGTTGGAGGAACAAACATTTCTGAGCAGAGATCGGAGCTGAGAGCTGGAGTGGAAATTGTTGTTGCTACACCTGGAATATTTATAGATCATCTACAACAAGGAAACAACTCTCTTTCTAGGATCTCATATGTTGTATTAGATGAGGCAGATAGAATTTTAGATATGGGTTTTGAGCCGCAGATAAGAGAGATCATGCGGAGTCTTCCTAAAAGGCACCAGACGTTATTGTTCAGTGCCACAATGCCAGAGGAGATTGAAGCACTTGCTCAGGATAATGGACACGATGGGACTATTTGTGGAAGAAATTCTGAGCAACACAAACCTGCAGATCCAGTGGAGGCGGTAAACTACGAGTCAAAGGATAAGAATGTTACTCAAGCTATTAGAAAGATTGAAGAATTTGCAGACATTGATGGAAGATTCAAGCCCAAGGAGCTTGAAGAAAGAATGAAGAAGAAGGTGAGAATGAAGAAGAAGGTGAAGAAGAACGCTGAGTTCAAAGTCTGGAGCAAACGAAAGAAAAAGAAGCCGCTGCATCAGCATGCAGCAGACAAGAATGGTAAATTTTGAGCTTTGACATAAACTAATGTAAGCCTAGCTGAGACTTAGACCAGCAGGCATTAATGTTTTATGTTTTTTTGTTGAAAGCCCATGAAGGCACTGTATGTATGTGTTAAATGTTAGTAGTTTGTTTATGGTCGGAATTAAGGGGGAGTGTTGGAGATAATTCCTCCCGTCAGGCGTTTATATCCACCAACCACTGTACAAGAATTTAATACAATTAGCTGAAGAACTTAATGCGCCTCGGGTGAAGAGGCATCGGTATGTAACAATGTATTTGGCATCCTTTTAGTTAGGTGAATGAATGTAGAAGAGCCGAGAGCTCCTGCCGTTTTCTTGAAGCCTTTCCATACTCTGTTTTCCCTTGCTGCTCTGTTTCTGCAATCTAACATTTTTAGTGTCTGTTGGTTGTTGCAATAGCAGAAGTTTCTTTTATTTATGAATTTTTTATCTGGGTTCTCGAATTTTGGGAGCAATGTTAAGTTCCGGTATTTCTGTAGTAGAGAGACTGTTCAATTATTAGAAGATGTAATTCCTTCTTCCTGTGTGTCATATACTACCCATTCGATTGCAAACGCTGGTAGCATTAACCTGCTGTCAATATTCTTTTTGTTGTTCCCTTAGTCGATCACTGTAAAGGTTTACGCTCTATTTGATCGCTGCATTTCTTACCTGCAGTTGTTTTCTTCTTGCTTAGAAAGCTATGAATCCTGTTACAAGAATCCTCAGCAAGCTTAGGATGGTGGAAAAGATAATCTTATCAATGTGATTTATTAGAGGATAGGAAAAGCTAATCTTATTCAGTCAAAGTGAGGCGCTTGCCTTCGTGATTTGGTTGGGTTTCGCAGGCGATCGGGGGTAGTGCCTCATAGAACTATCATTCAGATATACGCCGCCAAGGCTATCCTCCCCTCTATGACCTTCTAAAAGCCCGAGAACATTCTGATTTTTGCATAATAAAACTTTGTGAGTTGAATTAGGAGTTCTTGTATATTGGCATATGAATTTGATAAATACAGAAATCCTATTACTTCCTTCAATCATTTGAATAATGGAATCCCAATAATTATGACAGAGTACTAGTGTTAAGAGTTAAATCATATCACCAATTGTGGTTTTAAACAACCGCGATTGTTGGACATCTATTTTATCGAACAGTGTTTGTCCAGCGTTTTCTTGGTCAGCCACATGGTAACGCTTTTGGATGGCCAATTGACTTGAGTAGGTCCCAAGATTAATTCCGCCACTTCTCCGTATTTTATTCCTTTACCAACTCCAAATTTGTTATATAAGAAGAGGCAAGGTGTTCATGCAGATTCGTGCACACAAGCTCAGTTGAGAAAAGTTTGTTTTTGTCACGTGTCGTAGATATGCATGCCAGAGTACTCCTCGCTGCTGTTACAGTTTATAAGAGTTAACCTAGGAGCATTTTATCTATGATCTACCATATTTTGTTCTGCAATTAGTTCTGTCCATGTCATAAGCTCAACAGGGTCTTATCTTTCCTAATATGTCCTTAACAAGATCGGTTCAATAGAGATCCGGTATTATAGACAAGTGATATATAGGACCGTAGTGGAATCATATTATTCTACTGTGCAGACTCCAACATTTTCGGACCTCTTCTATAGCAAAAATGTCTGGTTATCGAAGTGTACTGGAATTGCTTGTCTTGCTTTGGATCTTTTGCATTCAACCTAATGTGGCCCAGTCCTTTGGAACTCTAGATAAATTGACGGGCCCTGTGCTTGAACAGCCGGAGGTGTTAGCAGAGGCTAAACATGCCCCACAACAGGTGGTTAATATGGTGGAAAGGTAATTAGTAACCGTGCACCGTACAATTCATTTAATCTAGCAGTGAATGTAAATTTCTTATTATTGACGTTTGTATCCTACCTCGATGATAAGTAGAATAAGAATCGTTAGTTAGAAGCACTTCATTGAATCTTAGAGTGGCTCAATTTTTTGAGACCATGGCTAAAATATATGGCCGTGTAGAATGTTTTAATTTTGTGTCTATATAAAGAGGTGAAAATTATTGTCCAGGCAGTTGTAATCCACCGGTTTCTTTTGACCTAATTTGTACAAAGCACCTTGATTCAACTGCCTCCAACATGTGTATAGTGAGGCCTTCCGGACTAATTTTTGTTCTGCATTTCCTTAATATTCAATCTGTCCAAGCATGACAGTAGATCCTTGATATTTGGATTACAGGGTATTGTCATTCTTATACGCATTAGTAGCCAGGGTACTCGATCATCACCATTCACAATTGTAAACATCCCGCTATTGAGTTCCATGGTTTTCTCACATAACCGCTTGGCATTGATGTCACAAAAATAAGGTGAGCCAAAGGCAATAGAAATATGGGGTTTTGTCCCTTCCCGTGTATTTAGCATGTAATTAATGAGAAAAAATGTGCTAATGACCCGGACAAACTATATCTTGAAAATACGATATTGTCTGCTTTATAATTTTGAAAATAAGACATGCTAGGAAGATTGTGGGTTAATATTACTGTGTTGAGCACATTTAACTCCCCCTTATAATTGAATGATAGTTATTTAGGTTCTTATTTTCTCCAAAGAGCAATCTTCCCAGGGTGAAACCTGAACCAGTCAATCTAGACTAACCTATCTCTCCATCGCAGCCGAAGCCTTCAACCTTCTGCGGCTATGCTGTCTCTGCAAAAGGACTATATGCAACTTGGTTCTTACCTGACAGAATCTGTTTTGCCACTAGGTCAAGGCGTAGCTTCCTTTTGAAAGTCGTTCCTATAATTAGGTACTCCTCTGCGCTTATCCCCCATGTAAATGCATTGGGACAATGCATTAATTCTACACATGTTATTTTAGTATTCCAATAAAAATTTTCTTGAAGTGTCCGATGAGTTATTGCCACGGACTTTCCAAAATAGTATTTTAATAATAAAAGCCTCGCCCTCATACCTCGGACGAGTGGCTCCGCTCATACAATGAGGAGTTTTTAATCTGTTGTAATTGAAGTTATTACCTTTCTATCTTTTTCGATTCGGATATGCCGTTGATATATTAAAAAATATTAAATATAATTAGCCTGCATTAAGTATGTAATTATACAAGAATCGTTTCATCAACTTCTCAAAATGGATGATCCATAAGTAATATCGTGACAGGTTACAAAACATCCAATAATAATAGATTTCCTCATGGGATGGAGTATAAAATGGTAACACACATATAATCACCACAACGTTACCTTCCAATACAATTACAATTTTTTATTCGTTTTGTGGTTCGAATTCTCAGGATATAGTCCAAGATAAGGTTCTTTAGTCTTTGAAACAATGACCACTCAAATAAAATAATGTCTCAATAAAATTAAAATGAGATATAAAGATATAAATTAATGTCTCAATGATATAAATATTTATAACCTTGTCAATGAGTTTAGAGGACTTTACCATAAATTTATTGTAGACAACTAGTTAAATATGACATCACTCTTTCATTTACACTTTGTATAGAAATCAATAGTTGATTGCAAGAACGATTTATTGTTTGGTCCATTACCCACAGGGTATTAACTCTTGGCAATCAATTGGTGCAATGTATTTGATGGAAATGTGGATCCATGGGTAGGAAAGCTAACACGCGTTAGCTTTCACTCATAATGCAATGTTGTTGTTAGAAATGCAATTGTGCTTGTGTTAGAAGGAAAGCTAACATGTATTAACTTTCATTTGTCGTGCATTGTTGTTGTAAGAAATTTTGTTCTTCTTGTTCTAGAAGGAAAGCTAACGTGTGTTAGGACTCTTTCATGGTGCAATGTATTTGATGGCAATGTGGTTATACTTGTAGGAAACCTAACACGTGTTAGATTTCATTCACAATGAAATGTTGTTGTTATAAATGCAATTGTGCTTGTGGTAGAAGGAAAGCTAACATGTGTTAGCTTTCATTCGTCATGCATTGTTGTTGTAAGAAATTTTGTTGTTCTTGTTCTCGAAGGAAAGCTAACATGCGTTAGATTTCCTTCATGGTGCAATGTATTTGATTGCAATGATCTTGTACTAGTAGGAAACCTAACACGTGTTAGATTTCATTCACCATGCAATTTCGTTGTTCTAAATGCCCTTGTGCTGGTGCTGGAAGCACATCTAACATGCACTATGCATTGTCCTTATGTTTTTTCTATAAGGAAAGCTAACATTCATTATATTTTCTTCATGGTGCCATGTGGTTGTACTGGTAGGAAATCTAACACATGTTAGCTTTCATTCACCATGCAATGTTATTGTGAAAAATTTCCTTGTTCTTATGCTAGAGTGAAAGCTAACATGTGTTAGATTTCCTTCATGGTGCAATGTATTTGATTACAATGTTCTTGTATTGGCAGGAAACCTAACACGTGTTAGATTTCATTCACCATGCAATTTTGTTGTTCTAAATGCCCTTGTGCTTGTGCTGGAATCAAATCTAACATGCACTATGCATTTCCCTTATGCATTTGCTATAAGGAAAGCTAACATTCATTAGATTGTATTCATGGTGCAATGTGTTGTATGGGTAGGAAAGCTAATACATGTTAGCTTTCATTCACCATGCAATGTTCCTGTGAAAAATGCCCTTGTTCTTGTGTGTAGGGACCCCCATTTCGGGCTCCCCAAAAATACTTCCACGGAATTGGAACATATAAGTATAATTAATTTCAGAACTTCTAGTACGATTTCTGAGAAGAAGATATAGAGGCCACAGATCTAGTTCTATCTATTGTAGTACATGGATGTCAATAAATAAAACTATATACCCATATTTATTCTTTCCACCACAAGAGTTAGCAAAATAAATAAACTAAATACTTCAAACGTGTTTTCGACGGTTGGTCTAGCAAATCGATGGAGTCTTTGAAGTGGTTTATGCATGATCCAATCCAATTTCCCGACGAAGTACTGAGTGACCCCTTGGTTGACCTCCCTACCATATCGGGGTTACTCTCCTTCACCCTAAACCCCCGAGCTAATGGGGTCGCAAGAAAACACAACGCAAGCTTTCTGGTGGGATTCCCCAATCCCCGGGAAACTAAGCCCAACTCATAAGAATTCACAAGGTCACTTCTCGATTCCGATGCCCATCCAGCACTAGGGAGCAAGAGATGTCTTTCTCTCCTTCTCCTCCCTCATTATATAGAAAAGGTCTGTGTGCCATGTGTTTGTCCATGCACATATTTAATTTAATTTAATAATTTATTAACAATTACTCTCAAATTACAAGTGTCTCTTCATCTCAAGTGTGCACCTAATTCCCTAAATCAGTGGGAGTTAGGTGTAGTAGAGTTCTTCTTATGTTTTGGTTCTTATTTAGTTTACTTAATATCTTTTAGTTAGACTTAAAGCTTTCTAAATTCCTTTCTTTTCTAATTACTAAAATAGAATTAGAAGATTTTACTAAAATTCTAATTTATTTTAAATCTCTTCTTTATAAAAAAAAATTTAAAAGAATAAAAGTAAGAATTAAAATATCTTTTTTCTAAAAATTCTAATCTAAATTAAACTCTTTTTCAATAATGATAAAATCAATTAACTAGATTTTAATCTTTTTCAAATCTTTTCAAGATAGTAAAATTAATCAATAATTAATTAAAATAAAATAATCCAAAATAATGAAATCAATTAAAAATAGGCTCTTGAATAAAATAGTTCTTTTATTAACAATTCATTTCAAATTTTTTTCGAGATGATAAAATCAATTAAAATAAATAATTCAAAATTAATGAAATCAATTAAAATGAAATATTGAAAAATAATTCAAAATAATAAAATGAAACAAAATGGAATAAAAAATCTTAAATCTTATGTGAAATTTCCATTTATACAATCGATCAATTTCTTGTTCTTGTTCTTGTTTAGGTACCTCTTTGGCGGGCCCTTCCGACAATTTCTTTTCTTTCTTCTTATGAGGAGAACTGTGTAGCGATCGGGGAGTCGTTACCATGATCTATCGACTACACTTCTTGGAGACTAAGGGCTGCTAAGGGATAAGGTTCTCCTTATCACGTGCCCCTCAACTTTTGTACGCGACCAAGTCAGTATAGCCTCGCCCGTACGACATACGCTTCCCCGGGCCAGCTCGCAAGCTTCCGACCCGTGCGTTGATTGCTAATTCAGGGTCAACAGTCTATCACCGTACCCCTATGTGTTATTTCTGTTCTTACAACCCCTAAAATTCCATTGTGGGTCAGTCGGTATATTGTCTTACCTGCCACTGCACACACTCAAGCGCACATTAGTAGCACTGCACTATATAAAATATTTACATCGTTCATTCTAGTATCTCAGTCAATCGAGCATACAAATTATTCATCATGTCTCAGTCAGTCGAGCATATACACTATTCTTCATTTTCATTTTAAAGCATTCTCATCATTCTTCATTTTCATTTTAAAGCATTCTCATCATTCTGCATTTTCATTTTAAAGCATTCTCATCATTCATCATTTTCATTATAAGAATTTTCAAAGTAAATTCAAATGGTTCGTGTTTTAATTACCCGGTTCATTTCAAAACTAGTACCCTCATTAGTCTAATCAGTTAAAGTACCAAGGCAGGCATTACATACACCACCTCTTATCAAAACTTTGTCCTGAAGTAAAGTCTCGTGTGCTCCCACATTGAGTTTTCACTTTCTTTTCACATTCATTTCTTCAACATAACCACAATTGATAATAAAATTTCATTTCTTCTTTTCTACCATCATATAAGTATACATCTCATAATTGATAATATAACTAAATTGTACCTTCATAGTGTAGTAATCCCCATAGCAGTCTTCTATTGGCTCACTAATTGCAACCGTACTTTGGAATAGTGCATAGAAAATTCTTTTAATTCAACAAAACTATAAGTATATCTCTTACGAAAATCCTTAAAGCACTAACATATTTCAACATAAGGGATAAAATATTCAATTCCAACTTCTTCCTTTTGTATAATTACGTATAATTATCATATGTTTAAAACAATGTCTGAATTTCACAATAAGAATTTACTCTTCCCAATTCTTATCCTTTCATCTAATTCATGTCATTCCATAAATGAATTATGATATACATGCAACATGCAATATATTGTCTTTCCATCTACTTTATGCTTTGGAAATAAATACTATACCCTATCTATTTCATATCATTCCATAAATGAATTGTGAAATATAACCAATCTACTTCATGCGTATGAAAGGTAAACAATACATTATCTTTTTATCTATTGAAATATGAGCAATACATTACCTTTTTATCTATTTCTTGCTTATGGAATACAAACATTGCATTATCTTTTATCTACTTCATACTTATGAAATATAACCTTACATGTAGGGATCCGGGGTGTCGTAATGTCCAGGTCAAGGAACTCATCATGTCCTTACCTCATTTCCACATTCCCATTGTCATGTGACTCCTTCGGCATATTTTCCCCATCTCGTCATGTGTGGGTTGTTGTATTCACATCGAGTCGCATCATCGGAATTAATTGTATTTCCATTTAGACTTCATCATTTCATATGATTAGCATCACTGCATTTAGTTCGTTGTGATTATCGTCTACATATTTCATCTAACAAGATCATCTTCAATTGACCCCTTGGCAAGTTCTCTAAGTTCAATGTTTCCAATTATCATATCATGATCAAATCAAGGTTGTACCTTTTCATTTTCCTTACAACATTGCCATTCTAGAAATAAAAAAAAATTGTGCAATTGGGCTTGGCTCTTCCAGCTAGTAACATTGACATCTAGAAGGTAATTGATATTTAATCATCTATGTTGTTGACCACCTACGTGACTATCATTCAGCATCAACATAATTATATAACTCCCAAATCCAAGGATAAGGTTTGTTCCTACCTTTACTCATACTTTTATGATGAATATGTTCTCCAACTTCTTAACACCATATATAAAAATTACGCATGTTTAATTACGACCATGATTCCAAAGTTAAATGATATACTGCCATAAATCCCAACATGTAAGTGAATTTCTTTAGCATGATTATATAAATGTGTTTCCTTATGCACACCATATAAAATGTATATCTACGTGCATGAATACATAAATATGTTTCCACATGCATAAATACCATACATAATTATGTTTTTCCGATACGAAATAATAAATATATATACTCAAACATATGAATATAAATTAAAAGTATATATTTATAATTCTACTATTTTAAAAAAGTCTTCCTTCCATATCTCAAGCAATTATAATTGATAGAACATAATTGTATTTCTACCCTTTCTCTAATTTCTTTCTTTTCAAACTTAAGCACAATTTTTCATTAATAGCAGATAATTATAATCCTATCATTTTCACGAAAACAATTATACAATCTAACTTATCATTTTCACGAAAACAATTTTACAATCTAACTTATACATAAGACTCAACACGATTTCCTAATAAAGATAATATAAGATATAACTTTACATTCCTATGTAGGTATATATTTGAAATGGGATAATCACAATTATAAAATGTCCACAATCAAATAATCCCAAACTTTATACTTTAACCAAGCATACTCCAAATCTAATGCTATATCATCAGGTCTTATCTTCACATGCATAATTAATTTGTGAAAAAGTAATATAAGCCTAATCTATAATTTCACTAAAATTCAAGATAAATCTACTCACCAACCGTATTCTCAAATTATTTTATATAGATTGTCTTCCCCATACAACTTGATTTTCTAAATATATTTCAGTACATAATTCAAATATATTTTAGTGACTATTCAACTAACATAATCTTCAATGCACTTTTAGAATGAAATGGTCCCTTCCTCTACGAAATCATCCACGTAATATCTTCTACTAATATATCGTGGGTGAAATGGTAATACATCCATCTCACATACATTCAAAATTCAATTTCAATCGGTACATAATTATTCAAGGGAAAATATATAAAAAAAATAGTTTATATTCGATCATTAAGCAACATACACTCGGACTCTATCATCACTACATGGCATTTGGTTGAGATCAACACTTAGATTTGATCAATTGTACTATTGTCCTGATTCCTGTTTGAATAACTCTACCACAATTCAACATATAAATAATAGCAATTAATTAATTAACAAGCAGACGATATTTAAAAAAAATGACCGATGGTAATCGAAAATCTCTCTTGGTAGATTCCAGGATCGGTAAAATTACACGATGGGAGCAGGGATCGTCTATCCTTTACCGAGATCAGTTTCCAAGTTTCGACACACTTCATGGATCTACCTCGACACTAGGATTGTGCATTGGCATCTCTTTTCCAAAGGCCCGTGGGAGCTTCCATTTAGTAAAACTGATCTGGCAAGCCGAGAATTCACAGAATCCCATCGTGGTAATGAATTATTTTCAGACTATTTGTAGGTAACGTTTAGTTCAAGGGATTTATGTTTCTGTTAGTAAATTGTATTGTCGATACTAAAAAAACAAGAATCAGGAATTCTTAAGACTTAAATCTTTGATCATTGGGATTTATTTTACAGTAGAGACGATTTATGTTTCTGTTTCTGTTTCCTTTTTTTTTTTAACAGGAGATTTGTGATGCCAAGACTCTTTATAGGTCTGAAATTTCAATTCATAATGCTTTTGTTTCTTCTACTAATCTACTGATCTGCAGGACTATACTTGCACTGAGGATACATTTCAGAAATTTAAAGAGTTTAGAACACCATAAATGTTGAACATGTACATATCTATGCTCTTTTTAAGGTCGGGAGTGTAAAACCTTACAAATAAATGTTGAGACAGAATCTTCTCTGGACCTCATATATATACCAAAACCACAACTCGAATTTAAATGTCATCCATTAGCATTTTTTGTGCATTCACTTGATCCATGGCCAGACGAATAAGGGTACCGAGTTCAAATGTAATTGTTGGTTATAAATGCAGGATTTTTAAAGTATTACAGGAGTGTAGATGAGATATGATCACAACGAACAGATCTACGTTGCACGTTTCAATTTTACTCTGTTTACCAATATTTAGAATTTGAGGAAGAGATTTTTAATATGAATAAAGTATACGACTATAGAGGATGGATTTGTGTGTAACCAGTGCTGCTCGCTTCAGGCTCACTCCATCTATCAATCCTCAGAATTTGGAGAGGAAATAGATTATAAATAATATGATCACAGAATAATAGTAATGGCATGCATAGGGATCTATGGATCAGAGTTCAACGCTTATCACGAAGGTCAAACATGAGAAACGCAGAGGTCTATAAAGTCTGGATTTGCAAATAATAATCCCAAAGAGAGGGGTTTTGATAGCCATGTGCACAAAATTCAAGATTTATAGGATTGCTTTTGACTGAAATCCTAAACACAGATTTCCAATTCCTAGAAACACGGAGTATTGATTATGTTAAATTTTGAGCATTAATTCAAGATACTCTGGGATCTTTACTGAGAGAACAACATGTACAGTATATCAATGCATATCAATCATACCAAGCATGTCAATCATCACAAGAAACAAAAGCATGAGAGACAATAGACACACAGAATTTCCGCGGGGAAAACCCTAAGGTGAAAAACCCCACAACTTCCTCAGAGATAGATAGTGCAATAGCACAACCAAAGTACACAGAGATAGACTCCTCTTAGCAGCTGATCCTCCTCCTCACATGTGCACCACTTTCCGAGTGATGGAAATGTGAGTTCTGAAGTGATCCAAATAGAGATCAGGAGATCTCTATTTATACTTGTCCTGACTGCCCAATAATCTTATGGGGCCAACTTGTCTAGCTTAGTACAATATATTACATTAATCCGGTCCAACCCCTTACAAGGTGATCTAATAACCCATTGGCAAGTTAACACACTTGCGACACTTCTCAATACAAATGATGACACTTCCGTATAGATGAATAATACATCTCTATAGGAGTACAATAACTATATAAGTGAAATACATTCCGAAGTTACATATACATCAATAGATTAATGTTATGAGATTTGGCCTAAGTTCAATGATCCAGGAAATAAATCGATTGCCCAAACTGAAATTTGAAGAATCACGAATATGGTTTATTCGAATTTCATCGAATGTATTGAAAGCAGAGTTTTGGTTAGATTTTCCATACCTAGGTCCTTATCAAACATATATAGCAGACTGGATGAGATTCAATTTTATTCAATGGTCCTAGGAATGAATGGATTGCCCAAACAAAAATATAAAGAACACGAGTGTGGTCTACTTGGATCTCATCAAAGGTATTGAAAACGTCAGGGTACAACCTCTTCCAGCCATTCTACCCTTTAATTGTTAAAGTTTTTGAATAGGGATTGCGTACGAGAAGAGTAGCAGTCATATAGAGTATTCAATTATTCGGGACCCCTGGGTCATTTCATTTCAGATTTACAGGGATTGGAAGGAATAGGTTCCGGCAAATCGTATTTTTTTTTTGTACTAATAAAAACTTGTTCACAATTCAAATCATAACATCATTCAGTCTGTGCATCCACAATTGACAGAAAAGGGCAGATTCAAATCCTTTCTCTAGCAAATGCAAACCTTCTCAAATTTAAACAATAATATATATTTGTGATCATCACATGAACATAACAATAAATTAAAAATGTAAGTTGTTCAGATATAACAGTAAATTAAAAGTGTAACTTGTTCAGACAATCGATCCAGCTATTGTTGAATATTTGTTGTTCTGGCCGTTGTCGTCGATCTCCTCCAAGCTCTCATGAATTTACCGCAGAACAACTGATAATATGAGTTCGGTGCCCTCAAGGCTCAAATGGTTCTAATACCAAATGTAGGGATCCCCGTTTTAGGTTTCCCAAAAAGACTTCCACGGAATTTGAACATATAAGTATAATTAATTCAGAACTTCCAGTACGATTTTTCAGAAGAAGATATAGAGGCCATATATCTAGTTCTATCTATTGCAGTACATGAATGTCAATAAATAAAACTATATACCCAGATTTATTCATTCTACCACAAGAGTTAGCAAAATAAATAAACAAAATACTTCAAACATGTTTTCGACGGTTGGTCCGGCGAATCAATGGAGTCCTCGAAGTGGTTTCCACACGATCCAATCCAATTTCCTGACGAAGTACCAAGTGACCCCTCGGTTGACCTCCCTACCATATCGGGGTTACTCTCCTTCACCCCGAACCCTCGAGCTAATGGGGTCGCAAGAACACACAACGCAAGCTTTCTGGTGGGATTCCCGAATCCCCAGAAAGCTAAGCCCAACTCACAAGAATTCATAAGGTCACTTCTCAATTCTGATGCCCATCCAACACTAGGGAGCAAGAGATGTCTTTCTCTCCTTCTCCTCCCTCATTATATAGAAAAATTCTATGTGACATGTGTCTGTCCATGCACATATTTAATTTAATTTAATAATTTATTAACAATTACTCTCAAATTACAAGTGTCTCTTCATCTCAAGTGTGCACCTAATTCCCTAAATCAGTGGGAGTTAGGTGTAGTAGAGTTATTCTTATGTTTTGGTTCTTATTTAGTTTACTTAATATCTTTTAGTTAGACTTAAAGCTTTCTAAATTCCTTTCTTTTCTAATTACTAAAATAGAATTAGAAGATTTTACTAAAATTCTAATTTATTTTAAATCTCTTCTTTATAAAAAAAATTAAAAGAATAAAAGTAAGAATTAAAATATCTGTTTTCTAAAAATTCTAATCTAAATTAAACTCTTTTTCAATAATGATAAAATCAATTAACTAGATTTTAATATTTTTCAAATATTTTCAAGATAGTAAAATTAATGAAGAATTAATAAAATTAATTAAAATAAAATAATCCAAAATAATAAAATCAATTAAAAATAGGATCTTGAATAAAATAGTTCTTTTATTAACAATTCATTTCAATTCTTTTTTGAGATGATAAAATCAATTAAAATAAATAATTCAAAATTAATGAAATCAATTAAAATGAATCTTGAAAAATAATTCAAAATAATAAAATGAAACAACATGGAATAAAAAAATGTTTCTTAAATCTTATGTGAAATTTCCATTTATACAGTCGATCAATTTCTTCTTCTTGTTCGTGTCTAGGTACCTCTTCGGCGGGCCCTTCCGACAATTTATTTTCTTTCTTCTTGTGAGGAGAACTGTGTAGCGATCGAGGAGTCGTTACCGCAATCTATCGACTACACTTCTTGGATACTAAGGGCTGCTGAGGGATAAGGCTCTCCTTATCATGTACCCCTCAACTCTCATACACCACCAAGTCAGTATGGCCTTGCCTGTACAGCACACGTGTAACATCCCGATATTTTCATAAAATTTAAAAAAAATTAAATCGCCATAAAAAAGCTGATATTGTAAAATGCGGAAATAGTAATATTCAATAATCAGCAATTAATAAATGTGTCACTGGGTAGGAACAATTTATTGGTTGTGTCTTTTTGTCTTCTGATGGTGTAATGAAAATCAATTAATGATTATGTTCTTATTTAAAAGATGGAATGATTGAAAATTTGGATGCATTTGGAAAACATAATTATTCTCGACAAGTGCTGACAGTTTAATTTTTCTGGATGATGATGAAAGGGGTCCCATGAGGTGCCCCGAGGCTTACTTAGATATTCGGCTAAAGCATTGTACTCGTCCTCCGTGCGCAGATTTGCAGGTAAGAGATAGCGATAAAATTTCAGAGGGTTTAATAACTGTGTCATCAATAAAAATTGCGTGTGAATTTTGATGCTACAGGTATGGTCTCCTTCCAATTCTGTAAGATGAACCTGTCTATCTCAAGGCTACAGATAACATCTATTTCAGGGTGTGTTTGTTATGAATGTTTCCATTAAGTGTCGATGACTTTACGTATAGTCATTCCATAAATGCCTTGCGGCTGTTAAAGTAATTCTTGTTAAAATTCAATATGCTAAGACAGAAAATAGCAGCATTACATTCCATTTCACAATAATAGCATATACAGTGTAATGTCCCCAGTTTGGCCCCATGGCATTAACACTATAAATGATGTAGTATTGTTAGGAAATCATGGCGAGGAGCTCAAGGCCAAGGCCCCGCCATCGATTTCGTGATGCATATGGTTTGCGTGCTAGCAATGCACAGTGGAAATTCAAATATCATGTAATATGCATTTTAATAAAATACCCACAACTAGCTATGCAATGCAACAAAGAGATGGGGGCATGATTTCACAAGGAATTGGGAGGGAAAACATTCAAACCCTTGAGCCAATAGAGTCAAGCCAAGTGTCAATGAGGGAACCCATCAAACCCTCAACTACCCATGTTGACTTTTGTACCCAACCATTGATTTCTCCCAAGAGTTGGTTGGGGAAGTTATTGCCTTGGAATTGGGGAGGTATGGCTGTCCAAAATCGGGTATGGGCAAGCCACCCTTCATGGAAAAACGTGTGGATCTCCTTGGGCAGAATAGAGCCACGAAATTGCCCCCTAGGCACCATTCTCACCATAGCCTTGCTCTCTCACGCAGCTCAAGCTGCCTGGGCGTTTTCCTCCCTCGTTTTTTCTGTGTCTCCCTCCACCTTTTAGCTGGGAAGGGGCGTTTTTGTGTTGGTTACCCATGGGGAAAGAGAGCAGAACGTTTTGGGTCTTCCTGGGGGTCGTTTAGGCCATTGGAAGGGATCCTAACCAGTGGAGAGAAATCGGTTTTGCTCCCTGGGGTTGAAATCGAAATTCCATAATTCGTTTGGGTGAACCATGAGTTGGGAGAACCAATGTGGACCCCGTTTTGTGAACACCTCTGTTGTAAATGTGTAACCCTGTCAATAATCGTTTTTGGCTGTGAGAAAGAAGAGTATGATGGGTAATCCCTGGTTCTGGCTTGGGATTGGGAATGAGCATCCCTTGTGCAAGTGCAGCCTGATAAACCCAGTCAGACTGGCTTGGCTAGAATAAAAATGGTTAATAGACTGTGTGTGAGCGTGAATGTCCCCTTTGTCCTTGTGAAAATCATGCCCAGCTCGGGGGTGGCCTTCGGACGGACTCAGTATAAGCTGTCGAAGAGCCTACGGTTGGGTGGAACGTTGCAGCGACATAGCTAGTTGCTCGGGACAATTGAAATGAAGATAAGTGTTTCTACCTATGTATTTACTTCTGCTGTATTGCTTAGATGTGTACATCTGCATGCCTGTCCTTCCATATATGTGGTTGTTTTTATTTAGTATGTATCGGGGCCAATTGCCCAGAATTAGCATCACGATCCTCCCCATTGCACTGGTATGATGGGTGGGGACGTTACATACAGGATCACTGAAGAAACAACAAGCACAGCATAAACACAAGAGACAGAGATTTATCCTGGGAAACCCTCATGGGGTAGAAAACCCAGCAAAGCTTCCTCAATATAGATGACCAGCAATATACAAAGATGAAACCCTGAGACATGATCTCCTCCTCCACAATAGCAGACCTCTCCTCCACAAGTGCGCTATCCTCAAGTGTGTGAGTGTGTCAAATGAGGAACACACCTCCTCTATTTATACACTACACTGACATGTATTTTACATAGGTACACGTAGGCTCGTATTTAACCAATGGGTTAAATACCCCACTACAACTGACTGGGCCGACCCCTCTAGGGTGGTCTAATAACCCTTTGACCCACATAACACATAAAGGGCCGACCTCCACTAGGGAAGTCTAATAACCCAAGTTACCACATTCTGACGGAGGAATAAACATCTCCGGATATACAATAAGATCTTTACGGAGGAATGAAACATCTACGAAATAATAAAGTACAATTATAATATTCTTTGAAGTTACAATATCTCAACACTCCCCCTTAATAAGAAGGATATTATAACAACATCTGCACGAGCAAGGAGTCATCAACATCATACATGATACATCTATAAATCATTGGAAGCTTTCTCAACATCATCAGTAACTCAACTAGTTACTGGAACATCTTCAATATTGGAACATCAACATCATCAGAGTTGATAGTACTCAATCATCAGCATCGTCAACACACGATCAACACAATCATCAGCATCATCATCACACGATCATCAGCATCGTCATCACACGATCATCAGCATCGTCATCACACGATCATCAGCATCGTCATCATATGATCATCAGCATCGTCATCATACGATCATCAGCATCGTCATCATACGATCATCGACATCGTCATCACACGATCATCGGCATCGTCATCACACTTTCATCAGCATCGTCATCACACGATCATCAGCATCGTCATCACACGATCATCAGCATCGTCATCACACGATCATTGTCATCGTCATCACACGATCATCAGCATGATCATCAGCATCGTCATCACACGATCATCAGCATCGTCATCACACGATCATCGTCATCATCAAGGAATGATGTAAACCAGTCATGTACCTTTTGAACCGAAGTCCAGGGACGATCCAGTCCTATCATGTTCTCGGAGACCTCACGTCTACGGCTCAGTTTACAGGACCAAAGTCCAAGGATGATCCAATCCTTCACCGTGCTTTTAGGACCTACGTCCAAGGATGACTTAATCCTCAACCATCCACCAAGGACTTCATTCTCGAAGACATACGTCTACGGCTCTTCTTTCGGACTGAAGTCCAGGAATGATCCAATCCCTTCATCATCAAAGACATACGTCTACGGCTCTTCTTTCGGACTGAAGTCCAGGAATGATCCAATCCCTTCATTCTCGAAGACATACGTCTAAGGCTCTTCTTTCGGACTGAAGTCCAGGAATGATCTAATCCCTTCATTATCGAAGACATACGTCTACGGCTCTTCTTTCGGACTGAAGTCCAGGAATGATCCAATCCCTTCATTCTCGAAGACATACGTCTACGGCTCTTCTTTCGGACTGAAGTCCAGGAATGATCCAATCCCTTCATTATCGAAGACATACGTCTACGGCTCTTCTTTCGGACTGAAGTCCAGGAATGATCCAATCCCTTCATTCTCGAAGACATACGTCTACGGCTCTTCTTTCGGACTGAAGTCCAGGAATGATCCAATCCCTTCATTATCGAAGACATACGTCTACGGCTCTTCTTTCGTACTGAAGTCCAGGAATGATCCAATCCCTTCATTATCGAAGACATACGTCTACGGCTCTTCTTTCGGACTGAAGTCCAGGAATGATCCAATCCCTTCATTCTCGAAGACATATGTCTATGGCTCTTCTTTCGGACTGAAGTCCAGGAATGATCCAATCCCTTCATTCTCGAAGACATACGTCTACGGCTCTTCTTTCGGACTGAAGTCCAGGAATGATCCAATCCCTTCATTATTGAAGACATACGTCTACGGCTCTTCTTTCGGACTGAAGTCCAGGAATGATCCAATCCCTTCATTCTCGAAGACATACGTCTACGGCTCTTCTTTCGGACTGAAGTCCAGGAATGATCCAATCCCTTCACATGTTCATCAAGAACATGTATCCTCATCATCATAACATGTATCATCAACATCAAAAGCATGTATAATCACAACATGTATCATCATCATCAAAACATGTATAACCACAACATGTATCATCATCATCAAAACATGTGTAACCACAACATGTAGAACATGTATAACCACAACATGTATCATCATCATCAAAGCATGTATACATCTATCATCAAAACCATCAAAAGTATGTATACATCTATCATCAAAACTAACATCAAAAGCATGTATACTAACATCAAAAGCATGTATACATCTATCATCAAAAGAGTATAAGAGTCCTAAATCTAAATAATTCTAGGTAACTAAGTGCAGTAAAAGGTAGCCTCATCATTGATGAGATAGACTTGATGTCGGATATTGTGCTACTCCCCCTTTCGAGGAGAGTCCTTCTAAACTACACCAAGCTTGTCTCGAAAGTGTTCAAACTTTACTCGAGACAGAGGTTTGGTCAGGATATCATCAATTTGATCCTCAGTGCTTATATACTCGAGCTTGATAGCTCCTCTCTGCACCATATCTCGTATATAGAAGTATCGGATCTCAATGTGTTTTGACTTATCATGGAATAAAATATTTCCTATCATCTTGATGTAGCTTTGATTGTCACACATAATCATAGTGGAATCCATTTCTAAGTCAAACACTCCATATAATAGCTTCTAAAGCCACACTGCTTCACAGCTGGCAGAGCAGACAGCTATATATTCTGTTTCAGTAGTACTGAGAGCCACACTAGATTGTTTCTTGCTAAACCATGAGATCATGGTAGATTCAAGACTATAACATCCACCTAAAGTACTCTTTCTGTCTGAGACACTTCCTGCCCAATCAGAATTTGAGTAACCATGTAAATGGAGTTCATGACCTCCAAGATTATATAGACCAAAATCTAAAGTACCTTTTAGGTACCTCACTACATGCTTTGTAGCTATTAAGTGAACATTTCTAGGTTCTACTAGATACTGACTTACGGTATTTACAACAAAGCATATATCTGGCCTAGTATTTGTTAAATACATCATTGGCCCAATGATTTGTCTATATAGGGTTAGGTCCACTAAATCTGATGAGTTATTAAATAACTTCAAGTTGGAGTCCATGGGAGTGGCCATGGCTTTACACTCCAACATATCAAATCTTTTTAGAAACTTCATAGCATACTTACCTCGATTTAAAAGATTCCTTTTGGATCATGCCATACTTCTGGACCTAAGAAGTAGTGCATTAATCTGAGATCTTTCATTTTTATTTCTGCAGCCATTTTCATGATCTGTTTCTCATTCCTTGTCAGAAAGAGATCATCGTCACATAATAATGGTATGATAGGTTTATCATCCACAACCTTTAGGTAAAGGTTAGGATCAACTTTACTTCTGGTAAAGCCCAAGCTTTGTCATGAAGCTGTCAATTGTCCATTATTCACACTCTGCATTGAGTGATCTTCTGCATATCTATCTGTGCCATCTCTCGTCAGATGGGTCTACTAATATGAGCCTCAAAGTCATTCAAACTCTATGGTGAGTTTCTTCTTGCATCCATGTCATATGTGTATAGAATCCATATTCAACCTTGTAGCAAGGGTTGAGATCCACATCACCCATGATGATCATTAAGCTCATCAATTGACTACTGATCCTGGGAACCCATACAGAACCTGATTACATTATTAAGAGAATGGTCAAAACATCTCATCATGATTCTCTTCCTCTTTCTAAGAGAATCTCTTAACCATAAGCTTTCTATAGTGTGTTTGATTTGTAAATCCTTTTGTTGAACATCCATCGCTTGTTCATCATTCATCATGATTTTCCCTACAAATCAAAATTAAGTACAGGATTAGTAATACTTCATAATCATCAAATCATATTGACATAATAACCTATTATGCATACAGATATCATTTACATAGTTATGCAACTAATTTGACCAATACTTTGGCACAACACTTTCCCATATCTTGTATGCATACAGTGGCTATCTATATGCCTTCCATCTCCACCAGAACATACTATTGAGAGTGTGCACAGCTCTCGGCATGTCAGCAAAGAGGTTTCATTCTGGACAAGCAACAATGGAATGTTTGTCCAACTTACCAATCATATGCACATTAGTAGTATACTATTCAATGCTCTATGAATGTTTATACTCAGCATTATATATTCTAGGAATACAAATATGCATACAACCTATTACAGGCAATATCATTACTATTTCAAATAACAACTCAAATACTTATCTTTTATGTTTGTGTGGTTGCCTCCCGCTTGAACTTTTGTATGTCTTTTGAACTTCTATTCATTCTGTACCACTGTGCATGCTCAAGAGTCATCCTCATGATCTCATGCACAAACATACACTCATTAGTATATTCTAAATGCTATCAAAACATTATAGTACTAAATAATCTTGAAAATGTATAGTCATGATTATAGTTAATAAACATTAGTTTTCAAGATTTCAGGGAAGTCTTCTTTTACTCATGCATATCATCAATCAAGATAAAAGATATAATATGCATAATCCCTTGATTACTAACTCTATGAATAAGCATAACCAATCATTCCAAGTATACTTATATAAGGGATCCTAACACAAGGTAAGATTCATGGGAAACATACCTGGATTAGTATACCTACTTGGTTATGTACAACACACCTAAACAATCTCTTCAATGATTTAGAGATCCTGATCTAGAACCTGCATGTCTCATAGGTTAAGCATAATATAACAAAGTCATACATACCTCGTAAGTAGAACAAAGATTATGGATGAGTCTTTGTCTTCATGTTTTCATGGTCATGGAACCTGATTTGTCTTTTGTGATGTACCGATATCTTGTTAGCAGACAACATCAACCTCACACAACATCATAATGCCTTAGTACAATCATAAGTGTCAACACCCTAACCAATGAATATCTTCTATCATGCATTCATAATTTTGTTAAGGTTATATGACAAATCTAAAATCAAAATTGTACTAACTGTAATAACCTGAAGACAAACATACCATAAACTTAATCATGGACAAGTATCGAAACATACCTCGATGAGTCATACCTGTCGAGATCGCTTGTATTCTTCTTATGTAAGGCCTTAGGAACTTCTTCACTTATGCAAGTGACCAATCCATCTTCTTCTAGGATTAACCCAATCCACTTGATTTGCAAAAACTGGACCTGATTGTTTCTGGTGTAACTCTGAAATTTTTGATCCACAGGGTTTGAAAAAGTTTTCTGAGATAGCCTGATCTGTTAGCTTTCCATCCTGACAGGTCTGACCTCAATTGGATGTTCTGAGAGAGAGTTATGCCAAATGTCGCAACGTGACTTGTTTTGGGAAAATACAGGAGAGCGAATTTGTACGGCGTGCCACGTGTCACTGTTTGACCTTCGGCCTTTGAAAAAGTTTTTTTTGAGATAGCTCGGCCTGTTATCTTTCCATTCTGATAGATCTGAACTCAATTGGATTCTCTGAGAGAGAGTTATGCCAAGTGTCGCAACGTGACCTGTTTATGGGATAATACAGGAGAGCGAACTTGTACGGCGTGCCACGTGTCAATGGTTCAACTTCGGCCTCTGAAAAAGTTTTCTGAGATAGTACAGTCTGTGTACTACCTATCACTTTTCATGAAATTTCATTTGGAGCTTCCTAGCCCAAGTTATGACCTTTTTCCCAAGGTCACCTGATTTTGACTCAAATCTGGAAGAGGCAGAAACCCTATATTGTACAGATCATAAATCAGAAAGTACAACGAATTAGAGGTTGTCCTTTGGACACAAGGTACCTGGAGATTTTAGCTTCGTCCTATAACAATTTCAGATCCGCAAACTTCGCCAAAACGGATTTATAGCGAAATTGCTACGATGACTGGTTTTTGCTATGTAAAACCCTAACCTTCAAATTGTCGTAAGTAAAGCAAGTGTCTTTAGTGCCATACCTTGTCTTCCTTCAGGTTAGCTATGATACCATGTTAAAATTCAATATGCTAAGACAGAAAATAGCAGCATTACATTCCATTTCACAATAATAGCATATACAGGATCACTGAAGAAACAACAAGCACAGCATAAACACAAGAGACAGAGATTTATCCTGGGAAACCCTCATGGGGTAGAAAACCCAGCAAAGCTTCCTCAATATAGATAACCAGAAATATACAAAGATGAAACCCTGAGACATGATCTCCTCCTCCACAATAGCAGACCTCTCCTCCACAAGTGCGCTATCCTCAAGTGTGTGAGTGTGTCAAATGAGGAACACACCTCCTCTATTTATACACTACACTGACATGTATTTTACATAGGTACACGTAGGCTCGTATTTAACCAATGGGTTAAATACCCCACTACAACTGACTGGTCCGACCCCTCTAGGGTGGTCTAATAACCCTTTGACCCACATAACACATAAAGGGCCGACCTCCACTAGGGAAGTCTAATAACCCAAGTTACCACATTCTGACGGAGGAATAAACATCTCCGGATATACAATAAGATCTTTACGGAGGAATGAAACATCTCTGGATTAATAAAGTACAATTATAATATTCTTTGAAGTTACAATATCTCAACAATTCTTTTATAAAATTGACGGTGACAGGTTGATGACAAAGGCGCATGGTCTTAAGTCATACTATGGAGAGAGTGATAAGTTGGTTTTAAATCTCTATTGCCTGGGCAATTAAAATGGTGATGCTTTAAGTATTAATACCCTACCATGCAATGTGTGCGATGGGTACTTGGGTGGCAACCATACCCTAACGATGTGTTGATATAACTTATGGTGTGAACAAGCTTTATGAGCTCTACAATGATCCCTATGTTAAACTTTATAATAGACTTTATGTGATGGGCGGAGTCAATCCATGCCCTAAGGTTGCTCGCGACCTTAGTGGATATGCATATGCTATGAGTGTGGTTCGAAATTGATTATGGAATCATATAAGACCTTTGTTATATGCTATCAAGAACATTATATATTGATAATATTTACATGTTGACGCTATTAACGATGATTCGTATGGATTGGCAGGTGGAATGATGGCCCTGCAAAAGCTTGCGTACGAATCTAGGGTGTATTAAATGATTTGGTTTGTAATTATTTTACCTGGCCACCATGTTAAGGATATTGTTACGTGTAAGTTGTGATAGCTGACTCGGTGTGTGAAAAGGTTTGGCAAGTTGAGTTGTAACGGGCCTCCTGCCCTGCTATCCACCGATATGGAAACCTCGTAGCTTGGGTGGTAGATGAGTAATTTAATGCTACTCCTGCCACCCTCCAACGTGGCTTGATGAGGATGGATCTCCGTCGTTGATCGTTGTGTATTGGGATGAGCTGAACCCTAGTGCCACTTATGGATTCTTGTAACATTTCTTGGTCATTGTTCGGTGGTAGGGTTTGGGAGGTGAGGCCAACCGACTGAGAGGCACTTAGGGTTTTGTTGTTTTTCTAGCCTCCCTCGGGCTCGATCCTGAGACCAGCAGCAACCTTTGGTCTGTGAGTAATTGTTAGACATGGAAGCCAAGTCTGGAAGTGATTCATGTAGCAATCTACAAGTGGGATGAGTGCATATGTTTTGGAATTGCAATAGCTGGAAAGTCTGGGGTTTTTAATGACCTTGTCGTGGTCTTCGCACTGAGTGCTTCTCCTTCGCAGTGGATGGATGCTGGCTTCGTCGACTCTCTGTCACGACTTGGGTATTGTAACGTTGCAAGGGTTTTCATAGTATTCTTTGTTGCATGCATTTCTACCTCATGATCCGATGCTTAACTTATTGTATGGTTGTTGGCAGGTAACCGTCGACGAATCAACAGGGTGCCAAAATAGTTGAAGGGGAAAAGACTAAGCGAGCCCACCGGTAAGCTTCAGTGGTATCCCTCCTTAGTGGTTCTCCTGGAATCAAACTTGATGAGCAAGTTTTGGTAGCATGCCTTCGCAGTAGTGGCTTTTGTCTTGCCTGCAGCATTTGGGCAGCCTTCAGTTTTAATTTTTGTTGATAGCGTAGGTGATGTAAATGTTTAAAAATATATGGCCGGCCATTCCTGGGCTCGGCGAGTTTAGCAGGGTTGAACCCTCGTGTTTGCAAAGAGTCTTACAACTTTATGTTTTGTGTCTTAATGTTTTGGGTTCTTCTGGGTTGATAAAAAAAAAGGAGATACATTGACTGTAATTTTGCTTCAGCATTTGCTGTGTGTATAATGGCATGGGGTTTCGAAAGGAAACTTTGGCAAAAGAATGTGGCGACCATAGGGTGCAACCACTGTTAATTTAAATGGAAACGATAGTTATCTAAGCTTTAATGGCTATGTTTGGTAATTTGAACTTCTTGTTTTTGTAATTGCATCTAAAAAGCTGGTTTAAGATATTTTGGGTTTCATGTCTGCATATGGTGTTTTCGATCTTCTCATTCTTAAACTCAAATCCAAGGATCGAAAGGCATGTTTAAGTTATCTAATTAAAATGTGGCTATAAGCCGAGAGTGATCTACCTGGCTTATACTGCGTTTGTGCATGTATGGATTAAGCCGTGAATAGAAAGGAAATGGTTTTGTTTTGAAAGCATATGTGATAATGTTAACCCTAGCTGTCGATATGAATGAAATCTGCTTGTCTATAATGATGTTTTAAAAGAACAGGAATAACAACTCTTGATTCTACAGTTGAATTGTCTATGGTAATGAAACCTTCGATTTGGAAACTGTTTAAATGTTTATAAATAATAATGTGATGAGATCGGTCAACCCTAGCTGGGTGTAGAGATACTGTAACTTACTTTGTCAATTCAATACTGCTATGTTTGTCTTTGCTTTTAATAACTTGGTATTCTGTGATGTGAATTCTATCACATGCAATTGATAATATAGAAAAACAAGGTAATGACAGTGCATTTGTCAGTTAATTTAGTTGCTTGTGAATATAACTGTTTTTCTATTTCGATTCTATCTCCCTATATTTGTCCAATTGGGACTTCTAGAGAAAATGAAAGAACAATGCAGTATATTTTTTTTGCATAAAAGAATAATATAGTGATGGCAATGATTTCTATAATGATCAGACAGATTCAACAACAAAGTAGAGGATTAAGTATGTGGTTGAACAGAATGCATGATATTGTCTTCTTTTGAAGAAATAACTGAAGACTAGTAAACCCTAATTGTTAACACAGTGTCCACCTTCAGAAATCAGAAAAGAACCTACTGCTATAATTAGTTTCTGTTAAGTTGTTTCAGGATACAAAATTGAACAGTAAAGTCATTGCATGCAAGGATCTAATCTACAACTGCTAAAATATAAGATTCATGATAACATAATTCTGTGCATGGGTGGTCTTTGGTTTAGATATTTAGATGCATGCTAAGTCCCACTTTTAGCCGGGCAGATTTAATTCTACCTCTCTGTACTGGAGTACGACGCAGCTCCACACATGGGGAAAAATGCAGAGGAATCATTTTATCAGTTCAGCAAATATAATTTAATTATGATCTAACAATTTACTACTATTGATCATTAAATAACAATACTAAGCCATTTTCTGAAAGCATTCATGTGATTGAAAAAAAGAAAACACAAAAGAATAGAACCTGTGTGTAATGGGAGGAACAAATCACTCAAGAATCCTGTTCCACCCAACCTGCTCCTAAGCAGCCAAGCTGTCTGCCTTAGGACCCCCGAGCCTATCCACTAATCCACCAGGAGGAAGAAGGTTATGTAGCTTAGGACTTCTCCTTGCAGCAGCAAGAAAATATATATATATCCAGCCTTACAGGCGTAGTAATCAATGGGACCAGCACCAGCACCTCCGGTTTGTCCTTCTCATAACATTTGCAGACTTATACTTGCACTCTCCACAACCTCCCCTATTCGAATCTCTCAGCCATCACCTGATGAGCATGAGGAATGTTTCTGCAGAAAACATTGTAAGAGCTCCCTACTCAATTCGAATTGCCCGTTATAGGCTGCCTAGGTCTTTTTGTATTTAACTGGTCATTAGTGAGCTACCTGCTCACCTCCCTCCACCTGGAGGGGGAAATGCCACAAAATTAGGGGGAGTTGTCCCATACCAATAGCTAATGGTAGAGTGCAAATGCTGTCATTTGTCCAATTCCTTTCAGCAGCTTCCATTGCTCCTAGTGGGCCAATGGACACTCTTGTAATAGCTTTCTTGAGTGTTTGTCTCCCATTTTCATTTATTAAATAATAATAATGAGTCATTACATTCATTTTTGACCTACTTGGTCATAATTACAAACTTGTAATTGTAATTTAACACAAAGTATTTTTGCAAAAAAGGATAATAGTAGAAAATAATTATTCTCAAAAATTGGGTAGGTGACAACACGCTTCCCCAGGCCAGCTCGCAAGCTTCCGACCTGTGCGTCGATTGCTAATTCAGGGTCAACAGTCTGTCATCGCACCACTATGTGTTCTTTCCATTCTTACGACCCCTAAAATTCCATTGTGGGTCAATCGGTATATCATCTTACCTGCCACTGCACACACTCAAGCGCACATTAGTAGCACTGCACTATATAAAATATTTACATCGTTCATTCTAGTATCTCAGTCAATCGAGCATACAAATTATTCATCATTTATCATCATGTCTCAGTCAATCGAGCATATACACTATTCTTCATTTTCATTTTAAAGCATTCTCATCATTCATCATTTTCATTATAATCATTTTCAAAGTAAATTCAAATGGTTCGTGTTTTACTTAGCCGATTCATTTCAAAACTAGTACCCTCATTAGTCTAATCAGTTAAAGTACCGAGGCGGGAATTACATACACCCCCTCTTATTAAAACTTCGTCCCGAAGTTAAGTCTCGTGTGCTCCCACGTTGAGTTTTCACTTTCTTTTCACCTTCATTTCTTCAACATAACCACAATTGATAATAAAATTTCATTTCTTCTTTTCTACCATCATATAAATATACATCTTATAATTCATAATATAACTAAATCATACCTTTCATAGTGTAGTAATCCCCACAACAGTCTTCTATTGGCTCACTAATTGTGACCGTACTTTGGAATCGCGCATAGCAAATTCTTTTCATTCAACAAAACTATAAGTATATCTTTTACAAAAATCCTTAAAGCACTAACATATTTCAACATAAGGGATAAAATATTCAATTCCAACTTCTTCCTTTTGTATAATTACGTATAACTATTATATGTTTAAAACAATGTCCGAATTTCACAATAAGAATTTACTCTTCCCAATTTTGTTCTTCAATTCATACCTTAACCATTACTAAACTAATCTCACATGCAACCTCTCTCTTCTCATAATCCAACGTATAATCAAACATTGGAGTGCCATTTACTTAGTATAGCTAGAAGTATAACCTCAGATTTTTATGAACAAAGTCATGTAAGGTTTTCTTCTCTTCCTAACTCAAGCACAGTTAAGATTCTATAATTCAAGTGAGTTTAACTTCTCTCTTTTTAGAATCCAAAGCATGATTACAAACTAGTAGTGCATACCTGCGAAGCCATCACCTTGATTTCAGAAAATAAGCATTTACAACCAATCGATAAAATTATTGATGCAAAACCCCTCATCAAAGTATATGAACCCTGAATATTATTCAAACTTTTATACTAGCAAATTTAGTGAAGAATAATTCTAACGTGTTCGAGAAGCTGGAAATATTCTTGCTGAGGATGAAGGGGTAAAAACCGCAGCTCTGACTTTTCTATGTCGATCTTTATGCATAACCAACGAACCTAAATGTAGGGTCTCTTCTCATGAGCAAGTGAAAAAAAAAATTGTATTAACATCCTTCGTATCAAGTGTAGGTCATGAACTTAGCTTGGAAGACAATTATCACCATTAGTATCCAATCTTTTTATAAAACCATAATTAGCATAACAATCATAGCTCATAGTCACTAGTGGTTCTAAACATTAGTTTTCATATCATTTATTCTTAAGGGTGCAATTGGGAATTTCTACTCTCTAAGCTACATATTATCCATCACTATTAATTTGATTCCACCATAGAGTCTTCTTTATAAGGACTAAAGTTACCACCTTTCGCGAACATGATTTCACAAAAAGTTGTGGTGTGAAACACAAATGTTTTCTTTTTTTCAAGGGTCACAACTCCACTGATAGTGTGATTTATATATATAAAGGAACTCCCAATATTCCTGACAGAGAGTATGTCTATGCCATAAAATTTCACAATCCTACCTTCTCATATGCGAAATATAACAATACTTATCCTTTCATCTAATTCATGTCATTCCATAAATGAATTATGATATACATGCAACATGCAATATATTGTCTTTCCATCTACTTTATGCTTTGGAAATAAATACTATACTTTATCTATTTCATATCATTCCATAAATGAATTGTGAAGTATAACCAATCTACTTCATGCATATGAAATGTAGACAATACATTATCTTTTTATCTATTGAAATATGAGCAATATGTTACCTTTTTATCTATTTCTTGCTTATGGAATACAAACATTGCATTTTCTTTTATCTACTTCACACTTATGAAATATAACCTTCCATGTAGGGATTCGGGGTGTCATAATGTCCAGGTCAAGGAACTCATCATGTCCTTACCTGATTTCCACATTCCCGTTGTCATGTGACTCATTCGGCATATTTTCCCCATCTCGTCATGTGTGGGTTGTCGTATTCACATCGAGTTGCATCATGGGAATTAGTTGTATTTCCATTTAGACTTCATCATTTCATATGATTAGCATCACTGCATTTAGTTCATCATGATTATCGTCTACATATTTCATCTAACAAGATCGTCTTCAATTGACCCCTCGACAGGTTCTCTAAGTTCAATGTTTCCAATTATCATATCATGATCAAATCAAGGTTGTACCTTTTCATTTTCCTTACGACATTGCCACTCTAGAAAAAAAAAATTGTGTAATTGGGCTTGGCTCTTCCAACTAGTAACATTGACATCTAGAAGGTAATTGATATTTAATCATCTATGTTGTTGACCACCTATGTGACTATCATTCGGCATCAACATAATTATATAACTCCCAAATCCAAGGATAAGGTTTGTTCCTACCTTTACTCATACTTTTATGATGACTATGTTCTCCAACTTCTTAACACCATATATAAAAATTACGCATGTTTAACTACGACCATGATTCATTATAGCTTTCAATCACCATGCAATGTTCTTGTGAAAAATGCTCTCGTGCTTGTCCTAGAGTGAAAGCTAACATGCGTTAGATTTCCTTCATGGTGCAATGTATTTGATTAAAAAGTTCTTGTACTGGTAGGAAACCTAACACATGTTAGATTTCTTTCACCATGCAATTTTGTTGTTCTAAATGCCCTTGTGCTAGTGCTCGAAGCACATCTAACATGCACTATGCATTGTCCTTATGCTTTTGCTATAAGGAAAGCTAACATTCATTATATTTTCTTCATAGTGCAATGTGGTTGTACCAGTAGGAAAGCTAACACATGTTATCTTTCATTCACCATGCAATGTTCTTGTGAAAAATGCCCTCCTGCTTGTGCTAGAGGGAAAGCTAACACGTGTTAGATTTCCTTCATGGTGCAATGTATTTGATTGCAATGTTCTTGTACTGGTAGGAAACCTAACACGTGATAGATTTGATTCACCATGCAATTTTGTTGTTCTAAATTCCCTTGTGCTTGTGCTAGAAGCACATCTAACATGCACTATGCAATTCCCTTATGTTTTTTCTATAAGGAAATCTAACTTTCATTATATTATTTTCATGGTAAAAATGTGGTGTACAGGTAGGAAAGCTAACACATGTTAGCTTACATTCACCATGCAATGTTCTTATGAAAAATGCCCTTGTGCTTGTGCTAGAGTGAAAGCTAACATGTGTTAGATTTCCTTCATGGTGCAATGTAATTGATTGCAATGTTCTTGTATTGGCAGGAAACCTAACACGTGTTATCTTTCATTCACCGCACAATTTTGTTGTTCTAAATTCTCTTGTGCTTGTGTTGGAAGCACATCTAACATGCACTATGCATTTCCCTTATGCATTTGCTATAAGGAAAACTAACATTCATTAGATTGTATTCATGGTGCAATGTGTTGTGCGGGTAGGAAAGCTAACACATGTTAGATTTCATTCACCATGCAATGTTCTTGTGAAAAATGCCCTTGTTCTTGTGCTAGAGGGAAAGCTAACATGCGTTGGATTTCCTTCATGGTGCAATGTATTTGATTTCAATGTTCTTGTACTGGTAGGAAACCTAACATGTGTTAGCTTTCATTCACCATGCAGTTTAGTTGTTCTAAATGACCTTGTGCTTGTGCTGGAAGCACATCTAACGGGCACTATGCAATGCCCTTATGTTTTTTCTATAAGAAAAGCTAAAATTCATTAGATTTTATTCATGGTGCAATGTGGTTGTACGGGTAGGAAATCTAACACATGTTAGCTTTCAATCACCATGCAATGTTCTTGTGAAAAATTCCCTCGTGCTTGTGCTAGAGTGAAAGCTAACATGCGTTAAATTTCCTTCATGGTGCAATGTATTTCATTGAAATGTTCTTGTACTGCTAGGAAACCTAACAAGTGCTAGATTTCATTCACTGTGCAATTTTGTTGTTCTAAATGCCCTTGTGTTGGTGCAAGAAGCACATCTAACATGCACTATGCATTGTCCTTATGCTTTCGCTATAAGGAAAGCTAACATTCATTAGATTTTCTTCATGCTGTAATGTGATTGTACCAGTAGGAAAGCTAACACATGTTAGCTTTCATTCACCATGCAATGTTCTTGTGAAAAATACCCTTGTGCTTGTGTTAGAGGGAAAGCTAACATGTGTTAGATTTCCTTCATGGTGCAATGTATTTGATTGCAATGTTCTTGTACTAGTAGGAAACCTAACACGTGTTAGATTTCATTCACCGTGCAATTTTGTTGTTCTAAATTCCCTTGTGTTTGTGCTGGAAGGACATCTAACATGCACTATGCAATGCCCTTGTGCTTGTGCGGGAAGCACATCTAACATGCACTATGCAATAAGGAAAGCCAACATTCATTAGATTATTTTCATGGTAAAAATGTGGTGTACGGGTAGGAAAGCTAACACATGTTAGCTTTCATTCACCATGCAATGTTCTTGTGAAAAATGCCCTTGTGCTTGTGCTGGAGGGAAAGCTAAGATGTGTTAGATTTCCTTTATGGTGCAATTTATTTGATTGCAATGTTCTTGTACTAGTAGGAAACCTAACACGTGTTAGCTTTCATTCACCATGCAATTTTGTTGTTCTAAATGCCCTTGTGCTTGTGCTGGAAGCACAACTAACATGCACAATGCATTTCCCTTATGCTTTTGCTATAAGGAAAGCTAACATTCATTAAATTTTCTTCATGGTTAAATGTGGTTGAACGGGTAGGAAAGCTAACACATGTTATCTTTCATTCACCATGCAATGTTCTTGTGAAACATGCCCTTGTACTTGTGCTAGAGGGAAAACTAACGCGTGTTAGATTTCCTCCATGGTGCAATGTATTTGATTGCAATGCTCTTGTATTGGTAGAAAACCTAACATGTGTTAGCTTTCATTCACCATGCAAATTTTTTGTTCTAAATGCCCTTGTGCTTTTGCTAGAAGGATATCTAGCATATGCAAGATATTCCAATTTGTTCAATGTTGTTATTAGAAATGACCTTGTGCTTAGGGTTGAAGAAAGCTAACAAACGCCAATTTTTTTTCGAGTGCAATGTTGTTGTTAGTGATGTGTTAGTGAGCTTGTGTTTGGAGAAATAATTTTTTTATTCAAATATGAAACAAAGCTAGAAAACTAATTTTTTCTTCCATAATTTGAAATTTTGATAATTGTTTTTAACTATTTATTTCAGAAATGATGGAGTGTCAAGCAAGTGAGATTTCAAAGGAGTCATCCAAGAAAAAGGAAACCTAAAAAAAGACACCACGGAAATCATCTTTACATGGTATGGTTGTTTCAAAATAAGTTTATATTTCGTTATAAATGATTACACAATCGTATTTCTTGTATTAAGATTGCCCATGGTTAGAACTTTCTTCATCTTGTTTATATTTATGAAATGACATGTTAGAAGAGGATTTGTAAATATTTTATAGTCGTTGTATTTTTTGTTCATAAAAAATTATTGAAATATGTTTCTACAATTGATTTTAGATGCCAAGAAGAATGATGCGAGTGGGGTTGCAAAAAAAGTATCAAAGAAAAAAGGTAATGAAAATACGACACAATTCATGTATCGTGCTACTGGTATGACATTTTAATATAGTTTATATTTATTTACTAATAGTTATAGGACATTTTAATATGAAATTTGAGACTAAATGAAGTTTGATATATCATAATTTTGGGTTGCAAGCTTGCATACGACATTAACTTCCTTGTTCTGTATTATCAGGTTGTTTAATAATGTTTGTTATTTCATGTTTTTCCATCCATTTGAAATTATAGACAAATTTTTCTACTATTATTTCCAGATACGATGGAGTCTGGTGTAGTTGAAATTCTAACTAAAGAATTCGGGAAAAAAAAAAGAAACTGATACACAAACAATGCCTCCATCTGGTATGGTAGTTTTATACGTTATATATTCTCCTTTAGAAATTGTTATATAAGATAGTCCTTATGCAAAAAAAATGATAACATTTGTAAATATAATTTCATTTCAATTTATGTTAATAATAACTTCTTTTTTTTAGAATCGATCAGTTCAAAAGGAAACAAAACGATAGGTTCATCAACAAAAAAACAAAAAAGGCATTCACCCCAAATTGCAATTTCAACATCTATTACCACTTCTAGTTTTGAAATGATCATATGGTTTAATACTCCCAATAAATTTGAGTTTGTGAGAGACTGGTATATTCAAATAGACACTCCTTCAAATATGTACCCCGATATGTATCTATTTGGATCCACAGATGGAGAAAATCCAGATATATTGGGAATAATTTTTAGCTGCTATGTTGATGGTGAGAGTGCTATTATCATTCAAGTGGAGGTTGTAAAAGAAAATGAAGGCAAATTAGTTTCTTTCCAAGTGGAGTACAACAAATTTAGACCAGATTTGATAGAAGCTTAAAGTAAGGATGCCTCAAATACAATAAAAGATTCAATGTTTAAGTTGGATAGTTTTGAGAGCTTCGATAAATCTGGGTTAACCAATTGTGTAGATATTTTAGAACGTATCACTAACGTTCTAAAATATCGCAATCTCAAATGCATGAAAACATCATCTGTCCTTATTTATTTCCATCAAAGAGGAAAATTACCTAATAAAATACCAGATGATAAACTTGATGCACATTTACTTGCTTTGAGGAGGGTATATCTAAAAGACCTGGAAGTGACCATTGTAGGTAGTGATTTCATACCTACTGCATAATTTCAAAAGGCTAGTACTGTTGAATCTCAGATGGTCAAGCTAGCAGATTAATGTGATGAAATTCACAAAGGCTTCAAGGAATGTTATTTATTTTCAACATCTTTTAGAAGAAATGTTGATGTTGAAAGATGTAAAGAAGCCCCCAAAGTTTTTAAGTTGAGATCACGGGATGATTTCAATGTTCAACTATTAGTAAAACCATTCCTAGAGGAATTTCAAACATCGTTGCTTGATGCTCTTCTGATTGCATTTGATATCAACAAGTCTGATCCACTAGTGAACCCTGTCAAAATTTTAAACAAGACAGATATAAATGCCAAGAACATCAACTTTTCGATAGTTGATGGCCAACACACCATTCAAGCAGCCAAAGAGATTCTAACAAATCCAAAATATAGTGTTTCTATGGAGGCAAAGAAAAAGTATAAAGAACGTAGTGCTCGATTCTTGGATCCATCAGTTGAACCAAGTGTTGCGATTCACATTTGTTGTCAATTAAATTTTGCAAATAAGGTGTTCTTCAAAACTCCATTCATTGAATATGTGTGCTCTGCAAGAAATTTCTTAATACAAATTAAAGAAAAGGAGGATTGGAAATTCAAAGACATCAGAAGACAAGGTATGTACTTTTAATTATCTTTGCACCTCATGGTTTATTATTTGCATATTTATAGTGAGATCTTATGAGTATATATTGACTTATTTTTATTTGAAATATAGTTTATATTTTCATATTTATAACGAAATCTTATTAGTATATACTAAATTATTCTATTTTAAAAAATAATTAATATTTTCATATCTACATTGAATTCTTATTAGTCTATATTTATTTTTTTACAGGTTGATTGTTAAATTTTGAGTATTAATTCACAATACTATAGGATCTTTGCTGAGAGAATAACATCTACAGTATATCAATGCATGACAATCATAATATGACAAGAATCACAAGCATCACAAGAATCAAAAGCATAGAGACAAGAGACACAGAGTTTCCGTGGGGAAAACCCTAAGGTGAAAAACCCCACAACTTCCTCAGAGATAGAGAGAGCAATGGCTCAACCAAAATACAACCAAATAACATGGAGATAGTCTCCTAGTAGATGATCCTCCTCCTCCTCACTAGTGCGCCACTTTTGAGAGTGAGAGTGAGTTGCTTTTCTGAGGGAGTAAAATAGAGATCTCCTATCTCTATTTATACTCACCTTTTTTCCCAGTGACCTAATGGGGCCGACTTGTCTACTTAGATACATCCACATTATATTATATATAAATCAGGGCCGACCCCACATGGTGGTCTAATAACCCATCGGTAAGTACACACACTTGCGATACTTGTCAATCCACATGATGACACTTCCTTATAGAGGAATAACACATCTCTTATAAGGGTACAATAAATATATATATAATACACAGATGAAATACATTCCGAAGTTACATATACATCAACAGTCCCTCTTAACTAGGAAGGTATTTCTCGACACAGATATGCTAGACAAGTCTTCTTCTCTGGATCATCATCATCGATCATCGTCATCATCATCTTTACTGCTGCTACTATCTCAACCAATCTCTGACTCTACTCGTCATAGGAAGTTCTACAGAGCCAGTCCTTTTTCATACTGGATGTAGGCCCACCACCTGCAGGTCTTCATCATCACTGGCCATACTATGGAATCCTCAGGACTTATTACGTGCATCACAAAACATCGAAAGAGCATCCCAAGCTGTTACGAGCACACAGCTCTACCTATAGGATCTCCCAGGGCAACGAATTACATGTGATCTCACCACAAAACCTCGCAAGAGCATCCCAGGTTGTTATGAGCACAAAGCTCTACCTATAGGATCTCCCAAGGCAACGAATTACATTTGGTCATGGAAAAACCTCGCAAGAGCATCCCAGGACTGATTACGGGCACACAGCCCAACCTATCGGATCTCCCAGGGAACCGAATTACATGCCATAGGAAAAAACCTCGAAAGAGCATCTGCCAGATATCCTAGGGCATCGAATTACATGCCATAGGCAAAACCTTGAAAGACTATCTGTAGATCTCCCAGGGCACCAAATTATATGTCTTTCCAAAGAAAAACCTCAAAAGATCATTTGCCATATGTCCTAGGGCACCGAATTACATGCCATAGGCAAAACCTCGAAAGACCATCTGCAAATCTCCCAGGGCACCGAATTACATGCTCATCTTGCACAACCTGATCCACGGCCATAGAGTATCAACCTGATACTCACCATACATCATCCTGATGTATACATGATCATCCTGATCATCATCACTGCAACGTCCTGCTGCATGTCATCTGGAGCAACATCCTGAAGCTCGTCATCCATGATCATCCTGATCATACAATGCATCCATCTGATGCACACCACGTATCTACCTGATACATATCATCATCCATGATCCACCTGATCATACAATCTATCCACCTGATACAAATACATGATACATATCACCTCACATGATCCACCTGATCATACAATGTATCCACCTAATACAAATACATGATACATATCACCTCACATGATCCACCTGATCATACAATGTATCCACCTGATACAAATACATGATACATATCACCTCACATGATCCACCTGATCATACAATGTATCCACCTGCTACATATACAGATACATGGTCCAAGCATCCAACATGATGCATATACAAAATACATACACATGATCCAACTGATCATATCCAGCATCCAACATGATGCGTACATATAAATGATCCAACTGATCATATCCAGCATCAACATGATGCGTACATACATACATAAAAATGATCCAACTGATCATATCCAACATCCAACATGATGCGTACATACATACATAAAAATGATCCAACTGATCATATCCAACATCCAACATGATACGTACATACATACATAAAAATGATCCAACTGATCATATCCAAGCAGAAACTAGAACATCATCCTGATGCTCATCATGCAGCACTTACATCCATAGCCATGTGAAGGATCCTCCTTCCGACATGCTTAGAATGGCTTCAGCAAATGTGTCCATCACTTCTTCCTCGAAGTATCCTCGATTTGAAGAATGCCAAGCCTCTCTCTGAAGTACTCAAACTTCACCCTGGCTAGTGGCTTCGTCAGCACATTTGCAATCTGCTAGTCCGTCGCAACATACAGGAGCTTCACAGCGCCTCTCTGCACCATATCCCTGATATAGTGATATTTGATCTCTATGTGTTTTGACCTATCATGAAACACTGGGTTCTCGGATAGCTTCACACAACTCTGGTTATCACAGAAGATACCACTAGCCTCCAACGAGAGATCAAATAACTCAGACAGTAGCTTCCGTAGCCATACTGCCTCACAACTAGCTGAACAGGCTGCAACATACTCTGCCTCAGCTGTACTCAGTGCCACGCATGACTGCTTCCTACTAAACCAAGAGATCACACCTGATCCCATACTGAAGCAACACCCAGATGTGCTCTTCCTATCTGCAGCACTGCCAGCCCAATCTGAATCAACATAACCCTGTAGGTTAAACTTTTGATTTGCTTCATACTTGAGCCCATAATCCACTATACCCTTCAGGTACCTCAGAACATGCTTTACAGCAACCAAGTGAACACTCCTCGGATCCGTCAGGAACTGGCTCAATGTGTTCACAGCAAAGCAAATGTCTGGTCTCGTGTTCCTCAGGTACATCAAGGACCCAATCATCTGACGATACATAGAGACATCAACTGGCTCAGATGAAGCATCACATAGAAGCTTCAGATTCGATGCCATAGGTGTGGCCATGGCCTTGCAATCCATCATCCCATATCTCTTCAGGATATCTACTGTGTACTTCCCTTGACCAAGGAAGATTCCACCTGCACTCTGCCACACCTCCATGCCTAGGAAATAGTGCATCATTCCCAAATCTTTCATATCGAATTCAGCAGCAAGCTTCCTCTTAGTATCTGCAATCAGTCTGTCATCTCTTGTTACAAATAAGTCATCCACATACAGGAGTAGAATCACAGAATTCCCTTCCTCAACCTTGTAGTAAAGGTTAGAATCCGCTTTACTCTTGGTAAAGCCCAAACTAGATAAGAAACTGTCCATCCTATCATACCAGGTTCTGGGAGCTTGTTTCAAGCCATACAAGGCTTTCTTCAATCTGCACACATGTGACTCCCTATCAGGTCTTGGGACTGCATCCCAAACATCATTCTTCATTATTGATTGGTATTCCTCAACCATAGCATCCTTCCATTCTTTCTTTTCTGCTGCCTCTTCATAACTGGAAGGCTCTTTGTTCATAATGTCACAAAGTAAAGCAACATAACTGGTATGTGATCTGGTTCTCTTCTTTGCTCTGTGTTCTTCTTCTGGAATGCCAAATATTTCTGCATCATGAATGAGCTCTCTAGCCCATACAGGTTTCCTCTTGTGAGATTTATCCTCACGGGGTGGATCTACAGGTTCTTGTGGATCTTCAAACTCACGAACAGCTTCTGGAACTGCTTCAGTCATGGTAGTGTCCTGAAATCTTGTTTCCTTAGGTTCTTCATAAACTTCGGTAGGTGCCTTCCTTGATTTGATGAATGCTGAGTTTTCATCAAATGTTACATCCCTGCTGACATCAATCTTCTTGAACCCTAGAAAGTATATTCTGTAAGCCTTCGAGCTTTCACTATAACCCACAAAGATACCCTTATTTCCTAAAGGATCTAGTTTAGTCCTCTTTTCCTTTGGGACATGAGTGTATACTGGACAACCAAATATTCTGAGATGACTGACTTCAGGTTTCTTACCAGAAAAGACCTCTTCTGGTGTCTGGATCGTCCCTGGACCTTGGTTCAAAAGGTACATGGTAGGACTAGATCATCCCTGGACTTCGGTTCAAAAGGTACATGGTAGGACTGGATCGTCCCTGGACTTCGGTTCAAAAGCTACATGGTAGGACTGGATCGTCCCTGGACCTCGGTTCAAAAGGTACATGATAGGACTAGATCGTCCTTGGACTTTGGTTCAAAAGGTACATGATAGGACTGGATTGTCCCTGGACCTCGGTTCAAAAGGTACATGACAGGATCATCCATGGACCTATGTCCTAAAGAGAACAGGATTGATCATCCTGTAATATGATTGTGTGTGTTGATGTGGTTACTTGTATCGGTAGGATACTTGTATTGATGATGTGGTTACTTGTATCGGTATGGATACTCGTATTGATGATGTGGTTACTTGTATCGGTAGGATACTTGTATTGATGATATGTTTACTTGTATCTGTAGGATACTTGTATTGATGATGTGGTTACTTGTATCAGTAGGATACTTGTATTGATGATGTGGTTACTTGTATCGGTAGGATACTTGTATTGATGATGTGGTTACTTGTATCGGTAGGATACTTGTATTAATGATGTGGTTACTTGTATCGGTATGGATACTTGTATTAATGATCATGTGATGATGATGTTAATGATCGTGTGATGATGATACTGATGATCGTGTGATGACGATGCTGATGATCATGTGATGATGATGTTGATGATCGTGTGATGATGATGCTGATGATTGAGATGATCCAGATGTTGTAGATCGAGATGATCCAGATGCTGTAGATCGAGATGATCCAGATGCTGTAGATTGAAATGATCTAGATGCTGTAGATCGTGATGATCCAGATGCTGTAGATCGAGATGATCCAGATGCTGTAGATCGTGATGATCCAGATGCTGTAGATCGAGATGATCCAGATGCTGTAGATCAAGATGATCCCGATGCTGATGATCGTATGATGATGATGCTGATAATCGTGATGATATAGATGTTTATTTTACTGTAGTTGTTCGAGTGCTGCAAAAGATAAAGACTCAGTACTGAAGATGTTGATGTTCCAGTATTGAAGATGTTCCAGTAACTGGTTGAGTTACTGATGATGTTGAGAAAGCTTCCAATGATTTCTAGATGTATCTTGTATGATGTTGATGACTCCTTGCTCGTGTAGATACTGTTATAATATCCTTCTCGTTAAGGGGGAGTGTTGAAATATTGTAACTTCAAAGAATATTATATTTGTACTTTATTATTCCGGAGATGTTTCATTCCTCCGTAAAGATCTTATTGTATATCTGGAGAGGTTTATTCCTCCATCGGAATGTGGTAACTTGGGTTATTAGACTTCCCTAGTGGGGGTCGGCCTTGTATGTGTTATGTGGGTCAAAGGGTTATTAGACCACCCTAGAGGGGTCGGCCCAGTCAATTGTAGTGGGGTATTTAGCCCATTGGTTAAATACGAGCCTACGTGTACTTGTGTAAAAGATATGTTAGAGTAGTGTATAAATAGAGGAGGTGTGTTCCTCATTTGATACACTCACTCACTTGAGAGAGGCGCACTTGTGGAGGAGAGGTCTGCTATGGTGGAGGAGGAGATCATGTCTTTGGTTTGCATCTTTGTATATTGCTGGTAATCTATATTGAGGAAGCTTTGTTGGGTTTTCTACCCCATGAGGGTTTCCCAGGATAAATCTGTGTCTCTTGTGTTTATGCTATGCTTGTTGTTTCTTCAGTGATCCTGTATATGCTATTATTGTGAAATGGAATGTAATGCTGCTATTTTCTATCTTAGCATATTAAATCTTAACACCAAATTGTTACAGAAGGTGTATGCATGATATTAGAACATGAATATGAGGTTTATGGATTCTTTAGAGACTTCAAAAGTCTTCTGCAACTCTCCTTTAAGCTCTTTCCAAAGTAGGGAGTTTGACTAGTAATTTGGGGTTCAAATCCCCCTTGGGTAGATGCTGGAAATGGCTCTCCAAATGCTAGGGAACCCTCTTGAATTTATGAACAGAGGTAGGGGACATCAATATAGGTTCATATGCATATCCATTCAATTTATTAATTCTGTTACAACCCTCTCCAATCAGCTACAAAAATACTAGTTTTGACCTTGGGGGAAATGATAGGCAATCTTCTCCAAATGCTATGAAAATGTACAATATGGATCCAAAAGCTTATGCAATGAATATGAAACTTGTACAATAGATTATTAACAGTCCATACATCATCAAATTATCAATAGTTCACTGGTCCATTCAAATACATCAACATATCATTGGCATACATCAACATAGTGGGGAAATTGACACCATTTGCTCATTAATAATCAGATTTACACAATTCCACTTGGATTCTCGACTTGGTACAGTTATGAATATGAATAAAAGAGAATTTAAATTATATTTCAAAATAAATGGGGCATTAGAAGCTCTCCCAAAGAGAACAATAGCTCACCCAAAGCGCCTCTCCTCAAGGATCATGAATATGCCAAGAAAAATTGAAGTGGTTGAAGGAAGGAGTTGAACTAAGAGTGAACATGAGCTTCCCTGTAGCTTAAACCTACAACAAAATACTCCATTAAATCTCTCATGAAAGGTATGAATGGCCTTTCCCACTACCAACTAGGATGGGAATCTTTCACCCTCGAAATTGACTAAGGAAAGTAGAGAAGCACTCCACTAGCTCTCTTCACAAATGAAAATTCTAGAAATGATCAAAATACTCTCTCTTACTTCATCCTTGTATTTCATAAACATCCTTAGTCTTATAAGGTTCCAATGCCATCCAAATATTCCAAGCCAATTCGAATTAGGGAGTGATTCAAGTTTTGCCACATGTCTCCCACTTCCTAGCCTTCCACCTTCCACCAATTCGAGTAGGCATCTCTTGGCCTTATATAACTCGCTTGAGCACTCAATTAGATTCTATTTTTAGGTTTGACATGTCATATTGGTCAGATGTCATCCCTCAGGTCTACAATTTTTCATAGCTATCATAGCATCTTCATCATTGTTGTCATAGATGTTAGAGAATCTATCTCAAGTGTCCAAGAACTTCTCATTTGATTCTTCCTCTTCCATGGGAGTTACAATTCCATCCAAATTCGGCCTATGATGCACATTTCCAAGTTTATGAGGTTTCCAACTCATCCCAATAGCATTATACTTCCCATGGATTCGAAATTGCAAGAGGAGGATGCCATTTGGCATAGAAATTCTAGCTTGTGTGGGTCCCACACACTCCATGTGTCTCCATGATCAATTGCCACTTTCATTTTCTCTTGTATTTATTTATTTATCTCCTTTATTAAATATTTATTCCATTCTAATGTCTAAAGATCATTTAGTAGCTTCATTATTGCAAATCCCAATGTCTCCATCCAACCTAGGGAACTAGTAGGATTGATGGGATTTTCCTGTCATGAATTTATTGGAATGGGGACATTACAAATTTCATGAACCACTATAGAGGGGTATATCCATGGCATTTCTTCATAACTCCAAGAAAACACATCGTGGAACTCTTTAAATAAGGAAGTATAGAATTCCACATCAGCAGGTGTGCATTTTTTTCCTAAATGGAAGTGTTCCATGATACTAGGCTTCACGAAGATGTCAATAGGAATGGTTTCCATGATATTGGCTAAGTTTCCTTCGGAAAACACATCATGTAAATAAGAGGGAAATTTAGTTTCGACAATGTCCAGTGGAACATTGGATTTTGTATCAGGATCAACCACCTGAATTGTTGGGAAAGAAGACTGATGATGGTGGGCTTCCCATGGTGGTTCATCGATGCTCATGATCTCTATGATCGATTGATCAGATGGAAAATTCTGTGAAAGAGAGTCTATAGAGGGAAATGATGAATGGATTTGAGGTGGTGGAGGTGCCACGCTATGGTGTTCAATCATGTCGATCCAATCGGACACTGATTGAATCACGTGGTAGGTTGCTTGATTGTGGTTCAGAGGCATGCAATAACCAATGTTTTCATAGTCGGCGGGACTCGTAATAACCCAGGAATCATGACATTCGTAAGGTTGAAAGAGGCTTGAAGATATCATATTGATTGGAAATATTGGGGGTGGGAGCTCCAAAAATACTCCAATCCTGGAGGATTCTTTCAATAAACCGACACCAATGTCCTCATAATAATGTTGAGTTTGTTTCAATAATGGGACATTATTGGCGGTGTTGGAGTGGATATCCGAAGTGAAAAATTCTAACTAATCAATGGTAACAATTCTCCCCTGATGAGGAATTTGGACCAAACCGAAAACCGAGGATGCTACAGTGATCATGGCATAAAACCAATTTCGACCGAGTAATATGTTGTAATCTAATGGAGCATCCATGATTTCAACATGGATCGAGACGTTTTTTTCCCCTAGTTCTACAGCGAGCTACATTAGAGGAAATTTGGGTAAAAAATGGGCCTCCTAAGGAAAATAATAAAATAATAGTAGAGAGAGTAAAAAAACTATTTTTTTGAATCATATTTTCAACTTATCTCCTTGTATATTTAATCAAATTTCAAGCCGGAGGACTCGTTGGATGCATAATTAAATTATGCATCCAACGAGTACCCATGTTGCATACTTTTAACAACATCCACACCATGAAAAAATGAAAATACATTAAAAAACGTGTTTCTAGTGAGAGAAAACACGTTCTTTAATGTATTTTCGATTTTTCATGGTGTGGATGTCGTTAAAAGTATGACACATGGGTACGCATTGAATGCATAATTTAATTATGCATCAAACGAGTCCTCCTACTTGAAATTTGAGTAAACCTGCAAGGAGATAAGTTTAAAATACGATCCAAAAAAATAGTTTTTATTTTTTCCCTCCAATTTTTTTACATGCACCTTGTTTGAATTTTAAAGCATTTTGATTGGCTAATATGTGATGACAAGAAATTGTACTTTAGGGTTAAAAGGCCCATTTTTCATCCAAATTTCCTCTAATTGGATGGGATGAGTCTATACGGTTGAAAACCGTGGCCATCGAAAGCTTTTAGAGTAGTGGGAGACTGAGTTACTTCGTGAGAGCCGATAGCTCTCCAACATGACAAAGACATAATCGATGTGAAGGCACCTTCGTCTAGAATGGTACGATGGATATTGTTTCCACATATTTTATTTTGATTCTGAAATGCCAACTGATGAGACAATTGTGGCTTAAATTATTCCAAATTGAACATGATTGTGTTGGAAGAATCGGGATCAACAGCTGCAAGTGCTAACAATAAGGTTTTACGTTGAGTAGGGAAGTGTTGTAAAACTTCGAGAGTGGACATTGTATAGGGTGCTTGAGCTAAGTCCTCAACAATGTTGTAATTTTGGACAACTCATGCGTTAGGATTGAATGTTGCTTTTCAAATGGTGGCCTTAGATGGGCGCAACGCAGTGTCAGTAGGAGGTCTTTCAATATGAAGAGAACTTGAAGGTGGAGGTGGTGAAGGAATGTCTTCTAAGGGATTTTTGTCTTTGGAATTCCCATTCTTAGTTGGAATGGAGACAGATTCATATGTCTTTGAACAAATGGATATGTGGCCAGTCTCGTTACTCATCATAAGGATATCATGATGGGAAGATGTATCTAGTTGGGAATTATCATTTTGGTTTCCCCCTTGATGGGGGTTGTGTGAAACCATTTGTTGTTGTTGATGTAGGAAAGGGTCTTTAAGATTGTTGGGCAGAAAGATCCTTTAACAAATTTATTAACTTCCTCTTTATAAGGACATTCTTTTGTGTAGTGATATTCCTGACATATAAGGTAGGGGAACTTAGCTTTATGTTTAGGTTTATCAGCGTTGGTTTGTTGGGGTTTGGTATTTTCCTACTGAGCATAATATTTTTTATATTTTCCCTTATTATTCTTCTTTTTCCCTCTAGAGGATTGAACTGCGTTCATCTCGGAGATCTTAGTAGGAGAAGTAGAGGTTTTGGGTGCAGCCTGGGTTGGAGGTGAAGAAATAGTGGTTTGTTGTCCACCAGATTTGTTCGCAGGATGGGCCTTCACAAAACCAACTACTCCATCGATAGGAGGTTCGGTAGCGGGCCATGATGGATCACTAGTGGGGAGGGGAGTATGAGGAATAAGTTCGTATAGTGTTCCATATTGGGAATAAAACAAATCCATATATTGTGAACAAGCGATTGCTTGTTCCTCTGTGATGGGTTCGCCCATTGCAACATCCCTAGCAATGGGTGGGAGTAATGAGTTTTTGAACCAATCAACCAGTAATTGGTCCGGAATCGATGCCTTAATTAATCTTCGGCATATCTGTCACTCATGGAAGTGATCCGAGATGTGGGTGGTAGTAGATTGGTGCAACGAATTTAAAAGGTCTATTCCAGCCTGATATCAGATGGGAAGATGGAAGTGTGTCAAAAAATGCATAGCAATGGTGTTGAAGTCTCGAAAAGAGTGTTGAGGCAGCTCGGTATACCATTTTGCTACCGTACCAATAAGTGTGTGTTAGAAGAGCCTCAATCATATAGAATCATCGATCAATGAGTTTGAAGAACACCAAAGATGGAATGTCATAACATGATTTTTGGGGTCTTCCCCGGGTTTAGCATCGAACTTAGGGATTTTCAATGAAAGTTTGGCAGGTATGGGTGGTCAATGTGGTTCGTGCCAAATGGGATCATTAATGAGTCTGGACAAGTCAGGTAGATCTAATGTTTCAAAAAATGGGAGTTTTCTATTGGGATGCCGGAATGAATAGTATTGATGGGGTGTTGGGATGCCTGTCGGGCCTTGCACTGCATATTGTAGCATGTTATACCTAAACATATTACCCACGAGGTACTGTTGAATTTTTTGTGCATTAGGGACCATCTAGTTAATTGATTGTTGATTAGGAATCATAGGGTTGATCAATTGATTCCGAATCGAGTTGGATGCTAGTTGTTGAACATACTGATGGGTGGGAATAAATGGTGTAGAGACCTGGGGTTGTTGAGTCCAGGGAAAGTTTCCAATTCCTTGGTTGGGTGGATTTCCCATGCCTTGAGTAGGGGGAGGTGTCTGGAAGAATGGAGCCCATGGATTATTCATTCTACTCTGATTAAGAGATGGTGTTTGAGGGGGTGGGTTCCATTGAGTGTTCGAGGCACCGAAATAGGGTACTCTAGAGTTCAAGTTAGGGGGGAAGAAGGATTGATGTTGATTAGGTTTACCCCCAGTTTGGTTTTGGTTTCCGAATATGGAATTCCCCCTAGTAGGTGGGATTTGTGGCCCCAAATAAGGAATTGGGCCTGGCAACGGAAATTGGATGTTGGTCCCACTTGGGGTACTAAAAAAAGGTTGTCCACCGCTAGGTTGATTGTGTGGTCCCTATGGATCAAATGATGCTGATGAAAGAGTTTGTTGATTGGTCCCACTTGGGGCACCAACAAATGGTTGTCCTCCAAAAAGTGAGGTGTGTGGTCCCCACATGGTAGATGGTCCGGACGGAGGATGTTGGTTACTGGTTCCGCTTGGGGCTCCAATAAATGGTTGTCCTCCAGAAATAGTGTAAATTGTGGTCAAAGATTGACCTCCAGTCATAGCGGGTGTTCGAACAGTAGGAATAGATGTTCTTCCAACAGAAACATTAAAAGAATTTGGTTGTGCAGGTTGGTTGGCTGCACTAGTTGCAATGCCCCTCTATCCGGAAGGGCACTGAAGTTCTAGATTTTGACATCAAGTTTTGTAACCAGCTCCTACGGAGTTGTTTTTCTTTCTTATTTATTTCAATAATAAATAAGTATCATTATGCTTTCGTTATGCTAATTTTCTGCATAATTTTAGTGATTATAAAATGTCTAGCAGCATACAGTGCACCTACATATAGTAATTTTAACATCATACATAAATTGTAATTTCTTGCATAATACTAAGTATATTGAAATATAAATCATTTTTCTAACTACCAGTAGAATACCTGGACCGATGTAGGTTGTATATTGTTCCCTTGCTCCTGTAGCCTTTCCCGTTCAATCTTTTTTCTCCCGCAGACTTTATGTTCCAAGCCTTTATACCAAAAATGGATGAACCACCCTGCCAACCAGCTCTTATCGTGCTAGCCCTAGGAAACCAACGGGTTTCCTAGCCCCCGAGCCCACAAACCAATAATCCCGACAGCATCCTTCCTTAGTACCTTTCCATAGTTCAAGAGTTAACCCCACCTCATTCTTTTGAGTTTCCCACCTCCTCAAAGCTTCGAGTTATCCCCCTCCTCAGCATTCCTCCCTTTTCATCAAAATACTAAGTGTACTTCTCCCAAAAACCAACCCTCTCTCATCTCCGTGAGACCATTGCTTTATAGATCCATTTTCCTCCTCCACTTGCCTTCCTGTTTACTCCACCGCCCTCCATAAGAAGCCTCGAGCCCCCAAAACATTAAATTGATTGCTTGTTTTACAATCCAATTCATAAATAAATAATATTTTATAGTACTTCTTTTCTCGAGTAGTTCAATGGTATTAAGACTAGTTAGGTTGGATTTGATGGGTTAAATGTACATTATTTAATGATTCTTGAAATATTCAATTTAGGACATTCACGAAGGCGGTGGATTCAATATTAGTCTTATCCTCCATTTAATATGTTGAATAAATAATAATTAAATACTATCATGTTGACCCTTTCAAATTTGAAGTGGTAGTTTGTTTTAATTATAAATATATATATAAAAATCAAATCTCAGATCGGTTTTGTGACATGACAGTAATTTATGAATATAAATTTAATTGAGTTTTATCTTAACCTTCCTCATTTAATAATTTAATAATACTCCTTTCTCATTTCATAACAATAAATTAATTAATTTAATAATTCAAACATGTTCACTTACCCACTTATGATTTCTTTCATTCCAATAAGGACACATTATCATTATTAACATTAGTTAAATAATAATAATAATAATATTAAATAATCATAATAATAATAATAATAATAGTAAATATTAATGGGGATTTAAGTACCTTAGCACTAATCTAACATACTTAATTAATAATAAGTACCTTAGCACTAATCTAACATACTTAATTAATAATAAGTACCTTATCACTAATCTAACATACTTTCATTGATAAACGAAGTACTCTTAAGGGTTTAATTAATCAATATTAATAATTAGATAATACACGCTTCCAGCATTAATGTTTATCTGCTATACTTCATATTTCCAATACCTTCACTTGACGAGAATTACAATTGGTGGCAATTATTTTAATTGTTCATTACAATGTTTACATATAAGATTAATTAACTTATTTATACATGAACAAATCGATCATCTATTACTCATGTCATTTACCCAAACCTTAATTGAGTTGTCTATGACAACTTATAACATTGTTAAATACTGATAAGTATGTCGTAAACAGATACTATCGCACATGTACAAAATGTGCATGTGTGGCCAGTGTATGCACAGGTCTGACAAGTACTATAAACATACATCATATTTCCTATGCTTAACAACTAACTAATACTAATAATACTTCATGCAAACAGAACAAGCATATATTTATCATAACATTACTAAAACATCATCGGTCATTATATTAGTTAACCTTTAATATTTCATTTCATTATCTTTATGATTACGTTTGTTCAATCAATCAAGTACAAGGAAAGCTACCTACTACCACTAACTCAAGATCAACGAATACCCAACCCTCAACAGTACTAAATAAATATCCTCCCATCCTAACCTGCGTCCGCATCCTCCCTGTCCTTCCTCTGCTAGTACAAAAGTGGATGTCAGCTATACTGACCTAGCCACGTAGAACGTGAGAGCGGTAGCGTCGGCTAACTAGCGGACCTAACCTCTCCTAGTAGGCATCCGACCATCGTCATCACAACAACTTGGGGAGCGTGTCTCAGCACGGCCCTCCCACGATCTCGGGTATCATAGAAACATAGGGTGGGCAATACATCCATCCCTCTCAACATACTGGGTCTACGCCCTTATCAACTCATACTTTGTTTCTCTCGAGATTATTGGTTTGTGTCATCGTATCATCAACTTTGGTAAACAAGGCTCTCTGCAAAATAGGTACTATACCATACTTCATATCAAGTATCCCGCTATTACATTTCCCTGGTATCCTGCGGATTAGTACTTTGCAGCCATACATTTATAACAATATTTCCATTCTATCATTGTCTGATCCATATTGTCAACATCCTTTATTTAATCACATAAAATCATTAAATCGATCACAACATAAATACCACATCATATATATCACATTTCATCCAGGACGATTATTAAACATACACTGCCATTATGAAAATAAAAGAATCTCGTGATAACTTCAACATAGTAACCACATAAACCAAATAACATCATGAGAATGGTAACATCATAACATCATAACCGTAGTATCAGCATGGGCATAGTAACATCCTAAACATAGTAGCAACATATCATCATGTCTAACATGCCGAGAATATAGTTCACGCTGTCTAGCTGAGTCGAACAGATAATAAGCAATTAAAGTGAAAGGTGTCTAACTCTTAAACACGCCTAGTCAAAATATGGCGCGTTACACTAGTAGAGCCGACTTGTGAATATAGTGGTGCACTAGTTCCATATGATAAGGGAAACGACGAGAAAGTAGGGTTTGTCCTCATAGTAGGAAATTTCCCCATAGAAGGGACAAAAATGTCATTTGGAAATAAATGTGGGGAAGGTTGAAGGGGAATTTCGAGCGTTAGTTGCATGGGTAATGAAAAAGCGTAGAAATCGTTGAGGGCTTGGCCCAGAGTTGTGTTCCATAATGAAGAGGCTGGATCGAAAATTGTTGTTGTTCCTGAGTCATTAGGGAAACATTATGGTTGGGTCCAGTGTGTGGGTCCTGATCGACCTACATATGACTCACAGTTGGTAGTATTACGGGATGAAAATCAGGGTGTTCAGGAATCATGAGAGTTTACCATTTGATAAGCGGTTGTAGGTGGGTATTGTGATGTTGAAGATAGTATCTAAGCAGCTTCACGTCTAAATCATTTTGATTCAACTTGTTCGTTGGATAGACTGACCATTTCTACTCATATAGATGCCATAATATCTTCGGATGAAGGAAGGTCGGGGGAATCAATTTTGAAAGATCTATTTCTATAATATCCAACTTCATAGCTACGTATAAATGAGGAAGAATTTATGACGGGTGGGGTTTCCAACTCTACAAAGGGTTGGTTGAAGTTCGCAGCAAAGTGAATCATCGAAGGGGGTACTGGGTCAGATTCCTCAATAATCTCAACATATCCTTCAGGAAGATGAAATAGTGATGGAATAGCTAGAGTGGTGCTAGACTCCGGAAGGATGATAACTTCTGGTATAACATCGGTTCGAAGTGAGACACTAACCTCAGAAGCTAAAGTAGTTTCCATTGTGGTGTTGACTTCTGGTGCAACAATGGTTTGTGGTACTGCACTAGTCTCAGGTACTGTATTAGCTTTTGGAATGGTACTAGTCTCTGGAACTTATATGTTATGGGTTTGGGGTACCATAGCAACTGGTGGTTTTGTATTAAGTGATGGTGAAATGGTCCCCCGACCAACTGGTCTACTAGCACGGCATGTGGGTATGCGTGAAGATGAGGGTTGACTAACTAGAGGTATTGACTCAGGACTCTTCCCTTGTTGTCTACGTGATTTCCATTGGTCTTCCATGGAACAAGATTAAGTGTTCTGGGGAAAGTATCGTAAAAAAGAACTCAAAAAACCTCTAGCAACTGAGTGTACAAAAGGGGAGCTAGGAAAAGAAAAGGTGTGCGGGCCAAAAGAGCAAGCTCAAAAAACTTGACTCAGACTGATGTCACAGTAAGCGAGATACAATAAAATGGACAAAATGCCAACAAGTAGCACTAAGAAAATAAAAGACCCTCTAAAAGGTTAAATAATAGGAAAACTTCCTATCTAGGATGTGGAGACCTCAACAAATTGTATCCTTCGCAAGGTGATGAAATCCAACTTGAAAAATATGAAGTGAGAGACCAAAGTGGAAGGATATCCCTCTATCGAAAGGGATCTTGGGTAAAAGATCCCTAGAAGAAAAGCCACTAAGCTACGTCATTCATGACACGTCCGAGAAGGTTAACCGAAGCTTCTTCCTTTGATCCCTAGTACAACTGGTATAGAGGTCATAAAATACAAGGAGGAAAAAAAATTGACATCCTTAGGTACTAAGTGGGTGCGACATTCCAAAAATTCTGTCTGCAACCAGTCCTTGCTACTTACCCCCATCGAACGAGAGGCACTCTCAACAAATTGGTTGATAACCGTGTCAAAAAATACAAGAGGATTTTAGTACCCTAAAGGAAAACAACTATGTTTCAGATGTAAAGTGATAGGGGGGAATTATTTGGATTCCTATCCCCAATGTCCTACCTAACTAACAAATTGTTTTATATCCTCAAGTGAGGTTAAAATGTGTTGAGTTAGGGTATAAATTTTAATGGTTCGTTGTCTTGCTCAAATGGGTAGTGGAAGTGAAACTCAATGGTGTTATGACTCGACTCAAACCATGCATGTGTGGATGAATCAATGCACCTTTCTATTCGATGAAAATATCTAGCTAAAACGAAGAGAGAGTTCTTCAATCCCAAAAAAAGAAATAAGCACAAACACAAGCATGGTTTGACAAGTGAATCCAACAAGTGAATGGAAAGATGTGTTTGTATGACAAGTGAATGGAAAGATGTGTTCTAATGAGTATAATGTATGACAAGTGAATGGAAAGATGTGTTTGTATGACAAGTGAATGGAAAGATGTGTTCTAATGAGTATAATGTATGACAAGTGAATGGAAAGATGTGTTCTAATGAGTATAATGTATGACAAGTGAATGGAAATATGTGTTCTAATTGCAACAAATACTGTGATCTTTAAACAAAGGAAAAAATAGGGTTTCAAATTTTTTTCTAAGCCAATTCTATGAATGAAAATGCAAAGAAATTTTTTCAAATGATAAAATTTTCAACACTTCTTTCAAGGATACAAAATGAATATAACAAGTTTTCCTTGACCTTTCAGAAATGATCACGTTTGCATTAAAAAGGTCAAGAAACCAAGTAACCTAGATAATCTTGTCACATTAACTCACAAAATCCAAACCAAGGAAAAGTCAAACAAACCAACCAAATCAAACCTCAGACTTGCTTATGAAGATCAGAGTGAATATTCAAATCAGATGCAAAAGTGAAAGAAGGTGATTAGGGTGTAGGTAATGACAGAAACAATGTTTTAGTTTCCAATTCACTTAAACCTTCTACAAGTTCACTCTAGAATCCAAGCAAAGGCCTAAAGAGGTTAAAAAAAAAATGGAAAAATGCAGGGGTTAACCTGGGGTCACACAAGCCTGATCAGTGTCAGAAAGGTGAATCGAATCTATAAGATCAGAAACCAAAAACCCAAACAAGCAAGAGACCAAGTTTTTAGCCTACACAGGGAATTTTCGTGGGCTGAAAGGTTACCCAGGTGTGAAATATGAGAATTTTCGCATTCTAGAGCACTGCTGGGGCGCGAAAATATGGAAATTGTCGCTTTGATAAGTGTGTAGGGGGTGCGAATTTTCATTGTGAATGGGTAGGGGAGAAATTTTGAGAAAGAATTTTGTCTTTTCTCGAGTTTGCAGACCCAGAGAACGAAACGTGGAGGACCAAACTAATATCAAAGGTCAAAAAGTTTATAAGATGCAGAGGAAACAGATTAAATGGAAATAAAAACAGGGATTTCACAACCAAATAAAAGTTGGATCTCCACAGAGGAGTCTCCAATTGTCGTGTTAGTAAATCCGTCCTTTGGGTAGTTATATTTATCCAGATATTAAACCAAGATCAACTAAGTCTAATCTAAGATAGTAAACAAACAAATTCTACCTTAAATTCCTATATCTAACTATGCATACAAACTCTTAATGCATTTGAAAAAGGGGAAGTAGTGTGACTTACTCCAAATCAGATGTTTGTCTTAACTCCAGCTCTAGCCTTGAATTCCACAAGTAGAACCTATTCCATTCAAAGCAAACAACAAGTAATGCAATCTTCAAATACTATGTATGATTGTTAGGATCTAAATAAAACTAGATACATACTATGCTACTGATTGAAACAAAAAGCACAAGATGGGAAAATAAGACAAGTTATATTGATGAAATCTATAAGAATCTTACAAAGTCACTCTTGATGTCCGAGCAACAACTTCAGCTCCAAATCCTTCCTCCTTTCTACCTCTGCAAAACTCTCAAGACCATAGGTTTGATACCTCAAGTGTTCTCCCCTTAGCCCATGGATGGCCTCCTTCTTATAGGGTTTGGGAGGCCAACTACTAGGAGAGGAAGGTGGATCTAGGAGAGAGAATGGTGGATCTAGGAGGTTGATCCAAACCAAAGAAGGAAGGTGAGTGAGGATTTGAAGAGAACTCTCAATCCCATGAAAATATCTCGGAGATAAGATCCAATATCCAAGATAAAGGTGGTTGGAAGGGATTTTCGCACCCCAAAAGGTATGCAGAATGCGATGAAGTTGGAATTTTTGAGCCCCTACAGGTACGCAGAACATGAAAAAGGGGAATTTTCACATGTTGCACTACTTGCAGGGCACATAAATTATAGTAAAGTGGGCCAATTGAGGTGGCATATTGACCTGATGATATGGCACTTAACTCAATAAGTTGCATTTGGCTATAGGGATTCCAAGGGAAGCCAAAGAGGGGAACAACTATGTAGGATTAAGTTATGACGCTCATTAGGAGGAAGCGTCGTTAGGTTTCACATGGGGATAAACCATGCCAAGATCAAACAACACTCAAAGTGGGAATTTGAGGTATAACAAATGTTTCTTCTTATATATTTTGGCCACTGATGTTTTCATGCACGTAGGTTACTACATCACAATCTAAGAAGGGATTACTCCCTATGTCTCAATTTAATCGGGATGAACTTGAGTTGTTGAGAGATATGTAGGGTCATGTAAAGCTACTTTTCTCCGAGGTTGATCCAATCGCAACCTATTATAATGATGACTCTCGAAATCCTTCTTTAACAAAAACTTCATTTGTGCATATCTCTATCTACCTCTTGGTTTTTATCTTCTATAGTTATTTTTCATTTTTTTTTACATTCTGCAAACACTGTACTATATGTAAATAAGCGGACTATACATATTTTTATGTTTTTTAGTTTACAAGTCTGTATATATTAGTTTAGTTTTATGTACTGACATGTATTTAAGTTTTCTAATTTTTTCTTTTAGTGGTAGGACTTTCTGACGCTACATAATTTAAATAGAAGTAGTCATCCCTTAAAGTTTTGGATATACTTTAATTTTATGCAATTTGTTCAATTGATCAAGTTCACTCTCATAAAAATACTAAGCCACCAATTTTGTTGTTTATTGATTGATATCACTACATTGATCAACCTAGATCTTGGATTGCATTTAAAAATTGGAAATCTGAATGTAATGACAAATTTATTTTTGCATAGCATAAAATGCTATAACAATTACTTAGGTATGAGAAGAGTGCAATTTATTAATTTAGTTTTATACTAACAACGAATACTCAAAGTTTCATCTTCACTTAACTAATGTTGTTGCATTAATAACAGGTTAAACTTTAAGGGCATTTTAAAACTTTAGAATTGAACATAATTGAACATTTCTCTTTCCATATTTAGAGTAACTACTTAATTTTTCTTAAGCATTGGAATAGATTTAATTATTGATGCATTTTCATGCTTACAACTAGCTATTGATTTCTCATAAAATGTTTTGCTAACAACCTTTTCTTTATTTTGTAAATATTTTACAAGTTATTTCTTTTATCTTTTCATTAGTTAGTTAAATTTTCTTTCAGAAATTGATGCATGCATGGTTATATAGGTCTCATTTAGATTCATTAATTTATTAATGCTCATGTTTCAAAATCATACTTGTGTTTTATCAAAATAATTCAACCACGCATTCATTTCATTTATGTATTTAATGCCATTGATCAACCTATTGTGTCCTATCTATTCAAGGGCTCTAAACGAAACCTGGGATTCCATCCCCTTCCTCCCCCTTGAACATCCATAAAAGGGTGTTTACAATGTTGTTTCCCTAACCATGTTGTTTTGAGCATCAACATAATGATTGAAATACTTTTGTATTTCTATTATATTTATATTTATGTCATGGAATGTTGCAAAACACTTTTTCTTTCTTAAAAGTAACTTTTAACTTTTAATTAATCAATATGCAAGATGTTGCCTTCTCCAATCTCATTCATATTCAATCTTGGTTGTGCTTTGGGTGAGACCTTCTTCTCTTTGGGAGGATTGAAAATGCTAATGCAACTAGAATACACCAGACCTTTGGTGTCTCCTTTGTAAGGACCATTGTCTCAACCTATCACCAACAATTGGTTAACTAGGCAGTTTTGCATCTTATGCTATATTTTTCATTTTTGATATCTATGTTTGTTGATAAGTGTAATATTGCATCTCATTCCAAATTTCACTTCTTAATTTCAACTATTAGATATTAGTATTAAATAGTATTTTGTGTTACCACTTCTAGAGAATTCCTTGAGAGAAAGCACATTCATATCAATATATGGACATCATAAAATAAATACACATATTGGTTGATTTGATGCAATTGTTTCAAATGTAAGTGCTAGAAGAAAACACCAATAAACTTTTGGATGGTCATATGAGTGAGCATCTTTTCACTAATTGCATATTGAACGAGAAAAGTATGATCTATGCAAATGTTGAATACCATATCCCCCATCATAGCATTTGTGTCAAAGAATCCCACATCGTAATTCGACATTACTAAGTATGTCTCTCACAATTTACTTTCTTACCTCTTCCCAATGTGCATCCAACAATTGATTTCTACAAAAATATTTGCAATATACAAAGTCAAATAACTCTCTCCGATCCCAAAGGTTTCGTATAATTTAATATGTAAAATAGGCATTGGAAAAATTCACATACTCAATATATTCAATAATATCTCTAGTCTCTTAGCTCGAAAGGTTGATGCCCTTAGAGTTCTAAAATCATGTTTCCATCAATCAAATCTTGCGTTTATTTTCACTAATATTTTAAAAGATACAAGATAGAAAAACACCAAATCTACAAGATACACCAAGTCGAAATATCTCGAGAAGTGGACTACTTTTGTGTTGAGCATAAGCTCTGGATCACATGGACTGCTTTATGTTTTGTTGAGCATAAGATTTGGATCACATGGACTAATTTATGTTGTGTTGAGCATAAGCTATGGATCACGTGGAATAATTTATTTTGTGTTGAGCATAAGCTTTTGATCACATATTTTGTGTTGATCATAAGCTTTGGATCACATATTTTGCATTGAGCATCAGCTCTATATCACATGGACTACTTTATGTTGTATTGAGCATAAGCTCTAGATCACATAGACTACTTTATGTTGTGTTGAGAATAAGCTATGGATAACATGGACTAATTTATTTTGTGTTGAGCATAAGTTCTGGATCACATATTTCGTGTTGAGCACTTAAGCTCTGGATCACATGGACTACTTTATTTTGTGTTGAGCATAAGATCTGGAGCACATGGACTATTCTATTTTGGTGTTGAGCATAAGCTTTGGATCACCTGGACTTTGATCATTGTCTCTAGGTGTTTCTTTGGGAAGACCTAGATTAGTGTTGAGCATAAACTCTGGAAGAGCACTAGAACTATTCTACATAAGTGTTGAGCATAAAATCTGGGAGAGAATTGGAACTATTGATAGAGTGAGTGTTGAGCAACAAAAGCTGCTATGGAAGCAATTAGACTCACTATGATTACTGGTGTTGAGCTGGAGGATATGGATCATCAATAATCAGTTTTACTATTGTTAAATTAAAATATGAATTACATTCTTTTATTCTTTCTAAACTGACTGGGGCTTCCACTCAAAGAGGGATCGAGCATGCAATAGATTATAACTACCAAGTAGTTGATAAACTAAAGATCAACTAGATGTTAGGATACAGATTTAACATATATTATTAAATTAAACTATGAGAATTTAAATATATATATTATGATTATTTAAATTAAAAATAAAATAAATTGTGAGAGTTTAAAAATAGATCAATTTATTAATAAAAGATAAAATAAACTATGAGAGTTTTAAAATAAAACAAATGGTTAAATAAAGATAAAAAAAAACTTGCAGTCTATCTAGTAACTGAACCGTGTGATCTAAAACCAAAACTGATAAATAGGAGGACATTGCAAGGGGCAATGATCCGAAGATCATCGAAGAATACAATTCATAAATCTTTGAGTACTAGAGAATCTAGATTGATTTATTTGGATTAGTAAGAAATATAAAAAATTTCCCTAGGACTTTTAGTCTCTTGGCATGCTCGGTTCTACTTGGGGGTGGTCTGTTGAATGGACCAGGAACGGTTCGAGATCTACGGTTGGGAGGAACATGACAATTCCGAAGTCAGTCGGAAAGCGGAAAAAGAGGACTAATAAGTATTTTAGTTTTTTCTTATTAATTCAAAGTTGATCTTTATGTATCTAATTCAATTCTTCTTAAATTCTAAATTTGTTAATGTAAGCTTCTTATGTGTCGTGATCATTGTATGTTGATTCTATTTATTAAAAATCTGATTTAGAACTAATGGATAGGTATATTTCTCTATAGGATTAGTTTTTTATGAAATTTATATTTCCAAGTTCGAAATATAGTCCTACTTTATATCCTGCAATAATTATTTTGAATAGGGTCATTAAAAAAATTATCTATTCATCACTCATGGGTCTTAACATCTTCTTAATTTCCTTTTCATCATTATTTTTATTTCCAAATTTGTTTAAAATTATTATCATATCATAGGTTGATTTTCCTAGCAATAAAACTTCCATCATCCCTAAATAGGGAGAGGATCCTAGATATGGATCCCAGGACCAAGTCCCTAAACCCTAGTTAGGTTATTTAATATATATTTATAAATGATATATATTAAATGTACCAAGTATAAAATCATATTACAAATTATGATTATAAACCAAATCCATTATGAAAAACCATAGCACATCATATGCTTCTATCACCCATGCAAGACCTCAAGTAAATGTCAAAACTTCTAAAGAAATCAAACTCTTTACATAACTCGTTTTAATGAAGTAAGTGAAAACCAACAGAATCAAAGACCCACGATTTTCGTGACTGTTTGTCAACACAGAGTTGATCTCTGTAAAATTAAATTACATAGGCAATATTTACCACGAATCAAGGACCCAAGACATCTACCAAACGTCGATTCTCTCACTACGAGAGCTAGGATCAACGACTTATGAAAGTCGTGGTGCAACCTCCAGGCCACTTTTAAACACACTCAAGGACTAGAGTTTACACAGTATTAACCTTAAAAGCATTGGCATGGATCGAATCCCTCTAAACAAGAACCAATGCATAGACTGGAGCGAAGGATTCGATGCCTAGCATGACCTCCCTCTCTTTCTCTGTTAAATAAACGAGAATAAATAAAAGACATGAAAAGGAATCGATTCCCATAAACTACTTATCAGAATTCCGAAACATCCAAAAAAATTATTTACACGCAGTTCATACACATACACAGAAATAGAGCCACTTCGGGGAATATTTTACACTGTCCATAAAATATCCATTAATGCAAAAGTTAAACACAAGAAAACATAATTTAAAACCATGACCTGCAAGTCCTTGTCTCTCCACTGAAAGTGCAAGCAGGACTGTGGTAAAAAAACCAAGCCATCAATGATTCACAATGAATAGACTAAGACATCTTTAATATTGTTTCTCCAATGGAGGAACTCGAATCCAATAGAGATCCGTGATCTTACCCGGGAGAGTTGTAACAACTTCCAAGTGCAAGGATGGAGTCCCCCCTAAGTTAAATGATACCTACACACATAACTCACAACCAACAATGAAAGATAAGGTTTCGTATGGTCACGTAAACATAAATACAGAGATATATTAAAAACAACGAATCCCATCATGAAAAAAAATTGATACATGTGCACAAGCATGAAATTCGCATACCATAGCGATGCCACATGATCGAATTCAAGAGCTGATCTCTATGCAACGTTTTCCAAAATGACATCCAGGGGGGTCCCTTGGATTCCCTCTCCCACAAAGAAAATCGAATACACAAATGGAAACCTCCCGAAGAAAAATAAAAAAAAGAAACTGTATTTAGGACATAGCTTAAATGACAAGCCTGCGTGGAGACTCGTCACTCGCTCCGCAGTTTTCCATCACACGGAACTTCTTAAATGACCAACTACCTCCAATTTAAAACACTCTATCGTAAGGATCATAGAATTAAAATTTAAACCACAAAGTAGTAAACACCTTCGCTATAAGGAAATATTGGCATGGAAAGTGTGAAGCTTGGGCATGCCATAAATTTTAGTCTGAACAAATTTTTAAAGGTGGCCTTCACTAATTATAAGGACCACATGACCAAATTTAAGGCTTGGTCTCCACATAACATATTATAAGTAAGTTTCATGCTTAAAACCTCGCTTTATATAAATGCATCTCTTGTTTGATTTTATAGAGGCTTGGTCTCCACATAACATATTATAAGTAAGTTTCATGCTTAAAACCTCGCTTTATATAAATGCATCTCTTGTTTAATTTTATAGACTCGACCTAAACACAAGTTGTAGACTGGGGAGCATGGTATAGGTAACCTCGTACCTGCAAGAGAGAAAGTAGATAAATAAGTTAGCTTGTGAAAGCTAAGTAAAACTTAGGCTTTTACGGATCAATTCATATCCATAGAGAAATCATCCAAAGATAATAACATTAATACACAAAAGCCAACAAAATTCAATAAGAGTTTACATTCTATTTTAAAGTAAAACGGTCTCTATTAATTATCATGCCAGAGATCAAAGATGTAAACCAGATCACATAATGATGATTATTTATCTTAAGTAAAACACAATCATTCTTCTACTAAAGTTATGTAAAAACATCTTTTAATATAGTCATATGAATCAACCACTAATGTAAAACAAAATTCTAGTGAAAAATGATATTCTAAGACCATGCAAGAACAAACGGTTCATTCGGATAAACACACAAGTAATTCTACTAGTTCACTGCATAGTACTAAAGTTAAATTGGTAACATGTGTTTTTATATCAGTTTCAGGGACCCTTATAATTTTTTTAGGGTGTATTTTTAGGGACATTACACGTGGTATCAGAGCTCAGAGTTCAAATACTCGAGACCTTTGAGGTTATTACTTAAACTGCTGCAAATTTTTCATATTGTTTATTTGGTAAAATAATAAAAATATTGTTTGTTTCACATTTCCTAATTTATTTTTCAGAATTGATAGACATCACGAATGTTGAAATAAATATAAGTCAACATGGAAACTTGGATTCACCACCTCGAGAAGAGGAACTGGTGGTAGAATTGAGTGATAGCCTTAGGGTAGCCAACCCTTCTAAACTATTGAAAACAGTGCAGAGCCTGCAAGATGAACTTCACAATTTTAAGGATGACAACCTAAATGAAATATGGGAACAACATGAAGTAAATGAAGCATTGCTGCGAAACTTGATAGGGGAAATACCCCAAAGACAAACAACTCACTCAGTAAACAAAAGTAAGAAGGAATATCACCATAAGAGAAGAGCTGACAACCTGAAATTTAAAGAGAAAGAACATTTAGAATCATCCAATACCATGGATGACAATTATGGAAGTTCTTTAGATAACTATTCACCATATCCTCATAGAAATAAACACAAGAGTGACAATATTTTGCAAGGAGAATTCAGGAAAATCAAAGCTCAACTTACAAAGGAGAGATGGATACAGGAGAGAAAGATGAGGAATAGCTTTTAGGGATGACCAAGTAATTTTGGGTACATAACGATTCCAGCAAGATGAAATCCAGATTGGCCATCTTTAATTTGAATGGAAAATCCCCTAGGTGGTGGTGAGATCTAAAACATACTAAGAAACAAAGTGAGAAGCATCTCAGATGGAGTGATTTTAGGAAATTGTGTGAGGAAAAATATTTGTCAGAAAGATTTTTCGATAAGAAGATAAAAGAATTCCACGAACTAAAAATGGGCTCTTTAACCATGGATGATTTTATCAACAAATTCTTAGAACTATTACACTATGTGCCTTATATTAAGGACGAGAAGGTAAAAATACAACAGTTCTTGGGATGTCTTCCTTCCATCTTCCGAGAGAAAATTGAATTTGATGCACCCAATACATTTGATACAGCATTACACAAGGCTAGACTCTGCTACGAGCACTGCCAGCACAGGACTGAGAACATGAACAAGAATAAAGAAATTATAAAACCTTTTCAGATAACAGGAGGAGAGGGTTTAGGCCACCTCCTTACTAAAATAAAAATAATAGTTTTCTTGCTACCCGAAATTTTAACAAGCATGAGACACAATCAAATAGGCCAACACAAAGTGTCAATAAACCAACAATGGATAGGGGATTTAGAACAACCCCACTTCTAGTTAAATGTTGGGGATGTCAAGCATCCTACTACTATAGATACTACTCGTACAAAACAAATGGAGTCCTAAACAACTTACAAGAAGAAGCAACTATGGAAGATATGGCAAGAACACCCTGAATTTGTGCTTCTCTTGAAGGGAAAAAAGCATACCATCAATCTACCATGGTCGAGATACAAGGTAAAATATCAACTACAACAATTTCATTTTCAATTGATCCAGGAGCTTGTCATAGTTATGTTTCACACAAAATTGTTGAAACTTGTAAAATGAACAAAGAGATGCATAGTAAGCCGTGGCTGGTACAATTAGCCACAGGCACAAAAAGAAAGATTTTTGAACTCATTAAAAGTTGTAAGATTGACATGAACCGATTCTAGACAAAAGCATATTTGAATATTTGTTGGCAGGCGGTTTGAGGAGGACGTGTCGCAGTACCGCTAACATTGCGACACGTTGGAGGAAGGCACGAAAGGAGTATTTTGTGATAAAGAATACTGTAGTTAGCGGGTTTTGGGTCACTTGGACCACATACTATGTAATAGTGAGTCAGTTGTACCATGGTATGCGGGTTTTTGGGATCATTTGGACCAAGTTAGTTAGATAATGGGTCAATTGTCCATAGTGTCGGTTAGGAAGTTAGTTGTAAGCGGAAAAATCTTGTAATGGAAAAAACCTATAAATAGATGAGAGTCGTAAGTGATAGATATCAAGGAAGAAGATGAGAAGATAGTGAGAAGTGGAGAAGATGTATGTTTTGCCTCTGGTATTTTGACCGCAACAGTAATACAATGATGTTTTGGTGCAATCTCTGTGCAATGGTGCGATGTATAGATGTTGTTTAATGTAATATCTGCTTACTATTGTTGAAATGACAAATGATACGATTAAATGATCTGTTTCATATGGAATACGAATGCTGCGGTTAGTTGAAATGTTATAATTCTATTTAAGTACTACAATAGAGATAGTCTGCATAGCCACAACTCTCCTCCTCCCTCAGTTGAAACATGGTTTCGTCTGCTCTTCCTGACGCCTCGGGTGAGACCTCATCCGCTCTGTGGGTGTTGCTGGGTGGGCTCAAACCTACCCGGGCCGGTGCCCAGGGAGACTCCAGTATGCGTCGACACTGAGGAGAACCCCTATCAACTGAGGTTGAGTTGTTCTTGGTCAACAAATGGTTCCGTTGCCGGGACCGTGTGCAGAGTAAGAGGAGGCCATGTTGTGGCACCCGACGAAGCCGAAGATACAGAGCTGGTTTGATCAGATACTGTGGGAATTTGCTGAAAAGGAAAGTCGAAACACATGACTAATGGTAGATCACTGGTTGGGAAGATATATTCACGATGGTCTGCACTAGTGGTTCTTATATGAATTCCCAGTTATTCTATATGAGTGGTTGTCGAAGCTGACCTTCCAGAAGAGAAATTTCTAGGGTGGTGAGCTAACGGCTTGGACCTTGGAGTTGATCCAGGAGCTGCAGGAAGTTGATAATAAGGCATCGTGGGCTGTCCAAGTTTGGCTCGATAGCATCTTGGAGGGATACATCATTGAATTCATGGTTGACATGAAGAAATCCTATAGTGAAGCTGAAAGATATTTCTTTGACGGACCAAAGGGAAGGTTTCTGCTGTCACTCCAACTGTCGATTAAGATGCTCATCTGCGAGAAAGGTATATTGAAGATGCACCTTGATCAGTAAGCAACCTGGTGGGCGGAGGCCATGGGTATCGCGACTGCTAGGGATCGATAGAAGGAATGGTAAAGGGGTAGATGGGTGAAGACCATGAGGAGACTATGAGTGAAGCCAAGGAAGAAAGTGGCCTTACGAGGGGAGGAGCAAGGTTCCGATAGGAAAAGAGGAAGAGGATAGGAGAAGGTCCTGCTGCGATCAGACTGCAAGACCATGAAGGAAGGCCACACAGGACGAAGCGACCTCACAGTCCTGACAAGGACAGCCAGGATACACCCAGGATAGAGGCATGACCAAACCCCAGTACAAGCATACCCACACCTCCGCTCACTGACTCACAACCCGCAAGGAATACTACTTCGACACCGCCAAGTTCGTCAGTACCGCAGAAGTTAATTAGTAGTAGCACAACAACAGGAGGAAGGAAGCCCAGGATGGCAGGCAATGATGCTAAGTTACCGTTGTTCCACGGTAGTGCGACAGACAACCCAGAACAATATTGGTTTTTGTGTGAAGCGGTTTGGACCATGAAACAGGTCACTGATGATAATGCTAAGAAAGGGAAGTTCGCCACGACCCTATGAGGTCGTGCATTAGATTGGTTCATGAAGTTTATTTTGGTCCCTACGGGAGCACTAGAGAAGTCCCTGGATGAGATTCGAGAGGGACTGATTGCTGAATTTAGACGGCCTAAGTCGGAGGCTCAATATATTATTGAATTGAAGGAAATTAAGCAGTATCCCAATGAGACAGTATGGGATTTCGATCAGTGATTCAAGACGCGGATGGCAAAGGTTAGTTTCAATATGAGTGTTGTCCAACATAAAGAATGGTTCATTGCAGCACTGTTACCCCACATTCGGTTGCCGCTGATCCAACAAAACATATCGACGCCGAGCGAAGCTCTAGAGATTGCAATGCGATTAGAAGCATCACCGATTGGAGAAAATGCAGCTGGGATGTCGCAGATACAGACGTAGCTCACCAACCTGACTATACAGTTGCAAGATTTGAAGAAGAACAAGGACCAGCGTGATGAAGTATGGGGTACGCGATGTCGAAGAGAATGGCATAAGAAGGATAAATGTCCGGATTGCCATAATTATTTGGTATCAGGTGCGCCAAACCCGTTGAATGGCGGCAGTATGCCATGGTGTTGCGTTTGTTCGGTGTTTGGGCACAGTCATGATAGTTTCCTTTATATGCAGAAAATGGTGACAACCCCACGAATTCCTTATTGCACATTCTGCAAGTCAGTGGGTCACAATGACAAGGATTGTCGTGCATATGGGTTTCTACAGGAGAGGATGTGCGATGCATTCTATGTCAAGGATGATCAGCGCGCAGTGCCACAACCCCCACTACAACCGTAGATGCAGTTTGCACAACAGGAACAACAACCGTAGTAGTTCATGCCGCAATACAACCCGATGCAGACGGCTCCCCCACAATATGTACAGCAACCACAGTATGCACCACAAGGGCAAGGGATTCCACCAGCACCTATGCAACAACAATACCAGCAGCAAGGCAGCTACCAGGGAGGCTACAGGGGCGGATGCGGTGGCGGATTTGGTCATGGAGGAGGAGGCCGATGTGGTCGAGGACCTGTTAAATGTTACCACTGTGCAGTATGGGGACATTATTAGCGTGACTGCCCACTACTACAGAATCAATGTATGTTTTGTTCCGGTAATGATCATACAGTTGAGAATTGTCCACAGTTAATTGCACGATGGCAGGCTGGGAATGCTCCGCAGCTACAAAACCCAGTACAGTAACCAGTATAGAACCCGGGTACAACAACCAATGTAGAACCAGCCCCCGCGACCACCGTTGAACTCCAATCAAAATATCAATCAACTAGGGAATCTGCAGTAGAACCAGATACAGGGTGCAAATATTACGACCATTTCTTCAGAACCGCGACCACAAGATGCTTCGGTGGCTATTGTCACTCGTGGAGGCAAGACGACTGGGGAAGATGGTTCATGACCACTGATTCTATTGGCTAGTTCAAAGACGGTACCTTTGGACATTGATACGGAGCGAGAAGCATTCTTGGAGGCACGTCGCACTTTGGAGAAAGACAATGGTAAGGCTGTTGTTTGTGATATGCCGCTTGTCTTTGATGCCACATCAGATGCCGATCGACCACCACGAGGGACATTGCAAATGTTCCTTGAAAGATGTCTGTCATTGGCACAAGACACAGCTACCTTGGTTGAGATTGAGGGATGTTTGCAACAATTTCCCAAAGGACGGTAGGAGTCGGCAATAAACTCCTTACAGTGACAGAAGACTGGCAAAGAAATGCGAATGATTATTCAGATTTGTGACTATGACATTGACTCTGTAATTCTTGATCTTGGTTCGGATGTTAACATCTTAACCAAGCAGGCGTGGTAGAAGATGTGGAGTCCCCCATTGAGTTGGCCTCCTGTCCAGCTCCAGTTGGCTAACCATGCGACGGTTACACCTATTGGGCGGGTTCCGCGGCTCACAATTGATATTGAGGGCATGAAGACTTATGCTAACTTTGATGTTATCGAAGTGGTTGAGGGAGGAATCTCTTATCCTGCATTATTGGGGATAGGATGCACTAACGATAGTGGAGCTGTCATTAACTTCAAAAATCGCATGATGACCTTTGAGAATCGTAATTTCAGAGTTATAGCCCCATTGGATCCGGCTAAAGGATGCCGCTATGTGGAGCCTATAAAAGATGATGATCCCGCTAGATGGGACCATGCATTCAATATTTCTGAAGATTATATATTCATCCTACTGCCTACGGTGAGTTGGAGTGGCACAACGAGAGTTCTGCGTTTTCCGATTCTGATGATGCATTAGAGCATTGGAAAAATCGAATGCATGAAGTACCATTCCAGAAATGTGTCTTAGTTACACAATCCTTGTGTTGGGTTGCGACAGAAACGATCACATTGCCCGTCTATGAGGGGTTTCCTATCCTGGACACCTTCTTAGCAGAATTTGAAGACCGCGTTTCAGAACCACAGTGATTGCTGGCGTTGGAAGATGCACTAAAGGCTGTTCCAGCATGCTAGTGGGAGACACATAAGAAATTCATTAAGAATTGGTCATAGTGTCGAAGGTTGATGATGGTTCGGTTCGACGATACTGAGGTTTATCACACTGGCAAGTATGATGGTCGGACTGATCCTAATGATCATGTGATGGAGTGCCAATGATTGTGGGTAGCACGACCCAGCAATGAGTGGGTTCATGATTTTGTTCATACTTTGGAGGAGATACCCCGCTCATGGTACACTGCAACCAAATTGCGTCGTGACATTACAACATGGGGGGAGTTGACGATCTGTTTCACTCATACATTCACTTTTGCGGATGCCAATCCTGATGTCCATAATGCCCTGCAGCTCATCCGCGACAAGGTATTTCAGGTTGTTCCGGCGGCCTACCTTGTTTACCCACACACACAATGTCGAATGCAGTCTCTCATGGAGTGCTTCAACGTCAGTGGTGGCTTGGAGGACGATGATGATCCCCAGAATATTAACATTCCCGAATCCGAAGGAAGTTGCGATGTGGTACCACCTGTTGCACCAAGTAATTTGTTCATTCAACCATTGCAGCTTCGCAAGATGAATATTGGCACCGAAGCTACTCCCAAGTTTGCTAATGTTGGGGATTATTGGGACGACGAGATGATGAGTAAGGTTACTGAGTTACTTCATGAGTTTCAAGATGTGTTTCCCACAAAGTTTTCCGAGATGAAGGGAATCTTGTGTGATTTAGGAGAGCTGAAGATTCCATTAAAACCAGATGCTAAGCCAGTCTGACAATGACCTTATCGGCTAAATCCGTGACATAAATAAAAGGTTAAGGTGGAACTTGATCGCATGTTCGATGCTGGTATTATTGAACCTGTAGAAGAGTCTGAGTGGATCAGTCCTATGGTGTTGCAGGACAAGAAAATAGGCTAAGTGCGCATTTGTGTCGACTTGCGGAAGTTGAATCATGCCTGCTTGCATGACCCTTTTCTGACCCCGTTTTATTGATGAAGTACTTGAAGGAGTGGGTGGACAGGAGATGTACTCTTTCACTAATGGATTCTCTGGCTACCATCAGATTCACATTGTCAAGGAATATCGCCATAAGACAACTTTTGTTACTGAATGGGGATGCTTTCAGTACACAGTCATGCCGTTTGGTTTGAAGAATGCACCTGTGATATTCTCCCGGGTCGTTGTTGCCACATTCAAAGATTTTATTCAGAAGTTTCTGCAGGTATATCTGGATGATTGGACCGTTTATGGATTGATTCGTGATCATATGGCTAATCTGTGGTTAATGCTTGAGTGATGCCGACAACACCAGATATAGCTAAACTTGAAGAAATGTATTTTTTGTGCGCCCTTTGGAATATTGTTGGGTCATATCATGTGTAAGTAGGGATTGCTGGATGATCCAGCCAAAATTGTGCTTATTTTGGGATTACAACCGCTGACCACTGTTAAGCAATTGCGCGCCACCTTGGGCCGTACGGGATATTATCGCAAGTTCATTAGGGGGTATGCTACGATTAATACCCCTATGGAAAAGTTGTTGAAGAAGGATGTGGCATTCCAGTGGAGCCTGGAATGTTAGGCTAGTTTTGAAATGCTCAAGGCAAAGATGGCATCGGCACCGATCTTGGTCTTTCTGGACTAGAGTAAGGAATTCCATGTCGATGTTGATGCTTCATTGAGTGCATTAGGGGTTGTGTTGGCTCAACCTAGAGAGGGCGATATTGATCATCCCATTGCATTTTCCAGTCAAAAGATGTCCTCTGCAGAATGGAATTACACTACCACAGAATGGGAAGGTCTGGCCATGGTTTACGCGTTGTAGAAATTCAGGAATTATTTGTTGGGTGGCCACTTTAAAATGTTCACCAATCATTCTACATTAAAATACTTGGTCAATAAGCCTGTGTTGTGGGGGAAGATATGCCGATGGCTACTTTTATTTCAGAAGTTTGATTTCGAAGTCATTGTGAAGTTAGGGCGGTTGAATGCTAGACTAGATCATTTTTCACGGATTGATACGGGAGAGGAACCGACCAATATCGAAGACGGGTTGCCAGACGCCCAATTGTTTCATGTTGCCACTACTGATCAATACTTTGATGACATCCTTCAGTTTCTAGTGACGGGCACTGTGCCTGACGACTTTACCACTACTTAGAAGAAGCAATTGGTTGTCAAGGCTGCTGACTTTCAACTCATCGTGGGAGAGTTGTATAAATTGGGTGCTGATGAGATATTGCGCCGATGTGTCTTGCCGCATGAGCAAGCGCAGATATTGTCCGAGGCACATGGTGGAGTCACGGGGGGACATTATGGCGGTCGGGCGACTTCCCGGAAGATACTGCATGTAGGAATTTGGTGGGCCACATTACATAATGATGTGACAGACTATGCGTGGTCTTGTGATGTTTGTCAACGAACTAGCAAGCCGTCTAGACGAGACCAGATGCTGCTGCTACCTCATGTGACATTTCAACCGTTCGAAAAATGGGCTGTGGATTTTGTATGGTTGATCAATCCACCAGGGAAACGTACGGGGTGCGCGATATATCATCATGGCAATAGAGTATTTGACAGCACCTATAGTTGATTGCTCCACCGCAACGGCTGCTCGATTTTTGTTTGATCACATTTTCACTCGTTTTGGCTGCCCCAAGATATTGCTGAGTGATCAAAGAAACCACTTTCTTAATCGCACTATCAGCGCATTGACGGAGGAATTGCAGATACAACATAAGAAGAGTACACCGTATCACCCACAGGAGAATGGAATGGTGGAGGCATTTAACAAGGTACTGGAGCATGCATTGACAAAGGTGTGCAATGCGAACCGAGACAACTGAGATTTGAAAGTTCCAGTGGTGTTGTGGGCCTATTGCACCACATGTAAACGGTTGACTGGTCAGACACCTTTTAAGCTGGTATATGGGAAGGAAGAAATTATGCCTATTGAGTACATTGTTCCCAGTTTATGAATTGCGACTATTACGAGCATGGACGATGTTGCAGCACTAGACAAATGTCTAGCACAATTGGTGGAGCTGAAAGAGGATTGATTTATCGCTGGCTTTCACCAAGGGGTCGAGAAGGATCGACAGAACGCATGGCATGATCGCCACATTAAAAGTAAGCAGTTTCAGCAAGGTGACTTGGTGCTATTATACGACAACAAGTTTATCAAACATCTAGGAAAGTTGTAGATGCATTGGCTGGGTCCCTATCACATCAATAGTATTACTTCAGGAGGTGCAGTTCAGTTGCAGTGGTTAAATGGGGCGATGCTCCCCAAACTCGTAAATGGTCATAGGTTGAAGCCCTATTGCTTGGGCTTGGAGCAGTGCGATGTCTGAGTTGCATCATCCAAAAAAAAAAAATTGTGTGTCTGTGTGTGTTGCAGGTTGCTTGGTGATAGATGGTGCACCAATAGAAGAAGGTATGCGAAGCAGAGAGGATTGTACTATGCGTTTGGAACAGTCGGTGATACATGGCAGCGTGGTGACCCACTCAAATCAGTAATAAATGCCAAAAGTGGAGACAGTCAATTAACGGTGCTGCTTGAATTATGGGCATTAATGGTGGATCCGGCCAGTTGGCGGACAGGATCGTCGTTGGATTTCCCTCATTAATACAAGGATTTAGTTGAGTTAATGCATGATTTAGTCATTATTACGACGGATTTGAGTAAATGCTATAAGTATGGTTTAGCATTGGGCAGAAGACACCGAGAAATTAGCAAGCTGTGTTACTGTGGAGCACTGTAGTAATTTTACTCAGTTGTTGTTGGGTATATAACGCAGAGTGGTGACGTATGCCAGGAGAATTGGAGATAATGGACATTAGCAGTGAATTGGAGTCTCCATTCATTCCAGCTGCTGTAGAACGAGAAGGTGCATCCTCAGACACTGTTGATGTTGGAGCCGAGGTTTCCAACATGCCGGTGGGAACATCAAGCGTTGCTAAGAAGATCTGAGGGGGTCATCCTTCTGAATCTCCACAGAGTAAAAGATTGCTTCGTTCTGTGGTGGTTGGCAGGGCTCCGGAGCAGGTGGGACAGTCCAGTCGCACCGTTCATCCATCTTCCCCATGGCTGGGACACTCCACGAGTAATATCCTTGGTTGCATCCCTCCTGTTCGGCCGAATGCCCCCCCACGTAAGCTAACTCTGAAACCAAATTTCAGTGTCAAGATGCTCGCACTCCCAACTGGGATGATGTGCTCGGTGGACATTGGGCCGAAACTGATGTGCCTGTGGTATGAGGACCACGACATGGTGGCTCAACCCGAAATTGCATCTGCACCATATGTTCCTGAGACACGTAGTTCACCGGACCCACAGATACATGAATGGGCATTAGGACTGTGGCAGGCTGGCTTGTTAGGGCTAATTAACATGCCGCATTTTGGGAACCTAGTGGAAGTTGGCTCTTGTGTAAAGCATCTCTTGTCATGATTCCACGGGGGTTCGTTGTGGTTGGATGGAGAGGGCCCGGTTACTGTTGACTTGATTTCTCACATTATCGGCTTTCCCAAGAATGGTGTTGATCCAGCGCAGTTTATTCAAGGAAAGCACAATAAGAAAAAGTGAGCGTGTCAGTTGGCACAAAAGTATGCCTTGGAATCAGATGGGCGTGGGTATTGCACCAGTAGCTGTAATAATCAGGCGGGTACTCACAAGAATTAAGATCCTGTGCTGTAAAGTGATTAGGGGAGGTCGCCCTAACCAATGTAACTCAGGAATAGTTACTTGTGCAGAGCAATGTGCAGAGGAAGTCTAGATGAACTGGTCCCTATATCTCTTAAATCATCTAATGGAGGATGTCATAGATGTCCAAGTGGGTTGAGGCACTTTCTCATATAGTTGCTTGTTGCTGCTGATCGCTCTAGTTGCATGGAAAGAGCCCGACACCTACTAGGGTATGGACTTCCTGGCTGTAGTGGAACGACGAGGGGCATGCTATCAAAATCTATGGTTTATGTGAGAGGTCGAGCGCATCCGGGAGTGCCAAATGTAGTTTTGGCTGTACTCAGAAATGTTCTGTGATGCAGCAACACAGGTCCCATGAATATCCACAGACATTGTGGCACGATTCACACCTATCATGGCATTTGCAATATGACCAAGTGTTATACATATACAAGATCGTCGTGACGTTAATCACCAATGGTTGCAGACATGGTATAAAGGGACAGCGACAGATTTGGAGGCTATTGTGAATGAGTGGCCGGAGGCTTGGCGACAGCCCATGAGTTCTGTAGAAATTGATGCTGGAGGTTTTCCAGAGGGGCCTATGGATCGAATATTAGCGCAGGATCAACAGAGTCATCATAGTTCTGATCATAAGTCAATCAAAACACCAACTATGGATTATAGTGACTGTGATCTTGAGGAAAACTAGTCAAAACGAAACCACGAGCATGCAACGATTAGTGGGATGTCCTTACCCGCTGAGGCATAGTTGGGCCGGTTAATCACAGCCATTAACCATGCCGCCACAAAAGCTTCCGATAAGATGTCCGTCAAAGTTGAGGAGGGATTATCTACACTTGCTTCTCGTATGGACTCTTTGTGCAATGCAGTATTACCAGCGGAACCTGGCAATGTACCCATGTAGGAGACAGTCACAATCCGCACCACGCCCTGGGTAAAGAATGTCAACATTCCCCTGACTGCGATTGTGACTGACAACGAGGTGTTGCAAAATGTGATGCAGTCGATTGACCAGGTGACTATCAATGTTAATGCACTATCGGCAATGGCACTGACGACAATGCAGAGGGGCGCCTCCTAGGAAATGACGGATAGAATGCATGAAATCAGCAAGAGCTTTCAACACTTGCAAGTAAGAAAGGTCGCTGCGACTACCGAGATTGATGAGCTTACAAGTAGAGCTGCTGCAGCACGGAAATCCGTGGATGACCTTGAAACTGACCTTAAGCAGGAGCGAGCTGAGAAGAGTCGCACCATTGAAGCACTTAAAAAGGAACACGATTTCCTTATTGCGAAAAAGGCTCGCATGTGGGATGACAGTGTTCGGGTTGACCGGGAAATCACAGAGGCTTATCAACATGTCCCGGAGCCCACTGAAGAGGTAGACATGCTCCATTGAGTGCAGTGGTTGGGGGATGCCATTGTTCAGTTGCGACAGGAGAACGACCTGTTGAAGGCTCAGTTGAAACCAAGTATGCCTCAGGCCGAAGTGGATGAACGAAGAAGGGCACTCGAGGAAGTTGCCACCCAGATGGAGGAGCTGGAGATAGAGGAAACCAGGCTCATTACCGAAACAGTAGAGTTTTGGGGCCGCATCGTCCACGATGAGCAAATTGAATAGCTCACTAAGACACGGCAGGAAGTGGAGGGCTAGGTGGCCACGTTAAAGGCTGCAATGAGAACCTTGCCACCCATGGAGCAAGTGGCCAAGTCGCGCGAGCTGAAGGACTTGCAGCAATGGGTCACCAAGGAAGATGAACAACAGAAGTTGCATGTAGCCCAGTTGGAAGAATTCTAAGACACTGGCAGGAAACTGATGCTGCAGGACAGTGAAGCACTCCTAGCAGTACAAAAGTATCGACAACAGGTCATGGACAAGCTTGCCAATCACCCATCGGCCGAAGATGTGATCAGCAGTCAAGTAGCAGTTAAGGAGGCTTAGGAGCTGGTGAGGAATGTCAAACAACCATATGCAGACTTCAAGGCAAGGACCGCCATGTGTACTCTATCCACCAGTTGACGTGGCTCGAGGACGAGCCACAAAATTGTGTTGGGGGCCTGTTGGTAGGCGGTTTGAGGAGGACGTGTCGCGGTACCACAGACATTGTGACACATTGGAGGAAGGCGCGCAAGGAGTATTTTGTGATAAAGAATACCGCAGTTAGCGGGTTTTGGGTCACTTGGACCACATACTATAGTGAGTTAGTTGTACTGCGGTATGCGGGTTTTTGGGGTCATTTGGACCAAGTTTTTTAGATAATGGGTCAATTGTCCATAGTGTCGATTAGGAAGTTAGTTGTAAGTGGACAAATCTTGTAATGGCAAAATCCTATAAATAGATGAGAGTCATAAGTGATAGATATCAAGGAAGAAGATGAGAAGATAGCGAGAAGTGGAGAAGATGTATGTTTTGCCTTAGGTATTTTGACCGCAACAGTAATACAATGATGTTTTGGTGCAATCTCTGTACAATGGTGCGATATATAGATGTTGTTTAATGTAATATCTGCTTACTGTTGTTGAAATGACAAATGATGTGATTAAATTATCTGTATCATATGGAATACGAATGATGCGGTTAGTTGAAATGTTATAATTATGTTTAAGTACTGCAATAGAGATAGTCTGCACAGCCACAACTCTCCTCCTCCCTTGGCGGAAACATGGTTCCGTCTGCTCTTCCTGGATGCCTCGGGTGAGACCTCATCCGCTTTGCGGGTGTTGCTGGGTGGGCTCAAAACTGCTCGGGCCAGTGCCCAGGGAGACTATAGTATGTGTCGACAGTGAGGCGAACTCCTGTCGACTGAGGTCGAGTTGGTCTTGGTCAATAATACTCTACCTTTAGGATCATATGACTTACTAATAGGCCTAGATTGGCTAGAACATCATCACGTAATGCTTGATTTCTTAAATAAATATTTTAGATTCACAACTAAGCAAGGAAACCAAAGAAAGGTACAAGGGATACCTAAGAAGGTATATGTCAGACAAATATCGGACTTACAAGTTAAAAAGTGTGTAAGGAAGGGATGCAACTTTATGCAGTTAAACATTCACAACTTGGAAAAAGAGAAGGGACAGAAAATTGAAGACTTTCATGTTCTAATAGACTTTAAAGATGTATTTCAAGAATAAATACCAGGGTTACCACCAAAGATGGATTTAGAATTTTCCATAGAACTAGTACCAGGATCGATACCAGTTTGTAAAGCCCCATATCACATGAGTACCCCTGAGTTAGTAGAACTAAAACTACAATTGCAAGAGCTAATAGAGAAGGGATACATCAGACCCAATGTGTCCCTGTGGGGAGCACTTATACTTTTTGTAAAGAAGAAAGATGGTACAATGTGGATGTGCATTGACTATCGATAGCTAAACACGTTAACTATAAATAACGGATACCCACTCCCCAGGATAAATTACCTATTTGATCAGGTAGGAGGAGAAAGAATATTTTCTAAGATTGACTTATGATCGAGATAAAATCAAGTAAGGATCCGAGATGAAGACATAAAAAAGACTTCCTTTAGGACTCGGTATGGTCACTACGATTTTGTGGTAATGCCCTTTGGGATAACTAATGCACCAACAAATTTTATGTGCATGATGAACAACATTTTCAGTAAATACTTAGATAAATTTGTACTAGTATTCATAGATGACATATTAATATACTCTAAAAATGTGAAGGAGCATGAGGAACATCTCAGGATTGTATTGAAAGTCCTACGAGAACATCAACTATATGCTAAATTCAGTAAGTGTGACTTCTATAAACCTCAGATATAGTATCTAGGCCACATCATTTCAGAGAAAGGTATCACCGTATATCCATAAAAGATCAAAGATATTGAAGAATGGACTACACCTACTTGTGTCACAGACATAAGATCATTCTTGGGGTTAGCAGGATATTAAAGGAACTTCATTGAGAACTTATCTCGGATTGCTTGTCCTGTGACATCCTTACAGAAAAATGAAATGAAATTCTTATGAACAACTAAATGTGAAGAAATATTTCAGAAACTAAAACAACTATTGACTACTACACCAATACCAAGGATTGTGGATCCAGATGGAGATTTTTTTGTTTGCACGAATGCAAGCAAGGAAGGACTTTGGGGATTCCTGATGCAGAATGATTTTGTGATCTATTATGAATCACAAAATTTGAAAGAACATGAGAAAAACTATCTAACACATGAACTTGAGTTAGCTTCCATCATCCACGCGTTGAAAATGTGGAGGAACTATCTCATGGGAAAGAAATTTCTCTTGAAAACAAACAATATGAGCTTGAAATATATTTTTGATCAACCAGACCTAAATCCTAGGCAAGATAGGTGGTTGGATTTCCTTAGTGAGTACAAATTTGAATTAAAACACATTAAGGGTAAGGATAACCAAAAAAATTATTCCTTAAGTCACAGAATTCACCTGCTTTATGAAGTAATCGTAAGTCTTGAACAAGTTCCGACTTACATGACAAGATGAGGACATCAAGTAAAAGTGATCATTTCTATGTTCAAATTCTTTAGAAAATATAAGAGAATAGGTTGTTTCAACAACAAAAAGAATATAAAATCAACAAATCAGGGTTGTTATGGTATGAAGAGATACTCTATGTTCCTGAGAGTGGGGACATTAGAATTGAAATATTACCTGAATTCCATCAGAAACTTTATTCCAGACATCCAGGATATCAAAAACTGATATCAACAGTAAAGAAACACTTCTTTTGTCCTAAGTTAAAAACAGACATAGCATTATTTATTGCCAAATTCCAGGAATGTTAGCTAATTAAAGTGGAGCATAAATATCCAATAGGTTTGCTTCAACCGCTTTGTATTCCAGAATGGAAATGGGAGGTGATTAGCATGGAATTCATCACAAATTTTCCTAAAGGAAAGAAACAAAATGACTATATTATGGTTGTAGTAGATAAACTATCGAAAGGTGCACACTTTTTCCCAGTAAAATATACTTATAAATTTTTTCACATTGCATATATATTCTTAAAAGAAATTTTCCGGTTACACGAAATACCGAAAGCCATTATCTCCGATAGAGATACAAAATTCAAAAGTAACTTTTGGAGATCAGTATTTCCCGGATTGGAAACACAGTTGAAATTTAGTATTGCCTATCACCCACAAACAAATGGAAAAATAGAAAGTGTGAATCAAATATTGATATGCTTAGAATGTATGTGATGAATAATCCCACAAAGTGGGAAGACTACTTACACCTTGCAGAGTTTGCATATAACAACGGTTATCCGACCTCCTCCAAGATGATTCCTTTCGAAGTACTCTATGGCAAAAAGTGCAAAACACTGGTAACTTGGGATAGCCCGGTGAAATGGCTCATTTTGGGGCCCGATTTGTTAAAATATTTGGAATAGCTGGTTACCAAAGTACAACAAAATCTAAAAGAAGCACAAGATCGACATAAAAGCTATGCCGATGGAAAAAGAAAAGATAAGGAATATCATATCGGCGAAAATGTTTATTTAAAAGTAAAAGCAAAAAGAAGCACATTAATATTGGGGATATGTGGAAAGCTAGATCCCATATTTTGTGGGCCTTTTAAAATATTAGCCAAGAGAGGCCCGATGGCCTATGAACTAGCACTACCTTTCCATGTGCAAGTGCACAATGTTTTTCATGCATCCTTACTAAGCATGTGATTGATTGGTCATTGTTACAGGTAGAACCCGAAGGGGAATTTGTGCCAGAACCCATTCATATACTGGACAAGAAAGAGGTACAACTCAGGAAGCGAACCGTTATCCAGCTAAAAGTGCAATGGAAGCAATTTAGGGCTGATGAGGCCACATGAGAAAATGAAACCATGATGAAAGAGGCCTACCCTCCTTATTTCAGGATTTCATTTGAAATCCCTAGCAGCAGGACGGTGTTGTTCTAAGTGGGGAGGGATGTAATATCCCGAGACATGGACTAATTTTGTGTTGTGTTGACCATAAGCTCTAGATCACATGGACTACTTTATGTTGTGTTGAGCATAAGCTCTGGATCACATGGACTACTTTATTTTGTGTTGAGCATAAGCTCTGGATCACATGGACTACTTTATTTTGTGTTGAGCGTAAGTTGTGGATCACATATTTTGTGTTGAGCATAAGCTCTGGATCACATGGACTACTTTATGTTGTGTTGAGCATAAGCTCTGGATCACATGGACTACTTTATTTTGTGTTGAGTGTAAGATTTGGATCACATATTTTGTGTTGAGAATAAGCTATGGATCACATGGACTACTTTATGTTGTGTTGAGCATAAGCTCTGGATCACGTGGACTACTTTATTTTTTGTTGAGCTTAAGCTCTAGATCACATATTTTGTGTTGAGAATAAGCTTTGGATCACATATTTTGTGTTGAGCATAAGCTCTGGATCACATGGACTACTTTACTTTTTGTTGAGCATAAGATCTAGAGAACATGGACTATTATATTTTGATGTTGAGGATAAGATCTAGATCACCTGGACTTTGACCATTGTATCTAGGTGTTTCTTTGGGGACACCTAGATTAGTGTTTATCATAAGCTCTAGGAGAGAACTAGAATTATTCTACATAAGTGTTGAGCATTAGAACTATTCATAGAGTGAGTGTTGAGCAACAAAAGCCCTGGAAGCACTTGGAATCACTATGATTACTGATGTTGAGATGGAGGCTCTGGATTGCCAGTAATCGGTTTTACTATTGTTAAAATAAAATATGAAATACCTTCTCTTATTCTTTCTAAACTGACTGGTACAACCACTCAAAGAGGGATCGAGCATGCAAGAGATTAGAATGACCAAGTAGTTGATAAACTAAATATCAATTAGATGTTAGGATAAATAAATCCTATATTGTTAAATTAAACTATGAGATTTTAAACATTTATATTATGATTATTTAAATTAAAAATAAAAGAAACTGTGAGAGTTTAAAAATAGATCAATTTATTAATAGAAGATAAAATAATCTGCGAGAGTTTTAAAATAAAAATGGTTAAATAAAGATAAAATGACAAACTTTTGGACTATTTAGTAACTGAACTGAGTGATCTAAAACAAAAACCCTAGGAGCCTTCTTCTCAATAAAAACTTATAAATAGGAGGACATTGCAAGGGGAAATGGTCCGAAGATCATCGAAGGATCCAATTCATAAATTCTTAATTACTAGAGAATCCGGGTTAAGTTTTTTGGATGAGTACGAAAGATAACAATTTTCCCTAGGCCTTTTAGTCTCTTGGCATGCTCGGTTCGTCTAGGGGGTGATATGTTGAACGAACTAGGAACGATTCGAGATCTATGGTTGGGAGGAACTTGGCAGTTCCCAAGTCAGTCAGAAAGCAGAAAAAGAGGACTGATAAGTATTTTAGTTTTTTCTTATTAATTCAAAGTTTATCTTTATGGATCTGATTCAATTCTTAAATTATAAATCTGTTAATGTAAGCTTCTTATATGTTGTGATCATTGTATTTCTATTCTATTTATTAAAAATATGATTTAGAACTAATGGATATGTATATTTCTCTATGGGATTAGTTGTTTATCAAATTTAGATTTCCAAGTTCGAAATGCAGTCCTACTTTATATGCTGCAATAATTATTTTGAATAGGGTCATTGACATAATTATTTAGTCATGACTCATGGGTCTTAACATCTTCTTAATTCCCTTTTCATCATTATTTTTATTTCCAAAGTTGTTTAAAATTATTATTATATCGAGGATGATTTTCCTCGGAAGAAAACTTCCATCATCCCTAAATAGGGAGAGGATACTAGTTATGGATCCTGAACCAAGTCCCTAAACCCTAGTTAGGTTATTTAATATATATTTATAAATTATATATATTAAGCAAACCAAGTATCAAACATATTACAAATTACGATTATAAACCAAGTCCATTATGAAAAACCATAGCACATTATATGGTTCTCTCACTCATGCAAGACCTCAAGTAAATGTCAAAAATTCTAAAGAAATCAAACTCTTTACATAAAGCATATTCATGAAGTAAGTGAAAACCAACATAATCAAAGACCCATGATTTTTGTGACTATCTGTCAACACAGAGTTGACCTCTATAACATTAAATTACATATGCAATATCTACCATGAATCAAGGACTGAATACATCAACCAAAGGTCGATTATGTCAGTATGAGAGCTAGGTTGAACGACTTATGAAAGTCGTGGTCCAACCTCCAGGTCACTTTTAAACACACTCAATACTGGAGTTTAGATAGTCTTAACATTGAAAAGTTGACATGGATTGAATCCCTCTAAACAAGAACCAATGCATAGACTGGAGAAAATGATTCGCAACCTAGCATGACCTCCCTCTCTTTCTCTGTCAAATAAATGAGAATACATAAAAGACATGAAAAGGGATCGAATCCTGTAAAATACTTCTTAGACTTCCAAAACATCCAAAAACATTATTTACACGCAGTTAATACACATACATAGGAACAGAGCCACATTGAGGCATATTTTACAGAGTCCATAAAATATCCATTAATGTGAAAGTTAAACAAGAAAACAATACTTAAAACCATAAGCCACAACTCCTTGTATCTCCACTAAAAGTGTAGTCGGGACTGTGGTAAAAACACCAAGCCATCAATGATTCACAAGGCATAGACTAAGACATGTTCAATATTGTTTCTCGAATGGAGTAATTCGAATTCCATAGAGAGTCCTGAGATTACCTGAGAGAGTTGTAATGAATTCCAAATGCAAGCATGGCAGTCCCCCCCCCAAAGTTAAACACTACCTACACACAAACCTCACAACCAACAACAAAAGCTAAGGGTTATTATGGTCACATAAACATAAATACAGAGCTATATTAAAAACAACAAAACCTAGCTTGAAAACAAATTAATACCTATGCATAAGCATGACCTTCGCAGACCACAACAACGCCGAAATATCGAATTCGAGAGCTAATCTCTATGCAATGTTTCCCAAAATGACATGGAGGGGAATCCCTTTGCTTCCCTCTCCCACAGATCAAATCGAATACACAAATGGAAACCTCTTGAAGAAACATCAAATGAAGAAACCCTATTTAGGACATAGCTTAAATGACAAGTCAGCATGGAGACTTGCCACTCTCTCCACAACTATCCATCACATGGACAGTCTTAAATGACCAACTACCTCCACTTTAAAACACTTTATTGTATGGATCATAGACCAAACATTTAAACCACAAAGTCTTCAACACCTTTTCTATAAGGAAATCTTGGCATGAAAGTGTGAAGCTTGGTCACGCCATAAGTTTTAGTTTGAACAAAGTTTTAAAGGTGGCCTTCGCTAATTATAAGGACCAAACGACGAAAGTTACAACTTGGTCTCCATATAACATCTTATAAGTAAGTTTCATGCTTAAAACCTTGCTTTAGATAAATGAAGCTCTTGTTTGAGTTTATAGACTTGGCCTAAACAAAAGTTGTAGACTGGGGAGCATAATATAGGAAACCTCGTACCTGCAATAGAGAAAGTAGATAAATAAGTTAGCTTGTGAAAGATAAGTAAAAATCAGGGTTTTATGGATCAAATCCTATCCATAGAGAAAGCATCCAAAGATAATAACATTCATAAACACAAGCCAACAAAAGTCAGGAAGAGTTTACATTCTCCATTAAAGTAAAAAAATCTCTATTAGTAATCATGGAAGAGATCAAAGATATAAACCGGACTTGAAACATTGTTGATGTTGATGAAAGAAGATAAATTGTCTCAACCTATCACCATGATTATTCTGGCTCTACTACATGTTTACGGCATGCCCAAATGCATAGAATTTTGATAGGTGTTTTTTGACAAAATTTGATGCTTAAGCATTATTATGCAATCTAGTTACTCAACCTACCCTCACTAATGTTCACTTGTTGAGCTACCTATATTTTCTTCCAAAAATATGATAATAGGAGATAGTTTTAACATATTTGACACCCCGTAGACTTTGGGCATGTTTGTTTTTTGAATTTATTTTAATGGATTTTTTTGAATTTTAATATAACTAAAAGTGTAATGACTAGTTTTGTTGACTATAACAATCACAAGCAAACTGTAATACCCCCATTTTGACCCTTGTAATATTTTGGTCTATAATGTAAATATTGTATGCATATTATATATGATTCCTAGCATGGAGCTCATGGCAAAGGCCCCACTAGTGAACGCTTGACCTTGAAGAGGCAAGTATTGGATATTATGCTACCCATGTGCTAGTCAACCATGGGGATTGTAAATATGCATTTTAATATAAATGCCCACAACTAGCTATGCAATGCAAAAGGAGACGGGGGCATGATGTTTACAAGGAATTGGGAGGGAAATATTCAAACCCTTGAGCATATCATGTCAAGCCAAGTGTCAATGAAAGAACCCATGAACCCTCAACTACCCATGCTGAATTTTGTGCCCAATCATTCATTTCTCCCAAGAGTTGGTTGAGGTAGTTAATGCCTTGGGGAATGGAGAGGTATGGCTATCCAAATTCGAGTATGGGCAAGCCACCCTTCCTAGAATTTCGTGTTTGGCTTCTTGGGCAAGAAAAGAGCCACGAAATTGCTCCCAAGCCATTATTCACCCATCAGTTTTTGGTCTCTCAAGAGTTTGGAGCTAACTGGGCATTTTCCTCCATGGATCTCCTCCGTTTTCCTTCATTTTTGTAGCTGGGAAGTGCGTTTCTATTATGGCTAACAGTGGGGAAGAAGGGGAAACGATTTGGGGTTTTATTGAGGCTGTTTTGGCCCACTGAATGCTCATACATCTGTGGGAGAAATCGGTTTTCTTCCCTGGGGTTGATTCCCTCTTCCCACAATCCGTTTTGGGTGTGCCATGAGTTTGGGAAAAACCCATAGACCCTATTATGTGAATCCCATTGTTGAAATGTGTATCCATGCCCACTTTTGAGTTGTTGTGTGTAAAATAATGTTGGGGTTGAGATGGGTATTCATTGCTTTGGGCTGTGCTGAGCTTGAGAGTCCCCTTTTTCCTTGTAGATATCATGCCCAGCTCAAGGGTGGTCTCTGAGTGCTGAAATAATACAGGCTGGGCAGAGACCTATGGTTGGGTGGAACGTTGCAACGACATAGATAGTTGCTTGGGACAACATTACAGTGAGATAAGTATATTCTCTTATGTGTATTTACTTCTGCACTATTTTAATTAATTGTGGACTATTTTTATTATGTTGAATGCATGTGAAATGTGTGTGGATGATATTTATTCCGTTGTGCATGTTTGCTTGATTAGCATCTGCACACATATGCATTTTATTTGTTGGGAAATTGTTTATATTTATGTGAATCATGAATGTTGAAATGGGCTAAGTTTTCCAAAAGCCCAGATTTGGGTATCATGTTCCCTTCCTTGCGTTAAGTGATGGGAGGGGGTGTGACACAAACTAAGGATCATAATGGAAGGGCATCATGTATTTATCTCTTATGGTCAATGAAAATGAAATTGACTTGAAAATGAAAAGGAGAATAGTGACTTTTGTAAGACGGTCTCCCAAGGCTTGACGGAAGGCCGGATTGAGATGAAATTGATATGGCGTGGTCATTGAGTAGGAACAGTGTTAAGTTTGGAATCTTGGAGCCGAAATCGAAAGGATGTGGAGTTGGGGTGAACGAGAAGGCCAAAAAGCACTATTCCGGGCCACTTTTTCGGGATTTTGAAAAGCTTGTGGACAGTAAAAGTGACCCTCAATGTTGGAATCAAAATTTTTACTGAACTAGACATTTCATATTCTCATTAATATAGACAGTTTCCGTTCGATAAAGATTTTCCAGAAATGCATAGATTGGGAGATAGTCGTTTTTGTTCAAATTTTGAGATTTTGGGGGAAAAGTGAAAAGTGAAAAGTAGCCAAAAACCAAATTTTATAGAAGTTGACTGGTGTATTAGAACAGGGATCCAAAGGTTGCTGAGTGTTCCTTGTTATATGGACTACCTTCACCTAGTAGATAAGTTTTCATGATTCTTCCTAGATTTGATTCTAGAAGCAGCTGAAGTTGGCCTTTCAGAACAAATTGCAGCTGTGTAAAAGTGCAGAAATTTGGGCAAAATTTGCATTTTTGGAAGAATGTAAATTCCATGTCTTGGATCGGAATGGAGCACGGGGATAGGAATTGGAAAGATTGTCCAGAGGAGAGCATGGATACATGACCATAATGTGAATGAGGTCCACATATATCATAGATATTGGGTACACAACAGTGCCAGTGGCTGTTTTGACAAAACAATTGTTGTCAATATGGGCAATTTCTAGAATTGCATGACTGGAAGAAAATCGGACCAACTATGATATGGAAGAGGGATTCCATACTATGATGAGGGATTGGAAAGGGAGAATTCCTTAACCCTTGTTTTGCTATTGTATTTATAATTATGAAATTGTCATGCATATAAACTATGGCATAGGAATGTTGAAAATGCAAGAGATTACATAGATGAAATGAATATGCACTAGATGGCATATCAACAAACATTGCACAATGCATGTGAAAATGTTTTTGCATGAATAGGATATTGCATATTGGTAAAATGGTGAGGTTTTACATATGCAATGAGCCACTTGAGATAATTATGGTGGTTGCTAACAATTAGTTGTGTCCACATTGGTTGTAGGACAAAATACAATCAAAGCATGGCTAAATAAGTTGATGATGTTGTTGCACGTGACCAACGACCTTATGAAGAGAGGATGGTGCAACAAATCTATGATCATGAGGTTGGAAAAAGGACTGTGCAACCTTGGTAAGAGGCCAACTGATCAGGTACCATCAAGCGATGTTAATAACAGTCAGGCAGGTAATGATTATTTGTGCTTAATTACATGAATGATTGAAAGAGGATTTGGTGAGATCCCTTCAACTATGTTTAAACTATGTCGATTTGGTTTGCATGTGGTATTGAGTGTCTGAATGTGAATGTCAACTTGCCAAGTAGGGTGAGGTGTGGGTAAGTGAAGGCGGGAAGCCTTACACCCTATTGTTTCTTAGAAACCTCAATGCATTCATATGAAATTATATCATACCATTTGAGAATGTTGGTTGTGAGCTTAACAACCAAAGCAAGTGATGACTTATGGTCTTGTTGAAGTGAATGTTATGTGTAGTAATCATGGTTAGGCCATAATATGCTTGAATCTATAGTATTCATGAATTAATGCAAGGTTGTATTGAGGGGATGTGCATTAAAATATTTTATACAATCTTGTGGATATGCATTGAGTGAATGCGCATTAGAATATTATGTGAGTGATGTAAATGTGCATGCATATGTATAGGTTCACATGTTGAGATGCATTGTGAGAATGCACGGTTGTGATATATATATGTTTCAATGCAATTAGATAATAGATGAAATGGTGAACTATTGTTACTTCTGAGACCATTTCATGAGATACTGCGAATGCAGGGGAATGATTGCATGAAGAAGGTAGACACGTTGTTGGGATACCAGAGTGCTCTGTTGGAAGGATAGAGTTGCATAAAAGGAATATGGTTGTGATGTAAGGAATATTGGAGTTTTTATTTAAATTGCACGGATAATGCGACTGTGTCTTGCAATTTTATTATGATAATGATGCATATATATGTATATATATTTCATTGCATTTCAAACATTAACAACTGAAGGTGTTTGAATTATCGAGTGTTATAATTATGATATCACTTCAATGACTATTGTGGCAATGAAAAGATTATATGCATAGATACTCACATGTTTGGCTAATTGAAGTTCATATTTCAAGTAGAAAAGTCTTGTGTATGGCAATGAGGATAAGACCATAGTAAAGACCGGGATCTACCATGTGCGGAAGCCAAAGGTTATGAGAAGGTTCTCATGATTGTGAAATTTAAATTATACATGAAATAGATATGAAAGTTGTCTAATTTAAGTTTATGAGAATAAATTCACGGTTTCAAATCAAGTTTTGTAGGAAAACAGATTTGTGAATTTCGGATTTGAAATTTTGCTAATAATTGCTAATGACTGTTTGGATTATATAAAGTTGTGTCAGGAGGACATGTTGTAGGTGGATGTTCAGGTATGGTAGAAAGTGTAAAACCATAATGGAAAGAGTGATACCACTTACGAGAGCCAAACAATATGAGGATGGCCTCATGGTTAAACCAATCAATTTTTGTAGGAGACAGAGTTGTAAATTCATGTTTGAATTTAATTATTAATGCCATTGATTGGTTATGAAACAGTCAGATTTGGAATTTATTGTTGAATGTTGTTGATTGTTTGGCTACTTGATAAGTGTGCCAGGAAGACACATTGCAGGAAGACCATGTGTGATGGCCTGCAGAATCCGAACTCCATGGGAAAGACCCCATGCTTTGGAAATGGGTTTCGAGTGAAACTCCATTGTAAATTTTGATAATGTCTCAGCAGAACAGCATGTTGGTAAACGATGTGAGTGAGATAGTAAAATTATGCCAAGAAGGCATGTGTGGATTGTGGAACGTGAAAATATTGGGGTGGAAACCCGAAGGACTATTGACTCAAAGAAGGGAGCCCCCATTTTTCGCAAATGAAGAAACGATACGTCTGTAAAGCGGATGAGTATTATGTAACCCTAACTAAGAATATACATGTATTGTTATTAGAGCATGTTTTATTATTTCATTATTATTCCATACTGCTTGAGTATGATTAGGGCCTACATGACTCACATCAGAAATGGATGCATACTTTTCGGGTGCTGGGTTATGTTAGGGTTGTCAATATTGACTACACCCTAAGGAAATGGATGCATTCCTGGTGTTTCAATACTTGATAGTGAATGCTATGGAATGTGGTTACAATTTTAGAGCAACAATACTAATGAGCCTGCTTATCCTTCTTGTGCTACCAACTTACACAAGTGCAATTTGGTGTTGCACGTTCAGAGGCAAAGTGAAGAAAGGGTACTCAAGAGGACTGTATGAGCACTGGTAACCTTTGTGGAGTCTGAGTGGGTATCATGGGGGCATGATAGAATGTAGTTAAGAAATTCACCTAAAGAGTTCCTAAAGGGAACCGTCGGTTTGCAAAAGATAATGAATGTCATCCTTGTGTGGGTGAAGAATTGTTATGCGCATGAAGGGTTGTTGCATGCCTAATAAACCTAGTCGGTGCACTGGTTTGGCATTATTTGCTTGGATGTTGTGGAGGTATTAGTGAAAGGTTGTTATATACCTATGGCTCTGTAGTAGATCTTTGACCTATAAGGGTCGGTGGCGCAGTTTCCTTCAATTGGTTAATGACCCGGACGGATGTGTTGGATCGGCAATGGAGAGGGACAACCAAGTATGGGACTGGTTGGGCACCACAAATGCTTGGTAAACCCAGTCGACGTGAAGGTGTACTAGTTGGGCATTAAATATCCATCCCATGGGTGATCCAAGGCTTGTAAAGCGGAGAAGGAAACCTGTGGAGTAGCAAGGAACTTCCCAATATAGATAAGTATTTGATTTTCATTCATTTTGGATAATGAAAATTTCAGGAACGAGTCTTATGATAGCCAAGTTGATGCACTATTGTTTCTTTGTTGGAAACTTTTGTCTTTGCAGGAAAGAAAGAAGCCCTGAAGGCATCTTAGGGATGCATTTGGACACGTGACTGTGTTGATGTATATGTAACTTCAGAATGTATTTCACCTATGTATTTCACTTATGTATATTGCACTCCTATAGAGATGTGTTATTCCTCTATAAGGAAGTGTCGTCATTTGTATTAACAAGTGTTGTGCAATGTCCCCACCTTTGGACCCATGAAAGGAAGGGAACCTGATCCCATTCTATGGGGATTTGATATAAACACAGTCCACTCATTTTTATCATATGAATAAAGCATTTGTGTGCAGATGCAAACAAATCAAATATGCACAGTGGAATAAACAAATCATCCACACACATATCATATGCATTCAACATATCATTAACAATCATCAAATAGTTAAAATAATGCAGAAGTAAACACCATAAATACTCATCTTGATGTAATGCGTTCCTAAGCATCTAGCTATGTCGCTGCAACGTTCCTCCCAACCATAGGTCTCTTCCCAGCCTGTATTCTTTCAGCACTCAAAGACCACCCCTGAGCTGGGCATGATATTTACAGGGAAAAGGGAACTCTCAAGCTCAGCTCAGCCAAAGCAATGGATAACCAACTCAACCCCAGCATTCTCTTTCACACCAAACTCAAATATGGGCTCTGGAACACACTTTCAGTAATGGAACTTAGGAACTAGATGGACAGGGGTTTTCCCAAAATGTAGGCACACCAAAAACGGATTGTGGGAAGAGGAATCCAACCCCAGGGAAGAAAACCGATTTTCCCCACAGATGTATGAGCATACAGTGGGCCAAAATGGCCTCTAAAAACCCCAAAATTGTTTTTCTCTTTTCTTCACTGTTAGACACACAAAAATGCCCTTCCCCAATTAGGAAAATGAAGGTAAACACAGTAAAACCAATGAGGAAAATGCCCAGGTAGCTCCACACTCGTGAGAGGGAAAAGTGGGTTGATGGGTAATGGCTTGGGGAGCAATTCATAGCTCTTTTCTTTCCCAAGAAGCCAAACACGAATTTCCATGCAGGGTGGCTTGCCCATACCCGAATTTGGATAGCCATACCTCCCATTCCCCAAGGCATTAACTACCTCAACCAACTCTTGGGAGAAATCAATGATTGGGTACAAAAGTCAACATGGGTAGTTGAGGGTTTGATTGGTTCTCTCATTGAAACTTGGCTTCGCTTGATTGGATCCAAGGGTTTGAATGTCTTCCTCCCAATTCCTTGTAATATCATGCCCCCATCTCTTGTTGCATTGCATAGCTAGTTGTGGGATTTTATATTAAAATGCATATTTACAATTCCCGTGGTTCACTAGCACATGGGTAGCATAATATCAAATACTTGCCTCTTCTAGATTGATCATTCACTAGTGGGGCCTTGGGCTTGAGTTCCATGCTAGGAATCATACATAATATGCATACGTTATTTACATTATAGCCCAAAATATTACAAGGGTCAAAATGGGGGACATTACATGTCGCAAGTTTCGTAACTTGCCGATGGGTTATTAGACCACCATGTGTGGGGTCGGCCCTGATTAAGTTAACCTTGGGTTATTATGCTAAGCTAGACAAGTCGGCCCCATAAGTTTATTGGGCAGTCAGGACAAGTATAAATAGAGATTGAGAGATCTCTATTTTGATCACTTCATTCCTCACTTATCCATCACTCGAAAAGTGGCGCACATGTGAGGAGGAGGATCAACTACTAGGAGGAGACTATCTCTGTGTACTCGGGTTTTACTTTGGTTGTATCATTGCTCTATCTATCTTTGAGGAAGTTGTGGGGTTTTTCACCTTAGGGTTTTCCCCATGGAAACTCTGTGTGTCTATTGTCTCTTATGTTTGCATCTTGTGATGATTGATATGCTTGCTATGATTGATATGCATTGATATACTGTACATGTTATTCTATCCGTAAAGATCCTAGAGTATATTGAATTAATGCTAAAAAATTAACATGGTATCAGAGCAAAACTGAGAAGAAGACATTGTGCAGTGGCAGAAACCAGGGTTTCTTGTTTATTGGGTTTCGCTACACAGAGTTTGGAAAAGCAATATGATAGATTGACTCTCTTCAGCAAGGTGAATCTTTCTATCCAATTAGAATTCAGTTCTGAGCATTTTCAGTTTTGGCCCTTAAAATCAGGGTTTCCACAAAAATAGGAATTTCTGAAATCTGAAGACATAGCTGAAAGCTCCTTGGAAAAATTGAATTTTAGAGCTTTGGATCGATATTTTTGGTTGGGTGAAGCTCCGGGAAACTCAAACCCTAATTCAGGGTCCTCCCTAGTGAACCTGGGAAGACTAAAAGGCATTTCTGAAGGGTGAAGCTTTGCAGATCTCAAATTCTGAATACACCAGGATGATTAGCTCATCAAGGCACATCTTTCTATCCTTTCAGAAAGTTGAAATTCACTTTTTGAATTTTTAGAGTTTCTCTGATAAACCCTAATCCAAGACGAGATCAAGTTTTCAGCAAATCAAGTGGTAAGACCTAAATCTTTTCTATTTCCATTTTAAGTACTCTTTAAGATGTCTCACCACACCATGCTTGAGGATAAGCTTGAAGGGGCCGATAACTTCCAAGCATGGAAGTATAGGATTGGGTTAATCCTGGAAGAAAACGAGTTGGACTCTTACATAAGGGAAGAGGTCCCTGTCCTAGAGGAAGAAGAGGCTAAAGCCCTCCATAAGAAGAACTTGGTCAAGGAAAAGAGGATCATTGCTAATTCTATCAAGGACCATCTCATCCCACATGTGTCATCTCTAAAGACACCCAAAGAGATGTTTGATTCCCTAACCAAGCTATTTGAAGGGAAGAACATAAATTGAAAGATGATTTTGCGGAACCAATTAAAAGGGATAAAGTTTTAGAATGGAGAGACCATTCAGTCTTATTTTTGTAGGGTCTCTTAGATCAAGGAACAACTAGAAGTGGTGGATGAAATGGTGGAGAATGGTGAAGTTGTCATGACCACTCTGAATGGCCTACCCAAGTCATGGGATTCCTTTATTCAAGGAATTTGTGCAAGAAGAAAGTTGATCTCCTTCAACAGACTGCGAGAAGAATGTTCTCAAGAAGAAGATAGGCTTGTGGCTCGAGAAGAAAAGATGGGAAATGAAGATCAACCTATCACCGCTCATACAAAAAGGAAAAAACCCAAGAAAGAGCAATCTCATCCCAAGAAATCTTTTCACTACCACCAAAAGGGTAAGAAGGATCTAAGATGCTTCACCTGTAATGAAAAGGGACATTTTGCTATAGATTGTCCCAAGAAAAAAAGGGTTCCAACAAAAACAAAAAGAAGGGAGACAAGAAGAGATATCATGCTCATGCTGTCGAGGATGATGAACCTCCCAAGGAGAAGGCTAGAGCAGAAAGTGATGATGATGACTCATCAAGCGAAGAAGAGTATGTTCTAATATCTGCTCTCACAGGTACTATTTCTCATGGTTGTAATGATTGGTTAATTGACAGTGGGGCTTCTAAACACATGACTGGGTTTAAAAAATCTCTTGTAAATTTATTTGAACATGAATCACCCCATAAGGTGAAACTTGGGGATGATTATCAATACCCTATCAAAGGAAGTGGGGAAGCCTCCTACAACCTAGACTCTGGAAATTCTTTGAAAATGAAAGATGTGTTATTTGTACCTGGGCTCAAGAAGAACCTACTCTCCATATCTGCATTAGATGAAAAGGGCATGAGGGTTGCATTTGTAGATGGCCAAGTCCTAATGTGGCCAAAAGGTAAAACTATTGATGATGCAGTGGTGATTAGAGAGCAAGAGGGAGGATTGTATAAATTGAAGGGACAACATGAACATGCCATGGTACATGAATCCATGGAGCTAAGTGAACTTTGGCATAGAAGGCCTACTCATGTGCACTATAGAGCACTACCAATTGCAAGCAAAGCTGTAGAGGGTCTTCCTGAAATCAAGACCAAACATGAAGGCATTTGCAAAGGATGTGCAAAAGGAAAGAACATAAAGAAGACATTTCCAAGCAGTGAAAGCAAGGAAAAAGGAATCTTGGAAATCATCCACTCTGATGTATGCGGTCCGATGTCATCCATTTCTCTGAGTGGGTATGTTTACTATGTCTCTTTCATGGATGATTTCTCTAAGAATACTTAGGTCTACTTCTTGAAAAACAAAGATGAAGTATTTGATAAGTTCAAGGAATTCAAAACCTTGATGGAAAATCAAACTAACAAGAAGATCAATACATTCAGATCTGACAATGGCAGTGAATTCAATCCAGGTGATTTCAAGAAACTATGCAATGATTCAGGAATTAAGAGGGAGTTGATTGCTCCCTACAATCCACAACAGAATGGAGTTGCAGAAAGAAAGAATAGAACAATCATGGAAGCAGCACGGGCAATGTTGCATGAACAGGATCTGTCTATGCATTTATGGGCAGAAGCAGCTAGGACAGCTGTGTATGTGCATAACAGAACACCCCATAAGATATTGGAAAACAAGACACCAGAAGAGGTCTTCTCTAGTAAGAGACTTAAAGTCAGCCATCTCAGGATATTTGGTTGTCCAGTATATACACATGTTCCAAAGGAAACGAGGACAAAGCTAGATCCTTCGGGAAAGAAGGGTATCTTTGTGGGTTACAGTGAAAGCTCGAAGGCTTACAGAATATACTTTCCAGGGTTCAAGAAGATTGATGTCAGCAGGGATGTAACATTTGATGAAAACTCAGCATTCATCAAATCAAGGAAGACACCTGTTGAAGATCATGAAGAACCAAAGGAAACCATATTTCAAGACACTACTATGACTGAAGCAATTCCAAATGTTGATTGTGAAATTGAAGATCCGCAAGAACCTGTAGATCCACCTCATGAGAAGGACTCTCACAAGAGGAAACATGTATGGGCTAGAGAGCTCATTCAAGATGCAGAAAGGTATGGCATTCCAGAAGAAGAACATAGAGCAAAGAAGAGAACTAGATCACATACCAACTATGTTGCTTTACTCTGTGATATCATGAACAAATAACCTTCCAGTTATGAAGAGGAAACATAAAAGAAAGAATAGAAGGATGCCTTGGTCGAGGAATACCAATCAATAATGAAAAATGATGCTTGGGATGTAGTCCCAAGACCTGAAGGGAAGTCTGTTGTGACTTCCAAATGGATCTACAAGATCAAGCATGCTGCATATGGCAGCATAGAGAAATACAAAGCGAGATTTGTAGCTTGTGGCTTCTCCCAGAAAGAAGGAATCGACTATGAAGAAACTTTTGCTCCTGTAGCTAGGTACACTTCCATCAAATCAGTACTTTCTTTGGCTATAGTGATGAAATGGAAGATACACCAGATGGATGTCAAGACTGTTTTCTTGAATGGTGTAGTCGAGGAGGAAGTGTGTGTGGAGCAGGCACTTGGTTTTGAGACACATGACAGGAAGTCATATGTGTGCAGGTTGAAGAAAGCTCCTAGGACTTGGTATGGTAGGATGGACAGTTTTCTATCCAGTTTGGGCTTTACCAAGATTAAAGCAGATTCCAACCTTTACTACAAGGTTGAGGAAGACAATCTTGTGATACTACTCCTATATGTGGATGACCTGTTTGTTATAGGTGATGATAGTTTGATTGTTGTTACCAAGAGGAAGCTTGTTGCCGAGTTCGAGATGAAGGACTTGGGGATGATGCACTATTTTCTAGGTATGGAGGTGTGGCAGAGTGCAGATGGTATCTTCCTTGGATAAGGAAAGTATGCAGTAGAGATCCTGAAGAGGTTCGGGATGATGGAATGCAAGGCCATGGCCACACCTGTGGCATCGAACCTGAAGCTTCTGTGTGATGCTTCATCTGAGCCGGTTGATGTTACTATGTATGGTCATATGATTGGGTCCTTGATCTACCTAATGAACACAAGGCCATATATTTGCTTTGTGGTGAACACATTGAGCCAGTTCCTGTCGGATCCGAGAGGTGTTCACCTGGTTGTTGTAAAGCATATTCTGAGGTATCTGAAGGGTACAGTTGATTATGGGCTCAGGTATGATGCGAATCAAAAGTTTCACCTGCAGGTTTATGTTGATTTAGATTGGGAAGGCAATGCTGCAGATAGGAAGAGCACTTCTCGGTACTGCTTCAGTATGGGATCAGGTATGATATCTTGGTTTAGCAGGAAGCAGTCCTGCGTAGCACTAAGTACAGCCAAGGCATAGTATTTTGCAACATGTTCAGCTAGTTGTGAGGCAGTATGGCTCCGGAAGCTACTACCTGAGTTTTTTGATCTTCCACTGGAGGCTACTGGTATCTTTTCTGACAACCAGAGTTGTGTGAAGCTATCTGAGAACCCGGTGTTCCACGACAGGTCGAAGCACATTGAGATCAAATATTACTCTATCAGGGATATGGTGCAGAGAGGAGCAGTGAAGCTCATGTATGTTGTGACGGATGAGCAGGTTGCAGATGTGTTGACGAAACCACTAGCCAGAGTGAAGTTCGAGTACTTTAGAGAGAGGCTTGGTTTTCTTCAGATTGATGACACTTTGAGGAAGAAGTGATGGACACATTTGCTGGAGCCATTCCAAGCATGGTGAGAGGAGGATCCTTCACATGGCTATGGATGTAAGCGCTGAATGATGAGCATCAGAATGATGCTTCAGTTACTGCTCTGTGTATGCATCATGTCGGATGTCGGATATGATCAATTGGATCATTTATATGTATGTATGTATGCATCATGTTGGATGCTGGATATGATCAATTGGATCATTTATATGTATGTATGTATGCATCATGTTGGACGTTGGATATGATTAGCTGGATCATATATATGTATATTCATCATGTTGATGCTTAGACCATGTATCTGTACATGTTGGATATGTTGTATGATCAGGAAGATCATGTATGATATATATCAGGTAGACACATTGTATGATCAGGTGGATCATGTATCTGTGTATGTATTAGGTGGATGCATTGTATGATCAGGTGGATCATGTATCTGTGTATGTATTAGGTGGATGCATTGTATGATCAGGTGGATCATGTATGATGATATGTATCAGGTAGATACTTGGTATGCATCAAGTGGATGCATTGTATGATCAAGATGATCATAGATGAAAAGCTTCAGGATGTTTCTCTAGACGACATGCATCAGGATGATGCAGTGATGATGATCAGGATGATCATGTGTACATCAGGACGATGTATGGTGAGTATCAGGCTGATACTCTGTGGCCATGGAACGGGTTGTGCAGATGAGCATGTCTGGGAGATCCTATAGGTCGGAGTTGTGTACCCGTAACATCCTGGGATGCTCTTTCGAGGAATTGCTCTAGGAGGACATATAAGTAGACCTGGGAGATCTAGACAGGATGAAAAAGGCCTCAGATGCTCTTTCAAGGCATTGTCCTATGGGATGTAAGTAGACCTGGGAGATTAGGACAAGATGAAAAAGGCCTCAGATGCTCTTTTGAGGCATTGCCATGACCACATGTAATCAGACTTGGAGATCTGGACAGGTTGTGTTAGTCACATAAAAGGCCTCGGATGCTCTTTAGGGTTCTTACTTGGCAAGACACCCTTTTAAGGTTTTGTGGTAGGGGTCACATGTAATCAGACCTGGAGATCTGGACAGGTTGTGCTAGTCACGTATAAGGCCTCAGATGCTCTTTAGGGTTCTTGCTGGAAAGACACCCTTTTAAAATTTTGTGACAGTCACATGTAAAAGATCCTCGGAGATCCGATAGGTTGAGCCGTGTTATCGTAAAAGGCCTGGGATGCTCTTTCGAGGTTTTGTTGATGCACGTAATAAGTCCTGAGGATTCCACAGTATGGCCAATGATTATGAAGACCTGCAGATGGTGGGCCTACATCTAGTATGATAAAGGACTGGCTCTGTAGAACTTCCTATGATGAGTAGATTCAGAGATTGATTAAGATAGTAGCAGTCGTGATGATGACGATGATTCGCTGATGATGATCCAGACAAGAAGACTTGTGCTAGCATATCTGTGTTGAGAAATACCTTCCTAGTTAAGAGGGAGTGTTGATGTATATGTAACTTCAAAATGTATTTCACCTATGTATTTCACTTATGTATATTGTACTCCTATAGAGATGTGTTATTCCTCTATAAGGAAGTGTCGTCATTTGTATTGACAAGTGTCGCCAGTGTCATAACTTGCTGATGGGTTATTAGACCACCATGTCTGGGGTCATCCCTGATTAAGTTAACCTTGGGTTATTATGCTAAGCTAGACAAGTCAGCCCCGTAAGTTTATTGGGCAGTCAAGACAAGTATAAATAGAGATCGGGAGATCTCTATTTTGATCACTTCATTACTCACTTATCCATCACTAAGAAAGTGGTGCACATGTGAGGAGGAGGATCAACTGCTAGGAGGAGACTATCTCTATGTACTTGGGTTGTACTTTGGTTGTATCATTGCTCTATCTATCTCTGAGGAAGTTGTGGGGTTTTTCACCTTAGGGTTTTCCCCACTGAAACTCTGTGTGTCTATTGTCTCTTATGTTTGCATCTTGTGATGGTTGATATGCTTGCTATGATTGATATGCATTGATATACTGTACATTTTATTCTCTTAGTAAAGATCCTAGAGTATATTGAATTAATGCTAAAAAATTAACAGATTGTCCTAGAAAGCTCAGTATGACAAGCAATGATAAAAATGATGCTAGTGGAAATGTGTGGGAGTCCTAGCAGCCAAAGGTTCTGTAGAAAAACCACGGGGAGGATATTCTCTGATGGATAAAAGCTTTAGAAAAACCTTATACACTAAGTTTCAAAGCCAAGAAAGGGAAAGTCAAGCATTCACATTAAAGTGAAAGAGGCTAAGGAGCATAGAACCACAGTGATGGAGTGGCTCCGGATTGAAACAATAATAAGAGGGGGAAACTCTTACTCTTATCTTTCCTTTTTGACTGATGCACCTTAGAAACAAAAAATTGTTGAATGCATGTCATGACTAAAATTCTATTGTGTTTATTTGCTTAAAATAAATTATGAATGTTGAAAAAGCTAATTCCCTGTGAAAGGATGAACATGAATGAGTTCATATGTATGTTGGGCGAGCATGAAAAGTGTGGAAGTCTCATAAATAAAGCATGGACGTTTCATGTCAATTGAGGAAATTAATTGACTAATTTTAATGTTTATGTTTTGCTTGGCCTAACAAAGAATTTCAATAATGAATTTCACAGGTGAGAAATTGAACGCAATTGGTTGCAGGCGTTACAAAAACAAACAAGTGGTGCTAGCAAGCAAGTGAGGAAAGTTGTGCGCATTGACCATGGTAGCAGACCAAGGGCTATTGGACTTAGCTCAAAGTCTTCTTCAAACTATTGCCAACACCCAAGAAATTCTTGGAGAGATGCTCAAGCTACAGAAGCAACAGAATGCAATGAACCACAAGGTTTTGTAGGACTCTATTCATCTACAAAAAGAGGTAAAAAGTATTCTAGGAGCAATCAGTAAGGGAAAGGAAAGTGGACCAATGATGAAACATTCGTCCAACCACCCCATCAGGACACACCCAAGGCTAGAAGACAGCAGGAATGTTGACAAAGGAAAACAGAGGCAATTACCTCCAATGGAATGTTGGGGATGTGGAGGAAGTCACCTCCTCCACGAATGTCCAGCAAGGGGCAACAAGAAAAGTGATGGCCAGTAGGAGCAATGTGCAGGGGTTCAAGAACCTCACCTTAACATATCCAATCAATGAAATGCAGGACAGACCTGCCACATTTTGTGAATTTTGGACATATATAAAGCGTGTATGTATTCCCAAGTTATGGAACGCTGAGGATGGTGTTATTCCAAGGGGGAGGGGAATGTAATACCCCCATTTTGACCCTTGTAATTGGGCTATAATGTAAATATTGTAAGCATATTATATATGGTTCCTAGCATGGAGCTTAAGGCCAAGGCCCTGCTAGTGAATGATAAACCTTAAAGAGGAAAGTATTGGATATTATGCTACCCATGTGCTAGTGAACCATGGGGATTGTAAATATGCATTTTAATATAAATGCCCACAACTAGCTATGCAATGCAACTAGAGATGGGGGCATGATGTTTACCAGGAATTGGGAGGGAAATATTCAAACCCTTGAGCCAATCAAGTCAAGCCAAGTGTCAATGAGAGAACCCATGAATCCACAACTACCCATGCTGACTTTTGTGCCCAATCATTCATTCTCCCAAGAGTTGGTTGGGGAATGGAGAGGTATGGCTGTCCAAATTCGAGTATGGGCAATCCATCCTTCCTAGAATTTTTTGTTTGGCTTCTTGGGCAAGAAAAGAGCCACGGAATTGCCCCCAAGCCATTATTAACCCATCATTTTTTGCTCTCTCACGCATTTGGAGCTACCTGGGCGTTTTCCTCCATGGATCTCTTATGTTTTCCTTCATTTTCATAGCTGGGAAGGGCATTTTTGTTGTGGCTAACACTGATGAAGAAGGGGAAACGATTTGGGGTTTTATTGAGGTTGTTTTGTCCCACTGAATGCTCATACATATGTGGGAGAAATCGGTTTTCTTCCCTGGGGTTGATTCCCTCTTCCCAAAATCCGTTTTGGGTGTGCCATGAGTTTGGGAAAAACCCATAGACCCTATTATGTGAATCCCATTGTTGAAATGTGTATCCATGCCCAGTTTTGATTTTCTATGTGTAAAATAATGTTGGGGTTGAGATGCGTATTCATTGCTTTGGGTTGTGCTGAACTTGAGAGTCCCCTTTCTCCTTGTAGATATCATGCCTAACTTGGGGGTGGTCTCTGAGTGCTGAAATAATATAGGTTGGGCAGAGACCTATGGCTGGGTGGAACGTTGCAGCGACATAGCTAGTTGCTTGGGACAACATTACAGTAAGATAAGTATATTCTCTTATGTGTATTTACTTTTGCACTATTTTAATTAATTGTGGACTATTTTTAATATGCTGAATGCATGTGAAATGTGTGTGGATGATATTTATTCTGTTGTTCATGTTTGCTTGATTAGCATCTGCACACATATGCATTTTATTTGTTGGGAAACTATTTATATTTATGTGAATCATGAATGTTGAAATGGTCTAAGTTTTATAAAAGCCCAGATTCAGGTATCATGTTCCCTTCCTTGCATTAAGTGATGGGAGAGGGTGTGACACAAAATAAGGATCATAATGGAAGGGCATCATGTATTTATCTCTTATGGTCAATGAAAATGAAATTGAGGAAAGATGCAATCGGTTTTACCATTATTAATAATATCCCAAAATGTAAAGCTTTGTGTTTCATTATTCACAAAGAAGCTAATATTTTCTCATATTGCTCAATTATAGAACCAAATATAAACTATGGAGAGATCATGAATATTTATGAGCCAAATTATTCATTCACCCACTTGAATTCCAAGCTAAAAGTTTTCAACATCATGAATATTTATGAGCTAAATGATTCATTCAGCAACTTAAATTTCAAGATAAAAGTTTTCAACATATCTCTTCTTGATCAACTATGCAAAATAAACCCTTATCCATGAGAGATAACTTTGTAGTATTTTGAGTAGTAGGTTTTTACACATCACATAGATCCTTGTTAATCTTGGACCCAATAGCCACTGTGAAAAGAAAAAAAGTTAAAATATAAACATTTAAATAATAATTGAACATGATGTATGTTATTACATTTATATATGCACAAAGAAAACACTACTACTATCTACGAAGCAAAACTCATTAACCTTACAATTTATCTCTTTAATCCACCAAACAAAACCCCATTAACCTAGTTATTAATCTATTCAAACCACTAAGGATCCTTCATTCACCAACTTACTAAACAATGAATTTTCAAGAGCCAAATGATTCATTCACCCACTTAAATTTGAAGTTAATAGTTTTCAACAAATATATTATTTATCAACTATGCAAAATAAGCCCTTATTGATAGGAACCAAATTTGTAGTATTTTAAATAGTAGGTTTTTACAACTAGCATAGATCCATATTAAATTTGAATCCAATAACCACTAGAAGAAACAGTTAAAATATAAAGCTTTTGATAATTTATCATAATCTATATTATTACTTTTTTATATGCACAAAGAAACACTAAAAACAACTTTTTACCAAACAAAACCCCATTAACCTTATAATATATAATCTATGTCTTCAGTCCACCAAACAAAAACCCATTAACCAAGTTATTTATCTCCTCAATCGAGTAAGTATCCTTTGAGCAATTTCCCATTCATTTGCTTTCGATACTTTTCTCATCACTCTCATAATCTTCTCCTAACCTTAACGAACCAGAAATGATTCTTAACCTATGAAAGCAACGGTAAAATGTGGTATAATTCCCCACCATTTAACTTTTAACCATTATGTTGGTAATAAAACTAAGTCAGTTCATCCCAATAAAAAATAGGAAATGGGATGGCTTTCATATATAGGTCATTTGTTTTCTCATAACATCGATGGTTGTTTATATCTTAGAATTTGGAGTGGATCTATGCTTTTCCCAGATTGAAGGAGGATGGGACAAGTGTGTTGTCCAGATTGATTTTATGGTCATTGTTCAAAAGTAAAAATAAACATTTATAAAAAAAGAAATATAAAAAATAACTGGTAGGTAGTTGATGCAAATTAAATTTGAGGGTGTAGGAGCCCACATTCAATATATGAAAGACTATGTTGTGATAGGAAAATTCGTTAGGATATGGCCATTGGAGAAGGCATTAACTTGGTGGATCAATGGTATGTGGAAACCCAAGGGCCACTATGATCTGCAACTAGGAGCAAAGGGATTTTTCACGGTAATCTTTTTCAATCTGGAAGATCGGAACAGGATCTAGGATGGAAGTCCGTATTTTTTCAATTTGGTTGGGTTATTATTGAGAGGCTGGAAGTAACGGTTCAATCCGAACAAGGAATACCTCACGGTGGCCCCGATATGGATTCATCTATATTCCCTTCCAAAGGAGTATTGGAGAGAATAAATTCTGGTGGATGTGGGAAATGCAATAGGGACCTTTGTAAAGGGATAAGAACAGACGAAAACCGTGAAATACATGTCATATACCCGGATATGCATATACATGGATTTGTCCAAGGATTTTCCAGAGGTCATCAATATTTCATGGGAAGATGAGGAATGTATCCAACCCTTGGACTATGAAAATGTTCCCTTCAGATGCAAGAGATGCCACGAACATGGACATATCTTTAGATATTTCCCACTAAAAAAACCTTTAATCCTACAAAAGAATAGGGAGGTGAAAGACTTAGAAGGGTTTATAAAGGTCACCAGCAAGATGAGACATGAAAGAAGAGGTACAAGCCTGAAGATCTTTAAAAATCCACAAACCATGAACAAATTTGAGGTCCTAAATCAAGGTGAAGGAAATTTAAGGGAGTCTAAGAAAGATTCTGAGAAAAATCAAGAGGAGAAGGATGGTAGCAACAAGGAAGCCAGATTGAAAAACCCTAAAGATATGGAAGAAATATAAGACAAAAATATGGAGTTCGAAGGCCGAGAGGACTTGGAGATTGGAGATTTAGAGTTGGACGAGATAAAGGAGGCTTGCACCAATTTGGATACAGGGTACATCCCATCTCATCAAGTTCACCTATTGAGAGAAGTGATTCTCAAAACTCCTACAACCAAACCCCTAGGGGTAATATTGGAGTCTCTAAAGGAAAATGAAGGTTCCAAGAAAAATGGAGGGGAGAAAAAAGAAGGAGAAGCAACAAACAAAGGATCAAGGATGTTGGGAAGAAATTGGTGGCATCAGGGAAATACCCAACCGTAAAGGAGTATTTTCAAGGAATAGATAAATCTATCCAATGAAAATCATTTCCTGGAATAATAGGGGCTTGAACAACCTGAAAAAAAAGAAAGAAGGATACTGAAGAGAAAGATTGAAAGTGAGAAACTGACTATTATGTTGGTACAGGAAACAAAATGTTTAGAAGAAGAACTCAGAGCAATGAGGCTGAAACTTTGGAAAAATAGTGAATTGATCGTCATTGATTCCAATAGGGTAGAAAATGGATTAGCTATTTGGTGGAATCCACGTGAGGTAAGTTTATGTATTTTTTAGCCTCAAAATATATCATTTGTGCAGAATTTCATGTGTTAGGCACTAGTGTGAAAATTATTATTTCAAATGTCTATGGTCCCTTCCAAGCTATTGCCAAGGTTTAATTTTTAAACTCTTTAGAAGGATCGAGAAATTGGGTAGGGTAGAATCAATGGATTATTAGAGGAAATTTTAATTTGATAAAAATATTAGAAGAAAAGAAGGGAGGTTTGAGGCAATTAAGCCAGTACAATCATAGGTTTTAGGACTCAATTGAGGCTTTAAACCTGGTGGATATGCATATGTCTAATAGCATCTTTACCTAGAATAATAAAAGGGGAGGAGATAGACAAATTTCCTTTCGGAATTGACAGTTTCTTGGTGTATGAATCAATAATGACTGGAGGTGGAAAGATGTATGCTCTAGTTCTACTATTGGCAGGTTCAAACCACTGGCCAATTAGCCTATCTTGGGATGGAGTGGGTCAACACTTGAGGAGGCTCTTTAGGTTTGAACAATTTTTGTTGTCGCATCATGCCTTTAAGGAAAATGTTAAGCTATGGTGGAATTAATTTACTCCTCCCCAAGGCACCCTTATGTACATGTTTTAACAAAAAATGAAATTCATAAAGGAGAAAGTGAAAAAATGGAATACATAGTACTTTGGAAACATATTCCGAGAAGAACTGAGACTTGAAAAGAAATTGATAGAATTGTAGAGGGTTATCCAGATAGAGGGATACACTGAAGACCGGAAGGGGGAAGAGAATGACCTATTGACTCAATTTGATATCGGAGAGATTCAAGAGGAACAATTATGGAAGCATAAGTTGAGGAATAACTGGTTAAAACATGGTGATAGGAACATTGCATTCTTCCACAGAGCCGATATCCAACCCAAGAAGACAAATCGTATTGGTAGGCTTAGAATAGAGGAAGGGAACTATGTGGACTCATAGGAGGATATCGAGAAGGAATTAAATTCCTTTTTTAAAGGCATTCTAGAGGAACAAACCCCAGATCGAGGACTTGAGATTAATAGAGTGGTAAGACATATTCCTTATTTAATAACCCCAGACCATAATAAGCTCTTGATGAGAATGTTACAATTGGTGGAGGTGGAAGAGGCGATTAAAAAAATGGAGGAAGGGAAGGCCCTCAGGACAGATGGATTCACTATAATTTTTTTCCAAACTTGTTGGGATATATTCAAGGAATAAGTGCTAGCTGTTGTGGAAGAATCCTAGAGAATAGGTGGGGTCCTCTCATCTTTCAATTCAACCTTCTTATCCTTGATCCCCAAAGAATCTAGTGTAGATACCCAGAGGAAATTCAATTATATTGCATTATGCAATGTCATATTCAAAATAATAACAAAGGTTATTGATAATTGGTTAAAACCCCTGCTCCCTTTGATCACCTCTCCTGAACATGTAGGTTTTGTGGAAGAGAGGAAGATCCTGGATGGGATCCTCTTGAAACATGAAGTCACGCACTCTCTAAAAACAAAGAAGATCCTCGGTATGTTAATTAAAATTAACCTCTCCAAATATTATGATAATCTAAGATGGAATTTTATGAGAAGAGTGCTTCAAGCCTTTGGATTTCACGATACTTGGATCCATTGGGTCATCAAGCTATCGCCTTCATATTTATTTTCCATTCTTGTAAATGGTACTCCATCCTCCCCCTTTAAATCATCGAGAGGGATCCAATAGGGAGACCCCTTATCCCCTTTCTTATTTATTATAATGGAAGAAGGTATGGGGAGATCCATCAAAGCCATGAGGCTGGTGAACTTACTCAAAGGCCTTCACTTACATCGTGAGGAGAAATATCACACTCATCAATAGTTTTTTTATGATACGATGTTTATGGGGCACTCATCAGTCTAGGAAGCTAAATCCTTGAAAATTATTCTTGATGATTTTGCAAAGGTGAGTGACTTGGAAGTTAATAAAGGAAAATCACAGGTCTTCTTCTTTAATACTCCATTGGTAAACCATAGAATTATTCTAATAATCCTTCAGGTTCAACTTGGATCCTTTCCTTTGAAATATCTTGGGGCTCTGCTTCTAGACTCGGTTATAAAGAAAAATTATTGGCAAGACTTGATAGAGAAGATGAGATCCAAACTCGCCAATTGGACCTTCAAGGATCTCAACCTTCTGGGTAGGTTAACCCTTGTCCATTATGTTTTGCAAGCCTTACCTATTTATTTGTTTTCTATTCTTGCAGTTCCTAAAGCAGTTTTGAAAAAGATCCAAGGACTGCAATGAGATTTCTTATGGGGAGGCTCTGAAGATAGGAAAAGATGGGCATTGGTTGAATGGAAAACCATGTGTACCCCTAATCTATTGGGATGCTTGCACCTTAGAGATCCAGAAGTTAGCAATGAGATAATCATAGAAAATATTTGGTGTCACTATGTAACATCCCCAAAAATTCCTAAAAATTTAAATTGTTTCTAGGCGGTCTATTCGTCATTAAATGCTATGCAGAAAGAAGTGTTAGTTCGACATCTCTAATTATAGCTTATTTGTACTAATGAATGTACCATTTATTAACTGTAATTAATTTAATTTTTTTATCAACAATTAAATATATATGTTTACTATAACTGCAGTTAATGTCATAATGCTTAAATATATATGGTCATCATTTCTGTGGTTTCATTAATGTCTAAGAACCTTTGTCTTTGACGATGCTATAACTAAAATTCATAAATTCGTCATCCTTTAAAGAACGGTAAAATTATGGGCCTCCTATACTTTTGTGAGAACTTTACGACTTGGTTGAAATCTTGTGACTATCCACTGGTTTTCTAGTGAATACTCACTATGATTTTTATATGTTGATGAAATACCATTAATATTGTTGTCATAAGCGTTTAATAATTATAAGCCATAATTATGTTTAATACTGGAAAGACTTTGTATGATAGGTTATAATTAACCTTCTTTGTTTGCCAAATGAATACTAGTGCACAACCCGAGGCTTACTTAGCTTGAAGCTAATGCATAACTCTTTATTTGTCCAGGTTACAAGTTTGCTTACCATTGAGGGTTTGATAAAAATAATATGTTAGTCTTTATGACGAGGCTACACCATGCTTGAATAGTATTCTTGGTTTGATGAGCTAGGGTGATGACTCCTAGCTAGGGTCTAGGTTTAAAAATATTAGTGATCCTAGTCTTATACCAAAGTGGTGGTTTGTATTCCAACGTTATGGTTTTAAAGTTACAATATGCATTCAAAAGAGTGAATGATGTTATTATGCTTACGAATACTATGGTGATACTTACCTTATTTATTCATCTTGGTTTAATATATATCATCTTACCCATGGTATGGGAGTCTTCCATGCTTTACAAAAATGATGCTATAAAAACTCTTGGGTTGATGGTGTGAATATTTGAGTTCATAGCATATCACAAACTTTGCAGTTAAATCATTTCTACTTAGTAATAATAATTGTAATGGGTTTGAACTATAGAAAAGTGGTTCTTTGGTTCCCATCCGAGGATATATTAATAATGTGTTCCAAGAATACGTTGTTAACTATAATGAAGTGGGTTTGTATTTGATCGTTAATGGTGGTAGCTGGAGCATTAATTGTTGACCACGTGAATGATAGTAAATGTTGTTCAAATGAATCAAAACCCTACTGCTACATTTGGGGTTTTGGGTCTTTATGGTTATTGTTGCGTTTCGTTGTGGAGGAGGAGGCTGAGCCTTCTCGGTCGCCATAGTTGTTTGGCATTCAAGCTCCACTCGTTGAGTTGGTTGGATGCTGAGAGTGTTGGGTAGTGAGGAGTTATGGTGTTTTCATCGTGTGTTGGCTTTCCAATGTTTGGTTCTCTTCTCAACTGCGAGTTCAAAAATTGTAAGATAAACTATTTACATTGCTCAAATCATTATTTGTTTACAGTTTGTGAGTTACATCTGCATTCATGTTTGACCTTGTGTTAGTGGTTATGGAAGGACTTGAATTCTTGTTTCTAAGTGATGACTATTTGAGCAAAAGGGACAAGCCCGCGACAGTTGTCAATCACCGGTAAGCCTCAGTCCTATCTAGGTGTTCCTCTGTCAACAAGGATATGTTTTTTTGTTCCTCCGTTGCTCCTCACCAGCGCATTCTTCATTTTTTATTTGGGTTACAAGGATGCCTAGGGAAGCATTACTATGTTTAACCAAAATTCTGGGCATTGACCCAAGTTGGGGTTTCCCTGTCAGTGTTATGAGGAAGTTGTTTACAAGGTTTGCAAGAGTGGAGTACCTTCGGTCTCCCTGAGCAGTATAACTGCGAATGTAAAACTCCTTTTTATGAATACAAATGCTCACTTTCTTTGGAAAAGTACTTTTAATCTTTCTGTGTTAGAATGGTCATGGAGTTTTTAGTTATGAGCTATCTATAGGGATAACCCTAACCCTGATTTCTATTTAAGTTCAGATTAAAGAGTTTCCATGATTTTGGAAAGTTACATGGTTTGAACCCTAATCTCTTTTACGAAATTTGATTTATAATTTTGGAGATTTATGTGTGTAAGAATATGAGTTTGGGTGAGTCGAGACTCGATCCCTTGACCTCAGTTTTGTCCTATACAGACACCTCGAAGCAGAATGTATCTTGTCTCATTTCTTATAATTATAGATTAACTTGATGTTTGTTTTACAAACTTATAACTTGATCCATTTTGATTATTGGTTCTATGTAATGTTAGTTCGTAAAGGTGTAAGTTGTACATACCTTACAGCTGGACGAGCTCATCTTGAGACTCGAACCCTAGATCTGAGTTGAATTATTTTTAAAAGATTGGCTTGTTATCTCGTATAATGGATTTGGTCTAGAGTTTACGAGCTTTGTCTCGGCATGTTCCTTAAACTCTTATTGGAAAAGTATAATAAATTTAGGGTTGCGATTATTAGTTTTATTGCCGTCGGTTTTGAAATATAACCCTAGGTAAATTTTACACTAGAAAACTATGGCAATCCCTTAGGGTTTTCATCCTTGTAAATGATATGTATCAACCCTGTGTTGTATTCTTCAGTGTTTATTAATACTGGAACTGGGTATGAAATGATATTGTAGTCTTGCAACATTTATAAAGTTCAATGTGTAAATATATAGGGTATGACCCTTAGCATTCGTTGATATGCTTTGATACTTGACTAGTTATCATTAGTACCCAAGGTTTTATAGTATAGTTTAATTTTTGTAATGCTTGCATAGATGATACGTTTGTTCTAGTTCTTAGTTGTTATTTGATAATAAATTATTTATTTATAAACTTACTCTGTAGGGTGTTTACTAAGATCGTTTCCTATATTATATTTATAGATACTAAATCATGAATATTTAACTCTGAAATCCTGAATTAATACAATATATTGATGATAGGTTTAACTATTTTATATAGGCCTTTTTAAAGCTCGATAAGAGCCTAGTTAGTAACTGTTTATAATAATAGTATAGTTGTTATGATATTAAAACCCAGTCTGGTTATCTTAATAATGATTTCCTTAACGTTTCTATAAAGATTTGAAAATAAATTACTTTCTTTTCAATTCAAGAATACTCAGGCATATACATATATACTATCTCTGTGAATACTAAGATGATAGAAGTACAGTACCTTCTATGTTCTGCATACTACATTAAAGAATCTATATAACATCATTTTTCAGTAGGAAAATAACACATTTTTTTGGCAATCATATCTAATCTATGTTAATTAATTTTCTTCCTGTACTAGAGTACATCATCTATGACGAAAGGAAAAATACAGGAAGATATTTTATTCTTTCATCAATATCATCTACTCTTTCATTTGACCTATAGAAGACTAATTTAACTATTCAACACTTAGTCATTAGTACAGTTAACTGATACTTAAGAAAAGCATTTGAAAATCTATGGCAACATATCTCTTAATTTTTTTTGATAATTTCATTCAAACATTATCTAGGATCCTACTAAGAGAATAACATGCACAACATAACAATCATAAACACAAGAGACATAGAGTTTCCTAGGGGAAAACCAAGAAGGTGAAAAACCCCGCAACTTCCTTAGAGATAGAATAAGCCCCAATACAAAGATCACAAAGATCAATCCCCAAAATATAGATGACTCTAGTAGCTATTTCTCCTCCACTTGTGCACACTCCTCTCTCAACCAATGCGAGTTGGATAGTGAGTGAATGAATATAATGAGACACACTCACTCTCTATTTATGCACAACTTAACCTACCTTTAATTCTAGTTGGATCGACTTCCTAAGGAAGCCTAATAACCCACTCACATAGCACAAGCAGGATCGACCCCACACTAGTGGTCTAATAACCCATCAAATATAAGTTGTGATACTTGCAACACTTGCAGCACTTACTGTCACCTACCCAAATTTCTGAACATTATTATTTATTTGCAAAAAATACTTTATGTTAAAATTAATTACAAGTTTTGTAATTATGATCAGTTTTGATCATGGTTGAATGTAATTACTGAATATTATTATTTAAATAAATTAATTAGGAGACAAACACTCAAGAGGATTGTTGAATGAGTGTTCACTGACCCACTAGGAGGAATGGAAGTTGTTGGAAGGAATGGGACACATGGCACTAGTTACATCACACCACTAACTGTTGGTTATGGGACAACTTCCCCTTAAATAGGGCATTATCCCCCAGGTGGAGGGAGTGAGCAGGAAGCTCAGTTAATGACCCAGTAACATCTAAAAAGGCCTAGGCATCCTATAAAGACAAATTCGAATTGGGCAGGCATCCCTTAATTAACATTTCTGCAGAATGTTTTCCTCTTGCAAATCAGGTGATTTCAAGAGAGATTCGAATAAGGGAGATTAGTGGTGATTGAAAACTGAGTTTTTACTTATTATTGAAGAGAAATAGAGTTGTAGGAGCAAGTCTTTTGGACTGCTACCTATTGAAGATTCAGAAGATTTCTACAACAAGAAGAAGCCCATATTCCTGAAGCTTCTTCCTCTTGGTGGTTCAATGAATAGGCTCGGGGGTCCTAAGACAGTGTTTAACTGTTTTCAGGAGTTTGGTTGGGTGGAACAGTCTTCTTGAGTTGTTTGTTTCCCTCCAGGTTTAATCAGGTTCTACAATTTCTTCTTATTTAATTTATGTTATGTTTTAATAGTATTTTCTGTGTTTCTGTTTTTGAAAGAAAAATATAATCCTAGAATTGTTCTAAGTCTGAATGTTTAAGTTTAATGGTGAAGATGAATTGATAAATCAATATCCCCATTTTTCCACATGCTATTTGGAAGCATCGTACTCTAGTAGAGATATGCAAATTAAAATAGAATAGAAGATAGGCAATTTGTGCCATTGAATTCGATAGCTAGATAATAATCTAGTATGCATCAGTTTATGTTCTTAAGTTAACTATTTGTAGAGGGTCTGTATAATATTTAATATATATAATATTCCTCATTATTATAATAATCAGACAATTAAATAATTCTCATGCAATCATCCTACAAGACACATAAATTATGTCCATGAAAGGTAGATGAATTACACACTATACATTGTTTTGAGATTACTAACATTGAATAAAATATTCTTGATTATAAGCTGGAAAACAATAGTTTTTCACATAGATTTCATATGCATATATTTCACTCACACAGTGTTTCATTATAATTATTACACCGGCATTTTATGTATAGGAAATTAATTTATAGATAGAATTATAGTTTACACAGTCTTCACGAATTTCTGCACTATGCATTCATATTTCTTTCATTTTCTATAGTACTGTTGTATTATCTAGAAATTCAATAAAAGATAAGAATTTTTATCGAACACAACTATCAACATCATGTATTTATTCTTTCTTTGGATCTGCTACCATTGGTTGCAATTAATGTAACTCTGAGTTTCATATCAAAGGAAAACCCTAGCTAGATTCATATTGTTCATAACAAAACTCTACACTCTTTTCAAACATGAGATCGAAACCAAGCTAGTATCTTAAATAAACAATCAGATTATTAGTTCAACAAAACATGAATTAGTGTTTGACCCTATTCGTCTTCCTTGCAAAATTATTACTGAGTTATCAATTCAACCTTATACTCTTTTCTTCAACATCAACAAATAAGAATACACATTACAAATCTATAGTTTTAAAACAAACCATATACTTATACCAAGGGTTCAGCACACCTTTCTCATCTTAACATTGAAGTTTATTTACACAGAACTCTCATCATCCACGAATTATCCAAACCCTAAGCTAGATCGATAAACATTGTAGTAACCTTTAGCATAAATACGATTTATAACATCAACTTACAGTTTCCAAGATAACAAACTAGATAGCTATACAATGTTTTAAACATACAATGTATTACAAAAGGAGTATTATTCTTACACATAGATTGAGCCCTCGGCTCTCTGTCTTACTGTCACAATTTCGAAAAACAAGTCGAATCTCATAAAAACCTCAACATTACCACAGCATAACTTCTAAAACAAAGACGAAGCTCGAACAACATTTATAATATGTTTTTAACAAGAAACGGAGTTACACAGGGTTTATCCCAAATTTTTCAATAGGCAGAAGAGCCAAATATTCAAATCGACGAGTTAAATCTCCAGTCGACAAACAACAAGTTTGCAAAATACAACACCGAAGTATCACTGTTAACAATCATGTTTCGAAGACTTCCCAAACCACCTTCAATGACAGAGCCATGACACAGACGAAGGGCACTACGAGGGTATGGCAGTCCCGAAGATTACCGGTGTAAGAGTGCGAGGTTTTCCTTTTGCCATACCCTAGCTAGACATCCTGTTTACACCCTGCACCTGACATTAAACCAGAGTTAGACATCTGATACTTTTTATAAACCGATTGTTTTGAAATTCAAATAGATTTGCTAAAATGAAAAGATTACCTCCATAGCTTGACGAGGACATTGTCACGAACGACACCAAGGAGCCACTATCCTCGCCTAAACTCTATATTTTTCCCTCGGTTTCACTCTTGATTGTCTTAGAGATATTAAAATATAAAACTATAACCTTCGAACCAGAGAATCTACCTTTTTAAAACCACTTCACCATCACAGTAAAGAAACCTACAACGTCAACTTAAGGAGAAGGTCTCGGGTTCGAAACCCTTGCAAACTTCCTACCCAAACTTCGGCAGCCTGTCGGCCACCCCAGCCGAAACAATAGCATAGTGAATCAATTACCAAGTCTTAACCTTTTTTTCACGATAGATTTTAGGGTTTCATTCGATGGTTAAGGTTCATCACCATCGACAGTCTCCACATTGCCAGCAAACTAAGCTTTGGTACAAACAACGTCCGCATTAAATACCAAACCTACCTTACAGGTTGACAATGCCACCATGGCACACAATGGAGCATGCTCAACTAACACGTGGTGTATTAATCCTACACATCGACGCGTTAGGAGACAATCACGTCTACCTGGAACAATGGACATCCAACTCGGTAGAGACACAACACCGAGCCTTTAATACAGGATCAATACATGATCTCTATTGTAGCTCGAGACCAGTGCCATTAAATGAACCAACAACCTGTCAAGTTTCGTTTTAAATGCCTGTCAGCATCCTCGACGTGACTTCAAAACCCTGCATTAATTCGCCATAGTATTATAAATACTATGCAAATATTTCATTATATTATTGTACATTATTATTATAGTTTCGATATAATACAATGTAATAACGAATTACAAACTATTTATATAGTTTAGGGATAATCAAATGTTTGCTATCTATTACCTTAAGTTTCGATTTGAATTTATAATGTCAATAATAAACCAAAAATCGACATAGTCACACCACTATGTACATAGGACTTGAATAGACCATAATATGAAATAATAGTTAATCTTTTTTGTAAATGATTATTATTCAATTGTTATGAATGCATAGTCTTTGGGAAGGACTATTTTTTATTATTAAGACCTAAATAATTATAGTAGAGAATAGGAATGGTTAACCATAAGTCTTTAAAGTTAATTAAAAGTGTTGTATAAAACTCACATACATATATGCTATCACATATAGTTTGACATCTCGGAATAATAATTTCTCCGGATTCCTACCCACTTTTTGTACGATATTATCCTAGTACTACTAATTAAAGTACGACAACAAAGCAGTTGATACAATGATGACAACAAAGCAGCTAGCACAATGACGACGACAAAGCAGCTAGCACAATGACGACAACAGAACTAGCTAGTATAATGACGACTACAGTGACGATGTTTATTAAATTGATACAAGACAAACCTTGGAAAGTTGAAGAGCCAGCACGTGAACCGTACTTGTATGCTTATACATTTGCAACAGCCTCTATTGATTCTATTTTATTTTCATACGATGAAATTGAACTCACGCTATTTGGAATTTATGGCAATCATGAAACTTCTTACCTGTTGTCTGCACATAGAACAGGTCTAATGTTTTAGCATTATAGCTAAGTAAGCTTCGGGGCCCCTCATAGGACTCCCTTGGGCAACAAAGAAGCAAACTGTCAGTATCGTCTCAAAGAAATATTTCCACATTACACTTCTAACCTGGCATTTCATTATTACATATTTCATACATTGCATTGCTTTAAAAGGTGTAGCATCAAAAGTCTAATCTAACCATGCATTTAACTATCTTAATGATAGAGGTTATGCATATAATTAAGTTGTCACTGTCGCATTAGTTTCCTCATAAATATATTGGTGTTTAGTACAAACAACTGTTAGTTAACATTGTTACATTAAGCAATTGTTATCTTCTGCAATGATGAATTATTATAAATTAAGCTAATATTGCCGTTAATAAAAAAAATTAATTTTTTACGAAAAATATGGGATGTTACACTTACATATACAAATGACGACACTTTTGATTGAAGGAATAATACATATCCATCATGAATATAATAAAGTACAAGTGTAATACATAGAAGAATATCTTCTGAAGTTACAAATACATCAACAATACCTCTTAACTATGAAGGTATTCTCTAGACATAGGTCATCAACACATATCGCCACAAGTCTTCAATTCTGGAGCTGTATCATCATCACTAGATCACAGAGCATCATCGTCACTGCTACTGTACTCGTCATCTCGATCACTGAGCTATCTCTCAATTCTTCTCATCATAGGAAGTTCTACAGAGCCAACCCTTTTTCATGCTGGTTGTAGGCCTAGCCTCCTATAGGTATTCAACATCTCTGGCCTTCCTGTGGAATGCACGTCAACAAAACCTCGAAAGAGCATCCGAGCTCAAACTATCGGATCTACCAGGATCTTTTACATGTGGTCAGGCAAAACCTTAAAAGAGTGTCTTGCAACCTGCAAGATCTCTAAAGAGAATCCTAGGACTCTTACAATCACATAGCTTAACCTATCGGATCTCCAGGACTCATTACATGCCTCCTGTAGCAAAACCACGAAAGAGTAACCAATTTCAAACTATCGGATCTCCCAGGATATTTTCTATGCTACTTGTAGAAAAACCTCGAAAGTTCATCCAAGCTCAGACTATCGGACCTCCCAGGATCTTTTCAATGCTACCTGCACAATATGTCCACGACCAACCTATAGCAAAACCTCGAAAGAGTATCTCTAGTGCCCCTAGACTTTTGTAGACATTGAGGGCACCTACTGAGTGACCCGGCCAATTGAAACATTAATTAAATAACCTTTTGGCCTTATTTTTGAGTATGTGTATCTAAACTGTTGATGTAAATGAATAATTGCATATGTTAAATGATTATCTATGACTATGGAAAATTATGTTGATGGATAATGCTTAACGACTAGCTGTACGGTGATTACGTAATTGTCGAAGAAATGTGTATTTGATTAGATGAATAAGAAGTTTGAATAAATCATAAATGTTTAACAATACTAGATTTAGAAAATCAGATGATGATTATTGAGGACAGTGCTACTAATAACTTGTTGTGAGAAGTATGTGTAGAAACAAGTGAGACAGTTCACCAACAGACACACAAAGGAACATGAAGGGTTGTAGAGTACGGGTAAATCACACACAGGGGGAGCGACGACGATGTCGACTTCCGACAAGAATACCACGCATGAGCAGATAAGCACTGATCCGCTTGCTCAAGAGGAATGCGTGAGGGCGTACAAGGTGGGCTACGGCAGAGCTGGTCACGTACGAGTTGAGGGGCGCGCAGTGAGAACGAAATCACTCCTCAGCACAAGTAGTCCCTAGATAGCATTTAGATAGAGGATGGATGGTAACGATTCCTAAAATCCCTACAAGAGTTCCCGCAAGTCAAAACGGAAAGATGGTGGCAAAAGGGCCCAATGATGCGGTACCCTGTCGAGAACGGAAAGAATGGATGCAAGGACCCAACAATGCGGTACCATGCCAAGGAATGGAAACCATGGATGACTAGACCCGACGGAGTGGTGCCATGTCAGGGAATTAAAATTAAGGAACCAGGAGCCCAACGGCGCGACACCATGATCCTAGTGAGTTTGATTGTTAAATTTAACTGCATAAAAACTTATAAGATTAACTCTAGATTATTACTTAGCAAATGCATAAAAATATTTTAGGCATTTGCACATGAATAGTTATTTTTGTTGAGCATTTAAAATAATAGAAATCATTATTTAGGAGCAAAATAGAATCCTAAGATTATACACCTAATCAACTAAAAGCTAGGAGTTAACTAAAGTATCTGGGGGACAGACTTGAGGAAACCTAGGGATTTAGGTGCATCTCCTAGAAAAGCTGACACTTGGATGGGTGAATGTTTTTTTAAATTAAAAAATATATATATATACAATTGTGCATGAAGTGACATGTGTCGCACGAGGTTTTCCTTTATAAGAAAGACATTGGGAAGGGGAAAAGGACCCATAATTTGGACGATTGTCGTAATTTTCGAGTGCCTCAAAGACTTGCTGCTATTTAAAGGGTTTGGCTAAGAAATCCTGGTGGGGAGGGGAAACCCAAGCTGGATTTCTGAAAAAACGTGTGTGAACTCTATGGCCCGACTAGCTCGGGGGTCTGGAAGGAAGAAGAATACTTCCATAGTGGTTGGTTGGTTAACCGAGGTGTCCTTCGATGATTTGTGAAGACTAACAACGAAAGTGTAACTGCGAATTTTCGAGGACTACATCAAACTGCTGAAAACGACCACTTTTACAGGTTTGTCCACACTTGTGAATTTCTTTTGTCGCTGTTTATTTTCCACACTGTTAGAGAGCTTAGAAGTATGATTTTAATGGTTGGAATTATGGAAGGCGTAATGAAAAGTAATTGTACTTTTACTGCTGTTACCCATGAAGAATATTTAGATGAACTTGGGATTTTTGTTTAAATTGTTGTTTTCAGTTCAATTAGGAAAATCGAATATGTACTTCAATTACATAATTCGATTTACACTTCTGAACATCTCAAGGGTTGTGAAGAATTGTAGATGCACCGACTGATCTTTTATGCTGAGTTTAGAAATGAGTTTTATTTCTGAATAGTCAAATAGACGTTCTGTTACAAAAAATAAATATAATAATACAGGGAATAGTTCTGTTTACAATCGATGGTATTTCATAAATTACTTACTGTGAATCACCTTCTTGAAAATCTACAATCGATCCTACTCAATATTGAACGTCGGATGAATTTCCTGCTTTTGGGCGTATTAATAAGTTTTCAATTCACCAGATCGATTTTGGTAAATGATTTGTTTTATTGCAGTGTTGAATTTCAATTCCCATAATGAAATATTTTAATATTTGGTTTCCAATTCATAGATCGATTCTGGAATGGTTTCTTCATATCTAATATCGAAACATTAGATCGATCCTCTGCTTAATCCGATTTGAACTCGCACCCTTTCTGTTTGCAAAATAAAATTTACCACGGAGTTTCTTTTATGCTCAGATCCATCAATGTCTTAATTACTGATTTAATCTTGCTAATCGTAGATTACGCCTTAGATCGGACTTCACAATTAAATTCCTGTAACGAATCCGCTCGGATTGAGACTGTACTTCAATTATGGTACTCAGCGTTATGTGATCGATTCCCATAATTATTACAGTATTGAGGATTTACCTCTAGAATGTTGTGACTCTGGTACTTATTTTCTCTGTCGATTAGTGTAGATCTATTCGATTCACGGAGTCAGTAGATATCTTGGTCAAAACTTATTTATAATTTCTGTACCAAATCCTTTTAAATCCCATCTCAAACCATTCCCATATTTTAGGTTTAATTCAGACTATAACTTATTTAAAAAAAAGAAGGAGAACACCGATCGAATCAACCTATGGATGGTTGTGAGATTTCAATGCTTTACATATTGAAATCTCAGATCCGATAACCTCGGCATGGTGTACTATGAGTTCTGAGTTAAAATTACTAATCGAAATTATAAATCTGAGATTGACCGTGGGAAAATTGTTGTATTGGTTCGTAATTCATTATATTCTTGCCCTTTCTCTTTTCTTTTTCTGTGCATGGGTTCTTGTTGAAATCTTCAGTTGGATCATGTTATTACCGTGACTGTTATATCTATCCAAATCTGTATCGGCGTCTCATATTTGATGTTTAGATTCACAACCTGTTAGTGGATCTCAATAATGATATCTCCAAATCAAATGGTTGAATTCTTTTATTTATCTCTTGGAAGTTTTAGATTTCAGATCTTTACATCCCAATTTAATTACCCAGCTTGGTGGCAAGACCGTATTATATTTTTGAATGGTCGAGCATTCTGCCTCATAAATTTTCATTTGGACTCGCTCTATGATACTAGATCGGTCTCCAGAATTTTTGCCTGAGTCTCGACTTACTCTTACCTGGCCATATGAATCCTTGACTCCATTAACGGGGACTCGCGGTTATACCATAAAGATGTAGTAGCACTTATCTGCAACCGGCATGAGGAATCAGTGTCCACGATCTCAGTCGACACCTGTCTAAATTGTTACTGTTGAGTGGAGATACGTCGCCAGCAGGTTAACCAACGCCCCTATTTCCTTGACATTAATTTTTATACAGTTTGTAATTACAATGTTGTGAAATTACATTGCGGTTCATGTCGCCCTACATATGTCACCTGCAAAATAATGATTATACCTTAAATATTATACTCTACCTGCATAGTCTTACCTCCGTTATATTCTTGATATAATCTTCTTACTCACACTTGCTTGGGATATAGAAGTAATTAGTTCTCGTGCATCATATTTATCATGTGTCTTTGGTATCTAATCTAATTTAAAAATAGAATGTGCTATAAGTTATCATAAGTTATCATGTAAGTCTTGCTTATTTATTCTAATTTAAAAATGGAATGTGATTTAAATTATCATGTGAGTCTTGGTTATTTATTCTAAATTAAAAATAGAATGTGATTTAAATTATCATGCATGCACTAAGGTAGGGAGAGGGATATGATGTTATGTTTGTAAAATTAATAATTATTACATTGCACTATAAATTATAGTGTTATTAATCTATTATGTTTATAATAGATTAGGGAAAAGAACATTATGTCTTATTTATAAATTCACTTAAACTTTTCTTTAAATGTAGAATATTATTCATTGAGTGATATTTAATTCACGTAGTTTATAGTGGACTTAGGATAATAATAACACTTTTGTTCATATTTCAACTTAAGTATTCTTTTGTTATATAAATAGAATTGGGGAATTATAGGGATGAGAGTCACTTAATATTTCTTTATAATTACCTTGTACTTGAAAAAGATGTCATTAGTTATAATACGTTATAACATTCTTATAACGTAATCCATAGTAGGAGTTAACTGGTCGAACATCAATTGTATTATATTCTTTGCATTATAAATAAATTTGAAAATTTAATGAGTGGGATGTCATCTAATTACTTTTGTTGGAATATGTTTAGTGAAGGAGTAATAGCTTGATTACTGACTTAAGATAAGAATAGCATAACTCTGATACATTTAAGGTTGGTATAAAAAAAAAAAATTGCTCTCTCTCTCTCTCTCTCTCTCTCTCTCTCTCTCTCTCTCTCTTGACGAGACCCTACATTTGGTATCAGAGCAAGGTCGAACTTAGTTCGGACCTAGACAATTCCGCGCAAAACAGTTTATGATGTTAAGTTGACTAATAAATTTTACTTTACGTCTGAACAGACTTCGTCATGGATCAAAGAACTTGCCAGGGTAGAGATGGAAGGGGACGAGGACGAGCTACACGCCCTTCAACCCCAGCAACCCTTGTGGATAATCCTCCGAGAGCTAAGGAAACCATTAACCTACCTACGGACGAGGTCATGACAATGATGAGAAACTACCACAGAATGACGGCAGCGTTGATGACATGACTTGACGTGAAAACGTTGGTTCTCAAGTCACTACAATACCGCGGGTGCTACTTCCGGTCAACATACACCGAGAGTTAGAAAAGGTGAAGTCTCCTGAATTTTGGGGTTCCACTAAGGGGACCGCCGCAGAGGCATGGCTAGAAAACATGGCCACGTGTTTTTCTTTGAGAGACTACACGTTTAACATGAAGGTACGGATGGCGATACTACAACTGAAGGGGGAAGCCCTTCTTTGGTGGAAGACCTTGCGACCTTAGCTAGGTCTAGAGCTTGAGGAGATATCTTGGGAATTGTTCGATGAACATTTCCGTCAGCATTACCTATCAGATGAATTCATTGAGCGATAGCTGAATGATTTCCATGCACTAAAGCAAGGACTACGGACAATACAAGAGTACGAAATCCATTTTATGGAGTTACTAAGGTATGCACCCCATGTTGCCATGGAGAAATTAAAGGTCAATAAGTTCATCTACGGATTAAACCCAGTCATCCGGGACAAGGTTTGTATTTTGGCACCTTCTACTTTGCACGATGCGGTCCAGAAGGCCCTCATAGCGGAAGAAGAGCTTCCCGGCAAGCTACTGCAGAATAAGAACTTTACGAGTACAGACCGAGGAAGTCAACCTTCGCATGTACCCAAACATCAGTATGGGAATAAGAATTTTGGAAGGAGACCTTTCAACGGAGGGTCTAACAGAGATGACAGAACACCATACCGACCGCCACCATGGAATGATCATGCAAAGCCTTTTGCAAAACCGGCGCAGTTTGGACCAAGAAGAAATGATGCACCTGCTAGAAACAAAACAAGAGGGCCTAAAGCAGGATGTTGGAGGTGTGGGAGACCACACTTCCAAAGCGAATGTCCTCAGCAGGACCAGGAAAACCAAAGAGCCCAAGCACCGCGAAAAACTACTGCAGCCAATTTAGGACGAGCGCATCATATACACGTTGCCATCAACAACTGCCAAGCTGAAAATCAGTCCACCGTCCTCGAGACTACTGGTAAGATACATGGTAATGTATTTTCCTTGCTTATAGACCCTGGAGCTACTTAAAGTTTTATTTCCTTAAAAGTTTTAGAAAATAATAAAATGATGGCAATAAGTCAAGATGATTTCGACACTGTCGAGATGGCATCCGGTAGTGTCCAGAGTGTGGGTCTTAAGGTAGAGAACTGTGAAGTCAACCTAGGAGTATGTTCTTCTAGAATATCCTTTTATGTTACGGAATTGGGTACATACGATCTAATCATGGGGATGGATTGGCTAGAAGCACACTCGGTGGTGATGGATTGCCGAAGTAAGGAACTAACTTTCATCGACGATGAAGGTTACAAGAGGATATTAACTGGGAAGAAAAAGAAAGTTTCCTTGAGAATGATATCGGCTATGCAGCTGAAGAAGAGCATGAGAAAAGGGTGTCAATTGTATGCGGTGATTGCATTGAACAAGGAAGGAGATAAGGTAGAAGTAATTAATCACCCCTTGTTCTCAGAATTCATGGACATGTTTCCTAACGCATTACCCGGATTACCGCCACAGCATGAACTGGATTTCACCATAGAACTAAAACTTGGAACCGAACCCATAGCTAGAACTCCTTACCAAATGTCAGTACCAGAATTGAAGGAATTGCAAATTCAACTACAAGAGTTGTTAGATTTAGGACTGATCATACCTAGTGTGTCTCCTTGGGGAGCACCTGTTATTTTTGTAAAGAAGAAGGATGGGTATTGGCGCTTGTGCATTGACTACCGTCAATTGAACAAGGCGACCGTAAGAAATCAGTATCCCCTACCCAGAATAGATGACCTCTTTGACCAGATGAAGGGTGCGACGGTATTCTCAAAAATTGACCTAAAGTCAGGATACCACCAGTTGAGGATCAAGGATGAAGATATCCCCAAGACAGCGTTTAAAACTAGATTTGGACACTACGAATTTGTCGTAGTACCTTTCAGCTTAACAAATGCACCCAGTGTATTTATGAACCTAATGAACAGTGTCTTTCGGCAACACTTTGACAAGTTTGTACAGGTGTTCTTAGACAACATTCTGATTTATTCAAGAACACCGGAAGAACATGAGGAACACCTGAGGATAGTCTTAAAATGTTTAAGAGAAAACCACCTTTATGGAAAATTATCAAAGTGTTCATTCTTCCAGAAGGAGATTCATTATCTTGGACACATCATATCCGACGAAGGGATTGCTGTAGATCCAGCCAAGATTGAAGACCTTTGGGACTAGCCAACACCCACAAACGTACATGAGGTATGAAGCTTTATGGGGCTTGTCGGGTATTATAGACGTTTTGTGGAAGGCTTCTCTAGAGTAGCGGGACCTATTACTGAATTGCAAAAGAAGAACCGTCCTTTCATTTGGACGGAGAAATGTGAAGAGGCCTTTGCTAAATTAAAAGAATTACTGACTACGGCACCAATCTTAAGAGTTCCCGATATGGATAAATATTTTCTGGTGTGCACGGATGCTTCAAAGGATGGTGTTGGTTGTGTATTGATGCAAGATGGAAGAGTAATTGCGTACACGTCCAGAAGACTTAGGCCGCATGAAGAGAACTATGCGACCCATGATATGGAGATGACTGCAGTGATGCATGCTTTGAGGTTATGGAGACATTATCTGGTAGGGAGAAAGTTTGAATTAAAGACTGACCATTGTGGGTTACAGCACATCTTCACTCAAAGCGACCTTAATGCAAGATAGAGAAGATGGTCGGAAGTACTCAGTGAGTACGACTTCGACATAACTTATGTGAAAGGGACCTTAAACAAAGTGGCAGATGCACTTAGTCGTAGACCTAGGATATTCTCTGTCATACCATTAAAGACCAACTTAAGAGAAAACATCTTGACACTACAACAACAGGACACATGGTATAATGAAGTAAAAGCTAAGTTGGATAATGAATAGATGAGGATACCCAAGTTTGAAGGGTACTCTTTGGACATGGATGGTTTATTACGGTATAATCATCGCATGTATTGATCTGGATTTATGTGGGAACGAAACAAAAGATGGCATATACATAATCATATACAGAGATATATTGCAAATAACACAGTGATACAGTAAGCACATATTCTATTAAATAGCGGAAATAGAACAGACTGTAAAATACAATAGCTAGAATGGTGGTAGCTATCTCTGAGAAGAGATGTGGCCGCTATGCTCATTCGTGCCAAGATGAATACAAAGAGAGGCCGAAAGGGCCTATTTATCATAAGCACGAGGGAAAGAATCCCAAACATCCAAAAAACTAACCCTAGAAGATGAACCGTCATAAAGTTTGCGGCCCCAAGGTGGTTAGTTGAACAGTCAACTTCCCGGGGTCATAACTTTTGCATACGATCTCCGTTTGGGGCGCTCGGTAGCCCGTTGGGAAGGTCTATCCGAGATTTACAACTTTCGACTGGGCCCAAATGTATGCTAGAGGCAATCATTTGGTCCCCTGAATCGCCAAAAAATGTCGTTTAGGGCCTCAAAATGGCTCCGGAAGTTCAGGACCCGAAAAACTGCTAAAAATAGTAATTTACCAAAATTGCCAGAAGACTGTTTTGAGCCAGTTGGAAGATGTGGGCCGCCACCGATATCCACCTGGATCATGTATGTTCCTGATAATGAAGAAATTCGAGGTTTAATACTATCTGAGGCTCACCGAGCCGTCTATAGAGCACATCCTAGAATAAAAAAGATGTACGCAGATTTGAAACCTTTGTTCTTTTGGCATGGTATGAAGATGGATGTGGTAAGTTTTGTGGCGAAGTGTATGGAGTGCTAGATCGTAAAGGAGGAACATCGACACCCAGCCGGATTACTGCAACAACATGCAATCCCAGAATCAAAATGGGAGGTTATTTCTATGGATTTTATAGTTGGTTTGCCCTTAACCAACAGGAGACACGACACAATTTTTGTGGTCATTGACACTCTTACCAAGAGTGCACATTTCCTACCGATTAAGAACACGTATCAAGCTCCGGAGATAGCCCGATTTTTCATTAATGAAGTAGTAAGACTACATGGAATTCCGAAGAAAATTATTTATGATAGAGGATCAGTATTTACTGGAAGGTTTTGGACAAGCTTTCAAGAAGCTCTTGGTACTCAACTTAACTTTAGCACCACCTACCACCCTGAAACGGACGGACAAATGAAAAGAGTGAACCAAGTATTGGAGGACATGCTAAGAATGTATGTAATGGATCAACAGAAGAAGTGGGAAGAATATCTACCCTTGGTAGAATTTGCATACAACAATAGTTATCAAAGTTCTATTCAGATGGCTCCATTTGAATTTCTCTATGGGAGACCTTGTAGGACTCCCATAAGTTGGGATATACTAGAGGATAGGACATTACTTGGTCCTGAGGTAATACAAGAGATGGAAGAAAAGATGGTCACGATTCGTGCTCGACTAAAGGAAGCACAGGATCATCAGAAGAGCTATGCGGATGCACACAGGACTGATCGTAACTACGAAATTGGGGATAGGGTATTTCTACGGGTAAAACCACAGAAGAGTTCTATAAAGTTTGGAAAGGGAGCCAAGTTGTCACCTAGGTTTGTAGGACCCTTTAGGATTTCAGAACGGATAGGACCGGTTGCGTATCGTCTTGACTTGCCGTCATCATTAAGTAGAATTCATAATGTTTTTCATATTTCTGTATTGCGCCACTATGTTCCCGATACTTCACATATCATTGACTTGCGAAATGTGCAGATAACGGAAGATGGGGCCGTGATCGCCGAACCGATCCAGATTTTAGACCAGTGAACGCTGAAACTTAGGCACCATGTGATTGATCAAGTCAAAGTACAGTGGGACAGCTATAGTCCAAGCTATGTGACTTGGGAGGACGCAACTGAGATGCGTCGTAGTTTTCCATTTTTATTCTGAACTTCGAGACGAATTTCTAAATAAGTAGGGGTGTATGTAGTGCCCCTAGACTTTTGTAGACATTGAGGCCACCTACTGAGTGACCCGGCCAATTGAAACATTAATTAAATAACCTTGTGGCCTTATTTTTGAGTATGTGTATCTAAATTGTTCATGTAAATGAATAATTGCATATGTTAAACGATTAGCTATGACTATGGAAAATTATGTTGATGGATAATGCTTAATGACTAGCTGTACGGTGATTATGTAATTGTCGACGAAATGTGTATTTGATTAGATGAATAAGAAGTTTGAATAAATCATAAATGTTTAACAATACTAGATTTAGAAAATCAGATGATGATTATTGAGGACAGTGCTACTAATAACTTGTTCTGAGAAGTGTGTGTAGAAATAAGTGAGACGGTTCACCAACGGACACACAAAGGAACATGAAGGGTCGTAGAGTACGGGTAAATCACACACAGGGGGAGTGACGACGATGTCAAATTTCGACAAGAATACCACGCATGAGCATATAAGCACTGATCCGCTTGCTCAAGAGGAATGCGTGAGGGCGTACGAGGTGGGCCACGACGGAGCTGGTCACGTACGATTTGAGGGGTTCGTAGTGACAATGGACTCACTCCTCAGTGCCATTATTCCCTAGATAGCATGTAGACAGAGGATGGATGGTAATGTTCCTAAAATCCCTACAAGAGTTCCCGCAAGTCAAAATGGAAAGATGGTGGCAGAAGGGCCCAACGATGCGGTACCCTGTCGAGAACGGAAATAATGGACGCAAGAACCCAACGATGCAGTACCATGCCAAGGAATGGAAACCATGGATGACTGGACCCAACGGAGTGGTGCCATGTCAGGGAATTAAAATTAAGGAACCAGGATCCCAACGGCGTGACACCGTGATCCTAGTGAATTTGATTGTTAAATTTAACTACATAAAAACTTATAAGATTAACTCTAGATTATTACTTAGCAAATGCATAAAAATATTTTAGGCATTTGCACATGAAGAGTTATTTTTCTTGAGCATTTAAAATAATAGAAATCATTATTTAGGAGCAAAATAGAATCCTAAGATTAGACACCTCATCAACTAAAAGCTAGGAGTTAACTAAAGTATCTAGGGGACAGACTTGAGGAAACCTAGGGATTTAGGTGCATCTCCTAGAAAAGCTGACACTTGGATGGGTGAATGTTTTTTTTAAATTTTAAAAAAGAATTATATATAATTGTGCATGAAGCGACATGTGTCGCGGGAGGTTTTCCTTTATAAGGAAGACATTGGGAAGGGGAAAAGGACCCATAATTTGGACGATTGTCGTAATCTTCGAGTGCCTCAAAGCCTTGCTGCTATTTAAAGGGTTTGGATAGGAAATCCTGGTGGGGAGGGGAAACCCAAGATGGATTTCTGAAAAAACGTGTGTGAACTCTACGGCCCGACTAGCTCGGGGGTCTGGAAGGAAGAAGAATACTTCTAGAGTGGTTGGGTGGTTAATCGAGGTGTCTTTCGGTGATCTATGAAGACTAACAACGGAAGTGTAACTGCGAATTTCCGAGGACTACATCAAACTGCTGGAAGCGACCACTTTTACAGGTTTGTCCACACTTGTGAATTTCTTTTGTCCCTGTTTATTTTCTACACTGTTAGAGAGCTTAGAAGTATGATTTTAATGGTTGGAATTATGGAAGGCGTAATGAAAAGTAATTGTATTTTTACTGCTGTTACCCATGAAGAATATTTAGACGAACTTGGGATTTTTGTTTAAATTGTTGTTTTCAGTTCAATTAGGAAGATCGAATATGTACTTCAATTACATAATTCGATTTACACTTCTGAACAACTCACGGGTTGTGAAGAAATTGTAGACGCACCGACTGATCTTTTATGCTGAGTTTAGAAATGAGTTTTATTTCTGAATAGTCAAATAGACGTTCTGTTACAAAAAAAATAATATAATAATACAGGGAATAGTTCTGTTTACAATCGATGGTATTTCATAAATTACTTACTGTGAATCACCTTCTTGAAAATCTACAATCGATCCTACTCAGTATTGAACATCAGATCAATTTCTTGCTTTTGGGCGTATTAATAAGTTTTCAACTCACCAGATCGATTTTGGTAAACGATTTTTTTTATTGTAGTGTTGAATTTCGATTCCCAGAATGAAATATTTTAATATTTGGTTTCCAATTCATAGATCGATTCTAGAATGGTTTCTTCATATCTAATATCGAAACATTAGATCGATCCTCTGCTTAATCAGATTTGAACTCGCACCCTTTCTGTTTGCAAAATAAAATTTACCACGGAGTTTCTTTTATGCTCAAATCCATCAATGTCTTAATTACTGATTTAATCTTGCTAATCGTAGATTACGCCTCATATCGGACTTCACATTTAAATTCCTGTAATGAATCTGCTCGGATTGAGACTGTACTTCAATTATGGTACTCAACCTTATGCGATCGATTCCCATAATTATTACAGTATTGAGGATTTACCTCTAGAATGTTGTGACTCTGGTACTTATTTTCTCTGTCGATCAGTGTAGATCTATTAGATTCACGGAGTCAGTAGATATCTTGGTCAAAACTTATTTATAATTTCTATATCAAATCCTTTTAAATCCTAGCTCAAACCATTCCCAGATTTTAGGTTTAATTCAGACTGTAACTTATTTTAAAAAAAAAGGAGAACGCCAACCGAATCAACCTATGGATGGTTGTGAGATTTCAATGCTTTACATATTGAAATCTCAGATCCGATAACCTCGGCGTGGTGTACTGTGATTTCTGAGTTAAAATTACTAATTGAAATTATAAATCTGAGATTGACCGTGGGAAAATCGTTGTATTGGTTCATAATTCATTATATTCTTGCCCTTTCTCTTTTCTTTTTCTGTGCGTGGGTTCTTGTTGAAATCTTCAGTTGGATCATGTTATTACCGTGACTTTTATATCTATCCAACTCTCTATCGGCGTCTCAGATTTGATGTTTAGATTCACAACCTATTAGTGGATCTCAATAATGATATCTCCAGATCAAATGGTTGAATTCCTTTATTTATCTCTTGGAATTTTTGGAGTTCAGATCTTTACATCCCAATTTAATTACCCAACTTGGTGGCAAGACCGTATTATATTTTTGAATAGTCGAGCATTCTACCTCATAACTTTTCATTTGGACTCGCTCTATGATACTAGATCGGTCTCTGGAATTTTTGCCTGAGTCTCGACTTACTCTTACCTGGCCATATGAATCCTTGACTCCATTAACGGGTACTCGTGGTTATACCATAAAGATGCAGTAGCACTTATCTGCAACCGGCATGAGGAATCAGTGTCCACGATCTCAGTCGACACCTGTCCAAATTGTTACCATTGAGTGGAGATACGTCGCTAGTAGGTTAACCAACGCCCCTATTTCCTTGACATTAATTTTTATATAGAGTTTGTAATTACAATGTTGTGAAATTACATTGCGGTTCATGTCGCCCTACATATGTCACCTGCAAAATAATGATTATACCTTAAATATTATACTCCACCTGCGTAGTCTTACCTCCGTTATATTCTTGATATAATCTTCTTACTCACACTTGCTTGGGATATAGAAGTAACTAGTTCTCATGCGTTATATTTATCATGTGTCTTTGGTATCTAATCTAATTTAAAAATAGAATGTGTTGTAAGTTATCATAAGTTATCATGTAAGTCTTGGTTATTTATTCTAATTTAAAAATGGAATGTGATTTAAATTATCATGTGAGTCTTGGTTATTTATTCTAAATTAAAAATAGAATGTGATTTAAATTATCATGTATGCACTAAGGTAGGGAGAGGGATATGATGTTATGTTTGTAAAATTAATAATTATTACATTGCACTATAAATTATAGTGTTATTAATCTATTATGTTTATAATAGATTAGGGAAAAGAACATTATGTCTTATTTATAAATTCACTTAAACTTTTCTTTAAATGTAGAATATTATTCATTGAGTGTTATTTAATTCACGTGGTTTATAGTGGACTTAGGATAATAATAACACTTTTGTTCATATTTCAACTTAAGTATTCTTTTGCTATATAAATAGAATTGGGGAATTATAGGGATGAGAGTCACTTAATATTTCTTTATAATTACCTTGTACTTGAAAAACATGTCATTAGCTATATCATGTTATAACATTCTTATAACGTAATCCATAGTAGGAGTTAACTAGTCGAACATCAATTGTATTATATTCTTTGCGTTATAAATAAATTTGAGAATTTAATGAGTGGGATGTCATCTAATTACTTTTGTTTGAATATGTTTAGTGAAGGAGTAATAGCTTGATTACTGACTTAAGATAAGAATAGCATAACTCCGATACATTTAAGGTTGGTATAAAAAAAAAATGCTCTCTCTCTCTCTCTCTCTCTCTCTCTCTTTTGACGAGACCCTACAATATCTGAGTTCAGACTATCGGATCTCCCAGGATATTTTCTATGCTACCTGCACAATATTTCCATGTCTATGGAGTATCAACTTGATACTCATGATCATACTGATCATCATATAGTACATCATCTTGATGCACATCATCTGGAGCATCGTCCCGATGCTCATCACACATGATCATCTTGATCATCATCATAGCATCGTCCTGATGCATATCATCTGGAGCATCAGCTGGATGCTCATTACACATGATCGAATTGATCATACAAAGCATCCACCTGATGCATATAATTACACATGATCCAACTGATCATGCAAAGAATCCACCTGATGCATATCATCACATATGATCATCTTGATCATCATCATGCAGAACATCATCCAGAGAATCGTCCTGATGCTCATCACACAGCTCTTACATCCACATCCATGGGAAGGATCCTCCTACCACCATGCTTGGAATGGCTCCTGCAAATGTGTCCCATCACTTCTTCCTCGAAGTATCTTCTATCTGGAGAACACCAAGCCTCTCTCTGAAGTACTCAAACTTCACTCTGGCTAGTGGTTTGGTCAACACATCTGCAATCTGCTCATTTGTTGCAACATATTGGAGCTTCACTGCTCCTCTCTGCAGCATAACCCTGATATAGTGATATTTGATCTCGATGTGCTTCAACTTGTCATGGAACACTGGGTTCTCTGACAACTTCACACAAATCTAGTTATCACAATAGATACAAGTAGTATCCAACTGGAGATCAAATAAATCAGACAGTAGCTTCCTTAGCCATACTGCCTCACAACTATCTGAACAAGCTGCAACATACTCTGCTTAGGCTATACTCAATGCTATGCAGAATTGCTTTCTGCTAAACCAAGAGATCACCCCTAATCCCATACCGAAGCAACACCCCGAAGTGCTCTTCCTATCTGCAGCACTTCCTGCCCAATTTGAATCAACATAACCCTCCATGTTAAAATTTTTATTTGCATCATACTTGATCCCATAGTCAATTGTACCATTCAGGTACCTCATAATATTCTTTACAGCAACCAGGTGACCATGTCTAGGATCTGTCAGAAACTGGCTCAAGATGTTCACCGCAAAACAAATATCTGGTCTCGTGTTCGTTAGGTACATCAAGGACCCAATCATCTGACGATACATCGTGGAATCAACCGATTCTGAAGAAGCATCACTCAATAGCTTCAGGTTCGATGCATAGGTGTGGCCATGGCCTTGCAGTCCATCATCCCAAATTGCTTCAGGATCTCTATTGCATACTTCCCTTGTCCAAGGAAGATTCCATCTGCACTGTACCACACCTCCATACCTAGAAAGTAATGCATCATGATGTAATGTCCCAAATTTTGCATTGGGTCACAATTGCCTAATCCCATTGGCCATATTCATGAGAGTTTATCAAATTGATGCTAAAGGTCAAATAATTGCCAAGGAGGAAAATTACTAGTTTTCTAGGTTTTGGGTGGAAGCTTTGGGATTTGGAATAAGGGGGATAATAAATTATTTTTAAACATTAGAATGGAATAAATATTTAATAAAGGAGCTAAATAAATATATTCAAGTGAAAATCAAAGTGGCATTTGATCATGAAGACACATGGAGGAAGTGGGACCCACATATGGCTAGATTTCCCCACTACACTTGGCATCATTTTCTCACCAATTCGAATTCAAGGTGAATGGTAAAATACTTGGGGGATTTCAAAAGGTATTATTCATGGCATGACTCATCCAAGGTCGAAATATAGAGTAATATTAACTCCGATGGAAGAGGAAGAGGCAATTTGGAGCTAGTGGGACACTTGGGCTAGATTCCCTAGCTCTATGACAACAATGATGAAGATGCTATGACACCTATGACACAAATCAGACCTGAAGGCTGACAGATGACATATATGACATGTCAGGGATAAAAATAGCCTCCAAGAGGGCTGTCAAGGGAGTTAGGGAAGCTAAGATGCTTCCACGTGTGATTTGGTGGAAGTGGGAGACTAGGAATTGTTGTACAAGTGGCATTCTTTGGAATCTCTTCCCAACTTGAGTTGGCATGAGTCTCTTCAAAGGAATTCGACCGATGGAGGAAATTAGAAGTTTATAAAATTCATGAACAAATAAGATCAGCAGCTTTTTATCATTTCAGAAATTTGCAATTGCATTTGTGAATAGGGAGGGCTAGTGGATGACTAGTTTCTTGCCTTAGCCAATTTCAAGGGTGAAAGATTCCCATCCAAGTTGGTAATTGGAAAGGCCATTTAGACATTTCATTTCAAGATTTAATGGAGTAATTTGTTATAGGTGTAAGCTATAGGTCATATCATGATTTCTTCTAATGCATCACATTCTCTCAACCATTTCCAGTTTTGAAGGCATATTCTTGCTCCTTGAGGGAGGGCAATTTTTGTGAGATATTGTACTCTTTGGGGGAGATTCTAATGCCCCATTTATTTTTTAATATGAATTAAATACTCTATTCTTCATATCCATAAAGTTTTAGATCGAAATTCCAAGTAGAAATGTATAAATCTCATTTTTAATGAAAGAACAGTGCCATTTCCCCACTACCTTGTTGTGAACCAATGTAATGTTGATGGATTCGAATGGATAAGTAAAATATAGATGGTTTATTGATGAATGAAATTTTATTGATGTATTATACAATTTTCATGTTTAGTACTCAAGCATTTGAAGTCATTTTACCTACTTTATTTACATTTGGATAAGATTTGGTGCCATTTCCCCAAGGGACGAACTAGTGATTTTTGCTGTTGTTTGGGAGAAGGTTAGAACAAAATTAATAACTGATTAATGGTGCATATTAGACCTTAATAATACCCATGATACATCCCCTACCTATGTTCATAAATTTGACTGGGGTTGGAGGCATTTGGGAAGCCATTTTCAGTATTTACCCCATAGGAGATTTGAACCTCAAATTGCTAGTTAAATTCCATACTTTGTCCAGAATCTTAAAAAAGTTTGCAGAAGTATTTTGATGGTCATAAATCATGTTTGAATATAATAATCAAGTAAAAATATCAGGCATACACCTTCCTTGAATATTTGAAGGCATTTGGATCCAATTTGAGACCTAGAGACCAATACTAGTCAAAGGGAAATTACTAGTAAAGTTCCCTTTATTTGCCAGAATTGAAAGAGGATTTGCAAAAGTATTTTAAAGGTCCAAAAGCATCCCTGAAACACATATTTATGTTCTAACATTATCTATATACCTTCTCATATTATTTGGGAGCAATTGGAGAAATTTGGAGACCTAGAGCTCAAAACTAGTCAGAGGTCGAACTAGGGAAAAAAAGTGAAAAATTGCCATTTTAATAAAATTCCTAACAAGAGACATTACACATGCCCAAGTCCTTCATCTCGAGCTCAGAATAAAAATTCCTCTTTGTATCAGCAATCAACCTATCCTCTCCTATCAAAACAGGTCATCCACATACAATAGGAGTATCACTGGATTGCCTTCCTCAACCTTGTAATAAAGGTTGGAATCCACTTTACTCTTGGTAAAGTCCAAATTGGACAAGAAGTTGTCTCTCCTGATGTACCATGTCCTAGGTGTTTTATTTAGGCCATACAAGTCTTTTGTCAATCTGCACACATATGAATCCCTGTCATGTGTCTCAAAACCAAGTGGCTGCTCCACATACACTTCCTCTTCAACTACACCATTCAAGAAAGCTGTCTTAACATCCATTTGGTGTATCTTCCACTTCATCACTACAGCCAAAGAAAGTACTATTCTGATGGAAGTGTATCTGGATACAGGTGCAAAATTTTGTTCATAATCTATCCCTTCTTTCTGGGAGAAGCCACGAGCCACAAACCTTGCCTTATATTTCTCTATGCTACCATCTACAACATGCTTGATCTTGTAGATCCACTTTGAAGTCACAACAGACTTCCCCTCTAGTCTTGGGACCACATTTCAAACATCATTCTTGACGATTGATTGATATTCCTCGACCATGGCATCCTTCCATTCTTTCTTTTCCACTACTTCTTCATAGCTGGAAGGTTCTTTGTTCATAATGTCATATAGTAAGGAAACATAGCTGGTGTATGACCTAGTCCTTTTTCTTTCTTTGTGTTACTCCTATGGAATACCATACCTTTCTGCATTTTGAATGATCTCTCTAGCCCATTCCGGTTTCCTCTTATGAGAGTTCTTCTCGTGGGGTGGATCTATAAGTTCTTGTGGATCTTCTAAATCATGACCCACTTCTGGTATTGCTTCATTCATGGTGGTGTCTTGTGTTTTGGGTATCCTTGGTTCTTCATAGTCTTCAACAAGTGTCTTCCTTGATTTGATGTATGTTGAGTTTTCATCAAAGGTCACATACCTGTTGATGTCAATTTTCTTGAACCCTGGAAAGTAGACTATGTATGCCTTTGAGCTTTCACTGTACCCCACAAATATACCCTTCTTTCGTGAAGGATCTAACTTTTCCCTCTTTTCTTTTGGAACATGTGTATATACTGGACAGTCAAATATTCTGAGATGGCTATTTTGGTCTCTTACCAAAGAAAACTTCTTCTGGTGTCTTGTTGTCAAGTATCTTGTGTGGTGTTTTGTTTTGTACATATACCGTTGTTCTTCCTGCTTCTGCCCATAGATGCATGGGTAGATCTTGGTCATGAAGCATTGCCCGTACTGCTTCCATGATTGTTCTATTCTTCCTTTCTGCAACCCGTTATGTTGTGGATTGTAGGGAGTGGTCAACTCCCTCTTAATCCCTGAAACACTGCATAACTTCTTGAAGTCCCCTGAAGTGAATTCTCTGCCATTGTTGGATCTAAATATCTTGATCTTCTTATTAGTTTGATTTTCTATCAAGGATTTGAATTCCTTGAACTTATCAAACACTTCATCTTTGTTCTTCAAGAAATAAACCCTAGTCTTCCTAGAGAAATCATCAATGAAAGAAACATAATATACATACCCACTCAGAGAACTGGATGACATTGGTCTGCATACATCGGAGTGGACAATCTACAAGATTCCTTTTGCTTTTCTTTCACTGCTTGGAAATGCCTTCTTTTTGCTCTTTCCTTGTGCACATCTTTTGCAAATACCTTCATTCTTTGACTGGATTTCAAGAAGACCTTCCACTGCTTTGCTGGAAATTGGTAGTGCTCTATAGTGTACATGAGCAAGCCTTCTATTCCAAAGTTCACTTAGTTCCATGGATTCATGTACCATAGCATGTTCAGGTTGTCCCTTCAATTTGTACAATCCCCCCTCTTGATCTCCAATCACTACTACATCATCTATGGTCTTACCTTTAGGACACATAAGTACTTGGCCATCCAAAAATGAAACTCTCATCCCTTTTGCATCCAAAGATGATATGGAGAGAAGATTCTTCTTGAGTCTAGGTACATATAGAACATCTTGCATCTTTAAAGACTTCCCAGAGTCTAACTTGTAGGAGGCTTCACCACTTCCCTTTATAGGGTATTGATAGTCATCCCCAAGTTTCACCTTATGAGGTGACTAATGTTCAGATAGGTGATCTAGATCTTGGAGGATGAAACCCGGAAGACTTGAATGCCGAGAGAGGAGGAGAAGAGATAGCTTCAAAACTGAAGCGAACAATGAACCAGCTGTGAGAAATACAAAGTAGTGGAATCTGGGCTATGAATAACATAGATGGACAAACATAGAATAAATACCCTAATATACAATCTTCTTTGATTTGATCTAATCTAAACAAAGACACAGAACTCAATTGACCAGACAACTGTATAGGAAAATCTTTAACTTTTCCTGTCAAATGCACAGGAGTACCTTGAATAGCTGAACCAAATTCTTTTGTTTTTTCCCAATAAAACTTTGGGATGACATTCCCTTTAGCTAAATTAAACTGACAACCAGAATCTAATAAACACTGTACAGGGTAGGACTTAAACTCACCAGGGCAAAAATATACAGTTATAAACAACTTTGGACCTGACACAGCACCAAGTAGACTCATGGTTTGAGATCTAGGAGACGGAGATCTTTCAGGAGTAGTAGTGGGTGATTCTTCTTTTGTTTCACAAACTCTCTCAATTTCTTTCGAGAGTTCTTCTTCTGAAGATTGATCTCTTTCTATAGTGAGTGTTGTTATGGAGTGCCTTATTGCTTCAATTTCTTTTAGCAATTCTCTGACCTGAGTTTGTTTTTGTTTTAACTGATTTGTCAAAAGTCTTTCTCTATCCTGTCTATGCTTTTTTCTATCAGTGTGACTACCAGGATAGTCTCTGTAAAGCTCAATGGGGTTATAATCTGATTTTATAGCCTTTCCTTTCTCTTTTTTCAGGGCTTCAATACGAGCTTGAAGTTGTTTCTTTTCTTCTCTAATCTCTGTTCGCTCAATATGTCTGTAGATAGGGATAGTGGATAGTTGTAGATCTATACTGGCGATTTGTTTCCCAAGTTGGTGTATTGAAGGATCAGAGGTAAACATATAAAGAGAAAAGTCAAAGTCAGGTTGGATACTACTACACCGCCCTAAATGTGCATCATCAAGGTCAGACTCAGAAGAGGATGAACTATGAGGATCACATTTAGCTACTAATGGATAATCACTGTCAGAATCAGTATCAAGTTCACTGTCAGAATCAGGTAATTCAATAATTTCTCCGGGAGGGAGAGAAGATTCTGTGGACACTTCAAGAAGATCCCACCATTATGGATCTAGTGCTATACATAAAGCTGCAAGCCTTGGCTTTGTTTTTCTTTTAGGACATTTGCTTTCCCAATGCCCTTTTTCTCCACAGATAAAACATTTATCTGGAGATACTTTATCTTTGCGCCGCTTAACAAATATTTTATATTTGGTCCTTTTCTTAGATTTGTAATCTTTATAGCGATGCTTCGGCTTATGCTTGTAGGAGCCTTCTGGATGATATATTTTCTCAGAGGTATAGAAGTGTTTCTTTTTCTTTTTACACTTGCATTCTTTGAAATGACCTCTGTTATGTGCTCCACACCCCTAGTCTGGCATTCCTACAACATCTTTGCAAAATGAAGTAGAGAACATTTTTTGGTGTCTCTTAAAATCTTTACTTACCCTTTTTTCTAAACAATGTTCTTGCCAGCATTCTAATATATGACCATGAAGTTGTGCTAAAGATAAAATTCTTAATTCAACGTTTTTATCCTTTAATCTTTGCTCAACAGCATCAGGTACATGGCCGGGGTAACTCCTCAAATAATGTTTGAGGTAAGCCGGATTTCCTGATTTTCCAGAAGAAATCAATAACTTCTTAATATAGCAGAAATACTGCTCAGCTTTGCTGAGGTCACACAATCTTGCAGACATAAATAATGATTCTAGGTGGTCATAATCTTCGGCATCATCTGGACCATAGAATTCTCTTCCCAATGCATAGAGAAGATGTTCATCAGCGTCATTTGCAGCAAGTATTTCATGTCTTGTTTCTTGTGGCAACCACCGCCACCAATCATATGCTAAACCTGACAATCCTGCAACTAATTGAGTTGCAATCATTTGACTTGTCAAATTATGGTCTTGCTGTTTTTTATACAGTGTCCAATGGGTTAACAACTGTATGGCACTTTTTACTTCTTCTCTTTTTTGACATTGTATATTGAGCACAGGTTGCTCAGGCATTTGGGAAATGAGATTATTCAAATTATTTATTCCATAGTTAAAAAATTTGGGTTGAATAGATGCAGGTGCTTCTGCATCATACATATGTTCATCATAGTCTTCTCTAGGACCTATTATCCTCATCCTGTTAGAGGATTCTTCTGCCATCATATTTAAAGCAATCTCATGTTTTGGATCTAGAACAGGATTAACATTTTTGAAATCAGAGATCCAATTTTCAACATAATCTGTAATGGCATCACTTTCTCCAAAATCCCATTCTGGTTTTTCATCATCAGGAATTGCATTAAATTGACCTAATGACTTACTTTTATTGTGGCCTTTTGTAGCTTGTTTGTAGACATGATCTGGAAAAAAATATTTCTTTTTTCTTAACTGTTCTGTCTTTTCTGAAAGTTCATTCAGAACAATTATTCTTCGTTCCAATTTATCAGAAGCTATACTTATGGCCTTTTGGATTTCAGAAGTATCATGCAAAATATGGTCCAATAATTCCATCTTTAGAATTACTTTATCTAGATGGCTCCTTTGTTCAGAACACTGATGTTTTAATAATAAGATATCATTAGCCATGTCATCTATATTCCTTGTAGTATGCATTTCCTACAAATTTCCCCAATTGGCTAATTTTATCTCATCTGACACAGATTGGTCAGCTGCTGAAGATTTTGTTGATAGAAATTCTCGTCTAGTTGTCCCATCCTGAGAGCATTGTCGAAATGCTGTTTCTGGGAGATTTCTACCAGGGTAGTAGGATTTTTGACCAAGAGAGTTTGTGGTTTCTACACTGGTTTCAGAACGAGGTAAAGAGAACATCCCTAAACTTGGATATTCATGAGGATTTTCATCTTTTTTCATTTTTTGTTTTTGAACTAATTTTTGTTTGATTTTTCTACATGCAGGGCAATCTACATGCTGGCCTTTATGTTCAAAATCAGACACACCTGAAAAAGAAGTAGTATTTACAGAAGTAGACGGGGTAAGATTGGCAACATCTTTAGCTTGGCTATCTTTTTGTATCTGATCAGACATTGCTTGTAAACGGGCATTATTATAGGATGCCAAGGAAGTAGATCTGATGAGTGGAGGATTTACTCTAGGAATATTTTCATCTTGGGCTGGTTTAAAAGAGCAAGAAGCTTCATCAAAGATTAGAGGCTTAGGATTGTAGGAAGCTAACATGCGTTCTTCGTTTCTGAGTTCAGAATATTTTACTTCCCAAGAAGAAGGATACTTTATCCCAGTCCAATTGAAAGTAATTGGTGTAGCATTTTTGGACTTAGCATTTTCTAAGTTATTCTTAAAGCTTCTTTTGGAATTCTTTCTGGTTCATTTTCTAGCATAGGACTCTTATTCTTAAAGCCATGGGACAATAGTCTTACTGAGGAAGAAAGGAAAGAATTAGTTGATTATGTTGATCGGCAAGAAGCCAAGAAATATCTCAGTTTGACTTTAATAAAACAGATACAGATGAGTCCTTGCAAACTCCACATCATGGAAAGATGGGAAAAGAGAGCTTTCCGAGGTATGCAGAAATCCAGAGAGCAACTTAGAAAATGTAAAGAGTTGTGGACTGATTGTAACGATGAAAAAGAAGGACATTGCTTGTAAACGGGCATTATTATAGTATGCCAAGGAAGTAGATCTGATGAGTGGAGGATTTACTCTGGGAATATTTTCATCTTGGGCTGGTTTAAAAGAGCAGGAAGCTTCATCAAAGATTAGAGGCTTAGGATTGTAGGAAGCTAACATGCGTTCTTCGTTTCTGAGTTCAGAATATTTTACTTCCCAAGAAGAAGGATACTTTATCCCAGTCTAATTGAAAGTAATTGGTGTAGCATTTTTGGACTTAGTAGATGGGTGTTCCACCACGCTGCAGTCTGCAGAACTCTGATGGACAGCAGTTCGCAACTATGGTAGTGTATCGTTACCAAAACGTACACAAACGCCTCCTTTAAGCTAGATAATCCAAGATCCAGTCTCCATATCAAAGCCTTTAGGTAAAATGTAAGCTTTTAAGATATTATAGATGTGGGGATCATCTAAGCTTACAGAAAACTTTGGATATATTGTGCCAAAAGCAGGACCGTCATGCAAGGGTCCCCAACAATAACTTTTGCAACTTTTATTATCGCCTCAGATCATTACAGCAGAAATACAGACTCCAATGGATCGCCTTCGGACTGCGAAGGTCGTCACCATACACTCGACTGAGCACCTAGATACAATGACTTGGGGCCATTTAGCTTTCAGAATTTCCCGAAGGCATAAACTTACTTGCAGGCTTCTGGGACACCCAAGGTATATCCACTAGCACACCTTACAGACTCTTTTATACAGAGGCGAACATGGGGCTTTTCTGTTGCTATGTTATACCACGAAGGAAACTAGCAGAGCATAGAACCACAGTTCTCACACTTCCAAGACTTTGAGCTTCCAACTACTAGATCAGCTCGACACCTAACTTATTTGCAGAGCTCTTAACCAGCTCAATGCACTAGACTCGAATGAATGAATTCTCTTTGGAGCCTTCCTTATATAACATGATAGGCGGTCATCCGGTGACTCAAGACTTACACCATTCGGTCAAAAGAAAAGGAATCCGAGGACATGGTGGGACAGCACCACGTTTATCTCGTCCCTATGAGGCAGTGCCATGAGGGGACTTGGAAACAAACAGACTATGACTAGATTCTATGGCCGACAACAGTATGTCCCATCAAACAAATATACGGAAAAGCATAAAGATATGGCCGACAAACTGGCCGACATTACAAAGTGGAGCTATTATATCGGCCCACTACGGATTCCATTAAAAGATGCTTATGTACAAAATACAATCATAGCTTCGGACAATGGGCTCCATTCCCTGGAAAAGAATTCTGGCATTAGTCACTTCCGGAACGGCAGACACAGTATAAATCTGGATCACCAGGTGGTCCAACACCTTGGCCTCCGCACCAACATCCACTGTCATCATCATACAGGCTTTCTTCTATTTCTCTACGAGCTAGATCATCTTCCCAATAATAAGGTTGGGAATCATAAATATACTGCTCATCTTTTGGATATTCAACTTCTGGATATAGAAGTTCGCCAAAACAGTGCTCAACATCAGAACCAAAAACTGCTTCACATCCTTCATACAAAAATTCACTCTGAAATTGGGATTCTACACGATAGTTCAAAGGGAGAGTTCTCCTATGAACTTTAGTGTCTATTCTGTTACCTTCATCATCCCTTTTAATATATTTTTGGGTAACATTTACACAATGCCCTAATTCAGAGTATCTTCCACCATGATGCCTTAATAAGAATTTGAACCATAAATTTGCTTGGTCTGCTGCTTGCATGTCTACTTCGAGGTGGAGTATGAAGTTAGCTCTGCGAACTATCCAATCCTTTCTAGGACAAAATTTATCAAGAAGGATCTCAGTCCATCCTGACCACTTTTTGTTGCGCATGTTTCCTGGATCTGCACAAATGACAATAGAAGTTTCTTCCCTTCAAAACTGTAAAATCAAATTATATGAGGTCCATGTGAGGTTTCCCTCACCAATATCAACATACCACAATGGTCCTTCTTTTTCATCGTTACAATCAGTCCACAACTCTTTTCATTTTCTGAGTTGCTCTCTGGCTTTCTGCATACCTCGGAAAGCTCTCTTTTCCCATCTTTCCATGATGTGGAGTTTGCAAGGACTCATCTGTATCTGTTTTATTAAAGTCAAACTGAGATATTTCTCGGCTTCTTGCCGATCAACATAATCAAGTAATTCTTTCCTTTCTTCCTCAGTAAGACTATTGTCCCATGGCTTTAAGAATAAGAGTCCTATGCTAGAAAATGAACCAGAAAGAATTCCAAAAGAAGCTTTAAGAATAACTTAGAAAATGCTAAGTCCAAAAATGCTACACCAATTACTTTCAATTGGACTGGGATAAAGTATCCTTCTTCTTGGGAAGTAAAATATTCTGAACTCATAAACGAAGAACGCATGTTAGCTTCCTACAATCCTAAGCCTCTAATCTTTGATGAAGCTTCATGCTCTTTTAAACCAGCCCAAGATGAAAATATTCCTAGAGTAAATCCTCCACTCATCGGATCTACTTCCTTGGCATCCTATAATAATGCCCGTTTACAAGCAATGTCTGATCAGATACAAAATGATAGCCAAGCCGAAGATGCTGCCAAGCTTACCCCGTCTACTTCTGTAAATACTACTTCTTTTTCAGGTGTGTCTGATTTTGAACATAAAGGCCAGCATGCAGATTGCCCTACATGTAGAAAAATCAAACAAAAATTAGTTCAAAAACAAAAAATGAAAAAAGCTAAAAATCCTCATGAACATCCAAGTTTAGGGATGTTCTCTTTACCTCGTTCTGAAACCAGTGTAGAAACCGCGAACTCTCTTGGTCAAAAATCCTACTACCCTAGTAGAAATATCCCAGAAACAACATTTCGACAATGCTCTCAGAATGGGACAACTAGACGAGAATTTCTATCAACAAAATCTTCAGCAGCTGACCAATCTGTGTCAGATGAGATAAAATTATCCAATTGGGGAAATTTGCAGGAAATGCATACTGCAAGGAATATAGATGACATGGCTAATGATATCTTATTATTAAAACATCAGTGTTCTGAACAAAGGAGCCAACGAGATAAAGTAATTCTAAAGCTGGAATTATTGGACCATATTTTGCATGATACTTCTGAAATCCAAAAGGCCATAAGTATAGCTTCTGATAAATTGGAACGAAGAATAATTGTTCTGAATGAACTTTCAGAAAATACAGAACAGTTAAGAAAAAAGAAATATTTTGTTCCAGATCATGTCTACAAACAAGCTACAAAAGGCCACAATAAAAGTAAGTCATTAGGTCAATTTAATGCAATTCCTGATGATGAAAAACCAGAATGGGATTTTGGAGAAAGTGATGCCATTACAGATTATGTTGAAAATTGGATCTCTAATTTTAAAAATGTTAATCCTGTTCTAGATCCAAAACATGAGATTGCTTTAAATATGATGGAAGAAGAATCCTCTAACATGATGAGAATAACAGGTCCTAGAGAAGACTATGATGAACATATGTATGATGCAGAAGCACCTGCATCTATTCAACCCAAAGTTTTTAACTATGGAATAAATAATTTGAATAATCTCATTTCCCAAATGCCTGAGCAACCTGTGCTCAATATACAATGTCAAAAAAGAGAAGAAGTAAAAAGTGCCATATAGTTATTAACCCATTGGACACTGTATAAAAAACAGCAAGACCATAATCTGACAGGTCAAATGATTGCAACTCAATTAGTTGCAGGATTGTCAGGTTTAGCATATAATTGGTGGCGGTGGTTGCCACAAGAAACAAGACATGAAATACTTGCTGCAAATGACACTGATGAACAACTTCTCTCTACATTGGGAAGAGAATTCTATGGTCCAGACAATGCTGAAGATTATGACCATCTGGCATCATTATTTATGTCTGCAAGACTGTGTGACCTCAGCAAAGCTGAGCAGTATTTCTGCTATATGCAGAAGTTATTGATTTCTTCTGGAAAATCAGGAAATTCGTCTTACCTCAAACATTATTTGAGGAGTTACCCCGGCCATGTACCCGATGCTGTTGAGCAAAGATTAAAGGATAAAAACGTTGAATTAAGAAGTTTATCTTTAGCACAACTTCATGGTCATATATTAGAATGCTGGCAAGAACATTGTTTAGAAAAAAGGGTAAGTAAAGATTTTAAGACACACCAAAAAATGTTCTCTACTTCATTTTGCAAAGATGTTGTAGGAATGCCAGACTGGGGGTGTGGAGCGCATAACAGAGATCATTTCAAAGAATGCAAGTGTAAAAAGAAAAAGAAACACTTATATACCTCTGAGAAAATATATCATCCAGAAGGCTCCTACAAGCATAAGCCGAAGCATCGCTATAAAGATTACAAATCTAAGAAAACGACCAAATATAAAAGATTTGTTAAGCAGCGCAAAGATAAAGGATCTCCTGATAAATTTTTTATCTGTGGAGAAAAAGGGCATTGGGAAAGCAAATTTCCTAAAAGAAAAACAAAGCCAAGGCTTGCAGCTTTATGTACAGCACTAGATCCAGAATGGTGGGATCTTCTTGAAGTGTCCACAGAATCTTCTCTCCCTCCCGGATAAATTATTGAATTACTTGATTCTGACAATGAACCTGATACTGATGCTGACAGTGATTATCCATTAGTAGCTAAATGTGATCCTCATAGTTCATCCTCTTCTGAGTCTGACCTTGATGATGCACATTTAGGGGGGTGTAGTAGTAGCCAACCTGACTTTGACTTTTCTCTTTATATGTTTACCTCTCATCCTTTAATACACCAACTTGAGAAACAAATCGCCAGTATAGATCTACAGCTATCCACTATCCCTATCTACAGACATATTGAGCGAACAGAGCTTAGAGAAGAAAAGAAACAACTTCAAGCTCGTATTGAAGCCCTGAAAAAAGAGAAAGGAAAGGCTATAAAATTAGAATATAACCCCATTGAGCTTTACAGAGACTATCCTGGTAGTCACACTGATAGACAAAAGCATAGACAGGATAGAGAAAGACTTTTGACAAATCAGTTAAAACAAAAACAAACTCAGGTCAGGGAATTGCTAAAAGAAATTGAAGCAATAAGGCACTCCATAACAGCACTCACTATAGAAAGAGATCAATCTTCAGAAGAAGAACTCTCGAAAGAAATTGAGAGAGTTTGTGAAACAAAAGAAGAATCACCCACTACTACTCCTGAAAGATCTCCGTCTCCTAGATCTCAAACCATGAGTCTACTTGGTGCTGTGTCAGGTCCAAAGTTGTTTATAACTGTATATTTTTGCCCTGGTGAGTTTAAGTCCTACCCTGTACAATGTTTATTAGATTCTGGTTGTCAGTTTAATTTAGCTAAAGGGAATGTCATCCCAAAGTTTTATTGGGAAAAAACAAAAGAATTTGGTTCAGCTATTCAAGGTACTTCTGTGCATTTGACAGGAAAAGTTAAAGATTTTCCTATACAGTTGTCTGGTCAATTGAGTTCTGTGTCTTTGTTTAGATTAGATCAAATCAAAGAAGATTGTATATTAGGGTCTGAATTTATGGTTAAAGTCAGTCCATTTTCCATTGATACACAAAGGATGGTTTTCAATTGTACAGTCAAAGGAGAGTCTGTGTATATACCTTTGAGTAATAAGTTTAGCCCTCAAAGTAAGCCAATTGTATATAACCCTGAGTCAAGTCAGTCTAGTCAGTCCTTGAATAAAATGGAACGCTGCATCTCCTATGCAGAAGTTCATGGTGAAAAGATTCTTGCAAATATCAAAGAGAAGATTATCAGAGACTGTTGTTCTGAGAATACTAATGCCTTTTGGAAGAGAGAAAAATAATTTGTTTCTATTGAATTTGATCCTCTCCAAAAGATAAGGCCAATGAAAGCATCAGCAAGATTAATGAGCCCCTCTGAGAGAGAGTTCTGCTCAAAATAAATCCAAGAATTATTATCCAAAGGCCTCATAGAACCTTCAAAGAGCCCTTGGGCATGCAGAGCCTTTGTAGTAAACAAGCATTCAGAGCAGAAAAGGGGTAAACCAAGATTGGTGGTAAACTTTAAGCCACTAAATGCTGTGTTGTAGAAGATTAGGTATCCTCTACCTGATAAATCAAGTTTGTTACAGAAAATTAAGGATTGCACAATATTCAGCAAATTTGATTTAAAGTCTGGATTTTATCAAATTGGGATCAAGCCTGAAGATAGGTATAAAACAGCCTTTGTTGTTCCACATGGTCAGTACCAGTGGAAATTCTTACCTTTTGGAATCAACAATGCTCCTTCAGAATTCCAAAAGAGGATGGGAGACATTTTTAGAGATATACCTTGGTTGCTTGTGTTTATAGATGATATTTTAATATGTTCAAAAAATGTACAAGATCATCTTAAACATCTTCAAAGATTTTATGATTTGGTTTATAAGCATGGTTTGGTATTATCTGCTACTAAGATGGAAATAGGAAAAACAGAAATGGATTTCCTAGGATTCCATATTAAGGCTGGGACAGTTGTTTTACAAGAACATGTTTTGAAAAGCTTTGATCAGTTTCCAGACAAGATCCTTGACAAAACACAGTTGCAGAGATTTCTCGGTTGTCTCAATTATATTCGACCTTTTTATAAGGGTCAAGCTTCTGACATCAAATGTCTGCAGCAACGTCTCAAGAAGAAACCTGTTGCTTGCTCAGAAGAAATGACTCTGGCAGTCAAAACAATAAAAGCTAGAGTGAAAGAGCTGCCAGCACTTCATCTCCCTCAAGGTACTGGTAAGATGATAATTGAAACAAATGCTTCAAACACTACATGGGGTGGTGTTTTACTTGAAGAAGTTGAGGGAAAAGAACGTATTTGTGGTTATGCTTCTGGTGCATTTAGAGGAGCAGAATTGAATTACCCCAGTAGCCAAAAAGAAATTTTGGCTGTAAAAAAGACAATCAATCATTTTATCCTGTATCTCAAACCAGTCAGATTTGTGGTCAGAACATATTTAAAAATCATGCCTGGTATATTTAAAAATGAGAATTTAATGGCAGAGAATTTAAGCAGGATATTAAAATGGTTTATCTAGTTAAGTAACTTTGATTTTGATATTGTGTATAAGCCTGGATATTTGAATTGCCTTGCTGATACGCTCACTTAGGAAAATGTGCAGCAAGAAGTTCCGAGTTTAAATATGTTTTCTGCAGGAGCAAGTTCCAGTTCCAGAAATGAAAAAGGCAAAGGCCTTATGCCAGAAAACTAGAGGAAGAATAAGAGTCCTATGCTAGAAAATGAACCAGAAAGAATTCCAAAAGAAGCTTTATTCTTAAAGCCTTGGGACAATAGTCTTACTGAGGAAGAAAGGAAAGAATTACTTGATTATGTTAATCGGAAAGAAGCCGAGAAATATCTCAGTTTGACTTTAATAAAACAGATACAGATGAGTCCTTGCAAACTCCACATCATGGAAAGATGGAAAAAGAGAGCTTTCCGAGGTATGCAGAAAGCCAGAGAGCAACTCAGAAAATGCAAAGAGTTGTGGATTGATTGTAACGATGAAAAAGAAGGACCATTGTGGTATGTTGATATTGGTGAGGGAAACCTCACATGGACCTCATATAATTTGATCTTACAGTTTTGCAGGGAAGAAACTTCTATTGTCATTTGTGCAGATCCAGGAAACATGTGCAACAAAAAGTGGTTAGGATGGACTGAGATCCTTCTTGATAAATTTTGTCCTAGAAAGGATTGGACAGTTTGCAGAGCTAACTTCATACTCCACCTCGAAGCAGACATGCAAGCAGCAGACCAAGCAAATTTATGGTTCAAATTCTTATTAAGGCATCATGTTGGAAGATACTCTGAATTAGGGCATTGTGTAAATGTTACCCAAAAATATATTAAAAGGGATGATGAAGGTAACAGAATAGACACTAAAGTTCATAGGAGAACTCTCCCTTTGAACTATCATGTAGAATCCCAATTTCAGAGTGAATTTTTGTATGAAGGCTGTGAAGCAGTTTTTGGTTCTGATGTTGAGCGTTGTTTTGGCGAACTTCTATATCCAGAAGTTGAATATCCAGAAGATGAGCAGTATATTTATGATTCCCAACCTTATTATGGGGAAGATGATCTAGCTCGTAGAGAAATAGAAGAAAGCCTGTATGATGATGATAGTGGATGTTGGTGCGGAGGCCAAGGTGTCGGACCACCTGGTGATCCAGATTTATACTGTGTCTGCCGTGCCGGAAGTGACTAATGCCAGAATTCTTTTCCAAGGAATGGAGCCCATGGTCCGAAGCTATGATTGTATTTTGTACATAAGCATCTTTTAATGGAAGCCGTAGTGGGCCGGTATAATAGCTCCACTTTGTAATGTTGGCCAGTTTGTCGGCCATATCTTTATGCTTTTCCGTAGATTCGTTTGATGGGCCATTTTGTTGTCGGCCATAGAATCTAGTCATAGTTTGTCGGTTTCCGAGTCCCCTCATGGCGCTGCCTCATAGGGACGAGATAAACGTGGTGTTGTCCCACCATGTCCTCCGATTCCTTTGCTTTTGACCGAATGGTGTAAGTCTTGAGTCATTGGATGACCGCCTAGCATGTTATATACGGAAGGCTCCGGAGAGAATTCATTCATTCGAGTCTAGTGCATTGAGCTGGTTAAGAGCTCTGCAAATAAGTTAGGTGTCGAGCTGATCCAATAGTTGGAAGCTCAAAGTCTTAGAAGTGTGAGAACTGTGGTTCTATGCTCTGCTAGTTTCCTTCGTGGTATAACATAGCAACAGAAAAGTCCCATGTTCGCCTATGTATAAAAGAGTCTATAAGGTGTGCTAGTGGATATACCTTGGGTGTCCCAGAAGCCTGCAAGTAAGTTTATGCCTTCGGGAAATTCTGAAAGCTAAACGGCCCCAAGTCATTGTATCCAGGTGCTCAGTCGAGTCTATGGTGACGACCTTCGCAGTCCGAAGGCGATCCATTGGAGTCTATATTTCTACTGTAATGATCTGAGGCGATAATAAAAGTTGCAAAAGTTATTGTTGGGGAGATCTTGGTGTGAATGGTATCAGAGCCAGTAAAGTCACCAAAAAATTAAAGTGATTTATTCTGGTAATTCTATTACTTGATACAATGTTTATGAATGAACTTACAATTATAATCATTGTTGCATCTGTTTGCATTGTATTATTGGGATGCTTGTCTAAAATTCTACTGAAGGAAATTCGTAATTACTTGGCTTAAATCTGCTGGAACATCATTCTGTTTCAGAGTCTGTTTGTGTTATTTATACTCTACAATAGTATTCTGTAGGCGGTGGAAATGACCGCTAAGCGAATAGTTGAGGATCTAAGGGTGTAAGAGATGTCCGATGTCATAGTAGCAGTAAGGCCCGTGGGAAAGGGGAGTAAGTCTACATAGTTGTCGGAGTCTAGAATAGTCAGCACTCACCCTCTTATTTGAAAATGGATCCAACTATGGATACTATTGAGCTGACAAACCATATAGAGTGTGAATCTCATAATGACACTGAAATTTCTTTAGCAGACCACCGAAGCTCATCTTTTAATCCTTCTACTTCTGAAGATGCATCCTATATCACTATCCATGACCAGAATCCTAGTTCTGAATGGCAGTTACCCCAAATATTGCCTCGTGATGTCTATAAACTCCACCAGTGGAATCTAACTTTAGCCACACACATCCGTGTTTCCAATATCGATGTTTCTTTCACAGACAAACAAGAACCGATACATATCAATCTGTTAGACCGAGCACAGATAGATTGGGATAGAGAGAAAAAGTATAAATATGCTCATTTTGGAGCAGTCAAATTAGGGCTTGGACCCTTGGTACGTCCACGACTAGCAGTTTCTTCTTTGTGTTGTATAGTTGAGACTAGACATAGAAAGTTTTCTGATGCAGTAATCGGTGGATTCACTGTACCCTTGCATGACGGTCACGCTTTTGGCACAATATATCCAAAGTTTCTTGTAAGCTTAGATGATCCCCACATCTATAATATCTTAAAAGCTTACATTTTACCTAAAGGCTTTGATATGGAGACTGGATCTCGAATTATCCAGCTTAAAGGAGGAGTTTGTGTATGTTTTGGTAACGATACACTACCACAGTTGCGAACTGCTGTCCATCAGAGTTCTGCAGACTGCAGCGTGGTGGAACACCCATCTGCTAAGTCCAAAATGGGGTGAGGCTCAAAGAGGGTTCTTTGAGCTTCACCTCTCAAACTATACTAAGAAAGACACTCAAAACCAATACACCAATAATAACTCAATAAAATAAGAGAAATGTAGGATATAAACCAAATGAGTAACTTGTTATCATGAGAAGGCTTGCTAGGCCTTTATATAGCATTATTACAATGTGTTTTGAGGCCATACCATGGGCCAAAACTATGTGCTACCAAATACCATGGATATGAGAGGGTGGCCTCTCCATTTAATGATTTTATGATAAATGGGAGAGGGTGGCCTCTCCATTTAAATCTTTTATGATAAATGGGAGAGGGTGGGCTCTCCATTTAATGCTTTCATCGCTTACCCATCTGAATTTAGACCATATGCCCCCTAAAATTTGGATCATTCCTCCCACCTTAGAAAATGATGGTCCCCATTATTTCATGCTAAAAAGAGACCCATGATTACAATGTGCTAGTTACCAATGAAAAGAAGGGTTTTGTGTGGTTGACCCATAACCGTGGGTTTTGCGAGGTTGACCCATAACCGTGATGGCAATGGCAAGCTTGATTCCAATGAAGAGAAGAGTTTTGTGTGGTTGACTCAAAACCATGGGTTTTGTGTGGTTGACCCATAACCGTGGGTTTTATGTGGTTGACCCATAACCATGGTGGCAATGACAAGCTTGTTTCCATTGAAGAGAAGGGTTTCGTGTGGTTAACCCATAACTGTGGGTTTTGTGTGGTTGACCCATAACCATGGGTTTTATGTGGTTGACCCATAACCGTGATTACAATACATAAATGTGGGTTTTGTGTGGTCCCCCCCATAACCATGGGTTTTTTGTGGTTGACCCAGAACCATAGGGTTTGTGTGGTTAACCATAACCATGATTACATTAAGATTTAAAAAATTGTAAATTCATGATCTTTGGTGTAGTTGATGTCTTGCTGCATATCCATTCATAACTTCTAATGCATGTACTAAAATTGAATTCCATTGAAGACCCATTTGAGATTTCGAAAAGACCTTTACATCCATATAACATACTTGCTCTCGGGTGGCCCAAAGATTGAGAAAATGTTTGTTGAAGTTTAAGAGATGCGCGCACACTATTTTGCAAACATATGTTACTTCAATCGATGATCTCTCAAACCAGAAATCCAAATGAAAAACCATGAAATACCCATTTTAGCTGACGGAAAGAGCTTTCTAATGAGCTATTATAGAGCCCCTGAAACATTTTTTTGGATTGTGTAGCATTTGTTTAAAGTTGTTGTACATCTGGCCGCATTGTGTACAAACATGTACTACTTCAAACAAACATATCTCACAAACCAGAAAACGAAATGAAATTCCGTGAAATACCCATTTTAGCTAATAGAAAGGTCTTTCCAATGAGCTATGGTAGAGCCTGTGAAACATTCTGTGGATTTTTTAACACTTGTTTAAAGTTGTTGTACATCCAACCGCATTATGCACAAACATGTGCTACTTCAAGCAAGCATATCTCATAAACCGGGAAACGAAATGAAATTCCGTGAAATACCCATTTGAGCTGAAGGAAATAACTTTCCGATAAGATATGGTAGAGCCTCTAAAACATCCTGTGCAGTCCATGGAACCTGTTCAAAGTTTATTGAATGTGAGAATATTGAGTATAGAGATGCCAAGGGTTTGTAGAGAAGCATGGGTTGCTGTAGAGGTTGTGGAACCTCCGTTGAACCCACATCATGCTTCAAAATATTGTCCTGATGGAGAGCGTACCCGCTCTGATACCACTGATCCGGATCTTGGAGGCTGAAACCCGGAAGACTTGAATATCGAGAGATGAGTAGAAGAGATAGCTTCAAAACTGAAGCGAACAATGAACCAGCTGTGAGAAATACAAAATAGTGAGATCTGGGCTATGAATAACATAGATGGACAAACATAGAAAAAATATGCAACATGGAGGGGTGAGGCTCAAAGAGGGTTCTTTGAGCCTCACCTCTCAAACTATACTAAGAAAGACACTCAAAACCAATACCCCAATAATAACTCAATAAAATAAGAGAAATGTAGAATATAAACCAAATGAGTAACTTGTTATCATGAGAAGGCTTGCTAGGCCTTTATATAGCATTATTACAATGTGTCTTGAGGCCATACCATGGGCCAAAACTATGTGTTACCAAATACCATGGATATGAGAGGGTGGCCTCTCCATTTAATGCTTTTATGATAAATGGGAGAGGGTGGCCTCTCCATTTAATTCTTTTATGGCCTATCCATCTGAATTTAGACCATATGCCCCCTAAAATTCAGATCAATAGGTCCATAAGAGATTCTTTTAATCCCGTCACATGTTTAGAAGCCCCACTATCAATAAACGAATCATTACATCCATGTGTAACTGTACCTATGAGAGTAGAGATTAAAACATATTCATCATCACTTGAAGAGTCTTCACTTTCTTCCCTAGATTTCTTTCTGGGAGGTTCATCATCCTCAGTGGCATGAGCATGATACCTCTTCTTGTTGTTCTTCTTGTTGTTGTTGTGGTCTTGGTTATTCTTGGGACAGTTTGAGGCAAAGTGTCCTTTTTCATTACAAGAGAAGTATCTAATGTGAGAGAGATCTTTCTTCTTTTGATGAGAATGAGAAGATTTCTTTTGATGAGAATGCTCCCTCTTAGGCTTACTTCTCTTGGTGTGAGCTGTGAGAGCTTGGTATTCACTTCCCATCTTTTCTTCTCGAGCTACAAGCCTAGATTCTTCTTGTGAACATTCCTCCCATAGTCTATTGAAAGAGATCAACTTCCTTCTTGCACAGATACCTTGGATGAAGGAGTCCCATGAACTAGGCACAGGCCATTTAGTGTGGTCATGACAATTTCTCCATTCCCCACTACTTCATCCACTGCTTCAAGTTGTTCTTTGATTTGAGAGACCTTAGTAAAGTAGGATTGGATGGTCTCTCCAGTCTGGAACTTTACCCCTTTCAATTGATTCCACAGAGTCATCTTCCGATTTATATTCTTTCCTTCAAACAACTTGGTCAAGGAGTCAAACATCTCCTTAGGTGTCTTTAGAGAAGACACATGGGGTATGAGATGGTCTTTTATAGAATCAACAATGATTCTCTTAGTCTTGACCAAGTTCTTCTTGTGTAAGGCCTTAGCCTCATCTCCCTCTGGAACTAAAACCTCTTCTTTTATGTAGGTGTCCAAATCATTCTCTTTTAGGATTAACCCAATCTTATACTTCCATGCTCGAAAGTTGTCAGCTCCTTCAAGCTTATCCTCAAGCCTGCTATGGTGAGACATCTTAATGAGAAACTCAAATGGAAATAAAAGATTTAGGTCTTACCACTTGATTTGATAAAAACTGGATGTGGAGTTGGATTAGGGTTTGTTAGAGAAACCCTAAAAATTCAAACTTTGAGTTCCAAACTTCTGAATGGATGGAAAGATGCACATTGCTGAGTTGATCAAGTTGGTATACTTCAATTTTGAAATCTGCAAAATTTGACCCCTCAAAATTGCCTTTGAAACTTTTAGATCTTCTGGTCAAAATCCCAAACTAGGGTTTGGGAAAAGCAAGAAAGAAGAAGAGATCTGGATATGGATGGTAAGTCACATTAAGGAGACCTTGAAACTTCTTTGATGTGGATCAAACGATTTGAAAGATGAGGTGGAGGAAAGATGGATCCTCCAGGATTGGGGAATCCGCTCAGTTCAAGAATGTATAGGAGCGTCAAGGGGAAAAGGGCTAAGGATAAATAATATGGACATATCGTAGATCCCACTAATAGGGTTGTTTAAACTGAAATTCGACAGGGCATCAAAAGGAAATCCAAACCCCTTAGGATTTGGAGTGGTTGTTCGTAATCATCAGGGAAAAATTGTTGGGCTTCAATGGGGGGACATTGGGGAAGCGAACAACAATGCGGTGGAGCTTGATGGTCTAATTAATGGCATTGGATGGATCAAGAGAAATGAATGGATGCTAGTGATAGTTGAAGGAGACTTTGAAATCCTCATCAATATGGCTGTAAAAATTTAGGTTAGTGTGTCTGTTTCAAGGGGAGAAACTGGAGACTGGACGCTAGGTTTGATTTGCTTGTTGGTTTACTCAATGATGCCCTTGATATAGCTTTCAACCATGTAAAGAGAAAGGCCAATTCCTTGCAGGACTTTCTCGCCAACCAAGGAGTTAATAATTCAGAAACCGATAATGAGTGGGAATGGGATGAAATGGATGATGGAGATATAAAGTCCAAGTGTTTGGCTCTAACATCATTAGACATTAGCATCCCAAATGCAGGTGAACAAATGGCAGGTGTCTTGCATGTCGTAGGCGACATGGAGCCGGAAAGAGGCAGTGTCGTGTCGAAGGATGGAGTTCCGACATGTGAGGGTGTAAGAGTTTAAAGGGTTGATGATCGAGGAGGGAGCATGTTTATGGTAGAACAAACAAAAAGTTGGATGCATTTAAGTAGATGAGATTTCGTGGAGGTATGCCAATCTAGTTCTATGTTAGATGTTGTTATGAATTGGAGGAGTCAATACGCCTGGTAAGTGAGATCTCGAAGGATTAATGGAGGAAAATCAATGGAGCGAAGGAATGACGGCTCTAGGATACACAAATCCATTAAGACTTTTCATGCTAGCTTGACGACCCTCATTAATGGTGGTCCTTGGGGATGGGTGCTGAGGTTGGTATTTAAGGAGGACGACACTAGGGGAAAGAAAATGGAAAACATTGAGTACTGCAAGCCTGCTATTAAGGAAGGTGGTAAAAGATTCTCTTTGGTGATTACTGGTAGTTTGGCAATGACTCCTCGCCAAAGAATGCGCAGTCGCCAAGAAGGAAGGGGACGAGAAGAAAGAAATATGGAGAAAGAGGAGGTGGGGGCAGAATACATGGAGGGTATTCCCACCCATATCGATGATTGAATTTTTAGGATGGAAGACGATGAGGTGAGCCGCAGAATTGAAGACCAAGGCATGGTTGCTGACCTTGACCCATACTGGATTTTGAGGTGGATCCTTGGAAAGGTTATGTCTGAAAGAGACAGCTTCGGGGACCTGGTAGCACAAGTGGTTGGAAACATCAGGACATGTTGCGCAGCATCATGGATACAGAGGGAGTGGTAGACTTGGCCAAAGCATCCTTCATGGCTCCCATTGTGCGCAACTCGCCTCCTTAAGCGGACCCTATTCATTCCTCACCGACTCGTATGGAAGAAGCAGCTCGCCTAGAGGAGACTCTAGAGGACTTGGTACTTCCATCGGCCAATCCTGTCTAGTGTCTTTTTATGTGTCTTGTTGTTTTTTTGTTGTCCGGTCTGAATGTCTTCATAATGGTTTTGTAATGGTGTCGAGCAAAGTTTTAAATGTATGCTACAATTGCTATTACCTCCTAAAAAAGTGTGTTTTGCAATGGTGCCACGCCTAGTACGGGATAGGTTAAGTCACGGCTTTACACCTAGGATGGATTCTATGTTTGGTGTCAAAAGGGTTAGTAAGGGAGATTGTAAGCAAAATGGTAAATTTGGGTGAATACTGAATTTGCAAGGCTTTGTGGGACTTTTGACAAATGTGGTCTAAGCTATGGTCAGACCCTTTTTTGTAACATTATGTACATTGCTTGCATTTTTTAATAGAAATTTTCTATCTTATACAAAAAAAAAACAAAAAACTCATAGCTCATACATTGATAATAGGTAGTGACAACCAATTTAATTAAAGAAAGTAATAGATAGCTAAAACATAAACAATAGGTGATTACAACTAAGCACGTAGAACAAGTAATAGATAACTTGTTCATAGTACTTAACTTGTGATTTATCCATATTTACCGGGCACACGTTAAATGATTGTGCTATTATATATACAAGTATTTTAAAAAGCCATTTCCTTTATGAGGTTTACCTAATAGAAAGGGTCTTCGGATATTGTATGGTTTTTTTCAGTGCTGCCGTAATCTCCCCAGGGATCTCAATCAGCTATATTTTTTTCATTTTTTTGCTTGCCCGCCAAATTCCTTGGCCGTAATGGAGCCAAATTCTTCCATGTTTGCCACGCAGGAACTTGAACGTGAGATTAGGTCTCTCGCTTCCTGTGACCCCCAGGCGCTGGAAGGAAACAGTAGGAACAACGTCGATTGTGAAGGGAACATCAATAATAATATTGATAACACGCAACAGTCCATCAGAAGGGGCCGTCCGCGTGGGTCAAAAAACAAACGTAAAGACAACCCTGTAGTCTACGAAGACACCGATGAGGCAATGTTGCCTCATGTTGTACAAGTTGAACACGGCGCTGATATAGTTCAGTCCCTACGTCAATTCTACCTAAGGCTTCGGGTAGGGGGAATCTACGTGATGAGCGCTACAGGGATCGTGGCTGATCTGACCATCTCCATGGCTGATTCAGTCACATGCTTCCCTGGCATATTCGACATACTCACTCTCTCTGGATGTTTTCTCCCACATTGCAATTCTCTAACTCTGGTTGCCTCTAACGAAATTAAGGTCATCTCAGGAACGGTTGAAGGGATTCTTCTAGCAGTTGGTCCTGTTCATATTATTGTTGGATCCTGCGGCGATCCTTCTTTGCACGTAGCTCGTCTGACCACTCCTGGTGGGGAAGGCAATGGCAATACAGGGCATCCAGGTCCTCCATTCTCTGAGGCCATTGAGCACACGCCATCTTTGGATTCTTCTGCGTACAATGCATCTCCTAGTGGCGGCATATCTTACCAGACTCATGCTGATAGGGCATGGTTGGCTAATCCTCATGCTCCTGGCAGATCCTGATAGCAGGTAATGTTGAAACTAATATAGTTGTCACTTATATTTAATTCTTGAACAGTAATTATATTTTGAATAGTTAGCATAGTGAAATTATATATAGCTCCTTTAGTGATTGTAAGTAGCTACCTTTGATTTTTCCTTCGATCTATTTAAGGAAAAACGATGGAGGAAACTCTCAAGGCTTCATTTATAGTGATAGCTGTTTTGATCGAATTCGCAGTATTTTCTGAAACAGTGAGAATCGACATTGTTAAAACTCCAATGAACTGTGGATTTCTTTCTCTTTTATATTTCGTGAAACAGTGAGGAGCGAATTGTTAAAACTGCAATGAAGTGTAGATTTTTTCTGTTTTCATTTTTTCTCCTGAAACGGTGTGGCAATGTTATAACTGTAATGAAGTGCGAATTTCTTTATGTTTTTGTATATTTCCTAAAACAGTGAGGAGCGACATTTTTAAAACTGCAATGAAGTCTGGACTTCTTTCTGTTTTAAGAATAGAGAAATTGATATTGGAATTCTCCAGTACAAAGTAATTTATGTAATGCTGATTAGTTGCGTCACTCTGCAGCCAAAGACTTCAGACAACTGAAAACAGAGAACAGGTCTAACACAGAGAAATAAAACAGCGAGAGTCTCGAAACAGCTGGGCATATAATATATTCATATTGAAAAACTAGATTACATCCTTACACTATCATCACCTACAGGTGAGGCACGCAGGCTTCTTATTTAATTAAAATTTAGATCCCAGGCTCGGAGGCCCTCATACTAACATTTAAACAACGAATCCCCAAATCTATGCTATAGCAGAACCCCACCGAAGAACTCCCTCAGACGATTTGAACGGCACCAATGCTTTCTTCCGTCAACCCAATCCTTTTGCCTCGCAGGTATCTCTAAGACTCCAAGTCTCTCTCCCCTCCCATGATTGCATCGGCTGTCTACTTTTCCAGATCACAATAATGAAACGTTGCCCTTCAATAGTATGCAAGGCTGCCAGGTTTCAACACCTGTCAATGACTTGAAGAGGAAAGGATGCGCTGGCTGTCACAGCTGGAAGATAAATGTGGTGGAGTGGAGGTGAGTGTGGATGCTCTGCATCATACATCATACTCCCCTCGTTCAAAGAATTATGAACCGAACTTTCTGGTTCATAGCCTTAAATTTTGTTTTCTTCAACTTTTTCCACCGATCAAAATACAACCTTAGTTCCCTACACAACAACAGCGTAATTAACAACAACTACATCAACAAACCTTGGTATAACTATCTTTCTGCATAAATTCATTTTTGAGATTGTCATTAGTGCTCTCCTCAGAAATGTTTAGCCATTCTTTCAGAGCCTTTTGGCCTTCAACTGCATTAACAATTGGAACACTGCCAATTTTCTCGGTTACACCTTGTTCAATGTCCTTCCTTGGCATCTCAATTCCTACATGCATGAGCTGCAAATAAGCAATTTTCTCTTCCGCTGCAACCTTGTTCGCTACATTTTCACTAAAGGAACTGTTTTCCTTCCCAGCATCCCACTTTGATAGCCTATCTACATCTTCAGCCACACTCTTTATGCATTGTCCAACCATTTGTTCTTCCAACAATGGAAGAATTTGTTTCTCCTTTGCTCCCATGTGCTCAGCAGCATTGTATTCCTCTTCTTCAAGCGCTTCGCCTTCTTTCGGGTAGCAAAGCAATTCCACAAGTGCTTCACCTTCTTCCGGGTAGCAAAGCACTTCCACAACTGAGTTCCCCTTTGAAAACTCTCTCTTTTCAATTTGATGTCTTTCTTTCTCCTCCAAGGCTCTTTTCACCTTTCGTATGGCTCGGATCTCTGCTTTTCTCTGTAGTCTTTCATCACGCTCTTTGATTAGTTGCCTAATTGCTTGTATCTATGCCGTGATCCATTCTTTCTCTTGTTGGATCACCCGCTTCTCCTTTGCCATTTTTAACTTTTACTTGCCAATCTCTCTCTCTTTGGCTTTTCAAGAGCTTGCTCTCTTAAAGTTGTTCACAATATGGCTTTCCATAGTGAATCCCACTGGTAACAATAATGCACCTCCGTGCAATCTAGTGCTCCTCCTAGCACTTTTGGTTCTCCTCTCGAACCAACTCTTCTGCTCCTCTGAGCTCACTTAGTTCTCCTCTAGAACCAACTCTTCAGTTTAAGTAGCTAAGTTTCCAGCGATTAGTATGCAACAATGGATTCCCCTCTGGGCCATTGTGGGTTGCTCTGATACCAAAATGATACAGTCACTCTGCATCCAAAGACTTCAGACAACTGAAAATAGAGAATAGGTCTAACACAGAGAAATAAAACAACAAAAGTCTTGAAACAGCCGGGCATAAAATATATTCATATTGAAAAACTAGATTACATCCTTGCACTGTCATCACTGACCGGTGAGGCACGCAAGCTTCTTATTTAATTAAAATCTAGATCCCAGGCTCGGAGACCCTTCATACTAACATTTAAACAACGAATCCCCAAATCTATGCTACAGCAGAACCCCACAGAAGAACTCCGTCAGACAATTTGAACAGCACGAACGCCTTCTTCCTTCAACCTGATCCTTTTGGCTTGCACGTCTCTCTAAGACTCCAAGTTTCTCTCCCCCTCCCATGATTGCATGGGCTGTCTACTTTTCTCGATCACAATAATGAAACGTGGTCCTTCAATAATATGCAAGGCTGCCATGTTTCAACACCTGTAAATAACTTGAAGAGGAGAGGATGCACTGGCTGTCACAGCTGGAAGACAAATGTGGTGGATTGGAGGTGAGTGTGGATGCTCAGCATCAGATAGATATTACACACTTTGAATTATCAATGCAGAAAGATGCATACTACATAGTAGACATGATCAGAATGTCGGAACAGAAAGGAGAGTATTAATTTTAAAAGGATTATAAAACAAGTGAAATAGCTGCTATGCAGCTAAATCCCTGCCATAGGGATAAGCAAGGTAGCTAAGTACCTAAATACAAAATAGGCTGACAGTGCGGAGGGCATAGGACAGCTATTGGTGGTGTTTCACGAAAGCACAGGAGCACAAACGGATAGAGCTCCGGGGTGTTGAACAGAACCAACGGAACACGAATGGATAGTGCTCCGCGGCATTGGAGATAACCAAAAATCTAAGCGCTCCGCAGTGTTATCACGTCGCAGTGAAACAGCAAATTTTAAAGCGCTTACTCCTCTTATTAATATCACTCGCTCTGGGTCCGTCTGCAAACAATGGAATCAAATCTTAGCGTCCCTACAGTTAGTATCACTCCACACTGGCAGAAAACAACTGGGTCGCTCTCATAGCCGATGGAACGGATTCGAACGGGAGATTACTCAATCTTCAATCTCCATGCTCCTTCTTTGCATGAATTCTACAAATTGGATTTTCCATTCATCTCTCCCGAATCCACAGTCCCAGTGGCAGCCTCTCGAGGACTACTGTGCGTTGCAACTCAAAGCAGGCACCACTAATTCCCTCTGCCTCTGCAATCCCTTAACGAAGAAGTACATAATCTTCCCTCCCCACTATGACCCCGTGTGGACAGTATGCTCCCCTGTTACTTTCATGATCGAAGCTCCAGAGTCCGAGTCACCACGTCGATGACCTTCAGTCTCATTACTTTCCACACAATGAACGCTAGATTAGAAAAGGATGTGAACTCGACAGGCCTAGAAGCCCTGTGATAGCTTTCGATGGCATAATATATGGGCTTGAAGATATGGGTACTGTCTCACATCCAACGTTCAGGGTTTTTAGCTTTGAAGTATATGATGTGTCAATAGCAAGTGAGAGCTGGCGTGAGATCACTGATATTCTTAAGGAGCCTCGGCTTGCCAGGGGCAGAGAGGGCTGGGTAGACGGAAGATCTTTTAAAAGCTAACAATCTTCACAGAGTTATTTACAATGTCCAGTATCTCTGCGGCAGGGAAAAAGAGTAGAAAATATCTAAGAAATTTTCTGACAGAGAATTCACAAATTTCAAGATGCACACCTGAAGGTGTGGAGTCGCTAATGACAGAGAAAACTCCAACTATTAGGCAAATATTGACAGAGAAAACTCCAACTATTAGGCAAATATTTTGCCGCTACTCATTTTGCTTCCGTATGCAATTATGAAGCTTTCATGGAAATTCAAAGCCTCCACCGATTCTTGAACTACCTGGTGGACGATTTATAGCAACCCATAGAAGTGATATGGTAATGGCGAGAAGACCTGACCAGACAAAGACAATAGTAGTTGTCCTTCCTCTTTTTGCCCTCAAGCCTTGATGGAGTAGAAGCAACAGATAGCCTGGGAGAAATGCCCAGAAAACTACTCCATGTATATTCATTAACCAAGAGCATGATTTATACACATGACATCTCTCTCGATCCATCTAGAAACATCAGGGAAGCTTCTGAGATGGAGTTTAATGCCAGCTACCAACAAGCATGGCAACCCATCTTGCATAAATACATATCAGCCGGACACATTTACTGAATAGCCTGCTGGTCTAAAGTCTCAGCTAGGCACCATACATGTAGTCACAAAACACTTCAAATTTTTCTTCTATGTTGCTGCTGGTTCATGAGTCTTCATCAATAGAATGCTCTAATGTCTTAGAGAGTCTTAAGGCAGACCTGTTGCTGCAGATGCTTTCTCAATTGCATACTGAAAGTGGAGGCTCACTCTATGCTCTTCCTTCCTGGCAGGTGGTAGATTTCAGCAAACCACACATCAATGGTAGAGGATCACCCAAATATTACAAGGCTACAGCCTTTCAACAAATAGGATTCATTCTTCGACAACAAACAACATGAAATTCATCTATCATCCAATAGTGGCTTCAACTAGCATCATCATTCTAAAACAAGGCTTCAAAATACTAAGGCACACAACATTGCTATAGCAAATTCGAAACAACAAAAACTACCAAAATTCTTTGAGCATTATCTTCATCGAAAAATCAGGTCATTTTCTTTTTCATTTTCCAGCGGTGCAGAACTTTGAACCAATGATGTGCTAGAGTCTTCATGAATTTCATCTTGACTTTCTTCTTCTTGTAAATGCTACATGGCAGCTCCAATACTTTAGCTCTTGCAGTTTTAAGACTGTAATCAAAACCTGTACAAATAGACAGAGCTATAACATTAAATAAAGCGGGACTTTCTTCATTCATCTGCTCTCTGGCATCTTGGTCTGCTGCACTTGCAACCTCCTTAGTTGCATTCTTCTCATCTTCAACTGCTACAGAAGGTGTTTCAGTAGACATAGGATTTTCCAGCCATTCCTCAATAAATCTCAGCTCAGCTTCATAAACATCAAGCTCAGCGTCTTTTCCTTCCATAATCCCTTAAATATACCCAGCTACAGCTGACAGCTACTCTGAGCTTCTGCTAAACTCAAGGCTTCAGCCTTCACAAATTCCATCCGCAACTTCTCATCTTTCTTGCATAAGCACATGGGATAACCATGAGTTAGCTCAACCATTAAACCATAGGAGCGGACAATCACTAAAGCAAGGAAGGATGTCAACAAACAATCTTCTTGCAAGGGATAAAACAGGCAGGGGAGTGGAGCTACAGCTCTTTGCGCATCTCAACAACCCAGCTTTTTGAGGCACATCCTTTCAGCTGCCATGGCATATCCTTCCAGCTGCCTTGGCTCAACGCTCACTTCAAATTCACCGTAGACAGGTTCCTCTCACTGGATCGAGCTAAGCTCTGATACCAATTGAAGGAGGGTGCAGCGGACATAAAGGGCGAATTACCAAAACAAAAATACACACAGCAAAATAACCCAGCAGAGGACACCGTGAGAGAGGGGCAAACAGCCCAGAACTGCTCTATCACCTCCATTTGTTGGAAATTAATTCCAACAGCCCTTAGCAAATGGATAAAGATGTGCCAACACTCAGAAGCTGAAGAAAACTCCACCAATCAGTTTTCTCCGCTGAGGGATCTCACTATAAATTGTCCTTGCAAGTCCAACAGGTATAGCTATGAGGTTAACCATCATTATTGTAATTGGTGGAATCATAAGGGAAGTCCACTTCATTATGTAAAGATCAGCAAACATATCATCAGTATACTCACCTGCAGATTAGGAAGTCAGTGTGAAAGAGATTTCTATTCCAGCAACAATATAATGGAGATTTCTATTCCAGGAAGATATACCAAGAAAGATACATTGAGCGTCTGCACAATAAATTACCCCGAGAAACCGTAGCGCAGATTGCTAAAACATGATGGAGCTAATTCTGAGTGGGAGAACAATGCCTCATTTTTAAAACTCAAAACCTCTTTGAGATCATGCTTCATCTTCTCAAGGTTTGGAAGGTAGGCCAACTGTATCATAGGAGGAAGGCCACACAGGAAAGTCAGCGTCTCCTTGGATCCCTCCGGAATGTGTTCTCTTAATGTTTCAAGCCTAATATGCCCCAAGCTATACCTCGCCAAACTGTATCATAGGAGGAGGGCCACGTAGGAAAGCCAGCATCTCCTTGGATCCCTCCGGGATGTGTTCTCTTAATATTTCAAGCCTAATATGCCCGAAGCTATACCTCCAGCCATCCCCTACAGACTTTATGATCACATACCATACGTGAAAGTTAGAGTGCAGCTTGGCTCTCTCCTCCAATTCCTCACGCAGGAGATAGCCAAGCTGCACCTAGACCTCCTCTGTTCTGTTTGCGTATATCTAAGGAATCCTCTCCTTAGAGGATATTCTTTATACGTTAGCTCCTATTGTGAGTATCCTCTCCTTTACCCGTTATATAGAATATAACACAACGTTACTGGCTTTTGACATGATTAGCTACGACTGAGTGGATCGCTGCCAATTTTTGCATGGTAGTCGCTATAATTTGAATTTGACTTCACTTCTCACTCCCTCTGAAGATTTTGATTTCGTCCAATGTTTAGTAAGTATCATACAGGTCATCAAGAACAGTGATCATCCCTGTAGAAAGTTTTGTGAAAGGAAATTCTGATGGCAGAAAACTCAGGCTCGAATCTGCCTGTAGCCACCCAAAATTAAAGCTCCACGTGACGTTTCAGATAGAAATCCAGCTCCGGTAGATCTGAGTCTGTCCACCACCTGTATATATGCACATAATTTAGGGTCATGTCACTAAATTGCCAAACAATCAATCTTTAGACAATCGGAATTTGAAATGGCAGTCTACCTTGAGCTAAGTTGCTTCTCTTTCTCATGAGTGCATTGCAGAATATTGAAGTCCAATTTGGCCAAAACATTCTCTGGTTGATATTGGACCTTAAAGAGTAGGCGAAGTTTGGACCTAAAAGAGTTGGTGGAAGGAAAACATGGATAAAACACACTCGGTGAAGGACAGACAGCCTACACAACTCCAAACGCCACCCTTGTTCAGCTCATGGCCCCACGATTCAATGCTAATATGCCAAGTGGGATGACCAGTTGTGGCATATGCCAAAAGTAATGAGCCCCCATACTAGTTAAAAAAACGTTGAAGTTTAGCTCCAATATGCAAATGCCGTTCAGCTCCATGACAAATGACGGCAGCATCATGCGATAGATAGCTCGATAGTGAATAGAGTGATGAAGTTGATAACCCACGGCTCTCGAAAATGTGAAGACATTCGTTCAGTTATGCCACAGTAGTACCTTTCATTAGTGAACATCATATGGATGGTGCAGTTCCTTTGCTGCAGATATCGACTCCTTCCATAATTCACAAAAATGCCTCTACTCGTGCCCATGTAGAAAAATGAAGGGAGCGTTCAGTCAACCGATGCAACAATTGCTTACAGAAATTTGCACTGTGATCTTGAGAATTACAAGGATGGGCATTTCAAACAACAAAACTACATTCTAGAGTCGGAAATACATACTAATTTCTACTATTAATTCTTCAGTTATGCCTGCACATAAATCGAATCAATAAATCTGCAATGCTAGACAGGTTGCTTGTGCTTCAGTATGTGAAATATGTCCTAGAAAATGATCCTATCGTGTGCCAAAGTATGCTACAAGGCTGCCACGACATGAGTCAAAACTAGATCTGCTCCCAAGGAATGAACACCAGTGATAAAAACTTGGCACGCAAACACGGATCACTGTATTGACATTCCAGAACATTTCAAAATTCATTCTTTGTACTTGTTGAAATTGAAAGTTTATTGACAAGGTCAATACTTAAGCCATGAATAGTTTAGATTATATATTTCTTTAAAATTCCTAGCCTCCCATTTAAGCTGTAAAACAGTAATCAAATCAGACTTGTACCGATGCTAAGAGGGTACAAAGCATATGATAAAATAAAATCTTTGCTGATACCATGAGGGTGCATAAAATACAAGAAGTTGAAAAGGGGTTTTACAACTTACCTCTGTCAGAAGGCTTTGATCGATGTCAGTTACAGCCTCTCCCATTAAAACCTCCTCTGTTTTGGTTTATATATTCTTCTGTGAATCGCAAACAGAAAGTTAGAATGCATCTTGGCTCTCTCCGTTCTTTTTGCGTACACCCTAAATATCTGTCTTGTCCCTCGGATCACGGAGAATAGCGTTGATCACCTGGTACATTGGAGTTATGCCCGTACCTCCCACCAGCATTGCAATTTTAGTCGCGAATTTGTGCTGCCCTTTGATCACCTGGTGCATTTAATAATTTTTTTTTTATAACACATTACAAAGTTTTGTAAAAGTTGTATATGACTTATAAGTCAATGCAGTTTGACTTTGAGCTAAAAGTAATACAAGTCAAAGCAGTTTGACCTGCAAGGATAATAAGATACCATTGTATTAAAAACCATTCCTAATTTTCCAGCATTGAGAGCCATTCCTAGGTTTGAGAACCATCCATAGATTACCAAATATTGAAACTATCATAATATATTTCTCACATCTTAAAGATCTTTTATTTAGGAGCTATATCGTAGCTTGAGGCTCTACATGGAATTGACCGTTATTCCCATTCATGGCGTTCCGTATGTCATTTACAAGCAAGAGATTGAATCCTTATATGAGGTTGTGTGATAAATTATGAAAATTGTGCATGGCCATGAGCTCTAACCTAAAATCTGGTTATGGTCATAAGATCCTTGATTTTGATATTAAACCATCACATGTGATCCTAGAACCTTTCGTGGTGAAGCAATCCTCAAATTGATGATCATATTTCACTTGTCGGTTAAGTATTCGCTAAGTAATCCTAGATGAATTTTGTATGGACATATATATGTAGAGTTTGTTTGATGGTTTTGATGGGGTTGGGCATTACACATAATCCATGAATCCTAGAAATATTTCATATAGATTTATATTTTGACCTTTGACCATGGCCTATGACTTAAAATATTTGTGCCCATTATTGTAAACCTTAATAAAAGGCTAAACATCCCTTTATAGATCTTGAGGCCCTAGAAATGGCCCATGCAACGTAAAGGAAAATGTTGTGACATAATATTGTCTTTTGATATATCATGGTGTGATATATGAAAAATAACCTTAACGTTGGAATTTCCAACAAATCATATTCCCATGATAAATAATCTTTATGCAAGCCTTATGTGGTAGGCAAATTGTTTTGAACCATAATTAATGTGCCAAACCTTCAAGTGAGCACCATGTCCCTTTTACTTGCGAAATATTCCATTTATAGGGCCCATTTGGTTTCCAAATTTCCCACATATGGCTCATGAGTTGTAGTACCAATGTATAAGAAATGACTATTGAGAGAGTTATAATTTAGTTCTACTTTTGGGACATTACTTAGGTGATGTAGAATGTCTACGAATAAAAGGATTAGAAATTGGTATGGATAGTGGTGTGTGTGGATCCCTTTTAGTGCTTGATAGATTCATGTTTAAGATGGATAAATGCTCATTTTTAGTATGGTGTCATCGCTAAAGCATAGTTTAGACTAGAGAACCAACAAGATCTATTATATCACTAAATGGATTTATCTCCAGTTGGTTTCTGATAGTGTAAAGTGGCAAATACTATCATGTGAAGGGGCCAAAGAGTTCTTAAGCTAGACACACAACTTTGAATGTTAGGGATTTTTGGTTCTTACTTGTAGAAGGGACATAAGTGCATACTTCAATGGTGTCCATGCTCTATTCAACACAAAGTAAGTTTAGAGTAAGGATAAATGACCAAACCCAAAAATGGGTGCGATTGAGTTGGACCAAATGGTTAATGTGCTAAATATAAGTGTGGGAGAAGGGATGAATTCAAGCAAAGACGAGTTCTAGGAATAAGAGAAGTGTATATTTTTGACAAATTTATAGAAAGATGTATATTGTTCAATGCAATGCCTATGGATATTATGATAGTATAGAACGAGAAGTACATTAACACTTAACCACTTCAACTTAATTTACAACAACTCTAATATCATAGAGTTATTTGATTATAATTTCTATAGCTATGTCCAAAAATGTGTTATTGTGGTAAACTTGATGGTTTCCTAAAATGCATTCTATGAATATTCAACTAAAGGTATAAAATCTCCTTTGGCTACCTCCGTTAACTAAATCTTTGTTGCATCATTTAAGAAATTTCATAGATTGTGTACATTTTTTTTACAAAAGTAACAAATGACACAAAAGATGAACACCAATATAATACCTTGGTGTAATTTGCAAAATCTAGTTTAAAATGGAACTTGAACAATAGTTCTTAAGATGCACAGTCAGGCCCCTAAGCCTCATTGAAGCACTAGAAATGGGGTTTTTCTACAACCTTCGGTCAATATAATCTAACCTATGTTTATTTATTTCCTTATTATAGGCCCATGAAAATCTAGTTGATTAAGGTCAGGGATTAAACATACTCTATGCTTATTAGGCATCAACATTCTTTCAATGACTTAAGATGTCCTTAACCATCTTTGAATACACATCATTATTCATGCTGCAACTACATACAATGAGACACATGAGTTGGTCATTAACTACTCAAAATGGAAGGTTTTTTTTTTATCTTGAAGGAAAATAATATTTAGAGCAATTATTGTACCCAAAATGGCACTAGCACTTATTGTACCCCTTGCCACTATATTTATTTATTCTTTGGAATATTTCATAGTGAAGAATGCTTCTTGGTAACCTAGTTCATGTATTATTCTGAATAACAAACTAAACAAACAATTACAATGTTAACTATTATGTGGGTAAATATGGCTTCTAGGTCGAGAGTTGAAATATAAAAGCTTTTTTTAGGGGGAATTTTCATTGAAAAAATGGCTTAAGCTTATGCAATATTGCTTGTATAATGCAATGGAGTTTGGATTCATATTATAAATAGAATATTTTTCTAGGTTGTCGAGAAAAACTTATTTATTTGATTAGTTGCATTTTTCACCAGGGTTGATTTTGATTCTAATTAGTGGTTTCATTGTAAATTGTTAGTGTCTAAATATGAACTCTTTATTACAATATTTTTACTTCTTATCTGTTAACTGATTGTCTCATGTGTGCAGGGCTTTGAACATTGAACATGTCTTGTTTGAGGCTTGAACCTTGGTTTCTACTAAAACAATGGATTTTCTAGAGAAAAGGCTTTACCCTAAAGGAGGCATAATGGAGCACTTTGTTGAAATTTTTATCTAGGAAACAATAGTTTTTGCTAAAATAATGGATTTTCTAGAGAAAAGGATTTACCCTTAAGGGGGCATAATTGAGCACTTTGCTGAAATTTTATCTAGGAAATAGTCCATGTATTATTCATGGAAACTAATTGTTAGAATTTATTTTCATGAAAAAGGTTTAGGATTTTATTGTTTTTCATTTTGAGCAATAGTAGCTCAAGGATCAACTATAACTTCATCCTTATTAGGTTTCTATGTTCTCATTATTGCTTGGGAAGTCCCCACTATCTACTTACATTTTTTTATCATCACAGTTTCACTTTCACTAAGCATTTTAGTATATTAACATAATGATACTTGAAAGAATTGTTAGAAATTATTTGAATTGTTATGTAGTATATCCTATGTGCTCATGTCATTTTTAGATTTTAGATATTTATGGTGTGAAGTGTTTGATCACATGTATGGAGGGAAAATGAGTTCGTATTGTGCATTATGGCATCACTAGGATGTAATGTTTCCAATCAATTTTTTTTGAAAGATTCTTGCAACTCAATGTTTGACCTTGATGCTTCTTTACAAGCACTAACAAAATGTGAACACCGAAGATATAACTTGATTGATAAATTCACTTGACAAAATTTCGTTTGACTAATGGTTGTCATATATTTTGATTCACTATGTGCTTTACACATCGGGTGTAAGGGATGTATTTAGGGTGTTGATTGTTGTTCCTAAATTGTAAAGGATAGTTTATGAACAACCCCTTTTGCCCCCAAAATGCAAGGGGTGAAATGTCCATGCGCCACTTACAATGGCGCCAACTTCTCACCAATAAATAGTAACAACCACATTTTAGTTTGATAAATCCATTAATATATTTAAGATTCCCACTTTTATTCTATGGGTTCGTTTTTATGATAAAATGTTAAATTGTAGGATTAATGTAACCGTCATCCTTACTTACAACATTGTAGCAATAATATTACTCATCTTGAATATAGAATAGTATATTTTTTCTTCTATGGGCTAGTTGGAATTACTAATATCTAGTTTTGAATGATTATGCTTGGCGTTGTTTTCTATGGGCTAGTTGGAATTACTAATATCTAGTTTTGAATGATTATGCTTGGCGTTGTTGTTATCTCCTAAGATGGTTCTTTTGACAAAGCATAATTATTGTTGCCATGCTACAATGTTCAACTATATGAGTAATGTAACCGTTGCATGACCATGTTCCTCATCAACCTCTATCACGTTTTCAAAAATTATTTTTAATTACTTTAGAAAATAAAGATGTTGATATTTGATGTCTCTTATTTTTGGCAAGTTGCTCTACCTAATTCCACATGTTGCACCTCTTAAAACTAGGCGGTTAATTGACACCATATATCTGCATGGTAGGCTCTCAAGTTAGGGAAATATTGGTTACACAAGTACCACTAGTACCATTGCAGGGTGTAAAATATATATAGTAACAAAGTTCCATGGTTGGAGCACCTGAGTGGGCCTAATGGTTAAGAACATGTGTTATCTTTGTGGAGGTCATGGGTTCAAAACCGACAGGGGGTAGGGTTGTTCATTATTCTGTTGTGACAAGGCTTGAAGGGTAGGCGACCCCTGGGCTAGAGGCTCACACCGGTGGGATTCGGGACATCTTGGCCCCTATTGAGTCACAAGTTACTGCTATATTTGGCTTGCGGGCTGTTGGATATACCCTTGGGAGTTTGTTGTTCCCATGGTTACAAAAAACGCAGTTCCATGGTTGAATAAAAAATGCAAGTGCCTTCTCCCATTCTTTCACAAGAAAGGACTTCCAATTTTTGGAAAACCATGTAATAGTGTTCCTTTATTAACACGAACATTGAGGAACGAATATGAGAGAACACACTTTGAAGTTTTAAGAATCTCCTTCTTCATATCGACTGGCGTTTTGACCCTTGAAAATTTTATTACCACTACTTGGTAAGTTGTTTACCAATATCTTCCTGGTTCAAATTAGAAGAATTATAAGATGGTGACCAAGAAGAACCTTGGCAGTCTATCACGTCACTTGCCTCTTCATATAATTTTTCTATCTCGGTGTTCCTAGAGAGCATCTATTTCTAGGACAGGGTTGCAATCTAGGTTGATATGTTTGTGAAGCCATGTAAGCGAGAGAAATCCCAACATAACCAATAAGAAGGAAAATAATAGTGTGTTCCTGGAGAAAGATCTTGATACTCATAACATAATGAATATTTCCATTGTAACAAATTGTTAGGGTTAACCTTGAGTAGGGAATGAGCAAGGTGGAAAGTGGTTTCATGCACATGGTTTTGGTAGCCCGTGGTTTCTTCCTAGTTGTATTTGCATGTAAAAAACCCTATTCATAGGGTTGGATTACTCCATTGTGTGTGCCAATGTGAAGAATGTGAGCAGGAGAGATGCTATTGGAAGCCTTGACCTAGTTTGGCCAAGGACCAATAATATATCTATTATTTATGGTTGGTTTTTCAATATGTAAGATTTTCCAGTATAAATATGGTGTTTCTATTATTGATTGTTTGTATTTGTATTTATTTATTTCACATGTTTTTATTGTTAACACAAAGGATCAACCATTTGAAAAAAAATATGCGATCTTGAGAAAGTATGTGCCCAAGAAAAATTATTATGCTCTCCATTAGCCCAGAAAATTTAAATGGCCTTCGATCCTATAATTAACTCAAACAAAACTACAACATTGTAGACATTGGAATTCAATGTCAGTTGGACTATCATAACATACTTCGAAGCAAGGGATGCACTGAATAATTCGAGAAGAGAAGCTGGGAGGTATTGAGAGACCCAACTGATAAGCTCAACACTTCTCCTTGGGGCCAGAATTTTTATTAAGAGAAAGGGAAGATCCAGATATTACGTATGTAGTAATGATCACTCAACCAACCACTTGGAATTTGTGCTCTTAATCCTTCCTAGGAGAGAAGGAAATGATATTCAAATTTGTTGGAATGGACTCTATTATTAATTAGCCTTCAAAATGATTTCTATCTTGGATATTCTAATAAATTTCCCCATGAAAGGTTTTGAACATATCCTACTAAGATCCTAGGTCAATGCAATGGAGGAGTGTTGTAAAAATTGTGATACTGTTTTTTGACATGTGAAATGGAATAGAATGGGACATAAATGAATGATGTTGCAGGACAAAATGACTGTCACTACTCTTTTGTAGATTGATGGGAAGTGCCCCCCCATAGAAAAATAGGCAAGGAAACACCATTCCTTTTTCTTCTACAAGTTGTGGAGTGCATTGATTTTCATGATTCCAAGTTGCAATGACATTGTATTGGAGACAAGAATGGCCTTGTGAAATGGGTTCTAGGTTCTTATGTATGCATTATTTTTGGTTGAATAAGAAAGGGAGAATCATGCTTAGCATATGGATGGATCCTTCTTTTTCTCCCATGAGTTTTCTTCCAACTACCAAAATTCACATGTGGAGATTTGGAGGAAGAGGGGAGCTCATTTTATTGTTCTAATTGTTGGTCACTAGTAGAACCACTATTATTACCATTAGCATCCCCTATCGATTCCTTAATTGACCTTCAAGCCATACTCACAACTATAAAACTGTTAACTATAAAACTGTGTGGTGTAATTAAGATGTAGGAAAAGCCATGAAATGAAGCGAAAAATATTTAAGTCTACGGGAAGAGGTTTTAAAGTCATCACCTAAACCTAGAACCTTATATCTATGTTCTAAATCCAATTCTCTCCATGGTCCTTGAACATATTTACCGGTACCCAAAACCCTTGAATATCCCAAACATAACTACTTTCATGCACGAGTAAATCATGACAAAATTTTCGAAATAGATTCGGTCATCACAATCTTCCACTAAACTGATGGAAAAATATCATTGCGATTTCTCTAGTTTTAGTGATCCTATGTAAAATATAATACCTCACCCATGCTATTTCCTTTCATTTGAGATGCTTAATTTTCCCTTGGATTTTTCTTTCATGGATATGATGTAGAGTTTAGTTATTAGATTTAGTCACATTTGGTTTCTTGTACAAACATGATATCAACCTTCTCCTTCGTGATTTTATTTTTCAAGAGATGTTTCTTTACATCACTATTAGGGCCTATTAGATTCCAATTTATGATTCTCATGGTTTAACTAGATGGGTGTTTAATCAAATAGCTATTTGAGAAATATCTAATTTTTCCTTTAGTCAATCCATAAAGGGTAGGTTTATTTGAGGTATTTTTATGTCTAGATTTATTATATATCACTTATGAGATGCTACTTCGACATCCATCATGTGGTATTGATGTTAGGTTAAACATCGGTACCATAGCATGGAAACTCAAGTAGCATTTCTTAATCAACATCTCCTTTGATTGCAAAAATTAGTGAGTATGTTATGGTGAAAGGAGGGGATATACTTTAACATACATCTTAAAGATATTTTGGAATATTGTGCAGCTCATGCTATAAATCACCATAAAGTTTATGAATATTATGTATAAATCTTAGTAAAGTTGACAATTATTAACCATTATAACACTATTTAATGTTAATACCTAACCCTTATAGCTTATGTAACTACTATAGCCGCTAAATCCTTTAACTACAAATCTCTATAAGCCCTTAACAATGATTACGAGCAAGACAACGTAGATGGTGATGATGATGGGACCAACAAAGATGATGATGACGATGATGATGGTGATGATTATCACGAAGATGAATACAATGAAAATGACAATCATAATGAATATGGTGATGATTGTGATGATGAAGATGAATACGATGATGATGTTGATAAAAGTGTTGGTTTGGTGGATATTAGTGTTGAGTTTTTTTCTGGGGGCGATACGATGATGATCATGAAAATTGTGATAGTGACATTGGAGATGGTGATGAGGATATTGATATTGACATTAGAGATAACGATGGCAACCATGATGGGTTTTATAAATCCTACACCCCTAAACCTAAACCCCTAATGATGATGTTGATGATGTTAGGTGTGATGATTATGATGATGATGAGCTTGTTCATGATGATGACAATGAAGATGACAATCATGGTGATGACGGAGTTCATGATGATTATGATGACAATGACGATGATTTTGATTACAATGATGGTGATTATTTTGTTGATAACCCCCTAACCCCTTACTGTAACCTCATAATCTCGTGATACCCTAATGATGATGTTGATGATGCTGGGTGTCATGATAATGATGACAGTTATGATGTTGAGCATGTTCATGATGATGGTGTTGAAGAAGATTAAAATCATGGTGATGTCAATGTTGATGATGATGATGTTGGTAAACCCCTACTGCCATCAATTTTATCGTCATCGTCTTCATCTCCATTATCATTATAACACTTCTCTTGAGCACTACTTGTTTAGTGTATTCCGATGATCTATTGGTGATTATATTTATATGCATTTATAAAATGATTATATGAGATACCTAGATAGTAATGGAATGATGTGATTAAAGTATACAATTTTGTTAGCATCTTACTTTCTGACATGCACTAATAATGGTTATATATTGTTAGTTACTTGAAGCGTATTAAAATGCATTTTTCTTGTTTGAACACTAACATTTTTTGTAGGAGTGCAATTCTTAGGACCAACATTGACTTAGATTAGATGTTGGGAATAGATATAATGAATATGAAGTCTATTATAACATTAATAGATAATGAAAATTTTTAACAAAAATATTTCTGATGCATGGGATAAAATACTTTAAAAAATGACAGTTAAAAGGTATGTTCCTTCTTTACAAAAAACAAAAATATATTGATTATACTAATCATGGGATTGAACAAGTGAGAATTCCTAACAGGGTATTGACTTCTTTCTTAGATTATTGATTATATCATGGGATTGAACAAGTGAGAATTCCTAACAAGGTATTGACTTCTTTCTTATATTTGTTAAGGGTGTTTTTTCTTTTGAAAAAAATACCTATTTTTAAGATTAATTTATGAGTGATTCTATATTGTGTAGTCATCAACCATATACATTGAAATTATTGAAGTCTAAATCATATTTATTATAAAAACATACAAAATTAAATAATCTAGAATATTATAATTTATTTGAGAGACCAACAATGTCAAATATAAACATTTGACCATGTAGTAATCTCAAGTATAAACATTTGACCATGTACTAATGTCAAATATGATGATGATGATGATGATGGTTAATGTCAATTGAGACAAAAATTTTCTATCGTACCCTAAGATAAAAGTAAGGAATTATTTGTATTTCTATAAAATGTTATTCCTATTCTAAAAGAGCTTAGAAAGAATATTCCTAGGTTTCCATAGTTTGTCATACCATTAGCCAATTCTATTCTTATTTTATTGTAGCGGGCTTACCACACTGAACCAACACTACAAGTCAGAAGGTTAGGGAGGATTGTATTAGGTAAAATATAATGAAATTGTGATCTAATGTGGGTGTACACAAGGCCCTCTAAAAGAAAGTGACCAACCTCCACATTCCCAGTCTCACAAAGATGGAAAATACTTTCCTCCCATGGTTTTTTAGGAGTTTTCCAACATCTTGTTTCATTATGAAACTCATGAGAGTTTGTATCTTATCTTGGATATATTGATTTCTTTCTTTGAACTAGTTAAAACAAATAGATAATTTTGATCTTCCATATTAGGTTTAAAAATCTCTGTATAGTATCTTAATTTTATTTTAGCCTCTAGATCTTTCTTGTCCCACATTTTCGCTTTAAACTTAGTTGAGATAATATTTTTAATGTTATTGATATTTTCCAAAGTGTCTTTTTCATCAATCCCCCAAGAATTTAACCAAGCCCTAGCATCTTTATATCATCCTTTCTTGAGCCTCGGTTGATATTGACTAGATTTTAAAGCAATTTTAGGAAGTCTTTGGTATCCCATGTTATTTATCATGTACTTGTACATCATGTATCTATTCATACAGATGCTCTTGATGCGGGATGAATTAATTATATTAGTATAATAGGGTAGGGTGTATTTATTTTAATTTTGAGCTTATATGTTATAAAATGCTTTTGGATTTGCTCAATCCTTCTCCATGTCTCTCTAGAGATGTTGCAGCCCCAAATTTCACAACTGTACAAGATAACAAGAGTGATGAGAGTTTCAAAAAAGAAATTATTTTGATCCCACATCACAAGGTTTGTTGTCATACAATTGTTTTCAAGACCAAAATAAGCTCTCCGCCCTCCACTATGTTATATTTTGAGCATTAATTCAATGTGATCTAGGATCTTATCTGAGAGAATAACAAGCACAGTATATCAATCACAATAGACAATCACAAGAGACAATATACACAGAGTTTCCTTGGGGAAAACCAAGAAGGTGAAAAAACCCAATAAATTCCTCAAAGATAGATAGAGCAATGATAGAAAACCCAAGCATAAGACATAGACTCCAGGCAGCTTCTCCTCCTCCACTAGTGCGCATCACTCAATGAGATAGATAGATGAGTAAGTGAATGATCAAATAGAGTGCCTCCCACACTCTATTTATAATTGACTTGAATTTCCTAATAACCTAACAGGGCCGACTTCTCTAGGAGAGTCTAATAACCCATGGTAACCCAACTCAGGGCTGACCCCATACTTGGTGGTCTAATAACCCATCTTGTATAAGTTGCAACACTTGCAGCACTTGTAAATACAAATGACAACACTTCCGTACAGATGAATAATAACCTCTCTGTAGGGATACAATATACACATATGAAATACATTCTGAAGTCACATATACATCAACACTCCCTCTTAACTAGGAAGGTATTTCTCGACATAGGTCTTCTAGCACAAGTCTTCTTTTCTGGATCATCAGATCATCGTCATTGAATCATCATCATCATATCATCGTCATTGTCGCTGCTGCTATCTCAATCAATCTCTAATATACTCGTCATAGGAAGTTCTACAGAGCCAGCCCTTTTTCATGTTGTGTGTAGGCCTAGCCTCCATGTAGGTCTTCATCATATCTGCGAGAAAGACATCCAATAGGTGCACCTCAGGATTGATTATACTGTCTCTGCAAAACCTGCAAGATCTCCCAGGACTGATTACACTGCCTCTGCAAAACCTGCAATAGCATCTTAGGACTGATTATATGCCTCTGCAACACCTATGTACCCTACTGTCACATCATTGTCTTTAGATCACCTCATAGTCCACGAAGCACAACCCAGATGCACATCAGACAACACTTACACCACCGACATGGGAGAACACATTTATCACCATTCGGGGAAGGCACTATCACTTACATCATGACCATGGAAGAACACATCTATCACCATGTTGGAAAGGCATATCCAACCCTTACATCTCACCATGGGAGAACACATCTATCACCATGTGAGAATGGCCCAACCCTTGTATTTCACCATAAGAGAACACATCTGTCACTATTTGAAAATGGCTCAGCCCTTACATTTCACAATAGGAGAACACATCTATCACTATGTGAAAATAGCCCCATCCCTTACATCTCACCATAGGAGAACACATCTATCACTATGTGAGAATGGCTCCATCCCTTACATCTCACCATGGGAGAACACATCTATCACCATGTGAGAAAGGCTCATGTGCATCTGTGTCTCATGAATCATCACTTCCTCTTGGAAGGAATCTCGATCTGAAGTACAACAAGTCTCTCTATGAAGTACTCAAACTTCACTTTGGCTAGCCGCTTGGTCAACACATTGGCTATTTGCTCATCCATCGCAACATATAGGAGCTTCATTACTCCTCTCTGCACCATATCCTTTATATAGTGATATTTGATCTCAATGTGCTTTGACCTGTCATGGAACACCGGGTTATCAGAAAGCTTCACACAACTCTGGTTGTCACAAAAAATACCAGTAGCATCCAACAAGAGATCAAATAACTCAAACAGTAGCTTCCTAATCCATACTGCCTCACAACTAGGCGAACAAGATGCAACATACTCTGCTTCGGATGCACTCAGTGCCACACAGGACTGCTTCCTGCTAAACCAAGAGATCATACTGAATCCCATACGAAAGAAGCACCCCGAAGTGCTCTTTCGATCAATGGCACTACCTGCCCAATCCAAATCAACATAACCCTCCAGGTTAAACTTCTGATTCGCATCATACTTGAGACCATAATCAACCGTACCCTTCAGGTACCTCAGAATTTGCTTTACAGCAACTAGGTGAACACTTATCGGATCCGTCAGGAACTGGCTCAATGTGTTCACAGCAAAGCAAATATCTGGTCTTGTGTTCACCAGGTACATCAAGGACCCAATCATCTGACGATACACCATGACATCAACCGGCTCAGATGAAGCATCACACAAAATCTTCAGGTTCAATGCCATAGGTGTGGCCATGGCCTGTCCATAATAGCAAACCTCTTCAGGATCTCTACTGCACACTTCCCTTGTCCAAGGAAGATCCCATCTGTACTCTGCCACACCTCCATGCCTAGAAAGTGGTGCATCATACCCAAGTCCTTCATTTCGAACTTGGCAGCAATCTTCCTCTTCGTGTCGGCAATCAATCTATCCTCACCTATCACAAATAGGTCATCCACATACAATAGTAATATCACTGGATTTCCTTCCTCAACCTTGTAGTAAAGGTTGGAATCCACTTTACTCTTAGTAAATCCCAAATTGGATAGGAAGCTATCCATTCTGTCATACCAGGTCCTGGGTGCCTGTTTTAAACCAGACAGGGCTTTCTTTATTTTGCACACATGAGTCCCGCTGTCATGTGTCTCAAACCCGAGTGGATGCTCTACATACACTTCCTCTTCAACTACACCATTCAAGAAGGTTGTCTTGACATCCATCTGGTGTACCTTCCATTTCATCACTGCAGCTAGAGAAACTACTGATCTAATGGAAGTGTACCCAGCCACAGGTGCAAAGGTCTCTTCATAATCAATCCCTTCTTTCTGGGAGAAGCCATGAGCTACAAACCTTGCTTTGTATTTTTCTATGCTGCCATCCGCAGCATGCTTGATCTTATAGATCCACTTGGAAGTCACCATGAACTTCCCTTCTGGTCTTGGGACCACATCCCAAACATCATTCTTCGACCATGGCCTCCTTCCATACTTTCTTTTTTGTTGCTTCTTCATAAATGGAAGGTTCTTTGTTCATAATATCATAGAGTAAGGGAACATCACTGGTATGTGACCTAGTCCTTTTCTTTTCTCTGTGTTCCTCTTCTAGAATTCCATACCTTTCTGCATCTTGGATGAGCTCTCTAGCCCATGCTGGTTTCCTCTTGTGAGAGTTCTTCTCATGGGGTGGATCTACAAGTTCTTGTGGATCTTCCATCTCACGATCTTCTTCAGGAACTGCTTCATTCATAGTGGTGTCTTGTGTTCTGGATATTCTGGGTTCTTCATTGTCTTCAACAAATGTCTTCCTCGATTTGATGCATGCTAAGCCTTCATCAAATGTTACATCCCTGCTGATGTTAATCTTCTTGAATCCTGGAAAGTAGATTCAGTAAGCCTTCGAGCTTTCACTATAACCCATTAATATGCCTTTCTTTCCTGAAGGATCTAGATTTGTCCTCTTTTCCTTTGGAATGTGTGTGTACACTAGAGAGACCAATATTATGAGATGGCTAAATTCTGGCTTCTTTCTAGTGAAGACTTCTTTTGGTGTTTTGTTGTCAAGTATCTTATGAGGTGTTCTGTTTTGCACATATACAGCTGTCCTTGCTGCTTCTGCCCAAAGGTTCATAGGTAGATCTTGATCATGAAGCATTGCCCTAGCTACTTCCATGATGGTTCTATTATTTCTTTCTGCAACCCCATTTTGTTGTGGATTGTAAGGGGTAGTCAAATCCCTCTTAACCCATGAATCACTGCATAGCTTCTTGAAGTCTCCTAAATTAAATTCTCCGCCATTGTCAGATCAGAAGATCTTGATCTTCATATCAGTTTGATTTTATATCAAGGCTTTGAATTCCTTGAACTTGTCAAACACTTCATCTTTGTTCTTCAAGAAGTAAACCCAAGTCTTCCTAGAGAGATCATCAATGAAGGAAACATAGTATACATACCCACTCAGAGAACTAGATGACATCGAACTGCATACATTGGAGTGGATGATTTCCAAGATTCCTTTTTCCTTGATTTCACTACTTGGAAATGTCTTCTTGTGTTCTTCCCCTTTTCACATCCTTTGCAAATACCTTCCTGCTTTGACTGAATTTCAGGAAGACCCTCTACTGCTTTGCTTGCAATAGGTAGTTCCCTATAGTGCACATGTGCAAGCCTTCTATGCCAAAGTTCACTTGGTTCTACTGAGTCATGAACCAGGGCTTGTTCTGGTTGGCCCTTCAATTTGTACAATCCTCCCTCTTTCTCTCCAATCACCACTGCATCATCAATGGTTTTACCTTTTGTCCACATGAGTACTTGGCCATCTACAAATGCAACTCTTATCCCCTTTGTATCCAAAGCAGATATGGAGAGAATATTTTTCTTGAGACCTGGAACATATAGTACCTCTTTCATCTTCATAGGTTTTCCAAAGTCTAGCTTATAGGAGGCTTCACCACTACCTTTTATTGGATACTGGCAGTCATCCCCAAGTTTCACCTTATGGGGTGAATCATGTTCAGATAGTTTCATAAAGGATCCCTTGAATCCTATCATATGTTTGGAATCCCCATGATCTATAAGCCAATAATTGCTTCCATGAGCAATAGTACCAGTGCGGGAAGAAATCAAAACATACTCTTCATCACTTGAATAATCTTTACTTTCTTCCCTAGCCCTCTTCCTGGGATGTTCATCATCCTTTGCAGTGTGAGCATGATGTTTTCTTTTGATTTTCTTCTTCTTCTTGTGAGAACCATCTTTATTATTTCTAGGACAATCCCTGGAGTAGTGTCCCTTCTCATCACATGTAAAGCATCGGGCATTTGAAATGTTTCTTTGAGATCTAAAGTTACCCCTTTGATTTTGATGGTGGTGCCTTTCTTTCTTACTGTGGTGATGCCCTTTCTTATCATCATATTTCTTGGAGTGTGATGTGAAGGCTTGGTCTTCATTCCCCATTTTCTCTTCTTGAGCTATAATTCGAGCTTCTTCTTGTGAGCATTCTTCCCACAACCTACTGAATGTGATAAGTTTCCTCCTAGCACAAATTATTTGGATGAAGGAATCCCATGACCTAGGAAGGCCATTAAGAGTGGTCATTACCACTTCTCCATTCTCTATATCTTCTCCCACAGCTTCAAGTTGTTCTTTTATGTGGGAGACCCTTGAGAAATAAGACTGCATGGTCTCCGCATTCTGGATCTTGATATTCTTCAATTGATTTCTCAAGGTAATCTTCTGATTTATGTTCTTCCCTTCAAATAGCTTAGTCAAGGAATCAAACATCTCCTTTGGTGTCTTCATAGATGACACATGTGGTATGAGATGGTCTTTGATAGAATCAGCAATGATCCTCTTAGCCTTGACCAAGTTCCGCTTGTGTAAGGCCTTAGCCTCTTCTCCCTTTGGGATAGGTATCTCTTCATTTATGTAAGTGTCCAACTCATTCTCTTCCAGGATTAACCCAATCCTATAATTCCATGCTCTGAAGTTATTAGCCCCTTCAAGCTTATCCTCAAGCTTGATGTGGTGAGACATCTTTAAAGAGTACTTCAAATGGAAATAGAAAATATTTAGGTCTTACCACTTGATTTGTTGAAAACTGTATCTGGTGCTGGATTAGGGTTTGTTAGAGAAACCCTAAAAATTCAAACTTTGAATTTCAAACTTCTGAAAGGATAGAAAGATGTGACTTGATGAGCTAATCAAGCTGGTATACTCAGAATTTGAAAGCTACAAAGTTTCACCCCTCAAGATTGCTTTTGAAACTTCCAGATTCACTAGGCAGGACCCTAAATTAGGGTTTGAGTTTCCTGGAGCTTCACCCAACCAAAAAGTTCAATCAAAAGCTCTAAACTTTGATTTTTTAGAGGAACTTCCAGCCGTGGTCTTAGATTTCAGAAATTCCAATTTTTTGTAGAAACCCTAATTTTTAGGTCAAAAACTGAAATTGCTCATAATTGAATTCTGTTTTGACAGAAAGATGTGCCCTTGCAAGGAGAGTCAATCTAGCCTCTTGAATTTGAAGATTTGTGGAGAGAAACCCAAAAAAAAGAATCCCTAGCTTCCGCAACTACATAGTGTCTTCTGCTCATGTTAGCTCTGATACCATGTTAGATTTTGAGCATTAATTCAATATGATCTAGGATCTTATCTGAGAGAATAACAAGCACAATATATCAATCACAAGAGACAATAGACAACGAGTTTCCTTGGGGAAAACCAAGAAGGTGAAAAACCCCAATAACTTCCTCAGAGATAGATAGAGCAATGATACAAAACCCAAGCATAAGAGATAGACTCCTAGAAGCTTCTCCTCCTCCACTAGTGCACATCACTGAATGAGAGAGATAGATGTGTAAGTGAATGATCAAATAGAGTGCCTCCCGCACTATATTTATACTTGACTTGACTTCCCTAATAACCTAACAGGGCCAACTTCTCTAGGAGAGTCTAATAACCCATGGTAACCCAACTTAGGGCTGACCCCACACTTGGTGGTCTAATAACCCATCTTGTATGAGTTACGACACTTCCGCACATAGGAATAATAACCTCTCTATAGGGATACAATATACATATATGAAATACATTCCGAAGTTACATATACATCAACACACTAATCCTTCTCTCAATGTTATAGTTCAATTTGATGTTTTGATGAAAATAAATTCCAAGATATTTGTAAGAAGACACTTCCTCCAAGTTGCTACTATCATAAACAAAATTAGAATAGGTGACATTATTGGGTTTAATAATCCTAAATTATGTTTTGTCGGTGTTAACGATCATACCCACATTAGAGTAGAAATATTTGGGAATTCTTAATTGCTTATCAATATCAAAGGGAATCATTTCCATAAGAACTATATCATTAGCATAAAGAAGGAGGATTATGACTATTACAACTAAGTTCGTTCCAACATAACTTGCTTCTTCTAAGTAACCTTCTAGATTATCTATATATGCCGAAAAGGGTAGGGGAGATGGGATAACCTTGGTTAAATACAATATTACAGTTAATATCCTTCAAGCACTCGTCAGATATATTGAATTTGGAAATGATAGTTTCATATAATCTTATCATGAAAGCTCTCAAATCAAAAGGAACCTTTAATAACTCTTCCAATATGTTCCAAAAGTTATTTATAGGCACCATATCAAAATCTTTCCTAAAGTCCTTAAAGCAATGGATTAGATTGGACTTATTATTAATACATCCATCTACAACGATATGAAGTGTAAGGAGGTGACCATGGTATAATTATTTCCTGTAAAGACCGCCTTACCTTTAGCCCATGTACCTTCACTTTCGAGCCATATGCTAATTTTCTTTTCTAAGATGATACCACAAATCTTGGCAAAGAGAGGTTAATAATAATGGTCTAATAATTAGAGGGGTTATTTTTATCATCGCTTTTATAGATAGAAATAATGAGGATTTGATTCGAGGGATTAGGGAAACCTTGCTTGAATACTAGATTGCAGAGTTTGTGGATGTGAGGAATGAGGACATGTGGCCTTCAATTTTTAAAATTTCTACTTGATATCCTTCAATGTACTTAGCTTTTCCATTTTCTAGGCATTTAACCCCAAAATCAATATATTCCAACCAAAAATATTCTTCCAATGTAAGGAGGATTGGAATCTTATATATGGCATCTGGGGAATCGTAAAGATTTTTGAGATATGAGTTTCAACCATTCATAGAAATCATGTTATTATCTTTCATTTTACTAGTTAGAATTTTTCGATATAATTTCTTAGGAGCTAGCTTAGAGAGCTATAAAAGATTATCCTGGTTTTTATTTATGTAGTGCCCTTTTTTTTCTTTTAGTTAGGCATGTCGATCTGTTTAGCTTGAACATTATTAGTGACTTTTCAATAGATTCCTTGATGGATATTCTTTCGTTTCTACATTCTTTATCATACTAGGGGTTGGTTTTCCTATTTTTCTTTTTACCTGAAACTTCGATGGAGAAATTGTTAATGGAAGATGAGAGGTTTGTAGTAAATTTATGATAGAGGTCTTATATGTTGTCCATACATAGAAGAGGAAACAAGCCCATTTTTAAATCATTTATGAAGAGATCAACCTTATTTTTGTCTAAGATTATATGCTTTTGATTGTGATAATTTTCTTTTGTGGAATCAACATGCATGGAAAAATTGAGGGTTACAATTAGTGGTCTATGATCTGAGTCAAGTTTGTGGTCATTTAATATGTCTAGATTTATCATTCGGTTATATAAATGAATATTAGATATGGAATAATCTAAGCCAATCCTATGAATGCAAGTCATATGGATAGAATTTTCCCACTCCGTTAGACCATTTCAAATTATAAATAAGCAAAGAGGTTAGGAAAATTAATTGAGAACAAAGAAAGAATAATATGGATCAAAGTTAGCTCTACTAACCATAAATATGGAATAATTGACAAAACCTAAAATCTAAAAGGATTGAGAATATTTATAAATGAATATCTCATTCCAGAAGACTAAGTTGAATTGAGAAAGGAAGTTCAAAAGTTAAAAGAATAAAGGAAGGAAGGAAAATGGGCATTAATTAGAAATATAAAATCTATTATTCGGGATAGGAACGAAAAAGATAATACTAAATAGAAACTATAAACACTCTAGATCCTCTCTTGGAACTGTTGATCCTTTTGATGGAACAAATGCCCCAAGTTAAGTTGGATCCTGAGTGAAATTAACATTATTATGCTTATTTAAACCAAGGATCGCAGTGAATGTAAATTTCCTAAAATAGAAGATTTTGTCCTAATAAACATTTGACCATGTCCTTTAACTGGATATTTCATGAGATTTTTCTAATTTTTTTTCCAAAATTGTGTAGTTTTTTATTGAGATGCATGTCAGTGGGAATAACTATCGGTAGAATCATGGAATATTGGAGGTTGTTGGTAGAAGCATGAATAGTACAAATTCCACTGACTTTAGAGAAGATAAACACACTATAGCTCAACATTTAAATCTAATATTGTTTATATATAAAGGTTGTAATAATAGAAACCCAAGTTTGAAAGAAGCTTCTTAACTACTGATTAGTTACCTATTCAAGGATTCTCCAAAGGATTCCTTTGAGGATCTCCACTTAGATTTATTCTATGATCTATGGTTTTGATCTTTTTTTTTACAGTGGGAATTAAAATTTACAATGGCTTGTATAACTTCATAAATATTAAGTGGGTTGGATTAAGATCTAAACATTTGTTAAGGGGTCTAACCACATTTCTTATGGATATAGTTGAAGATCTAATTTTGGTAATTGATTTTAAGCTTGGCTTACTTTCAAAAGGATTAGTGAGGAGGGTTATTGTTAGAACAAGACCATGCTTTCTGATAGATTTCCAAATTTTGTTTCTTGCAACTGAATGATTAATCTATTTCAATTTAATTACTACAATCATGTGAATGTTAGTTTATCAAGTCAGTGGAAGTGAGGTGTCATTAATTACTCCATTAGGTTCAAGTCTTTACAATGACACACTCATACTTTTGCTCATTTTAGTTATAAATCAATACCCATTATATTGATTGGGGATAAGTGCAAACCCAAGGAGTTTTTGGTGGAAAATATACGCCTCACACACAACCTCTTATCCCAAAAATATTCAATTGGAAAATTATTAGGTACACTCACCTATCTGAAGTTAAGCACAATTGTCACATCATGATTAGTGGAATCCAAACAAAAATATTGAAAAACAAATGCAATCCTACTTATAGATCATCTACTTTGTTAAAATCAAATAAATACAATTTTGAAAGTGCTAACCAAGTCAAATATCTTGTTTTCCCAACCTCTTCAATTAGAAGCTTTAATCATTGAATATTGCATAACAAAAATGAAAGTCACTCCTCTCAATCCTTTTAATAATGAGGAATGCTTTCTTATATATCTTCACTAATTATGTCACGACAAATTAGGATGGTGGATCTACATTGGGTCTAAGCTAGCCACCAATGTTTAAATAAACAAAACACTATAGTTCCAATCTTTGGACCAAGTGAGTACAACTTAACTAAGTTTATTCCTCTATCGCGAATAAGTTAACCATTGTTGGATGAGATAACTTAATCAACATTAGGTTAAAATATGTAGAACCTTGAAATTTGCAATAATCAAAACTAAATAAACAAACAATAATCAAATAATTGACACAATAAGAAATTATAGTCATGAATGGTACACAATAATTCAAATAATTGAAACAAACTCAACAATGATCGATCAAGTCAAATTTAATGATGTAAATGGTAAGTAAGTATTAGAGGAAAAATCACAACCTAATATCTATGTATATTTTATTTTAACCAATCATGAACATTAGATCCAAACGATAATATCACACAAGAAAACTATGGACATAATATCTTAGTGTGGAAAGAGTATGACCTAATTTTTCATGACATCCACTACTTATAACAAGGCTTTTATTAACATGTATAACTTCGATTACTAGGTCAAGTCCCAACCTTTAGTTGACTTGGTTTAAAGAAGCTACATCTCATTATAGTACAATACTCATGGGCATCAATTATAATATATATAGTAATAAAAAGTGTTCACATGTAACACTACTCAGTAGAGTTCCCTAGCCTACTTAATCCATTTGTCTTAGAGTTCTTTTATAATCTCTTTCATATCACTTTACACCTACCATGAGTTGTGAATCTCCTCCTATTGATTCCATATGTTGCTTATCTTCCTCTTCTCTAGAACTTCCATAACACGCTTAAATTGTTAAGAACATGGATCTATTTAGGCCTAGGATATTGTATAGCCTTCATTCCAACTCCCTAATATACTTATCCATGTGCTTAAATTTGGCATGCCATTTCTAATAATTCTCTTTGTGCCTCTTGTAGGATATGCTAAAGTTTTTTCTTGCTAAATTTTTATCCGAATTTTAGGGGGCATATGGTCTAAATTCGGATATATAAGTCATAAAGTCATTATATCGAGAAGCCACGCTCTCTCATTTATCATAAAAGCATTTAATGGAGAGGCCACCCTCTCGCAACCATGGCTTTCGAATCTTCCATGCAGCTCATAGTTTAAAGCACACCCATCCATGGTTTTGGAATCTTCCATGCATCCCATAGTTTAAAATACACCCATTCATGGTATTTAGTAGCCCATGGTTTTGTTCAAAGGTATGGCTTCAAGGCACATTGTAATAATATTATATAGAGGGATTTATTCCTTCTCAATAAAGCAAGCTATTATTTTTAGCATCCTACCTTTCTCTTATTCTATTGAGTTATTATTGGGTTATTGGTTTTGAGTGCCTTTCTGAGTATAGTTTGAGAGGTGAGTCTCAAAGAAACCTCTTTGAGCCTCAACCCTCCACATGGCATATTTACACTATGTTTCTCTATGTAGGCTATTCACAGCCCATATCTCGCTTCTATGTCTTTATCACAGCTAGTCCATTGTTCTCTTTAGATTTGAGGCTATATCTTCTTCTCCTCTCTTGACATTCAAGTATGCTGGGTCTCATCCCCAAAGATACGGATTACTGATATCAGAGCAGGTAACCATTCGATGTGAATGAGGGTTTGAGCATAGTTCTTGTTCAAAGATCTGCAGGAATTTCCAACCTCCTTTTGGCACTCCTGGAATCCATTTTCTGGGCCACACACTGTAAGCATCACAGTTGGTCCTTAGGCACTATAGGGTTTTTCTATCCTTGGATATTTGTTCACCATTGTGGGAGAATCATACATGGATTTCACTACATCCATTGATTTGTATCATTTTTTGAAAATATTTCAAGTTTTATAAGTTGTAGTCGAAGGTTCCATGATCTCTACAACAATGCATGTTGCTCTATAAACCCTTGGCATCCTTTGGAGGACAACCCACTTCTACAAAATTAGAGATACATGTTGCAGTATATATAGGAATTTTAAGAGGTCCTAATATAACTCATTTGAAATTTATTTCCATCATCTAAAATGGGCATTTCACAGAATCTCATTTCGTTTCCTAGTTTGTGATATATGCTTGTTTGGAGTAGCACATGTTTGTATACAATGTGGCCTCACATATAACCAAATTAAAACACGTTCTAAGGACTCCACAGAGCATTTTAGAGGCTCTAGTATAGCTCATTTGAAATCTCTTTCTGTCAGGTAAAATGGGTTTTTCGCGGTTTTTCATTTGGCTTTCTGGTTTGAGAGATATCATCGATTGAAGCATCACATGTCAGCAAAACAATGCGCATGCGTCTCCTGATATTCAACAAAAAATTTCTCACTCCTTGGACCACCATAAAGAAAGTATGTTATATGTATGGGGAGGTCTCTTCGATATCTCAAATGATTCTTCAACGGAATTCAATTTCATCACTTGCATCAACAGTTATGAATGGATTTGTAGCAAGACATCAACTGCAACAAAGATCATGAATTTTTCAAATTTTGCACTTTTATTAAATCCTATTGTAATCATGGTTATGGGTTAACCACACAAAAAAATAGTTATGGGTCAACCATGCAAAACCCACGATTATGGTGAAACCACAAAAAACCCACGGTTATGTATTGTAATCACGGTTAAGGGTCAACCACATGAAACCCACGGTTATTGGTTAGCACACAAAACCATTCTCTTCATTGCTAACGAACACATTGTAATCATGGGTCTCTTTTTACCATGAAATGATGGGGACCATCATTTTCTAAGGGGGGAGGAATGATCCAAATTTTAGAGGGAATATGGTATAAATTCAGATATATAAGTCATAAAAGCATTAAATTGAGAGGCCACCCTCTCTCATTCATCATAAAAGCATTAAATTGAGAGGCCACCCTCTCCCATCCATGGTTTTGGAATCTTCCATGCAACCCACAGTTTAGAATACACCCATCCATGGTATTTGGTATCCCATTGTTTTGTTCAATGGTATGGTTTCAAGGAACGTTGTAATAATATTATATAAAGGGATTTATGCCTTCTAAATAAAGCAAGGTATTTTTTTTGGCATCCTACCTTTCTCTTATTCTATTGAGTTATTATTGGGTTATTGGTTTTGAGTGCCTTTCTGAGTATATTTTGAGAGGTGAGGCTCAAAGAACCCTCTTTGAGCCTCACCCCTCCATGTTGCATGCTTACACTATGTTTCTATGTCTAGGCTATTCACAACCTAGATATCGTTGCTATGTCTTTCTCACAGCTAGTTCATTGTCCGCTTTAGTTTTGAGGCTCTCTCTTCTTCTCCTCTCTTGACATTCAATCCTTCTAGGTCTCAACACCATAGATCTGGATCAATTTTGATGATAGTTTCATTATTGTGCTGACAAACTCAAGCTGCACACATCAACACATGTGACTTATCTACAACTTTTGAGATTAACATTATAGCTTCCATCCTAACTATATATTCAATAAAAACTACTTTTTATGTAGTCCTTGTCACTTATCTCAATATTTTTCTCTTTCCTGAGGATTAGTGCTTCGAAAATAGTCTTAATATTCTTGGTTTATTCATACAATCTAAGAACTTCATTTTTTCGCTTACCAAGAAACCTAAGAATAATGTCCCCTGGTTTAAATATCACTATGATTTTGGTTATTGATGCCATGTTTAAACCTACCAATCCTGATACCATTCAAGGACTAGTGTATGCACTCCTTATATAAACCTAAGTTATCTTATCTAAATCAACCTCTTCCCTGTCTTCTCAATTCAAGTATTTTGTGCATTAGGGTTGGAAACATCCATATCATTTGAATTTCCTTATTCGATTTCCCATATGTCCCTAAATGGATCTTTTATCCAAGTGAAAAAAACACCATAAAATGCAATCCAAGGTTCGAATTGATGAACCATTGACTATGTTGGGTTCGGGACATGGGGCTTCAACTAGGACACAGATCGCCCTCCATTTCCATGTCCTGAATCATGATATACTTGGTGATATGACAAGCTATGCTTTTTCTCAATGAGAAGCAATGCAATTTTTTTCATTTAGGTTAAATTCATGAAAATCTTCTCTAATATCTCATTGACACCTTCATCACATCCACTAGGCCTTTACACACCTGTGAGGAAACCTTCCATTAAGGTATGAAAGTTCCACGGTACTATAAGAAGCCTCTAATTTTATTCCTAGATAATGTGTTTAAATTGATGGGACAAGATTTGTTGGAAGGAGGGCCTTGAGGTATCTCACATCATCCAACATGACCACCGAAGTAAAGTAATTTGAAAAACCATGAATGAAAATTGAATAGACATCATCAATTAAAAATTATTTATTGTGAACTTTTCTTGCCAGAAACCTAGTTTTCAAGCAAAGTTTGTTGTGAACTCCTATGCAATTGTCAACTAAACCAATTGTCTAACTCCATTTGTGAATTTTATATACCAATTGTCCAATTCCTATCCAATTATCAACTAAGACTTCCTCTATATGCATATGCATTGAAATGCAAATCCATCAAGGTTTTAAAAAAATCACCCTGAAAAATATATTTAGGGGTGATCTTTCTAAAACCCCTTTCCACAAGTCATGAGAATCTAAATTTTAGATGAAATTGTTAAAATGCCGGTTCCAAAAGTTAAATTCTCATGTACTATGGGGGCGTTTAGAAAAAAACCTTGGAAAATATATTTAGGGGTTGTCTTTCTTAACCCCCCATGCCAAAATTCATGAGAATTGAACTTTTGGTGGCGGTCTCGAAAAGACTACCTCCAAAAGTTAAAGTATGTTGACTTTTATAGGGGGTTTTCAGAAAGATGGACCTTGAAAAACATATTTGGGGGTAGTATTTGTAACAGCCCCCCCAAAAAACAAAAGTTATGAGAGTTTAATATTCGGAGGTGTCTTTTTACAAATTGACTCCAAAAGTTCAATTCTAAAGACTATTTTTTATTTGGGATGGAGGGTTTCCAAAAAATTCCTTGAAAACGATATTTAGGGGTAGTCTTTCTAACACCCCCCCAAACAAAAAAGATCATGAGATTTAACATTTGGAGGAATTGTTTTAACAATTGCCTCCAAAATTTCAATTCCCATGACTTCTTGGGGAGGGGTGTTTCGGAAACCACCTTAAAAATGATCTTTTGGGGGCTCTTTCCAACCCTAAAAGAAAAAAATTATAATTCGACTTTTGGGTACCCACAAAAGTCAAATTCTCGTGACTTTTGGAAGGGGGGGGGTTAAAAACCACCCCCAAAGGCATGAAAAAAATTCTACAGGAATTTTTAGTAATATTGTCGTAGGCCAAAACCACCACTAAAAGGGTGATTTATTGTAGTGTTTGTGGTAAAAATTTCAAAAGAAAGGAGGTAAATGCAAACACATGTTAGGTTATATTGAAGAAAACTCACTATGGCTTGGGGGACCACTATAGACAGCTGACTACCAGAAATTAACTAAATTCTTAGAACTATGCTATTATAAATGACAATCCTAAGATAATGGAGAATGTAACCAACCTCGATCCAAACGTTTGATGTAGATCCCCATTGGAGCTTTTCAATCCGTGCACGAATCTGCAAACTAGTCTTTATAGCCAATATACAACAAGTAGATATAATATATAAACAACATTAACATCATCAATAGCAATGGTCCATGATATTAGAAGTAAATGCAACCCAATGTAGAATAAACAACATTCACAACATTAATGGACAAGAATATGAGTATTTCTATTAATAAACAAGAAGAAGTACAATGTGATACAACCTCTTGCCAGCAACCAATCTGAACCAAGATCTAGATCAATCCACTTGTGCCTCCACCACTTCAATCCTCCATGAATGGAAAACTCAAACTATGGTAGGAGTTTGGAAGGTGAACATAAGGGGTTCACAACTACAAGGATCAATGAGTGTAGACTCAAGACAGGGCAAAAATACACTTGATTTCTCTTGCTCTTCTTTCTCCTCCCGTCCATAAGCCATATGTGCTCAATATATAGTCCTCCTAAAGGTAAGTGAAAGGACACATCGAGGCATTACTTGGGCAGATGGAGGGTCAAAGGTCACCCAATAACTGCTTTTTGGCAGTAGAAAGTAATTAACTAGTGATTTTTACCATTTTACATGCTACCCGCGGGATATAGTGATGCAACTCACGGGTACACTTGCTATAATGATGCAGCAAGTGGGTAAGACGAAAAATGAGGAAATAGTATGTCTGAAGGATATCAAGTGGATCTAAGTCAGGTAAATGGATCCTACAGGCCAAAGAATGTTGATGCTCACAAGGTGGAAAATTACGTTGCAACAGATGCCCCCTAATGTGTGAGGTCAGATATTGACGCTACGATGGCCGAAATACATTATAAAACTTAGAAGTGGAGTGATTGAAACACAAGTGGAAAGAGCAGCTCACTCATCATAGTATAATAGTATCTCTGAATACATGTCGATATAGTACAACAATCTGATACAATGGCCATGAATAGGAAGTACATAATGGATATATGTCATAAGTGATCATAGCCATGATCCCTCTACAGTAAGATATGGTCTCCTGCTGAAAAGGAAACAACTGGTGCAAACTGGAGGTACAAACTGTTGATATCTGAGAGGTGATATCTCAGATGTAAGGTCAAAGTCATAGGTAGCATACTGAATGCCACTATCACCTAGGGTCTTCTACACAAGTCTTCAACGGTGCAAGTCCCATCAAGTGAATAAAGGAGTTGGGGTCGAACCTGATGTGACATCGTCTGATTACTGGTCAATGATGTATACCATCAACAAACGCGAGATGACCCACCAATAATGAAAATGGGCATCAAGACACGGGGCACAATTATCGATCGAAGTGTGAATAAATGAGTTGAAGTCGAACACTAGGATGAATCCATCGATCAGGGGACATTGATGTATTCCCAAAACTATTGATGGTGAGAGAACCTACCACTAATGACTGCAAGCCTCAAGGTACTCAACCGAACTCTGAGCCTCAAGTCTCAGAATAAATGGGTTGAAGTCGATAGAACGAGACTCGCTGGAAGGAGGGAATTAATGAATCCCCCATCAACCAGCACTAGGTACCAGCTATGCTGAAATATTTTGAAGATCTCAAGTGAAACAGACTAACTCAATAAGGATGGCCGGCATGCAATAGTCAAGAGATCTGAGGAGTGGTCGACATTGGTTTCACGACTTCCTTTGAACAAGAGCATGAGCAGATGAATAGACGTAGGCAGCATAGACTCAATATAAATTATGAGATGCAGGAGGCATCACAAAGGGCTCCATAATGACTGGAAGCGTAACCAATCGGTGGAGAAACTGAGAAACAAGTACATCTCCTAGGGTCCAACTATATTCCTGAATCATAGTGTATGGAGTGGAATGAATGCTTTGTTCAAAGGTGACACAACAGCTGCCAACTAGAAGTAGTAACCATAATCCCATCTGGCTTTTTGGAATATTTGATTTTTTTGGTCTTTTTCATATTTGGAAAAGCTTGAAAAAGAATAGAATTGCTTATAGTACAACGAGTGAGGGAATGAGTGTCAGATAGCGAGCAAACTAGTCCCAAGCAATGGATTATACCTATGATCAATGCAAGGAAGCATGTGCAAGATGTGGACACTCGGGGGAATGTTCCCTCAGGGTAAAGGGTCATCAAGGTGCGAAGGATAAATTAAGGCTCTGCTTGGCTCAGAAGGTTAAGTGCTCAGGAACATGGCTAATAGGTGAGTAAGCGAGAGCTGGCACAAGGATCAAGTGGCAAGCAGGATAATGCAATGCAATCACAACTCGACATAAAAGGGAAGTCCTTTTTCGTAAATTTAGTCTCCTCACCTGAAAAGGTGTAAAACAATGAGAGAAGAACTCTTCTAGTCACGTATAACTAGAGTATACCTTTTTTCGTAATTAATCCACAAAGGTCTGGAAAAGGGGTAAACTTATACCTAAGTGAATGTCGCTTCAAATCCTTTAACGAGTCTGAAATGACAAGTATACTCGGCAATCTTGTTTGATTTGAAAAAGTCTAACAAGGTCTTAAAAAAGACTTTATAAAAATCTTTTTCGTAAAGGTTTAACGAGCCCGAAAAAGTAAACTTGTGACCTCCTTACTGTTTTTAACGAGCTCAAAGGAGAGATGGAAGAATGCTCGTAATGAGAGCAAACAAGTGTCAGGGACATGCGAGGCTAGTTCCAACCACATGGGACAAAGCTATGCATAATGCAAGGAATATGAGCAAGATAAGGACACTCAGGGGGTGTTTGCAAATTCAGATAGTAATAGGTTCAAGTGCATCATAACAAAGGGGAGGCCTAAACCTATATGCAAGGTTCCGAATATTCCTGCCATGACCGAAGCAAATGTCAAAAAGGACCAGTAAACAAGTATGAGTCCAGCTAAGAATCCTATCTCCAAGAAACATAAGTACCAAGATTATCTCTAAAACATACGTAAAGAAAAATATGATACAGGTCACTGTGGGAGAAAAATTTTCAACTTCACTATTATCACCCTCAGACATAATGCAGGGAGAGCTAACCACTGAAGGTTTCATAGTACCAACACCCCAGGGACCAAAATGATCAAGTTTGGAATGAAGAGCAAAGCTGAAGGACGTGGAGGAATCTGTAGTGGCAAATTCATCATCACGGGAGTTGGAAATTCTAGAAGTAGAATCAAACTCATCAGTATCACCGATTTGCGGATCTATAGGAGAGTCTACATAATCATCACTAGGGATATCAGACTTTAATGTCAAACCGGGGCTAGACAAAACTATGCCTAGATCAAAATCCAAATGCATGGTAGGTTGTACTTGAGGCTCATCTCGTTCAATAAGATCAAGGGTAGGAAGGAAATAAAATTGATGATGAGAATCCTCCCAAGGCTTGTCATTACCATTCATGGCCTCGATAAAAATTTCATCTGAAGGTAGAATACCATCGAGGCAATCATGTGAACAAGATGGGTCGGCTGCACACGTGGGCAGCATAATGGGTTCTTCTTCTCCTGTCTGTGAAGAAGAGAGATCCGGATCTGAAGTGGCTTGTTGAATATGTTGGTAAGCAAGCTCAGCTACAGACAATGGCATAGACATCTTGACATGTGTAATGTCTCCAGATGTGGAATTCGTGGATGGTAAAGTCCATGGATTAGTACAATAGGAAGTCCGGAATGGCATACTATGCAAAGGAGGAGACTCATTGTCAGAAATGGTTCCGATGAAATTCATAGGTGTAGGAAAGCTATAAGTTCCCATCAATGAAGGGTACATAGCAACACTTATGTTCCCAGTTGCCAGCTAAGAATTAGTAACTTGCGGGACTATGGATCCTGTGGATGTTGTGGAAGGAGTGTTAATGAAATCCAGCTGATCGAAGGTCACAATATTTCCTTCATGGGGAAAGCAGATAATTCTGAATACAGTGGATGCAACAACCTTCATAGCGTACATCCAATTTCAACCCAGTAACAGGTTGTAGTCGATGGGTGCATCAACCACCTCGACTTCAATAGGCATAGACTTACCTCCCAAGCAGACAATAAGGGAAGGGATAATTCCATGCGATTTAAATGACTGACCGTTGAATGCAGTGAGTGTGGTTCTAGATGCGAGTAGAGGAGGAGAGCCAATAGATTTCGAACAAGTTAATGGCATTACTGACATGGAAGCACAGTCGTCAACCATAGTACGTTTGACAAAACTCTGAAGGCACACCACCTGGATTTGAAAAGCCATGTGGTAAGGTAAGCGAGGTTGAACATTAGTAGTATTGAACTTGATAACACTGGGATTTCCCCCATCATGAACTCCTAACGCACTCAAAAGGGCATGCTTCTGAGAAGGACAGGCCTTCAAAACTTCAAGAGCCGACATGGCACATGGATTTTGGCCCAAATCTTCTACAATGGAGTAGTTCTGGGTGGCTCGAGCATTAGGATTATGCGTAGAGCGCTTGAGAACACCTTTCGGTATCCACAACATATTAGAGGGCTTCTCGATATGCAAGGAATTGTCAAGAGGAGGGGGAGGCTCACTCCCCATATTAGGTTGTGGTGTACCATAATCGCATTGACGAGTAGCAACACTAACCTCCGATTGAACCATATTCACACATCCATAACCACTAGTATTGGAAGAAGACGTTGCCATTTCAGTAGGTCCATAACCAATGGTGGGAGCATGCGAAGCCATGTTTTGATGATGAGGAAGGGGATCCTTTAACACAGCCGGGCTCAATGCCAAATGCTTCGATGCTTCTTCAATTTGAGGACATAAGTGAGTAAGATGATGTTCTCCACATAGCTTGCAAGGGAATTTCACCTTACGCCTAGGTTTACGATCCTCACCAGCATTTCTTCCTTTCGAGGAGGGTTGGAATTCTCTTTACGAGGGGTATTGCGATTGTATTATTGTTACTTCCATTGTTTCCACCCCTATGGTTGTTTCTCCCATTTTTCTTACCACTAGGTTGCTGGTTACCTGACGGCTTCATTGATTGCACATTGTGTACATCAGACGATGGAGTGGAAGTGGACAAGGTGTGAACCTGTCTGGAAATAGACTGGTTTAGCGACAAATTTTGTGTTTGATTAGCTACCAAGCCTATAGGGTGAGTGCTTACGGATCCCACGATGCCATCGACATGTGGTCCAGGAACTGACGTAGGGTCATGTCATGTTCTCGGTGCGTCAGGAATAATGTGATATAAAATGCCAGACTAAGAGTATAGTAGATCTAACTGCTAGACTTTCAAGATGGTTTGTTCCTCAGTCACAATGCCGAACATCGAAACATCCTTATAAATGTACGGGAGTAGAGACTTGAGGAACCATTCCAATAGAAACTCTGGAGGAATGTTGGCTTTCACTAATCTCTTCCATTGGTGCCACTCTTGAATGTGGCCAGAAATATGTATGGCTTTATTCTAACGGAAGGTAGACAATAGTTCAGTACCAATATTATAACGAACCGACAAATGGAAATGGTCCAAGAAAACCAAAGCAATCTCGTTGAATCCCCTATAGGTGTTCCCGGGAAACTCCACATACCACTTCGCAGCTGCCCCCATGAGGGTGCATTTAAATAGTTGTAATCTAATGGAATCGTGATTCAATGAGTTGGAGGAGCACCAAAGGTGAAAAGTTGTGACATGATCACTCAGATCCTCACCACCTTTCCCCTCAAACTTTGGAATGTCCGAAGGGAGCTTGTTAGGGACTAGGGGCCAACTAGGGTCATGACACACTAGATCATTCGTGAGCTTTAAAATATCTGGAAGATTAAAAAATGCAAGGAACAAGAGTTGTGGCTGGAAAGCTTGATTATAAGCTCCCATAAAAGGTTGGTTGAACAGAATCGAATTATAAGGTGGACCAAAAGATTGACCATGAGCATTAAACGACTGATAATGAGGACCTGACGGACCATAAGCTTGACGATGGCCATAAGGTGGATAACCTCCCCCAACCTGACCCGTATGAGAGTAAGTAGGCATATGTGTGTTTTGGGAACCGTATTGAGGTGGGTTGAACTGGTGGCCAGCACCGATTGTGTTGTAGTAAGGGTTTCCACCATAAGTATGGGGCATATACGTACTATTCATAGCGGGAACTGAGTTGTAATGACCATAATGGTGAGGTATGTTCCCACCCCTAGCATTAGGATTAGCATGAGCAGTCGTGTGGTGACCCAAAGCATGAGAAGTATTCCCAACCCCAACGTTGGTGTTACTAGTAGCAGGAATGGTGGCATTATGACCATGAGGATAAGATATATTCCCACCTCCTACATTAGCATTACCAGTAGCAGTGGTGGATGCAAAAGTGTGTGGTACTTGTCCACCCCCTTAGTTAGGAGGAGCATTAAAATTTGCGAAAGTGGTCCTGGGTTGACGGGTAGCGATATGTGTGTTAGGTGGTGGATGGTGAGTCATGTTTTGAACAGTGTTCCTATTAGGTTGGACAGTCCTAGGAGGTGGTTTTGTTCCAACACTAGCATTGTTAGGAGGATTATGACCAGTCCTCATATTATGTGCGTGAGTGGAGAATGTGGTGCCCTCGGAGAGGGTATTGCCCCCAATGGGTGCAGTGTTTCTAACACCATGACTAGTGCCAGCATGACTACCAAAAGTAGTGGGAGGATCAACTGTGCTGAGATTGGGCATACTATATGAGAACGGGTTAACATTGATCACAGGATCTTCGTCTTCGTCTTTAGGTAAGGTTGGCATCCAATAAATATAATTATCCGTATTCAAAGGATCGAACGGATCGTTCTTGAGTGGATTCGGCCAAACTGAACTAGGTTGAGTCTCAGGTGGATCACCCCCCCCAGCCTCTTGAGGTGTGGGGGTGTCTGAAGTGTGTTTGAATCCACCCGATGGAATTGTGGGGATTTCCTCTGTGTCGGAATGTGCAGCCGTCATAATGTCGGCTATGTATGTCTCGTAAGAATCCGAAGACTCAGAGGGAGCCCGCTGACATCCCCGAGCAACATGACGTGAAAAGTCGGCAGGATTCAAACCAGCCAACCGATGGGATCGATGAAGAGTAGGACTCCACGCCACGATATCTCAGAAGAGAATATCAAATCACAACATATTCTATGGCAAACTATCGATCAAAAACAATAAATCAAAAGCACACGCCTAGAGAAACTATAACCAAGAGCAGAAAAACAGAGTGGCTAAATGAGCTCCCGACACTAGAGCCGGTATGTCTCGCCTAGGAGAGGCTTGAGACTCCAAAACTATAGCCAAAGGTAACAAAATCAGTTATAGAGACACCCAGGCTTCATTGTGTTCACAGGGTCAAGTCCACTATACAAACACAACTGTGCTGTCCAATCCCTATCTGGCTCAAAACACAAACAACATAACCACTGCAAGTACCCTATGCGATACCTAGGTAAGGAAACTATGGTCACCATAATATAACCAATGCTCAAGGGGAAATTTGCAGGTGGGATCCGTCGTATGGGTAGGGTAGCTAAGCCCGAAGCATAAGAGGATGAACCTTCAGTACCCCCATATACGAACAAACCCTGGAAATATCTCCCACGTTCAGCCGGTATCAAAGGGATATCCCTTCAACCAACCTCCTGTGACCTCGTGCTTAACTCTAGTTTGAGTAGAGCTTCCTGAGAACATCGATATATACCATGGATTCCTCCACTCCCTGGTCAGACACCTAATGTTTCTCCTAGTAGTCTTGGATTGTTAACTCACAATGATCTATTCCAAGACTCTAAACCTATGCTAGTTGGTGTACCCTATAAATAAAATCGGTCTAATCAATTTTAAGATTAAGCATTAATTTTAATGGCTATGGTTACTCAAAGGATATGGTCGTGAAACTATTGATGTGTATGACTCAATAGTATGCAAAATCATCCAATCCTAGACTCATCTATCCAATAGAACAATGTCACTAACATGCAAAATCAACCCAACGATTTCGAAATAAAAATGCAATCCTTTTATGTTTTTGATGCACAATCAGAACCTAAATGAAGGAAACAAGCACTCAATGCAATATGCAGTACATGAAAGTAAATTTTTTTTTGTATTTTCTCTTATAAGCAAAAAGGAAAATGCAAAACTATATGTATTTTTTTTGTATTTTTCAATATAAAGAAATGAAAAACGCAAGAAAAATCCTACTATTCAGTCACTGAAGTGCCGAGAAGATCACTAAGACAACCCAACAGATCCCAAACAGTAAGACCCAATGACAGGAATGAGCTCAAAAGGAAAAAACCAACAAGGCTAAATCCAAAGATGGGTAAAAAACCAACAAGGCTCAACCAAGAGAAAAGAAGAGTTTTGGTCACAACCAAGGCATGAAACAGTCAAGCAACAGGCCAAAAAAGACTTAGGATCATCCAAAGCCAACCCAGCAACAACCAAAAGTCATAAATCAACAAAATCTAGAGTTGTACGCTATTGTCGAAGGAATACCTGTGGGTACCCGCGAGTAGTAGATTAAATAGAGGCGGGTGTAGGCGGGCAGAGCTAAGCTAGCCCGCTGGTGAGGAAAGGAAAATGGGAAAATAAAGAGTCCAATGGCTCAGAAAAATCAAGTTTTCTATAATGTATCTTAATGGCCAATCAGTGACACAGAGCTTTGACAAACAACAACTCTAATTATGGACTAATCCTCAAACAATTCCCAAACATGGATGTTTTCCCCAACGGAGTTGCCATTTCTATATTGGAGAAAACTCACTATGGTTTGGGGGACCACTACAGACAGCTGACTACCAGAAATTAACTCAATTCTTAGAACTATGCTATTATAAATGACAATGCTAAGATAATGTAGAATGTAACCAACCTCAATCCAAACGTTTGATGTAGATCCCCATTGGAGCTTTTCAATCCATGCACTCGAATCTGCAAATTAGTCTTGAAAACCAATATACAACAAGTACATATAATATATAAATGACATTAACATCATCAATAGCAATGGTCCATGATATTATAAGTAAATGCAACCCAATGTAGAATAAAAAACATTCACAACATTACTGGACGATAATATGCGTATTTCTATTAATAAACAAGAAGAAGTACAATGTGATACGACCTCTTGCTGGCAACCAATCTGAACCAAGATCTAGATCAATCCACTTGTGCCTCCACCACTTCAATCCTCCATGAATGGCAAAATAAAACTATGGTAGGAGTTTGGAAGGTGAACATAAGGGGTTCACAACTACAAGGATCAATGAGTGTAGACTCAAGATAGGGCAAAAATCCACTAGAGTTCTCTTGCTCTTCTTTCTCCTCCCGTCCATAATCCATATGTGCTCAATATATAGTCCTCCCAAAGGTAAGTGAAATGTTGATGTATATGTAACTTCAGAATGTATTTCAAATATATGTATATTGTATTCCTATAGAGATGTTATTATTCCTCTATACGGAAGTGTCGTCATTTATATTGTAAGTGTCGTACCTTATACTTGATGGGTTATTAGACCACCTTGTTGGGGTCGGCCCTGTATAAGTCATGTGGGTCAAAGGGTTATTAGACCACCCTATTGGGGGTCAGCCATGTGGGTCAAAGGGTTATTAGACCACCCTATTGGGTGTTGGCCCAATCAGCATTATGTTATGTGGTTAAGTTAAGGCCGACCTAGTAAAGGTTATTAGGCAAGTCAAGTCAAGTATAAATAGAGTGCGGGTCTATTTAATCATTCTATTCTCACTCACACTCTTTGGAGAGTGGCGTACTTGTGGAGGAGGAGAAGCTGCTTCTAGGAGATGTCTATCTCTTATGCTTGGGTTGTATCATTGCTCTATCTATCTCTGAGGAAGTTATTGGGGTTTTTCACCTTTATGGTTTTCCCCAAGTAAACTCTATGTCTCTTGTGTGCTTGCATTATTGTGTCCATGATTGATATGCTATAGATATGCTGTACATGTTGTTCTCTTAGTTAAGATCCTAGATCAGATTGAAGTAAATTCTAAAAAATTAACATGGTATCAGAGCTATCCTGAAAGAAGGCATGGTATGGCATGTATGACACTTGTTGCACTTGCGATGCTAGGGTTTGATATAGCAAAAACCAGTCATCGTAGCACTTTAACTATAAATCCATTTTGGAAATTTTTTCGGATCTGAAACGTTTACAGGTCGAAGATCAGATCCCCGTGTATCTTGTGTATAAAGGAAAACTTCTAATTCGTTGTACTTTGTGTTTTATGATCTGTACAATCTAGGGTTTCTGCCTCTTCCAGATCTGAGTCATAAACAGGTGACCTAGGAAAAAAGGTCATAGCTTGGGCTAGGAAGCTCCAAATGATATTTCGTAAAAGGTGATAGGTAGGGTACGGACTTTAATTTCACGGGCCAAAGGTTTAGAGGACGAAAGTGAACCAGTGACATGTGGCACACCGTACAAGTCCACTCTCTTGTTTTATCCCATAAATAGGTCACATTGCGACACTTGGCATAAATCTCTCTCAGAGAATCAAATTGATGTCAGACTTGTGGGGTGGGAAAGATGACAGGTCGGGCTACCACAGGTAGAAGTTTTAGACCCCGTGGATTCGTAATTTCAGAGTTACCCCAGAAACAATAAGGTGCATATTTCTGTCAAAACAGAATTGGATTTTGAGCACCTTCTTTCATGGCTCTGAGAATTAGCGTTTCAAAGAAAGTTGGTATTTTTGTAATCGGAGACCATGAATGAATGTTACTCACCAAAATAAAAATTTAGAGACCAAGATCAAATTTTTTTGGTTGGGTAGAAGGCCGGGCTTGATCAAACCCTAGTTCAGGACTTTGATCGAAAAGGTGAAAAATTAGGGCTTCTGCAAAAGTTGGAATTTTTGAAGCCTATGACCATGACTGGAAGCTCCTCAGAAAAATCAAAGTTTAGAGCTTTGGATCGAACCTTTTGGTTGGGAAGAAGGGTGGGATTTATCAAACCCTAGTTCGGGATCCTGTCCAGAAGATCCAGAAGTTTCAAAAGCAATTTTGAGGGGTGAAACTTTGCAGTTTTCGAATTCTGAGTATACCGGCTTGATCAGATCATCAAGGTGCATATTTCTATCCGTTCAAAAATTTGAAATTCAAAGTTTGAATTTTTAGGGTTCCTCTGACAAACCCTAATCCAGCTCCGGATCCAGTTTCTGCAAATCAAGTGGATTGGGTTAATCCTAGAAGAAAATGGATTGGTCACCTGCATAAGTGAAGAAGTTCCAGTTTCAGAGGGAATAAGGCTAAGGCCTTACATAAGAAGATTACAAGCAATATCGACAGGTATGACTTATCTAGGTATGTTTCGAGATTTGTTCATGAATAAGTTTATGGTATGTTTGTCTTCATATTATTACGGTTAGTACAATCTTGATTAAATTTAGACTTGTCGTATCACCTTAGTAAAATTATGAATGCATGATAGAAGATATTCATTGATTAGGGTGTTGACACTTATGATTGTACTAATGCATTATGGTGTTTTATGAGGTTTATTGTGTCCGCTAACATGAAAGGTACACCAAGAAAGATAAATCATGTTCTAGTTCAAGAACATATGATCATGGTGACATGAAGACAAAGATTCATCCATTGTCATGGATCACGTAGAAGATCTATTTACGAGGTATGTATAACTTGGTTCTATAATGGTTAACTTATGAGATATGTAGGTTACTAGCACAAGTCATTGAAGAGAACAAGAAGACATCATGTGGGTATGTTAGACATAACTAGCTAACATAGTAATCCAGGTATGTTTTTCTTATATCAAGTTAGAATCCTACCTTGTGATAGGATCTCTTATATAAGTATACATGGCATGATTGATAATGATTATTCATAGGTTTGAGTAATCATGGGTTTAGGCATATTATGCTTCTTACTTTAATTGATGATATGACTAACCAGAAGAGTCCTATATAAACCTTGAATACTAATGTTTATTATCTGTGTTTAAAATGATCATTACTATACATGTTTAAGACTATTGTGTTTCTGATAGTATTGAGATTATACTAATAAATGTATGATTATGTATGAGATCTCGAGGATATCATAATAATGATACTTGTAAACATGCATAGTGATCTAGTATGGATATAAGTTCAAGGACAGGTAATCCAAGAAGCAAAGATCAAGAGGGAGCACACTCCAGTAGTTTCTGCAAGGATGCAGATATTCAGAGGGAGTCGACCACTTCTCACAATCCACATTAGAATGGAGTTGCAAAAAGGAAGCAAAGACTGAGAGGGACTCAACCCAACAAACAAATAAAGATAAGTATTTGAATTATCATTTCTTGCATATTTGATTGTTTAAATAATATTGTTCAATGATGTATATACTGATGTTCCTAGAATTAGGCTGTGTATTTTGGCATATTAGAATAATTGCATTAATGAACAACATACTACTAATATGCATGTAATGGGTAAGTGGCCTATGGCACTGCACAACATTCCATTGCTACTTATCTAGAATGAAACCTCTTTGCTGACATGTTGGGAGTAGTGCAAACTCTTAACAATGTCTTGGTAGAGATTGGAAGGCATCTAGAAAGTTACAGGATATGGATGAATGTTGTATTGAAGCATTGGCTGAAATAATTGCATGACTGTATGACATATTTCTTTATGTGTAAGAATTTGTTCTGAAAACTATGAGAAGTTTCTAATCATGCAATTTAACTTGTTTTGTAGGAAAGATCATATACGAGCACCTAAAAAAGAAGGACTACAACATTTGTTTTAGTAACAAAGTTATCTATTGAAGATATTGAATATATTGAAGTTCCCAGGATTCGAGAAGAATGCCATGATCGAGGAGTACCCGTCGATCATGAAGAATGATGTTTGGGATGCAGTCCCAAGACCTGAAGGGAATTCTGTTGTGACTTACAAATAGATCTATAAGATCAAGCATGTTGTAGGTCGCAGCATAGAGACTTTTGCTCCTGTAGCCAAATCCACTTCCATCAGATCAGTATTTTCTCTGGCTGTACTGATTAAATGGAAGATACATCAGATGGATGTCAAGACAGCTTTCTTGAATGGTGTAGTCGAAGAGGAGGTGTATGTGGAGCAGCCACTCGGGTTTGAGACACATGACCGAGAGTCACATGTGTGCAAACTGAAGAAAGCCTTGTATGGTTTGCAACAGGCAGCCAAGACCTGGTATTGCAAGATAGATGGCTTTCTATCCAGTTTGGGATTTACCAAGAGTAAAGCGGATTCCAACCTTTACTACAAGGTTGAGGAAGGCAATCCAGTGATACTACTTTTGTATGTGGATGACCTGTTTGTTACAGGTGAGGATAGATTGATTGCCGACACACAACGGAAGCTTGCTGTCGAGTTCGAGATGAAGAACTTGGAGATGATGCACTACTTTCTAGGCATGGAGGTGTGGTAGAGTGCAGATGGAATCTTCCTTGGGCAAGGGAAGTATGCAGTGGAGATCCTGAAGAGGTTCAGGATGATCGACTACAAGGCCATGGCCACACCTATGGCATCAAACTTGAAGCTTCTGTGTGATTCTTCATCTAATCCAGTTGATGTCACAGTGTATCGTCAGATGATTGGGTCCTTGATGTACCTGATGAACATGAGACCAGATATCTTCTTTGTGGTGAACACATTGAGCCAGTACCTGACAGATCCCAGAGGTGTTCACCTGGTTGCTGTAAAGCATATTCTGAGGTACCTGAAGAGTATAGTTGACTATGGGCTCAAGTATGATGCGAATCAAAAGTTTAACCTGCAGGGTTATGTTGATTTGGACTAGGAAGGCAGTGTTGCAGATAGGAAGAGCACTTATGGGTGTTGCTTCAGTATGGGATCATGTGTGATCTCTTGGTTTAGCAGGAAGCAGTCTTGCGTAGCACTAAGTATAGCTGAGGTAGAGTATGTTGCAGTGTGTTCGGCTAGTTGTGTGGCAGTATGGCTTCGGAAGCTACTGTCTGAGTTATTTGATCTCTCGCTGGAGGCTACTGGTATATTTTGTGACAACCAGAGTTGTGTGAAGCTGTCTAAGAACCCGATGTTCCACGACAGGTCAAAGCACATTGAGATCAAATATCACTATATCAGGGATATGGTGCAGAGAGGAGCAGTGAAGCTCCTGTATGTTGCGATGGATGAGCAGGTTGCAGATGTGCTGACGAAACCACTAGATAGAGTGAAGTTTGAGTACTTCAGAGAGAGGCTTGGTGTTCTTCAAATTGATGGCCCTTCGAGGAAGAAGTGATGGACACATTTGCAGGAGCCATTCCAAGCACGGTGAGAGGAGGATCCTTCCCATGGCTGTGGATATAAGTGCTGTGTGATGAGTATCAGGACGATGCTCCAATTAGTGCTCTGTATGCATCATGTTGGATGCTTGTTATGATCAGTTGGATCATGTATATGTATATGCATCATGTTGGATGCTTGTTATGATTAGTTGGATCATCTATATGTATATGCATCATGTTGGATGCCTGTTATCATCAATTGGATCATGTATATGTATATGCATCATGTTGGATGCTTGATATGATCAGGTGGATCATGTATTTGTATATGTATCAGGTGGATGCATTGATATGATAAGGTGGATCATGTATTTGTATATGTATCAGGTGGATACTTGTATGATCAGGTAGATCATGTATTATGATATGTATGAGGTAGATACATTGTATGATCAGGTGGATCATGTATTTGCATATATATCAGGTGGATACTTGTATGATCAGGTAGATCATGTATGTTGATATGTATCAGGTAGATACTTGGTATGCATAAGGTGGATGTATTATTTGATCAGGATGATCACAGATGTCGAGCTTTAGGATGTTTCTCCAGATGATATGCATCAAGTTGATGCTATGGTGATGATCAGGATGATCATAGATGACGAGCTTCAGGATGTTGCTCCAGATGTTATTGATCAGGTTGATGCTATGACGATGATCAGGTTAATCATGTGATGATGTACATCAGGATGATGTATGGTGAGTATTGGGTTGATAGTCTGTGGCAGTGGTCAGGTTGTGCAGGTAGCATAGAAAAGGTCCTTTAAAATCTAGTAAGGTAGAGAAGTGTGCTCATAACATCCTGGAATGCTCTATCGAGATCCAGACAGATAAAGCGGTGTGCTCGTAACATCCTGAGATGCTCTGAGTAGGTTTTGCTACGGTTTCGCATAGAAAAGATCCTTTAAAATCTGGATAGGTAGAGCAGTGTGCTCATAACATCCTGGGATGCTCTATCGAGATCCAGACAAGTAGGCGGTGTGCTCGTAACATCATGGGATGCTATGAGTAGGTTTTGCAAAAGTTCAGACAGAAAATATCCTTTAAAATCCGGACAGGTAGAGCGGTGTGCTCGTAACAACCTAGGATGCTCTATCGAGATCCAGACAGGTAGAGAGGTTTGCTCGTAACATCCTGGGATGCTCTGAGTAGGTTTTGTGAACGTCAACATGTAAAAGATCCTAGGAGATCTGATAGGTTGAGCAGTGTGCTCATAATCAGTCCTGGGATGCTCTTTCGAGGTTTTGTTGAGGCACGTAATCAGTCCTGAGGATTCCACAGTACGACCAGTGATGATGAAGACCTGCAGGTGGTGGGCCTACATCCAGTATGAAAAAGGACTGGCTCTATATAACTTCCTATGATGAGTAGATTCAGAGATTGATTGAGATAGCAGCAGCAGTGACGATGATGATGATTCGCTGATGATGATCCAGAGAAGAAGACTTGTGCTAGCAGATCTGTGTTGAGAATACCTTCCTAGTTAAGAGGGAGTGTTGATGTATATGTAACTTCAGAATGTATTTCACATATATGTATATTGTATTCCTATAGAGATGTTATTATTCCTCTATACGGAAGTGTCATCATTTATATTGTAAGTGTCGTAACTTATACTTGATGGGTTATTAGACCACCTTGTTGGGGTCAGCCTTGTATAAGTCATGTGGGTCAAAGGGTTATTATACGACCCTATTGGGGGTCGGCCATGTGGGTTAAAGGGTTATTAGACCACCCTATTGGGTGTCAGCCCAGTCAGCATTATGTTATGTGGTTAATTTAGGGCCGACCTAGTAAAGGTTATTAGGCAAGTCAAGTCAAATATAAATAGAGTGCGGGAGGCACTCTATTTGATCATTCTAGTCTCACTCACACTCTTTGAAGAGTGGTGCACTTGTGGAGGAGGAGAAGCTGCTGCTAGGAGATGTCTATCTCTTATGCTTGGGTTGTATCATTGCTCTTTCTATATCTAAGGAAGTTATTGGGGTTTTTCAACTTTATGGTTTTCCCCAAGTAAACTCTGTGTCTCTTGTGTGCTTGCATTATTGTGTCCATGATTGATATGCTGTAGATATGATGTACATGTTGTTCTCTTAGTTAAGATCCTAGATCAGATTGAAGTAAATTCTGAAAAATTAACATGAAAGGACACATCGAGGCGTTACTTGGGCAGATGGAGGGTCAAAGGTCACCCAATAACCACTATTTGGGAGTAGAAAGTAATTAAATAGTGTTTTTTACCATTTTACATGCTACCCGTGGGCTATAGTGATGCAACTCGTGGGTACACTTGCTATAATGATGCAGCAAGCGGGTAAGAAGAAAAATGAGGAAATAGTATGTTTGAAGGATATAAAGTGGATCTGAGTCAGTGAAATGGATCCTATAGGCCAAAAAATGCTGATGCTCACAAGGTGGAAAATTATGTTGTAACATTGCCATACAATTCCACTCTCCTAAAAAGGACAAAAACAACACGTTTTGGGAAACTTACCATAACTTTCTCCTGGAATATCAATTTTTTTCCAAATCTATGTCATTCTAGAGAAGACATACAAAGCTACTATAGGACAAAATCTATGTAACACCAGTTTTTAACTCCAATATGTAAATATCATGTAATTATGGAATGGATAGAAGCTGCATATGAATGGTGTAGGATGACCAAATATATTGTAGATATGTACATTTTATTTTTAATATAAAAAATCATGTCAGGTGTAAGTGAAGAAGGATGAATAAGAGGTCAGGGGATTTTATTCTACAAGTGGAGGAAGTGAGAGGGGCTAAGGGGTGATGAACCTAGTGAAATTTAACTATGCATGTCCTCTTCTGGGGAAGCCACATGTCAAGGTAATGGCATGAATATATAAAGTTATAAAATTATTTCATCCCTTCATTCTAGCATCTAGATAGGAAGAGCAACCATGGCATGGTATTTTTTTTGGTAAACCAAAGAAAGATCAATTTTCCATATTCTAACACTCAACATCACACTAATAAATGGAAACCTAGCTACCCTGATAAGATGGATCCCAAAATTAAGAAACCTATCCTACATTTGGACAATCTTGGAGCCTTTTCATCGAGATTTCATTGTCGATTTGTACTAGAGTTCCAAAAGGGAAAGGGGACAACCTTAAGGACTTCCAGGTAGAGAATGAGGTACCTTCCCTAGTGTTGTGCACACTTATGGGGAATAAGTAGGGGGTTGAAGTCAGATGTGGATGGGGTTACCTGCACCAATTTGGAAAAGGATAGGTTCTGTTGGGTGAGGAGTGCTCTATGAACAGTGTGGTCATGTACTAATGAGGAAAGGGTGGTATTTCTCCCCTTATGGACTGATAGACCCAACTCAAGGGTGGCATCTATCAAAGATATATATGGCTTGATAGAATGCATACGGTTGGGAGGAACGTCCTCATCATGTAGTTTGTTGATGGAAATTTGAAACATAAGTGCCAAATTTGTTTGTAATTCCATGGAATTTATTTAGCTTATATGTTTGTTGTACTTATTGCTTTGGAATAGTTTTGTGCGTATTTATTTAGCATGGTTTGAATGCATTCACAGTAGTAATAATTCAATAATAGGAATGGATATTTTAGTTAATCAACAATTATATGAATGTGTTATATTATGTTGTTAAAAATAAATAACATAACCAGGAAGTGGAAACCAAAATGCGAATTTGGCATCAAGGACAAAATTACTTTATGGGATTGAGTACCCTATGGTATCAACTATTGTACAGAGGCTACTGGGTTCTTGAAAATGTGGTATTAGAGCCATGGTTGAAGCAATGGGGTTGCACGGGACAAATAATATATTCACAAAGTGAAGTTACAAGTTGCAAGGCGATTGTTTCCCAAAATAGTCAATGATAGATTTGGGGAAAAATTGTGTTGAATCCTACATATGATGAGGTAAAGGATCTAAACTAAATATTGAATTACTATTTGAATAATTGGGACATATATGGAATGCATATGATATTGAGATTTTAGAGTTATAAGTGGGATTGCTGAAATTTTAGGGAAAAACATAGTTGCATGATAACTATTTGACAAAGTCTCCTATGAAAATTATGGTTTAAAATTTATAGATATTGTTATTTTCAGAACCAACATGGGAGTTGGCATAGCTTCACTGATCATAATCCTTAAATGGAAACACACACACACACACAGAGTTAAAATTCATTCAATTGATGGAATAATTTCCATTTGGGGAAATTGCCAGGTGTAAATTGATGTTTTCCATGTCTAAAATTAATTTGGGAACTTTTTGATAGAGAACCAGTATAAAATTATAGATGCGACAATAGGTTCCATGTGTAATTTCATGGTTTCCATACATGAAGAAGAAAATGGCAGGTGTAATATTTTTGTGGCCATCTCCTAGGAATAAAACACGAGGTGTAAAAATCATAGAAGCCTCTTATTAAAATAATACACACATAGACGTGCACATATATAATTCAAAAATTGGAGAAAAAAAATTTGGTTCCTGAAATTCAATGTGGGAAGGAGGTATGACATGGGGATTACCATGTGGAGTGAAGGAGTAGGTAATCAATAGAGATTCACACTTGAATAAAAAAGGTGAATATGTTTACTGCATCAATCCAATAGTTCAACGAGATATAGATCGAAGGCCCAAATCTAGTGAGGGTCATGAATGTATCCCATCTTTAATTTTGGGAAACTATCCTCATAGATGAAACCACAATTGTGACGTGGAATCCTTATGTTTTGTGAGGATCTAAAATGTGAAAAAGTTGTATTGCTTGTCTCCTAACACTTGCAATGACAACCAACACTGTCAATTTCAAGTGATAGTTTTTGTTGAAGTGGCATAGGATGATGTCAATGGACCTATTTTTGCTTATCCTATCATCCCACAGTGCATATCTCAAATGAGTATCCCTTGCCTTCTTGTTTTGTGACAACATATTTTTTATTATCCTGAGCAAAATTTTGTTGGAGGACTATGCTAGTCCATTTCCTTATAAATAGTAGGGATTAGAGTGTTGGAATTCAATGTTGTATGTTTGGAAGAACTCTAGTAGTTTGTAAAATTTAAATGCATGTGAATTGTCAGTTATAATCTTCCCAAAGAATCCAAACCTAGACAAAATATGTTCTTACAAAAACTTGATGATTACTAAGTAATTTGATGATCTAGTGGGGATGTACTTGTTGGTTGGATTAATTGTCTAATTAATCAAATAGCTGAAACTACCATAACATAAATTGTCAACCCGAGGAAGTATTTTATTTCAAAGCTATCGTGCAAGATCTATGCAAGCACAATTTTTACATGACACTGTTGATCTATTGGTATGAAATCAAAACTCATTATAAACTAGATCACACCTTCTTGAAAGTAAATCAAACTTTAAACCTATTTATAAAACCAAACTGTAAATCTAATCATACTTCAAACAAAATTAACTCTAAATCTAAACGAAGTGTTATGTTGGCCAACGATATATCAAAATGAATTAACATGAAACAAATATGATAAATCTAAATGAATAAAAGCATACAACTATGATCAATCTAATGAATAAAAGCATGAACTAAATAATAAGAAAATCTACATAATAACACACAATGCCAATTTCATTAAACTTGGACATATTCTAGTCCAAGTCACTTTGAAGACGGGGCTAAAACCGCCTTTCTAAACTCCAAAATCAAGCAAAATCCGGTTCCAAAACTACCAAATCCAGGTTCCAAAAGTGCCAAAACCAGTTCCAAAAGTGCCAAAACCGATTCCGAAAGTGCCAAAACCAATTCCAAAATTGGCAAAACCGATTCCGAAAGTGCCAAATCAAGGTTCCAAAAGTGACAAAACCGGTTCCTAAATAGCCAAAACCGGTTCCAAAAGTGCAAAATCCGATCCGAAAGTGACCAAACCGGTTCCGAAACTGCCAAATCCGTTTCCAAAAATGTCGAAATCCAAGTTCCAAAACCATAATTTTTCTTTTGATTTTTTGTTGATAATATGATGGTCATTTGAAGTTGAATGTCATTAACCAACACCCCATTTTTGAATGAGGCTCAAGCTAAATGAATGAAGGGGCGACCGACCCTTCTTCTACCCATTATTATTTTCATAATAGTTCTAGACTACAAGAAGGGTGGTTCGATCCTTCTTGTGTTCACCATTCTGGATACAGGTGAATTGTTGGATATTGTTGTTCACAATTATCTAATAAAAGAAGGGGTGACCGATCCTTCTTGTCAGCAGTCGGCAGTCGGGATAAATATTGTTTACATGTTATAACATAGGCAATGTACCGATCCCTGCCACATAATGCAGAAGTCGATAGTGGGGAAATGTCATCCCAACCTTTGTAGATTAATTGTTATTCATTTCTCATTTAAATGAAGGGTCAAACGACCCTTCTTGTGCTTAGTATTTTTGCAGTCTTCGAAATTCAGGATATACATGAATTGGCAGCCTATACTTCGTAGGTTGAATATTTGTAAAATTCCCTCATAAATGAAGGGGCGGCCGACCCTTCTTCTACCAAATATTATTTTCATACTAGTTCTAGACTACTAGAAGGGTCGGATGACCCTTCTTTTGATTTATATTTATCCAGTTTTGACCCTTATGGTTATACATGAATTGATCTCTATTTTGGAAGGCGAAAATCCCACACGTGTGAGCCTCAAAGAGAGAACTGACGCCATAGGAAGTGATGACATGGCATGTATGATGACATGGAATGTGTGATGATGATATGACATGTATGATGACATGGCATGTATGATGACATGGAATTGAAAGACACTTGATGGTGTTCTGGTGTTATCATTAAGTCAGCATTGCAATGTGACATCATTCTGGAAACGTTTATGAAACTTTGGAAATTGACAAAGTATGGAAAAAGTAGTCAAAACTACTTTGAGAGAATGCCTGCCATAATTCATGGTTTCAAAAAAAAGAAAGCACCGTTATATCATGCTATAGCTTGTTGAAGTGGCTATATAGTTATACATGATTGCGGATTGCGGAAACTGTTTGATTAATGGATTTGCGACATGCGTTTCCGCAACCTGCAATTCAGATTGCGGATTGCAGAAACTTTGGTTTGTTTTTATTTCGAGTTGTAGTCCCACAACCCGCAATTGCGGATTGTGGGAACATTGTATATATTTCAAAACAATTAAAACCTTCCAACTCGTCTTCCGCATTCCCCAGATTAGATCTCAGCCATCGACTTGTCTTAATCTTATGGCCCAGAATTAAGCCGACGGAATTAATAAATATGTTGATTTTGTTTTTGTTTCCTTTTATTATTTTTCATCTTCAAAAATTACCTACTGTGTGGATTTTACTGCCAAATCCATTTCAAAAATTGCCAAATCCAGGTTCCAAAACCATAATTTTTCTTTTGATATTGCCACTTTTGAAATTGGTTTTTGCGATGTCCCGATATGATAATTATGACGGTCATTTGAAGTATTAAAAAATATACAAATTATCAAATGAATCGGTGTCTGCATAATATGACGGTCATTTGACGTTGAATTTCATTAACCGACACCCCATTTTGAATGAGGCTTGAGATAAATGAATGAAGGGTCAACCGACCCTTCTTCTTACCACTATTATTTTCATAATAGTTCTAGACAACAAGAAGGGTGGTTCAATCCTTCCCGTGTTCACCATTCATGATACAAGTGAATTGTCGAATATTGGTGTTCACAATTATCTACTAAAAGAAGGGGCGGACAATCCTTCTTGTCGGCAGTCGGAAGTCCCAAGAAATATTGTTTAGATGTTATAACTTAGGCAATGTCTTGATCCCTACCAAATATTGCGGAATTTGGTTGTGGGGAATTGTCGTGCCAACCTTCGTAGATTTAATATTTTTTCATTTCTCTTTTAAATGAAGGATCGGATGACCCTTCTTGTGGTTAATATTTTTGCAGTCTTCACTATTCAGTATATATAAGAATTGACAGCCTATACTTCATAGGTTGAATATTTGGACAATTCCCTCATAAATGAAGGGGCAATTGAACCTTCTTCTGCCCAATATTATCTTCATACTAGTTCTAGACTGCAAGAATGGTCATTGATCCTTCTTATGTTCACGAGTCTGGATACAGGTGAATTAATGGATATTCGGATTTGATTCCCGCAACCCACAATTGCGGATTGCGGGAAGAGTATTGTAAATGTTTGCGTTATGCATTTCCGCAATAATGGATTTGTGACTCTCCTCTCAACATAGTTTTCAATTGCAGAGTCTTGATCAAATTCCTTGGTGGTATAGTAAAGAGGATCAATGGAGTTTTACGCATTCCGGGTTTTGCGTGTAACCTAGTATTATTAAGAAAAATTATTCATGTTCGTGTCAGGTTCCTTTTATCTAACAAAGGGTGTAAAATGATCTAGTAATCTCTAGTGTTTGCTAAGGGTGATTGTTTGGGAACTCTATTCAATGTTGGTGCATGTATTGTTCAATGTAATAGTTATTCAATTTCTATAGTGAACAATCACTAGGATCTACAACCTCACAATTAGAACCTGTACATACCTCTAATGGTCATGAATTTTAGGTCCCTAAACAATCCCTTGCTTTAGAAATGAAGTTACCTACAAAGGTGAAAATTCCAATGTCTAAAATATTCACTCATTGTTTGATTATTCAGTCAATCGGCTAAGTTATAACATATAAAAATGGTTTGTCTCGAATTCTGTTTTCCGACAAGAAGGATCGACCGCCCCTTCTTTTTGTAGTTAATTGTGAAAACATTTATCCAGCAATTCAGATATATCCATAATGGAGAACATGAGAAGGGTCAACCAAACCTTCTTGCAGTGTCGAACTATTATGAAAATAATACTGGGAATACGAAGTGTCGGCCAACCTTTCAATTACGAGCCAATTTTCAAAATAGAACACCTTGGATGTTTTAACATATAAAAATTGTTTCTCCCGACTTCTGTTTTCTGACAAAAAGGATCGTCCACCCCTTCTTTTCGTAGTGAATTGTGAAAACCTTTATCCAAAAATTAATCTATATCCATAATAGAGAACACAAGAAGGATCGATCGACCATTCTTGCAGTGTTAAACTGAAGACAACTGGACTGGTAAGTGAAGAAGGGCGAGTTGATCCCTAAAATCAAGGAAGAAGGGCGCATTAAGCAACTGGAGGGATAAAACGGAATAGTGAGAAGCTCCTGGGGGATGGCTAACTGAGGGCTAGGTGCTGGACTGATGATTGGGATGTATGCGAACCCTAGAATGCAGTAGGCATGTTGGCTATTGGATTTTCAAGGAATCGATTAGAGTGATACGTGTACGATTACTCCAGCAAAATCTGTAGTCGCTACAAATGATATATTTGACCACCATGATCCTGGCATACTGTGATAATTACCATTCCCCATCCTTCCTAGACTCCCATCCCATTCAATCCATCAACACAATGGCCACTCACTATATATAGGCTAATCAATCAACACAATGGCCACTCACAGCAAACTGAAATGGAATTTTTCAGTTTGTTCGCCTTATGTTCCCTGGGTATGCATGGATTTGTCATTATGTTCCTGCAACCAGGAGGGGACATAGGGAGATTAAGAAACGTTCTCATATAGGTAGATGAAGAAACGTTCTCATATAATGGATCTAATGCACCATTTTCCTACAGAGAAATTTGTGGAGATAATAGGTAGCTTGAAATCATCGAAGAATCTTGATATCCATATTCCAAAGCCTCTTCCTCTTCTCAACTTATTGGAGCAACTTCCTAACCTTGAAAGACTACATATCCGCCAAAGGTTTTTCTCGGTAAGAAAGAATTTTTGTAGTCATTATTATAAACACGTCTAATTTAAGTGTTTGCTTATCATTTTCAAAGCATATTTCATTGGTTGAATGCCTTTTCTTCCACTAAATACGGTGTTAGGATCTAACCCGTCCAAGCGGGATGCCCAGACCAACTGTGTTAGGAGCTAACCCATCCAAGCAGGATGCCCAGACCAACTGTTATGGTGCACTTGGAAATTTAGGAATAGTTTCTCTATTTTTATTGTGTATGATGATATGTGTGCTCATGCATTGGCTGCAATAAAATGATTATTTTTTCATTTGTTGGAAATGGTTTCCTTTTACGGTAGCGTGATAAACAATTATTTGTTTTCTATGCAGGTATTCAAGAGAGATGCAATACCGCCATGTCTAGGCTATCTTCGAATCTCTGTGCCTCTAGATCATTCTGTCAACTTCTTCTAACTGCGCATAATTTGTTTCACTCATTTTAAAGATGCGCAACTCACCCATTTCCACTGCATTTTATAGTCAGTCCCATGACAGTCGAAAATCTCGAGACTTTCTAGCTCCGCAGAATGAAAAAACAGAATGTTATCAATCGTTTCTGTTTCTTCCTCGATGAAATTCAGCTCACCAACTTAATTCCATGCATCAATACTCTCCTTTGTTCATTGGAAAAAGAAGCATATCACTTCACTTCAATTAAATGGTTAGCGACGGACATGATCTGATTAAGGATAAGGAGAATCTAAAATGTTCAGCGACTTTAAATTATTGTGAAGTTGAATTTGAAATAAAAAAATGCAATTGAAAAGGACTTTCTGAAAGGGCAATATTGGCTTTGAAAAGGGTGTTTTCTATTGGAATAATGTGTTTTTTTACTACTTATGAACCTTAAATTGCAGTTTGTTTTTATAAAGCTATGAAATTCAATTCAAAAAGTGTGAATTTAAAATAAACAAATGCAATTTCTGATTTGAAAAGTGTGAATTTCAAATCAAATAATGCAAATTTTTCTTTGAAAATTGCAATTTTCATTTGTAAATGTTCTAAATATTAAGGTGAAAAAATCAATGTCTAAAATATTCAAGTCACTTTGAAGACGAGTCAAAAACTGCCTTTCTAAACTCCAAAATAAAGCAACATCCGGTTCCAAAACTGCCAAATCCAGGTTCCAAAACTACCAAAACCAGATCCAAAAGTGCCAAAACCGATTCCAAAATTGCCAAAACCGATTCCGAAAGTGCCAAATCAAGGTTCAAAAAGTGACAAAACCGGTTCCTAAAGAGCCAAAACTGGTTCCAAAAGTGCAAAATTCGGTTCCAAAAGTGACCAAACCGGTTCCGGAACTGCAAAATCCATTTCCAAAGTGCCAAAATCCAGGTTCCAAAACCATACTTTTTCTTTTGAATGAGGCTCGACATAAATGAATGAAGGGGCGGCCGACCCTTCTTCTTCCCACTATTATTTTCATAATAGTTCTAGACTGCAATATGGGTGGTTCAATCCTTCTTGTGTTCACCATTCTGGATACAGGTGAGTTGTCGGATATTGTTGTTCACAATTATCTACTAAAAGAAGGGGCGGCCGATCCTTCTTGTCAGTAGTCGAAAGTCAGGAAAAATATTGTTTACATGTTATAATATAGGCAATGTCTCGATCTCCGCCACATACTCCGGAAGTCGGTAGTGGGGAAATGTTGTCCCAACCTTCGTAGCTTATTTGTATTTCATTTCTCTTTTAATTGAAGGGTCGACCGACCCTTCTTGTGCTTAGTATTTTTGCAGTCTTCACCATTCAGGATATACATGAATTGACAGCCTATACTTTGTAGGTTGAATATTTCCACAATTCCCTCATAAATGAAGGGGAGGGTGGACCTTATTCTACCCAATATTATTTTCATACTAGTTTTAGACTGCCAGAAGGGTCGGCTGACCCTTCTTGTGATTTATATTTTTCCATTCTTGACCTTTCTGGTTATACATGAATTAATCTCTATTTTGGAAAGGGAATATCTCACACGTGTGAGCTTGAAAGAGAGAACTGACGCCAAAGGAAGTGATGACATGGCATCTATGATGACATGGAATGTGTGATGAGGCTGGAAAGAAATGCTTGAGTCTTATGATCGCTCCCCAGTTCTCTTCATGATATATGAGCATTTTTGAAATCGGCTCCCTTGGATATATGGACGCAATGGAGCCGTCTTTTTCTGACAGAGGACATGAATCTGCCCACAAAACTTATAATCACTGACATCCAACAAGAATATGCCACTATGGAACAATACATGTGATTCATGAGTCGGCCTAGAATTTGACGTCGTACAGGATGTTTTTTTCATTCTAGCACGTATTTGACAGATAAATTTGGAATGGACACGTCAATTGTGACAACTACCAAAATATTCAAAACGGCTATTTGACATCCATGAATTTACATTTCCCGTCAGAAACTTTAATGCTTGTTGTACTATACCCTATACCCTGTACTTCTTAGTAATTAATCTTAGCCATTATGTTGTGCCACTCTTGCATTGCTCATTCAGTTCAAATGAAAATATTTAGTTTCCAAGACATAATGTCTTAATTTTTCGTCATTAAGACGTTATAGGCCATTAAGTATAGTACGACTGAAGAAACATTAAGACGTTTTGTGTTGGAAACTATTAATCCAAACTGAACGAGCAGTGCAAGAGTGACACAACATAATGGCCAAGATTAATTACTAAGAAGTACGAGGTACAAGGTATAGTATAACAAGCATTAAAATTTATGAGGGGAAATGTAAATTCATGGACATCAAATAGAACAATTCAGCTATATCCATAATGGAGAACACAAGAAGGATCGACTGACCCTACTTGAGGTGTCAAAATATTATGAAAAGAATATTGGTAATCAGAAGGGTCGACCGACCCTTTTTCCATTGTCAAACTAATATGAAAATAATACGGGGAATAAGAAGGGTCGGCCAACCCTTCAATTACAAGGAATTGTAAAAATAGAACACCTTGGAAGTTATATCATATAAAAATGGTTTTTCCCGACTTTCATTTTACGACAAAAAGGATCTGCCACCCCTTCTTTTCATAGTTAATTGTCAAAACCTTTATCCATCAATTTAGCTATAGCCATAATGGATAATACAAGAAGGATTGACTGACCCTTCTTGCAGTGTTGAACTATTATGAAAATAATATTGGGAATAAGAAGGGTCGACCGACCCTTCATTTAGGAGGGAATTGTAACAATAGAACACCTTGGAGAAAGAGCGTATGCTCATTCTCTGAGAATATTTCCACTTGCCAGCAAAGTCTTTAAAGAAAAACATCTACAAATTTTGTTGTTAAAATGTTGATATCTAGTATCCTAGGGTGACACGTGGAACGATCATATTGTGACACGTGGCATATTTGATTTGGCACATTGAGTATAGCGAGGTTACTAATGCGAGTTTAACCACAACACAACCAGGAAATGAAAATTCACTCATAGCAAGATTACCCTCTGGATATTGAATAGGAACACTTTTTCTATGGAATATGAGGACTAACAAATTTTCCATATTGGTCTTTGTGTTTAAGAAGAACATTAAAGATCCCATAATGATTAACTGTAATGAATTGCTAGGCAATTGATTAGAACCTTTCGATCTGAGAAATGCAATTATTACATCTGTAACGAAATAACATATAGCATGCACCAACAAAATTTGGATTAAGATGAAGTACAATTTTAATTATATCACGTATCCTGATTTGATGTCAAATCTAAACAACTTATCATTGATCTTCATCTGTCTCGCATACGGGAGATTAATGCGGACTTGTCCCAATGTTTGCAGAGGCTATTTCATGCACGAAGGTGGTGCATTCTGTATCTTGCATGTCCCTCTCTGCGAAGGTTCTCCCTGCAATTTTCTCTGAAGTCGGTCATTTTGTCTGAATATGGAGGAGAGAAATTTGTTTATGTTTGCTCTGCAATGTCGCAAACGTAGGAAGTCTGCCCAGGGGCAGTCCTGGGGGGTTAGCTCGAAGCGATACATATCTGATCTTTTTCATGGGCATAGCACTGGTGGTAATGATCTCTCTCATGGTGGCTTGACAAAGCATGATGACGACTCTAGCAATGGTAAAAGATGGGTTCCTCTCGACTTTGGTCAGGGTCAGGGAATCAGTGGCCTGATGCAGCATTTTGGCTTCGGTTTTGATTCTGGAAGCAGGAATTGGAAGGTCCTCTTGACTCCTGACTCTAGGTTTTTCTTGACCCCCTATGAATCTGGTCGCAATCAAAGTGGTCCTACGCAGCAGTTTCGTGGTACTAGCTCAGGAAATTCGCAGCATGCATTGGCCGATAATGGTGGCCTGGTTAACATTGATTCTCCTCATGGGCAGAATAGCCCTTCCCCAGAAATTCTTGTTAATTTTTTGATAATTTCATTCTATTATCACAAGGATCTCTAAGAGAATAACATGTACATCATATCTCTATAGTATATCAATCATAGACATAAAAGCAATCACACAAGAGACACAGAGTTTCACCGGGAAAAACCAAGAAGGTGAAAAACCCTGCAACTTCCTCAAAGATAAGATAAGCCACAATACAGGATCACAATGATCAAACCCAATAAGATGTCTCTAGCCGATGCTACTCCTCCTCCACTAGTGCGCCACTCTCTCTCTTAGCTATGGGAGCTTGAGTAGTGAGTGAATGAGATAAATGAGAGACATCCCCTCTCTATTTATACACTGACTTGACCTGCCAATAATCCACTGGGGTCGACTTGCTACTCAAGCCTAATAACCCAACCACATGTGCTAACCAGGGCCGACCCCACACTTGTGGTCGAATAACCCATCAATACAAATGACAACACTTGTCAATTCACATGACGACACTTACAAATACAAATGACGACACTTCCAATAAGAGGAATAATACATCTCTGTGGGATATACAATAAAGTACAAATGTAATACATGGAAGAATATCTTCCGAAGTTACAAATACATCAACACTCCCTCTTAACAAGGAAGGTATTCTTCTGTCACAGGTCATCAATACATATTGGCACAAGTCTTCAATTCTGGAGATGGATCAACATCACTGGATCATGAAGCATCATCATCACTACTGCTATACACGACATCTTGATCACTGGGCTATCTCTGGAATATGCTCGTCATAGGAAGTTCTACAGAGCCAGTCCTTTTTCATATTGGATGTAGGCCTGTCACCTACAAGTCTTCATCATCTAAAGAGCCAGCCCTTTTTCATGATGGATGTATCAACATCTACAGATCCAACCCTTTTTCATGCTGGATGTAGGCCCACCACCTGTGGAATCCTCAGGACTTATTATGTACGTCAACAAAACCTAGCTCAGACTATAGGATCTTTTACATGTTGACTGTCACACAACCTTAAAAGAGTATCTTGCATCCTGCAAGAACTCTAAAGAGAATCCTATCTCAGACTATAGGATCTCCAGGATTGATTACGTGTGACCTTCACCACAAAACCTTAAAAGAGTGTCTTGCATCCTGCAAGAACTCTATAGAGCATCCTAAGACTGATTACGAGCATACTGCTCAACCTATCGGATCTCCAAGGTTGATTACATGTGGTTAGGATAAACCTTTAAAGAGTGTCCTGCAACCTGCAAGAACTCTACAGAGCATCCCAGGACTGATTACGAGCTTACTGCTCAACCTATCGGATCTTCAGGGATGATTACATGCTTCTAGTAGCAAAACCTCGAAAGAGCATCCTAGCTCAGACTATAGGATATCCCAGGATCTTTTCTATGCTACATGCACAACCTATCCACGGCCACAGAGTATCAACCTGATACTCATCATACATCATCCTGATGTACATGATCATCCCGATCATCAGCACAACATTGTCCTGATGCATATCATCCAGAGCATCATCCTGATACTCATCACACATGATCATCTTGATCATCGTCATTGCATCGTCCTGATGGATATCATCTGGAGTAACATCCTAAAGCTCGTCATCCATGATCATCCTAAACATCATCATAGCATCATCCTGATGCATATCATCTGGAGCAACATCCTGAAGCTCGTCATCTGTGATCATCCCAATCAAACAATGCATCCACTTGATGCATACCAAGTATCTATCTGATACATGATTTACCTGATCATACAATGTATTCACCTGATACATATACAAATACATGATCTATCTGGTCATATAAATGCATCCACCTCATACATATACAAATACATGATCCACCTGATCATATCAATGCATCCACCTGATACATATACAAATACATGATCCACCTAATCATATCAATACATCCACCTGATACATATACATGATCCAGCTAATCATATCAATGCATCCACCTGATACATATGCAAAGCAGTAACTACAACATCTTCCTGATGCTCATCACACAACACTTACATCCACAACCATGGGAAGGATCCTCCTCTCACCATGTTTGGAATGGCTCCTGCAAATGTGTCCATCACTTCTTCCTTGAAGTGTCGTCAATCTGAAGAACACCAAGCCTCTCTCTGAAGTACTCAAACTTCACTCTGGCTAGTGGTTTCATCAACACATCTACAACTTGCTCATCCATCGCAACATACAGGAGCTTCACTGCTCCTCTTTGCAACATATCCCTAATATTGTGATATTTGATCTCAATGTGCTTCGACCTGTCATGGAACACTGGGTTCTCTAACAAATTCGCATAACTTTGGTTGCCACAATAGATACAGGTAGCATCCAATGGGAGATCAAATAACTTAGATAGTATCTTCCTTAGCCATACTGCCTCGCAACTAGCTGAACAAGCTGCAACATACTCTGCTTCAACTTCACTCAGTGCTACGCAGGACTGCTTCTTGCTAAACCAAGAGATCATACCTGATCCCATACTGAAGCAGCACCCATAAGTGCTCTTCCTATCTATAGCACTGCCTGCCCAATCTGAATCAACATAACCCTGCAGGTTAAACTTTTGATTCGCATCATACTTGATCCCATAATCAACAGTACTCTTCAGGTACCTCAGAATATGCTTTACACCAACCAAGTGAACACCTTTGGGATCCGTCAGAAATTGGATCAATGTGTTCACCGCAAAGAAAATATCTGGTCTCATGTTCGTCAGGTACATCAAGGACCCAATCATCTGACGATACATCGTGACATCAAATGGCTCAAATGAAGCATCACACAGAAGCTTCAGATTCGATGCCATGGGTGTGGCCATGGCCTTGCAGTCCATCATCCCGAACCTCTTGAGGATCTCTACTGCATATTTCCCTTGTCCGAGGAAGATTCCATTTGCACTGTGCAACACCTCCATGCCTAGAAAATAGTGCATCATCCCCAAGTCCTTCATCTCGAACTCGGTTGCAAGCTTCCTCTTGGTATCAGCAATCAATCTATCCTCACATGTAACAAACAGGTCATCCACATACAGAAGTAGTATCACTGGATTTCCTTCCTCAACCTTGTAGTAAAGATTGGAATCTGCTTTACTCTTGGTAAAGCCCATACTAGATAGGAAACTATCCATCCTACCATACCAAGTCCTAGGAGCTTGCTTCAAGCCATACAAAGCCTTCTTCAACCTGAACACATATGACTCCCTGTCATGTGTCTCAAAAGCAAGTGGCTGCTCCACATACACTTCCTCTTCGACTACACCATTCAAGAAAGCTATCTTGACATCCATCTGGTGTATCTTCCACTTCATCACTGCAGCCAGAGCAAGTACTGTTCTGATGGAAGTGTATCTGGCTACATGAGCAAAAGTCTCTTCATAGTCTATTCCCTCTTTCTGAGAGAAGCCACGAGCTACAAACCTTGCCTTGTATTTCTGTATGCTACAATCTACAGCATGCTTGATCTTATAGATCCACTTGGAAGTCACAACAGACTTTCCTTCAGGTCTAGGAATCACATCCCAAACATCATTCTTCATGATCGATTGATACTCTTCGACCATGGCATCCTTCCACTATTTCTTTTCCGCCGCCTCTTCATAACTAGAAGGTTCTTTGTTCATAATGTTACAGAGTCAGGAAACATAACTGGTATGTGATATAGTCCTCTTCCTTTCTCTGTGTTCTTCTTCTGGAATACCGTACCTTTCTGCATCTTGAATGAGCTCTCTAGCCTATGCAGGTTTCCTCTTTGGAGAATCCTTCTTACGGGGTGGATCTATAGGTTCTTGTGGATCTTCAATTTCACGGGTTGCTTCTGGAATTGCTTCGTTCATAGTGGTATCTTGAAATATGGATTACTTTGGTTCTTCATGATCTTCAACATGTGTCTTCCTTGATTTGATGTAGGCTGAGTCCTCATCGAATGTTACATCCCTGCTGACATCAATATTCTTGAACCCTAGAAAGTATATTCTGTAAGCCTTCGAGCTTTCACTGTACCGCACAAAGATGCCCTTCTTTCCTGAAAGATCTAGCTTAGTCCTCTTTTCCTTTGGAATATGTGTATATACTGGACAAACAAATATTCCGAGATGGCTAGCTTCAGGTTTCTTAACAAAGAAGACCTCTTCTGGTGTCTTGTTGTCCAATATCTTGTGGGCTGTTATGTTCTGCACATATACAACTGTCCTAGCTACTTCTTCCCATATATGCATAGGAAGATCTTGGTCATGAAGCATTGCCCGCGCTGCTTCCATGATAGTTCTATTCTTCCTTTCTGCAACTCCATTTTGTTGTGGATTGTAAGGAGCAGTAAAATCCCTCTTAATCCTTGAATCACTGCATAGCTTCTTGAAATCACATGAAGTGAATTCTTCGCCATTGTCGAATTTGAATGTCTTGATCTTCTTGTCAGTTTGATTTTCCATCAAGGCTTTGAATTCCTTGAACTTATCAAACACTTCATCTTTGTTTTTCAAGAAGTAAACCCAAGTCTTCCTAGAGAAATAATCAATGAAAGAGACATAGTATACATACCCACTTACAGAATTGGAATACATTGGTCCGCATACATCGGAGTGGATGATTTCCAAGATTCCTTTAGCTTTGCTTTCATTGCTTGGAAATGCCTTCTTAATGTTCTTTCCTTTTGCACATCCTTTGCAAACACGTTCATGCTTTGTCTTGATTTCAGGAAGACCTTCTAAAACTTTACTTGCAATTGGTAGTGCTCTATAGTGCACACGTGCAAGTCTTCTATGCCAAAGTTCACTTGGATCCATTGATTCATGTACCATGGCATGTTCAGGTTGTCCCTTAAATTTGTATAATCCTCCCTCTTGCTCTCCAATTACTATTGCATCATCTATGGTCTTACCCTTTGGCCACATTAGTACTTGGCCATCCACAAATGCAACTCTAACACCTTTTTCATCTAGAGATGATATGGATAGGAGATTCTTCTTGAGCCCAGGTACATATAGAACATCTTTTATGTTCAGAGACTTCCTAGATTCTAGCATGTAGAAGGCTTCACCACTTCCTTTGATAGGATATTGATAGTCATCCCCAAGTTTCACCTTATGGAGTGACTCATGTTCAGATAGATTTACAAAAGATTCTTTAAACCCAGTCATATGTTCAGAAGCCCCACTATCAATAAGCCAATCATTACATCCATGAGAGATGGTACCCGTGAGAGAAAAGATTAGAACATATTCATCTTCACTTGATGAATCATCACTTTTTTCTCTAGCCTTCTTCTTGGGAGGTTCATCATCCTCAACGGCATTAGCATGATATCTCCTTTTGTTTCTCTTCTTGTTGTTGTTGAAGTTGTTGTTGTTGTTGTTTCCCTTTTTGTTCTTGGGACAATCTGAGGCAAATTGTCCTTTCTCATTGCAATTGAAGCATCGAATATGAGAGAAATATTTCTTCTTGTGATGGGAGTGAGAATGATTCTTACTATGAGATTTCTCCCTCTTGAACTTGCTTCCCTTGGTGTGAGCTGTGAGAGCTTGATCTTCATTTCCCATCTTTTCTTCTCAGGCCACAAGCCTTTCTTCTTCTTGTGAACATTCCTCCCATAGTCTACTGAAGGAGACCAATTTTATTCTTGCACAGATTCCTTGGATGAAGGAGTCCCATGACCTAGGTAGGCCATTTAATGTGGTTATTACAATTTCACCATTCTCCACTACTTCATCCACTGCTTCAAGTTGTTCCTTAATTTGAGAGACCTTGGAAAAGTAGGATTGAATGGTCTCTCCATTTTGAAGCTTTACCCCTTTCAATTGGTTCCGTAGAGTCATCTTCCGATTTATGTTCTTTCCTTCAAACAACTTGGTCAAACATCTCCTTAGGTGTCTTTAGGGAAGACACATGGGGCATGAGATGTTCCTTTATAGAATCAACAATGATTCTCTTATCCTTGACTAGATTCATCTTGTGTAAGGTCTTAGTCTCTTCTTCTTCCAGAATTGGAACTTCTTCCTTTATGTAGTTGTCCAATTCATTTTCTTCTAGGATTAACCCAATCCTATACTTCCAGGCTTGAAATTTATTAGCCCCTTCAAGCTTATGCTCAAGCTTGGTGTGGTGAGACATATTAAAGAGTACTTCAAATGGAAATAGAAAAAGATTTAGGTCTTACCACTTGATTTGCTGAAAACTGGATCTGAAGCTAGATTAGGGTTTGTCAGAGAAACTCTAAAATTTCAAAATGTGAATTTCAAAATTCTAAAAGGATAAAAAGACACGCCTTGATGAGCTGATAAGCCTGGTATACTCATAAATTGAAACTGCAAAGTTTCACCCTTCAGAAATGCTTTTCAATCTCCCGGACTCACTAGGGAGGACTCTGAATTAGGGTTTGCATTTCCCGGAGCTTCAACCAACCAAAAGGTTCGATCCAAATCTCTAAACTTCGATGTTTCCAAGGAGCTTCCAGCTATGTCTTCAGATTTCAGAAATTCCTATTTTTGTGGAAACCCTATTTTTTAGGGCCAAAACTGAAAATGCTCAGAATTGAATTTTGTCTTGACAGAAAGATGCGCCCTTCCAAGGAGATTCAATCTATCCTTCTGCCCTTGATGATCTATGAAGAGAAACCCAAATATTAAGAAGCCCTAGCTTCCGCAGCTACATAGTGCCTTCTTCTTAGGTCAGCTCTGATACCATGTTAATTTTTTGATAATTTCATTCTATTATCATAAGGATCTCTAAGAGAATAACATGTATAGCATATCTCTACAATATATCAATCATAGACATAAAAGAAATCACACAAGAGACACAGAGTTTCATCGGGGAAAACCAAGAAGGTGAAAAACCCCGCAACTTCCTAAGAGATAAGATAAGCCACAATACAAGATCACAATGATCAAACCCAATAAGATGTCTCTAGCCGATGCTCCTCCTCCTCCACTAGTGCACCACTTTCTCTCTTAGCTATGCGAGCTTGAGTAGTGAGTGATCCCCTCTCTATTTATACACTGACTTGACCTGCCAATAATCCACTGAGGCCGACTTGCTACTCAAGCCTAATAACCCAACCACATGTGCTAACCAAGGCCAACCCCACACTGGTGGTCTAATAACCCATCAATACAAATGGCGACACTTGTCAATGCACATGTCGACACTTACAAATACAAATGGCGACACTTCCAATGAGAGGAATAATACATCTTTGTGGGATATACAATAAAGTACAAATGTAATACATGGAAGAATATCTTCCGAAGTTACAAATACATCAACAATTCTCATGCAAGTTATGGACCTAGAAGCCCAAGTCCGTTGGTTACGGGGTGACTTCTTCGAGATGAAGACAACCATATCTCACCTCGCTACCTTCGTTCAAATTTCTAACGCTGAAGTTTGGAATAGAAATAGCAAGATGAAATACTACTTCGAGAAGTTGATTGGCAAGTTAGACTCATTCCATAGCTGCCTCAGGATTGTGGAAGCTAAAGTTGATTGTATCAGAACCAATGGCAGAAATAGCCCATCCGTCATCCTGAACATTGACGATGAAAATATAGGTACAACAGCAAGAGGCAAGGATAAGAACGCTCGTCTCCATCGTGGAAACTGACTCCTTCTTTGTGTTCTCATCTCGACATTTTAGCAGCTTTGTTTGGGCTTGAATTTTGTAATCCTTCTTGTATGTATTACTCTTGTAAGTTTCTCTTAGGTCAGTTCATTAAAATTTTCAGTAATAGCAGGCATTAGGCCTTTTCTGAAGATCACAGACTGAAATATGAAGAGACTGTTTCGACAGCTCTTATTTTTTGGGACCAGTCTCCCATATGCTATGTAATCTGTTCTCTCTTTTTAATATAAAAGCTCGTTAACCATTTGTCGGATCAATGACTATGACTTCAAATTTGGTCGAAGGTGAAAATCGCAGTTAGGAGCCTAATTGCAATTTTTAAAAATGGTCGAGGGGAAAAGAGACAAGCTAAACTTCATTTAAATCACCTAGTGTAATCTCATCCGCAGGATCAAGACAAATCGACAGTTAAAACATAAACATGCGGGAAGGAAAAGAAGGGTTGCGAGGTTTATTCATAAATATATACATTCTTTCCGCAATCCGCAATCCAAAATGATGTCTTGTCACAAACACCAAGATCACTGCCATCATTTACCATTAGCGTCATTGGGACAAACATTTTTTATATGTTCTATCTAAGCTTGTGATTTGGTTTCTTAAATGTAGTGCTATATTATTTTATATTCTGTTGATTGTAATGTTGTGATTTCTCTGTTATTTAATTCTATAATATGTATATTTGAAAAGAGAACACATAAAATTCTGAGAACTGTTTGAAAAGAAAGAACGCTTAAAATTTGAATATTTTAATGCATCTCAAAGGGATTTAGACTTTGAAAGCGTGAATTTAGACTTTGAAAGTGTGAATATCAACCTTTCTAAAGTGCAAAAACAGGTTCTAAAAGTGGCAATATTGGCTTTGAAAAGTGTGTTTTTCTATTCAAATAGTGTGTTTGTTTACTACTTATGAACCTTAAAATTATAGTTTTTTTGTTATAAAACTATGAATTTCAATTCAAAAAGTGTGAATTTCAACACTTAGCCAATCCAAGATACCTACAACTAATTTTATTCGGCCTCAAGGGCAGGGCGTATATTCAAATGGAAAATATTACTGGTTAAATGATGTACATCATTGGGAAAGTCTAAGCATAGTTACTTTGGATAGGGAGCATATAGATATTATTATAGCTCTGTTTTGCCTTGCAAACGTTTTCTCTGTAAGAAACTCATTCCAAATATTTTGGAATGTTCAAGATTTGTCAGAATTGCTAAATTTGTTGTAGTTTTTGTTAGAATTTTGAACTGAATCATGAGTTATAACATGAGAATACTTGGTTTAATATCTGGAAACTATCTTGTATCGAATCTGATGTGCTGAATTATTTCTACCAATAATTTTTGCAAAATGGAATTTAAACCGAAATGCGATGAAAATATTAGAAACGCCATTGGTGTTCACAATTAACTACTAAAAGAAGGGGCGGCCGATCCTTCTTGTTTCCAGTCAGAATTCGGGATAAATATTGTTAACATGTTATAACATAGGCAATGTCCCGATCCCTGCCAAATACTGCGGAAGTCGGTAGTGGGGAAATGTTGTCCCAACCTTCATAGATTAATTGGTTTTCATTTCTCTTTTAAATGAAGGGTCGACCGACCCTTCTTGCGCTTAGTATTTTATAGTATTCACCATTTAGGATATACGTGAATTGACAGCCTATACTTCGAAGGTTGAATATTTGCACAATTCCCTCATAAATGAAGGGGCGACCGACCCTTCTTCTGCCCAATATTATTTTCATACTAGTTGTAGAAGTCGATAGTGGGGAAATATTGTCCCAACTTTCCTAGATTAATTATTTTTCATTTCTCTTTTAAATGAAAAAACCGCTCTGAGAGAATGGCCACCATAATTCATGGTTTCATAAAAATGCACGTAGCATCATATCATGCTATAGCTTGTTGAAGTGGCTATATAGTTATACATGATTGCGGATTGTGGGAACTGTCTGATAATGGATTTGCGACATGCGTTTCCACAACTCGCAATTCAGATTACGGATTGCGGTAACTTTGGTTTGTTTTTATTTTGAGTTGTATTCCCGCAACCCACAATTGCGGATTGCGGGAACGTTGTATATATTTCCAAACAATTAAACCCCACAACTCCTCTTCCGCATTCCCCATATTAGATCTCAGCCGTCAACTTGTCTTAATCTTACGGCCCAGATTTAAGCCGATGGAATTAATACATATGTTGATTTTGTTTCTGTTTCCTTTTATTATTTTTCATATTCGAAAATTACGTGTTGTGTGGATTTTACTACGAGTTTTTACCAGGGGCCATTTTATCCATTTTTTCCATCTTAAATGAAGGGTGGGGTGACCCTTCTTGTGCTTAGTACTTTTGCAGTCTTCACCATTTAGGATATACATGAATTAATAGCATATACTTCGTAGGTTGAATATTTGCACAATTCCCTCATAAATGAAGGGGCGACCGACCCTTCTTCTTCCCACTATTATTTTCATACTAGTTCTAGGCTGCCAGAAGCTTGATGGAGATCGATGGTTACAGAAGCTTGATGAGTGGAAGGACAGATCTACGGATGACAGTTTAGTTCGCAAATTGAATATGCACGGAGTATCAACACGTTCCAAATTCACGATTCTTGGTAAAGGCCGCACGTTTGGACGGTCAGGATGTGGACAGGGGCTAGATTGACAGTTAATAATAACTACACAGATCTAAGGTGTGAGAAAGGTGACATTTGATAGATTGAAGACTGCGGAAGGCCGTGGGGCTAAGCATGGAAGGAGATCAACGGTACCAGATCGATCATGCAATATGGACGGCTCAAAGAAATTCCTTTATCGTTAGAGGTGTAAGAATGATAGGAAATGATAGAAAATTTGGAAATGGGATATTCCCTTAAACTTAAAATGCTTTTTTTGGTTCACCCTCAATGGAAGACTAAAGACCTGATGGAGAAGCATTAGATGGAAGATGTGTCGTAGGAGGAATATTAATGCTAAACTCTGATCACCATTTCAAATGTAATAATGCTAAACTGTGGATTAGGCACAAACATGAAAGTTGAACTTCTTGGCCTATGGTGTATGCTGAAAGTTGCCAATCTTTTTGGTTTAAATGATTTGAAAGTATTTGGTGATTTGAGGGTAACAATTAAATGGTCTCAAGCAGACTACAAGCTTAAAATCTTTGAACTTGAGCATTGGTGTCAAATGATCTGCTCAGAAATCCAGTTTTTCAAAACCATCTCTTTTGAGCATATATATAGGGAGCACAACAACGATGCAGATAAGCTTTCAAAAGATGCTATGAAAAATGAAGTTGGTTATTTGTTTTGGGAGGAAATTATTGATCACTTTTGTTTTGATAAGGGATCATTAAAGTTATTTGATTAAGCCATATTTTGGATTGCTTTTTGACCTAGAAGCGATAAGTTTTTAAATAGCTAAAAGTTTTTTAATTTTCTTGCAGAAGGATGAAATTCTCAGACTGTTTTTGAGAAATTATTGTAATTTTCCAGGAAGTCTTTTTGACAATATCTGGTTTACTTCGGCTCTCTAGTGAGTCAAGGAACCTCATGGAACATCATGTACTATTTGATTCAGTTTTGAATAACAATAGTATGATTTTTTCTTTTGAAAAAAAATGGATTATAATGTTCATGTATTTAATTATGCTTGATATGTTCAATCTATGGAATGAAATTATGTGTAAATAATTGTAAGCCATGAATATGCTATGTTAAGCCTGTTAGAAGGTTATATTCATGAATAAGGTTTCTTTCAATTACATAAGCTATCTGTTGTATTAATTTTGTATGTGAATGATGAATGGCTAAACTCCATTTATGTAATACATGTATGGTTATGCTGTCACAACCTCATTGATGGATGGATGCCTCCTACATATTCTTAGAATGATAGGCATAAACCTAGTTATGAAGCTATTAACTAGATGCTTAATAACTTAACTTAGCAAATTAGATTACTATGATGATATTAATGACTGTTATGTAATTGCAGAACGTGAAACAATATGAATCAAGTAAAGAAATTTACTGGCGCATAACCTGCATATAAATCATATGAATGATAAATCAAGCACACAAATTTATATGTTTTATGATTTAACAAAAACAATTTAAACAGAGTTACATTTTTGGAAACCAAACTCGACACTTTACAAGAATTATAATCACAATGAAATTGGACATACTAGTACAAACAAACATTCAAGTGTATTATTTAACAAAATACTTCCATTTTTATTTTATTCACAATTGGCCTCACATCGCTCACGCCATTCAGGTGCAGCAAGCAAGGCCATAATCGATCTAACAAGAATGTGTCATTGACATCATCAGAATTATAAGTTTTTGTTATAATACAGTTCCCTTCATCGTTAGAAACATGTTTTTCTCTGGAGTCATCGAAAATCACAGTATTTGTCCGATCCCAACCATGGTTCAAAGTGTTCCAAACTATACTTAAAGGCTTGCGAAATACATTAGGATTTCCAACACCCTAAAAACCCTCTCTAGCTACAGAAGAACAATTTTGTTGTGTTAAAATTAATCTAAATTGTTCCCTTTTCAATCTTGTTCTTTTTAATAATCTAGGCAAAAACGCATCAACATTTTTCCGTTGAGTAGATGTCCATACCCCAAACTCAAAAATATGAAAGCATTTTTCAAAAAATTCCTTTAAGCCCGACCGTATAAAATAATACTTTGTTGATGTTTCGATGTCCGGTGGTTGTCGCAATTCGAGTTTCTATTTTCTATGTATTGCGTGTAACAAAACACCATTGAAATAAAAAATGGTCAATGGTTTACTAGAAACAAATCTTCTAGTACTATCTGCAAACAAAACACACACACACACACAAACCAGTCAATAAAATATTATGGTTCAATGTTTCTAAGTATATTGCTTTCATGTTCAACAACTTTTTAAACACATTACCAGATACATGGTACGATGTCCATAAATAAGATGAGAACTGTGCAATAAAACTTACATCAATTAAATATAGGAGTAACTGTAGAAAATATACAAATCACTAAATGAATTTTTTTTGTACAATATGTCGGTCATCTCAAATTCAATGTGTTTAACCAACGCCCCATTTTTTAACGAGGCCCGAGATAATTCAACAGAGCACAGAACATTGTTTTTATAGTTATATCTCTCTTGTGAACTATCAAATTTCCAACTAGTTGGCATTTTCAAGCAGTTTTCCTTACTATTATCTGCTGATTGATATTGCCCTTCATCTATAAACAACATGTTTGTTTGTTTATATATATCTCCATATTGCATAAGTACATCCTTGAATGACTTTTTGTATATGTTCGGTACTTCACCAACATTGTAGTATGCAGACATTGAGTGATTATAAATAGTACTAGGTTCACATTTCTCTTGACCCCAAATAAATACAAATTCTTCATTTTTCAACCATTCAAATACACCCAAGAAATTTTTAATTTCCATGTTGTCGAGCCAGGAAAACCACAGAGCAACGTCGAAATGCTCTCTGGTAACAATGATAATTTTGCAGCTGAACATTCATGTATAATAACGATAGCATTTATGGACAAAATGAGGTTGTTTGGAAGAATATTCAATGTTGGATAACATCCAAACTCCAAAGAGAAATCCCTCTACTCCCAGGACCAATAGTTTCTTTTGCGGTGATATCCTCACTACATACAAGAACAGTGACTATATATATAACAACAACAACAACACTTTGTTCATGAAGTTAATGATCACAACAGATTCAATTGATTTAATAAAAGCATCACAATGAAATAATAATATGTTACATTCAGATGAAAATAGCAACGTCTTCGAAAAAAAACCAGAAAACACATTGAATGATTTAAAATAGGCAATGATAGATTACATCTAGAAATAGGCAATGACAGGTTACATTTGATAGTTTCTGATATCAGCTGATTCTTGCATTTTACTCAAATGCTGCCAAACTCCATGTACCAATTCAGTATCTATCCGAAGGGATGATCCAACAAAGGGCTTACTCAAAATACAGTTTTGAAATGGAAGTGCTTTCTCACCATCACCCTCCAAAACAATCATTGATGTATTAATTTCCAAAGTTTACATTGGGAACTCCTTCCACACACTCTCCATATTTTTTTGTGTATTTCCTTCTTGATCATAGGTACATCTCTCTCAAAACCAAATAAATAAAAAAAATTTCTCATATGATTTATCTTTACTGCATGCCAACAAAAATTTTGTAAGCGGTGGCTTTCCCTCATTGACACCACATTTAGATGATCAAATCCCAACACTGAATTTGGAAAGAAGTAAATCCAAAAATTGAATGGCATGTGTTCGTGACTCATATGAAGTTTTTCTATGTTTAAATTCACAACTTATTAGAGTAATCTCTTCCCGCTTTTTTACTCTTTCCCCTTTTTTTTCTCTTTTGGAGTCATTTTTTGTGACTTTCTTGCGAAATAGAGAACCTTCCATTTCTAATATCAATAACATTTTTGTATGGGGAGCTGCACAGAAATTTTGTTTGTCATTATATATACTTCGGAATAAATTTGTTTTATCAATTTAAGTAGAAAATATTCTGTCTTCTACCTGTCAATGGCAGGCCAACATTTGACTGGTGAGTAACATCGCTGGAGACACCGCATTTTGACACCAAGGTGCCCTCTCCAGGTTCAATACTGCCCAAACCCTCTTCTTGTGCTACATTGTTCAAGCTCTCTCCTTGTTCATTATTGTCCAAGCTACCGCCTAGTCCATTATTCTCCAATTTGATTTGCTGGCCAATCTCCAGGGACATCGTCGATTCCTGCTCTGGTTGTGGATGATCCACATGTTGACCTGGAAATGTGCAGGTATAAATTTTATATAATATTTTGCAGGTCACTATCCCCTTTCATAATTTACTTAATTTAACCACGATCTTCTTGTCCTGTTTGGTAGTTCTTTGTAGATTCTCTATCACATTGAGTTTCGTCATCGAATATTGTAATTCGATTGGAGGATACCTGGGTATGCTCTTTATTTGAAGCTGTAGTAGAATATGAATTTAAAGAAGTTATTGAACATAACCGACCGAGAAAAGTAAAATAAAATCAAAGACATCTGAAAATGTTAATAGAAATACCTTGTTTGAGAAAAGTAAAATAAAATCAAAGACATCTGAAAATGTTAATAGAAATACCTTGTTTTATACCCAATTCATGATAGAAACTGTTCATGAACAGCTCTTGTTATACTGTCTCCACAATAGAAATAACTATTCGTTTTGGAGACCTAGTCAGCAAACGAAGAAGCCTACCTCCTGCATACAACGAAAGAACCGTTCCTTCTGAAAAGACCTGTCTGGAAACTATGTGATCCTAGAATTCATGTGTCCTTTCTTTTGGAAACACATGGCTCCTCACACTATTGTTGTTAACCTTGGGCCAAGGTAAATCAAGTATCGATAGGCCCTCATCATTCCAATCCATATCAATTTCAGAAGTAGATAAAATATCCTCATCACTTCCAATGCTCCAACACTGTATAATATAGAATCCTATAAACAAGTCCCTGGAGAATTCTCTATAAACTCCCATTGTAGGATTCACCATAACATGTTTTTTTGATTTCTTGCTCCAACTTGTGAAAGCTTTAGAAATCATACAAGAGTTATCCATATCAGCTAGAAAAATACAAGTACATGCCTCTTGATTTGTTTCTAAGTAGTACAAAAATGAAAGCATGTCTTGTTCTATCCATGGAATAGCATAATTACACATATCCACAACAACAAATTCACAACTGACTGTCGCACCAAAAAATGGAATTGTTCTGAGTGTGGTGACCAAAGAATCAGGGTAACAACATTGACAAGCAAATTGTGAACTATTTTCGATGTCGTCAATGGAAATACTCTCTTTATTGATATATAAATTAAATATTTTATGAGCATCAATTGGTATTTTGGTACCAATATCCACTTCAGATTCGTTCTTTCTCTTTTTACTCAGATATTTTGCTTGCTTTCTGGAGCATAAAATACTACACAGTTGCTGGAGATGGTTTAGTGCAATTTTATATATTTCAATGATGTTATGGTCAGTGACATTCTGTGATCGATCAGTTTGAACATCATTAACTTTGAAATATTCAACGATCAAATGCCTGGTTGACCTCTCGTCCTTTATTCATTTTCAATATTGACTTAAAGTTTCTGCGCAGAATTTTTTGTCGACTGATGTGCTCATCCAAACCGATCCGTTGATTATATTTTCCGACATAGCGGTCAATTCATCTTCATCAAGATCACGTAATGGTCTGAAAAAATTAGATCCATAACTCTTTATTTTATTTAGAACAAAATAATCTTGAGTGATGGTCTTCGGTGAGCATGGAAAGGAGCCACTTTTGTAAAGCTCGAATACAGACTGCCATTTGCTCCACAGTTGTTTCGAAGTCAAAACAAGAGTTAGCTTGTCTTTAAGGCTCTCCCTTTGGTTAACAAGAAAGATATCCATACATTGAGTTTGGAAAGACTGCAAACATATAAAATTGAATATTCCAGTTAATTTCCTAATTTCATAACACAGGCAACAATCTAAAGAATTTGATTGATAAGAAGAAAATTTCTATACCTGCCAAGCATCATTGGAAGCATTTCCCTTTCCCGGGTGGGATGGAGAACCGCAGAATAACCATCTCTCCCTTTCTTTTTCAACTAAAGAAATGAATGTAGTGTTTGACAAATTTTTTTGTTTTCATAATTCGCTGATGATGTCCTGAGGAACGTCTCTATGTAGAAGATGAGCTATTCGATGCCGATACCTTTTATGGATCTATTTATATTGATCATCTGCAATGATTATTTTCTATGCAGAAATAGTATGCTGCCCATCTAATATATAAAAATTTACTGATGGAAGATTAATTTCTTTTTCATTTTCAGGAAGAAAGGGAAATGTGGTTTCGTTATTGAAAGGAAATACAATAGCATCTCCCAATGTTGCTGTAAATGTATGGACAAGTGATACAACCATCTTTTGCATGACCTCCTCATCAACCTTTCGATATTGTAAGTGCGGAGGCGCAACAACACATCTTGTTACGTCAATGGAAAAAACATTCTCATTGAACAAAAAGTATTTGATCTATTGTTGTTGAACTTCTTTTGAACTTTCGAATCTCTTAGTCGCATTCCACAGCATCGCTCCAGAAGGACTTCCTTTGAGTTGTTTAAAGGTAGATTTGTCCACATCTTTTACAATATATTGGAGAAATACTGTTATGTTGTACGTAAGAATCTTTTCATGGCATACCTTTATCGGACTCTTATTAATATTCATATAATGTAATATAGAGGAAGTTTTCCCACCCATCATTCTTTTCCTCCATACCGACAAAATTCCTTTCTTCAAGGATGATGCGGTATCAATTCTGGAACGATTAGAAACAACATACAAGGGAAAAATCCACCCTTTCTTTGCACAGGAAATCGGATCTGGATCGGGACCATTTTTCATTAGATCTGGTCGATAATCAGAAACCATAAGATCACACTATTGAAGGCCACACTTTTAACCATTGACCGCTTTAGCTTGAACTCGCAATTTTTCATCAGAATCAATGGGTTCTTCATATGTCAATATCCCAGCTCTAATATGCTTTCCCTCGTAATCCAAGTAGAATAGATATATATACGGGTACAAATTATCTGGTTCTTCCATCTCAACATACCATCAATTTGTGAATGGAAAAAGGTAGTGATCTTTTGTCAATTCAAAGCAAGGGATTTCGTGGTAGTTACTGAGGCTCAACAAATCAGCCATGCTTTATCTGCAAAATAGTCAATATAAGAATGAATAAAATGTCTATAATTATAAATTAGTGTTTTAATATTAGATGTATACTTGCAAATGTTCATGCTAATGATCGATGGTTAAGGAACGACCCCTCATTTTCAAAATCAATTGATTGATTAAGAACAAATATGCTATCATTATCCATGAGAGATCGAATTCACATTTTATAGAGACATTTGGGATAAGGATTGATCATAGAACGAGCGATCATCATAGAAGGGGCGGCCGATCCTTCTTGTTTATGTGTATGAGTTTATCACATGTTTTGTATTCGAGTTTATGTGAGTTTTTGTGCTTAATTTATATGTATGTGAATGGCAATTGCACATTGATTAATTGGAATACAAGTGCGTGATTGGGAAGAAGAAGCACATAGTTTGACGAATTCGTAGCAAACTGGTGAATACATTAGATATTCAACGTATTTTTGTATACTGCGATAGCTACCAAGTGTGAAGTCATCTAGTGTTCTAGTTGATGTTAAATAGAACGTTATGCGAAGATCGTAACTACATATGTGCATCACCATGGTTAAGAGAATATTGATTATGCAATGCCCATATTCGCTTCGGGTTAGACTTAAACCTGTTTACAAGGTGATGCCGAAGGGTCGGCCGACCCTTATCTCAGTCTTCTTCCAGTGTTCACCATCCTTCATGTACATGAATTGACACCCTCGCCTTCAGAGGTTGAATATTTTTACAATTCCCTCTTAAATGAAGGCTAGGCCGAAACTTCTTGTACCCAAGACTCGTTTCGTAATAGTTCAATACAGTAAGAAGGGTCGGTCAATCCTTCTTTTGTTCACCATTCTGGATACAGGTGAATTCACAATTCTCTACTAAAGGAAGGGGTAGCCGATCCTTCTTACCAGATGTCAGGAGTTAAGATGCGGATAGGGGCTAGATCGACAATTGATAATAACTACACAGATCTAAGGTGCGAGAAAGGCAGCGTTTGTGAGATTGAAGACTGTGGAAGGCCATGGGGCTAAGCATGGAAGGATATCAACAGTACCAGATCGATCATGCAATATGGACGAATCAAAGAAATTCCTTTATCCCTAGAGGTGCAAGAATAATAGGAAATGATAGATAATATAAAAAATGGAATGCACGGGGATCTGCGTACTATTTGATTCGGTTTCCCCCTTCTTCCCTTGGTTGAGGTCAAGGGGGAAAGTTAATTTATATAGACTCAAATAGACTCTAGCACCTTGGTGAATGCACATTCTATCTGGGACCAAGTCCAACAAAACTAATGCAATAACTAAACAACTAGCTCAAAGAAAAATTCAAAGAATCAGGTAAGAGAGCTACAATGGAATGTCACATTACACATCTGGAGCAAAGTTATATTCATTTTGAATCTTTGATATAATATAAGCAAAGTTAATCTAGGGGTTTAATATTGCTCCCATGTATGCAAGAAAATTTCCCACTTCCATATGTATGTTCTTCCTCCATGAGACCAAATGAGCTAAGACTTAAAATTGGACAAAAGTATTTGCTAGCCACCCGATAATTTGAAAAGATTTATGGTATTAAGAATGGAATTTAGCTTCATTGAATAGATGAAAACCTTAATTAAGCTTGGATAGTTATTGGACAACAAGCTCTACAAATCATATAGAGATAACAAATCAAAATTATTAAAGAGTATTGATTGGATTGTTTCTTATCTCTTCTTTCCCACCAGACCAAATCATTTTGACAGTAACTAAATGGCTACCTTGCCTTTGTTAAAAATTGCCATGCAATGAAGGGGTGGCTGTCACTTCTTCTAACAAGTATTCTTTTCATAATAGTTCTAGAATGCAAGAAGGGTCGGCCAATCTTTATTGTCTTCCACATTCTGGATACAGGTGAACTCCTGGATATAGGTGTTCACAATTTTATACTAAACAAAGGGGCGACCGATCCTTCTTGTAGCCAATCTCCGTTCCCCACTATTTACTGCAGATGTAGGGAGTCGGGACTTGTTGTCCCATCCTGCAATCTACATTCTGGGTTGCGGGATAGCAGTATTGATGGAACGTTTTAAGAAATCTAGGTATCTGCAATCCGCAACATATTTGCATCTTCGGTAAAGGCGATGAAATCCTCATGCATGGTTCAAGAAGGGTTGGCCGACCTTTCTTGTGCCGAGTATTCTGTTCAAAATAGTTCTAGGCTACAAGAAGGGTCAGTCGATCCTTCTTGTGTTCACCATTCTGGATATAGGTGAATTGTAACCTATAGGTGTATACAGTTCTCTACTAAATGAAGGGGCGGCCGATTATTCTTGTCACATGTTGGCACACATATTGTTGATATGTTATAACTTATCCAATATACTGATCCCAACTATAATTTCATTGCGGAAGTCAGAAGTCTGGAATTGTTGTCCCATCCTAGGCAGGTTGAATAGAATGTGTAAAATGAGAGAGACACACTCTCTATTTATACACTAACTTGACTTGATCCTTACTCAACTAGGTCGGCCTCAACTTAACCACTTAACATAATGCTACTTGGGCCGACCCCCACTAGGGTGGTCTAATAACCCTTTGACCCACATGGCCAACCCCCAATAGGGTGGTCTAATAACCCTTTGACCCACATGACTTATACAGGGCCGACCCGAACAAGGTGGTCTAATAACCCATCAAGTATAAGTTACGACACTTACAATATAAATGACGACACTTTCGTATAGAGGGATAATAACATCTCTATAGGAATACAAACACTTCCGTATAGAGGAATAATACCATCTCTATAGGAGTACAAAATACATTTATGAAATACATGGGTGAAATACATTTCGAAGTTACATATACATCAACACTCCCTCTTAACTAGGAAGGTATTTCTCGGCACAGGTCTTCTAGCACAAGTCATCTTCTCTGGATCATCGTCACTGGATAATCATCATTGAGTCATCATAAACGTCACTGCTGATCCTATCTCAATCAATCTCTGAATCTACTCGTCATAGGAAGTTCTACAGAGCCAGTACTTTTTCATGCTGGATGTAGGCCCACCACCTGCAGGTCTTCGTCATCACTGACCATACTGTGGAAATCTCAGGACTTATTACGTGCGTCACAAAACCTTAAAAGAGTCTCTTGACTAGCAAGAACCCTAAAGAGCATCTGAGGCCTTTTTCATCCTGTCCAGATCTCCAGGACTTATTACATGTGACCCCACCACAAAACCTCGAAAGAGAATCCCAGGACTGATTATGAGCACAAGGCTCAACCTATTGGATCTCCCAGGGCACAAATTACATGTGGTCATGGAAAAACCTCGAAAGAGCATCCCAGGACTGATTACGAGCACACGGATAAACCTATCGGATCTCCCAGGGCACAAATTACATGCCATAGGACAAAACCTCGAAAGAGCATCTGCTAGATATCCTAGGGCAGAAATTACATGCCATAGGCAAAACCTCGAAAGACTATTTGTAGATCTCCCAGGGCACAAATTAGATGTCCTCCCAAGCAAAACCTCGAAAGAGCATTTGCCAGATATCCCAGGGTACAAATTACATGCCATAGGAAAAACCTCAAAATACTATCTACAAATCTCCTAGGGCACAAATTACATGCTTATTTGCACAACCTATTCCACGGCCACAGAGTATCAACCTGATACTCACCATACATCATCCTGATGTACATATGATCATCCTGATCATCATCACTGCAACATCTTGCTGCATGTCATCTGGAGCAACATCCTAAAGCTCGTCATCCATGATCATCCTGATCATACAATGCATCTACCTGATGCATACCAAGTATCTACCTGATACATATCATCATACATGATCCACCTGATCATACAGTGTATCCACCTGATACAAATACAAATACATGATACATATCACCATACATGATCTACCTGATCATACAATGTATCCACCTGATACATATATGTTGAGCCCAGAATTGGCCCTTTTTAATCATCATTAATCATCTTTGTTGCCCCTATCCTACACCACTTATCATGGCAATCAGACCTATTGTCCTTACCTTATTCCCCAAATTACCAAGGTATGAATGATCATTGTTTTATTTTATTAATGCTTATGATTGTGATAATTAAAGCTGTGCATCTCTCAATTGTGCTAACATGTTACGATTTATGAAGGTAGTTGAGATAAATGGACTGCAGGAAGATCGGGGCTGAACAAGTCATGAAAGAAGGGATGTTCGTTGATTGTAAAGGGATCCTTGGGGTTCGAATCATCAATTAAGGCACAACTGTGACAGGGCAGCTGTAACAAAATGCGCTATCTTGAGTATGTTGCTGCTCGAGTCTAGCTGTGAGCTGGAAGGACCGCCACTCTTGGGTCAAATGATAACTTTCTCATATCTGGATGTTTCTGTTCTGCCACGTATTGTAACAACTAGTTATTTAGGGTGCCTGAAGATCGGAGATCTTCATGGCTGCCTGATTATAGGATTAGATGTTATGATTTGTATGTATAAATATGGGGAGTTGCCTCAACCCAGGGGTTGAACAACAGATAATCATTTTCATTGTATTAGCAGCCAAGCAAAACTGTGTACTCATTCTTCTGTTAATATAAAGGGTTACTTCTGAGCTAAAGGAGTTCATGTTGTTTAGCCAGCGTCTTTGTGTGAAGGATGGGCCCGTCTTCCACAGAGATTGCTGAGTTAAAATAGGATTTTGAATTCATTGTTGTGTGATGCTTTTTTCTTTCCTTTTGTACGCAACAACAATATTTATCGTGTGGATTTTCAGTATAGTTAAAGATTATATTTCTATGAGATTGGTGAATGGTGTAGAATAACAGTCGACTGAGTAAGGTTTGCTTTATTCGTTTCATTTGTAGTTATACACAGTTGTGTTCATCTTACAAGTAAAGTTGTGATCCCATGAGTCCTAGCAATTTATCTTTTCTGTTATGATCGTTGATTTCCATTTTGCAATTCAATTTCTTAGAATAGTTAATTCAATCTATTGCAATTGGATTTCTAGATTAATGTTCAGATTATGCCTTATGGTTTCCGGAGTGATTAGATCAGACAAGGGATTGTTCTAGAATACGAATGAGATTTCTTTCTTGCAATTGTTGATTAGATCTGATACCATTTCTTATTGATGTATGATAGAGAGGGATTGAAGTGTAGCAGTTAGAAGGCAATTGGGATTGCATAGATTTTTGGGATGAACATGGAGGATAGAAGATAAAAGTATTCACTTCTAATGGTTTGGTGTTTAAGCATAGATTGTGCACTTATCCTTTGAAATAAAAAGACTTTCTCGGGTTGACAATAAATTTCATATGCTCTGTGTGTATTGGTAACAATTTATATGCATATAGAGTGCTTGACATTTTGGCGCCGTTACCGGGGAAGGATAAAAATTAAACACTAGTCATTAGTTGCATATGATAATTGCTTTCAGTCAGTCTCTTCTTTGCTGAAATGATCTGCTTCGCATGAATACGAGGAGGGTAAAACGCAATCACCTCCCAACTCCCAAAACCCCACAAAATACTAACAGCGCAGGTGGTTCGGGTCGTGGTCGAGGACCACCGTTGGGCAGAAGGACATTCATCGACGATCTTGTTGACAGAACTGATTCAGCTACCAGGACTCGTCAACGGGAAACTCCTATCATAAGAAGCCCTGCTGATCCTGGAGCGCCAGCGTTAGGATCCACGGTGGAAAATACAAGAGCAGCCGTGATTCCCTCATATACCCCTGCTAAAGAAGGTACAGTTGATTCAGCTGTTACAATTGAAGAATACGCAGCTGTTACAACTGAAGAATATGTAGCTGCTACAACTGAAGAGTACACAGCTGTTACAACTGAAGAACATGCAGGTGTTACAACTGAGGTAAAGAACGCAGGAACGAACGAAGAAGAGGATACAGAAGAAAAGATGAATAACAGACATGAGAACGAAGAGGAAGAAGCAGTGGTAGAATACCATCATGAAAATGACTCACTGCTAGAAGGAACTATGGCTACATTACAATTTCCAATACAACAGCTAGAAGGGACAGCTCCTATGAAGAAAATTTCACCATCGGTGTTGCCTCGCTTCCATGGCAGGGCGGCAGAAGATCCAGACGAATTCCTTTTTGAATTCGATATCCTCTGTCGCAGCTATGATTATGTCACAGATGCCCAAAAGCTGAAACTTTTTCCTGCCACCCTAAAGGACAATGCATTACGATGGTTCATGAGCCTTGCGGGAGGATCTGTTGCTAACTGGAATAAGATGAAGCAAGTGTTCCTGGAAAAATATCAAGAATATTGCAACACCAGGGACAAAAGAGAGGAATTATTCAAGATGATGCAAAAGGAGGATGAAAGTCTGGAGGATTTTGTAGAAAGGCTGCTGTACAATGTGCAAAGAGCCGGGCAGACGAACATGGGGCTAGATGTGCTCAAGATAATCTTGCTTCGAGGGATCAGGGATGATTGTTTAGACATGTTAAATCTGTTAGGAAAGGGAGATATCTCCAAAGAACCTTTTGAGACGATTGTGGAATTATATAAGAGATACTCCAGGGGATCTTCCAGGAATAATAAGCAGGATAAACGGGATAAACTGGAACGTGATGTCTTCGACAGAACTCAGAAGTCATCCAATGGAGGAGCTACACATGCAGAGATAGGCAATCTCCTTGAAATTTTTTAAATAGAAATGATGAGCTCCATCTCTTCGGAGATTGATGTCCTGGAGGCAAAACAAAGATAGGCAGTGGAAGATCTCACTCTAGGTGTGTTTTGTCCCCGATGTAGAAAGAATCATCCACTGAAAGAATGCCCTATTGACAAAATACAAGTATGTCAGCTGTGCAAGCTGAACCATGACATGAAAGAATATCCTACACTTCCCCAAGTGAAGGCTGTTCTGCAGGCATCAACTCCAGAAGTGGAATCAGCCTATTTCATTGCACAGAAGAAACCTTGGCAGCCTTGAAATCAAGGTATGTCTCCAAACTCATTTCCATTTTTGAATAATATGAACAATTGGAATAATAACATGCAAAATGTGAATACACAATTCCCTTCAAATTATGCTCAGTGGAATTCTTCTCAACTTGCAATGCAAAATTATAACTCATGGAGTCCTTGGACACAACCACCACATCAACCTACGTCATGGTCTCCTGGATGGAGAAACTTCCATCCTGGGAACCAGTTTCCTCAACCACCTCCACCTCAGCAGTTACCATATTCTCCTCCATATCCTCAATTTCCTCAATATCCTCAATACCCACTTCAGCAGTCGCAGCTGCAGCTGCAGAATAATCTTGTTCCTAATATACCAATACGGCCTCAGCTGCCTGCCCAACCTAATCCTAACCCGAATAATAAAATAGTCCATCAATTGGAAACTCTCAATATGCCGGCCTACTCTCTCTCCCTTGTACCTTGTAATGATATTCGTCTACGGTCTGGGAAGATAATAGAACCTGTAATTACAGAAGATATTTCACCTTCTGTGCATGACAAAGGAGAGAGTTCCCAGCATCCATTCGATCCGGTTCCTATCACTGAAGGTGCTGAGCATCCCTTAGATGGGACGGCTGAAACATTAAATGAGAAATCAGATAATACGCAGCCTACCCAGCTGGTAAGGAAACCACCATACCCTGAGAGACTTATGCTGCCAAAAATAGGGGGGAAACCTCAGTTCAATCTCCTAGGAGGGTTGAAGAATCTTTACGTTAATATCCCCCTTTTGCAAGCTCTTCAAGACGTACCTATTTATGCTAGAACTGTTCGGGACCTGTGCACTAAAAGACCGGGAAGGAATCCCAGAGATCCCCCCACTGTTCACGTCATAGGGAATTTATCTGCTTTGATGACAGGAAAAACCCTTGTGACCAAGTATGACGACCTTGGAAATCCTACTGTCACTGTACATATAAGACAGACGCAGATACCCAACGTGCTAGTATATTTAGGAGCAGTGATCAATGTCATAACAATTGAGACTGTAAAGAAGTTTGGATTCACTAATATTGGACCGACCCCTACCATTTTAGAATTGGCAGACAGATCCACCATCAGACCCGAAGGGATTTTGGACGATCTTGTCATCTCAGTCGACTCATGGGAATACCCTGCCGAATTTTTGGTATTACAACCAAAATCACAGTTGGGGGGACACCCATTGATCCTGGGGAGGCCTTGGTTGGCCACAACTGATGCTTGCATCAGCTGTCGATCGGGGTCCATGACTATATCTGATGGTATGGAAACCAAAAACCTCACCCTGTATCCTCCAGCACGACCGAGTCTAGAAGCTGAAACTTCCCTTTGGATAGAAAAGGAAGAGGAGGAGGATGTTCAGCCACTACTAACAATAGGGAAGGCCTTAACTTTTAAAAACGAAACAGAAGACGATGCCATCAGTAATTTCATTAGCGAACCTGCTTCAGTGGATAAAGAAGTTTATCAAATCCTGAACATTACCCTTGGTAAGGAAGAACAAGAAAATCTTACGGAGGAAACATTGGTTGGTGATACAAACATAATCCCAGTTTTGAAAAATTCAAAAAGAATTCCTATTGAGGTAGAGCCTGGAAGAACTTTGAATATCAACCCTGGCCTCTCCTCAGAAGAACAGAGGTTCCTAATCAGTCTTTTAAAGGAACGAAAGGGGGCATTCGCCTGGGAGTATACAGATATGCGAGGTATTCCCTCTAGCACCCACCATATTTATATCAAAAATGACTCCCAGCCTATATGTCAACCTCAACGACGCATGAACCCCAATCTGAGGGATATAGTGAAGGAGGAAATCCAGAAAATTTTGGAAGCAGGATTTATCTATCCTATTTCAGATAGTGAGTGGGTTTCCCCACTTGTAATCGTGCCCAAGAAAAATGGTAAGTGGAGAGTCTGTGTTGATTATAGGGAGCTGAACAAAGCTACACAAAAGGATCATTTCCCTCTGCCCTTTATCGACCAGGTACTTGATACCCTATCAGGAAAAAAATTCTTCTCCTTCTTGGATGGGTTCAGCGGGTACAACCAAATTCAGATTGCTCTTGAAGACCAGGATAAAACCACCTTCACTTGCCCCTGGGGAACGTTTGCCTACAGGGTGCTTCCCTTTGGCTTATGTAATGCACCAACAACGTTCCAAAGAGCTGTAATTGGCATCTTCCCTGAATTGGCTAATGATAGTATGGAAGTCTTTATGGATGATTTTACTCCCTATGGCAAGGATTTTGAGGAAGCACTGGAAAATTTAAAGAAGGTTTTAATTCGCTGTGAACAAGCTCGCCTTTCAATAAGCACTGAAAAATACCATATGATGATGAGTGAGGGGGTGGTATTAGGACATTTCATCTCTACCGATGGCATTCAGGTGGATCCTTCAAAAATTAAGGTGATAAAAAATATACCTACTCCTTCAACGCAGAAAGAAGTGCGAATTTTTCTGGGACACGTTGGATATTACAGGAGGTTTATAGAAAACTTCTCCAAACTTGCTTCCCCTTTGTTTTCATTGTTAATGAAGGACGCACAGTTTGTGTGGAGTGAAGCATGCCATACAGCATTTGATAAGCTTAAAGAGAAGCTATCCACAGCCCCTATCCTAAGGGGACCCAATTGGACCATACATTTCCACATTTCTTCAGATGCTTCTGACACTGTGATTGGAGCAGTACTAGGACAGCAGGATGGTCAAGTACCCTATGCTATCTATTATGTTAGTAAAAACTTAGCCCCTGCTGAACTTAATTATACTGTTACTGAAAAAGAATTCCTAGCTATTGTTTATTCTATTAATAAAATTCGGCATTACATTACTGGGTATCCTACATTTGTGCACACTGACCACTCTGCCATTAAGTATTTGATGAACAAAACTGTCAACAATGCCAGAGTAACCAGGTGGCTTTTATTATTACAGGAATTTGATATTACCATTATAGATAAACCTGGAAAAGAAAATGTTGTTGCTGATTTTTTATCACGATTTACTAACAGTGATGACAGTTCGCCTGTTGAGGATTCTTTCCCAGATGAACATCTATTTGCACTCTCAGCTCATTCACCCTGGTATGCAGACGTTGCTAATTACTTGGTTGCAGGAAAGCTTCCGCCACATATGTCTAAACGAGAGAAGAGAAAAATCATCCAACAAAGTGCCAGGTATTGTTGGCTCAATGGTCATCTCTTTTACACAGGACCTGATCTTGAGATTAGGAGATGTGTAAGGGAAGATGAGATCTTTCATATACTGAAGGCCTGTCATGATGAACCTTGTGGAGGACACTTTGTAGACAAAAGAACAGGGCATAAAGCACTGCGGATGGACTACTATTGGCCGACATTGTTCAGGGAGGCTAAAAGATATGTTCAGTCCTGTGACAGTTGCCAAAGGATGGGCCAACCTAATAAAACAGATCAGATGCCTTTATAGCCCCAAGTGGTATTAGAACCGTTTGATAGATGGGCATTGGATTTTGTTGGCCCTATCAGCCCTCCTTCCAGACAGAAGGTTTACATTCTGGTGTGTACATATTACATGACCAAGTGGGTAGAAGCTGTAGCTTTGGCTAAGACTAATGACCAGGCGGTGATTGATTTTCTGTACAGTGAAATCTTTACCCGCTTTGGGGTACCAAAGGAAGTAGTTACCGATGGGGGACTGCAATTCATCTCACACCAATTTGAATCCTTGCTCTGGAAGTATCATGTGCAGCATAGGATAGCTTCACCTTACCACCCCCAGGCCAATGGTCAGGTGGAAAGTACTAATAAAGTTATTGAAGAAATCCTTACTAAAACAGTTAAAAGCCATCGAAAGGATTGGGCTGACAGGCTTCCAGAAGCACTGTGGGCATATCGCATAACTTGGCACAACACCACAGGTTTTTCTCCCTATGATCTGGTGTATGGGAAAAGTGCCATCTTTCCAATTGAATTTGAGATCAAGACCCTGAAAACGGCCACCGAAATGAATCTGGATGTAACAGAAGCCCAGAAGAGAAGATTGAATCAATTAAATGAACTGGATGAGAAACGGTTAGCTGCAGTAGACCAGACTGTGCTGCTTCAGCAACAGAGATCCAACTGGCATGACCGATTCATCAAAAAGAAAATCTTCTGTGAAGGAGACTGGGCACTATTATACGACTCCAGATTCAAGAAGGATTTTAAAGTAAAATTACGTACAAGATGGCTGGGTCCATATTTGGTCGACAGGGTATTTGACAACGGCACTGTTCACCTGGGACCATTGATGAAAATCGTATACCATTACTTGCTAACGGCCACAAACTGCGACTGTATCGTAAGCCCATCTCGAAAGATGCATTCATTTCACGAATTGCTGCTGATCCAAATTATCAGTTGGCACCAGAGCAGGAACTTTTCTCTGCCTTTGCCAATCCTTAAACTGAAAAATCGTATTTGTTGTACATAAATAATTTCCTGCTGTAGCGTATAATTGTTGTTTTTTCTTCTCTTTGCATTTGATCTTTTCGTTTGCTGTCATTTTTCAAAAAATTTCAGGGAAGCGCCAGGAGAACGATGAGATTGGGCCCGTCAAACGAAAATCTCCCTGTGCCGTCCTTGCTAAAAAAAAAAAATAAAAAAATCTAGCAGCTGCGACATATTTTCCGGCAACTGCAACATCTTTTCCGGCAGCTGTATATCTTTTCTGGCAACCACGTTATCATTTCCCATCAACCGTAAAAATCCTTTTCCTCGTGGCTGCAAATCCTTTTTCCCGTTAGCTCCAACTACTTTTCTGGCAGCTGCAACATCGACGGCTGCAACATCGACAGCTGCAACATCTTTTTCCGTAGCTGCCACCTCATTTCCCAGCGGCTGCCACCTCATTTCCCAGCGGCTGCCACCTCATTTCCTAGCAGCCATAATATCCTTTTTTCCGCCTTCCATCAATCTTTTCTGGCAGCTGCAATATCGGCGGCTGCAACATCGGTAGCTGCAACATCTTTTTCCGCAGCTGCCACCTCATTTCCCAGCGGATGCCACCTCATTTCCCAGCAGCCGTAATATCCTTTTTCCCTCCTACCGACAATCTTTTCTGGCAGCCGTTAATTCTTTTTCCGGTTGCTGTGAATCATTCCCGGCAGCTGCCACTTCTTTCCAGCGGCTGCAACATCATGTCACAGCGGCTGCAACATAATTTCCCAGCGGTTGCGTTATCATTTTCCGTCGACCGGTAAAATCTTTTACTCGGCAGCTGTGAACTTTTTCTGACAGACGTGAACTATTTTCCGGCAGCCGCAACCACTTTCCTGTAGCTGCAACAACTTTCCCGCCAGGCTGCAACATATTTCCCACAGTCGTAAAACATTTCCCGCCAGCTGTAATTTTTCCCGCCGCCATAAAACTTTTCCGTGACAGCCGTAATTTTCCCCGATACTGTAAATTCTTTTTCCGGCTGCCGTGAATTCTTTTCCGGTGGCTGGAACTTCTTTCCCGGTGGCTGCAACATATTTTTTTGGCGACTACAACATCTTTTTTGTCGGCCGTGTTATCATTTTTTTGGCAACTTGCAGTGGTAACTCCTGTGTTAACAGAAGAATTGTTCCAAACCTGCTAATCATGGTGCTGATTCACCTCAGTCGTGCCGACGAACTCATCATTCCGACCCCGAGGACGCGATGGTTTGTGTTTCACCGGTGGAAGAACTCATTGCCTTATCCGAGTCATCATGATCACACGTCTGACTATGCACGAGTTCGGCTCCGTGACGTCACCAACTGCATGCTCCACCATTTTCCGCAGCATTCCGACGCACAGTTTTATGAGGTATGGCTTTCATTTATCACGTGATTAAGTATTGATATCATTTAAACGATATTAGTCGTACCTTCACTTGTACCACCATTATACCTGATTAAAGCTTTCCCTCGTACGACGTAAACACTAATAACTGCCACCTTCCCCAATTCGGAATGGAAATTTCAAATGCTTTTATGTGCTCAACTTTCCAAATTTGCTCATTCACTCAACATCTCCGCTCAACGATTCGTGCATCCTCTGTGCTGCAACTTCCATTCTGGGATCCTGTACTCTGTGGAATAGCAACTTCAGCTCGCAGCCAGGACCATGGGGATTCCAGTTCACCATGAACCTTTCAATATCCGGGAACTCAGGCGAAATCTTCAAGTTCTTTCCATTTTTCAAGCTGTCGGCTGGCTCGAATTCTTTGAGCGATTGGACGGATTCGATCGGGACGCAGCCCTGCAATTTGCCTTGAATCTTACTAAAACTCACTCCACGGTGTGGGGGCTGCGCATAGAAGTTTCTGAGATCATTATATCCGAGGTTACAGCCATCTCGATGGTGGGAAAACCATGGTTTAACCGACAAGTCCCTGCAACGGTTGCACGAGAAGAATTTTTACTCGCAGGGGAGCAAGTTGAAGCATCCAGAAGAGGGATTGCACTGAAATCACTGCTGCGGCCATGGGACCAGGTTGCTGTCTTCCTCAAAAAGTACATTACTTGTGAAGGTAGATATCAAACTGTGTATAACTCTGAACTTCCTTTGCTTTCTCATCTCTGCCATGGCATTTTATTAAACATCCCATACTATTTATTGCACAACTTGCGTCATATGGAGACATTTGTTCAGTCTGCTAAGCACCCACTTTCCTCTCTCACCCACCATGGCCTTATCAAATTGATCATTGTAAGAACCCTTCCCCAACATCATATAACCTGGGAACAATTCATAACCCGACCTCAGCAACCTGTTCCCTTGCGGGTCGTCCCATTACAGCAATTACAGGTTCCACCACAACAGGAGGACCGGAGTTCCTCCATTGAAGTTGGGTGGAGGGATGAAATGGGCGAAGAACAGAAATCGGGGGCACAGGAAGGGCCATCTGGGGGGGGAACTATATTAGAGGAAGAACAACCAGGGGCACAATCAGAGCCATTCGGGGGAGATGAATCTTCGGCACAAGAAGAACCATTGGGGGATGAAACTGCATTTGAAGGAGAGCAAGGGGAGGCACAAACAGAGCCATTAGGCAATGGTGTAGATGAAACCTTTATGGAAAACCCAGATAACAGGGCAGCTCCAACCGCAGAAGGTGAAATTGGAGAAGCATCAAATGCTGCGACAATGGAACCTGAAGATGACAGAGCCAGGGTAATGGAAGAATACATTGAGCTGGTAACAATTGAGTCTTCACCAGAGTGGGTAGGAGGAGGAGCTGTAATTGAAGAAGAACAGTACGAGAGGAAAGAACACATTCCCTCGACCTCAGCTTTGATCCCTTATGTACCAGCACCACAGAAAGAAACACCACAAAAGGAAACACCACAAAAGAAAACAAAACAGAAGAAAAGAAAGAGAGCTACCAATGAATTTAACCTAATAGCACCAATCAGAAAGAAAAGAACTCGATTTGCCACAGTAGCAGAGGCAGCCAGGAAAAGATGGGTAGCCTTAGAGGCACAGGTTGAGCCCCCAATCCTTGTACCAAGACCGATGGATGCCCCACAAAGGCTAGTGGAGGAAGAACCTAGAATTGAAGGACTTATGGCTGAGAACGCAATGCTGAAAGAGGATCTCCAAGTACTTAGAAGGGAGTTGGAAAGTTGGAAGGAAACCAAAGCAGGGTGAGAGAAAAATGTACACACTGGTAGAGGCTGCAGAACAACTGGAGGGACCAGATTCTGCTGAAGCTGAACAAGAGGATGAACGAATACTCTGTCCCATCTGTGGAGAAATTTTCAAAGAGGCAGGCCACAAAATCAAACTGAGCACTTATTCAGCACAACAGCCCACGGTCACAATAAAGGAAATAGCAGAAAAAGAAGGTGATGTCACACAAGAACCAACATCTTTGAATATCCTTACTGAAGTTGGCACTTCCCATGACACAGAGAACAGAGAACAGTTAGGGGAAGAACAAAGGATGGAGGACACCCTGGAGCTTAATAAGGATGATACTGTAACTCCAGAATGTTCCCATGATACAAAGATTATAGAACAGATGGGAGAGGAACTTGGAATGAAGGACACTCTGGAGGCCGAGCAACCATAACTTCTGTACTTAGCCTTTAAATGAGGGTATCTGAGCCCTCTACTCCATCGCCTTATTTATTATAGTAGCTGAGCCACCTTCATTCTTCGATGACGTGCGCGCGAGCTCCGCGATTTCCGGTCCGTGATCTTCGCTGAGCTTGTCCATCTGGCACCGTACTGCGCACCGTCTCCTTCTTACCCAAAACTTAGTGCTTGTCCCAAAATTAGCACTTTCCTTCCATACTTGTGCTTTTCCCCCCAAAATTCGCAGCTTTACCGCAGCTACGGCCTAGGCTCCAACAAAGATCGAGGCTGAACAAGTCGTGAAAGAAGGGATGTTCGTTGCTTGTAAAGGGATCCTTGGGGTTCGAATCATCAATTAAGGCACAGCTGCGACAAGGCAGCTGTAACAAAATGTGCTATCTTGAGTATGTTGCTGCTCGAGTCTAGCTGTGAGCTGGAAGAACCACCACTCTTGGGTCAAATGATAACTTTCTCATATCTTGATGTTTCTTTTCTGCCACGTATTGTAACACCTAGTTATTTAGGGTGCCTGAAGATCAGAGATATTCATGGCTGCCCGATTATAGGATTAGATGTTATGATTTGTATGTATAAATATGGGGAGTTGCCTCGACCCAGGGGTTGAACAACAGATAATCATTTTCATTGTATTAGCAGCCAAGCAAAACTGTGTACTCATTCTTCTGTTAATATAAAGGGTTACTTCTGAGCTAAAGGAGTTTGTGTTGTTCAGCCAGCGTCTCTGTGTGAAGGATGGGCCCGTCTTCCATAGAGATTGCTGAGTTAAAATAGGATTTTGAATTCATTGTTGTGTGATGCTTTGTTCTTTCCTTTTGTACGCAGCAACAATATTTATCGTGTGGATTTTCAATATAGTTAAAGATTATATTTCTGTGAGATTGGTGAATGGTGTAGAATAACAGTCGACTGAGTAAGGTTTGCTTTATTCGTTTCATTTGCAGTTATACACAGCTGTGTTCATTTTACAAGTAAAGTTGTGATCCCATGAGTCCTAGCAATTTATCTTTTCTGTTATGATCGTTGATTTCCATTCTGCAATTCAATTTCTTAGAATAGTTAATTCAATCTGTTGCAATTGGATTTCTAGATTAATGTTCAGATTATGCCTTATGGTTTCCGGAGTGATTAGATCAGACAAGGGATTGTTCTAGAATACGAATGAGATTTCTTTCCTGCAATTGTTGATTAGATCTGATACCATTTCTTATTGATGTATGATAGAGAGGGATTGAAGTGTAGCAGTTAGAAGGCAATTGGGATTGCATAGATTTTTGGGATGAACATGGAGGATAGAAGATAAAAGTATTCACTTCTAATGGTTTGGTGTTTAAGCATAGATTGTGCACTTATCCTTTGAAATAAAAAGACTTTCTCGGGTTGACGATAAATTTCATATGCTCTGTGTGTATTGGTAACAATTTATCTGCATATAGAGTGCTTGACAATATACAGATACATGGTCCAAGCATCCAACATGATGCATATACAAAATACATACACATGATCCAACCGATCATATCCAGCATCCAACATGATGTGTACATACATATACATATAAATGATCCAACTGATCATATCCAGCATCCAACATGATGCATACACATAGTAGTAACTGGAGCATCGTCCTGATGCTCATCATCTAGCGCTTACATCCACAGCCATGTGAAGGATCCTCCTTCCAAAATGCTTGGAATGGCTTCTGCAAATGTGTCCATCACTTTTTCCTCGAAGTGTCATCAATCTGAAGAACACCAAGACTCTCCTTGAAGTACTCAAACTTCACCCTGGCTAGTGGCTTCATCAACACATCTGCAATCTGCTCATCCGTCGCAATATATAGGAGCTTCATGGCTCCTCTTAGCACCATATCCCTGATATAGTGATATTTGATCTCTATGTGTTTCGACCTGTCATGAAACATTGGGTTCTCAGACAGCTTCACACAACTCTGGTTATCACAAAAGATACTAGTAGCATCCAACGGGAGATCAAATAACTCAGACAGTAGCTTCCGTGGCCATACTGCCTCACAACTAGCTGAACAGGCTGCAACATACTCTGCCTCAGCTGTACTCAGTGCTACGCAGGACTGCTTCCTGCTAACTAAGAGATCACACCTGATCCCATACTAAAGCAACATCCAAATGTGCTCTTCCTATCTGCAGCACTACCAGCCCAATCTGAATCAACATAACCCTACAGGTTAAACTTTTGATTCGCTTCATACTTGAGCCCATAATCTACTGTATGCTTCAGGTACCTCAGAACTTGCTTTACAGCAACCATGTGAACACTCCTCGGATCCGTCAGGAATTGGCTCAATGTGTTCACCGTAAAGCAAATATCTGGTCTTGTGTTCTTCAGGTACATCAACGACCCAATCATCTGACGATACATAGAGACATCAACCAGCTCAGATGAATCATTGCATAGAAGCTTCAGATTCAATGCCATAGGTGTGGCCATGGCCTTGCAATCCATCATCCAAAATCTCTTCAGGATATCTATTGTGTACTTCCCTTGACCAAGGAAGATCCCACCTGCACTCTACCACACCTCCATACCAAGAAAGTAGTGCATCATACCCAAGTTCTTCATCTCTAACTTGGCAGCAAGCTTCCGTTGTGTGTCGGCAATCAATCTATCCTCACCTGTAACAAACAGGTCATCCACATACAAAAGTAGTATCACTGGATTGCCTTCCTCAACCTTGTAGTAAAGGTTGGAATCTGCTTTACTCTTGGTAAAGCCCAAACTGGATAGAAAGCTGTCTACCATACCAAGTTCTACACATATATGACTCCCTGTCATGTGTCTCAGACCCAAGTGGCTGATCCACATACACTTCTTCTTCAACTACACCATTCAAGAAAGCTGTCTTGAAATCCATCTGGTGTATCTTCCACTTTATCATTGTAGCCAAAGCAAGTACTGATCTAATGGAAGTGTATCTGGCTATAAGAGAAAAAGTATCTATGCTACCACCTGCAGCATGCTTGATCTTGTAGATACTCTTGGAAGTCACTACAGACTCCCCTTTAGGTCTTGGGACTGCATCCCAAACATCTTCATGATCAACTGGTACTCCTCGATCATGGCAATCTTCCTAGATCCTAGGAACTTCAATATCTTCAATATTTTCAAGAGATAACTTTGTTGTTGAACAAATGTTGTAGTCCTTCTTTTGTAGGTGATGGTATACGATCTTTCCTACACAACAAGTTAAATTGCATGATTAGAAAATAGCTCATAGTTTTCAGAACAAATTCTTACACATTAAGAAATATGTCATACAGTCATGCAATTATCTTAGTCAATGCTTCAATACAACATTTATCCATACCCCATAACTTTCTAGATGCCTTCCAATCTCTACCAGAACATTGTTAAGAGTGTGCACAACTCCCAACATGTCAGCAAAGAGGTTCCATTCTAGATAAGTAGCAATGGAATGTTGTACAGTGCCATAGGCCTACTTACCCATCAAATGCATATTAGTAGTAAGCTGTTCATTAATGCAATCATTCTAATATGCATAATACACAACCTAATTCTAGGAACATAAGCATATACATCATTGAATAACATTATGTAAGAAATGACAATTCAAATACTTATCTTTATTTGGTTGCTGGGTGGACTCCCTCTAAATATTTGTAACTCCATTCTGATGTGGATTGTGAGAAGTGGTCAACTCCCTCTAAATATCTGCATCCTTTCAGAAACTACTGAAGTGTGAAGTGTGCTCCTTTGCTTTCTTGCAGGAACAACTGGAGTGTGCTCCCTCTTGATCTTTGCTTCATGGATTACCTGTCCTTGAACTTATATCCATCCTTAACCACTGTGCATGCTTATTAGTATCATCATTGTGTTATCCTTTAGGTCTCATACATAATTACACGTTTATTAGTATAATACTATCAAAACACAATAATCTTAAACATGTATAGTCATGATCATTCACAGATAATAAACATTAGTATTCAAGGTTTCAGGGAAATCATCTTTTACTCATGCATATTCTTATTTGATCATAGGCCTCTTCTGATTAGTTAAATCATCAATGCAAAAACCCGTGATTACTCAAACCTATACCTTCATGATTCTTCTAGTTAGTCATATCATCAATTATGGTAAGAAACATAATATGCATACAACCATGACTATTCAAACCTATGACTTCATGAATAATCATTATCAACAACACAACAGTATAAGATCCTAACACAAGGTAGGATTCTAGCTTGATATAGGAAAAACATACCTGGATTAGCATGCTAGCTAGTTAAGTCTAACATACCCGCATAATGTCTTTTGGTTCTCTTCAGTGACTTGTGCTAGTAACCTGCATGTCTCATAAGTTAACCATTGTAGAACCAAGTTATACATACCTCGAAAGTAGATCTTCTATGTGATCCATGACGATAGATGAATATTTGTCTTCATGTCACCATGATCATATGTTCTTGAAGTAGAACATGATTTGACTTTCTTGGTGTACCTTTTGTGTTAGCGAACAACATAAACCTCATACAACATCACAATGCATTAGTACAATCATAAGTGTCAAAACCTTAATCAATGAATATCTTCTATTAAGGTGATACGACAGGTCTAGTAATTAATCAAGATTGTACTGTAATGATATAAAGACAAACATATCATAAACTTAACCATGAACATAATTTGAAACATACCTGTAAGCCATACCTTTCAAGATTACTTGCAATCTTCTTATTGAAGGCCTTAGCCTCATCTCCCTCTGAGACAGGAACTTCTTCACTTATGCAGGTGACCAATCCATCTTCTTCTAGGATTAACCCAATCCACTTGATTTGCAAGAAGTGGACCTAGAGCTGGATTAGGGTTTGTCAGAGAAACCCCAAAAATTCAAACTTTGAATTTCAAACTTCCGAAAGGATAGAAATATGCACCTTGATGAGCTGATCAAGATGGTATATTCAGAATTTGAAAACTTCAAAGTTTCACTCCTCAATTTTGCCTTTGAAATTTTTGGATTCACTCGATGTGACCCTGAACTGGGGTTTGATGAAGCCCACTCTTCTGCCCAATCAAAAGGTTTGATCCAAATCTCTAAGCTTCTATTTTTCTGAGGAGCTTCTAGCCATCGTCACAGATTTCAAACATTCCCATTTTTAGAGAAGCCCTAATTTTCCACTTTTCTCATCAAAGTCCCAAACTAGGGTCTGATCAAGCACGGCCTTCTGCGCAACCAAAAATTCTGATCTTGGTCTCTAAATTTCAATTTTGATGAGTAGCATCCAGCCGTGGTCTCCGATTACAAAAATTCCAACTTTCTCCGAAGCCCTAAATTCCGGAAGCCATGAATGAAGGTGCTAAAAAATAATTTTGTTTTGACAGAAATATGTACCTCATTGTTTCTGGTGTAACTCTGAAATTTTTGATCCACATGGTTTGAAAACGTTTCCTGAGATAACCTGACCTGTTATATTTCCATCTCGATAGGTCTGACCTCAACTGGATTCTCTGAGGAGATTTATGCCAAGTGTCACAATCTGACCTGTTTATGGGATAATACAGGATAGCGAACTTGTATGGCGTGCCACGTGTCACTGGTTCAACTTCTACCTCTGAAACATTTTTCTGAGATAGCCCGACCTGTTATATTTCGATCCCGATAGGTCTGACCTCATTTTGATTCTCTAAGAGAGCGTTATGCCAAGTGTCGCAACATGACCTATTTATGGGATAATACAGGAGAGAGAACTTGTACGGCATGCCACGTGTCACTGGTTCAACTTCGGCCTCTGAAAACATTTGCTGAGATAGTATAGTCTATGTACTACCTGTAATTTTTTATTAAATTTCATTTGGAGCTTCCTAGCCCAAGTTATGACCTTTTTCCCAAGGTCACCTGATTTTGACTCAGATCTGGAAGAGGCCGAAACCCTATATTGTACAGATCATAAATCACAAAGTACAACGAATTAGAGGTTGTCCATTGGACACAAGGTATATGGGGATCTAGTCGTCGACCTATAAAAGTTTCAGATCCAAAAAATTCATCAAAATTGATTTATAGAGAAAGTGCTACGATGACTGGTCTTTGCTATATCAAACCCTAGCATTGTAAGTGCAACAAGTGGCATACATGCCATATCATGCCTTCTTTTAGGCTAGCTCTGATACCATGTTAAATTTTCAGAATTTACTTCAATCTGATATAGGATCTTAACTGAGAGAACAACATGTACAAAAAATCTACAGCATATCAATCATGGACACAATAATGCAAGCACACAAGAGACACAAAGTTTACTTGGGGAAAACCATAAAGGTGAAAAACCCCAATAACTTCCTCAAAGATAGATAGAGCAATGATACAACCAGAATACAAGAGATAGTCTTCTCCTAGTAGCAGAGCTTCCTCCTCCACAAGTGCGCCACTCTCCCAAGTGTGTGTGAGAGAATAGAATGTGTAAAATGAGAGAGACACACTCTCTATTTATACACTAACTTGACTTGAACTTTGCTCAACTAGGTCGGCCTCAACTTAACCACTTGAATTAATGCTGACTCGGCCGACCCCCACTAGGGTGGTCTAATAACCCTTTGACCCACATGGCTGACCCCCAATAGGGTGGTCTAATAACCCTTTGACCCACATGACTTATACAAGGCCAACCCATAACCCATCAAGTATAAGTTACGACACTTACAATATAAATGACGACACTTCCGTATAGAGGAATAATATAATCTCTATAGGAATACAAACACTTCCGTATAGAGGAATAATACCATCTCTATAGGAGTACAAAATACATATATGAAATACATTCCGAAGTTACATATACATCAACAGTATTCTGTTCAAAATAGTTCTAGACCGCAAGAAGGGTCGGTCTATCCTTCTAGTGTTCACCATTCTAGTAACAGGTGAATGGTTTGATATAGTTGTTCACAATTTTATAATAAATGAAGAGGCGGCCGATCCTTCTTGTCGGAGGTTGGAAGTTGGGATAAATATTGTTTATATGTTATAACTTAGCCAATCTCCATTCTATGATGAATTCTGCATTAATTTGGAAGAAAGAACATTGACAATTTTTAAATGTGTGGATCAGAGCATATAAAATGAATTGTAACTCAAGTATTATAGTCAACTACGAGGCAAAGTGATAAGATGGTGTAACACAAAATATATCCACAAAAGAGAAATTAAAAGACTGTATAAAGTAAAAAAACATATGAATCTTTGTTTCGGATATACTTTTAGTTATGTTCTTCATTAAAGTCTTCAAAAAATATTACGTCACTGTATTTTTTGCTCTCCGATCCAACCCCTATTACTCTGTAAAATCAAAATTTATACAAAACGTTCTTTGAAATCATCGTTAAAAAAAGAAATTTCAAAGAAATCTCTATGATCCAACCCCTATTATCTTGTTCAAATTTGAATAAATTTGTCTTTTATTTCAATCCTTCTACTGTTTGATGATCAAAAGCCTTGTTTCCATTTAGATGTCTCCTTTGCGATATAATTTGATGAGGATCATAATTAATCCTTTCAGCCTCTTGGAAATCCATAATCGTCAGTAATTTTTCTACTACAGAGAGGGCTTCATTATTCTTAATGATGAATGGACAACCTTTAAGGGGGAATTTCACATTGGATGCTTTTTTGAAAGCACATAAATGTTCTTCTGAATGCAACCTTTGTCTAATAAATTCCAAGGCAAAAACCCTCGTTGTTAAAAAGGTTGTGTAACAACTGTCATATAGAGAATATTTAATATAATGAATAAAATGATGTAAGATAATAATATAATTGGGAATATGAAAGAAAATAAGGGAAAACAAATTGCATTAAATAAGAAATTAAGAAATTGGGAGAAGGAGGAGATAAAAGGAGGAGAAGAAGTGAAGAGAGGGATATTTTTGTCTTTGGCCATCTTGGAAGAGGATCTATCGAGGAGAGGAAAGCAAGATAGTGCTCACATAGGGTTAATCGTTGGGGGCTCAGGGTCCTTAGCCTTTGGTTGGGGGTTGGTTGGGTGGAGAGTCGTCCCCCCACCTTTAGTTGCAGTATGGGAGCTATCAAGGTAATGGTAGGTCATCTAACCAGGTATGATTTTCATAGCATATTTTCTGTTATATTGTTGATTAGATACACTTTGTTGTTACAGATCTTTCATTGCATGATGTTTCTTGTTGTATATTGGTTTTATAGATTTACAGGATATCAGATGCATTGTATTTATGAGATTCTTGTATTGGTTCATAGATCTGTATGCATCTTTAATATTAAATGTTATTTAGTAGGTTTTATGAGTTTTAGGGATCTTACATTTGGTATCAGAGCTTTTTTAGTAGGTTTTACGAGTTTTAGGGATCTTACATTTGGTATCGGGATTTTCCTAGTTAATCTTAATTATCAAGATGAAATGTTATAGTGGCTCAACGTTGTAAAATCTATGAATGTACCTTCAGATCTAGTGCTTATGTCAAATTAGAACTATTTTAGTATGTGCAGGTCTGCATGTTAAATCTGCTAGTTTTTACAAAGGAAAAACTTGAGTTGAGACCTAAAAATGGGTAATTTACCAAAAAAAACCTAAATCTTTGTAAAATTTAAAGACTAAGAATAAAATCAGGTTAAAATGGGTGCTAGAATTTGAACCCAAATCTCCGGACACAATCAACACAATCAACCGGAGCCTTACTTCCGCTACACTCATGGCTCATGCCTTCAAAACTTACCATCATGATCTCTACATAGAATTTATTACAATCTAAACAGTAATGATAATAAATAATAAAGCGTGGAAATTGCAATTCTTGTACTGATTCTTGAGGACTCATGAGAGGACTATGGTGCAATGCCCTAGTCATTTTGGGCACCTGGAACTTGCCAAGCCCATGTTTCATGTTGGGTTTATGAAGACCGTTATGAGTACCCTGCGCTGCGTCTGTTTCAATTGATCAGCTATTATTGCAGACGAGGTAAGTGCCACATCTTCAATCTCAATCCCTCATTGCACCAACCTATAATCAATCTTCAAAAAAAAAAGTGAAGAAGACACTATAGACCTAATGCCTTTGAGCCATGAAAGCATTACCTTGGTATCAGATACTAACATTTAATTAATTCACCAAACATACATTTTATACTATACATCCTTGCAGCCTTCCATTCGCGTCCTTGGTAACAGTGTTCCTTCGATTGCAGTAAGAAAACTACCTCTGTCAGATTGATGTACAAGGTGTCGAAAGGAGCTAAAATATCCTGGGTAACCTCACCACCCAGCATGGATATCTCATTTCTTCGTGTCGAATATGGGCTTCACAACTCTTGGGTTTTCTGTGTATTGTACTAATTTTCTCTCTGGTTTTCTGTGTATTGTACTAATTTTTTCTTTGTGGATGATCTACAAAAGAATGCGTCTCTATCACCACGATTAGAGTATGTGTTTGAATGTTTTGATCGTTTTTTTCCCTCCATGACAGATGCTCCGTGCCCTCTGTCGATCCTCCTCTCTGTATGTTGCTAGGGCTGCCATGCATGAAAACATTGGAACGTTCATGATCTTCAATTTTTCTGGTGTCATCATTGTCGTTTGGTATATATGTAAAGGACCTCCTCCTGGCCTGCGCATGGAGACCGTGTTCCTCTAACCCCTCTTGCCAGCCTACATACTTCCCCTCCCCCGTACTTCCCTGTCAATGTTCCAGGCTCTGTCAATGTTCCAACCTCTGGCGTGTTTTCCTTGTCAATGTTCTCTACCAATCTGCCAGGTCTAGAGCCCAACATTTTATTATTTCTTCAGTCTGCAAAAAAAAAACGGTCCTCTGTTGTAACGCCCAACGGACTCCATGCCAAATCTGCATCGTGGAAAGCTAACATGTGATGCTCCCTTTACTGACTGCATTTTTATTCCAATTATTCTGGAAGTGTGACTGCGTTTCCAGGCCTGCGTTACATATTATGAGAGTTACATATTTTGAGCGGCACTCCATAATTATTGCCCACCCATACGCTGAATTGTGGTTCCTTTTTGAATTGATTCTTTTATTTATTTGTTTGTGTTCTCGATCGATTGCATGGATAGGATGGGCCTGCGTTACATATTATGAGCGTTACATATTTTGAGCATTACCCCATAATTATTGCCCACGGATACTCTGAATTGTGGTTCCTTTTTTAATTGATTCTTTTATTTGTTTGTTTGTGTTGTCGACCGTTGCGTGGATAGGATGGACCTTAGTTACATATTATGAGCATTACATATTTTGAGCGTTACTCCGTAATTATTGCCCACGGATACTCGGAATTGTGGTTCCTTTTTGAATTGATTCTTTTATTTATTTGTTTGTGTTCTCGACCGTTGCGTGGATAGGATGGATGTGGGCGTTTCTCATGTTCAAATTACTAGAGTGGTCATCTATGAGTGGCATTATCTTTGGCACGCTGTTCTCTGCCCTTAATCGCCTGGTAGACGCGTTATGAGTATGGATTGATTCCCATATAGAGTGCTACATGCCGATGTTATCTGTCATCTCTGACCATCCCCACAATTTCATCGTAACTAATTACCTACTACAACAACAACAAAAAGACGCCTGGCATGTTGATGTGTTCTCCGATGCATCCTCTGTCGATTACATGGCAGTCTCATGATGTCGAACGGTCTCTCCCTCTATTTCCAGGCATGACCGTTGATCAATGTTGATCATTCCTCCTGTATTAGTTCCGGCTGGCCGGTGTGCTCAACGTATCTACCCACAGGTCGCTGCAGTAGGAGTGCTTTATGGGTTTGCGCATGGTTCAGTCTTCTTGACAGACTGCCAAATGGATGAAGGATGAAGTATAAAATTGTAAAATTTTAGGGTTTCACCAAAGCGTCACAGCTCCGTGGACTATTCAGTCCTCATCTCTCATAGTTTACCTTTCTTCGGTGGAATCAATCTTCGGTGGAATCAAGTAAGTGTTTTCAACAGGAGCCCCAACATTATATTTCTGGAGGCTAAGATATAGTGCTTGAGTCTAAAACAAACCCATTTTCCCTTACATGAAAGTGGTCCGCACCCACAGGTATGTAGTTGTTCTACCGTATGCACAAATGTTAAAGGTGTATTTTAACGACCTCCCAGACCAACGAAACCCTATACGATTTACATATATGCTTTATTATGTGATATATTATATGAAGGTCTAAATAAACATTGTTCAATCCCAATATCCTTGATTCAGCTATCGATGTTGCATCGCAGTTCCATCATCATTTGGTGATCCTTGAGAGTCCATGCTATCACGACCTTGTGCAACTACAATGGCATAACCTACAAGCGGTTATGAGAATAAGGTTAAATTAAAGAGGAAGCTAAACCGGAGGAAGCTGGTTTATGAGAATAAGATTAAATTAAAGAAGCGTGTTAGGTGAAGAATTTAGAGATTGTTGGGGAAGGCAACTGAATTTAGCTATTTGCAGGAAAGAAAAGTCCAGGTAGGTGATTGAGATTTTTACAATCAAATCGAAGAAACGGGAAGCTACTCTCTCACTCGGAGACCACCCGCTTGTATCATAACAAAAAAAATACTCACAATCACACCCAAACCATTATTACCAACGAATTCCCATCACTGGTAGATTAACGCTGCTCGGAACACGATACTGGTTACATTTTGGGAACACGATAATGGTTACATTAAATGGTAACCGTTGAATTAAAATATGTAACCATTGAGCTGTAATGCTGGGCCTTAAATTCTGCAACCGTTGTATTATAAGCTGTAACCGTTGGGCTGTAATGGGGGAGTACGTAACGGTTGAGCTGTGTTACCTTGCAAAATAAGATTCAAATCCACGTTTTAAAAAATAAATATGCCCAATCTAGAAATGAGAGAAACCTTCAGATTTCAATGGAGGGATAATGTTTTGTTTTTGTTTACTCTGCTTTCATTTCTTTGATGGTGCGATTTTCAGAAAGGGACATATTCTCTTGACAGATTCTATTTACACTTGATAAAATGATGTATGAAACTATATTTTAACTGCAAATAATGATTTATTTTACGCCATAAATGGAATAGGAATACTTTTGTGCTTCATTGAACTTTAGTTGAAAAAAGACAAACGAGTCGGTGCCTGAAAATAGCATTTCCGGTTAATTAGGAGTGGTAGTATTTGCAGGTGTCCTCGGTGGGTGATCCCAGAGTAAATCGTTAGCCGAGTCAATATCAAGACAAACATAAATGAATTCTAAAAACGTAGGATAGAGTTCTGTTAGGAGACCAAAACATTTTGATCATTAAAAGTGCTGGAAGATACAAGATCCCTTGTATAACGGAATTAATCTCATCATGGTGTCTCGATCGCAATAATATAGGGTATAACTAAGAGTTGAACAGATTTTAGGATTGGACAGCAATAACTGTTAATGAATTTCCTGTGTGTTGAAGTTATACGAAATGCATCCCTGATTGAAGATTTAGGGAGATCCGATTCAGTTATGTAAATACTTTGTTATAAATGTTGGGTCAGACGTGTAAGGTTGTTAAAGCGATAAAACTACTGTATAACTCCATACAAAAATAATGTAAGGTCTATCATGCACGCCGAGGTTGTATCCCTTTTTGTTGTTGTTGGAACGGTGTTGATGGAATTCCCTTTCCTTACCTTATAAACTACGTCAGCTCTCTAAACTAACACCGGTGATTTGTAATAAGAATTTGATTGGGTTGGTTAATTCGATGCCACGCATCACCTAACAAAACATGATATCGGATTGAGATACGATTCTATTGTTGCAAATCCATTCTCTTGTATATTTTATTCCTCCATTTATGGACGTCAAATTGTTGACTTAAGATGTCGATTACATTTCCCATAATATCCTACCGTTGAATTAATTCCACAAAGATTTCATATTATGCGCGATGATGGATTGAAATAGTGGTGATTTGGTCTATACGTACTGGAATATAAAAACGTGTAATCAAATTTATGATAAACGTTTGGTCTATAATAAAGATGATGGATTGAAATAGTGGTGATTTATTCTATACGTATTTGAATATATCAAAGTGTAATTAAATTAAGGATAAAGGTTTGGTCTATAATAAAGTGAATGTAGTAAAACTACTAAATAAGGATTTTAGATTTATGGTTGAGATGAAAGGTTTGGTCTATAATATATGACCCTATTATTTAGAAATCACTTTAGAGTGGTCACTTTTCCTTAATTGTTGATAGGTTCTTGAACTATAAATCATGTATTTGGTATTTGTAAAGTAGGAAATGAGGAATATCTATAGTTATACATCTTATTTGAAAGATTAGAAATTATATGGATATATCTTTCGTGGAAAACAAGATTTGAAGTCTTATTTGAAATTACTTTTAGCCTTGAAATTGATACTACCCTTAGAATATTGGTTGAGGTATTTACTTGGATTACAAAAAAAAAAGAAAAAAAAGAGTCTATTGAGGTAAGGAACAAAGTCATTGCAAAGCAAGTGAATGTCAAGTTGAAGGATGTAAAGTAAGGAGTCCATAGCCAAAGTAACTCAAAGTCAAGTTGAGCCGGAATCCTTGTTGGGAGCAAAGTAAAGTCAAAGGTAAAGTAAGTTATATAAGATAGTGACATTGGTGTCTCAATTAGGTTTGTCAAACCAAGTTCATGGGTTGTCTTATTGGAGATTGATATTACCCTAGCGAATACCATTTATTTATGCAAGGAGTTGTAGATGGCACTACAAGGAATATTATGATGAATATCTTATGTAGGCACAATACATAGACTTGAAGAAGTACAATGTGAGGCAATGTTTGATAGAGATGATATGACAAACCCAGATGAAATAAAAAAAGAAGAAAGAATATAGACTCCTAGGCATGAACAAAAGATGTAGTGACAAGTGGCAATTGAGAAAAATGAAGCAACACAAGAAGCAAGGTAACAATAAGGAGCTAAAATTCATATCATGTGCCAAAAAAAAATTGAGATGTAAAACCACTAAAATGAATCCATAAAAAAAAAAGAAAAAAAGAAAAAAAAATGAAATCCCTATGAAGTTTGATGACCTCTTTTGATAAATTTTCTTTATGATAGAAAAGAAAATGGTAATGGTAATGGTCCTATTCACCATGACTCTTTATTATTTACATGGCAAATTTTAGATTACAAGGATCGACTAGAGGTTCTACCCCAATACAAAAAATCAATGAATACAGGGGTGAGTACTTGATTTGTTTGGAAATAGTATACTCCACAACCAATCTATTGTGAGTGTTGGCCTTCTCAAACATCCCACTCTCTACAATTCTTCATTACAATTTTTGAACACTTGAATTGACTTGTGGGCACTGCCTCTCCCATGATACAAAACTTTGAACAACTCCCAATCAATATACCAAGAATCCTTAAGAAGACATGTGATTATTAGCATATGGCTCCATTCCACCTAAGATATATGGTTATTAGGTTGTGCATGTGATACTTCCTCACGTTATGGTGCTTTATAAGATAGATGGCTTGTAAAACATAAAATGATATTATTTCGTGATGGTATTAATTTAGCATTTTAATAGCTTATCATTGCATCTAGAGATAAATGACATTTGTGAGATAAATGGTATAAAATCATGTTCTAGTTTAATATGGTATTTTTATAGCTCTGTCATGTATTAATGGAGAATAAGAAATTATATCATATATTTGGTATGACATGTTATCGTTTCATGCTATTGCTCCCCGTAGAATGCATATTTGATACAATGATGGATTATGCGAGTTGTTACTCCATGTTGATAGTACTAATGTTGAAATATGGTAGCTTATCATGGCATATTAATGAGATGCTTATTGAAATTATGAAAGTATCATGACCAGTTATGTTATAATGGTAGCACAGAGCACCTAAATGCATTAGATGTTAAACTTGGCATGACTTATCGTGACAATGGCTTATGATGCAATGTAATGCAATATGAATTGCTGGCTAGACATTCTTGTTATCACATTATTCAAGGTTGATCCATGATATTGAGAAATGGTTACTAATCATTATTCATTATGGCAAGTGCCAGTTGTTCCAAGTGATCTGCTCAAATAGCCTAATGAGGTTCTATGATTTCGTGGGAGCCCATAACCATGAATGAGGATGGCTACTATAAATATATTATGGGCTAGGGGACAAGCCCAAAAATTAGCTCTATGCTAGCAGCACTTGACTTTTGTACCAGAAGTTGGGAAGGTGGCAATGCCACATATACTTCTCGGAGAAATTCTGAAGTGACCAGAGTCCATAGTTGGAGACATACTCACCGGGAGGGAGGTTTATGGAGAAGGACTTATGATGCATGGGGCTAGTGCCTTGAGGGTGCTGTGGAGGATGTTTAGGATAGCCTTTCGAGATGCCTAGGGTATAATGATCCTGATATTAGGATCGGGGGTACCAGAAGTATCAGGATCGGGGTACCGGGAACCAGATGCCGTCTAGTACCGATGAGGCCTAGATTCCATTAAAATCCGATGAGGCCATATTATTACCAGAAGTGGGAAGGTGGCAATTCCATGGTAACTTCCTGGGAACTTCTGATGCCTACTGTATGATCCGCGGATAGGTTATAGTAGAGGGCCCATGCCATGGTGAGCGGAACCATCCGGAGTTGGAGGGGAGGTGTAGGGAGGTTGATTGGATGCTATGATTCTCAGGGAGAGGGTAAGTAAGGAAAGAGGAAGTGAACAAACACACAGTCATTAATTATCAATTAATTATCTAATGCTTATGTATGTATGCTGCATGATTGTTTATATGGTTGCATAGTAGACTCATAGGGAATTACTTAAGAGCATGTTGTTACTTAGGGCGTTTGATTGTATTGGTGCGGTTTGGAGACTTCTATGTGGTGGCCACACATATAAATCTCTAAAATTCACAATAGTAATAGCTACCTATATATTCTAGTATTTACTTGATCGATTGATTGAATAAGTATTGTATTTATTGCTTGAATATTATAACTTCAGGATGAAGTTTCTTGAAGAGGGGGAGTATGTAACAACCCTCATATAGAGAATATTTAATACAAAGAATAAAATGATTTAAGATAATAATATAATTGGGAATATGAAAGAAAATAAGGAAAAACAAATTGCATTAAATAAGAAATTAAGAAATTGGGAGAAGGAGGAGATAAAAGGAGGAGAAGAAGTGAAGAGAGGGATCTTTTTGTCTTTGGCCATCTTGGAAGAGGAGCTCTGGAGGAGAGAAAAGCAAGATAGTGCTCGCATAGGGTTAATTGTTGGGGGCTCAAGGGCCTCAGCCTTTGGCTGGGATTTGGTTGGGTGGAGAGTCGTCCCCCCACTTTCAGTTGCACTATGGGAGCTGTCAAGGTAATGGTAGCTCCTAGTTCATCTAACCAGGTATGATTTTCATAGCATATTTTCTGTTATATTGTTGATTAGATACACTCTGTTGTTACAGGTCTTTCATTGCATGATGATTCTTGTTGTATATTGGTTTTATAGATTTACACGATATCAGATGCATTGTATTTATCAGATTCTTGTATTGGTTCATAGATCTGTATGCATCTTTAATATTAAATGTTATTTAGTAGGTTTTATGAGTTTTAGGGATCTTACAGGATGGAAAAAGATATGGTGCTCCAGTAAAACCATACACCCTAATTATAGTATGTTCTCTATATAAGAACCAATCACTTGTTTGGCCTTCTGGTGTAAGATGCAAAGTTTCTTTCATTTCTTCTAACACTCGGGGCATTTCAGTATTAAAATTAATTCTGTAAATTTCTACCATGATTTTATGGGTGAACTCAAACATATTGACTTGTTTAGGAAGGTCATGAGAACAGATGGTACCAAGAAACTTGGATTCCAAAATGTTTGAACACACGAACAACTTCAGGAGATATGACTGATACCTGAAATGCTTCAACTGGTTGAAATTCACCAACTAGACATGAATCGCTTCAGCTAGAAATTCATCAAAATTAAAACAACACACTGGACTCAACTATGAATTTGGTGAAATTACTTGTAGAAGGAAACCTAACATAACTTCCGTGATTCGAATTATCACTATCTAGACCTAAAATTTGACTCAACAAGGACAAAACTAAGAGGGTATCTCGCTAAAAGACATCAATACTCAATGGGAACAATAGGTTTTCATGCGACTGACCATCTTTCAAGACTTGTAATAAAAAATTGTCTTTTTCTGCAGGACTACTGTTTCTATAAACTTTGCCAAATTTTCTTCATTAAACGACTTAGGGCTTTTGGGAAATGTTTTAGGTAAACTTAGAACCTCACAGACAGTCTGCACATTTATTGGGCATAGAAGTTTGGTCGTTTTTACATTAATGATTACCCTTTCGCCCTGCGAATAATTCGCCGCACACCAACAAACAACTTCAAGGAAGTGTAGGGTTTGTTCGACACAAAAATAGTACAGAAAATAACCAAAAACATTAAATACATCCTTTCCCTGCGACTTAAAATCCATTAATTTATCCATAGACTACGAAATACTACACACAGACAAAACAGTGTCAAAAATATCCCTTTCCCTATCAAATATAAGATTCTTGTTTTCATCTGAACTTTCATTGAAGGGAAGAAGGTCTTAGGTCTTCGCCATTTGGAACACAAAATATAAACACTGAGGGTTTCAAGCTACCTATGAAGTGAGCTTTTTGGGTGTTGTTCTAGTTGACGAAGACAACGGTGTGTTTCCCGCGGACCGTTCTTTTCCTCCAGGTAATAAGCGACAATTTTTTTTTTACAACTTCGAACAAACCTTTTATAGAACATATGCTTAGGTGGTTTCCGAACTTGCGATGAGCAGTTTAAATTTAGTTTCTTTTCATAGCGAAATCCACCAACTCTTGCCATGTGGTAATCGGTTTAATTTCCGCTTTACCTTTTTCAAGTTTAACCACCATGCACTCTCTAGCGCGGGAACCCATTTCCACCGTCGATTTGCTTCTAGATGTGTCTTCCACGTTGCTACATGTTTGCAACTTTTGGTGTGAGTCGTCAAATTTTTTAGTGCCTTTTCCAACTCCTCCCTTGGAGTGAGAGACCTAATGTAGAGACCTTAGAATAGTGACAATATTTGCATTATTCCTCTCTATAAAAATTAATAACCCAAGAATCCATATAGAATAAATTTAAAAAACATAAAGACAAAAATGCTAACAATATGAAGAAATCACTTGTTTGATGAATTGTACCAATTCTAGACATTGTTTGTAGATGGGTTTGTAGAAGATCTACTGTAACATGGGAAGAAGTCGATGAAGAAGAGGGAGAGATGACCATAAGAGATAAGAAAATTCTAAACAACAAGATCAATCTTCCAAGATGGCATTGATGGCATTGAGATGAAACATTAAATTAGGAAAAGAAGGAGAGATCACATGTCGTAGCAATAGCATCTAAGGTTGTGTTGTTTTTTTAAACAACCCATTTCATATTAGCTCCATAATTATATTGTTCATGTTTGACTATTAATAACTCGAATGCTTCCAAATGGCTCCAGATGATTCTGATTTGGGTCTCAAGGTGTTTGAAAGGTATTAGGACATAAAAAGCGACAAAATTTGCATTGTTCCTCTCTACGGATTTTAATAAGCAATGTCTAATCGAGATAAACCAAGAACCCATATAGAAGAAATTTTAGAAACATAAAAAATACCTAACAATTTGAAAAAAACATTTGAAAAATATTCATAACCGTTGAGATTGAATTGACAAGTAATCAAACTTCTAATCGAAAAACCAAGGTTGGATGCAAATGGAATACAATCTATGCATTTTCCAATGGATACAGAGATCGATAAACACAAAAGAGGGAGTGAATCTAAAAAATATGTTCATGAATACAAAAACTATTATATTGAATCACTTCATTAACAAACACCACTCCTTTGAAGCCCTTTGGCAACTTGAAAGTGGACGACAAAGTGAAAAGGTAACATTAACCAAAGCTAAACCTATAGCCAATTCGTGAGCCTTTAGATAGTTTTAGAAAGTGCTTTTGACAACGACAGGGTTTTATGCTTTTAGTAAGCCTTACTTTCTTGTGTTTTTCAACTTGCCTTTAAGGCATTCTTTACGTTAAATTCTTGTGTAATGTCCCCAACTTGGAACTTTTCCCAATTCGGTTAATTTTCAAAACTTGGACTAGTGAAGCCTCAAAATGTCCCAAATGATCCCAAATGCTTTTGAACTATGTCTAGAGTGGATTGAGGTGTAATATGACACATTTATGAAGCTATTATAGCCATGGAAACTTCTAATAGACTTCAACCACTTGCATTTACAATTAGAGAATGAAAGGAATAATCATTAGGAAAATCTATGTTGAAGCCCCCAAGGGTAGATGGCTCCAAAAGACTCTTTACAGGATTTCAAATTGGGTCTTAAGGTATATGAAGGGTATTAATAAATAAAAAGGAATCTCATCGGTGATTATAAACTAATATCAGAATACTTATTCAACATCCATTTAACTTCAGGAGAAGTTGGGGAATTTTACTAGTCAAATAGAGGTTCAAAACCCCCAAGGGTAGGGGACGAACATGGATTGTGATAGTGAAATCAATACAATGATACATGGATAATAAAATACATGTAAAAGGACATAGATACACATATAGGTTGATGGAAACCATGATACAATGGAAGTGGAGTATTGTTCTTCTTATTCATATTAGGGTGGCAGGATCGAGCAAGGATAGGAGATTGAAGTCTCCTTTGGTTTGGTGCTTGTGATCTCAGGGAATTGGGGAGTCCATCCAGTTGGTGCTATTAAAACTATTGAGTTGGAATTTACTGAGGTCTGGATTCCTATCTATAGGTTGGAAATTATGAAAACCAAGGGGTTGTAGCCTCGCTTTGTTAGCTTTTCATCATTTAATTCAATATGATCTAGGATCTTAACTGAGAGAACAACATGTATAGCATGTCAAACAAAAGAGACAAGAGACACAAATCATTTCACCAGGGAAAGCCATAAAGGTGAAAAACCCCGCAACTTCCTCAGAGATCGAATAAGCACCAATACAAAGATCGCAAAGATGAAACCCCAAAAGATAGATGTCTCCAGCAGTTCTTCCTCCATGCTCCTCCACTTGTGCGCACTCCTCTCTCTCAACTATGCGAGTTGGATGTGTTAGTGAATGAGAAAATTTAGTGGTGCAACTACTCTATTTATACTTTAAATTAACTTGACCTTCCTTTTATCCTAACTGGGTCAAACCCCTAGGGGAGTCTAATAACCCTTCCACTTAACACATACTAGGCTGACCCCTCTAAGGAGGTCTAATAACCCATCAAATATAAGTTATGACACTTACAATAAAACTTGTGACACTTGCAAATACAAATGACGACACCTCCGAATGGAGCAATAAGAACATCTCCATCAGGGATACAATAAAGTACAAATGTAATACATACAATATAAAAGTGAATATCTTCTAAAGTTATATAAAGTACATTAAGACTCCCTCTTAACTAGGAAGGTATTCTCTTGACACATGCATCAATACATATAGGCACAAGTCTTCAATATTGGAGTTGGATCATCAACACTGGATCACTGGAGCACCATCGTATGTCTTCATCATCTCTGCAAGCAATCCATCAAGTAGGTACATCTCAGGACTCATTACACTATCTCTACAAAAATTTGTGTACCCTAATGTCACCCCATAATCTTCATATCATACAAGGATTTCTTCAGTTTGCACACATTAGTCTCCCTGTCATGTGTCTCAAACTTGAGTGATTGCTCCACCTATACTTCCTCTTCCACTACACCATTCAAGAATCCTGTCTTGACATCCATCTGGTGTATGATCTTCCTTTTCATGATCTTCATTATCTTTTGGTTTTATTTCATTCATTGTTGCATATCGATTCCTGAGTAGTTCTGGTTCTTCAAAGTCTTCTTCTTGACTTCATCAATCTTCTTGCTGAATCATCATCACTTGTTCTTCGAAACAAGTCTCTCTTGTAGGTGATGGTACAAGGTATTTCCTACGGGACATGTTCAATTGCATGATTAGAAACATCTCATAGTATTCAGAACAAATTCTTACACATAAAGACATATGTCATACAGTCATGCAATTATCTTATCCAATCATGCTTCAATACAACATTTATCCATATCCCGTAACTTTCTAGATGCTTCCATCTCTACCAGAACATTGTTAAGAGTGTGCAAGTCTACTCCAACATGTCAACAAAGAGGTTTCATTCTAGATAAGCAGCAATGGAATGTTGTACAGTACCATCAACCACTTACCCATTACTTGCATATAAGTAGTATCTTGTTCATTAATGCAATTTTTTTCTAACATCCTAATATACTCAAGGCCGACCCCACTAGGGAGTCTGATAACCATATCACATACAATGATGACCTTTCCGATCGAAGGAATGAGCCCTCTCCGTCAAGAAGTACAATGCCATATGAATACAATATAAAATATACAAGTGAAATACATTCCGAAGTTACAAATACATCAACACTCCCTCTTAACTATGAAGGTATTTCTTGACACAGTTCTTTAGCACAAGCATTCATCATCGACTACACCATTCAAGAAAGATGTCTTGACATCCATCTGGTGTATCTTCCACTTCATCACTACAACCAGAGCAAGTACTGTTATGATGGAAGTGTATCTGGCTATGGGTGCACAATTTTCTTCATAATCTATCCCTTATTTTTGGGAGAAGCCACAAGCCACAAACCTTGCCTTGTATTTCTCCTCGTCCACTTGTGCACACTACTCACTCGAGAGAATGAGTGAGTGAATAAATGAATAAATAGAGAGTCTAATAAACCTACCTCCTCCACTTATTTATACTTGTATTCCACTTTCCTTTTACCCTACCTGGGCCGACCTCTCTAGGAGGGATACAGGTGAAATATGATGAATTAATATAGCAGGTTACAGGTGAGACCTCCCTGCAAGAAGAAAAGCAAGTCATTTGGGATGACATTATTGTGGAGGCAGAGAAATTGAGGCAATATATCGATTTCATTCTGGACAAAGAGGCTGTAATAAAGTTAGCTAGGAAAAGCATAACATCAGTCAAGGAAAAGTTCAACAATAATCCCATTGACTATGTAGAAACGGCCATAGAATTTCTGAATGGGATGACAGAGGATGAGGTGAGAACAACTAGCATAAACTTAGGATAGAGTGTCTAGTATTATTTGGGCAAAGAAGGTGGTGAATAAGTATCACCAGATGAACACGGTTCAGGCAAGGATAGACATTTTAGCACATCAAGTAAGACTCTTCGAAGAAATGTTTGATCCATTATTCAAGAAGGGACTTCCTCTCTTTTGGGAGGAGGATGGAACCACGAGGACACAGGAAGAATATCAGGGCAAGTTGTGGGGATGTCGATTCAATTTGGATTATGTATAATTTAGGTAAATTTATTCTAATGTTTATGTATTGATTCATTGTAATTTTTTGCATAATTAATGAAATTCAATCGGTTTCTCGTGGCCATCTTTTTTGGATATTAATTTGTCAAATTTCTTTGAACTATGTTTTATCCTGCCAATTTAATGAATACATCGATCTGTAGGTTGGATTTCTATTAATATACAATTCCTGTGTTAAATGAATTTCTTTGTTTAACTCATTTTATCTATAATTTTCTGCAACTGATAAACATCTACACATTTATATTGATGCTAGTAAGTGGAAAAGTGCTCTTACAAAGTCATTTGCTTGGATCTGCGTTGGATAAAGATAAGTAATCTTATGCGTTTGATTCTGATCCATTTTTATTTCATTCTTGCATGTCGTGATTGTGTAATTGAAAGGTTTTTAATTATCTTGTGATTGTGTAATTGAAAGGTTTTTTCCATTGTGCATGTGTAGGTTGACGTCGAGAAGCCACGTGGACAGAAAGTATGGCGTGGAGGAGACACATTGGCAGGAGCCCTGACGTGGAGGAGTTGCATGGGTAGAAGATGTGATGTGGACCGGACACATCATATCCACACGTGCCAATGACCGTAAGGATGGGCGAAGGTGGTTTCACAAATGGAGGATGGTGGTTTTACTTACCACCGTTCCAACTTGCGAAATCATGTGGTGCTGCCACGTGGAGAGCAGTTTCATATTCTGTAACCACCCATCCCTTCATCCTAGCGCGCATGTTGGGGATGCGGAACGGAAGTGGGACCCTTGATCTTTTGCTGCCCGATTGATCTTTTCTTCCATTTAAAATGGTTTGTACGTTGGCATGGAGGTGATCTTTTCTACCATTTAAAATGGTTTATACATTTGCATGGAGGTGATCTTTTCCATCATCTAAAATGGTTTGTATGTTCGCATGAAGGTAATATTTTCCACCATTTAAAATGGTTTGTACATTCGCATGGAAGTGATCTTTTCAAACATTTAAAATGGTTTGTACGTTGGGATGGAGTTGATGTTTTTCGCCATTTAAAATGGTTTCTACAACGCTAATGGTAAATGATGGATTGTATCACTCGTGTGAATAATCTCATCACGTTTATGATGGATTTTGTTTATGTGTCATGACATACAGATGATATCCCTCCACACTGTGATAATAAATGTCACAAACTTTTCTGCATTGATATGCTGCCACACTGCTCTTCCCGCCCACACTGCTCTTCCTGCCCACTGCCTACATTGAAACTTATCCCTCCACACTGCTCTTCCCGCCCACTTCCTACATTGAAACTTAAAGTTCAAACTCTCTGTGTTTTCCAGTTTGGATCTCTGTTTTCTCTGAGGAATGAGGTTTGCATTTGCTGAGGTCAAACTGAGAAGAGTGTTGGTCGGGTAGAGCAGTAAGATTGGTTTTAAGAATCGACTGCTAGTTTTTCAATTGGCAGGTATTTATATTATTCAAACCATAAATCTAAATCTGTAACAGAGCATGCTTATTCAGCCTCTGGGCTAAAAATCCATATCTTCCATGGTTGTCAAAAATCAATGCAATGACAGTTTGAAGTTCACAGTAATTTAAAGTCGCTTAACGTTTTAGATTCTTCAGATTTCCTTCCACCCTTGTCTGTCTTCTTCAGATTTCCAGAATTTATTTCCTTCAATTCTAGGTAGTTATCTTCTTACAATCCATTAATATGAATTCACAATGTTATATTTTCAAAATCGTGCGTTACTCATTATTGGGCTAAATTAACGGAATTAACAGGTTTAATGTCAATTCCCGCCAGCTTGCATACGTTTTTGTCTAGTGATGTAACGTATTATTTTCATATATTCCTATTGTTTTCTACAAATCCTCTAGCATTTGGCTAGGTTTGTTGGAAAAAGATAACGACAAATGAACTCGAAAAATTGAAACATGTTTTTTCTTTTTAATATCATTTTGTAGTTAATATTCACTATAGTATACTGATCTATGTAAACGTTAATACTTTATTTGAAATTGATCATTTATGTCTTAATTTATATAATATTGATTACATTTATTTTAATATAAATATATATAATTTAAGTATTTAATTTATTTGAACAAAATTAAGCAATCAAATAGCTTTAAACAATATTAAGGTATAATTGTTTGCCAATACAGTATCTTGGCTAGAAAAGTCCCATGTATTGCGTAGTTGGACATGGTGTATGGCTCAAATTGTTGGATGCAATGAGAACACATGTGAGTCTTGCATAAATTACCAAGGCATTTAGTTTAAGAGATAAAGCTGATAAAAATGTTCTTAAAATTTAGGCAGGATATCGTGTTGGAAAATTAATTTAACAGTGACGACAATGCAGATAGTGATGCCATTAGTTGGAGAGATTCTGACTATGATTAACCAGACAAAAACATTCTTTCATACTTTTGGGCCGAGAATGCGGTGAATGATATAGCAGCTTCTACTTCACTGAGTGTAGCACAGATCAATTCTGGAATAATCAAAGCCACATGGCACAATCTGAACATTCCATGTGTCACCTTGGAGACTAGATTTCAACATTTGAACGAAAAAATTTACAGACGTTTTGCTACAAATAGTTTGCCATCAAGTCAAAATTTTGTCAGTGAAAGCGAGGTCACTCTATCGTCAGGTTGTTCCATTTCGAGGTGTTGGAAGTAGATGCTGAGGAGAAAGAGCATCCACTCCTTCCTCTAGGGTTGAGTTTTTCGGAGTGGCTAAAGTAGATATCGGCACTCTAAACACATAGTTCATAGGAACATGGCTTCGCACATTTTGCTGGAGAGTGGAAATATCCAAAGAGAAAGATCGGCCGCTCTTTCTCCAAGTTATATTTTTAGAATTCCCTTGTAAAAGAAGGGGCAGACGATCCTTCTTCTTCCCAATATTCTTTTCATTATAGCTTGAGACTGCAATAAGGGTCAGTCAATCCTTCTTCGTCTTCACCATTCTGGATATCGTTCAATTTCTAGATAAAGGTTTTGACAATTATCTACTAAACGAAGGGGCGCTTGATCCTTCTTCTTGAAAAAAATAAGTAAAGGAAAACAATTTTATATGTTATAACTTAGCCGTGCTCAGTATTATTCTGGTGTTCTACATTTTAGATATAGATGAATTGACGTACTAGCCTTCGTAGGTGGAATAATTTTACAATTCCCTCATAAATGAACGCGCGGTAGACCCTTCTTCTGCCCAGTATTGTATTCATAACCGTTCTAGAATTCAAGAACGGTCGGTCGATTCCTTCCTTCTTTCGCCATTCTGGATATAGGTGAATTACTAGATATAGTTGTTCACAATTATCTCCTAAACGAAGGGGTAGCTGATCCTTCTCTTTGGAAAATGGAAGCCGAGACAAACATTTTTATATGTTAGAACTTAGATGATGTTCGAGTCCCTACTGTTTACAGTGGAAGTTGGAAGCTGAGAATTGTCAACATAGCCTTGTTGTGCTTAGTATTCTTCCCTTGTTCACAATTTTGGAAATACATGTATTGATGACCTAGCATTCGTAGGTTGAACATTTTTAATATTCCGTCATAAATGAGCGAGTGGGAGATGCTTCTTCTACCCAGAATTATTTTCGTAATATTTCTAGACTACAAGAAGGGTCGTTCGATCCTTCTTGTGTTCGCTTCTTCTACAAGAAGGGGCGACCAATCCTACTATTCGGAAAATTGGAAGTCCGAACAACCATTTTTTATAAATTTCAATTTATGTTATATCTTTGTTTAAAATAAATATGATTGTTAATGTGGTCCTGTTATTTTATATTTCTTAAAACGCTTCTGAACTCGATTTTGGTTCTGAACAATGTGTGCTATTATTTTATATTTCATATATCGTTTATGAAATGGATTTTGGTACTCAACAATGTGTGGACCTACTTTTGAATGGATTGAAAGTTGTTGAAGGAATCTCGTTTCCAGAAAGAAATTTTTTGCATAATATCAGCATTAATGAAGGATGTATCATTGTAAATGTTACCAAGTCTTTGAATGCAAGTCTTCCATTTCCCTATCGATCAAAAGGTGCAGATACATTGTCAGAGGATGTTGGTGGTTATAATCAATGGCTTGTACCTGAGATCGTTAACTAGATTGGGTCTACTCTTTGCGAGAACAAGGTGAATGATATACCAGCTTCTTCTTCGACGAGTGTAGCACATATCATAACAATTGAGAATGAGGTGAATGATATACCAGCTTCTACTTCGACGAGTGTAGCACATATCACAACAACTGAGAATAAATATTCTTTTATTATGAGAAAAGTTAAGTTGTTACATAAGTGTTCAGAAAGAAAGGATTGCATTTCCATAGGTTTTGTAACCAATGTGAGTGAGACTGATTTTCTTGGGGGAACATTTTTGGGTGACTTCTTCTTTGGTATTCTGGTAGATGAAGTGGTGTTTTCTTGTATGGCATGTTGTCCAGGGGTGAACAGTGGATCTTTTGTTGTATGGCCGATTAAAAGAATCATCGATTTTAATATAGAAACATTGCTTTCTGTTCCAAGCGCTTTCAACAATAATCAATCTGAATCTACTAGTTAATTTGATACATCAATGTTCTTTAAAGCCATAGTATGTTGCTCGGGGAATAGTGTCAACTGTTTTTGAGGGATACATTGTACAATTCAAAGTACTAGATGTTGGTGAGTTTGGTATTTTAGTTCATAAAGTCTTCTGCAATTGCAAGGATTGTGGTGTATTTGAAGGCTCCCTTATAAGATGGCTTGCAAACAATTTGCTTGACCTCGATAATGTTCCTTTGGATGCTATAATTTTGGAAAGTTTTTGAAGAATGTCCTTTACAGATGGTCCTTCCAAGTACTCCCCATTGTGAATATATAGATGTTAAAGGTAATGGAACAAGGCCATACAATTCCGTAAAGCAGCAAGCTGGAACTAAAATTTCCAAATGAAATTCAATATTGGTACCTTACAAGCCTACAATAAATCAGGGTGCACAACTTTCAAACATTGGCACCGAACATTGTTGCTCAAATTTTTTTATATCAAAAATTCCACTTCGATCAATAGTTGAATGTGATAAGAAATTTGATAGTTTAATGTTATAAATTCTATGGGATCATATGCTCTTGTGGCCAAAGAAGGAGATGACAAAAAAATAAGCTTGTTTACAATGAGATTAGACACAATAGGCATATGTCAAAATGCATGGTATAAATGCCATCAGATAAAAAATAGCACTTTGGGTAAGGCGATTGGTGATATTTATCAGGAGTCAGATTCTAGTACTGTTGGATCTTACAAAGTAGAGGTGCAATGGTGGAATCCAACAGGAGCATCAAAGGATCTGAAGGTCTTGTACACAAAATGCTTAGATAGACAACAACAATGGGTTGTTGGTGCAGAAGAAAATATGAAGATCGATGTAAATAACATCATATGGGAATGGTAATCAAGAAGGGCCTTGCAGTAGAAAAAATTAGAATAAACGAGAAGGGCCTTGCAGCAGTCAAGGCACAACGAGAAAATATGGGGAACAATGTTCAGAGTGGTGGATGTTCTCAAGGGTTGACAGTAGACAAAATTGGTTTCTAAATTTCTCTATGTGGCAGTTTTAAGCAACAAAATTGTTGTGTTTCTAAATTTCCACATTGTCAACAAAAAGTTGTATTTTCTCATTTTCATTAAAGTTTTATAAAAGGAAAGATACAACTTATAGCCATTGGGATTGATAATGGATGGTTATTTGTTATAAAATTGGATTTGTGATAAGTGCCATAATTTGTGCATTAACTGTCGTTAAGTGTAGTAATTGTGCTGAAGAATAATTGGCCTTTAGAAGTGGTTTATCCGCTGCACTTAAAATCAAGTAATTATCCTTAGAGTAACTACCTAAATACTAAAATATGATCCACTATACTCAAACTGCCAAATTCAGTGGTGCTCATAGGAGAACATATTCTATACGAGCCAAGATTCTATGCAAACCAACTATATTTCTAATATTGAATGTGCCAAATCAAATATGCCATGTGTCACAATATGATCGTTCCATGTGTCACTCCGAGATACTAGATATCAACATTTAAACAACAAAATTTATAGACGTTTTGCTTCAAAGACTATGCTGGCAAGTGGAAGTATTCTCAGAGAAAGAGCGACTGCTCTTTCCCAAATGTGTTCTATTGTTACGATTCCCTCGTAAATGAAGGGTCGACCGACCCTTCTTATTCCAAATATTCTTTTCATAATAGTTTGATACTGCAAGAAGGGTCAGTCGATCCTTCTTGTGTTCTCTATTATGGATATAGCCAAATTATTGGATAAACACCAATTTCATTAAATTTGGACAAATCAGACAAATTTTGGACTAAGAAAATGTGAATTTAGACTTTGAAAGTGTCAATATAAACCTTTCTAAAGTGAAAAAATGGGTTCTGAAAGTGCCAATATTGGATTTGAAAAGTGTGTTTTTCTATTCGAATAGTGTGTTTTTTGACTACTTATGAACCTTAAAATTGCAGTTTTTTGTTATAAAACCATGAATTTCAATTCAAAATGTGTGAATTTTAAATTAGAAAATGTAAATTTTGATTTGAAAAGTGTGAATTTCAAATCCAAAAATGCAAATTTTGATTTGAAAAGTGTGAATTTCAAATAAAAAAATGCAAATTTTGATTTGAAAAGTGTGAATTTCAAATAAAAAAATGCAAATTTTGATTTGAAAAGTGTGAATTTCAAATCAAAAAATGCAAATTTTGATTTGAAAAGTGTGAATTTAAAATAATAAAAAATGCAATTTCGGATTTCAAATTAAAAAACTTCAATTTTTTTATTTAAAAATTGCAATTTCTTTTGTAAATATTCAAAATTTTAAGGTGAAAAGTTCAATGTCTAAAATATTCAGTCATTGTTTGAATAAAAACTCAATCCGCTAAGTTATAACATATAAAAATGGTTTGTCCTGATTTATCTTTTTCCGACAAGAAGGATCGTTTGCCCATTCTTTTCATATTTAATTTTGAAAATCTTTATCCAGCAATTTAGCTATATCCATAATGGAGAACACAAGAAGGATCAACCGACCCTTCTTGCAGTGTCGAAATATTATGAAAAGAATATTGGTAATAACAAGGGTCGAGCAATTTTCTTGCAGTGTCGAACTATTATGAAAATAAAATGGGGAATAAGAAGGGTCGAACGACCCTTCAATTACGAGGGAATTGTAAAAATAGAATACCTTGGAAGTTATATCATATAAAAATGGTTTGTCCCGACTTCCGTTTTACGACAAGAAGGATCGACCGCCCCTTCTTTTCGTAGTTAATTTTCAAAACTTTTATACATCAATTCAGTTATAGCCATAATGGATAATGCAAGAAGGATCGATCGACCCTTCTTGCAGTGTCGAACTATTATAAAAAGAATATTTGGAATAAGGAGGGTCGGCCGACCCTTCATTTAGGAGGTAACTGTAACAATAGAACACCTTAGAGAAAGAGCGGCCGCTCTTTCTCTGAGAATTTGTCTACTTGCCAGCAAAGTCTTTAAAGTAAAATGTCTATAAATTTTTTTTGTTAAAATGTTGATATCTAATATCCTAGGGTGACATGTGGAATGAGCATATTGTGACACATGGCATATTTGATTTAGCACATTAAGTATAGCGAGGTTACTAATTTTTATTTGATTTGGCACATAGTAGTTTATGCTAATTGAAAAATTCACTGATAGTAGTTTTAAGGATAATTAGGCACATGCAAGATTACCTTGTAGCTTATGTTACTCATTAACATGAATTTATTAATTTTTGTTAATCATTTACACGAATAGATAAATGTTTTAATTAAATAAACAGTGTTCATAAATATTAATCTGAAGTGAAAATCATGTTGATGTATATGTCACTTCGGAATGTATTTCACATATATGTATATTGTATTCCTATAGAGATGTTATTATTCCTTTATACGGAAGTGTCATCATTTATATTGTAAGTGTCGTAACTTATACTTGATGGGTTATTACACCACCTTGTTGGGGTCGGCCTTGTATAAGTCATGTGGGTCAAAGGGTTATTAGACCACCCTATTGGGGTCGGACATGTGGGTCGAAGGGTTATTATACCACCCTAGTGGGGGTTGGCCCAGTCAACATTATGTTAAGTGGTTAAGTTGAGGCCGACCTAGTTGAGTAAAGGTCAAGTCAAGTTAGTGTATAAATAGAGAGTGTGTCTCTCTCATTTTACAGATTCTATTCTCTCACTCACACTTGGGAGAGTGGCGCACTTGTGGAGGAGGAGGCTATGCTGCTAGGAGAAAACTATCTCTTGTATTCTGGTTGTATCATTTCTTTATCCAACTCTGAGGAAGTTATTGGGATTTTTCACCTTTATGGTTTTCCCCAAGTAAACTCTGTGTCTCTTGTGTGCTTGCATCATTGTGTCCATGATTGATATGCTGTAGATTTGTTATACATGTTGTTCTCTCAGTTAAGATCCTATATCAGATTGAAGTAAATTCTGAAAAGTTAACATGGTATCAGAGCTAGCTTGAAATAAGGCATGATATGGCATGTATGACACTTGTTGCACTTACGATGCTAGGGCTTGATATAGCAAAAACCAGTCATCGTAGAACTTTCGCTATAAATACATTTTGGCGAAGCTTTTGGATCTGAAACGTTTACAGGTTGAATATCGGATCCCCACGTACCTTGTGTCCAAAGGAAAACCTCTAATTCGTTGTACTTTGTGATGTATGATCTATACAATATAGGGTTTCTGCCTCTTCCAGATCTGAGTCAAAATCAGGTGACCTTGGGAAAAAGGTCATAACTTGGGATAGGAAGCTCCAAATGAAAATTCGTAAAATGTGACAGGTAGTAAACAGACCGTACTATCTCAGGAAAGTTTTTAGAGGCCGAAGTTGAACCAGTGACATGTGGCATGCTGTACAAGTTCGCTCTCTTGTATTATCCCATAAATAGGTCATGTTGCGACACTCGGCATAACTCTCTCTCAAACAATCCAATTGAGGCCAGACCTGTCGAGATGGAAATATAATAGGTCGGGCTATCTCAAGAAAAAATTTCAGAGGTCGAAGTTGAAACAGTAACACGTGGCACTCCATACAAGTTCGCTCTCCTGTATTATCCCATAAACAGGTCACGTTGTGAGACTTGTTATAACTCTCTCTCAGAGAATCCAATTGAGTTCATACCTGTCGGGATGGAATGATAACAGGTCGAGTTATCGCAGAAAAAATGTTCAGACCCTCTAGATCAAAAAGTTTAGAGTTACACCAGAAACAATCAGGTACATATTTCTGTCAAAATAGAATTATTTTTGAGTACCTTCATTCATGGCTTCTGGAATTTAGGGCTTCGAAGAAAGTTGGAATTTTTGTAATCAGAGACCACGGCTGGATGGTACTCATCAAAATAGAAATTTAGAGACCAAGATCATACTTTTTGGTTGTGCAGAAGGCCAGGCTTGATCAAACCTTAGTTCGGGACTTTGATCGGAAAGATGGAAAATTAGGGCTTCTGCAAAAATTGGAATTTTGGAAATCTATGACCACGGCTGGAAGCTCCTCAGAAAAACCGAAGCTTAGAGTTTTGAATCAAATCTTTTGTTTGGGAGAAGCTTCGAGAAACTCAAACCCTAATTCAAGGTCCTCCCTAGTGAATCCAGAAATCTAAAAGGAAATCTTGAGGGGTGAAACTTTGCAGTTTTCAAATTCTGAATATACCAACTTGATCAGCTCATCAAGGCGCATATTTCTATCCTTTCAAAAGTTTGAATTTTTGGGGTTTCTTTGACAAACCCTAATCCAGCTCCAGGTCTAGTTCTTGCAAATCAAGTGGATTGGATTGATCCTAGAAGAAGATGGATTGGTGACCTGCATAAGTGAAGAAGTTCCTGTCTCAGAGGGAGATGAGGCTAAGGCCTTCCATAAGAAGATTACAAGCAATCTTGATAGGTATGGCTTACAGGTATGTTTCATGGTTAAGTTTATCATATGGTTGTCTTCATATCATTACAGTACAATCTTGATTAATTACTGGACTTGTCGTATCACCTTAATAGAAGATATTCATTGATTAAGGTTTTGACAGTTATGATTGTACTAATGCATTGTGATGTTGTATGAGCTTTATGTTGTTTGCTAACACAGAAGGTATACCAAGAAAGTCAAATCATGTTCTACTTCAAGAACATATTCTCATGGTGACGTGAAGACAAAGATTCATCCATTGTCATGGATCACATAGAAGATCTACTTTCGAGGTATGTATAACTTGGTTCTACAATGGTTAACTTATGAGACATGCAGGTTACTAGCACAAGTCACTAAAGAGAACTAGAAGACATTATGCGGGTATGTTAGACATAACTAGCTAGCATGCTAATCTAGGTATGTTTTTCCTATATCAAGCTAGAATCCTACCTTGTGTTAGGATCTTATACTGTTGTGTTGTTGATAATGATTATTCATGAAGTCATAGGTTTGAATAATCATGGTTGTATGCATATTATGTTTCTTACCATAATTGATGATATGACTAACTAGAAGAATCATGAAGGTATAGGTTTGAATAATCATGGATTTTATGCATATTATATCTCTTATCTTGATTGATGATTTAACTAACCAGAAGAGTCCTATGATCAAATAAGAATATGTATGAATAAAAGAAGACTTCCTTGAAACCTTGAATACTAATGTTTATTATCTGTGTTTGAATTGATCCTGACTATACATGCTTGATATTATTGTGTTTTGATAATATTAAGATTATACTAATGAATGTTTGATTCTGTATGAGACCTATTGGATAACACAATTATGATACTAACAAGCATGCATAGGGATCAATAATGAATATAAGTTCAAGGACAAGTAATCAAGGAAGCAAATATCAAGAGGGAGTACACTCCGGTGGTTTATGCAAGGATGCAGATATTTAGAGGGAGTTGACCATCTCTCTACATTCCACCATAGAAAGGTGTAGAAGAAGCTACTTCAGATTAGGACTCCAGCAGCTCCTGCAAGGAAGCGAAGATTCAGAGGGAGTCCACCCAGCAACCATACAAAGATAAGTATTTGGATTGTCATTTATTACATAATGTTATTCAATGATATATATGCTTATGTTCCTAGAATTAGATTGTGTATTATGCATATTAGAATAGTTTCATTGATGAAAAATATACTACTAATATGCATGTGATGGGTAAGTGGCCTATGGCACTGTACAACATTCCATTGCTACTTATCTAGAATGAAACCTCTTTGCTGACATGTTGGGAGTTGTGCACACTCTTAACAATGTTCTGGTAGAGATTGGAAGGAATCTAGAAAGTTATGGAATATGGATAAATGTTGTATTAAAGCATTGGCTAAGATAATTGCATGACTGTATGACATATTTCTTTATGTGTAAGAATTTGTCTGAAAATTATGAGATGTTTCTAATCATGCAATTTAAGTTGTTTTGTAGGAAAGATCGTATACCGTCACCTACAAAAGAAGGACTACGACATTTGTTCAAGCAACAAAATTATCTATTGAAGATATTGAAGTTCCCAGGATACAGGAAGAATGCCATGATCCGTCGATCATGAAGAACGATGTTTGGGATGCGTTCCCAAGAGCTAAAGGGAAGTCTGTTGTGACTTCCAAATGGAACTATCAGATCAAGCATGCTGCAGATGGCAGCATAGAGAAATATAAAAGTGATGAAATAGAAGATACACCAGATGGATTTCAAGACAGCCTTCTTGAATGGTGTAGTCATATATATGTGCAGAACTTGGTATGGTAGGATAGACAGCTTTCTATCCAATTTGGGCTTTGCCAAGACTAAAGTGGATTCCAACCTTTACTACAAGGTTGAGGAAGGCAATCCAGTGATACTACTTTTGTATATGGATGACCTCTTTATTACAGGTGAAGATAGATTGATTGCTGACATGCAGTGGAAGCTTGCTGCCGAGTTTGAGTTGAATAAATTGGGGATGATGCACTATTTGTTTTTGGCATGGAGGTGTGGCAGAGTGTAGATGGAATCTTCCTTGGACAAGGGAAGTATGCAGTAGAGATCCTAAAGAGGTTCGGGATGATGGACTGTAAGGCTATGGCCACACCTATGGAATCGAATCTGAAGCTTCTATGTGATGCTTCATCTAAGCCGGTTGATGTCTCTATGTATCGTCAGATGGTTGGGTCCTTGATGTACCTGACGAACACGAGACCAGATATTTGCTTTGCGGTGAACACATTGAGTCAGTTCTTGACAAATCCGAGGAGTGTTCATCTGGTTGCTGTAAAGCATGTTCTGAGGTACTTGAAGGGTACAGTGGATTATGGGCTCAAGTATGAAGCGAACCAAAAGTTTAACCTGCAGGGTTATGTTGATTCAGATTGGGCTGGCAGTGCTGCATATATGAAGAGCACATCTGGGTGCTGCTTCAGTATGGGATCAGGTGTGATCTCTTGGTTTAGCAGGAAGCAGTCTTGCATAGCACTGAGTATAGCTGAAGCAGAGTATGTTGCAACCTGTTTAGCTAGTTGTTAGGCAGTATGGCTACGGAAGCTACTGTCTGAGTTATTTGATCTCCCATTTGATGCTACTGGTATCTTCTGTGATAACCAGAGTTGTGTGAAGCTGTCTGAGAACCCAGTGTTTCATGACAGGTCGAAACACATAGAGATCAAATATCAGTATATTAGGGATATGGTGCAGAGAGAAGCTGTGAAGATCCTGCATGTTGTGACAAACAGGCAGATTGCAGATGTGTTGACGAAGCCACTAGCCAGGGTGAAGTTCGAGTACTTCAGAGAGAGGCTTGGTGTTCTTCGGATTGATGATGCTTAGAGGAAGAAGTGATGGACACATTTGTTGAAGCCATTCCAAGCATGTTGGAAGGAGGATCCTTCACATGGCTATGGATGTAAGCGCTGGATGATGAGCATCAGGATGATGTTCTGGATTTTGCTTTGTATGCATCATGATGGATGCTGGATATGATCAGTTGGATCATTGATATTTATATGTATATACGCATCATGTTGGATGCTAGATATGATCAGTTGGATCATTTATATGTATATGTATGTACGCATCATGTTGGATGCCGGATATGATTAGTTGGATCATTCATATGTATGTATGCATCATGTTGGATGCTAGATATGATCAGTTGGATCATTTATATGTATGTACGCATCATGTTGGATGTTAGATATGATCAGTAGGATCATTTGTATGTATTTTGTATATGCATCATGTTGGATGCTTGGACCATGTATCTGTATATGTATTAGGTGGATACATTGTATGATCAGGTGGATTATGTATGGTGATATGTATCATTTATTTGTATATTTATCAGGTGGATACATTGTATGATCAGGTGGATCATGTATGATGATATGTATCAGGTAGATACTTAGTATGCATCAGGTAGATGCATTGTATGATCAGGATGATCGTGGATGACGAGCTTCAGGATGTTGCTCCAGATGACATGCAGCAGGATGTTGCAGTGATGATGATCAGGATGATTATGTGTACATCAAGATGATGTATGGTAAGTATCAGGTTGATACTCTATGGTCGTGGATCAAGTTGTGCAGATGAGCATATAATTTGGCACTGGGAGATTTGCAGATAGTCTTTCGAGGTTTTTCCTATGGCATATAATTTGGCCCTGGGATATCTGGCAAATGCTCTTTTGAGGTTTTTCTCTGGGAGGACATATAATTTGGCCTTGGGAGATCTACAGATAGTCTTTCGAGGTTTTTCCTATGGCATATAATTTGGCCCTGGGATATCAGGCAGATGCTCTTTCGAGGTTTTGTCCTATGGCATATAATATGTCCTTCGGAGATTCGATAGGTTGGGCTGTGTGCCTGTAATAAGTCCTAGGATGCTCTTGCAAGGTTTTTCCATGACCACATATAATCTGTCCCTAGGAGATCCTATAGGTAGAGCTGTGTGCTCGTAACAGCCTGGGATGCTCTTGCGAGGTTTTGTAGTGACCACATATAATCTGTCCCTGGGAGATCCTATAGGTAGAGCTGTGTACTTGTAATAGCCTGGGATGCTATTGCGAGGTTTTGTGGTGAGGTCACATATAATATGTCCCTGGGAGATCCTATAGGTAGAGCCGTGTGCTCGTAACAGCCTGGGATGCTCTCTCAAGGTTTTGTGATGCACGTAATAAGTCATGAGGATTCCACAGTATGGCTAGTGATGACGAAGACCTACAGGTGGTGGTTCTACATCCAATATAAAAAAGGACTGGCTCTGTATAACTTCCTATGACGAGTAGATTCAGATATTGATTGACATAGCAGCAGCAGTGACGATGATCCAGAGAAGATGACTTGTGCTAGAAGACCTATGTCGATAAATACCTTCCTAGTTAAGAGGGAGTGTTGATGTATATGTAACTTCGGAATGTATTTCACATATATGTATGTTGTATTCCTATAGAGATGTTATTATTCCTTTATACGGAAGTGTCGTAACTTATACTTGATGGGTTATTAGACCACCTTGTTGGGGTCGGCCCTGTATAAGTCATGTGGGTCAAAGGGTTATTAGACTACCCTATTGGGGGTCGGCCATGCGGGTCAAAGGGTTATTAGACCACCCTTGTGGGGGTCGACCCAGTCATCATTATGTTAAGTGGTTAAGTCGAGGCCGACCTAGTTGAGTAAAGGTCAAGTCAAGTTAGTGTATAAATAGAGAGTGTGTCTCTCTCATTTTACACATTCTATTCTCTCACTCACACTTGGGAGAGTGGTGCACTTGTGGAGGAGGAGGCTCTGCTGCTAGGAGAAGACTATCTCTTGTATTCTAGTTGTATCATTGCTCTATCTATCTCTGAGGAAGTTATTGGGGTTTTTCACCTTTATGGTTTTCCCCAAGTAAACTCTGTGTCTCTTGTGTGCTTGCATTATTGTGTCCATGATTGATATGCTGTAGATTTGCTGTACATGTTGTTCTCTCAGTTAAGATCCTAGATCAAATTGAAGTAAATTCTGAAAAGTTAACAAATCATCATTCATCAAAGAAATTTGATCAATTAAAAAAAGAGGAATTAAGAGAAGGACTAACTGTATTACTTCAAAGTTGAAAAAAATTACAATCTCTACATCAATCAGAGTGTCTCCAATATTCTTTTGCTGATTTTCTCATCCCCTACCCCATGAGACCTCTATTGACCCTTCTTGCATTCTAGAGGTACTAATTGTAAAAATATTCAACCGGTGAAAAATAAAATGTGATTAAGTAGATTCTAAGGAGAACCTGATTAATAAATATTTAATCTCTGATGAAAGATAAATGTGGAACGCTCAGATTGTGAAATGTGGAATGCTCAGATTGTGAAACATGGAACTTGAGCGACAACTATATATTTTGTTCGTGACAAGACAGAATGTCGACTGAAGCATGAGATTATTTTCTACACACGAGTAATATCTACAATTACTCCAGCAAAATCTATTGTCACTACAGATGATATCTATGAACACCATCTCGTCATACTGTGATAATTACATTACCCATCCGTCCCATCTCGGTCAATCCATCAACTCACTGGCCCCTCATTATATATTATTAATCTAACCGTGCCCCATATCACAACAAACTGAAATCTTCGGGAATCAAAGCCATGGCATTTTTCTTTACTGCCTCTGTTCTTTGTCCTTTTTTTATGAGAAATGCTTGAGTCTTATGATCTCTCCCTAGTTCTCCTCATGATATATGAGCATATCGAAATGGGATCCCTTGAAAATCCTCACTAGACCATGACATATGGGCATTTCGAGCACTATCGAAGTCCCAATATGGGAATTTGTATACATGGATCACATTTTTTTCAATCTTCTTTCTGTCACTCTTCTTTCAATAATTGATTGGTATGCAAGCCACTGTCTTGGAATATTTATTCTCTAAGACAACATGTACTGCTACAGTTCTCAATGTTAGGTTTGCAGTAGTCGTCGAATGGTTTTTTAGTACTAGACCACACTGTCAGCTTCTTCTTCGTGCATGGAGATGTTTCCAGACATGACTACCCATTTCCCACCAAGGGAGTATCGGGTATCAGCTCGTAGTTCATCATGTCTATGCCTCCAGACACATTTCTAGACATGACAACCCATTTCCATCCAAGGGAATATCAGCTCATAGTCATCAACTCACCAGTTCATCCAACTCCAGTTATTTCCCGCCCAACTAGGTCCTTCGTTCGACCAATTCAAACAACATGTCGAACCGTCATGTGGATCACCACATGTCGAGTCAGTTAGTCTCGTAAGTTAGTGAACCTATGAGTCGTTAGTGAAGCTACGAGTAATAGAAGACTTCTTGACTTTGCTACTTACTTATCTTGGGTTGTGGACTAAGGAAGTGCAAATTTAGACTTTGAAAGTGTCAATATCAACCTTTCGAAAGTGCAAAAAACGATTCTGAAAGTGGCAATATTGGATTTGAAAAGTGTGTTTTTCTATTCGAATAGTGTGTTTTTGACAATTAATGAACCTTAAAATTGCAGTTTTTTGTTATAAAACTATGAATTTCAATTCAAAATGTGTGAATTTCAAATAAAAAATGCAAATTTTGATTTGAAAATTGTGAATTTGTCCCGAATTCTGTTTTCCGACAAGAAGGATCGTCCACCCCTTCTTTTCGTATTTAATTGTGAGAACATTTATCTAGCAAATCAGCTATATCCATAATGGAGAACACAAGAAGGATCGACCGACCCTTCTAGCAGTGTCGAACTATTATGAAAATAATATTGGGAATAAGAAGGGTCGGTCAACCCTTCAATTTCAAGGGAATTGTTAAAATAGAACACCTTGGAACTTATAACATATAAAAATAGTTTGTCCCGACTTTTGTTTTCCGACAAGAAGGATCAGTCGCCCCTTCTTTTTGTAGTTAATTCTGAAAACCTTTATCCAATAATTCAGCTATATCCATAATGGAGAACACAAGAAGGATTGACTGACCCTTCTTGCAGTGTCAAAATATTATGAAAGGAATATTGGTAATAAGAAGGGTCGACCGACCCTTCTTGCAGTGTCAAAATATTATGAGAATAATATGAGGAATAATAAAGGTCGACCGACCCTTCAATTATGAGGGAATTGTAAAAATAGAATACCTTGGAAGTTATATCATATACAAATGGTTTTTCCCTACTTCCGTTTTAATACAAGAAGGATCAACCGCCCCTTCTTTTTGTAGTGAATTGTAAAAACCTTTATCCATCAATTCAACTATAGCCATAATGGAGAACACAAGAAGGATTGATCGACCCTTCTTGCAGTGTCGAACTATTATGAAAAGAATATTTGGAAGAAGAAGGGTCAGCTGATCCTTCATTTAGGAGGGACTTGTAACAATATAACACCTTGGAGAAAGAGTGGCCTCGTCTATAAATTTTGTTGTTCAAATGTTCATATCTAGTATCCTAGGGTGACACATGGAATGATCATATTGTGACATGTGGCATATTTGATTTGGCACATTGAGTATAGCGAGGTTACTAATTTTTATTTGATTTGGCACATTGAGTAGAGCAAGGTTATTAATTTTGATTTGATTTGGCACATTGAGTATAGCGAGGCTACTAATTTTTATTTGATTTGTCACATTGATTATTATTAGGGAGGTTACTAATTTTTATTTGATTTGGCACATTGAGTATGGCGAGGTTACTAATTTTTATTTGATTTGGCACATTGAGTATAGCGAGGTTACTAATTTTTTTACTACGGATTTAAAACTTATAAATATTTATTTTTCCAAAATTAGTAATGAAGAAGGATGGGACGGATGGGGAACGGTAATTATCACAGTAGATTTTTCTCGAGTAAGATATCATCTCTATAGATTTTGCTCGAGTAAGATATCATCTATGTAGATTTTGCTGCAGTAAGATATCATCTCTATAGATTTTGTCGAGTCATTGTACAATTATCCAGCAGTTCGTGAGACTATTTAGGCCTGGAAATTGACGGTGTGTAAAACGTATTTGCTTCATCGGAACGTATTTGATAGGTCTGCTTGAAATTTACCTGTGTCTATAGGCATGCATAATTTAAACCCATCAAATCGACATCCACCAAAATTAATTCACTTATCTGTCGTAAACAAATAATTATTACAGTTAGTACAATAGTAAAATTACTAGTTTCATTGGTACTTGTTGCAATTATTAAGAAGTTTAGTAATTAATATTGGGAATATTTACATGGACCTGCATTAGGGTTCGAAACATCGAGATTAAATGCTCTACAAAACGCAGAATTCCTCTTTAATAAATATTTACATGGTTAAATGAATTGAAAATTTTCATCAGATTTATGCTTGTTTGATGTGCTTGTGACCTGAGTGTAGTGTGCTTCTTAGTTGCATTTGTGACCTCAGTGTAGTGTGGCATTTTGTACCAACTTTGATGTAAATAAAAAAATAGTACCGGCTTGCTTGAGGTATGTCGAATTTTTTCAAGTTTCGTATGGCTGAAGGGTTCTATATTGATGATTTTGAAATGTAGTAAATTATTGCTTGGATCATTAAATGCAAAGCTTAATTAAGCGAAAAGCTTAACGTAGTTGTGAAGCAACCCATTACATATCTGTTAAGAACCATCATTTGTACACAGAACTGCTAATCTTGGAATGTTCAGCATCTGACAACATGACCAGAAGAGATAGGTAGGTCTGCCATTGATGGATATATGGACGGAATGGAGTCGTCAGTTTCTAACAAAGGACATGAATTTGCCCGCAAAACTTATAATCACTGAAATCTAGCAAGGATATGAAACTATGGAACAATACATGTGATGACGTGCAATAATTCAACCTGACAACGTGATCAGTGAGATAGATCTATGATAGATTTATGTAAGGATGGGATGGAGTCGTTGTCACATGCGGTCGTCAATAGTTGCAGCAGTCGTCGAGATAGATAATTAAAATAAATGCTCCATTGTTCACGAGAAAAAGTTATAATCAACTACTAGCAATAATTAAAAGCAAATTTTGATTTGAAAAGTGTGAATTTCAAATAAAAAAATGAAATTTTTATTTGAAAAGTGTGAATTTAAAATAAAAAAATGCAATTTTTTATTTGAAAAGTGTGAATTTCAAATAAAAAAAAATACAATTTTTAATTTGAAAATTGCAAGAAGGATCGGCCGCCCCTTCTTTCGTAGTTAATTGTGAAAATATTTATCCAACAATTCAGCTATAGCCATAATGGAGAATACAAGAAGGATCGACCAACCCTTCTTGCAGTGTCGAACTATTATGAAACAAATATTGGGAATAAGAAGGGTCGGCCAACCCTTCATTTAGGATGGAATTGTAACAATAGAAAAACTTGGAGAAAGAGCGACCGCTCTTTCTCTGAGAATATTTCCACTTGCCAACAAAGTCTTTAAAGCACAAAATATATAAATTTTGTTGTTAAAATTTTGATATCTAGTATCCTTGGGTGACACATGGAACGCTCATATTGTGACACGTTGCATATTTGATTCGAAACTTTGAGCAGATACAAAAGTATATTGTTTCTATTTAAAAAAAAAAACAAAAAGAAAGAATGTTTCTGTCTGGTTAATCACAGTCAGAATCATTCCAACTAATGAGATCACTATCTGCATTATCGTCTGGGAATGTCCTTTTCCAAGACAATATCTTGCTTAAATTATAATTAGCATTATGATGTGTCTGGGAATGCATGCATGTGTTGCTTGTTTTTGAAATTATACATGGAATCATTGTTGAATATAATTGTCATTGATTTTGTATCTACCCCATTGCAATAAAAAGTAAAATGTTTCTATTTAAAAAAAACAAAAAAGAAAGAATGTTTCTCTTTAAAAACTAAAATGTTTCTATTTAAAAAAAGCAAAAAAGAAAGAATGATTCTCTTTAAAAACTAAAGTGTTTCTATTTAAAAAAATAAAAAACAAAAAGTAAAATGTTTCTATTTAAAAATAAATAAAAATAAAGAACGCTTCTCTTTAAAAAGTAAAATGTTTCTATATAAAAAAAATGTTGGTGCATCCAGCAAGTTGGAAAGAATCAAAATGGAAGACACAATTACTGAATACAATTACAAACGAGCGGCCAGCAGCTTGTGCCATACTGAGTATGGTAAAAAATCTAGAAAATATCAAACCGAGGAGCATACAACCAAACTAACTACAGATAAAACTGATGTTGACTCAACTATTCTCGACAGGGGTTCTCACTGTCGTCAACAAGCACCAACAATCCCTTATACACTGTCCCGGAAAGGAGATACCCTTCCCAGCAACAACTGCAAAGCAAGTGAGGTCTCAGCCGAGGCGGATAAGAGTGCTGCAGGAACCAAGTTTCTGTAGTGGCATTGAGAATATGCTTTACCCACAAATCTCTTATCGCAGAAAGTTAACCAGAAATCATCAACTTGATAGCATACTATTTACTCATCATTCGCATATTATGTAAGCAATTCGCAAATTCAACATAAAGTAAACATTCACAATAACATATCCATTCTACTTAATCGCATGAACCATTATCATTCAATCCACGGCATAATAGACATATTGCAACATTCACCACCGCACAAAGACAAAGACAGAGACAGAAATAGAACAATAATCGGACATCTTCATGCATTCCTTAAACTCCGCAGTAAACCCGTCGTAGGAACAGTCAAAACATAATGTTGCGGATCCAAATTAAACCAAAAAGAGCATTTCTCCACAATTCACTTCTATTTACATGCTATTCATGTTAGTTTTTCAGAATTTACTTCAATGTGATCTAGGATCTTAACTGAGAGAACAACATGTACAGCATATCAATCATGAACACAATAATGCAAGCACACAAGAGACACAGATTTTACTTGGGGAAAACCATAAAGGTGAAAAACCCCAATAACTTCCTCAGAGATAGATAGAGCAATGATACAACCCAAGCATAAGAGATAGACATCTCCTAGCAGGAGCTTCTCCTCCTCCACAAGTGCGCCACCCTCCCGAGAGTGTGAGAGAGAATACAATGATCAAATAGAGTGCCTCTCGCACTCTATTTATACTTTACTTGACTTGCCTAATAACCTTTACTAGGTCGGCCTTAACTTAACCACATAACATAATGCTGACTGGTCCAACCCCCAATAGGGTGGTCTAATAACCCTTCGACCAACATGACTTCTATAGGGCCAACCCCAATAAGGTGGTCTAATAACCCATCAAGTATAAGTTATGACACTTACAATATAAATGACGACACTTCCGTATAGAGGAATAATAACATCTCTATAGGAATACAAACACTTCCGTATAGAGGAATAATACCATCTCTATAGGACTACAATATACATATATGAAATACATTCTGAAGTTACATATACATCAACACTCCCTCTTAACTAGGAAGGTATTTCTTGACACAGGTATTCTAGCACAAGTCTTCTTCGCTGGATCATTATCATAGATGCATCGTCATCGTCATTGCTGCTGCTATCTCAATCAATCTCTAAATCTACTCGTCATAGGAAGTTCTACAGAGCTAGTCCTTTTTCATACTGGATGTAGGCCCACCACCTGCAGGTCTTCATCATCACTGGCCATACTGTGGAAACCTTAGGACTTATTATGTGCGTCACAAAACCTGGCGGTAGCATCCCAGGCTATTACGAGCATGCATCTCTACCTATCGGATCTCCCAGGAGCACATTACATGTGACCCATCACAAAACCTGGCTGAAGCATCCCAGGCTGTTACAAGCACACAGCTCTACCTGTCGGATCTCCCAGGATCACATTACATGTGATCTCACCACAAAACCTGGCTGAAGCATCCCAAGTTATTACGAGCACACAGCTCTACTTGTCGGATCTCCCAGGAGCACATTACATGTGGTCCACCACAAAACCTGGCTGAAGCATCTAAGGCCTTTTTCATCCTGTCTAGATCTCCCAGGAGCAAATTACATGTGGTCATGGCAAAACATGGCTGAAGCATCTGAGGCCTTTTTCATCTTGTCTAGATCTCCCAGGAGAAAACTACATGCCATAGGAAAAAACCTCAAAAGAGAATCCTAGGATGTTACGGGTACACAAATCTGACCTAAAGGATCTCCCAGGGTGCTATTATATGTCCTCCCAGAGCAATGTCTCGAAAGAGCATCCCAGGCTGTTACGGGTACACAACTCCAACCTATAGGATCTCCCAGACATGCTCATCTACACAACCTGTTCCACGACCACAAAGTATCATCCTGATACTCAACATACATCATCTCGATGTACACATGATCATCCTGATGATCATCACTGCATCATCCTGATGCATGTGAACTGGAGAAGCTCGTCATCCATGATCATCCTGATCATACAATGCATCTACCTGATTCATACCAAGTATCTACCTGATACATATATAGTCACATGATCCACACACTGTATCCATCAGCATACATGATCTACCTGGTCATACACAGTATCCACCATGATGCGTACATACATAAATGATCCAACTGATCATATCCAGCATCCAACATGATGCATACATACATAAATGATCCAACTGATCATATCCAACATCCAACATGATGCATACATACATAAATGATCCAATTAATCATATCTAGCATCCAACATGATGCATACATACATAAATGATCCAACTGATCATACAAAGCAGAAACTAGAACATCATCCTGATGCTCATCATCTAGCGGTTACATCCACAACCATGTGAAGGATCCTCCTTCCAACATTCTTGGAATGGATTCATCAAATGTCTCCATCACTTCTTCCTTGAAGTGTCGTCGATCTGAAGAACACCAAACCTCTCTCTGAAGTACTCGAACTTCACTTTGGCTAGTGGCTTCATCAATACATCTGCAATCTGCTCATCCGTCGCAACATACAAGAGATTCATTGGTACTCTCTGCACCATATCCCTGATATAGTGATATTTGATCTCAATGTGTTTCGACCTGTCATGGAACACCGGGTTCTCAGATAGCTTCACACAACTCTGGTTGTCACAAAAGATACCAGTAGCCTCCAGCGGGAGATCAAATAACTCAGACTGTAGCTTACGGAGCCATACTACCTCACAACTAGCTGAACATGCTGCAACATACTCTGCTTCGGCTGTACTCAATGCCACAGAGGATTGCTTCCTGCTAAACCAAGAGATCACACCTGATCCCATACTGAAGCAGCACCCAGATGTGCTCTTCCTATCTATAGCACTGCTTTCCCAATCTGAATCAACATAACCCTATAGGTTAAACTTTTGATTCACATCATACTTGAGCCCATAATCAACTGTACCCTTCAGGTACCTCAGAATATGCTTTACAGCAACCAGGTGAACACTCCTCAAATCCGTCAGGAACTAGCTCAATGTGTTCACCGCAAAGCAAATATCTGGTCTCCTGTTCGTCAGGTACATCAAGGACCCAATCATCTGACGATACATAGTGACATCAACCAGCTTAGATGAAGCATCACACAAAAGATTCAGGTTCGATGCCATAGGTGTGACCATGTCCTTGTAGTCCATCATCCCAAACCTCTTCAGAACCTCTACTGCATACTTCCCTTATCCAAGGAAGATTCCATCTACACTCTGCCACACTTCCATGCCTAGAAAGTAGTGCATCATCTCCAAGTTCTTCATCTCAAACTGGGAAGCAGGCTTCTGCTGTGTGTCAGTAATCAATCTATCCTTACCTGTAACAAACATGTCATCCATATACAAAAGTAGTATCATGGGATTTCCTTCCTCAACCTTATAGTAAAGGTTGGAATCTGCTTTACTCTTGGTAAAGCCCAAACTGTATAGAAAGTTGTCTATCCTACCATACCAAGTTCTACACATATATGACCCCTTCTCATGTGTCTCAGAACCATGTGGCTACTCCACATATACTTTTTCCTTGACTACACCATTCAAGAAAGCTGTCTTGAAATCCATCTAGTGTATCTTCTACTTCATCACTTGCTTTGTATTTTTCTATGCTGCCATCTGCAGCATGCTTGATCTTGTAGATCCACTTGGAAGTCATTAAAGACTTCCCTTCAGGTCTTGGGACTGCATCCCAAACATCTTTATGATCGACTGGTATTCCTCAATCGTGGCATTCTTACCATATCCTGGGAACTTCAATATCTTCAATAGATAGATTTGTTGCTGGACCAAATGTTGTAGTCCTTCTTTTGTAGGTGCTCGTATACAATCTTTCCTACAAAACAAGTTAAATTGCGATTAGAAACATCTCATATTTTTAAGAACAAATTCTAACATATAAATAAATATGTCATATAGTCATGCAATTATCTTAGCCAATGCTTCAATACAACATTTATCCATGTCCCGTAACTTTCTAGATGCCTTCCAATCTCTACCATAACATTGTTAAGAGTGTGCACAACTCCCAACATGTCAACAAAGAGGTTTCATTCTAGATAAGTAGCAATGGAATGTTGTACAGGGCCATAGGCCACTTACCCATGTATATTAGTAGTATATTGTTCATCAATGCAACTATTCTAATATGCATAATACACAACCTAATTCTAGGAACATCAGTATATACATTATTGAACAATATTATTTAAACAATCAAATATGCAAGAAATGATAATTCAAATACTTATCTTTGTTTGTTTGTTGGGTTGACTCCCTCTCAATCTTTGCTTCCTTTATATAATTCAATTCTGATAAGAAGTGGTCATCTCCCTTTGAATATCTGCATCCTTGGAGAAGCTATTGAAGTGCGCTCCCTCTTGATCTTTGCTTCCTTGCAGGAACAACTGGAGTGTGCTCCCTCTTGATCTTTGCTTCCTGGATTACCTGTTCTTGACCTTACATCCATCTTGGACCACCATGCAAGCTTGAGTGTGCACTAGTGTCCTCTTTGTTTCATCCTCAAGATCTCATACATAACCATACATACATTACTATAATCTCAATACTATCAAAACATTATGATCCTAAATAATCTTAACATGTATTGTCATGATTATTTCAAACACAGATAATAAACATTAGTATTCAAGGTTTCAAGGAAGACTTCTTTTACTCATGCATATTCTTATTTGATCATAGGACTCTTCTGGTTAGTCAAGTCATCAATCAAGATAAGAGGCATAATATGCATAAACCCTTGATTACTTACATTTCTAACTCTATGAATAAACATAACCAATCATACCAAGTATACTTATATAAGGGATCCTAACACAAGGTAAGATTCTAACTTGATATAGGAAAAACATACCTGGGTTACTATGTTAGCTAGTTATGTCTAATATACCCGCATGATGTCTTCTGGTTCTCCTCAATGACTTGTTCTAGTAACCTGCATGTCTCAAGAGTTAACCATTGTAGAACCAAGTTATACATACCTCGTAAGTAGATATTCTATGTGATCCATGACAATGGATGAATCTTTGTCTTCATGTCACCATGATTATATGTTCTTGAAGTAGAACATGATTTGTCTTTGTTGGTGTACCTTTCATGTTAGCGAACAACATAAACCTCATACACCATCACAATGCATTAGTACAATCATAAGTGTCAAAACCTTAATCAATGAAAATCTTCTATCATGTATTCATAATTTTATTAAGGTGATACGACAAGTTTAAATTTAATCAAGATTGTACTAACCGTAATAACATGAAGACAAACATACCATAAACTTAATCATGAACAAATCTCGAAACATACCTGGATGAGTCATACCTATCGAGATTGCTTGTAATGTTCTTATGTAAGGCCTTAGCCTCATCTCCCTTTGAAATAGGAACTTCTTCACTTATGCAGGTGGCCAATCCATTCTCTTCTAGGATTAACCCAATCCACTTGATTTGTAGGAACTGGATCTGGAGCTAGATTAGGGTTGGTCAGAAAAACCCTAAAAATTCAAACTTTGAATTTAAAACTTCCGAAAGGATAGAAAAATGCGCCTTAATGAGCTGATCAAGCTAGTATACTCATAATTTGAAAACTGCAACATTTCACCCCTCAAATTTGCCTTTGAAACTTCTGGATTCACTGGACATGACCCCGAACTAGGGTTTGATAAAGCCCACCCTTCTATCCAATCAAAAGGTTCAATCCAAAGCTCTAATATTCTATTTTTCTGAGGAGCTTCCATCCGTGGTCACAGATTTCAAAAATTTTCATTTTTGCAGAAGCCCTAATTTTCCACTTTTCCGATCAAAGTCCCGAACTAGGGTCTGATCAAGCTCGGCCTTTTGCCCAACCAAAAATTCTGATCTTGGTATCTAAATTTCGATTTTTATAAGTATCATTCATCCGTAGTCTCTGATTATAAAAATTCCATCTTTCTCCGAAACCCTAAATTCCCGAAGCCATGAATGAAGGTGCTAACAAAAATTATGTTTTGACAGAAATATGGATCTGATTGTTTCTAGTGTAACTCCGAACGTTTCATTCCACAGGGTCTGAAAATTTTTCCTGTGATAGCCCGACCTGTCATATTTCCAACCCCACAGGTATGAATTCAATTGGATTCTCTAAGAGAGAGTTATTCCAAGTGTTGCAACATGACCTGTTTATGGGATAAAATAGGAGAGCAAACTTGTACGGCGTTCCACATGTCACTGGTTCAGTTTCGGCCTTTTCAAAAGTTACCTGAGAAATTATAGTCCATGCACTACCTATCACTTTTTACAAAATTTCATTTGGAGCTTCCTAGCCCAAGTTATGACCTTTTTTCCAAGGTCACCTGTTTATGACTGAGATCTAGAGGAGGCAGAAACCCTATATTGTATAGATCATAAAACACAAAGTACAACGAATTAGAGGTTTTCCTTTGGACACCAGGTACATGGGTATCTTAGCTTCACCCTGTACGATTTTTAAACCCTAAAACCTCTCCAAAATGTATTTATAGCAAAATTTCTATCATGAATGGTTTTTTCTATATCAAGCCCTAGCATCGCAAGTGCAACAAGTGTCATACATGCCATACCATGCCTTCTTTCAGGCTAGCTCTGATACCATGTTAATTTTTCAGAATTTACTTCAATCTGATCTAGGATCTTAACCGAGAGAACAACATGTATAGCATATCTACATCATATCAATCATGAACACAATAATGCAAGCACACAAGAGACACCGAGTTTTCTTGGGGAAAACCATAAAGGTGAAAAAACCCAATAACTTCCTCAGAGATAGATAGAGAAATGATACAACCCAAGCATAAGAGATAGAAATCTCCTGGAATCAGCTTCTCCTCCACCACAAGTGTGCCACCCTCCCGAGAGTGTGAGAGAGAATAAAATGATCAAATAGAGTGCCTCTCGCACTCTATTTATACTTGACTTGACTTGCCTAATAACCTTTACTAGGTCGGCCTTAACTTAACCACATAACATAATGCTGACTGGGCTGACCCCCAATAGGGTGGTCTAATAACCCTTTGACCGACATGGCCGACCTCGAATAGGGTGGTCTAATAACCCATCAAGTATAAGTTACAACACTTACAATTTAAATGACGACACTTCCGTATAGAGGAATAATAACATCTCTATAGGAATACAAACACTTCTGTATAGAGGAATAATACCATCTCTAAGGAGTACAATATACATATATGAAATACATTCCGAAGTTACATATACATCAACAATTCAATGGTCCATATTGACCAATTCTAACAATTGAATATTGACCGAGCAACCCACATAACAAAACCGCGCTAACATTCGGAGTCTGCACCGAGACTGAACTTCCAAAGACATGGAAAAATACATAGAAAAAACAACAAGCCACCAGTGAAAAATCCATAGAAAAAGCAGTGAGCCAGACGCTGACCACCAAGACTGGCATGAACTCAGACCGGGAAGACCAATCAGGGAGTAGAATTCTTCCCCCATGGGGAAACTTGTTCTTCATGAGGGAAGTCCCTCGAGGTATCCATGTAATCTTTCAGAGCAGACTTGAGCAAGCGAACACCGGCCAAATGAGTTTTATAATTTGGAGGGCTTCATGGAGGTTGTGAGCCAGCTGGTTCCTCGCTTGAATTTTGAGAGAAAACAAGATCCTCACTGCACAGTAGGGGTTGGAGATTAATTTCCGGCCCAAGTGGGCTTCATATTCCTGGAGAAGGGATAATTCACGGTTTTCTATCTACGCCTCTATCAGAGTAGGCATCTTTGCTAGATACTAATCCCCCCAATTGAAGGTCCATGGGGCAGACTCTTCCATCCCCATGGTATGCTGTTGAGACGAGCCTTCTCCCTGAGAGGGACTTTCCCCCCCAGGTCGTGAAGACCCTACACCCCTGTTGGATCCCTTGCGTTTACACGCCCTCATACGGGCAGCCATGATATACCAATTAAAAAAACTGAACCACCAAAAATCCACCCAGAAGTTCAGCCAAGCTTTAAATTGCATCTCTCTCGAATGGAGGTTGCCTACTCCATTGAAAATATTTATAGGAATTTCTATGGAAAGCAAGGAAGAGAGCCGACTTAACTCCCATATATTTTGACAGAAGCCCACACAGACGAGAGGATTTCCATTAATGGCTTTGTAGAGATTGAATGACTCAAAATCCATGTAAAAGGCCATCTCGTACAATTGAAAATCATTTTGCAGTACTTGCTCGGCAGTGCGGTACAACTAGAATTACTGCCTTCAGCACAGAGGCAGTTATGCCTAAGGAAGCAATGATAGAAACAAATTGTGTAAACGATCATCAACATAATGTTTGAGGGCATAATTTATTGGAGGCATGATGTTATAGGGCATTTGGCTGACCCCTGCCCCATGTCATCCTCCACTACCGTCCCTTCAAACAAGCCTGGATTTTTTCGAATCGTATTGTCATGATGGTTGATAGAGGTGTAGACGGTGAAATCTAAGCATTGAGCTACAGAGTATTAAATGCAACAGCTCCACTACCGTGCCTTCAAACAAGCCTACATCTGTCTGAATAAAACATGTCGCCAACATTCAGCATCTGACAAGGACAATCTAAAACGTTGAGCAACTTTAGCCTTTGAAAGTGTCAATATCAACCTTTTTAAAGCGCAAAAACAGGTTCTGAAAGTGGCAATATTGTATTTGATAAGAGTGTTTTTCAATTCAAATAGTCTCTTTTTTTACTACCTATGATCCTTAAAATTGCATTTTTTGGTTATAAAACTATGAATTTTAATTTAGAAAGTGTGAATTTCAAATCAAAAAATGCAAATTTTGATTTGGAAAATGTGAATTTCAAATAAAAAAATGCAAAATTTGATTTGAAAAGGGTGAATTTGAAATAAAAAATTGCATTTGGAAACTGTGAATTTAAAATTAAAAAAATGCAAATTTTGATTTGAAATGTGTCGATTTCAAATCAAAAAATTCAATTTTTTATTTGAAAATTGCAATTTGCATCTGTAAATGTTCAAAATTTAAGGTGAAAAGTTATAAAAATGGTTGTTCCAACTTCCATTTTCCGACAAGAAGGATCGGCCGCCCCTTCTTTTCGTAGTTAGTTGTGAAAACATTTATCCATCAATTCAGCTATATCCATAATGGATAACACAAGAAGGATCGAGCAACCCTTCTTGCAGTCTCAAACTAATATGAAAATAATATTGGGAATAAGAAGTGTCGATCGACCCTTTTGGGAGTGTCGAACTATTATAAAAATAATATTGGGAATAAGATGGGGCGATTGACCCTTCAATTACGAGGGAATTGTAAAAACAGAACACCTTGTAAGTTATAACATATAAAAATGGTTTTAGATGACTTTTGTCTTCGATCCTTTTTTTTCGACAAGAAGCCTATCAATCACCCCTTCTTTTCGTAGTTAATTGTGAAAACCTCTATGTAGCAATTTAGCTATATCCATAATGGACAACACAAGAAGAATTGACCCACCCTTCTTGCAGTGTCAAACTATTATGAAAACAATATTGGGAATATGAAGGGTCGTCCGAGCCTTCAATTTAGAGGGAATTGTAAAAATAGAACACCTTGGAAGTTATAACATATAAAATTGTTTGTCTCGACTTCTGTTTTCAGATAAGAAGGATCAGCCGCCCCTTCTTTTCGTAGTTAATTGTGAAAACATTTATCCAGCAATTCAGCTATATGCATAATGGAGAACACAAGAAGGATCGACGAACCCTTCTTGTAGTGTTGAGATATTATGGAAATAATATTGGGAATAAGAAGCGTCGACTAACCCTTCTTGCAGTGTCGAACTATTGTGAAAATAATATTGGCAATAAGAAGGGTCGGCTAACCCTTCAATTATGAGGGAATTGTAAAAATAGAACACCTTGGAAGTTATATCATATAAAAATGGTTTGTCTCGACTTCCGTTTTACAACAAAAAGGATCGGTTGCCCCTTCTTTTTGTAGCTAATTGTGAAAACTTGTATCCAACAATTCAGCTATAGCCATAACGAAGAATGCAAGAAGGATCGACCGACCCTTCTTGCAGTGTCGAACTATTATGAAACGAATATTGCGAATAAGAAGGGTCGGCCGACCCTTCACTTAGGAGGGCATTGTAACCATAGAAAAACTTGGAGAAAGAGTGACCGCTTTTTCTCTGAGAATATTTCTACTTGCTAGCAAAGTCTTTAAAGCAAAAATTGTATAAATTTTGTTGTTAAAATGTTGATATCTATTATCATAGGGTGACATGTGGAACGATCTTATTGAGACACATGGGATATTTGATTTGGCACATTGAGTATAGAGAGGTTACTATTGTTTCTTTGATTTGGCACATTGAGTATAGCAAGGTTACTAATGTTGCTTTAACCACAACACAATTAGGAAATGAAAATTCACTAATAGTAGTTTTAACGATTAGGCACATGCAAGATTACCCTATAGTTGGAAATGCTAATTGAAAAATTAACATGAATTTATTAATTTATGTTAATCATTTGCAGAAATAGATAAATGTTTTAATTAAATAAATTCACTTAAAACATAACAGACACACAGATCATCAGTAAAGACAAATTCAAACTGTAGATCAATGTATGGATTATTGATTGCAAAAATTAAACAGTGTTCATAAATAATCTAAAGTGAAAATCAACATTCATGAACACTGTAAAGGAGATTAATTACTTATCTGCTCAAATTACTATCAACCAATTAAAATTAATTGATGGCAAATTAATGGTTCAAGCGCATTCAAGATTGACCTGTAACTGATATGTCAATTGAAAAATTAACATCAATTATAATTTTCTATAAAAAACATTTGCAGAAATAGCTAAAAGTTTTAATTGAATAAATTCTTTTAAAACATTAAGGATACATAAATCATAAGGAGAGAAAAATCAAAACTGTAGATCAATGTAATTATAGATTGCAAAAGATTAAACAATATTGATAAACAACCTGAAAGTGAAAATAATTATTAATCAAAGAAATTTGATAAATAGACAAAAGAGTATGCAAGAGAATAACATAACTATATAACTGAAAGTTTGCAGGAAATTACAAGCCCTGCATTAACCAGAGTATGCCTAGTCTCTTTGTCACGTCCCCATTTTGACCCTATTGCATTAAAATTGTAAATGATGTAAATATCGTTATTAAATCATGGTGAGGAGCTCAAGGCCAAGGCCCCGCCATTGATTTATCATTTTATGTATCAGCAATTAAAATCGGTGCATATGGTTCTTGTGCTAGAGAGGCACAATGTAAATTAAGACATCATGTAAATAAAATTTTTAATGAAATACCCACAACTAGCTATGCAATGCAACAAAGAGATGGGGGAATTATTTTTATAAGGAATAGGGAGGGAAATTATTCAAACCCTTGAGCCAATGGTGTTAATCCATGTGTCAATGAAAAAACCCATAAACCACCAACTACCCATTTTGGGTTATGAACCCAATCATTTAATTCTTCCAAGAGTTTGTTAAGGTAGTTAATGCCTTGGGGATGGAGAGATATGGCAGTCAATTTCATGTATGGGCAAGCCATCAATCTGGAAAATCATATTTTTTCTTCTGGGGAAAGAAAACACCCACGAAATGGTGCCCAAAACCATTCTGAACGGATGGCCTTTGCTCTCTCACACAGTCTGAGCTAGCTGGGACTTTCTCCATCACGTTTTTCATCATTTCCTACATTTTTCCATGCCTCAGAACTCATTTTTGTATTACACCGTGGCTAGGAGGAAGAGAGCCATGATTTTTGGGGTTATGGAGGCCGTTTCTATCCACGAAATGCCCATAAACATTTTCTGAAAATGATTCTGCTCTCCTAGGGTTGACTTCCCATTTTTTTCATTCTATTTTGGGTTACCCACATTTTTGTGAATCGGTAGAAACCCCATCTTTGGGCATGTCACTGTAAAAATGTTTCTTCATGCCCAACACTTATACTTTTGCTGTTATGTTCATCGTTGTTTTGGTTTGAACCTGTGAGCAAGAAATTTGGAGTGGTAGTGGACAGAATTGGCTTGATAAACCTAGTGGGGAAAATAACCTCTCAAGAAGATCAAAAGGGATGGCTACTCTTCTATGCACACCTTGAACAACACTGAATTGGAAGGTATGGCCTGAGGGACTGTGTAGTAGTGAAGGGAATACTTCCTTGAATTAGGTGTGTAGGCATTGTAAGGAACCAGGCCTGATAGATCTTGTAGGGGTACCCATAGCTCTGTGATTGAGCTCACTAGCTTAGCAATTCTTCCTTTTCCATCTCCTAGCATCCTGATAAACCCAACTGCTGATTGGCTTGGCTGATTTTGGTGTATTTGGCTATGTGTGAGTCTGATGTTCCCTTCTTCCTTGTAGAAATCATGCCCATCTCGGGAGTGGTAGTTGTATCAAGAGATTGATAAGCACAACTGGTCTATGGTTGGGTGGAACGTTACAAATGCATAGCTGGTTGATCAAGGACTACTTTGTTTTAAGATAAGTACTCTCATGTGCTAATTATGTATTGTTTTAATTGATGAATGACATGAATATCTTGACTATATGATGGATGTGTAATAGAATTTAATTCTGCTGTGTTTTCAAATATTTATGCATTTGCATATTTCCTTCTTCATTTTATATGAATGTTTGTTTACTAAGTATAGGGCTAGATGTCTGGATTTGGTGTCATGTTCTCTCCCATGCTGGTATGATGGGTGGGTATGTGACATAATGGTATCAGAGCCATAGGCTACAACACTGGGCCTCTATGGGCCAAGTATCATCACAGTTAGAAGGGAAGATCCCCTTCTAAACACCAAAGATTACCATGTTGGGCCTCAACAGGCTAAGGTTGAACAGTTTGCAGAGGAAAAAGTCACCTCCTGTTGAGAAATAATCATCACAGAAAGAAAGGAAAAATTTTTAATTTTTCTAATTGTTTTCAAAAATTTTCCTAAGGCTGCAGTGGGGAAATTAATGTTAAGACTGCGCACGCGGAGGCAAAAATTAGGTTAACTTTATGCGCGCGCGGCGGCGAATATTGGGCTAAATTTCTACGACACGGTTGGCGGGTTTAGCGCTAACTTTTGCGACTCTGTCGACAATTTTAGCGTTAATTTTTGCGACGAGCGGTGGAAAAATTAAGGAAAAATTTTGCGACATGCGGTGACGGAATTAACATTCAATTTTGCAATGTGGTGGCAAAGTTATGTTAAATATCTGCGATGCGGCACCGGAAGTTACACTAATTTATGCGGTGCGCAGCAACAAAAGTTAGGCTAACTTTCTGCATGTGCGGCAGCAAAAGTTAGACTAATTTTCTGCACGCACGATGACAAGAATTGGGCTAACTCTATCGGCAAAGATAAGCCCAAAAGTGCCGCAACGGTTGGCGAAATAGCTGTTAAATTCTGCGGCGAAAGGGAAGAGAAAATTCTAAATTTTTTCTAAGTGTTTCGAAAAACAAATTTGCCTAAAGGCTGTGTCGGCGAAGTTAAGGTTAAACTTCTGCATGCATGGCAGCAGAATTAATGTTAAATCTATGTGCGCGGCAGCAGAATTAGCGTTAATATCTGTGACACACGCGGCGGCAACTTAGCGATAGGATCCACGCCAACCGCGACAATTTTAAGGATAAAATATGTGATGTGCGCAGTGCATAGCGGCGAAAATAACCTTAACATCCACGACAATGACGACAGATTTTAGCTTCAAATTCTGCGACACGGGCAACACTTTTTAAGCTAAATTTCCATGACAATGGCGGCCATTTTAACCTTAATAATTGTTCCAAAGGGGAAAAGTCTATGATTGGACAAAGTTGTCAATATGGGATTTCCCCACATACATGCAAATAATTTATAGCATTATAATGCAGCTAACAATTGTGTTTATAAACACATTTTGCAGAATTATAGTCACATCAAAGTAGCATTCCAGATAAGTGCAATTGGAAAGTTCTGGTCTTGGTTGGGCGAAGAATATCAACATCATGGATGATGCACAGGATCCCTATGAGCCTGAGATAGATGCCATGGGGGAAAATATACATGTTGAGAATGCTGAAACAAAATCCAATGGGAGAAGAAATCAAGAGACTCCCCTAGATATTGCAGCCACCATGAGGAGCCTAAGCGTGGATTTGCAAAGTTGCAAAGAAGATAATGAAAGGATGATTAAAGCTCAGGAAGAACAAAATCAGTTAAATGCAGCCATACTGTAGATTTTGATAGACATCCAAAGGAAAATAAACTCTGGGCATTAGACATCAAATCTAGAAGGGAGTCAGATTAGTTCGAAGATAAATCCCCGCAAGAGGTCCAATGTCTCAAGAAGAGTTTCTAGAGACAGAACCTATACTCCAGAAATCTCTTTTAGCGGATCATCTGACTCTGAAGGATCCATTGACGGTTCAAGCTTTTCATCTAGCAAGAGTAAGAGAAAGAAGCATTACAAGAACAATTCACACGGGGAATTTAAGAAGGCAAAACCTCCTACATTTGATGGAGAGGTAAAGTCTGGTCAAGCAGCTGAAGCTTGGCTTCTTGGGATGAGAAATTATTTCCAAGTCCAAGACTACTCTAGAAATATGAAAGCAAGGTTCACCATCTTCAACTTGAATGGAAAAGAATCTATATGGTGGGAACACATCAGGAAAGTGAAGAAAATCAATGAAAGAAATATTAGGTGGAAGCAGTTCAAGAAATACTTCAAGCAGAAGTACCTCTCTAATAGGTACTATGATGAAAAGATCAAAGAGTTTCATGAGTTGAGATTGGGAAAATTGACCATGGAACAGTATGCAAACAAGTTCTTGGAACTGCTGAGGTATGTCAAGTATATTCGATATGATAAGGTGAAAATTCAACATTTTCTAAGTGGGATACCTGAGTCATATAAACATAGGATTGAATTTGATGAGCCCCGAACTCTAGAAGAGGTAATAAGGAAGACCAAATATTGCTATGATCAAAACAAAAGCAAACCTGATTTCCATAAGGCATGGAAGGACAAGAAAAATGAGAAGTTTGACCAAAGGAAGAAAGGTTTCAAACCTCCTCATACCAAAAATTAGCAAAGGCAGCCATCACAAGTTGTGACTAAGCCAACTAGGATGATGGGAGACAAGCCAAGAGATCCAAACGAGCCAAGAGAACCACTTTAATGTTGGGGTTGTGGAGGAGACCACATGCTTAGGAACTATCCACATTGAAATGGCAATGCAAATCATGTTCACAACATCCAAGGAGCTGAAATTGTGGGTCAAGTGGCGAGGAAAATCCCTAGAATCTATGCAGCACTAGATGACCGCTAGGGAAATCATCAATCAACTATTGTTGAAGTTGAAGGTAAGATTGCTAAGCAATCTATTTCTATTTTTATTGATCCTGGATCTACTCACAATTATATCACTCCTAAAATTGTTGAGACTTGTGCTTTTAAGAAATCAAAGCATAGTAAATCATGGTTAGTTCAACTAGCCACTGGAACCAAGAGAAAAATTAGTGAAATTGTAGAGAAATGTCCCTTAGAGATGGATGGGCTATTTAGTTATGCAAATCTGAATGTTTTTCCACTGGGTTCCTATGATATTCTCATTGGAATGGATTGGTTAGAAGTGCACAGGGTTAAACTTGACTGCTACAATAAAAATTTTGAATACATGGACGAAGAAGGAAACCCAAGGGTTGTAAAAGGAATTCCAAAGGTGACTTCTGTTAGGTAGGTTTCATCCATGCAGCTAAAGAAGTTCTCTAGAAAGGGTTGTCAATTGTATGCAACCTATGTTTTGGAGGAAATGGAAAATGAAACTCCTATGTTAGAGGACTATCATGTATTACAGGAATTCAGGGATGTTTTTCCTGATGAGATTCCAAGACTTCCTCCAAAGAGAGACATTGATTTTACAATTGAAGTTGTGCCAGGAGCAGCACCAGTGTCTAAGACACCGTACAGGATGAGTACACCAAAATTGCTAGAATTGAAAATGCAATTACAAGAGTTTTTGGAAAAGAAATATATCAGGCCAAGTGTGTCCCCATGGGGAGCACCTGTTCTATTTGTGAAAAAACAAGATGGAACACTTAGGTTATGTATTGACTATAGGAAGTTGAACAAGGTCACTGTGAAGAACAAATACCCATTGCCCTGAATTGATGACCTTTTTTATCAAATGAGAGGAGCAAAGGTATTTTCAAAGATTGACTTGAGGTCTGGTTACCATCAGGTAAGAATCAAAGAGGAAGATATTCATAAGATAGCCTTTAGAACAAGGTATGGACACTATGAGTTTCTAGTGGTACCATTTGGTCTCACAAATGCACCAGCTACATTCATGTGTCTCATGAATAGTGTTTTTAGCAAGTATTTGGACAAATTCATTCTTGTATTTCTAGACGACATTCTCATCTATTCTAAGAATGCAGAACATTTGAGAATGACATTGAAATTGCTAAGGGAGCATAAGCTGTATGCAAAGTTAAGCAAATGTGACTTTTATAAAGATAAAATTCATTATTTGGGTCACATTATCTCAGACGAAGGAATATCGGTGGACCCCAAGAAAATTGAAGCCATTATGAATTGGCCAACTCCAAGGAATGTGACAGATGTGAGATATTTTATGGGCCTTGTTGGTTACTACAAGAGGTTTATTGAAGGATTCTCCAAAGTCGCAAACCTGATCACTTATTTGCAAAAGAAGGGAATAAAGTTTAAATGGTCACCAAGATGTGAGGAAAGTTTCCAATGGTTGAAGAATCTTCTTACGAGTGCACCAATTTTAAAAATTGCAGACCCTGAAAAAGACTTTCTGGTATGTACCGATGCATGCAATCAAGGACTTGGAGGAGTCCTTATGCAAGAAAACCACGTGGTATGCTATGAGTCGAGGAAGTTGAAGGAGCACGAGAAAAACTATGCTACTCATGATTTAGAACTTACAGCCATAGTACATGCTTTAAAGATGTGGAGGCATTAATTAATGCGTAGGAAATTTGAGTTAAGGATAGACCATTGTGGTATGAAATACTTGTTTGATCAACCAACTTTAAATGCTAGGAAAGCTAGATGGTTGGAATTTTTGTGTGAATTTGATTTTGAGACCAAACACATAAAAGGGAAAGAAAATAAGGTAGCAGATGCACTCAGCAGGAAAGTACATGAAATGCATGTGGTAGCGCTTATTACTTTCCAACCAGATTTGAGACAGTAGATTGTTAACCATATTGTTGAGGATGAAGTGTATGTACAAATAAAGGACAAATTGCAGCAGCAAAACCTTGAAAAGAAGTATGAAGGCTATCATTTGGAAGAAGACAAGCTTCTTACCTATAAGAATAGAGCCTATATTCCAAATGTGGCAGATTTGAGGAGGATTGTTATGGATGAAATCCATAAAGCTCCATACTCCGGTCACCCCGGATATCAAAAGACTATTGCTACAACAAGAAAATATTATTTCTGGCCAGGGATGAAGAAGGATGTCAGTGAATACATTTCTAAGTGCATGGCATGTCAGCAGGTGAAGGTTGAACACCAACACCTAGCAGGTTTATTACACCCAGTGCCAATTCCAGAATGGAAATGGGAAGTAATTTACATGGATTTTATTACAGGATTGCCAATGAATGTGAGACAACATGATTCCATCATGGTTGTGGTGGACAAGTTAACAAAGGCAACACATTTTATACCGGTTAAGTTCATGCACAAAGCCGATGCCATTACAAATATTTTCATGAAGAAAATTTTCAGATTACATGGGTTGCCTAAGGCAATTATTTCTGACAGGGATTCGAAGTTCACTTCCAATTTTTGGAAAAGTATCTTTGCAGATTTGGGTACACAGTTGAACTTTAATACCGCATACCATCCTCAAACAGATGGGAAAACAGAAAGAATAAATTAGGTGCTTGAAGACATGTTCCGTATGTATGTAATGGACAAACCATCCAAGTGGGAGGATTATCTACACCTGGTAGAGTTTCCATATAACAATGGGTAGCAAGAATCATTGGGAATGAGTCCATATGAGGTTCTATATGGAAAAAGGTGTAGGACACCAGTGACTTGGGACAATCCAGTGAATAGAATTGTACTTGGGCCAGAATTGCTTAAGGAAATGGAGCAAGAGGTTGCAAAGATCAAGAAGAATTTAAAAGTAGCCCAGGATAGACACAAAAGCTATGCAGATAAGCATAGGGTGGATAGGGAGTTCAGTGTTGGGGATCATGTATATCTTACAGTGAGGCCAAGGAAGGGTTCCTTGAATGTTGGGAGTTGTGCTAAGCTATCACCTAGATATTGTGGGCCATTTGAAGTGCTTGAAAGAATAGGGCTAGTTGCATATAGACTTGCATTGCCTGCTAGCACTAAAGATCGTAATGTTTTTCATGTCTGTTTGCTTAAGAAATATGTACATGATCCTAACCATGTGATTAATTGGAATGTGATCCAGGTGGAACCCGAGGGAGAGTTCCAAACCGATCCATTACGCATCCTAGAAAAGAAGGTAACATTGCTCCGGAACCGAGCCATCAGATAGGTAAAGGTGCAATGGAAGCACTACAGTCCCAATGAGGCTACATGGGAGCTGGAGGATGCCATGAGAGTGGCATATCCATTTTTGTTCAATTTTGATGAGCACTAAGGACAGTGCTAATGTAAGGGGAGGGGAATGTCACATCCCCATTTTGTACCTATTGAATTAAAATTGTAAATGATGTAAATATTGTTATTAAATCATGGTGACGAGCTCAAGGCCAAGGCCCCTCCATTGATTTATCATTTTATGTATTAGCAATTAAAATCGGTGCATATGGTTCTTGTGCTAGAGAGGCACAATGTAAATTAAGACATCATGTAAATACGAATTTTAATGAAATACCCACAACTAGCTATGCAATGAAACAAAGAGATGGGGGCATGATTTTTATAAGGAATAGGGAGGAAAATTATTCAAACCCTTGAGCCAATGGTGTTAATCTATGTGTCAATGAGAAAACCCATAAACCACCAACTACCCATTTTGGGTTGTGCACCCAATCATTTAATTCTTCCAAGAGTTGGTTAAGGAAGTTAATGCCTTGGGGATGGAGAGATATGGTAGTCAATTTTGTGTATGGGCAAGCCACCAATCTAGAAAATCATATTTTTGCTTCTTGGGCAAGAAAACACCCACGAAATGGTGCCCAAATCCATTCTGAACGGATGACCTTTTCTCTCTCACACAATCTGAGCTAGCTGGGACTTTCTCCATCACGTTTTTCATCATTTCCTTCATTTTTTCATGCCTGGGAACTCGTTTTTGTATTGCACAGTGGCTGGGAGGAAGAGAGCCACAATTTTTGGGATTATGGAGGCCATTTATGTCCACGAAATGCCCATAAACGTTTTATGAAAACGATTCTTCTCTCCTAGGGTTGACTTCCCATTTTTTTCATTCCATTTTGGGTTGCCCACGTTTTTCTGAACTGGTAGAAACCCCATCTTTGGGTATCTCACTGTAAAAACGTTTCTTCATGCCCATCACTTATACTTTTGTTGTTATGTGCATCCTTGTTTTGGTTTGAACCTGTGAGCAAGAAATTTGGAGTGGTAGTGGACGGAATTGGCTTGATAAACCTAGTGGGGAAATAACCTCTCAGGAAGATCAAAAGGGCTAGATACTCTTCTATGCACACCTTGAACAACACTGAATTGGAAGGTATGGCCTGAGGGACTGTGTAGTAGTGAAGGGAATACTTCCTTGAATAAGGTGTGTAGGCATTGTGGGGAACCAAGTTGGATAGATATTGTAGGGGTACACATAGCTCTATGGTTGAGCTCACTAGCTTAGCAATTCTTCCTTTTCCATCTCCTACCAGCTTGATAAACCTAACTGTTGATTGGCTTGGCTGATTTTAGTGTATTTTCGCTATGTGTGAGTCTTTTGTTCCCTTCTTCCTTGTAGAAATCATGCCCAGCTCGGGGGTGGCAGTTGTATCAAGAGATTGATAAGCACAATTGGCTTATGGTTTGGTGGAACGTTGCAAATGCATATTCGGTTGCTCAAGGACTACTTTGTTTTAAGATAAATACTCTCATGTGCTAATTATGTATTGTTTTAATCGATGAATGACATGAATATCTTGAATGTATGATGGATGTGTAAGAGAATTTAATTCTGTTGTGTTTTCAAATATTTATGCATTTGCATATTTCCATCTTCATTTTATATGAATGTTTGTTTACTAAGTATGGGGCTAGATGTCCGGATTTAGTGTCATGTTCTCTCCCATGATGGTATGATGGGTGTGTGTGTGTGACACTCTTCTGTTGATTTTCTCCTCCAAATTCCATCATGATCCCTAGCCTACGAGAGATCTACCCTTTAAATAATAATTACAATTTTTTTACAAAGGATAAATTCCTAAAAAAATAGGGATTTCAAAAATCGAACTAGGCTAATGGCCAAGAAAATCTTGCCACTTGGCTGCAATTTCTAACAATTCATCTATATTTGGATAATTGATTGACTCAAGCCCTAGTTGGGCATCACACGTAAAATTTTACAGCTTGTTTTTAGCCAAACTATCCCAAATACCAATAAAAATGTGGATCATTCCCTCAATGGCAACAGGTTTCCTGAATAACAGATCCATGTCATCAATCTTGATATGCTCAAGGTGTTGGATCTTCTCTTTAGCTTCCTCGCATCGACTTTCAACCTGTTCTAGCATGAACTTCGGTGGACAAGCTCTTTCAATGAGGTCCATGGTAGGGAACTGCAACTTTTCCATGATGCTATCCACAACGTACCATCTCCTTCTGCAAACACCTTATGCTTTCTGGATAGTATCTCCAACCTTATCATTTAGATCATGCCAAGTGCACAACGTAGTTCTGATTTTCTTCAATTGGAAACTAGTGAGAGTAGGAATATTCTCAATTCTCTCCTCAATGGACCTCTGCCATTCTACAATATCTTCATTGGCCTTAAAGGCCTACTGTATTTTAGCTACCTGCTGATCAAGAGTAATAGACATCTTCCCAAAAACAATGTGAGTCTCATGGATATCATTCAAGGTGTGAAACAATTCAACTAGCAGCTTATAGTGTTCATCATTGACCTGAATGGACAAATCCTTAAACTCCAACTAGGAAAACCTAGAGAATGAAAAGGAGGATGCACTTGTAGTTGCATCCTCACATTGTTTTTCTAGCACAACTATCCTTTTTGTATTGGCAGCATTTACAACTTCTGCATCATGTAATTTAACCCGGAGAGAGGTATTTTTCAATTGCAGATTTTCAAACATATTTTCGAATACCTTCCCGAGATCAGTAACATCAGATTCATGTTCCTCATTGGTTTTGGCCAATTTCTCTTCAAACTTCTTTAGCTCTTATTTCTTTAAAGCAATCTCCCTATTCATTGTTGTCATTGAATCATAGTTTGCACCTGCAAAAGAACCCATGGCTGCAACAGAATCCAATGCTTCTCGTTGTATGTCATAAGACTGCTCGGTCCAAATTATTTGATTAGGAGTAGGTGCCTCCAATCCACCTTGATCCCTGCTTTTCTTCTTACCTTTTCTTACCACTGACTTGGAATCTCTACTGTAGAAGTAATCCCCAAGAGGGACTGCAATGTCTTCTTCAAAATCAGCTACCAATTTAGTAAATGATGAAGTCACATTTACTGTTGAAACCAATGAAAATGTCTAAGTAGTAGAAGGAGCAGGTATAGACATATTTATTTGGGAAGTAATTGGGGTGGAAGGGATATTTTGAATAACTGCATGTACATAAGTTGGGGATGGAATTGAAGTGAAGGATTCAAAAAGTGGAACTTGGATATCATCAGGTGGTAATGAAGAAGGAGGAACTGGAGTCTGCTCATCAATAGCTGGCTGTGATAAAATGAATGGATGTGATTGTAGAGGGACAATGAAAGACTGGATCTCTGCAATAGTAGATGGAAAAATAGGAAGTGGAACCGAGATGGCTAGGAATGGAGCAGTGATGGTAGTTAGAGTATGGAAAATCTGGAATATGGGGAATGGAGGTGTTACCCCAGATGAAAAAGTTGAAAGAATTTGAATAGATCGAAGTAGAAGTGCTCAGCTTGTGGTGTCAACAACAGGGGTAGTTTCAAGAAATTGATGGTCTGGGACATAATCATCCACTTCAATAGCATTCAATAAATCTGTAATTCTTTGTGAAGTCTTAGTTACTTCCTCACTCATAGGCACAGAAGAATGTACCTCATCTTCAACATCAATGTCACTAATAATGAAGGTAGGAATTTGAGATGCAGAAGTCTGAGTTTTCTTCCTTTTGGCTAGCTTGGTGACAGTCTGAGTAACTGCAATAGTCACTTGAATATTAGTAGTAATCTTAGCAGCTGTAACTACTTGAGTGTCTAGCATCAAAGTCATCTGAGCTAACTTCTACTTTGATTGTTGTGATGCTTGCATCAATACCTTTGATTGTTCAGCAGTCTTTACCTCTCCAGCATCTTCCATGAGACCTTTTCCTTTATCCCCTTTACTGCAGGTCAGCATTAGTGGAGCAGGTGCTTTCTGACCTTCTTTCTCCTCTCTATCCTTTCTTGCTTGCTCAATGAGGTTTAGTTCCATTGCTCTGCATCACAAAACCGTATTCTTAAGTTCATGTTGATACTGCATGATATGGTTATGTTCATATTTACTCTTAGCCCTTGCCAATACTTCATCAAAGGTATTTACTCCCTGATAGATGGAGTCATCAGGAAGTTCTTCATGAACAAATCCACCCCTCACATGGTTGTGCTTGAAATGGGCATCTAGAACACCTTTAGGATCATGTCTTCTTTTGGTCACAGAACCCAATTTTAAAGCAACAATTTTGTCACCCAACACTATAGCCCAAGTTGAATTTGGGATGGCCAATGGCCCAAGGTTCAAGAGGAAGTTAGGCCATTCCTTCCTCTTAGGACCACTTAGCTTTAAATACACACCATCGGTAAATGTTTGATAGGAAACCTCTTGAATGACCAATCTGTCAGGAACTACCTTGTGTAGAAGATGAACAATATTGCCTCCCCAAACTCTGACATATGAGAAGGATTCACACACATACCAGTCACCAATTGTGGCAATGAAGGTTTTGGCATCAAATGAGAAAGTAGGAGCCTATTCTCTAAAGAATTTGAAGTAAATACTTCCAAAGAAGTGATAAAAAATGTCATATATGAAAGGCATATAATTGTTCTCCGATAATGTTGAATGATAAATATGGACAAGAGGATCTGATGGAGTCCAATTCCATCCCATGTTGGGATATCGGAATTCTGCACAAAATATATCAACAGAAAAAGCTCAAAAGAAGAAATGTGGCTTCTTCATAGCCGGTGCCTTCTGATATGCTTGAATGGTTGTTTTGAGTTCAAAAGACAAGATTGACGCCCAAGGGAACGACTCACCAGTCCTTAGAACATGATGGGCTACATGAGCCCACTCATATTTAGATATAGAACAGTTTGGGAGACCATAGAGTCTGGATAGCATGGAATCCAATAGGGAATAAGGTTCTCTAAACCAGGAACCGGGTACAAGTTATCATCCCTACGAATGAAACTGTAAGGTTTATTCATCCATGACTTCAACATTTCGTTGAAATTGTACCTGGTCTTAGAAGATTCCATGAAGTCAACATTAAGGGGTTGCATAGACCGTTTAAGAGCATAAGCTCTCATGAAATCCTTAGGGAGGAAGGTAGCCAATTGTGAACCTGCACTGTCATTAAATGACCAGTTTTTAGGGTTAGCATGGTCCACAATCCATTTAACCGCATCAGTATATGGCAAGATAGCGGGTATGGCAGCAATGGCATGATGCTGGGAATCCCTAATTTTCTCATACGCCAGCTGGTCATTCTGAATGTCTAATAGGTCATCATTATCAAAAATTGAATAAATTCTGGACCAATCTAGCTGATAGGTTTCAGTGATTTTATCACTAGTGTCTGAGAAAATACCAAAATAAGGTTCTTTGTTTAGTAAATCCTTCTGAGCAGTTTTACAACGTGTATTGCTCGACAGGTTTGAAACTGGAGGTTTTCTGATAAACGAATGAACAAAAATAAAAAAAATAAAAAATCTTGAAACAGTAGATAACAGAATAAGACGAATGAGCGAAACCAACCTGTTTCAGCTGAAAGTAACGGGTAACAAACACGGTAAAAACTTTGCAGTAAAATTCAAGCAACAAGGTAATTTCCGAAAGTAAAAATGACAAGGAAAAATAGGGAAAATCACATATTTATTGCTTTTCGACGGGCCAAATCTAGACCGTAGGATGAAAACGAATCAACGGCTGAGATTAAACCTTGCGGGATGCAGGGTCAAGTTGCGGGAGTTATATTTTGGAACTATGTACATTGTTCCCCAATCCACAATCCACAATTGCGGGTCGAGGGTTGCGGGATCGCAACTTAGAAAACCAACAATAAAAAACGTTCCCGCAATCTGCAATCCGCAAATGCTGGTTGCGGGATGCGGGAGCACAAACAAGCTTTTATAATTCAAATAATCTTTTGCAATCTGCAATTTAGGGTTGTGGGTTGCGGGGCCACACAACACACCTTATTACTTGAACCATTTTTCCGCAATCCGCAATTAAGGGTTGCGGAACGAAAAGTTCAAAAGCTATTTACAAAGTCTTCCCGCAATAAGCAATATGCGGGATTGCGGGATGAAAATGACTTGTTGGAAAAACGCAAAGATTCCTGCAACTTCAGAAAAATAGTCAAAAAATGAAAGAACTAAACTTCATTTAAATCGGCCAGTGTAATCTCATCCATGGGATCAAGACAAATCAACGATTAAAACTTAAACATGCAGGAAGGAAAAGAAAGGTTGCAGGGTTCTATTTCATAAATGTTCTAAATTTTAATGTGAAAAAATGAATGTCTAAAATATTCAAGTCATTGTTAGAATAATAGTTCAATAGGCTAAGTTATAAGATATAAAAATGTTTTGTCCCGACACCCGTTTTTGGATATGAAGGATCGGCCTCCCCTTCTTTTCGTACTTAATGGTGAAAACGTTTATCCAGTAATTCAGCTATATCCATATTGGAGAACACAAGAAGGATCAACCAACCCTTCTTATAGTGTCAAAATATTATGAAAATAATATTGGTAATAAGAAGGGTCAACCAACCCTTCTTGCAGTGTCGAACTATTATGAAAATAATATGGGGAATAAGAAGGGTCGGCCGACCCTTCAATTGGGAGGGAATTGTAACAATAGAACACATTGGAGAAAGAGCGACCGCTCTTTCTCTGAGAATATTTCCATTTGCCAACAAAGTCTTTAAAGAAAAACGTCTCTAAATTTCGTTGGTAAAATGTTCATATCTAGTATCCTAGGGTGACACGTGTAACAATCATATTGTGCCACGTGGCATATTTGATTTGGAACATTGAGTATAGCAAGGTTACTATTTTTTTTGATTTGGCACATTGAGTATAGAGAGGTTACTAATTCACTGATAAAAAGATAAACTTTGTATTATATATTGGAAAAAAAGGTTACATCAGTCTTCTTTTCACATTGTACTTCTGAGAAAAGACCTATGCCTTTCCAAATGGCCTCTTAGCCATGTGAGTTGAACACTTAGCCATAGTTTTGTTCTTTAAATGTAAAATAATTTTTTTCTTAATATGTAATATACAATGAGTTATAGTCAGAAAGATATATTCATCATTTCACGATAATATTTCTCTATAAAATACTTCTCTGTAATTATATTGAAGCATATAGATGGATTTATTCAAAAGGCTGTGCACAACCATTCATTACAAAAAGCAGATCCTGGGAGGATAAATAGCTTTCATAGTATGGCTCTATAAATTTAACAAGATGATGCAAAAAAATTTCCAAAATAGATGTAACAACTCATCCAAGTAGGGATCTCTTCTACAAAAAATTCTTCCGCTGAACAGACGTTTCCTCAGCAATTCTCATGTCCATGACCATAGGTTATATTCTCCTCTTCCTCTTGAGGATGGTGGTTGATAATGCTTCTCAAACTTTTTTTTTGTATAATTTCACAGTATTTAATTAAGAGAATTACAATTTAGAGAGTTACAAACCATATTGCCCCAAAAAACAGATTGTTTCCATCAGTGGCACGACCAGAGAACAAAGGATTATTTGAGCATGGACAAAAAACTTGCAGAAAACCGGAGTGAAGAAAACACCAAAACCAGACCAGAGAGACAAGGTCCTCTCGTTGAGCTCTAGAGAAGTCATGACAATAGTCACTCGGGTGGAAATTTACTCAGGTAGCACTCCAGAAAATCATCCACCGGTAGCTTGATGGGAAAATCATCCACCGACAGTTTGTACGTTTACAGGAGCCATAGTTAAGAGCAGAGAGCAGAATTGAAAGAGCTGAGGGATGAAATGAATGTGCAGAGGACCGAGCTGCAGTTGACCTCTACTAGGGTGGTGGCCAAAGTAAATGTGAGGGGACTTTTGGGCGACAGTGCAGAGGGATGCCATTAAGCCACAAGTGTGGGGGTGGCCAGTTGTGGAGGTAGACAGATGGTAGGGCAGGTGGATGGGAAGTCAAATAGGTGTGGAGACATGCATCATCGTGGGTAGGTTTGAGACTTGATAAGGTAACACGTGCAGCGTTAAGGGCATGGGGTGCGAGGATCCCTCCCCTCGTGCTCTCCACCTGTTGGGGGGATGGCACCATAGATCATGCTGACATCCGCAGCCGGGGAATAATGCTCCTCGAACTGAAGTTTAATTGTGGAAGTAATTGTAAATAAGTAACTTTACACATTTACATTAGTATCATTATACAAAAACTATTATATTCTTTCTTTTTCTTTTTTTTAATAAAAACATTCTTTTTTTTAAATAGAAACATTATTTCCTTTTGTTTTTCTAAATCGGAACATTATTTATTTTTTCTCTTTTTCTAAATAGAGTCAAATTTCATAAAAATAATGAAAAGTGTTTTTAGTTATTATTATTTTTTAATTAAAGCCCTTCATGCTAGAAGGGAGGTATGAATATTTAACCTTCAAATGTTAATTTAAAATAAAAAATGCAATTTCTGATTTGAAAAGTGTTCAAAATTGCAATTTTTATTTGTAATTGTTCAATGTTTTAAGGTGAAAAGTTATAACATATAAAAATAGTTTCTCCCGACTTTCGTTTTCTGACAACAAGGATCGGCTTCCCATCTTTTTGTAGTTAATTATGAAAACTTGTATCCAACAATTTAGCTATATCGATAATGGAGAACACAAGAAGGATTGACTGACCCTTCTTGCAGTGTCAAAATATTATGAAAAGAATATTGGTAACAAGGGTCGATGGACACTTCTTGCAATGTCCAACTATTATGAAAATAATATGGGGAATAAGAAGGGTTGGGTGACCATTCAATTATGAGGGAATTGTAAAAATAGAACACCTTGGAATTTATATCATATAAAAATGGTTTGTTTAGACTTCCATTTTACGACAAGAAGGATTGGTCGCCCCTTCTGTTTGTTCTTAATTGTCAAAACCTTTATCCAGGAATTCAGTTATAGCCATAATGGATAATACAATAAGGATCGACCGACCCTTCTTGAAGTGTCGAACTATTATGAAAAGAATATTTGGAATAAGAAGGGTTGGTCGACCCTTCATTTAGGAGGGAATTGTAACAGTAGAACACCTTGGAGAAAGAGCGGTCGCTCTTTCTTTGAGAATATTTCCACTTGCCAGCAAAGTCTTTAAAGCAAAACATCTATAAATTTTGTTGTTAAAATGTTGATATCTGTTATCATAGGGTGACACATGGAATGATCTTATTGAGACATGTGGCATATTTGATTTGGCACATTGAGTATAGCGAGGTTACTATTTTTTCTTTGATTTGGCACATTGATTGTAGTGAGGTTACTAATGCTGGTTTAACCACAACACAATCAGGAAATGAAAATTCACTAATAGTAGTTTTAAGGATTAGGAACATGCAAGATTACCCTGTAGTTGGAAATGCTAATTGAAAAAGCATAACAGTATGAATTAAACAGTGAGAGAAACATTCACATAAGAGAAGAAGTAAACAGACTGTAAGACGAATAACATAGGAATCTATGATAGAAAACCTTGCTTGGCCTAGCCAGATTTTATTAAAATATATCTCAGACTGCTTAATAAAACAGGGAATTCATGAGTCGAACAAAAGTTTCCAACCCTTTCTCCTTCTATTAAATTTCTACATAGATGCTCAGAGCCTTCCAGCTCGAGCTGCCTCAACAAGAAGTTGTTACAATGTAGGTGACACCTATTCAAATAGGTTCGCCACCCTCAGGAATTAGTTACAACAAAATGAAAATGCTGGTAAAACTAGATCAATTTCCTTTTACAAAATTACTGAGCATTTTTACCAAAAGACAAAATACTCTAACAAAATAAACAAAATGCTTCAGCAAATATTTCCTCCATGTTGCTATCCCATGATCATCGAACCTTCATGGGTTAAATATCAGCTTTCTCTTCCCATATTTCTCAACGAGCTTCCATAGCTCGACAGATGGAAACTCTGAGGTGTCCAACTCCTTCATTAATACTTGGATGTCAGTGTGGTCCCTATAAGAGTAGCTTCACAGATGTGCACTAGCCTCCTTGAACATCATGCTTAACTAAAAATCCTTTTCCATTTTCTCCACCACTATCTTCCCTAATAGAAATTGATCCATACTTGCAAAATCATTGAAATGCACTTTACATCCTACCAATTTCTTCTGATATTCTTCTTCTGTGAGCATTGTTCCATCCTCCTCCCAAAAGAGAAGTAACCCTTTCTTGAATAAAGGGTCAAACATGTCTTTGAAATACTTGATCTGCTGTGCCATGACATCTACTTTAGCTTGAATATCCTTTACTTGCTGGTGCTTGTGCATCACTTTTTTGGCTCCAATGATGATGGAAAACCTATGTGTTACACCAGTTGTCCTCACCTGATCCTCAAATAAGTAGTTCAAGAATTCGATGGCATTCTCAGTATACTCTACAGGTTTTTTTTTTAATTTCTCATTTTCTCTTGTCACACTACTCTTAGCTAATTTGATCACTGCTTCCTTGTCCAAGACAAAATCGAGGAAGGGCCTCAATTTTCCTTCTTATTCAATAATTCCATCCCAGATGACCTTCCTGGCCACTAGCAACAAAGTTTTCCTTCTAGCTTGTCTTTCCAACTCATCATATTTACCCTGCAACTCTTGGTGCTTAGCTTCCCAAGCCTCCTTTTCTCTTTCTGCATTATCCTTCAGGGTTTCTAGATTCACATTCTACTTTTTTAATCTTGTTATTTCCATGTCTTCCAGAATAGCTTCGGCTGTAGCCCCTACCAGGGAGAAATCACCAGCCTCTATGGATGGTGTGGCCATGCTTTATGCTTCTTGCTCTTTCTGCTGCAATCTCTTCTCAAGCTCTTCCACTCTGGCCTTTGAGATTTTCTCACTTGCCACCACAGTGGCTATATCTATCTGCCATTGTTTTTCCTTCACTTCAAGCTTCAATAGCTTGGCCCTACAGTCTGTCAAGTCAGTTTGCAACTTCTCCTTCTTTTCCTCCAGTTTTGTTAGCTTAGAGACTGCTACTAACTGGGTAGAGGTAATTTTGAGCCCCCTTTTTAGAGATTGGATGATGTTGTCTTTTTCGTTGAGTAGGTTCTGAATGCTGTCTCTTTTATCAGGCTGACCCTTAGTGGCCACTATGTCACCCTGCAATTTCTTAATCTTTGCCTTATGAGATTTGTTTTCCATCTTTTCACTCTTGAGCTAGCTGGCAACCTTACTCTTATTGACCTGTACCTTTGATAACTCCAAAGTTGTCCTCAACATTTTAGTATAAATAACATCCTCGATTTCTTTGTGCAAGTTTATTACATCTAGCATAGGGATGTCCTCTAAATTCATCCTTATCTTAGTGGCCAAGGCCAAACTTAGGGTGTTTTGAGCGAGGCTCCTGCTAGTCACTAGAGACACTTCTTTTCTTGAAATTTTCCTTACTTCAGTATATAACTTGGACTCCTCTAAGGCTACCCGTGAGTCCACCTTGTATTCATCTATCAACTCATCTCTAGTCTTGCTTAAGGTAGCAGGCTCAGTGGATGTTGGGTTAAACACATACTCTTTGATCTCAAATGCTGGTAGCTTATCCACTTGTTTCTTTTTTCCTTTACGAGTCCCCATTGGTACTAGTTGCTACTCAGGTTCGTCAATTTTTTGCCTCTTTGAGGCTCTCTCTTCTTCCCCTTTTGTGTCCATAGGGACACTGTCAGCTTCCTTGCTGGACTTTATTAAGTTGATGGCCATAGGCTTGGCTACTGGCACTGATAGGACTAGGCTAGAAGAGCCAGGCACTATGGGTGTGTTCCCTTGTGTCAATAGGGAGGAGCTCTCAGGTGTTTCTATTTCCATCTAGCTCCTGCTAGGACATTCCAATAAATTTGCAGCTTCCGCCATGCCTGCAATTTCAAAATGCACAAAATCCTTCCTGTTGCTTTCATTCCTCCTATTGGAAATGATGTGGTGGGGATCATAGTTTAAGGGTGCTTCTGTTTTGAAACCCATCTCCTTTATCTTACATTCGATGCTTGTAAGAGCTCCTTTGTTTTTTATTAAGAATGGACCTACAATCCATAAAAATACAATATCAGAGCCCTTTCTATGATCTAGAAAGTGCTCAGCTTCTGCCTTCAATTTTTGTCTGATGAATTCTAATGCAAACGTTCCGGGGGTCAAGAAATTTGGTAGCACATAGGGTGGATAAGCAAACCCATAAAACCTGATGATTGTGCCATGCTTTGAAAGGAACCAATCTCCGACCCTCTTCTCAAGAGAAAGCTATAGTAACTCCTACATTTCTGGTAATACTCTAGGCAACTTCTTTTGGAAAATGACCTGATAAACCTCGGACATGAGCTCATCATGGAACTTGGTGTAATTAGTGTACATATCCTGAGAAAGTAGTACTTCAGGAATTTGCAAGTTTTCCTCATTGAATGCAAGGAACATTTTTAGTAAGTAGGACTGAAATCTGAAAATCCTTGTTTCCTGGAAATTCTTTAGCTGAGAGTGTATACTTTCAACCAAAACTTCATCAAACCTGAGGCATGCACATTGTGTAGACTGGCTTGGTTCATATGATTCCAGGGGGTAGGTGCCTAGGACAAAAATCAAACTTATTAGAGGTTTTGTGACATACATATCAGAGTCTAGACCTAGGAATTGGCTCATCATGGCGATAACACCTCTGGATTCTTCCGTGAAAAGTCTGGCTTTAGTTGGGAAATACTTCTCTTGTATTTGGACAGTAGGATTCAGATAGGACCTGTAGAAATTTTGTTTTACTTCAACAGGGGATTGTCTAAAAAACTAGATTAGGGCTTCCTCGGTATACCCTATAGCTTTCTGGAAAAACTCTTTTGGGACTGACAAGGTTTTTCTAAGGGTTTGGGTATCAATTTCATAAAGGATATTGGACTTGGAAGCATCCATGATTGCCCTATCGGTATAAGAGTAGTTAGAGGTGCACCATTCAACAAATTCAAGAAAACCAAGGGTTTGGCCGACTGTAAACATATGGAAATAGGACTCGTGGACCTAGTGCACATCTATACCTTGCTCCCTAACTAGTTTCAGCTTGTTTTTTACAGTTTCCATGGGGTCATCGGTCATCATAGTGTCGTAGACCTCTACGTCTTTGTCTGTAAATAGTGTTTCTATGGGTTCTCTATCACTCAATTTAGCCATTAAATAGTTCACTATAGAGCAAATAACCTACCTATTTTTTTGAGGTTGTCTTGGGCCCTTGGTTGACCTGTCTCTTTCTTCACAGCTTTCTACTATCGCTTTCGGATGCAAAATAGGAATCCAACTCTCCGTGCAGGCGATTTTTGTATATTATTTATCCTTTGCTATCACCCCTGCATCTCTTGCAGAGTGGAAGCTTCCCTGGCCATCCATTTTCCTGATCCTTGGTGGCCTTGAATCTTGCCACATGTCGCCTTGAATCCTGGCCGTCAAACGCTGCAACTTTTACCAACTTTACGGATTTGGCTTCCGTTGATGTTTCATGCAAGTTAGATCCATGAAAAAAACCTCGGCCATAGATCTCGGCCTCTTGAGACTTGCGTCCTCCAAACCCGGGGGCCTCTACCAAAATTTCGTGGATCCAAAATTTTGTTTGCTCCTCGCATGTTATATCGGAGAAGTAGTTCTCAACCGTCGATCTGCTCCATTGGCCATCGATTTTCTACTTAAGATGCTTGTGGGATAAACCTCCTACCTCCGTCTAGAACACCTCACCCTTTTTGTGCAAAGTGTGCTCATGACTGTAGATATTCACCACCATCGATCTAGACCATTTATTTGCGCAGATATGTAACTGTAGGTGGACCTCAACAATTTAATTCTCCTTGGAAAGTTTTGGGCTTGGGATTTGATCAGCTCACCCTTGATGCCGTCAATACCTACCCAGATGATTCTATTTTGCTCAGACCACCAATTCTTTGTCCATTCTTTTTAGAAATTGATCCTCCCAGTTTCATCCAGGACAATGCTAGTGCTAACACCAATAAGCTAAACGGGAAAGCTAAACGGGCAAGCTAAACTTCATTTTAATTACCTGGTGTAATCTCATCAGCAGGATCAATACAAATCGACGGTTAAAAGTAAACATGCTAGAAGGAAAAGAAAAGTTGCGGGGGTTTATTTCATAAATATATACATTCTTTCCTCAATCCTCAATCCGCAATTGCGGGTTGTAGGTTGTGGAAATAAAATATATCAAAACCAAAAACCAATATTCCACAATCGGATAAGTTATAACATATAAAAATCGTTTGTCCCGACTTCTGTTTTCCGAATAGCCAGTCAATCGGCGACAGATAAAAATCAACTTCTGTTTTTCGACAAGAAGGATCAACCGCCCCTTCTTTTCATAGTGAATTGTGAAAAGATTTATCCAGTAATTCAGCTATATCCATAATGGAATACAGAAGAAGGATCAACCGACCCTTTTTACAGTGGCGAATTATTATGAAAAGAATATTTGGAATAAGAAGGGTCGAGCGACCCTTCTTGTAGTGTCAAACTATTATGAAAATAATATTGGGAATACGAAGGGTCGGCCGACCTTTCAATTACGAGGAAATTTTAAAAATAGAACACCTTGGAAGTTTTAACCTATAAAAAAAATTTCTCTTGACTTCCGTTTTCTGACAAGAAGGATCGGCCGCCCCTTCTTTTTGTAGTTAAATGTGAAAACCTTTATCCAACAATTCGGCTATATCCATAATAGAGAACACAAGAAGGATCGACCGACCCTTCTTGCAATATCAAACTATTATGAAAATAATATTTGGAATAAGAAGGGTCGTTCGACCCTTCATTTACGAGGGAATCGTAATAATAGAACACCTTCGGCAAAGAGCGGCCACTCTTTCTCTGAGAATACTTCCACTTTCTAGCATAGTCTTTGAAGCAAAATGTCTATAAATTTTATTGTTTAAATGATGATTTCTAATATCCTGGAGTGACACGTGGAACGATCATATTGTGACAGGTGGCATATTTGATTTGGAACATTCAGTATTAGAAATATAGTTGGCTCGCATAGAATATTGCCTCGTATATAATATTTTTTCCTATGAGCGCCGCTGAATTTGGCAGTTTGAGTATAGCGGATCATATTTTAGTACTTAGGTAGTTACTCTGAGGATAATTACTTGATTTTAAGTGCAACAGATAAACCACTTCTAAAGGCCAATTATTCTTAAGCACAATTACAACACTTATCACAAATTACGACACTTATCAAAAATACAATTTTGTAACAAATAACCATCCATTATCAATCCCAATGGCTATAAGTTGTATCTTTCCTTTTATAAAACTTTAATGAAAATGAGAAAATACAACTTTTTGTTGACCAAGTGGAAATTTAGAAACACAACAATTTTGTTGCTTAAAACTACCACATAGAGAAAATTATTTAGAAAGCAATTTTGTCTACTCTCAACCCTTGAGAACATCCACCACTCTGAACGCTATTCCCCATATTTTCTCATTGTGCCTTGATTACTGCAAGGCCCTTCTTGGTGACCATGCCCATATGATGCTATTTACATAGCATGATATTGGCATCAAAAATAAGTTTTGGAAGAAAACGTGATAGTTTAACATGACGGTTCCAATATGATAGTACTAGCATCTGACTCCTGATAAATATCACCAATCGCCTTACCCAAATTGCTCTTTTTTATTTGATGGCATTTATACCATGCATTTTGACAGATGTATATTGTGTCTAATCTCATTGTAAATAAGCTTCTTTTTTTTTCATCTCCTTCTTTTACCACAGGAGCATTTGATCCCATAGAATTTATAACATTCAACTATCAAATTTCTTAGCACATTCAACTATTAATCGAAGAGGAATTTTTTATATACAAAAAATTCAGCAACAATGTTTGGTGCCAATGTTTGAAAGGTGTGCACCCTGATTTATTGCAGGCCTGTAAGGTACCGATCTTGAATTTCATTTGTAAATTTTAGAAGAAGATGGTATATCCACTGCTCACCACTAGAAAACATGCCATACAAGAAAACACCACTTCATTGACCATAATACCAAAGGATAAGTCACCCAAAAATTTCCTACCAACAAAATCAGTCTCACTCACATTTGTTACAAAACCTATGGAAATGCAATCCTTTCTTTCTGAACACTTATGTAACAACATAAATTTTCTCATAATAAAAGAACATTTATTCTCAGTTGTTGTGATATGTGCTACACTAGTCGAAGTAGAAGCTGGTATATCATTCACCTCATTCTCAGTTGTTATGATATGTGCTATCTCATTTACAGAATTGTATGGTCTTGTTCCATTACATTTAACATCTGTATATTCACAATGGGAAGTACCTGGAAGGACCATTTGTAAAGGACATTATTCAAAAAAATTCCAAAAGTATAACATCCAAAGGAACATTACCGAGGTCAAGCAAAGTTTTTGCAGGCCATCTTATAAGGGAGCCTTCAAATAAACCACAATCCTCGCAATTGTAGAAGAATTTATGAACTAAAATACCAAAATCACCAACATCTAGTACTAGTAGATTCAGATTGATTATTGTTGAAAGCGCTTGGAACATAAAGCAATGTTTCTGTATTAAAATTGATGATTCTTTTAATCAGCCATACAACAAAAGATCCACTGCTCACCCCTGGACAACATGCCATACAAGAAAATACCACTTCATCAACCAGAATACCAAAGGAGAATTCACCCAAAAATGTTCCCCCAACAAAATCAGTCTCACTCACATTTGTTACAAAACCTATGGAAATGCAATCCTTTATTTCTGAACACTTATGTAACAACTTAAATTTTCTCATAATAAAAGAAGATTTATTCTTAGTTGTTGTGATATGTGCTACACTTGTCGAAGTAGAAGCTGGTATATCATTCACCTCATTCTCAGTTGTTATGATATGTGCTACACTCGTCGAAGAAGAAGCTGGTATATCATTCACCTCATTCTCGCGAAGAGCATACCCAATCTGGTTAACGATCTCAGATACATTCCATTGAATATAACCACCAACAGCCTATGACAATGTATATGCACCTTCTGATCGATAGGGCAATGGAAGACTTGCATTCAAAGACTTGGTAGCATTTACAATGATACATCCTTCATTAATGTTGATATTATGCAAAAAATTTCTTTCTCGAAACGAGATTCCTTTAGCAACTTTCAATCCATTCAAAAGTAGGTCCACACATTGTTGAGTACCGAAATCCATTTCATAAACAATATCTAAAATATAAAATAATAGCACACATTGTTCAGAACCAAAATCCAATTCAGAAGTGTTTTATGAAATATAAAATAACATGAGCACATTAAAAATCATATTTATTTTAAACAAAGATATAACATAGATTATAATATATAAAAAATGACTGTCTGGACTTCCAATTTTCCAAATGGTAGGATCGACCGCCCCTTCTTGTAGAATAAGTGAACACAAGAAGGATCAAACGACCCTTCTTGCAGTCTAGAAATATTACGAAAAGAATTCTGGGTATAAGAACCGTCTCCCGCCCATTCATTTATGATGGAATATTAAAAATGTTCAACCTACGAATGCTAGGCCATCAATACATGTATTTCCAAAAGTGTGAACAAGGGAAGAATACTGAGCACAACAAGGGTCAGCTGACACTTCATTTATGAAATAAATTTAAGTATATTTAATTTACGAAGGCTATGTCGAAAATTATCGGCTTCCAACTTCCACTGTAAATAGTAGGGACTTGGACATCATCTAAGTTCTAACATATAAAAACGTTTATCCCGGCTTCCATTTTCCGAAGAGAAGGATCAGTCGCCCCTTCGTTTAGGAGATAATTGTGAACAACTATATCCAGCAATTCATCTATATCCAGAATGGCGAAAGAAAGAAGGATCGACTGACCCTTATTGCATTCTAGGACTATTATGAATACAATACTAGGAAGAAGAAGGGTCGGCCGCGCATTCATTTATGAGGGAATTGTACAATTATTCAACCTACGAAGGCTAGTATGTCAATTCATCTATATCTAAAATGGTGAACACCGAAATAATACTGAGCACGACTAAGTTATAACATATAAAATTGTTTTCCCTGACTTCTTTTTTTCGAGAAGGATCAAACGCCCCTTCGTTTAGTAGATAATTGTCAAAACCTTTTTCTAGAAATTGAACGATATCCAGAATGGTGAAGATGAAGAAGGATCGATTGACCCTTCTTGCAGTTTCAAGCTATAACGAAAAGAATATTGGGAAGAAGAAGGATCGTCCGCCCCTTCCTTTACGAGGGAATTCTAAAAATAGAACTTAGAGAAAGAGCTACCAATCTTTCTCTTTGGATATTTCCACTCTCTAGAAAAATGTGCAAAGCAATGTTCTTATGAAATATGTGTTTAGAGTGTCGATATCTACTTTAGCAACTCCGAAAAACTCATCCCTAGAGGAAGGAGCGAACGCTGTTTCTCCTCAGCATCTACCTCCAACACCCTGAAATGGAACAACCTTACCATAGAGCGACGTCGCTTTCATTGAAATTTTTTTGACTTGATGGCAAACTCTTTGTAGGAAAACGTCTGTAATTTTTTTTGTTCAAATGTCGAAATCTAGTCTACAGGGTGACATGTGGAATGTTTAGATTATGCCATGTGGATTTGATTATTCCAGAATTGATTTGTGCTACACTCGGCAAAGTAGAAGCTACTATATCATTCACCGCAGTCTCGGCCCAAAAGTATGAAAGAATGTTTCTGTCTAGTTAATTGCAGTCAGATCTTTCCAACTAATGGCATCACTATCTGCATTGTCATCACTGTTAAATTCATTTTCCAACACGGTATCCTGCCTAAATTTTAAGAACATTTTTATCAGCTTTATCTCTGAAACTAAATGCCATGGTATCATATGCAAGACTCACATGTGTTCTCATTGCATCCAACAATTTGAGTCATACACCGTGTCCAACTACATAATACATGGGAATTTTCTAGCCAAGATACTGTATTGGCAAACAATTATACCTTAATATTATTTAAAGCTATTTGATTGCTTAATTTTATTCAATTAAATTAAATACTTAAATTATATATATTTATATTAAAATAAATGTAATCAATATTATATAAATTAAGACATAAATTATCAATTTCAAATATTTCAAATAAAGTATTAATGTTTACATAGATTGGTATACTATAGTGAATATTAACTGCAAAATGATATTAAAAAGAAAAAATATGTTTCAATTTTACGAGTTCATTTGTCATTATCTTTTTCCAACAAACCTAGCCAAATGATAGAGGATTTGCAGAAAACAATATGGAATATATGAAAATAATACACTACATCACTAGATAGGAAACGTATGCAAGCTGGCGGGAATCGACATTAATGAGTAATGCCTGATTTTGCAAATATAACGTTGTGAATTCATATTAATAGACTATAAGAAGATAACTACCCGCAGATGAAGGAAATAAATTATGGAAATCTGAAGAATCTAAAACGTTCAGCGACTTTAAATTATTGTGAACTTCAAACTATCATTTCATTGATTTTTGACAACCATGGAAGATATGGATTTTTAGCCCGGAGGCTGAATAAGCATGCTCTGTTACAGATTTAGATTTATGGTTTGAATAATATAAATACCTGCCAATTGAAAAACTAGTAGTCAATTCTTCAAACCAATCTTACTGCTCTACTCGCCCAATACTCTTCTTGGTTCCACCTCAGCAAAAGAAAACCTCAGTCCTTAGAGAAAACAGAGCTCCAAACTAGCAAACACGGAGAGTTTGAACTTTAAGTTTCAATGTAGGCAGTGGGAGGGAAGAGTACTGTGGCAGGATAAGTTTCAATGTAGGCAGTGGGTGGGAAGAGCAGTGTGGTGGGATACCAATGCAGAAAATTTTGTGGCATTTATTATCACAGTGTGGAGGGATATCATCTGTACGTCGTGACACATAAACATAATCCATCATAAACGGGTGCCTCATAAATGTGATGAGATTATTCACATGAGTGATACAGTCCATCATTTACCATTGGCACTAAAGAAACCATTTTAAATGGCGGAAAAGATCAACTCCATTCCAACGTACAAACCATTTTAAATGTTCGAAAAGATCACCTGCATGCGAACGTACAAACCATTTTAAATGGCAGAAAAGATCACCTCCATGCGAACGTACAAACCATTTTAAATGGCATAAAAGATCACATCCATGCCAATGTACAAACCATTTTAAATGAAGGAAAATATCACCTCCATGCCAATGCACAAACCATTTTAAATGAAGGAAAATATCACCTCCATGCCAACGTACAAACCATTTTAAATGGCGGAAAATATCAATTGGGCGGTGAAAGATCAAGGGTCCCACTTCCGTTCTGCATCCCCAACATGCACGCTAGGACGAGGGGATGGGTGGTTGCGGAATCTGAAACCACTCTCCATGTGGCAGCACCACATGATTTTGCAAGTTGGAAGGGTGGTAAGGAAAACCACCGTCCTCCATTTGCAAAACCACCTTCGCCCATCCTTCACGGTTGCTAGCACGTGTAGATATGACGTGGCCAGTCGACATCACATCTTCTTCCCACGCAACTCCTCCAAGTCGAGGCTTCTGCCAATGTGTCTCCTCCATGCCATATTTCCTACCCACGTGGCTTCTCTACGTCAACTTGCACATGCACAGTGAAAAACACCTTTCAATTACATAATCACAACATAATTAAAAACCTTTCAATTACACAATCACAACATGCAAGAATGAAACAAAAACACATCAGAATCAAATGCATAATATTACTTATCTTTATCCAACACAGATCCAAGCAACTGGCTTTGTAAGAGCGCTTTTCCACTTATTAGCATCAATATAAATATGTGGTTGTTTATTAGTTGTAGAAAATTATAGATAAAATGAGTTAAACGAAGAAATTCATTTATCACATAATAACACATGAATCGTATATTAATAGAAATCCAACCTACAGATCGATGTATTCATTAAATTGGAAACATAAAACATAGTTCAAAGAAATTTGACAAATTAATATCCAAAAAAGATGGCCAAGAGAAATCGACTAAATTTCATTAATTATGCAAAAAATTACAATGAATCAATACATAAACATTAGAATAAATTTACCTAAATTATACATAATCCAAATTGAATCGACATCCCCACAACTTGCCCTGATATTCTTCTTCTTGTGTCCTCGTGGTTCCATCCTCCTCCCAAAATATAGGAAGTCCCTTCTTGAATAATGGAACAAACATTTCTTTGAAGAGTTTTACTTGATGTGCTAAAATGTCTATCCTTTTCTGAATCGTGTTCATCTAGTGATACTTATTCACCACCTTCTTTGCCCAAATAATACTAGACACTCTATCCTAAGTTTATTCTAGTTGTTTTCACCTCATCCTTTGTCATCCCATTCATAAATTCTATGGTCTTTTCTGCACAATCCATGGGCTTCTTGTTGAACTTTTTCTTGACTGTTGTTAGGCTTTACCTAGCTAACTTTATTACACCCTCTTTGTCCAGAATGAAATCGAGAAATGGCCTCAATTTCTCTACCTCCACAATAATGTCATCCCAAATGACTTGCTTTGCTTCCTGCAGGGAGGTCTCACCTGTAACCTACTTTATTAATTCATCATATTTCACTTGTAGCCCTCCTAGATAGGTCGTCCCATGTAGGGTAAAAGGCAAGTGGAAGACAAGTATAAATAAGTGGAGGAGGAGAAATACAAGGCACGGTTTGTGGCTCGTGGCTTCTCCCAAAAAGAAGGGATAGATTATGAAGAAAATTTTGCACCCATAGTGAGATACAATTCCATCATAACGGTACTTGCTCTGGTTGAAGTGATGAAGTGAAAGAATTATACAAGATGGATGTCAAGACAACTTTCTTGAATGGTGTAGTCGACGATGAAGACTTGTGCTAAAGAACTGTGTTGAGAAATACCTTCCTAGTTAAGAGGGAGTGTTGATGTATTTGTAACTTTGGAATGTATTTCACTTGTATATTTTATATTGTATTCATATGGCATTGTACTTTAGATTAAGAGGTTTCATTCCTCTGATCGGAAAGGTCATCATTGTATGTGATATGGTTATCAGACTCCCTAGTGGGGTCGGCCCTGAGTATATTAGGATGTTAGAAAAAAATTGCATTAATGAAAAAGATACTACTTATATGCAAGTAATGGGTAAGTGGTCGATGGTACTGTACAACATTCCATTGCTACTTATCTAGAATGAAACCTATTTGTTGACATGTTGGAGTAGACTTGCACACTCTTAACAATGTTCTGGTAGAGATGGAAGGCATCTAGAAAATTATGGGATATGGATAAATGTTGTATTGAAGCATGATTGGCTAAGATAATTGCATGACTATATGACATATGTCTTTATGTGTAAGAATTTGTTCTGAATACTATGAGATTCTTCTAATCATGCAATTGAACTTGTCCCGTAGGAAATACCTTGTACCATCACCTACAAGAGAGACTTGTTTCGAAAAACAAGTGACGATGATTCAGTAAGAAGATTGATGAATTCAAGAAGAAGACTTTGAAGAACCAGAAGTACTCAAGAATCGATATGCAACAATGAATGAAATAAAACCAAAAGATAATAAAGATTGTGAAAAGGAAGATCATACACCAGATGGATGTCAAGATAGGATTCTTGAATGGTGTAGTGGAAGAGGAAGTATATGTGGAGCAATCACTTGGGTTTGAGACACACGACAGGGAGACTCATGTGTGCAAAATGAAGAAATCCTTGTACAATCTGAAGATTATGGGGTGACATTAGGGTACAATTTTTTTTGCAGAGATAGTGTAATCATTCATGAGATGTACCTACTTGATGGCTTGCTTGCAGAGATGATGAAGACCTACATGGATGAAGACCTACGATGATGCTCCAGTGATCCAGTGTTGATGATCCAGCTCTAGTATTGAATACTTGTGCCTATATGTATTGACGCCTGTGTCAAGAGAATACCTTCCTAGTTAAGAGGGAGTCTTAATGTACTATCTGTAACTTCAAAAGATATTATTCACTTTTATATTGTATTTATTACATTTGTACTTTATTGTATCCTCGACGGAGATGTTCTTATTCCTCCATTCGGAGGTGTCGTCATTCGTATTTGCAAGTGTCACAAGTTTTATTGTAAGTGTCGTAACTTATATTTGATGGGTTATTAGACCTCCTTAGAGGGGTCATCCCAGTATGTGTTAAGTGGAAGGGTTATTAGACTCCCCTAGGGGGTCGACCCAGTTAGGATAAAAGGCAGGTCAAGTAAATTTAAAGTATAAATAGAGTGGTTGCACAACTATATTTTCTCATTCACTCACACATCTTACTCGCATGGTTGAGAGAGAGGAGTGCGCATAAGTGGAGGAGCCTGGAGAAAGAACTACTGGAGACATCTATCTTTTGGGGTTTCATCTTTGTGATCTTTGTATTGGTGCTTATTCTATCTCTGAGGAAGTTGCCAGTTTTTTCACCTTTATGGTCTTCCCCGGTGAAATGCGTTGTGTCTCTTGTCTCTCGTGTTTGACATGTTGTACATGTTGTTCTCTCAGTTAAGATCCTAGATCATATTGAATTAAATGATGAAAAGAAAACAAAACAAGGCTACAACCCCTTGGTTTTCATAATTTCCAACCTATAGATAGGACTCTAGACCTTAGTAAAGTCCAACTCAATAGTTTTACTAGCACCAACTGGATGGAATCCCCAAATCCCTGAAACCACAAGCACCAAACCAAAGGAGACTTCAATCTCCTATCCTTGCTCGATCCTGCCACCCTAATATGAATAAGAAGAACAATACTCCACTACCATTGTATCACAGTTGCCATCAACCTATACGTGTATCTATGTCCTTGTACCTATATGTAATTATCCATGTATCATTGTATTGATGTCACTATCACAATCCATGTTCGTCCCCTACCCTTGGGGGTTTTGAACCTTGATTTGACTAGTAAAATTCCCTCCATATACTTTCAGACCCAATTCGAAATCATTTAAAGAGTCTTTTGGATCCATTTACCCTTGGGGGCTTCAACATAGATTTTCCTAGTGATTCTTCCTTTCATTCTCTAATTGTAAAAGCAAGTGCTTGAAGTCTTTTGGAAGTTTACATGCCTATAATAGTTGCATAAATGTGTCATATTACACCTCAATCCACTCTAGAAATAGTTCGAAACCATTTGGGATCATTTGGGACATTTTGAGGCTTCACTAGTCCAAGTTTTGAAAATTGACCGAATTGGGAAAAGTTCCAAGTTGTGGGCATTACACAAGAATTTAACGTAAATAATGCCTTAAAGGATAGTTGAAAAACAAAAGAAAGTAAGGCTTACTAAAATCATAAAACCCCGTAGTTGTCAAAATCACTTTCTAAAACTGTCTAAAGGTTCACGAATTGGCTATAACTTTAGCTTTGGTTAATGCTACCTTCGCACTTTGTCGTCCACTTTCAAGTTTCCAAAGGGCTTCAAAGGAGTGGTGTTTTTTAATGAAGTGATTCAAGAAAATAGCTTTTGTATTCATGAACATATTTTTTAGATTCACTCCCTCTTTTGTGTTTATTGATCTCTGTATTCATTGGAAATTGCATAGATTGTATTCCATTTGCATCCAACCTTGGCTTTTCTATTAGAAGTTTGATTACTTGTCAATTCAATCTCAACGGTTATGAATATTTTTCAAATGTCTTTTTCAAATTTTTAGTTATTTTTTATGTTTCTAAACTTGACTCTATATGGGTTCTTGGTTTATCTCGGTTAGACATTGCTTATTAAAAGCCATATACAGGAACAATGCAAATTTTGTCGCTTTTTATGTCCTAATACCTTTCAAACACCTTGAGATCCAAATCAAAAGCATTTGGAGCCATTTGGAAGCATTCGAGTTATTAATAGTCAAACATGAACAATATAATTATGGAGCTAATATGAAATGGGTTGTTTAAAAAAACAACACAACCTTAGATGTTATTGCTACAACATGTGATCTCTCCTTCTTTTCCTAATTTAATGTTTCATCTCAATGCCATCAATGCCATCTTGGAATATTGATCCTTTTGTTTAGAATTCTCTTATCTCTTATGGTCATCTCTCCCTATTCTTCATCGACTTCTTCCCATGTTACACTAGATCTTCTACAAACCCATCTACAAACAATGTCTAGAATTGATATTATTCATCAAACAAGTGATTTCTTCATATTGTTAGCATTTTTGTCTTTATGTTTTTTAAATTTATTCTATATGGATTCTTGGGTTATTAATGTTTATAGACAGAAACAATGCAAATATTGTCACTCTTCTAAGGTATCTACATAAGGTCTCTCACTCGAAGGGAGGAGTGGAAAAGGCGCTAAAAAATTAGATGACTCACACCAAAAGTTGCAAACGTGTAGCAATGTGGCAGACAAACCCAGATAATCGATGGTCGAAATGGGTTCCCGCGTTAGAAAGTGCACGGTGGTTAAACTTGGAAAAGGTAGAGCGGAAATTAAATCGCTTACCACGTGGCAAGCGTTGGTGGAGTCCACTATGAAAAGTAATTAAATTTAAACCACTCATCGCAAGTTCGGAAACCACCTAAGCATATGTTCTATAAAAGGTTTGCTCGAAGTTTTAAAAAATGTTTTTGTCTCTTATTACTCGGAGGAAAAGAACGGTCCGCGAGAAACACGTCGTTGTCTTCATCAACTAGAACAACACCCAAGAAGCTCACTTCACAGTTCACAGGTAACTCGAAACCCTCAGTGTTTATATTTTGTGTCACAAATGGAGAAAACCCAAGACCTTCTTCCCTTCAATGAAAGTTCAGATGAAAACAAGAAGCTTGTATTTGACCTTGTTTTCAACCCTATTTTGTTTGTGTGTAGTATTTCGCAGTCTAAGGAGAAATTAATGGAGTTTAAGTCGCAGGGAAAGGATATATTTAATGTTTTTGGTTCTTTTCTATACTATTTTTGTGTTGAACAAACCTTGCACTTCCCTGAATTTGTTTGTTGGTGTGCGACGAATTATTTGCAGGGCGAAAGGGTAATCATTAATGTAAAAATGACCAAAATTCTATGCCTAGTAAATGCGCAGACTGTCTGTGAGGTTCTAAGTTTACCTGAAACATTTCCCAAAAGCCTTGAGTCGTTTAACGAAGAAAATTTGGCAAAGTTTATAGAAACAAGAGTCTTGCAGAAAAAGACATGTTTTTATTACAAGTCTTGCAAGATGGTCAGTTGCATGAAAACCTATCATTCTCATTGAGTATTGATGTCTTTCAGCCAGATACCTAGTTAGCTTTGTCCTTGTTGAGTCAAATTTTAAGTCTAGATAGTGATAAGTCGAATCACGGAAGTTATGTTATGTTTCCTTCTCCAAGTAATTTCATGAGAGTCACAGTCAAGTCTAGTGTGTTGTTTTAATTTTGATGAATTCCTAGCTAAAGCGATTCATGTCCAGTTGGTGAATTTCAACCAGTTAAACCATTTCAAGTATCAGTCATATTGTTCAAACATTTCGAAATCCAAGTTTCTTGGTATCGTCTTTTCTCATGAACTTAATAAACAGGTCAATATGTTTGATTTCATCCATAAAATCATGGCAGAAATTTACAGAATTATTTTTAATGCTGAAATGCCCCGAGTGTTAGAAGAAATGAAAGAAACTTTGCAGCATAGACCAGAAGGCCAAACAGGTGATTGGTTCTTGTATAGAGAACATACTATAATTAGGGTGTATGGTTTTACTGGAGCATCATACATGTTGCCATCCTTTTTAATAGAGAGGGGTTTTGCCTTGGAATTGATTAGACAAAGGTTGCATTCAGAAGAACATTTATGTGCTTTCAAAAAAGCATCTAATGTGAAATTCCTTCTTAAAGTTGGTCCATTCATCATTATGAAGAAGGCAACCCTCTCTGTAGTAGAAAAATAACTGAAGATTATGGATTTCCAGGAGGCTGAAAGGATGAATTATGATCCTCATCAAATTATATCGCAAAGGAGACATCTAAATGGAAACAAGGCTTTTTGTAACATCCCAAATTTTCATAAAAAATTAAAAATTTTGAAAACGACATTAAATACAAAATTTGTAGATGCGGAAATAATAATTGTTTGAATGTGACACTTTTAATTAAAAGTCGTTAGTACTAAATGTAAATTAAATTTTCTTCTTTAATAGCATGGTGATAAAGAAAAAATTTAACACATTAATTACGACATGATTATGGTAATAGACGAACTAACAGGTCATTAATGTGATGAGATACTTTTTCTGGAAAAGATACTGACAGTTTGATTTTTAATGAACAAGGGTGTCCTACGAGGTAACCTGGAGTTTACTTAGTTGCGACGCTAACGCATTTGAATATTCTAATGTGTAGACGACAGATGAGAGATTCAAAAAATGCATAGTTTAAAAGTACGTGTGTAAATTAATTCAACGTCAAAAATATATGTTGTGAATTCTTTTGTGAAAAACAAGTATCTTCAGGTATGAATGTCTAGTGTTGCTTACCGGTCTTTCAACGTTGTCTTACAACTCCACTATGATTTCAAAATGTCGTTTATTATCATCATTAGGCTGGTAGAAATAGTCGCTAAAATCAGCGTCGTTGTAATGGTTGGCTCTGTCGTCATTTTATGATAATAAATACTTGTAAAGTATTAGCATCGTGATTGTATTGCTAACCATCATATGCGTTGTGATAAGAGTTAGGGTATGGATTTTAGGACCATAGCTTAGGTTTTATACTAGTTACAAATCAATGGTCTTGTTGTAAATTCACATGTGAAAACTCCTACGATTTGATTTTTGTACATAGAAGAATAGAAACTATGGTTATTATACTAACCATATAATCTTTATAGATTGTCATCCTATATAATAATTTATGATTGCAAACTACTCATAATATATATATATATATATATATATGAAAGTTTGCAATATTCAAATGTTATGAAATCGAGACTTAATATGTATGTGGCTAAACTTAAGCCTTAATATTGAAATATTGCAACTCTAAGTCGAATCGTAAATATAGTGTGAGAACTAATGTCCACTATACGATTTTAACAATAAATTTTTTGAATTTCTAAAATCCAATTGTGAATTATATCGTTTGTTTTTTATTGCACTGACATGCATTTATGTCGACAGGGTGGCGAGTTGACAGTCATTTAAAATGACATACCTTTGAGCTGTCATGGGGATCGTAACTTGATCCTGCAATTAAAGCTTGAAATGAAGCTCTTGGTGACAAGGATTTTCCAACAATCCACATAATATGAATTCAATGTAATTGTTTCTGCAATTGTCACTGTGTAATGGTTATGTGTTTTGAAACACCTCCGAATTGGATGTTGATTGATCCTCTGTGTGCCCAAGTGGCATGGTCATGCATGTGAAATGATAGAGAAATAAATGCAAGGGTTGTTGGACCTAATGCAATATTGTTGGCACTCTCATGAACGTTGGATGTGATGAGTGTGGATCGTCCAATGTAACCCTAGCTTTTGTCATCGTTTTTGGTTAATGAGATTTGAATGTGGTTCAATGTTCTATTGTTTCGGTTTGTGTGGCCGATAGGCTGTCGAAATATAGGGTTAGCAAAATTGTAAGAGGTTCGAACCCAAGACCTGTAAATAGGATTGAAGTTGCAGGTTCTATTCTACTGTGATGGCGTTGTAGTAAAAGACTGGGTCTCTGGTTTGAGTTGTTATTGAATCCATGGTTTCAAGCTCTTCATTTTTGAGTTTGTATGAAACACACCAAGCTATAAAATGATAGAAGTTCCCTCATCTTCGTTTACAGCAGAGACCTCATCGTCTTTCTGGTAAATGCAAAGAACTTGGCCTCCATTTGTGAAGGTAAGCATCCTCGAAAGAATAGTGATTCTTTTATTGCATTTTGATTTTCAATTTTAAAATGTAACAGTTGTTTAATTCTGAGTTAATGTTTTGTCAGTTGCAGGGTCCGAAGACCAACTTGCAAGGGTTTAGAAAGGATAAGTGAGCTTCCATTCCTGGTAATCTCCAGTTCTCAAACCCTCGTAGGTGCCTTTCGACTTTGGTTGATGTGTTTTCAGGAGGATGAGTAATCAATGTTTCACGATGCCTCGGAGTCGTCTGTCAGTTGAAAGCCTTTGGAAACCCCTTTTTATTCAAAGATGTTTGAACAGGGATACGGCTTTCATTTTTTTGTATGATACTGGGTCTTAAACTTTTGATGATTAGCTTCATCGAACTGGGATTCATGCTACTCGTCAATGCCGAGGGTTTTTGGATTTGTTTAAAATGTTTAAACTTATGTTTTTTTGGAGTCATTGATTTCCCTTCCTGGAGTTGGAATTTGTATTGGTTCAAATCTTGAGCACAACTTGCAAGTCTATGTTATGAGAAAAGAGATAGAGTCGAGGCTCATCTAACTGTAGATACCATGTTTTCTTCTCGGCAATGAAAAAAAATATATGCTAAATCATTTTGTTTTATTCGTCTATGTTATACGTTGATTTTTGTGTGTTGGTATCGTGACTTTCGAGATAGGTTAGATTCTATATGGTTTTCGAATGATAAATCTTTAAAGTGATGATGAAATGGTTTTTATTTCATTTGTAAAGGAACGAACAGGGCCATGCCCAGGTTCTAGTTTTCATCTTCGAAAATGGAAGATATTAATTATATATATCTTCAGATTAGCCCTTAATTGTAGCTAGGGTTTATACTGTAATTTAAATGTGGATATAATATGTGTTTTATAATACCGTGGATAATGATAATGGACATCTAAAACAATGCGATCTTAGGTTTTACAGTTGATACGATGCTATGTTTTTGTACTATAAGCAATTTGTAATATAGTAGAAAATACAACACTCAGATTGAATAATACATGCAATTTGTAATGTGAAATGATAATAATATGGATTTATATATCTTCAGATATATATATCTTAAGATATTAATTATATATATCTTCAGATTAACCCTTAATTGTAGCTAGGGTTTATACTGTAATTTAAATGTGGATATAATATGTGTTTTATAATACCGTGGATAATGATAATGGATATCTAAAACAATGCAATCTTAGGTTTTACAGTTGATACGATGCTATGTTTTTGTACTATAAGTAGTTTGTAATATAGTAGAAAATACAACACTCAGATTGAATAATACATGCAATTTGTAGTGTAGACATTAACGGTTTTGTATTTCCTTTGTTTACAATACTGATAATAGGAAATTATTCTATCAATAAGTTTGAGATGAAAAACACAGTGTATGTGTGAACATGTATATTGACTGTAATTTGTAACTTACATTCCTAGTCAACACATGTATGTATTTGTAGCAATACTTATTTAAAATGCAGACATAATATGATGTATGGAAATTTGAATTCCATCTAGTTCTAATGCACACAATAGAAATAGGAAAAATAAATACAAGGTGTTTGTACAAGAAATAATCATTATTTGTTTTCTTGAAACCATGAAGTATTCTAAATTATTTTAAATACTAAACTGTAATAGATACTGTATAGTAATTACTACTATTAGTTATAGGGCAGAAAATGAAAACACAATTCAATCACTACACTTGTCTATCGAATCAGTGGCAATTTTCCTATCTTCTCATGTATTCTTAATTTGCTTATCTACACTAGAGTACAATGCATAAAACAACATGTGGAAAAATGTAGATACTGGTTTATCAATTCAAATCATCATTGAAACTTTAACATGCAAACTTTCAGACATAATCTGAACACATTTCTTCTTCAAAACAGAGATTAATAACTAAATTAAAATAGGAGATAGTGAAACCTAGAATAGTTTTGTAGGGAAACAAACAACCTAAGAAGACTGTTCCACCCAACCAATTCCTAAAGATAGTCAAGTACTTTCCTTAGGACCCTTGAGCCTGTTCACTGAACCACGAGGAGGAAGAAACTTAGGAATTTAGGATCTCTTCTTACAGTAGCAAGTAACTTGTCGAATCTTCAAGAGTTAGCAGTCAAAAGGACCTGCTCCAACATCTCTGGTTCTTCTTAGCAAAGTAAAGACTTATGATTGCACTCACAACTAGCCTCCCTATTCGAATATCTCAGTGATCACCTGATGCACATGAGGAAATATTCTGCATAAATATTGTGTAAGAGCTGCCTGCTCAATTCGAATTTTCCTTATGTAGGCTTCCTAGGCCTTTTCAGTTGTTACTAGGTCATTAAATGAGCTGACTGCTCACTCCCTCCACCTAGGGGATAATGCCATATTTTTAGGGGTAGTTGTCCCATAACCAATAGCCAGTGGCGTGATGCAATTGCTGCCATCTGTCCCATACCTTCCAACAGCTTCCATTCCTCCTAGTGGGTCAGTGAACACTCATTTAACAGTTCCCTTGGGTGTTTGTATCCTAATTAATTTATTTAAATAACAATAATCAATAATTACATTCATCCTTGATCAAAACTGATCATAATTACAAAACTTTGTAATTAAATTTAACATAAATTATTTTGCAAATAAAATAATAATTTCTGAAATTTGGGCAGGTGACACTTTTGATCATCAAATAGTAGAAGGATTGAAATAAATGGAAAATTTATTCAAATTTGAACAAGATAATAGGGGTTGGATTAGAGAGATTTCTTTGAAATTTCTTTTTTTAGCGACGATTTCAAAGATCGTTTTGTATAAATTTTGATTTTACAAAGTAATAGGGGTTGGATCCAAGAGCAAAAAATACAGCGACGTAATATTTTTTGAAGACTTTAATGAAGAACAGAAGTAAAAGTATATCCGAAATAGAGATTGACATGTTTTTAGTTTCTTCAATCTTTTCATTTCTCTTTTGTGGATGTATTTCGTGTTACACCATCTTATCGCTTTGCCTCATAGTTGACTGTAATACCTGGGTTATAATTCATTTTATATGCTCTGTTCCACACATTTAAATATTATCAATGTTCTTTCTTCCAAATTAATGCAGAATTCATACTAGAACTGAGATTGGCTAAGTTATAACATATAAACAATATTTATCCCAACTTCCGACCTCCGACACGAAGGATCGACCACCCCTTCGTTTATTATAAAATTGTGAACAACTATATCCAACCATTCACCTGTATCGAGTATGGTGAACACTAGAAGGATCAATTGACAGTTCTTGCAGTCTAGAACTATTTTGAACAGAATACTCAGCAGAAGAAAGGTCGACCGACACTTCATTTACAAGTGAATTGTAAAATTATTCAACCCACCTAGGCTAGGACAACAATTCCATACTTCCCACTTCCGCAATGAAATTATAGTTGGGATCGGTATATTGGCTAAGTTATAAACATATCAACAATATTTGTCCCAACAGGCGATAAGAAGAATCGGGTGCCCCTTCGTTTAGTAGAGAACTGTAGGCACCTATAGGTTACAATTCACCTATATCTAGAATGGTGAACACAAGAAGGATTGACTGACCCTTCTTGCAGCCTAGAACTATTTTGAACAAAATACTCAGCACAAGAAAGGTTGATCGACCCTTCTTGCACCCTTCATGAGGATTTCGTCGCCCTTACCAAAGATGCAAATATGTTGCGGATTGCGGATACCTAGATTTCTTACAACGTTCCATCAATACCACTATCCCGCAACCCGGAATGCAGATTGTGAGATGGGACAACGATTCCTGACTCCCTACATCCGTTGTAAATAGTGGGGAATGGAGATTGGCTACAAGAAGGATCGGTTGCCCCTTTGTTTAGTATAAAATTGTGAACACCTATATCTAGGAGTTCACCTGTATCTAGAATGTTGAAGACAAGAAAGATTGGCTGACCCTTCTTGTAGTCTAGAACCATTATGAAAAGAATACTGGGTAGAATAAGGGACGACTGCCCCTTCATTGCATGGCAATTTTTAACAAAGGCAAGGTAGAAATTTAGTTACTGTCAAAATGATTTGGTCTAGTGGGAAAGAATAGATAAGAAACAATCCAATCAATACTCTTTAATAATTTTTATTTGTTATCTTTGTATGATTTGTAGAGCTTGTTGTCCAATAATTGTCCAAGCTTAATTAAGGTTTCCATCTTTTCAATGCAGCTAAATTCCATTCTTAATACCATAAATCTTTTCAAATTATCGGGTGGCCTGCAAATACTTTTGTCCAATTTTAAGGCTTAGCTCATTTGATCTCATGGAGGAAGAACATACCTATGGAAGTGGGAAATTTTCTTGCATGCATGGGAGAAAGATTAAACCCCTAGATTAATTTTGATTATATTATATCAAAGATTCAAAATGAATATAACTTTGTTCCATATGTGTAATGTGACATTCCATTGTAGCTCTCTTACCTGATTCTTTGAATTTTTCTTTGAGCTAGTTGTTTAGTTATTGCATCAGTTTTGTTGGACTTGGTCCCAGATAGAATGTGCATTCACCAAGGTGGTAGAGTCTATTTGAGTCTATCTAAATTAACTTGCCCCCTTGACCTCGACCAAGGGAGGAAGGGGGAAACCGAATGAAACAATACTCAGATCCCCGTGCATTCCATTTTTTTATATTATCTATCATTTCTTATCATTCTTGCACCTCTAGGGATAAAGGAATTTCTCTGAGCCGTCCATCTTGCATGATCGATCTACTACCGTTGATCTCTTTCCATGCTTATGTGAAGAAACTGAAATAATTAATTAATGCAAATACACAAGATATCAGAAATAATAGAACTCAGAATCACTTTTATATTGATCACGGGCCACTTCAAGGGGGCAACCTCCTTTGAGCAAGCTCAATACAATTAACTTTATGGTGCCTTCAAAGGCCTCAACACACACTTATATACTAAGTCTAGGTGCCAATAGCATGGTTCAATACCATATGTCAATACAAAATATAGATCAATAATTATTACGGGTCAAAACCATGGGCCAATAGAAACTATGGATCAACAAAACTATGGGCAACTTACAAAGCATATGCGCCAACAACAATAACACAAACTATGGATCAACAAATACTACGGGACGACTTACAAAGCATATGAATCCAACAACAATATACTAACAAAGTAAAGACATGGGTTGATAACATCCCCTCTCCCTTAGAAAAAGCTTTGTCCTGAAAGCTTTAGACGTGGAAATTGATGCAGAATATGAAGGAGTGGGTCCCCTGTAGCATCCTTGGGTTGCATTCCGAGCCACTGGAACCTTTTGAGTTTCAGGGAGGATTGCATGGAAGGATTCAAATGAAGAAGAACCATATCAGGGACGTGAAAAGTGCACGCAGAACGGTGTTGATTGGCTTGTTGTTTCAGTCGAATTCTTGCCATGTGAAGATTGTCCTACAGAATGAGAAGAAGCTGATCGCAGTTTCGAAGAATTGAGTCAATTGCCTGAACTAGGGAGCTGCTGAAGGTGTATGGAAGAACTGGTGGTGCCTATCCGGAGACTGCTTCATATGGTGTCCTTTGAGATGTGGTACCAGACCACTCGAGCACTTCCAGAAAATCCATAGAAATAGTTGTACAAATCTGTGTAGGGATGGGAAAGGGTTCGAGTAGTCCTGAAAGGAGGGTCGTTTCACCCTTGTTGACTTGGAAAGTATCATAGTCAACCACCATTCGTTGAATTGTCATTTTCAATCCCTGCCCAAAAGAAGTTACATTTTTCTTGGTCATACATTTTGAGGAACCCAGAGTGCCCTACTGATGAAGAAGCATGGATTTCATACAAGAGATAGCCCTGTTGAACAGATTGCAACCAATTTGGAACAAGCATAGAAATAGCTGTAAGAGAAACTGTGTCATCAAATGTGCAAGAAGGAGCATCTGCCACCATATTGTCCTTACCCTTCTGGTAAGTGGTCTCATAGTCATAACCCATGAGTTGGAGAACCCATTTCAGGTGTGTTGAGGAGGAGACCCGTTGTTCCAAGAAAGTTTCTAGACTCTAGAGATCAGTCTTGATGCAGAAATAATTCCTGAATAGGGATGGCTGCCAGTTCTATACTGCATGCAAAATAGCCATCATGTCCTGCTGAGATGTAGATGCGGAAAAATGCTTACCAAAAAGGTCTTGTGAAGGAGGAAAGCCCACTGGTGCAACAAAGACACCTGCATATCTATCCAAGGAAGTAGTGGAGACCATTGGTGGGTGCATCTGAAGGGAATGGATCTGAGCAATGACACCATGTGAATTATTCTTAAGGATCTTTTCCAAGCGATGTGAACTGATGATGCAGAGAGACCCTGGTTGTAAGCCCATAAATTTGTGTTGTGTCCCATTGACTGAAAACTGCATCCAAAGTTCATCAAAATCCCATAAGATGGGGCCAAGTGTGTGTAACCATTGAACGCCCAAAACTACATCACATCAACCTAAGGATAAGGCAAACATGTCAAGCGTAGGTTATAATCTTCCATAGAGATATGCACATTATGACACTTCCCCTTGCAAGGTAAGGTGCCCCCATTGGCAACCATGACTTCAAAGTTGGAACAAGGATGGACAAAACAATCAGCCTGTTTGGCAATCCAAGGGTCAATGAAGTTATGAGTGCTACCAGAATCAATGAGTAAGGTAAGAGGGATCTTCTTGAAGTATCCCCTGACCCGCATTGTTTGTGGGGTAGTGACGCCAGTTATAGCATGGAGAGAGATCTCGGGTGGGTCGTCTTGATATGGGGTGTCAACAGGCGGGTGCTGAATGTCAACCTGAACATCTACTGTATCTGGAGCTTCTTCACCAAATTCTGAGGCAGGTGGAGAATCCACATCCAAGAGATAGAGCTTTTGTTGAACACATCTATGCCCCCGAGTGAATTTCTCATCACAATTATAACAAAGCCCTTTTTCTCGGTGTTCCTGCATCTCTGTTTCAGACAAATGCTTGATAGGAGTTATTCAAGGAGCAGGCATGATGGGAGGTCATTGGGAACCCATATTTCTGAAGGTAACAAAGGTGGGTTTGGAGCGTTGTTGAGTTGCGATATTTTCCTCTGCCAACTTAGCCAACCCTAGTACTTCCATCATTGTGTTGGGACAGAACATTTTGACTTCTGAGTGGATTTCATCCTTGAGACCACTGATAAAACAACTCCTGTAGAATTCATCGGATAATCCTTCTGTGTGATTGGCTAGTTTCTCAAATTATGTCTGATACTCTCTCACTATTCCAATTTGGTGAAGTTTAGTGAGTGCTCCTGTGAAGTCATCAAAAGCACTAGGACCAAATCGTGGAAAAAGGAGTTGGCAAAAATATGTCCAGTTTGGCTCGGGATGATCTTTGATGTACCAACGATAGCATTGAAGGGCTTCATGTTCCAAATGAAAGGATGCAAGTGGAAATTTCTGGACATCAAAAGTATTATGCAGACTGAAATATTGTTTTGCTCGGTATATCTATCCAGTCGGATCAGTACCATTGAAGCGAGGAAAATCAAGCTTCGGCCCACGAAAATTGCTGGAAGAAGAGAACCCAGTGGCTGCAGAAGATTATGGTTGTTGGTTATTGTTCATGGCTGAATGTTGAAGATGGAGGCTGAGAAATTTTTCATCCAGATCTTGGAGTTTGGTTTGGATGGCTGCAAGTGCTTCCTCCATGGTTTTTGTTCCTGTGCGAGTGACAACCATAACCAGGATTTTTTTTTTTTTTTTGTGGGGGGGGGGGGAATAGATAGAAAAACACAAACACAAGCTTATTTAGTAAGGGGAAATTTGGATTTGGGAAAAACTCGAAGGGGTAATTAGGGTTTGATTAGGTTTTCGACACTTTCTGAGGGACAGGGAAACAAAAAATGGGTATTTCAGAAGCGGGAACTCTGTGGTAAAATTTGAAGGCAATCGGGTGAAAAGTGAAGAAGTTATGGCCAACCCTAAAAATATACAAATGTGGGATTTCTGGTCTTGGGAAGTGGAATTTGGGATAGGGTCTTCAGGAATGAAATATGCAGAATGGGATTGCAGGGATGCCAGTGAAGTTTCGGGGAAAACAAAGTTGAAACAAGGGAGATATGGCCGAAAAACATAATTTAATTTTTTTTTTTTCAGAAATGGATCGGCAATAGCGGCGTAGAAGGGATACGCAACAGATGTATCTACAATGGCACGGAAGGGATCGAAAACGGTTGGATCGGAAACGGTGACTGGATTTGGAACGACTTCTAGAATAGATCTGAAACGGCTGGATCTGGAGCAGAAGTGATCGGTAACAGTTCAACTAAAAATAGATATGGACCCCAGGTATGTACGGCTTCCTAACAGTTCAGGTGTTTCACTCGGCCACCAATGTTGTCTGACGGCTTGCGTATTGGGGCAGTACCCCTCACTCCACGGCTCAGGTAAAACTGATAACCGCTTTGCCACAAACGACAGCTCTTGGTTTACCTCACGGGTGGGAACTAGCCAATCAGGTAGGGGTCGTTGCCCTTTTTGCTAGCAGGTCCTCTCAATGGGCCGGATACTTTGGGGTTCTTGTGGTACTCCTCACAATGATTTTTAGGGCTTTTTCCCAAGTACTTCCAACATTTAAGAGGATAGGGATTATTCCCAAATCCGAAGTTGTAACAGATGCGAAAAAAATTTGGCAGAAATTCCACCCAACGAGCCCAAGAAAGTGCTCTAATACTAGATGTGAAGAACCTGCAATAATTAATTAATGCAAATACACAAGATATCAGAAATAATAGAACTCAGAATCACTTTTATATTGATCATGGGCCACTTCAAGGGGGCAACCTCCTTTGAGCAAGCTCAATACAATTAACTTCATGGTGCCTTCATAGGCCTCAACACACACTTATATACTAAGTCTAGGTTCCAATACCATGGTTCAATACCATGTGTCAATACAAACCATGGGCCAATACAAAATATAGATCAATAATTATTACAGGTCAAAACCATGGGCCAATACAAACTATGGATCAACAAAACTATGGGCGACTTACAAAGCATACACGCCAACAACAATAACACAAACTATGGATCAACAAATACTACGGAACGACTTACAAAGCATATGTGTCCAACAACAATATACTAACAAAGTAAAGATATGGGTTCCTAACAGCTTAGCCCCACGACCTTCCGCAGTCTTCAATCTCTCAAATGATGCCTTCCTCGCACCTTGGATCTGCGTAGTTATTATCAACTGTCGATATGGCCCTGTCTGCATCCTGAATCTCGACATCTGGCAAGAAGGATTGACCGCCCCTTCATTTAGTAGAGAATTGTGAATTCACCCATATCCAGAATATTGAACAGAAGAAGGATTGACCGCCCCTTCGTTTAGTAGAGAATTGTGAATTCACCCATATCCAAAATGGTGAACAGAAGAAGGATTGACCGACCATTCTTGTTGTATTGAACTATTATGAAACGAGTCTTGGGTACAAGAAGTTTCGGCCTGGCCTTCATTTACGAGGGAATTGTAAAATTATTCAACCTCCAAAGGTGAGGGTGTCAATTCATATATATGAAGGATGGTGAACACGGGAAGAAGACTGAGATAAGGGTTGGCCGACCTTTCAGCATCACCTTGTAAATAGGTTGAATTCTAACTTGAAGCAAATATGGGGGTTGCATAATCAAGATTCTCTTAACCATGGCGATGCACAGATGGCGTTACCATGTTTGCATAACATTCTATTTAACATCAACTAGAACACCAGATGCCTTCGCACTTGGCAGCTATCGCAGTATACAGAACTACGTTGAATCTCTAATGTATTCATCAGTTTTCTATGAATTTGTCAAACTATGTGCTTCTTCTTCACAATCACACACTTGTATTCCAATTAATCAATGTGCAATTACCGTTCACATACATATAAATTAAGCACAAAAACTCACATGAAATCGAATAAAAAACATGTGATAAACTCATACACATAAACAAGAAGGATCAGCCACCCGTTCTATGATGATCGCTCGTTCTATGATTGATCCTTATCCCAAACGACTCTATAAAATGTGCCTTCTATCTCTCATGGATAATGCTAGCAGATTTGATCTTAATCAATCAATTGATTTTGAAAATGAGGGGTCGTTCCTTAACCATCGATCATTAGCATGAACATTTGCAAGTATACATCTAATATTAAAACACTAATTTATAATTATAGACATTGTATGCATTCTTATATTGACTGTTTTGCAGATAAAGCATGGCTGATTTGTTGAGCCTTAGTAACTACCAGGAAATCCCTTGCTTTGAATTGACAAAAGATCACTACCTTCTGCCATTCACAAATGGATGGTATGTTGAGATGGAAGAACCAGATAATTTGTACCCAGATATATATCTATTCTACTTGGATTTCGAGGGAAAGCCGATTAGAACTAGTATATTGACATATGTGGAACCCATTGATTCTGATAAAAAATTGTGAGTTCAAGATGAAGCGATCATTGGTGAAAAGTGTGGCCTTATACAGTGTGATCTTATGCTTTCTGATTATCGACCAAATCTAATGAAAAATGGTCCCGATCCAGATCTGATTTCCTGTGCGAAGCAAGGGTGGGTTTTTCCCTCGTATGTTGTTTCTAATCGTTCCAGAATTGATACCACGACATCCTTGACGAAAGGAATTTTGTCTGTATGGAGGAAAAGAATGTTGGCTGGGAAAACTTCCTATGTATTACATTATATGAATATTAATAAGGGGCCGATAAAGGTATGTCATGAAAAGATTCTAACGTACAACAGAAGAGCATTTCTCCAATATATTGTAAAAGATGTGGGGAAATCTACCTTGAAACAACTCAAAGGAAGTCCTTCTAGAGCGATGCTATGAAAAGCGACCAAGAGCTTTGAAACTTCAAAAAAAGTTCAACAACATCAAATCAAATACTTTTTGTTCGATGAGAATGTTTTTTCCATTGACGTAACAAGATGTGTTGTTGTGCCTCCGCACTTACAATATAGAAAGGCTGATGAGGAGGTTGTGCAAAAGATGGTGGTATCACTTGTCCATACATTTACAACAACATTTAGAGATGCGATTCTATTGCCTTTCAATAAGGAGACAAGATTGCCCTTTCTTCCTGAAAATAAAAAAGAAATTGATCTGCCATCAGTAAATTTTTATATATTGGATGGGCAGCATACTATTTCTGTGCAGAAAATAATCATTGCATATTATCAATATAAACAGCTCCATAAAAGGTATCGGCATCGAACGGCTTGTCTTCTACATAGAGACGTTCCTCAGGACATCATAAGCAAATTATGCAAACAACAAAAATTTTCAAAGAAGGAATTTGCAAACACTACATTCATTTCTTCAGTTGAAAAAGCAAGGGATAGATGGTTATTGTGCGGTTCTCCATCCCGCCCGAGAAAGGGAAACGCTTCCAGTGATGCTTGGACATTATAGAATGTTTCTTCTTATCAATCAAATTCTTTAGATTGTTTCCTGTGTTATGAAATTAGGAAATTAACTGGAATATTCAATTTTATATGTGTGTAGTCTTTCCAAACTCAATGTATGGATATTTTTCTTATTAACTGGGAGAGCCTTAAAGAAAAGTTAACTCTTGTTTTGACATCAGAACGACTGTGGAGCAAATGGTAGTCTGTATTAGAGATTTACAAAACTGGCATCTTGGATTGCTCGCCAAAGAGCATCGCTCAGGATGATTTTTCTCTAAATAAAATAAAGACTTATGGCTCTAATTTTTTCATACCATTGCGTGACCTTGATGAAGATGAATTGACTGCTGTGGTGGAAAATATAATCAACGGATCAGTTTGGATGAGCACATCAGTCAATAAAAAAATTTGCACAGAAACATTAAGTCAATATTGCAATTGAATAAAGGACGAGAGGTCAACCAGGCATTCGATCGTTGAATATTTCAAATTTAATGATCTTCAAACTTATCGATCACAGAATGTCACTGACCATAATGTCATTGAAATATATAAAATGGCACCAAACCATCTCAAGCAACTGTGCAGTATTTTATGCTCCGGAAAGCAACCAAAATCTCCGAGTAAAAAGAGAAAGAATGAATCTGAAGTGGATATTGGTACCAAAATACCAATTGATGCTCATAAAATATTGAATTTATATATCAATAAAGACAGGATGTCCATTGAAGACATCGAAAATATTTCACAGTTTGTTTGTCAATGTTATTACCTTGATTCTTTGGTCACCACACTCAGAACAATTCCATTTGTTGGTGTGACAGTCAGCTGTGAATTTGTTGCTGTGGATATGTGTAATTGTGCTATTCCATGGACATAAGAAGACATGCTGCCATTTTTGTACTACTTAGAAATAAATCAAGAGGAATGTACTTGTATTTTTCTAGCTGATATGGAGAACTCTTGCATGATTTCTAAAGCTTTCACAAGTTGGAGCAAGAAATCAAAAAAACATGTTACGACGAATCCTACAATGGGAGTATATAGAGAATTCTACGAGGACTTGTTTATAGGATTCTCTATTATACAATGTTGGTGCATTGAAAATGATGATGATACTTTATCTACCTCTGAAATTGATATGGATTGGAAAGATTAGGGCCTACCAATGCTTGATTTACCTTGGCCCAATGTTAACATCGATAGTGCGAGGATCCATGTGTTTCCAAAACAAAGGACACAGGAATTCTGGGATCACAGAGTTTCTAGACAGGTCTCTTCTGAAGGCACAGTTCTTTCGCTATACGTAGGAGGTAGGCTTCGTCATTCATTGACTAGGTCTCCAGAAAGAATAGTTATTTCTATTGTGGAGACAGTACAACAAGAGCTGTTCATGAACAGTTTCTATCATGAATTGGGTATAAGACAAGGTATTTCTATTAACATTTTCAGATGTCTTTCATTTTATTTTACTTTTTTCTCAAACAAGGTATTTCTACTAACATTTTCAGATGTCTTTGATTTTATTTTACTTTTCTCAGTCGGTTATGTTCAATAACTTCTTTAAATTCCTATTATACTATAGCTTCAAATAAAGAGCATACCCAAGTATTCTCCAATCGAATTACAATATCCGATGACGAAACTGAAGGTGATAGACAATCTACAAAGAACTACAAAACATGACAAGAAGGTAAAAAAATATTTTTCACAGATCGTGGTTAAATCAAGTAAATTATGAAAGGGGATAGTGACCTACAAAAAATTATTAAAATGTATACTTGCACATTTCCAGGTCAACATGTGGATCATCCACAACTAGAGCAGGCATTGACGATGTCCCTGGAGATTGTCCAGGAAGTCACATTGGAGAATAAGGGACCAGGTGGGAGCTTGGACAATAATGAACAAGGCGAGAGCTTCAACAATGCAACACAAGAAGAGGGCTTGGCCAGTATTGAACCTGGAGAGGGCGCCTTGGTGTCAAAATGCAGTGTCTCTAGCGATGTTACTCGCCAATCAAATGTTGGCCTGCCATTGAAAGGTAAAAGACATTATTTTCTACTTAAATTGATCAAACAAATTTATTCCAAAGTATATATAATTACAAACAATATTTCTGTGTAGCTCCCCATACAAAAATGTTATTGATATTAGAAATGAAAGGTTTTCTATTTCACAAGAAAGTCACAGAAAATGACTCCAAAAGAGATAAAAAAGGGGAAAGAGTAAAAAAGAGGGAAGAGACTAGTATAATAAATGGTGAATTTAAACATAGAAAAACTTCATATCAGTCACAAAAAAATGCCATTCGATATTTGGATTTACTTCTTTCCAAATTCAATGTTGGGATTTGGTCATCTAAATGTGGTGTCAATGAGGGGAAGCTACTGCTTACAAAATTGTTGTTGGCGTGTGGTAAAGATAAATCATATGAGAATTTTCATTTATTTATTTGGTTTCTAGAGAGATGTACCTCCGATCGAGAAGGAAATACACAAAAAAATATGGAGAGTGTGTGGAAGGAGTTCCTAATGCAAACTTCGAAAATTAATACATCAATGATTGTTTTGGAGGGTGATGGTGAGAAAGCAGTTCCATTTCAAAACTTTATTTCGTGTAAGCCATTTATTGGATCGTCCCTTCGAATAGATACTGAATTGGTAAATGGACTTTGGCAGCATTTGAGTAAAATGCAAGAATCAGTTGATATCAGAAACTATCAAATGTAACCTATCATTGCCTATTTCTAGATGTAATATATCATTGCCTATTTTAAACCATTCAATGTGTTTTCTGTTTTTTCGGAGACGTTGTTATTTTCGTCTGAATGTAACATATTATTAGTTTAGTGTGATGCTTTTATTAAATCAATTGAATCTGTTGTGATCATTAACTTCATGAACAAAGTGTTGTTGTTTTTGTTATATATATAGTCACTATTCTTGTATGCAGTGAGGATATCACCACAAAAGAAACTATTGGTCCTAGGAGTAGAGGGATTTCTCTTTGGAGTTTGGATGTTATCCAACATTGAAGATTCTTCCAGACAACCTCATTTTTCCCACAAATGCTATCGTTATTATACACTCATGTTCAGCTACAAAATTATCTGTGTTTCCAGAGAGCATTTCGACGTTTCTCTGTGGTTTTCCTGGCTCGACAACATGGAAATTAAAATTTCCTGGGTGTAATTGAATGGTTGAAAAATGAAGAATTTGAATTTATTTGGGGTCGAGAGCAATGCGAACCTAGTACTATTTATAATCACTCAATGTCTGCATACTATAATGTTGGTGAGGTATCGAACATATACAAAAAGTTCTTTTAAGGATGTACTTATCCAATATGGAGATATATATAAACAAACGGACATGTTGTTTATAGATGAAGGGCAATATCAATCAACAGATAATAGCAAGGAAAACTGCTTGAAAATGCAAACTAGTTGGAAATTTGACGGTTCACAAGAGAGAGATATAACTATAAAAACAATGTTGTGTGCTCTGTTGAATTATCTTGGGCCTCGTTCAAAAATGGGGCATTGGTTAAACACCTTGAATTTGAGATGACCATCATATTGTACAAAACAAATTCATTTAGTGATTTGTATATTTTTTACAGTTAGTACTCCTACATTTAATTGATGTAAGTTTTATTGCACAGTTCTCATCTTATTTATGGACATCGTACCATGTATCTGGTAATGTGTTTAAAAAATTGTTGAACATGAAAGCAATATACTTAGAAACATTGAACCATAATATTTTATTGACTGGTTTGTGTGTGTGTGTTTTTTGGTTGCAGATAGTACTAGAAGATTTGTTTCTAATAAACCATTGATCATTTTTTATTTCAATGGAGTTTTGTTACACGCAATACATAGAAAAAAAAAACTCGGATTGTGACCACCACCGGACAGCGAAACATCAACAAAGTATTATTTTATATGGACATGCTTAAGGGAATTTTTTGAAAAATGATTTCATATTTTTGAGGTTGGGGTATGGACATATACTCAACAAAAAAACATTGACAAGTTTTTGCCTAGATTATTACAAAGAACATGATTGAAAAGGGAACAATTTAGATTAATTTTAACACCGCAAAATTGTTCTTCCGTAGCCAGAGAGGGTTTTCAGGGTGATGGAAATCCTTATGTATTTCTCAAGCCTTCGAGTATAGTTTGGGAGACTTTGATCCATGGTTGGTATCGAACAAATACTGTGATTGTCGATGACTCCAGAGAAAAACATGTTTCTAACGATGAAGAAAATTGTCTTATAACAAAAAGTTATAATTCCGACAATGTCAATGACACATTTTTGTTAGATCAATTATGGCCTTGCTTGCTGGACCTGGATGGCGTGAGCGATGTGAGGCCAATTGTGAATAAAATAAAAATGGAAGTATTTTGTTAAATAATACACTTGAATGTTTGTTTGTACTAGTATGTCCAATTTCACTGTGATTATAAATCTTGTAAAGTGTCGAGTTTGGTTTCTGAAAATAACTCTATTTAAATTGTATTGTTAAATCATAAAACATATAAATATGTGTAGTTGATTTATCATTTATATAATTTATATGCAGGTTATGCACCAGTAAATTTCTTTACTTGATTCATATTGTTTCACATTCTGCAATTACATAATAGTCATTAATATCATCATATTAAGTTAATTTGCGAAGTTAAGTTATTAAGGATCTAATTAGCAGCTTCATAACTAGGCTTATTCCTATCATTCTAAGAACATACAGGAGGCATTTATCCATCAATGAGGTTGTGACAGCATAAGCATATATGTATTACATAAATGGAGTTTAGCCATTCGTCATTCACATACAAAATTAATCCAGCAGATAGATTATGCAATTAAAATAAACCTCATTCATGAATATAACCTTCTAACAGGCTTAACATAGCATATTCATGGCTTACATTTATTTACACATAATTTCATTACACGGATTGAACATATCAAGCATAATTAAATACATGAACATTATAATCCATTTTTTTTCAAAAGAAACAATCATACTTTTGTTATTCAAAACTGAATCAAATACTACATGATGTTCCATGAGGTTACTTGACTCACTAGAGAGCCGAAGTAAACCAGATATTGTCAAAAAGACTTCCTGGAAAATTACAATAATTTTTCAAAAACAGTCTGACAATTTCATCCTTCTGCTAGAAAAATAAAAAACTTTCAGCTATTTAGAAACTTATCCCTTCTAGGTCAAAAAGAAATCCAAAATATGGCTTAGTCAAAGAACTTTACTGATCCCTTATCAAAACATAAGTGATCAATAATTTCCTCCCAAAACAAATAACCAACTTCTTTTTTCATTGCATCTTTTGAGAGCTTATTGACATCGATGTTGTGCTACCTCTATATATGCTCAAAGGAGATGGTTTTGAAAAACTGGATTTCTGAGCCGATCATTTGACACCAATGCTCAAGTTCGAGGATTTTTAGCATTATTGTTACCCTCTACCAAATTTTTTTAAAATTGCAATTAGGCTCCTAACTGCGATTTTCACCTTCGACAAAATTTGAAGTCATAGTCATTGATTCGACAAATGGTTAACGAGATTTTATATTAAAAAGAGAGAACAAATTACATAGCATAGGGGAGACTGGTCCCAAAAAACAAGAGCTGTCAAAATGCTCTCTTCATATTTCAGTCTGTGATCTTCAAAAAAGGCCTAATGCCTGCTATTATTGAAAATTTTAATGAACTGACCCAAGAGAAACTTACAAGAGTAATACATATAAGAAGGATTACAAAATTCAAGCCCAAAAAGAGCTGGTAAAATGCCGAGATGAGAACACAAAGAAGGTTTTAGTTGCCATGATGGAGACGAGCGTTCATATCCTTGCCTCCTGCTGTTGTACCTGTATTTTCATCGTCAATGTTCAGAATGACGGATGGGCTATTTCTGCCACTGGTTCTGATACAATCAACTTTAGCTTCCACAATCTTGAGGTAGCTATGGAACGAGTCTAACTTGCCAACCAGCTTCTCGAATTACTCTTTAATATTGCCATTTCTATTCCGGACTTCAGTGTTAGAAATTTGAATGAAGGTAGCGAGGTGATATATGGCTATCTTCATCTCAGAGAAGTCACCCTGTAACCAACGGACCTGGGCTTCTAGGTCTAGAACTTGCATGAGAATTTATGGGGAAGGGCTATCCTTCCCACTAGGAGAATCAATGTTAACCATACCACCATTATTGGCCAACGCATGCTTCCAATTTCCTGGGCTAGTATCACGAAACTACTGCGTAGTACCACTTTGATTGCGGCCAGCTTCATAGGGGGTCGAGATAAACCCAGAATCAGGAGTCAAGAGGACCTTCCAATTCCTGCTTCCAGAATCAAAACCGAAGCCAGAATGCTCCACCGGGCCCTTGATTCCCTGTCCCTAACCAAAGTCGAAAGGAACCCATCTTTTACCACTGCCAAAGTCGTCAAGATGCTTTGTCAAGCCACCACGAGAGAGCTCATTACCACCAGTGTTGTTCCCATGAAAAAGATCAAAGAGGTATTGCTTCGAGCCAACCCCCCCGGACTGCCCCTGGGCAGACCTCCTACGTTTGTGACTTTGCAGAGCAGACAGACACAAATTTCTCTCCTCCATATTCAGACAAAACGACCGACTTCAGAGAAAATCGCAGGGAGAACCTTCACAGAGAGGGACATGCAAGATACAAAATTCGCCACCTTCGTGCATGAAATAGCCGCTGCAAGCCTTGGGACTATTCCGCATTAATATCCCGTATCTGGGATAGATGGAGATAAATGATAAGTTTTTTAGATTTGACATCAAATCATGATACGTGATATAATTAAAATTGTACTTCATCTTAATCCAAATTTTGTTGGCACATGCTCTATGTTATTTCGTTACAGCTGTAATAATTGCATTTATTAGATTGAAAGGTTCTAATCAATTGCCTGGCAATTCATTACAGTTAATCATTATGGGATCTTTAATGCTCTTCTTAAACACAAAGACCAATATGGGCAATTTGTTAGTCGTCATATTCCATAGAAATAGTGTTTCTATTCAATTTCCAGAGGGTAATCTTGCAATGAGTGAATTTTCATTTCCTGGTTGTGTTGTGGTTAAACCCACATCAGTAACCTTGCTATACTCAATGTGCCAAATCAAATATGACACATGTCACAATATCATCATTCCACGTGTCACCCTAGGATACTAGATATCAACATTTTAACAACAAAATTTGTAGACGTTTTTCTTTAAAGACTTTCCTGGCAAGTGGAAATATTCTCAGAGAAAGAGCGACCGCTCTTTCTCCAAGGTGTTCTATTGTTACAATTCCCTCCTAAATGAAGGGTCGGACGACCCTTCTTATTCCCAATATTATTTTCATAATAGTTTGAAACTGCAAGAAGGGTCAGTTGATCCTTCTTGTATTATCCATTATGGCTATAGCTGAATTGATGGATAAAGGTTTTGACAATTAACTATGGAAAGAAGGGGTGGCAGATCCTTCTTGTCGTAAAACAGAAGTCGGGAAAAACCATTTTTATATGATATAACTTCCAAGATGTTCTATTTTTACAATTCTTTTGTAATTAAAGGGTCGGTCGAGCCTTCCTATTCCTCATATTATTTTCAGATTAGTTTGACAATGGAAGAAGGGTCGATCGACGCTTCTGATTACCAATATTCTTTTCATAATATTTCGACACTGCAAGTAGGGTCGGTCGATCCTTCTTGTGTTCTCCATTATGGATATAGATGAATTTTTCTATTTGAGGTCCATCAATTTACATTTCCCCTCATAAATTTTAATGCTTTTTATACTATACCCTATACCCTGTACTTCTTAGTAATTAATCTTGGACATTATCTTGTGCCGCTCTTGCACTACTAGCAGGTCCCTTCACCGGCTAGCTGGCTACAATTCTGGTACCTCGACCCTCTACGCATTCAAAGCAACCCCATTCTCTTTGCTCTGTGTCTACTGGGGAGCTCCATGTCTACTGGGGAGCTTCCCCATTCTCTCTGCTCCTTCTGTAACTAGGGAGCTGCCCCATTTTTTTAGGAATAATTCCTCCCAACTCATTTATGAGGGAATTGTGCAAATATTCAACCTACAAAGTATAGGCTATCAATTCATGTATATCCTGAATGGTGAAGACTTCAAAAATACTAAGCACATAAAAGGTCAGCCTACCCTTCATTAAAGATGGAAAAAATGGTGAAAATGACCCCTGGAAAAAACTCGTAGTAAAATCCACACAACAAGTAATTTTCAAAGATGAAATATAATAAAAGGAAACAGAAACAAAATCAACATATTTATTAATTTCGTCGGGTTAAATCTGGGTTGTAAGAGTAAGACAAGTCGACAGCTGAGATCTAATCTAGGGAATGCAGAAGACGAGTTGTGGGGGTTTAATTATTTTGAAATATATACAACATTCCCACAAACCGCAATTGTGCGTTGTGGGACTACAACTGGAAATAAAAACAAACCAAAGTTTCCGCAATCAATAATGGTCAAGAATGGAAAAATATAAATCACAAGAAGGGTCGGTCGACCCTTCTGGCAATCTGAAACTAGTATGAAGATAATATTGGGCAAAAGAAGGGCCGGACGCCCCTTCATTTATGAGGGAATTGTGGAAATATTCAACCTACGAAGCATAGGCTATCAATTCATGTATATCCTGAATGGTGAAGACTACAAAAATACTAAGCACAAGAAGGGTCGGTCGACCCTTCAATTAAAAGAGAAATCAATTACAATTAATCTACAAAGGTTAGGACAACATTTCCCCACCACCAACTTCCACAGTATGTGGCGGTGATCAGGACATTGCGTATGATATAACATGTAAACAATATTTTTCCTGACTTTCGACTGCTAACAAGAAGGATCGGCCGCCCCTTCTTTTAGTAGATAATTATGAACACCAATATCCGACAACTCATCTGTATCCAAAATGGTGAACACAATAAGGATCAAACCACCCATCTTGTAGTATAGAACTATTATGAAAATAATAGTAGGAAGAAGAAGGGTCGGCCACCCCTTCATTCATTTATGTCGAGCCTCATTCAAAAGAAAAAGTATGGTTTTGGAACCTGGATTTTGGCACTTTGGAAACGGATTTTGCAGTTTCAGAACTGGTTTGGTCACTTTCAAAACTGGATTTTGCACTTTTGGAACCGGTTTTGGCTCTTTAGGAACTAGTTTTCACTTTTTCAACCTTGATTTGGCACTTTCGGAATCAATTTTGGCAATTTTGAAATCGGTTGTCACTTTTGGATATGGTTTTGGCACTTTTGGAACCTGGATTTGGCAGTTTTGGAACCGGATTTTGCTTGATTTTGGAGTTTAGAAAGTCGGGTTTTGACCCGTCTTCAAAGTGACTTGAATATTTTAGACATTGATTTTCTCACCTTAAAATTTAGAACATTTACAAATGAAAATTGCATTTTTCAAATAAAAAATTGCATTATTTGATTTGAAATTCACACTTTTCAAATCAGAAATTGCATTTGTTTATTTTAAATTCACACTTTTTGAATTGAAGTTAATAGTTTTATAACAACAAGCTGCAATTTAAGGTTCATAAGTAGTAAAAAAACACACTATTCCAATAGAAAAACACCCTTTTCAAAGCCAATATTGCCACTTTCAGAAGGTCCTTTTCAATTTCATTTTTTATTTTAAATTCAACTTCAGAATAATTTCAAGTCGCTGAACATTTTAGATTCTCCCTATCCTTAATCAGATCATCTCCTTTGAAGGAGTAATAAATGACTAAACTTTTATTGGAGCTTCGACTTGTAGACTTAGAAGCACTAGACTCATTCCAGACATGAAGGAATGTACTAAAACAACTTTCGATGACTGCTGCAAGTGTCTTTGAAAGAATGAAACAAAATCACTCACTGAATACATCATACCTCCTGCACAAGGTGGTAGTATAAGGTAACCTTCAAAAAGTGTTGAAAATCCCATAGTCATCCAAGGATTCCAATTTCCATCCCATTAACTTGGCCTAGTTACTCTTGGATGCAGACGCCTCGAGAAACTTTAGAAAGCCTCCTACCCTGATGATTTTCCCACCTTCAGCTACAAAAGGAATATTCTTGCAAAGACTGGTAAGCTCTCCAAGCCAGATGTAGTTATTTGTTGATGAATAGTGAAAAAATGTGCGATGGTGATAACAAGTTTACTATCTGTTAAGTCTGATACTACATCATTGAGCTCTGATAGTACATCATCACCAAGTTTAGTATCTGTTTAGTCTGATACTACTATCTTAAGTTGGTGAGATGAAATTCATCGAGGAAGAAACAGAAACGATTGATAACATTCTGTGGAGATGGAAAGTCTCGAGATTTCCGACTATCATGGGAATGACTATAAAATGTAGTGGAAATGGGTGAGGTGCACATCTTTAAAACGAGTTAAACAAATTATGCGTAGTTAGAAGAAGCCGACAACATGATCTGGAGGCACAGAGATTCGAAGATAGCCTAGACATGGCGGTATGGCATCTCTCTTGAATACCTGCATAGAAAAAAATAATTGTTTATCACGCTTCCGTAAAAAGAAACCATTTCCAACAAATGCAAAAATAATCATTTTATTGTAGCCAATGCATGAGCACACATATCATCATGCACAATAAAAATAGAGAAACTATTCCTAAATTGCCAAGTGCACCATAATAGTTGGTCTGGGCATCCCACTTGGACAAGTTAGCTCCTAACATAGTTGGTATGGGAATGCTACGTGGACGGGTTAGCTCCTAACACCATAGTTAGTGGAAGCAAATGCATTCAACCAATGAAATATAATTTTCAAATGATAAGCAAACACTTAAATTAGATGTGTGCATAATAATGACTACAAAAATTCTTTCTTACGGAGAAAAACCTTTTGCGGATATGTAGTCTTTCAAGGTTACGAAGCTGCTCCAATAAGTTGAGAAGAGGAAGAGGCTTCGAAATATGGATATCAAGATTCTTCACTGATTTCAGGCTACCTATTATCTCCCCAAATATCTCTGCAGGGAAATGGTGAATTAGATCCATTATATGAGAATGTTTCTTCATCTACCATCTACCTATATGAGAACGTTTCTTAATCTCCCTATGTTCCCTCCTGGTTGCAGGAACATAATGAAAAATCCATGCATACCCAGAGAATATAAGGCGAACAAACTGAAAAATTCCATTTCAGTTTGCTGTGAGTGGCCACTGTGTTGATGGATTAGCCTATATATAGTGAGTGGCCATTGTGTTGATGGATTGAATGGGATGGGAGTCTGGGATAGATGGGGAATGGTAATTATCACAGTATGGCAAGATCATGGTGGTCAAGGATATCATCTGTACCGACTACAGATTTTGCTGGAATAATCGTACATGTATCACTCCAATCGATTCCTTGAAAATTCAACGGCCAACATGCCTGCTGCCAGCCCATTAAATGGACTATAGCAGGCTTAATAATATTCATCGTCAATGATGGATTGTATCACTCGTGTGAATAATCTCATCATGCTTTCAGTCCACATAATGTTTATGTCTTGTCACCAACAAAGTCTTTGGTTGGGGTCAATGGTAATTATCACAGTATGGTAATTATCATAGTAGCTATGGTGGGATCATGGTGTTCATAGATATCATCCATAGCGAATACAGATTTTGCTGGAGTAATCGTACACTTATTACTCCAATTGATTGATTAAAAATCCTACGGCCAACATGCCTAGTACCATTAATATCCTTAATATTCATTTAAAAAATATTTAAAATAATTTTAAAAATCAAATATGCCACGTGTCACAATATAAGTGTTCCATGTGTTTTCAAATTTATAGAAGTTTTTCTTCAAAGAATTTGGTGGCAAGTAGAAATATTCTCAGAGAAAGAGTGGCCACTGGGCCACTCTTTCTCTAAGGTGTTCTATTTTCACCATTCCTTCGTAGATGAAAGTTCGGTCGACCCTTCTTATTCCCAATATTTTTTTTTTTAACCATGGGAACAACAACCTCCCAAGGGTATATCCAACAGCCCGCACGCCAGATATACTAGACACTTGTGACTCAGCAAGGGTCGAGACGTCTTGAGACCCTTTATCCCAGGGTTCGCCTACCCTTCGAGCCTTGTCACAAGGGGCCAATGAGAAACCCTACCCCCACCGGTTTTGAACCTGTGACCTCCTCGAAGTTAACACATGTTCTTATTCTCAATATTCTTTTCATAATAGTTTGACACTGCAAGAAGGGTCGGTCGACCCTTCTTGTGTTCTCCATTATAGATATACCTGAATTTCTGGATAAAGGTTTTCACAAATAACTATGAAAAGAAGAGGCGGTCGATCCTTCTTGTCGAAAAATAAGGATAAAAAAAAAAATTACTCAGAAACCATTTTTATATGTTATAACTTACAAGGTGTTCTATTTTTACAATTCTCTCATAATTGAAGGGTTGACCGACCCATCTTATTCCCAATATTATTTTTATAATAGTTTAACACTACAAAAGGGTTGATCGACCCTTCTTATTCCCAGTATTATTTTCAAAATAGTTCGACATTGCAAGAAGGGTTAGTCAATCCTTCTTGTGTTCTCCCTTTTATGATATTTCATTCTATTTAAAAAAGAAAAAATAAATAATGCTTCGATTTAAACAAACAAAAAGAAAAAAATGTTTCTATTTAAAATAAAACAATTAACCTGTTACGACTCCAGAATTGATAATTTGGAACGGAATCAAATTTAACTTATGGGGACAGAGGATTTTATAAAAGATGAAATTTTGAAGATGGCTAGGATGTCACAGTGTAGCCACTGCCAGGATGTCACAATGCAACCACTACTAAGAACCCCCCTCTGTGGACATGAGAATTGCCAAGGAAACCTCTGTTTAGTGGCATAATTTTTTGTAGAAGAGATCCCTACTTAGATTAGTTTTCACATCAATTTTGGAAAAAAAAATCCATCATCTTGTTAAAATTATAGAGCCATACTGGGAAATCTATTCATGCTCCCAGGCTCTCCTTCTTGTAATGAATGGTTGTGCACAGCCTTCTTAATAAATCCATCTATATGCTTCAATATATTTATAGAGAAGTATTTTATAGAGAAATATGGTCAAATGATGAATATATATTTCTGAATATAACTGATTGTATTTTACATATTAAGAACAAAAGCATTTTACATATTAAGAACAAAAGTATTTTATATATAAAGAACAAAAATCTGGATAAGTGTTGAACTCACATGGCTAAGTGATGAACTGCTATCTATTTATAGGATTGAATTTGATGAGCCCCGAACTCTAGAAGAGGTAATAAGGAAGACCAAATATTGCTATGATCAAAACAAAAGCAAACCTGATTTCCATAAGGCATGGAAGGACAAGAAAAATGAGAAGTTTGACCAAAGGAAGAAAGGTTTCAAACCTCCTCATACCAAAAATTAGCAAAGGCAGCCATCACAAGTTGTGACTAAGCCAACTAGGATGATGGGAGACAAGCCAAGAGATCCAAACGAGCCAAGAGAACCACTTTAATGTTGGGGTTGTGGAGGAGACCACATGCTTAGGAACTATCCACATTGAAATGGCAATGCAAATCATGTTCACAACATCCAAGGAGCTGAAATTGTGGGTCAAGTGGCGAGGAAAATCCCTAGAATCTATGCAGCACTAGATGACCGCTAGGGAAATCATCAATCAACTATTGTTGAAGTTGAAGGTAAGATTGCTAAGCAATCTATTTCTATTTTTATTGATCCTGGATCTACTCACAATTATATCACTCCTAAAATTGTTGAGACTTGTGCTTTTAAGAAATCAAAGCATAGTAAATCATGGTTAGTTCAACTAGCCACTGGAACCAAGAGAAAAATTAGTGAAATTGTAGAGAAATGTCCCTTAGAGATGGATGGGCTATTTAGTTATGCAAATCTGAATGTTTTTCCACTGGGTTCCTATGATATTCTCATTGGAATGGATTGGTTAGAAGTGCACAGGGTTAAACTTGACTGCTACAATAAAAATTTTGAATACATGGACGAAGAAGGAAACCCAAGGGTTGTAAAAGGAATTCCAAAGGTGACTTCTGTTAGGTAGGTTTCATCCATGCAGCTAAAGAAGTTCTCTAGAAAGGGTTGTCAATTGTATGCAACCTATGTTTTGGAGGAAATGGAAAATGAAACTCCTATGTTAGAGGACTATCATGTATTACAGGAATTCAGGGATGTTTTTCCTGATGAGATTCCAAGACTTCCTCCAAAGAGAGACATTGATTTTACAATTGAAGTTGTGCCAGGAGCAGCACCAGTGTCTAAGACACCGTACAGGATGAGTACACCAAAATTGCTAGAATTGAAAATGCAATTACAAGAGTTTTTGGAAAAGAAATATATCAGGCCAAGTGTGTCCCCATGGGGAGCACCTGTTCTATTTGTGAAAAAACAAGATGGAACACTTAGGTTATGTATTGACTATAGGAAGTTGAACAAGGTCACTGTGAAGAACAAATACCCATTGCCCTGAATTGATGACCTTTTTTATCAAATGAGAGGAGCAAAGGTATTTTCAAAGATTGACTTGAGGTCTGGTTACCATCAGGTAAGAATCAAAGAGGAAGATATTCATAAGATAGCCTTTAGAACAAGGTATGGACACTATGAGTTTCTAGTGGTACCATTTGGTCTCACAAATGCACCAGCTACATTCATGTGTCTCATGAATAGTGTTTTTAGCAAGTATTTGGACAAATTCATTCTTGTATTTCTAGACGACATTCTCATCTATTCTAAGAATGCAGAACATTTGAGAATGACATTGAAATTGCTAAGGGAGCATAAGCTGTATGCAAAGTTAAGCAAATGTGACTTTTATAAAGATAAAATTCATTATTTGGGTCACATTATCTCAGACGAAGGAATATCGGTGGACCCCAAGAAAATTGAAGCCATTATGAATTGGCCAACTCCAAGGAATGTGACAGATGTGAGATATTTTATGGGCCTTGTTGGTTACTACAAGAGGTTTATTGAAGGATTCTCCAAAGTCGCAAACCTGATCACTTATTTGCAAAAGAAGGGAATAAAGTTTAAATGGTCACCAAGATGTGAGGAAAGTTTCCAATGGTTGAAGAATCTTCTTACGAGTGCACCAATTTTAAAAATTGCAGACCCTGAAAAAGACTTTCTGGTATGTACCGATGCATGCAATCAAGGACTTGGAGGAGTCCTTATGCAAGAAAACCACGTGGTATGCTATGAGTCGAGGAAGTTGAAGGAGCACGAGAAAAACTATGCTACTCATGATTTAGAACTTACAGCCATAGTACATGCTTTAAAGATGTGGAGGCATTAATTAATGCGTAGGAAATTTGAGTTAAGGATAGACCATTGTGGTATGAAATACTTGTTTGATCAACCAACTTTAAATGCTAGGAAAGCTAGATGGTTGGAATTTTTGTGTGAATTTGATTTTGAGACCAAACACATAAAAGGGAAAGAAAATAAGGTAGCAGATGCACTCAGCAGGAAAGTACATGAAATGCATGTGGTAGCGCTTATTACTTTCCAACCAGATTTGAGACAGTAGATTGTTAACCATATTGTTGAGGATGAAGTGTATGTACAAATAAAGGACAAATTGCAGCAGCAAAACCTTGAAAAGAAGTATGAAGGCTATCATTTGGAAGAAGACAAGCTTCTTACCTATAAGAATAGAGCCTATATTCCAAATGTGGCAGATTTGAGGAGGATTGTTATGGATGAAATCCATAAAGCTCCATACTCCGGTCACCCCGGATATCAAAAGACTATTGCTACAACAAGAAAATATTATTTCTGGCCAGGGATGAAGAAGGATGTCAGTGAATACATTTCTAAGTGCATGGCATGTCAGCAGGTGAAGGTTGAACACCAACACCTAGCAGGTTTATTACACCCAGTGCCAATTCCAGAATGGAAATGGGAAGTAATTTACATGGATTTTATTACAGGATTGCCAATGAATGTGAGACAACATGATTCCATCATGGTTGTGGTGGACAAGTTAACAAAGGCAACACATTTTATACCGGTTAAGTTCATGCACAAAGCCGATGCCATTACAAATATTTTCATGAAGAAAATTTTCAGATTACATGGGTTGCCTAAGGCAATTATTTCTGACAGGGATTCGAAGTTCACTTCCAATTTTTGGAAAAGTATCTTTGCAGATTTGGGTACACAGTTGAACTTTAATACCGCATACCATCCTCAAACAGATGGGAAAACAGAAAGAATAAATTAGGTGCTTGAAGACATGTTCCGTATGTATGTAATGGACAAACCATCCAAGTGGGAGGATTATCTACACCTGGTAGAGTTTCCATATAACAATGGGTAGCAAGAATCATTGGGAATGAGTCCATATGAGGTTCTATATGGAAAAAGGTGTAGGACACCAGTGACTTGGGACAATCCAGTGAATAGAATTGTACTTGGGCCAGAATTGCTTAAGGAAATGGAGCAAGAGGTTGCAAAGATCAAGAAGAATTTAAAAGTAGCCCAGGATAGACACAAAAGCTATGCAGATAAGCATAGGGTGGATAGGGAGTTCAGTGTTGGGGATCATGTATATCTTACAGTGAGGCCAAGGAAGGGTTCCTTGAATGTTGGGAGTTGTGCTAAGCTATCACCTAGATATTGTGGGCCATTTGAAGTGCTTGAAAGAATAGGGCTAGTTGCATATAGACTTGCATTGCCTGCTAGCACTAAAGATCGTAATGTTTTTCATGTCTGTTTGCTTAAGAAATATGTACATGATCCTAACCATGTGATTAATTGGAATGTGATCCAGGTGGAACCCGAGGGAGAGTTCCAAACCGATCCATTACGCATCCTAGAAAAGAAGGTAACATTGCTCCGGAACCGAGCCATCAGATAGGTAAAGGTGCAATGGAAGCACTACAGTCCCAATGAGGCTACATGGGAGCTGGAGGATGCCATGAGAGTGGCATATCCATTTTTGTTCAATTTTGATGAGCACTAAGGACAGTGCTAATGTAAGGGGAGGGGAATGTCACATCCCCATTTTGTACCTATTGAATTAAAATTGTAAATGATGTAAATATTGTTATTAAATCATGGTGACGAGCTCAAGGCCAAGGCCCCTCCATTGATTTATCATTTTATGTATTAGCAATTAAAATCGGTGCATATGGTTCTTGTGCTAGAGAGGCACAATGTAAATTAAGACATCATGTAAATACGAATTTTAATGAAATACCCACAACTAGCTATGCAATGAAACAAAGAGATGGGGGCATGATTTTTATAAGGAATAGGGAGGAAAATTATTCAAACCCTTGAGCCAATGGTGTTAATCTATGTGTCAATGAGAAAACCCATAAACCACCAACTACCCATTTTGGGTTGTGCACCCAATCATTTAATTCTTCCAAGAGTTGGTTAAGGAAGTTAATGCCTTGGGGATGGAGAGATATGGTAGTCAATTTTGTGTATGGGCAAGCCACCAATCTAGAAAATCATATTTTTGCTTCTTGGGCAAGAAAACACCCACGAAATGGTGCCCAAATCCATTCTGAACGGATGACCTTTTCTCTCTCACACAATCTGAGCTAGCTGGGACTTTCTCCATCACGTTTTTCATCATTTCCTTCATTTTTTCATGCCTGGGAACTCGTTTTTGTATTGCACAGTGGCTGGGAGGAAGAGAGCCACAATTTTTGGGATTATGGAGGCCATTTATGTCCACGAAATGCCCATAAACGTTTTATGAAAACGATTCTTCTCTCCTAGGGTTGACTTCCCATTTTTTTCATTCCATTTTGGGTTGCCCACGTTTTTCTGAACTGGTAGAAACCCCATCTTTGGGTATCTCACTGTAAAAACGTTTCTTCATGCCCATCACTTATACTTTTGTTGTTATGTGCATCCTTGTTTTGGTTTGAACCTGTGAGCAAGAAATTTGGAGTGGTAGTGGACGGAATTGGCTTGATAAACCTAGTGGGGAAATAACCTCTCAGGAAGATCAAAAGGGCTAGATACTCTTCTATGCACACCTTGAACAACACTGAATTGGAAGGTATGGCCTGAGGGACTGTGTAGTAGTGAAGGGAATACTTCCTTGAATAAGGTGTGTAGGCATTGTGGGGAACCAAGTTGGATAGATATTGTAGGGGTACACATAGCTCTATGGTTGAGCTCACTAGCTTAGCAATTCTTCCTTTTCCATCTCCTACCAGCTTGATAAACCTAACTGTTGATTGGCTTGGCTGATTTTAGTGTATTTTCGCTATGTGTGAGTCTTTTGTTCCCTTCTTCCTTGTAGAAATCATGCCCAGCTCGGGGGTGGCAGTTGTATCAAGAGATTGATAAGCACAATTGGCTTATGGTTTGGTGGAACGTTGCAAATGCATATTCGGTTGCTCAAGGACTACTTTGTTTTAAGATAAATACTCTCATGTGCTAATTATGTATTGTTTTAATCGATGAATGACATGAATATCTTGAATGTATGATGGATGTGTAAGAGAATTTAATTCTGTTGTGTTTTCAAATATTTATGCATTTGCATATTTCCATCTTCATTTTATATGAATGTTTGTTTACTAAGTATGGGGCTAGATGTCCGGATTTAGTGTCATGTTCTCTCCCATGATGGTATGATGGGTGTGTGTGTGTGACACTCTTCTGTTGATTTTCTCCTCCAAATTCCATCATGATCCCTAGCCTACGAGAGATCTACCCTTTAAATAATAATTACAATTTTTTTACAAAGGATAAATTCCTAAAAAAATAGGGATTTCAAAAATCGAACTAGGCTAATGGCCAAGAAAATCTTGCCACTTGGCTGCAATTTCTAACAATTCATCTATATTTGGATAATTGATTGACTCAAGCCCTAGTTGGGCATCACACGTAAAATTTTACAGCTTGTTTTTAGCCAAACTATCCCAAATACCAATAAAAATGTGGATCATTCCCTCAATGGCAACAGGTTTCCTGAATAACAGATCCATGTCATCAATCTTGATATGCTCAAGGTGTTGGATCTTCTCTTTAGCTTCCTCGCATCGACTTTCAACCTGTTCTAGCATGAACTTCGGTGGACAAGCTCTTTCAATGAGGTCCATGGTAGGGAACTGCAACTTTTCCATGATGCTATCCACAACGTACCATCTCCTTCTGCAAACACCTTATGCTTTCTGGATAGTATCTCCAACCTTATCATTTAGATCATGCCAAGTGCACAACGTAGTTCTGATTTTCTTCAATTGGAAACTAGTGAGAGTAGGAATATTCTCAATTCTCTCCTCAATGGACCTCTGCCATTCTACAATATCTTCATTGGCCTTAAAGGCCTACTGTATTTTAGCTACCTGCTGATCAAGAGTAATAGACATCTTCCCAAAAACAATGTGAGTCTCATGGATATCATTCAAGGTGTGAAACAATTCAACTAGCAGCTTATAGTGTTCATCATTGACCTGAATGGACAAATCCTTAAACTCCAACTAGGAAAACCTAGAGAATGAAAAGGAGGATGCACTTGTAGTTGCATCCTCACATTGTTTTTCTAGCACAACTATCCTTTTTGTATTGGCAGCATTTACAACTTCTGCATCATGTAATTTAACCCGGAGAGAGGTATTTTTCAATTGCAGATTTTCAAACATATTTTCGAATACCTTCCCGAGATCAGTAACATCAGATTCATGTTCCTCATTGGTTTTGGCCAATTTCTCTTCAAACTTCTTTAGCTCTTATTTCTTTAAAGCAATCTCCCTATTCATTGTTGTCATTGAATCATAGTTTGCACCTGCAAAAGAACCCATGGCTGCAACAGAATCCAATGCTTCTCGTTGTATGTCATAAGACTGCTCGGTCCAAATTATTTGATTAGGAGTAGGTGCCTCCAATCCACCTTGATCCCTGCTTTTCTTCTTACCTTTTCTTACCACTGACTTGGAATCTCTACTGTAGAAGTAATCCCCAAGAGGGACTGCAATGTCTTCTTCAAAATCAGCTACCAATTTAGTAAATGATGAAGTCACATTTACTGTTGAAACCAATGAAAATGTCTAAGTAGTAGAAGGAGCAGGTATAGACATATTTATTTGGGAAGTAATTGGGGTGGAAGGGATATTTTGAATAACTGCATGTACATAAGTTGGGGATGGAATTGAAGTGAAGGATTCAAAAAGTGGAACTTGGATATCATCAGGTGGTAATGAAGAAGGAGGAACTGGAGTCTGCTCATCAATAGCTGGCTGTGATAAAATGAATGGATGTGATTGTAGAGGGACAATGAAAGACTGGATCTCTGCAATAGTAGATGGAAAAATAGGAAGTGGAACCGAGATGGCTAGGAATGGAGCAGTGATGGTAGTTAGAGTATGGAAAATCTGGAATATGGGGAATGGAGGTGTTACCCCAGATGAAAAAGTTGAAAGAATTTGAATAGATCGAAGTAGAAGTGCTCAGCTTGTGGTGTCAACAACAGGGGTAGTTTCAAGAAATTGATGGTCTGGGACATAATCATCCACTTCAATAGCATTCAATAAATCTGTAATTCTTTGTGAAGTCTTAGTTACTTCCTCACTCATAGGCACAGAAGAATGTACCTCATCTTCAACATCAATGTCACTAATAATGAAGGTAGGAATTTGAGATGCAGAAGTCTGAGTTTTCTTCCTTTTGGCTAGCTTGGTGACAGTCTGAGTAACTGCAATAGTCACTTGAATATTAGTAGTAATCTTAGCAGCTGTAACTACTTGAGTGTCTAGCATCAAAGTCATCTGAGCTAACTTCTACTTTGATTGTTGTGATGCTTGCATCAATACCTTTGATTGTTCAGCAGTCTTTACCTCTCCAGCATCTTCCATGAGACCTTTTCCTTTATCCCCTTTACTGCAGGTCAGCATTAGTGGAGCAGGTGCTTTCTGACCTTCTTTCTCCTCTCTATCCTTTCTTGCTTGCTCAATGAGGTTTAGTTCCATTGCTCTGCATCACAAAACCGTATTCTTAAGTTCATGTTGATACTGCATGATATGGTTATGTTCATATTTACTCTTAGCCCTTGCCAATACTTCATCAAAGGTATTTACTCCCTGATAGATGGAGTCATCAGGAAGTTCTTCATGAACAAATCCACCCCTCACATGGTTGTGCTTGAAATGGGCATCTAGAACACCTTTAGGATCATGTCTTCTTTTGGTCACAGAACCCAATTTTAAAGCAACAATTTTGTCACCCAACACTATAGCCCAAGTTGAATTTGGGATGGCCAATGGCCCAAGGTTCAAGAGGAAGTTAGGCCATTCCTTCCTCTTAGGACCACTTAGCTTTAAATACACACCATCGGTAAATGTTTGATAGGAAACCTCTTGAATGACCAATCTGTCAGGAACTACCTTGTGTAGAAGATGAACAATATTGCCTCCCCAAACTCTGACATATGAGAAGGATTCACACACATACCAGTCACCAATTGTGGCAATGAAGGTTTTGGCATCAAATGAGAAAGTAGGAGCCTATTCTCTAAAGAATTTGAAGTAAATACTTCCAAAGAAGTGATAAAAAATGTCATATATGAAAGGCATATAATTGTTCTCCGATAATGTTGAATGATAAATATGGACAAGAGGATCTGATGGAGTCCAATTCCATCCCATGTTGGGATATCGGAATTCTGCACAAAATATATCAACAGAAAAAGCTCAAAAGAAGAAATGTGGCTTCTTCATAGCCGGTGCCTTCTGATATGCTTGAATGGTTGTTTTGAGTTCAAAAGACAAGATTGACGCCCAAGGGAACGACTCACCAGTCCTTAGAACATGATGGGCTACATGAGCCCACTCATATTTAGATATAGAACAGTTTGGGAGACCATAGAGTCTGGATAGCATGGAATCCAATAGGGAATAAGGTTCTCTAAACCAGGAACCGGGTACAAGTTATCATCCCTACGAATGAAACTGTAAGGTTTATTCATCCATGACTTCAACATTTCGTTGAAATTGTACCTGGTCTTAGAAGATTCCATGAAGTCAACATTAAGGGGTTGCATAGACCGTTTAAGAGCATAAGCTCTCATGAAATCCTTAGGGAGGAAGGTAGCCAATTGTGAACCTGCACTGTCATTAAATGACCAGTTTTTAGGGTTAGCATGGTCCACAATCCATTTAACCGCATCAGTATATGGCAAGATAGCGGGTATGGCAGCAATGGCATGATGCTGGGAATCCCTAATTTTCTCATACGCCAGCTGGTCATTCTGAATGTCTAATAGGTCATCATTATCAAAAATTGAATAAATTCTGGACCAATCTAGCTGATAGGTTTCAGTGATTTTATCACTAGTGTCTGAGAAAATACCAAAATAAGGTTCTTTGTTTAGTAAATCCTTCTGAGCAGTTTTACAACGTGTATTGCTCGACAGGTTTGAAACTGGAGGTTTTCTGATAAACGAATGAACAAAAATAAAAAAAATAAAAAATCTTGAAACAGTAGATAACAGAATAAGACGAATGAGCGAAACCAACCTGTTTCAGCTGAAAGTAACGGGTAACAAACACGGTAAAAACTTTGCAGTAAAATTCAAGCAACAAGGTAATTTCCGAAAGTAAAAATGACAAGGAAAAATAGGGAAAATCACATATTTATTGCTTTTCGACGGGCCAAATCTAGACCGTAGGATGAAAACGAATCAACGGCTGAGATTAAACCTTGCGGGATGCAGGGTCAAGTTGCGGGAGTTATATTTTGGAACTATGTACATTGTTCCCCAATCCACAATCCACAATTGCGGGTCGAGGGTTGCGGGATCGCAACTTAGAAAACCAACAATAAAAAACGTTCCCGCAATCTGCAATCCGCAAATGCTGGTTGCGGGATGCGGGAGCACAAACAAGCTTTTATAATTCAAATAATCTTTTGCAATCTGCAATTTAGGGTTGTGGGTTGCGGGGCCACACAACACACCTTATTACTTGAACCATTTTTCCGCAATCCGCAATTAAGGGTTGCGGAACGAAAAGTTCAAAAGCTATTTACAAAGTCTTCCCGCAATAAGCAATATGCGGGATTGCGGGATGAAAATGACTTGTTGGAAAAACGCAAAGATTCCTGCAACTTCAGAAAAATAGTCAAAAAATGAAAGAACTAAACTTCATTTAAATCGGCCAGTGTAATCTCATCCATGGGATCAAGACAAATCAACGATTAAAACTTAAACATGCAGGAAGGAAAAGAAAGGTTGCAGGGTTCTATTTCATAAATGTTCTAAATTTTAATGTGAAAAAATGAATGTCTAAAATATTCAAGTCATTGTTAGAATAATAGTTCAATAGGCTAAGTTATAAGATATAAAAATGTTTTGTCCCGACACCCGTTTTTGGATATGAAGGATCGGCCTCCCCTTCTTTTCGTACTTAATGGTGAAAACGTTTATCCAGTAATTCAGCTATATCCATATTGGAGAACACAAGAAGGATCAACCAACCCTTCTTATAGTGTCAAAATATTATGAAAATAATATTGGTAATAAGAAGGGTCAACCAACCCTTCTTGCAGTGTCGAACTATTATGAAAATAATATGGGGAATAAGAAGGGTCGGCCGACCCTTCAATTGGGAGGGAATTGTAACAATAGAACACATTGGAGAAAGAGCGACCGCTCTTTCTCTGAGAATATTTCCATTTGCCAACAAAGTCTTTAAAGAAAAACGTCTCTAAATTTCGTTGGTAAAATGTTCATATCTAGTATCCTAGGGTGACACGTGTAACAATCATATTGTGCCACGTGGCATATTTGATTTGGAACATTGAGTATAGCAAGGTTACTATTTTTTTTGATTTGGCACATTGAGTATAGAGAGGTTACTAATTCACTGATAAAAAGATAAACTTTGTATTATATATTGGAAAAAAAGGTTACATCAGTCTTCTTTTCACATTGTACTTCTGAGAAAAGACCTATGCCTTTCCAAATGGCCTCTTAGCCATGTGAGTTGAACACTTAGCCATAGTTTTGTTCTTTAAATGTAAAATAATTTTTTTCTTAATATGTAATATACAATGAGTTATAGTCAGAAAGATATATTCATCATTTCACGATAATATTTCTCTATAAAATACTTCTCTGTAATTATATTGAAGCATATAGATGGATTTATTCAAAAGGCTGTGCACAACCATTCATTACAAAAAGCAGATCCTGGGAGGATAAATAGCTTTCATAGTATGGCTCTATAAATTTAACAAGATGATGCAAAAAAATTTCCAAAATAGATGTAACAACTCATCCAAGTAGGGATCTCTTCTACAAAAAATTCTTCCGCTGAACAGACGTTTCCTCAGCAATTCTCATGTCCATGACCATAGGTTATATTCTCCTCTTCCTCTTGAGGATGGTGGTTGATAATGCTTCTCAAACTTTTTTTTTGTATAATTTCACAGTATTTAATTAAGAGAATTACAATTTAGAGAGTTACAAACCATATTGCCCCAAAAAACAGATTGTTTCCATCAGTGGCACGACCAGAGAACAAAGGATTATTTGAGCATGGACAAAAAACTTGCAGAAAACCGGAGTGAAGAAAACACCAAAACCAGACCAGAGAGACAAGGTCCTCTCGTTGAGCTCTAGAGAAGTCATGACAATAGTCACTCGGGTGGAAATTTACTCAGGTAGCACTCCAGAAAATCATCCACCGGTAGCTTGATGGGAAAATCATCCACCGACAGTTTGTACGTTTACAGGAGCCATAGTTAAGAGCAGAGAGCAGAATTGAAAGAGCTGAGGGATGAAATGAATGTGCAGAGGACCGAGCTGCAGTTGACCTCTACTAGGGTGGTGGCCAAAGTAAATGTGAGGGGACTTTTGGGCGACAGTGCAGAGGGATGCCATTAAGCCACAAGTGTGGGGGTGGCCAGTTGTGGAGGTAGACAGATGGTAGGGCAGGTGGATGGGAAGTCAAATAGGTGTGGAGACATGCATCATCGTGGGTAGGTTTGAGACTTGATAAGGTAACACGTGCAGCGTTAAGGGCATGGGGTGCGAGGATCCCTCCCCTCGTGCTCTCCACCTGTTGGGGGGATGGCACCATAGATCATGCTGACATCCGCAGCCGGGGAATAATGCTCCTCGAACTGAAGTTTAATTGTGGAAGTAATTGTAAATAAGTAACTTTACACATTTACATTAGTATCATTATACAAAAACTATTATATTCTTTCTTTTTCTTTTTTTTAATAAAAACATTCTTTTTTTTAAATAGAAACATTATTTCCTTTTGTTTTTCTAAATCGGAACATTATTTATTTTTTCTCTTTTTCTAAATAGAGTCAAATTTCATAAAAATAATGAAAAGTGTTTTTAGTTATTATTATTTTTTAATTAAAGCCCTTCATGCTAGAAGGGAGGTATGAATATTTAACCTTCAAATGTTAATTTAAAATAAAAAATGCAATTTCTGATTTGAAAAGTGTTCAAAATTGCAATTTTTATTTGTAATTGTTCAATGTTTTAAGGTGAAAAGTTATAACATATAAAAATAGTTTCTCCCGACTTTCGTTTTCTGACAACAAGGATCGGCTTCCCATCTTTTTGTAGTTAATTATGAAAACTTGTATCCAACAATTTAGCTATATCGATAATGGAGAACACAAGAAGGATTGACTGACCCTTCTTGCAGTGTCAAAATATTATGAAAAGAATATTGGTAACAAGGGTCGATGGACACTTCTTGCAATGTCCAACTATTATGAAAATAATATGGGGAATAAGAAGGGTTGGGTGACCATTCAATTATGAGGGAATTGTAAAAATAGAACACCTTGGAATTTATATCATATAAAAATGGTTTGTTTAGACTTCCATTTTACGACAAGAAGGATTGGTCGCCCCTTCTGTTTGTTCTTAATTGTCAAAACCTTTATCCAGGAATTCAGTTATAGCCATAATGGATAATACAATAAGGATCGACCGACCCTTCTTGAAGTGTCGAACTATTATGAAAAGAATATTTGGAATAAGAAGGGTTGGTCGACCCTTCATTTAGGAGGGAATTGTAACAGTAGAACACCTTGGAGAAAGAGCGGTCGCTCTTTCTTTGAGAATATTTCCACTTGCCAGCAAAGTCTTTAAAGCAAAACATCTATAAATTTTGTTGTTAAAATGTTGATATCTGTTATCATAGGGTGACACATGGAATGATCTTATTGAGACATGTGGCATATTTGATTTGGCACATTGAGTATAGCGAGGTTACTATTTTTTCTTTGATTTGGCACATTGATTGTAGTGAGGTTACTAATGCTGGTTTAACCACAACACAATCAGGAAATGAAAATTCACTAATAGTAGTTTTAAGGATTAGGAACATGCAAGATTACCCTGTAGTTGGAAATGCTAATTGAAAAAGCATAACAGTATGAATTAAACAGTGAGAGAAACATTCACATAAGAGAAGAAGTAAACAGACTGTAAGACGAATAACATAGGAATCTATGATAGAAAACCTTGCTTGGCCTAGCCAGATTTTATTAAAATATATCTCAGACTGCTTAATAAAACAGGGAATTCATGAGTCGAACAAAAGTTTCCAACCCTTTCTCCTTCTATTAAATTTCTACATAGATGCTCAGAGCCTTCCAGCTCGAGCTGCCTCAACAAGAAGTTGTTACAATGTAGGTGACACCTATTCAAATAGGTTCGCCACCCTCAGGAATTAGTTACAACAAAATGAAAATGCTGGTAAAACTAGATCAATTTCCTTTTACAAAATTACTGAGCATTTTTACCAAAAGACAAAATACTCTAACAAAATAAACAAAATGCTTCAGCAAATATTTCCTCCATGTTGCTATCCCATGATCATCGAACCTTCATGGGTTAAATATCAGCTTTCTCTTCCCATATTTCTCAACGAGCTTCCATAGCTCGACAGATGGAAACTCTGAGGTGTCCAACTCCTTCATTAATACTTGGATGTCAGTGTGGTCCCTATAAGAGTAGCTTCACAGATGTGCACTAGCCTCCTTGAACATCATGCTTAACTAAAAATCCTTTTCCATTTTCTCCACCACTATCTTCCCTAATAGAAATTGATCCATACTTGCAAAATCATTGAAATGCACTTTACATCCTACCAATTTCTTCTGATATTCTTCTTCTGTGAGCATTGTTCCATCCTCCTCCCAAAAGAGAAGTAACCCTTTCTTGAATAAAGGGTCAAACATGTCTTTGAAATACTTGATCTGCTGTGCCATGACATCTACTTTAGCTTGAATATCCTTTACTTGCTGGTGCTTGTGCATCACTTTTTTGGCTCCAATGATGATGGAAAACCTATGTGTTACACCAGTTGTCCTCACCTGATCCTCAAATAAGTAGTTCAAGAATTCGATGGCATTCTCAGTATACTCTACAGGTTTTTTTTTTAATTTCTCATTTTCTCTTGTCACACTACTCTTAGCTAATTTGATCACTGCTTCCTTGTCCAAGACAAAATCGAGGAAGGGCCTCAATTTTCCTTCTTATTCAATAATTCCATCCCAGATGACCTTCCTGGCCACTAGCAACAAAGTTTTCCTTCTAGCTTGTCTTTCCAACTCATCATATTTACCCTGCAACTCTTGGTGCTTAGCTTCCCAAGCCTCCTTTTCTCTTTCTGCATTATCCTTCAGGGTTTCTAGATTCACATTCTACTTTTTTAATCTTGTTATTTCCATGTCTTCCAGAATAGCTTCGGCTGTAGCCCCTACCAGGGAGAAATCACCAGCCTCTATGGATGGTGTGGCCATGCTTTATGCTTCTTGCTCTTTCTGCTGCAATCTCTTCTCAAGCTCTTCCACTCTGGCCTTTGAGATTTTCTCACTTGCCACCACAGTGGCTATATCTATCTGCCATTGTTTTTCCTTCACTTCAAGCTTCAATAGCTTGGCCCTACAGTCTGTCAAGTCAGTTTGCAACTTCTCCTTCTTTTCCTCCAGTTTTGTTAGCTTAGAGACTGCTACTAACTGGGTAGAGGTAATTTTGAGCCCCCTTTTTAGAGATTGGATGATGTTGTCTTTTTCGTTGAGTAGGTTCTGAATGCTGTCTCTTTTATCAGGCTGACCCTTAGTGGCCACTATGTCACCCTGCAATTTCTTAATCTTTGCCTTATGAGATTTGTTTTCCATCTTTTCACTCTTGAGCTAGCTGGCAACCTTACTCTTATTGACCTGTACCTTTGATAACTCCAAAGTTGTCCTCAACATTTTAGTATAAATAACATCCTCGATTTCTTTGTGCAAGTTTATTACATCTAGCATAGGGATGTCCTCTAAATTCATCCTTATCTTAGTGGCCAAGGCCAAACTTAGGGTGTTTTGAGCGAGGCTCCTGCTAGTCACTAGAGACACTTCTTTTCTTGAAATTTTCCTTACTTCAGTATATAACTTGGACTCCTCTAAGGCTACCCGTGAGTCCACCTTGTATTCATCTATCAACTCATCTCTAGTCTTGCTTAAGGTAGCAGGCTCAGTGGATGTTGGGTTAAACACATACTCTTTGATCTCAAATGCTGGTAGCTTATCCACTTGTTTCTTTTTTCCTTTACGAGTCCCCATTGGTACTAGTTGCTACTCAGGTTCGTCAATTTTTTGCCTCTTTGAGGCTCTCTCTTCTTCCCCTTTTGTGTCCATAGGGACACTGTCAGCTTCCTTGCTGGACTTTATTAAGTTGATGGCCATAGGCTTGGCTACTGGCACTGATAGGACTAGGCTAGAAGAGCCAGGCACTATGGGTGTGTTCCCTTGTGTCAATAGGGAGGAGCTCTCAGGTGTTTCTATTTCCATCTAGCTCCTGCTAGGACATTCCAATAAATTTGCAGCTTCCGCCATGCCTGCAATTTCAAAATGCACAAAATCCTTCCTGTTGCTTTCATTCCTCCTATTGGAAATGATGTGGTGGGGATCATAGTTTAAGGGTGCTTCTGTTTTGAAACCCATCTCCTTTATCTTACATTCGATGCTTGTAAGAGCTCCTTTGTTTTTTATTAAGAATGGACCTACAATCCATAAAAATACAATATCAGAGCCCTTTCTATGATCTAGAAAGTGCTCAGCTTCTGCCTTCAATTTTTGTCTGATGAATTCTAATGCAAACGTTCCGGGGGTCAAGAAATTTGGTAGCACATAGGGTGGATAAGCAAACCCATAAAACCTGATGATTGTGCCATGCTTTGAAAGGAACCAATCTCCGACCCTCTTCTCAAGAGAAAGCTATAGTAACTCCTACATTTCTGGTAATACTCTAGGCAACTTCTTTTGGAAAATGACCTGATAAACCTCGGACATGAGCTCATCATGGAACTTGGTGTAATTAGTGTACATATCCTGAGAAAGTAGTACTTCAGGAATTTGCAAGTTTTCCTCATTGAATGCAAGGAACATTTTTAGTAAGTAGGACTGAAATCTGAAAATCCTTGTTTCCTGGAAATTCTTTAGCTGAGAGTGTATACTTTCAACCAAAACTTCATCAAACCTGAGGCATGCACATTGTGTAGACTGGCTTGGTTCATATGATTCCAGGGGGTAGGTGCCTAGGACAAAAATCAAACTTATTAGAGGTTTTGTGACATACATATCAGAGTCTAGACCTAGGAATTGGCTCATCATGGCGATAACACCTCTGGATTCTTCCGTGAAAAGTCTGGCTTTAGTTGGGAAATACTTCTCTTGTATTTGGACAGTAGGATTCAGATAGGACCTGTAGAAATTTTGTTTTACTTCAACAGGGGATTGTCTAAAAAACTAGATTAGGGCTTCCTCGGTATACCCTATAGCTTTCTGGAAAAACTCTTTTGGGACTGACAAGGTTTTTCTAAGGGTTTGGGTATCAATTTCATAAAGGATATTGGACTTGGAAGCATCCATGATTGCCCTATCGGTATAAGAGTAGTTAGAGGTGCACCATTCAACAAATTCAAGAAAACCAAGGGTTTGGCCGACTGTAAACATATGGAAATAGGACTCGTGGACCTAGTGCACATCTATACCTTGCTCCCTAACTAGTTTCAGCTTGTTTTTTACAGTTTCCATGGGGTCATCGGTCATCATAGTGTCGTAGACCTCTACGTCTTTGTCTGTAAATAGTGTTTCTATGGGTTCTCTATCACTCAATTTAGCCATTAAATAGTTCACTATAGAGCAAATAACCTACCTATTTTTTTGAGGTTGTCTTGGGCCCTTGGTTGACCTGTCTCTTTCTTCACAGCTTTCTACTATCGCTTTCGGATGCAAAATAGGAATCCAACTCTCCGTGCAGGCGATTTTTGTATATTATTTATCCTTTGCTATCACCCCTGCATCTCTTGCAGAGTGGAAGCTTCCCTGGCCATCCATTTTCCTGATCCTTGGTGGCCTTGAATCTTGCCACATGTCGCCTTGAATCCTGGCCGTCAAACGCTGCAACTTTTACCAACTTTACGGATTTGGCTTCCGTTGATGTTTCATGCAAGTTAGATCCATGAAAAAAACCTCGGCCATAGATCTCGGCCTCTTGAGACTTGCGTCCTCCAAACCCGGGGGCCTCTACCAAAATTTCGTGGATCCAAAATTTTGTTTGCTCCTCGCATGTTATATCGGAGAAGTAGTTCTCAACCGTCGATCTGCTCCATTGGCCATCGATTTTCTACTTAAGATGCTTGTGGGATAAACCTCCTACCTCCGTCTAGAACACCTCACCCTTTTTGTGCAAAGTGTGCTCATGACTGTAGATATTCACCACCATCGATCTAGACCATTTATTTGCGCAGATATGTAACTGTAGGTGGACCTCAACAATTTAATTCTCCTTGGAAAGTTTTGGGCTTGGGATTTGATCAGCTCACCCTTGATGCCGTCAATACCTACCCAGATGATTCTATTTTGCTCAGACCACCAATTCTTTGTCCATTCTTTTTAGAAATTGATCCTCCCAGTTTCATCCAGGACAATGCTAGTGCTAACACCAATAAGCTAAACGGGAAAGCTAAACGGGCAAGCTAAACTTCATTTTAATTACCTGGTGTAATCTCATCAGCAGGATCAATACAAATCGACGGTTAAAAGTAAACATGCTAGAAGGAAAAGAAAAGTTGCGGGGGTTTATTTCATAAATATATACATTCTTTCCTCAATCCTCAATCCGCAATTGCGGGTTGTAGGTTGTGGAAATAAAATATATCAAAACCAAAAACCAATATTCCACAATCGGATAAGTTATAACATATAAAAATCGTTTGTCCCGACTTCTGTTTTCCGAATAGCCAGTCAATCGGCGACAGATAAAAATCAACTTCTGTTTTTCGACAAGAAGGATCAACCGCCCCTTCTTTTCATAGTGAATTGTGAAAAGATTTATCCAGTAATTCAGCTATATCCATAATGGAATACAGAAGAAGGATCAACCGACCCTTTTTACAGTGGCGAATTATTATGAAAAGAATATTTGGAATAAGAAGGGTCGAGCGACCCTTCTTGTAGTGTCAAACTATTATGAAAATAATATTGGGAATACGAAGGGTCGGCCGACCTTTCAATTACGAGGAAATTTTAAAAATAGAACACCTTGGAAGTTTTAACCTATAAAAAAAATTTCTCTTGACTTCCGTTTTCTGACAAGAAGGATCGGCCGCCCCTTCTTTTTGTAGTTAAATGTGAAAACCTTTATCCAACAATTCGGCTATATCCATAATAGAGAACACAAGAAGGATCGACCGACCCTTCTTGCAATATCAAACTATTATGAAAATAATATTTGGAATAAGAAGGGTCGTTCGACCCTTCATTTACGAGGGAATCGTAATAATAGAACACCTTCGGCAAAGAGCGGCCACTCTTTCTCTGAGAATACTTCCACTTTCTAGCATAGTCTTTGAAGCAAAATGTCTATAAATTTTATTGTTTAAATGATGATTTCTAATATCCTGGAGTGACACGTGGAACGATCATATTGTGACAGGTGGCATATTTGATTTGGAACATTCAGTATTAGAAATATAGTTGGCTCGCATAGAATATTGCCTCGTATATAATATTTTTTCCTATGAGCGCCGCTGAATTTGGCAGTTTGAGTATAGCGGATCATATTTTAGTACTTAGGTAGTTACTCTGAGGATAATTACTTGATTTTAAGTGCAACAGATAAACCACTTCTAAAGGCCAATTATTCTTAAGCACAATTACAACACTTATCACAAATTACGACACTTATCAAAAATACAATTTTGTAACAAATAACCATCCATTATCAATCCCAATGGCTATAAGTTGTATCTTTCCTTTTATAAAACTTTAATGAAAATGAGAAAATACAACTTTTTGTTGACCAAGTGGAAATTTAGAAACACAACAATTTTGTTGCTTAAAACTACCACATAGAGAAAATTATTTAGAAAGCAATTTTGTCTACTCTCAACCCTTGAGAACATCCACCACTCTGAACGCTATTCCCCATATTTTCTCATTGTGCCTTGATTACTGCAAGGCCCTTCTTGGTGACCATGCCCATATGATGCTATTTACATAGCATGATATTGGCATCAAAAATAAGTTTTGGAAGAAAACGTGATAGTTTAACATGACGGTTCCAATATGATAGTACTAGCATCTGACTCCTGATAAATATCACCAATCGCCTTACCCAAATTGCTCTTTTTTATTTGATGGCATTTATACCATGCATTTTGACAGATGTATATTGTGTCTAATCTCATTGTAAATAAGCTTCTTTTTTTTTCATCTCCTTCTTTTACCACAGGAGCATTTGATCCCATAGAATTTATAACATTCAACTATCAAATTTCTTAGCACATTCAACTATTAATCGAAGAGGAATTTTTTATATACAAAAAATTCAGCAACAATGTTTGGTGCCAATGTTTGAAAGGTGTGCACCCTGATTTATTGCAGGCCTGTAAGGTACCGATCTTGAATTTCATTTGTAAATTTTAGAAGAAGATGGTATATCCACTGCTCACCACTAGAAAACATGCCATACAAGAAAACACCACTTCATTGACCATAATACCAAAGGATAAGTCACCCAAAAATTTCCTACCAACAAAATCAGTCTCACTCACATTTGTTACAAAACCTATGGAAATGCAATCCTTTCTTTCTGAACACTTATGTAACAACATAAATTTTCTCATAATAAAAGAACATTTATTCTCAGTTGTTGTGATATGTGCTACACTAGTCGAAGTAGAAGCTGGTATATCATTCACCTCATTCTCAGTTGTTATGATATGTGCTATCTCATTTACAGAATTGTATGGTCTTGTTCCATTACATTTAACATCTGTATATTCACAATGGGAAGTACCTGGAAGGACCATTTGTAAAGGACATTATTCAAAAAAATTCCAAAAGTATAACATCCAAAGGAACATTACCGAGGTCAAGCAAAGTTTTTGCAGGCCATCTTATAAGGGAGCCTTCAAATAAACCACAATCCTCGCAATTGTAGAAGAATTTATGAACTAAAATACCAAAATCACCAACATCTAGTACTAGTAGATTCAGATTGATTATTGTTGAAAGCGCTTGGAACATAAAGCAATGTTTCTGTATTAAAATTGATGATTCTTTTAATCAGCCATACAACAAAAGATCCACTGCTCACCCCTGGACAACATGCCATACAAGAAAATACCACTTCATCAACCAGAATACCAAAGGAGAATTCACCCAAAAATGTTCCCCCAACAAAATCAGTCTCACTCACATTTGTTACAAAACCTATGGAAATGCAATCCTTTATTTCTGAACACTTATGTAACAACTTAAATTTTCTCATAATAAAAGAAGATTTATTCTTAGTTGTTGTGATATGTGCTACACTTGTCGAAGTAGAAGCTGGTATATCATTCACCTCATTCTCAGTTGTTATGATATGTGCTACACTCGTCGAAGAAGAAGCTGGTATATCATTCACCTCATTCTCGCGAAGAGCATACCCAATCTGGTTAACGATCTCAGATACATTCCATTGAATATAACCACCAACAGCCTATGACAATGTATATGCACCTTCTGATCGATAGGGCAATGGAAGACTTGCATTCAAAGACTTGGTAGCATTTACAATGATACATCCTTCATTAATGTTGATATTATGCAAAAAATTTCTTTCTCGAAACGAGATTCCTTTAGCAACTTTCAATCCATTCAAAAGTAGGTCCACACATTGTTGAGTACCGAAATCCATTTCATAAACAATATCTAAAATATAAAATAATAGCACACATTGTTCAGAACCAAAATCCAATTCAGAAGTGTTTTATGAAATATAAAATAACATGAGCACATTAAAAATCATATTTATTTTAAACAAAGATATAACATAGATTATAATATATAAAAAATGACTGTCTGGACTTCCAATTTTCCAAATGGTAGGATCGACCGCCCCTTCTTGTAGAATAAGTGAACACAAGAAGGATCAAACGACCCTTCTTGCAGTCTAGAAATATTACGAAAAGAATTCTGGGTATAAGAACCGTCTCCCGCCCATTCATTTATGATGGAATATTAAAAATGTTCAACCTACGAATGCTAGGCCATCAATACATGTATTTCCAAAAGTGTGAACAAGGGAAGAATACTGAGCACAACAAGGGTCAGCTGACACTTCATTTATGAAATAAATTTAAGTATATTTAATTTACGAAGGCTATGTCGAAAATTATCGGCTTCCAACTTCCACTGTAAATAGTAGGGACTTGGACATCATCTAAGTTCTAACATATAAAAACGTTTATCCCGGCTTCCATTTTCCGAAGAGAAGGATCAGTCGCCCCTTCGTTTAGGAGATAATTGTGAACAACTATATCCAGCAATTCATCTATATCCAGAATGGCGAAAGAAAGAAGGATCGACTGACCCTTATTGCATTCTAGGACTATTATGAATACAATACTAGGAAGAAGAAGGGTCGGCCGCGCATTCATTTATGAGGGAATTGTACAATTATTCAACCTACGAAGGCTAGTATGTCAATTCATCTATATCTAAAATGGTGAACACCGAAATAATACTGAGCACGACTAAGTTATAACATATAAAATTGTTTTCCCTGACTTCTTTTTTTCGAGAAGGATCAAACGCCCCTTCGTTTAGTAGATAATTGTCAAAACCTTTTTCTAGAAATTGAACGATATCCAGAATGGTGAAGATGAAGAAGGATCGATTGACCCTTCTTGCAGTTTCAAGCTATAACGAAAAGAATATTGGGAAGAAGAAGGATCGTCCGCCCCTTCCTTTACGAGGGAATTCTAAAAATAGAACTTAGAGAAAGAGCTACCAATCTTTCTCTTTGGATATTTCCACTCTCTAGAAAAATGTGCAAAGCAATGTTCTTATGAAATATGTGTTTAGAGTGTCGATATCTACTTTAGCAACTCCGAAAAACTCATCCCTAGAGGAAGGAGCGAACGCTGTTTCTCCTCAGCATCTACCTCCAACACCCTGAAATGGAACAACCTTACCATAGAGCGACGTCGCTTTCATTGAAATTTTTTTGACTTGATGGCAAACTCTTTGTAGGAAAACGTCTGTAATTTTTTTTGTTCAAATGTCGAAATCTAGTCTACAGGGTGACATGTGGAATGTTTAGATTATGCCATGTGGATTTGATTATTCCAGAATTGATTTGTGCTACACTCGGCAAAGTAGAAGCTACTATATCATTCACCGCAGTCTCGGCCCAAAAGTATGAAAGAATGTTTCTGTCTAGTTAATTGCAGTCAGATCTTTCCAACTAATGGCATCACTATCTGCATTGTCATCACTGTTAAATTCATTTTCCAACACGGTATCCTGCCTAAATTTTAAGAACATTTTTATCAGCTTTATCTCTGAAACTAAATGCCATGGTATCATATGCAAGACTCACATGTGTTCTCATTGCATCCAACAATTTGAGTCATACACCGTGTCCAACTACATAATACATGGGAATTTTCTAGCCAAGATACTGTATTGGCAAACAATTATACCTTAATATTATTTAAAGCTATTTGATTGCTTAATTTTATTCAATTAAATTAAATACTTAAATTATATATATTTATATTAAAATAAATGTAATCAATATTATATAAATTAAGACATAAATTATCAATTTCAAATATTTCAAATAAAGTATTAATGTTTACATAGATTGGTATACTATAGTGAATATTAACTGCAAAATGATATTAAAAAGAAAAAATATGTTTCAATTTTACGAGTTCATTTGTCATTATCTTTTTCCAACAAACCTAGCCAAATGATAGAGGATTTGCAGAAAACAATATGGAATATATGAAAATAATACACTACATCACTAGATAGGAAACGTATGCAAGCTGGCGGGAATCGACATTAATGAGTAATGCCTGATTTTGCAAATATAACGTTGTGAATTCATATTAATAGACTATAAGAAGATAACTACCCGCAGATGAAGGAAATAAATTATGGAAATCTGAAGAATCTAAAACGTTCAGCGACTTTAAATTATTGTGAACTTCAAACTATCATTTCATTGATTTTTGACAACCATGGAAGATATGGATTTTTAGCCCGGAGGCTGAATAAGCATGCTCTGTTACAGATTTAGATTTATGGTTTGAATAATATAAATACCTGCCAATTGAAAAACTAGTAGTCAATTCTTCAAACCAATCTTACTGCTCTACTCGCCCAATACTCTTCTTGGTTCCACCTCAGCAAAAGAAAACCTCAGTCCTTAGAGAAAACAGAGCTCCAAACTAGCAAACACGGAGAGTTTGAACTTTAAGTTTCAATGTAGGCAGTGGGAGGGAAGAGTACTGTGGCAGGATAAGTTTCAATGTAGGCAGTGGGTGGGAAGAGCAGTGTGGTGGGATACCAATGCAGAAAATTTTGTGGCATTTATTATCACAGTGTGGAGGGATATCATCTGTACGTCGTGACACATAAACATAATCCATCATAAACGGGTGCCTCATAAATGTGATGAGATTATTCACATGAGTGATACAGTCCATCATTTACCATTGGCACTAAAGAAACCATTTTAAATGGCGGAAAAGATCAACTCCATTCCAACGTACAAACCATTTTAAATGTTCGAAAAGATCACCTGCATGCGAACGTACAAACCATTTTAAATGGCAGAAAAGATCACCTCCATGCGAACGTACAAACCATTTTAAATGGCATAAAAGATCACATCCATGCCAATGTACAAACCATTTTAAATGAAGGAAAATATCACCTCCATGCCAATGCACAAACCATTTTAAATGAAGGAAAATATCACCTCCATGCCAACGTACAAACCATTTTAAATGGCGGAAAATATCAATTGGGCGGTGAAAGATCAAGGGTCCCACTTCCGTTCTGCATCCCCAACATGCACGCTAGGACGAGGGGATGGGTGGTTGCGGAATCTGAAACCACTCTCCATGTGGCAGCACCACATGATTTTGCAAGTTGGAAGGGTGGTAAGGAAAACCACCGTCCTCCATTTGCAAAACCACCTTCGCCCATCCTTCACGGTTGCTAGCACGTGTAGATATGACGTGGCCAGTCGACATCACATCTTCTTCCCACGCAACTCCTCCAAGTCGAGGCTTCTGCCAATGTGTCTCCTCCATGCCATATTTCCTACCCACGTGGCTTCTCTACGTCAACTTGCACATGCACAGTGAAAAACACCTTTCAATTACATAATCACAACATAATTAAAAACCTTTCAATTACACAATCACAACATGCAAGAATGAAACAAAAACACATCAGAATCAAATGCATAATATTACTTATCTTTATCCAACACAGATCCAAGCAACTGGCTTTGTAAGAGCGCTTTTCCACTTATTAGCATCAATATAAATATGTGGTTGTTTATTAGTTGTAGAAAATTATAGATAAAATGAGTTAAACGAAGAAATTCATTTATCACATAATAACACATGAATCGTATATTAATAGAAATCCAACCTACAGATCGATGTATTCATTAAATTGGAAACATAAAACATAGTTCAAAGAAATTTGACAAATTAATATCCAAAAAAGATGGCCAAGAGAAATCGACTAAATTTCATTAATTATGCAAAAAATTACAATGAATCAATACATAAACATTAGAATAAATTTACCTAAATTATACATAATCCAAATTGAATCGACATCCCCACAACTTGCCCTGATATTCTTCTTCTTGTGTCCTCGTGGTTCCATCCTCCTCCCAAAATATAGGAAGTCCCTTCTTGAATAATGGAACAAACATTTCTTTGAAGAGTTTTACTTGATGTGCTAAAATGTCTATCCTTTTCTGAATCGTGTTCATCTAGTGATACTTATTCACCACCTTCTTTGCCCAAATAATACTAGACACTCTATCCTAAGTTTATTCTAGTTGTTTTCACCTCATCCTTTGTCATCCCATTCATAAATTCTATGGTCTTTTCTGCACAATCCATGGGCTTCTTGTTGAACTTTTTCTTGACTGTTGTTAGGCTTTACCTAGCTAACTTTATTACACCCTCTTTGTCCAGAATGAAATCGAGAAATGGCCTCAATTTCTCTACCTCCACAATAATGTCATCCCAAATGACTTGCTTTGCTTCCTGCAGGGAGGTCTCACCTGTAACCTACTTTATTAATTCATCATATTTCACTTGTAGCCCTCCTAGATAGGTCGTCCCATGTAGGGTAAAAGGCAAGTGGAAGACAAGTATAAATAAGTGGAGGAGGAGAAATACAAGGCACGGTTTGTGGCTCGTGGCTTCTCCCAAAAAGAAGGGATAGATTATGAAGAAAATTTTGCACCAATAGTGAGATACAATTCCATCATAACGGTACTTGCTCTGGTTGAAGTGATGAAGTGAAAGAATTATACAAGATGGATGTCAAGACAACTTTCTTGAATGGTGTAGTCGACGATGAAGACTTGTGCTAAAGAACTGTGTTGAGAAATACCTTCCTAGTTAAGAGGGAGTGTTGATGTATTTGTAACTTTGGAATGTATTTCACTTGTATATTTTATATTGTATTCATATGGCATTGTACTTTAGATTAAGAGGTTTCATTCCTCTGATCGGAAAGGTCATCATTGTATGTGATATGGTTATCAGACTCCCTAGTGGGGTCGGCCCTGAGTATATTAGGATGTTAGAAAAAAATTGCATTAATGAAAAAGATACTACTTATATGCAAGTAATGGGTAAGTGGTCGATGGTACTGTACAACATTCCATTGCTACTTATCTAGAATGAAACCTATTTGTTGACATGTTGGAGTAGACTTGCACACTCTTAACAATGTTCTGGTAGAGATGGAAGGCATCTAGAAAATTATGGGATATGGATAAATGTTGTATTGAAGCATGATTGGCTAAGATAATTGCATGACTATATGACATATGTCTTTATGTGTAAGAATTTGTTCTGAATACTATGAGATTCTTCTAATCATGCAATTGAACTTGTCCCGTAGGAAATACCTTGTACCATCACCTACAAGAGAGACTTGTTTCGAAAAACAAGTGACGATGATTCAGTAAGAAGATTGATGAATTCAAGAAGAAGACTTTGAAGAACCAGAAGTACTCAAGAATCGATATGCAACAATGAATGAAATAAAACCAAAAGATAATAAAGATTGTGAAAAGGAAGATCATACACCAGATGGATGTCAAGATAGGATTCTTGAATGGTGTAGTGGAAGAGGAAGTATATGTGGAGCAATCACTTGGGTTTGAGACACACGACAGGGAGACTCATGTGTGCAAAATGAAGAAATCCTTGTACAATCTGAAGATTATGGGGTGACATTAGGGTACAATTTTTTTTGCAGAGATAGTGTAATCATTCATGAGATGTACCTACTTGATGGCTTGCTTGCAGAGATGATGAAGACCTACATGGATGAAGACCTACGATGATGCTCCAGTGATCCAGTGTTGATGATCCAGCTCTAGTATTGAATACTTGTGCCTATATGTATTGACGCCTGTGTCAAGAGAATACCTTCCTAGTTAAGAGGGAGTCTTAATGTACTATCTGTAACTTCAAAAGATATTATTCACTTTTATATTGTATTTATTACATTTGTACTTTATTGTATCCTCGACGGAGATGTTCTTATTCCTCCATTCGGAGGTGTCGTCATTCGTATTTGCAAGTGTCACAAGTTTTATTGTAAGTGTCGTAACTTATATTTGATGGGTTATTAGACCTCCTTAGAGGGGTCATCCCAGTATGTGTTAAGTGGAAGGGTTATTAGACTCCCCTAGGGGGTCGACCCAGTTAGGATAAAAGGCAGGTCAAGTAAATTTAAAGTATAAATAGAGTGGTTGCACAACTATATTTTCTCATTCACTCACACATCTTACTCGCATGGTTGAGAGAGAGGAGTGCGCATAAGTGGAGGAGCCTGGAGAAAGAACTACTGGAGACATCTATCTTTTGGGGTTTCATCTTTGTGATCTTTGTATTGGTGCTTATTCTATCTCTGAGGAAGTTGCCAGTTTTTTCACCTTTATGGTCTTCCCCGGTGAAATGCGTTGTGTCTCTTGTCTCTCGTGTTTGACATGTTGTACATGTTGTTCTCTCAGTTAAGATCCTAGATCATATTGAATTAAATGATGAAAAGAAAACAAAACAAGGCTACAACCCCTTGGTTTTCATAATTTCCAACCTATAGATAGGACTCTAGACCTTAGTAAAGTCCAACTCAATAGTTTTACTAGCACCAACTGGATGGAATCCCCAAATCCCTGAAACCACAAGCACCAAACCAAAGGAGACTTCAATCTCCTATCCTTGCTCGATCCTGCCACCCTAATATGAATAAGAAGAACAATACTCCACTACCATTGTATCACAGTTGCCATCAACCTATACGTGTATCTATGTCCTTGTACCTATATGTAATTATCCATGTATCATTGTATTGATGTCACTATCACAATCCATGTTCGTCCCCTACCCTTGGGGGTTTTGAACCTTGATTTGACTAGTAAAATTCCCTCCATATACTTTCAGACCCAATTCGAAATCATTTAAAGAGTCTTTTGGATCCATTTACCCTTGGGGGCTTCAACATAGATTTTCCTAGTGATTCTTCCTTTCATTCTCTAATTGTAAAAGCAAGTGCTTGAAGTCTTTTGGAAGTTTACATGCCTATAATAGTTGCATAAATGTGTCATATTACACCTCAATCCACTCTAGAAATAGTTCGAAACCATTTGGGATCATTTGGGACATTTTGAGGCTTCACTAGTCCAAGTTTTGAAAATTGACCGAATTGGGAAAAGTTCCAAGTTGTGGGCATTACACAAGAATTTAACGTAAATAATGCCTTAAAGGATAGTTGAAAAACAAAAGAAAGTAAGGCTTACTAAAATCATAAAACCCCGTAGTTGTCAAAATCACTTTCTAAAACTGTCTAAAGGTTCACGAATTGGCTATAACTTTAGCTTTGGTTAATGCTACCTTCGCACTTTGTCGTCCACTTTCAAGTTTCCAAAGGGCTTCAAAGGAGTGGTGTTTTTTAATGAAGTGATTCAAGAAAATAGCTTTTGTATTCATGAACATATTTTTTAGATTCACTCCCTCTTTTGTGTTTATTGATCTCTGTATTCATTGGAAATTGCATAGATTGTATTCCATTTGCATCCAACCTTGGCTTTTCTATTAGAAGTTTGATTACTTGTCAATTCAATCTCAACGGTTATGAATATTTTTCAAATGTCTTTTTCAAATTTTTAGTTATTTTTTATGTTTCTAAACTTGACTCTATATGGGTTCTTGGTTTATCTCGGTTAGACATTGCTTATTAAAAGCCATATACAGGAACAATGCAAATTTTGTCGCTTTTTATGTCCTAATACCTTTCAAACACCTTGAGATCCAAATCAAAAGCATTTGGAGCCATTTGGAAGCATTCGAGTTATTAATAGTCAAACATGAACAATATAATTATGGAGCTAATATGAAATGGGTTGTTTAAAAAAACAACACAACCTTAGATGTTATTGCTACAACATGTGATCTCTCCTTCTTTTCCTAATTTAATGTTTCATCTCAATGCCATCAATGCCATCTTGGAATATTGATCCTTTTGTTTAGAATTCTCTTATCTCTTATGGTCATCTCTCCCTATTCTTCATCGACTTCTTCCCATGTTACACTAGATCTTCTACAAACCCATCTACAAACAATGTCTAGAATTGATATTATTCATCAAACAAGTGATTTCTTCATATTGTTAGCATTTTTGTCTTTATGTTTTTTAAATTTATTCTATATGGATTCTTGGGTTATTAATGTTTATAGACAGAAACAATGCAAATATTGTCACTCTTCTAAGGTATCTACATAAGGTCTCTCACTCGAAGGGAGGAGTGGAAAAGGCGCTAAAAAATTAGATGACTCACACCAAAAGTTGCAAACGTGTAGCAATGTGGCAGACAAACCCAGATAATCGATGGTCGAAATGGGTTCCCGCGTTAGAAAGTGCACGGTGGTTAAACTTGGAAAAGGTAGAGCGGAAATTAAATCGCTTACCACGTGGCAAGCGTTGGTGGAGTCCACTATGAAAAGTAATTAAATTTAAACCACTCATCGCAAGTTCGGAAACCACCTAAGCATATGTTCTATAAAAGGTTTGCTCGAAGTTTTAAAAAATGTTTTTGTCTCTTATTACTCGGAGGAAAAGAACGGTCCGCGAGAAACACGTCGTTGTCTTCATCAACTAGAACAACACCCAAGAAGCTCACTTCACAGTTCACAGGTAACTCGAAACCCTCAGTGTTTATATTTTGTGTCACAAATGGAGAAAACCCAAGACCTTCTTCCCTTCAATGAAAGTTCAGATGAAAACAAGAAGCTTGTATTTGACCTTGTTTTCAACCCTATTTTGTTTGTGTGTAGTATTTCGCAGTCTAAGGAGAAATTAATGGAGTTTAAGTCGCAGGGAAAGGATATATTTAATGTTTTTGGTTCTTTTCTATACTATTTTTGTGTTGAACAAACCTTGCACTTCCCTGAATTTGTTTGTTGGTGTGCGACGAATTATTTGCAGGGCGAAAGGGTAATCATTAATGTAAAAATGACCAAAATTCTATGCCTAGTAAATGCGCAGACTGTCTGTGAGGTTCTAAGTTTACCTGAAACATTTCCCAAAAGCCTTGAGTCGTTTAACGAAGAAAATTTGGCAAAGTTTATAGAAACAAGAGTCTTGCAGAAAAAGACATGTTTTTATTACAAGTCTTGCAAGATGGTCAGTTGCATGAAAACCTATCATTCTCATTGAGTATTGATGTCTTTCAGCCAGATACCTAGTTAGCTTTGTCCTTGTTGAGTCAAATTTTAAGTCTAGATAGTGATAAGTCGAATCACGGAAGTTATGTTATGTTTCCTTCTCCAAGTAATTTCATGAGAGTCACAGTCAAGTCTAGTGTGTTGTTTTAATTTTGATGAATTCCTAGCTAAAGCGATTCATGTCCAGTTGGTGAATTTCAACCAGTTAAACCATTTCAAGTATCAGTCATATTGTTCAAACATTTCGAAATCCAAGTTTCTTGGTATCGTCTTTTCTCATGAACTTAATAAACAGGTCAATATGTTTGATTTCATCCATAAAATCATGGCAGAAATTTACAGAATTATTTTTAATGCTGAAATGCCCCGAGTGTTAGAAGAAATGAAAGAAACTTTGCAGCATAGACCAGAAGGCCAAACAGGTGATTGGTTCTTGTATAGAGAACATACTATAATTAGGGTGTATGGTTTTACTGGAGCATCATACATGTTGCCATCCTTTTTAATAGAGAGGGGTTTTGCCTTGGAATTGATTAGACAAAGGTTGCATTCAGAAGAACATTTATGTGCTTTCAAAAAAGCATCTAATGTGAAATTCCTTCTTAAAGTTGGTCCATTCATCATTATGAAGAAGGCAACCCTCTCTGTAGTAGAAAAATAACTGAAGATTATGGATTTCCAGGAGGCTGAAAGGATGAATTATGATCCTCATCAAATTATATCGCAAAGGAGACATCTAAATGGAAACAAGGCTTTTTGTAACATCCCAAATTTTCATAAAAAATTAAAAATTTTGAAAACGACATTAAATACAAAATTTGTAGATGCGGAAATAATAATTGTTTGAATGTGACACTTTTAATTAAAAGTCGTTAGTACTAAATGTAAATTAAATTTTCTTCTTTAATAGCATGGTGATAAAGAAAAAATTTAACACATTAATTACGACATGATTATGGTAATAGACGAACTAACAGGTCATTAATGTGATGAGATACTTTTTCTGGAAAAGATACTGACAGTTTGATTTTTAATGAACAAGGGTGTCCTACGAGGTAACCTGGAGTTTACTTAGTTGCGACGCTAACGCATTTGAATATTCTAATGTGTAGACGACAGATGAGAGATTCAAAAAATGCATAGTTTAAAAGTACGTGTGTAAATTAATTCAACGTCAAAAATATATGTTGTGAATTCTTTTGTGAAAAACAAGTATCTTCAGGTATGAATGTCTAGTGTTGCTTACCGGTCTTTCAACGTTGTCTTACAACTCCACTATGATTTCAAAATGTCGTTTATTATCATCATTAGGCTGGTAGAAATAGTCGCTAAAATCAGCGTCGTTGTAATGGTTGGCTCTGTCGTCATTTTATGATAATAAATACTTGTAAAGTATTAGCATCGTGATTGTATTGCTAACCATCATATGCGTTGTGATAAGAGTTAGGGTATGGATTTTAGGACCATAGCTTAGGTTTTATACTAGTTACAAATCAATGGTCTTGTTGTAAATTCACATGTGAAAACTCCTACGATTTGATTTTTGTACATAGAAGAATAGAAACTATGGTTATTATACTAACCATATAATCTTTATAGATTGTCATCCTATATAATAATTTATGATTGCAAACTACTCATAATATATATATATATATATATATATGAAAGTTTGCAATATTCAAATGTTATGAAATCGAGACTTAATATGTATGTGGCTAAACTTAAGCCTTAATATTGAAATATTGCAACTCTAAGTCGAATCGTAAATATAGTGTGAGAACTAATGTCCACTATACGATTTTAACAATAAATTTTTTGAATTTCTAAAATCCAATTGTGAATTATATCGTTTGTTTTTTATTGCACTGACATGCATTTATGTCGACAGGGTGGCGAGTTGACAGTCATTTAAAATGACATACCTTTGAGCTGTCATGGGGATCGTAACTTGATCCTGCAATTAAAGCTTGAAATGAAGCTCTTGGTGACAAGGATTTTCCAACAATCCACATAATATGAATTCAATGTAATTGTTTCTGCAATTGTCACTGTGTAATGGTTATGTGTTTTGAAACACCTCCGAATTGGATGTTGATTGATCCTCTGTGTGCCCAAGTGGCATGGTCATGCATGTGAAATGATAGAGAAATAAATGCAAGGGTTGTTGGACCTAATGCAATATTGTTGGCACTCTCATGAACGTTGGATGTGATGAGTGTGGATCGTCCAATGTAACCCTAGCTTTTGTCATCGTTTTTGGTTAATGAGATTTGAATGTGGTTCAATGTTCTATTGTTTCGGTTTGTGTGGCCGATAGGCTGTCGAAATATAGGGTTAGCAAAATTGTAAGAGGTTCGAACCCAAGACCTGTAAATAGGATTGAAGTTGCAGGTTCTATTCTACTGTGATGGCGTTGTAGTAAAAGACTGGGTCTCTGGTTTGAGTTGTTATTGAATCCATGGTTTCAAGCTCTTCATTTTTGAGTTTGTATGAAACACACCAAGCTATAAAATGATAGAAGTTCCCTCATCTTCGTTTACAGCAGAGACCTCATCGTCTTTCTGGTAAATGCAAAGAACTTGGCCTCCATTTGTGAAGGTAAGCATCCTCGAAAGAATAGTGATTCTTTTATTGCATTTTGATTTTCAATTTTAAAATGTAACAGTTGTTTAATTCTGAGTTAATGTTTTGTCAGTTGCAGGGTCCGAAGACCAACTTGCAAGGGTTTAGAAAGGATAAGTGAGCTTCCATTCCTGGTAATCTCCAGTTCTCAAACCCTCGTAGGTGCCTTTCGACTTTGGTTGATGTGTTTTCAGGAGGATGAGTAATCAATGTTTCACGATGCCTCGGAGTCGTCTGTCAGTTGAAAGCCTTTGGAAACCCCTTTTTATTCAAAGATGTTTGAACAGGGATACGGCTTTCATTTTTTTGTATGATACTGGGTCTTAAACTTTTGATGATTAGCTTCATCGAACTGGGATTCATGCTACTCGTCAATGCCGAGGGTTTTTGGATTTGTTTAAAATGTTTAAACTTATGTTTTTTTGGAGTCATTGATTTCCCTTCCTGGAGTTGGAATTTGTATTGGTTCAAATCTTGAGCACAACTTGCAAGTCTATGTTATGAGAAAAGAGATAGAGTCGAGGCTCATCTAACTGTAGATACCATGTTTTCTTCTCGGCAATGAAAAAAAATATATGCTAAATCATTTTGTTTTATTCGTCTATGTTATACGTTGATTTTTGTGTGTTGGTATCGTGACTTTCGAGATAGGTTAGATTCTATATGGTTTTCGAATGATAAATCTTTAAAGTGATGATGAAATGGTTTTTATTTCATTTGTAAAGGAACGAACAGGGCCATGCCCAGGTTCTAGTTTTCATCTTCGAAAATGGAAGATATTAATTATATATATCTTCAGATTAGCCCTTAATTGTAGCTAGGGTTTATACTGTAATTTAAATGTGGATATAATATGTGTTTTATAATACCGTGGATAATGATAATGGACATCTAAAACAATGCGATCTTAGGTTTTACAGTTGATACGATGCTATGTTTTTGTACTATAAGCAATTTGTAATATAGTAGAAAATACAACACTCAGATTGAATAATACATGCAATTTGTAATGTGAAATGATAATAATATGGATTTATATATCTTCAGATATATATATCTTAAGATATTAATTATATATATCTTCAGATTAACCCTTAATTGTAGCTAGGGTTTATACTGTAATTTAAATGTGGATATAATATGTGTTTTATAATACCGTGGATAATGATAATGGATATCTAAAACAATGCAATCTTAGGTTTTACAGTTGATACGATGCTATGTTTTTGTACTATAAGTAGTTTGTAATATAGTAGAAAATACAACACTCAGATTGAATAATACATGCAATTTGTAGTGTAGACATTAACGGTTTTGTATTTCCTTTGTTTACAATACTGATAATAGGAAATTATTCTATCAATAAGTTTGAGATGAAAAACACAGTGTATGTGTGAACATGTATATTGACTGTAATTTGTAACTTACATTCCTAGTCAACACATGTATGTATTTGTAGCAATACTTATTTAAAATGCAGACATAATATGATGTATGGAAATTTGAATTCCATCTAGTTCTAATGCACACAATAGAAATAGGAAAAATAAATACAAGGTGTTTGTACAAGAAATAATCATTATTTGTTTTCTTGAAACCATGAAGTATTCTAAATTATTTTAAATACTAAACTGTAATAGATACTGTATAGTAATTACTACTATTAGTTATAGGGCAGAAAATGAAAACACAATTCAATCACTACACTTGTCTATCGAATCAGTGGCAATTTTCCTATCTTCTCATGTATTCTTAATTTGCTTATCTACACTAGAGTACAATGCATAAAACAACATGTGGAAAAATGTAGATACTGGTTTATCAATTCAAATCATCATTGAAACTTTAACATGCAAACTTTCAGACATAATCTGAACACATTTCTTCTTCAAAACAGAGATTAATAACTAAATTAAAATAGGAGATAGTGAAACCTAGAATAGTTTTGTAGGGAAACAAACAACCTAAGAAGACTGTTCCACCCAACCAATTCCTAAAGATAGTCAAGTACTTTCCTTAGGACCCTTGAGCCTGTTCACTGAACCACGAGGAGGAAGAAACTTAGGAATTTAGGATCTCTTCTTACAGTAGCAAGTAACTTGTCGAATCTTCAAGAGTTAGCAGTCAAAAGGACCTGCTCCAACATCTCTGGTTCTTCTTAGCAAAGTAAAGACTTATGATTGCACTCACAACTAGCCTCCCTATTCGAATATCTCAGTGATCACCTGATGCACATGAGGAAATATTCTGCATAAATATTGTGTAAGAGCTGCCTGCTCAATTCGAATTTTCCTTATGTAGGCTTCCTAGGCCTTTTCAGTTGTTACTAGGTCATTAAATGAGCTGACTGCTCACTCCCTCCACCTAGGGGATAATGCCATATTTTTAGGGGTAGTTGTCCCATAACCAATAGCCAGTGGCGTGATGCAATTGCTGCCATCTGTCCCATACCTTCCAACAGCTTCCATTCCTCCTAGTGGGTCAGTGAACACTCATTTAACAGTTCCCTTGGGTGTTTGTATCCTAATTAATTTATTTAAATAACAATAATCAATAATTACATTCATCCTTGATCAAAACTGATCATAATTACAAAACTTTGTAATTAAATTTAACATAAATTATTTTGCAAATAAAATAATAATTTCTGAAATTTGGGCAGGTGACACTTTTGATCATCAAATAGTAGAAGGATTGAAATAAATGGAAAATTTATTCAAATTTGAACAAGATAATAGGGGTTGGATTAGAGAGATTTCTTTGAAATTTCTTTTTTTAGCGACGATTTCAAAGATCGTTTTGTATAAATTTTGATTTTACAAAGTAATAGGGGTTGGATCCAAGAGCAAAAAATACAGCGACGTAATATTTTTTGAAGACTTTAATGAAGAACAGAAGTAAAAGTATATCCGAAATAGAGATTGACATGTTTTTAGTTTCTTCAATCTTTTCATTTCTCTTTTGTGGATGTATTTCGTGTTACACCATCTTATCGCTTTGCCTCATAGTTGACTGTAATACCTGGGTTATAATTCATTTTATATGCTCTGTTCCACACATTTAAATATTATCAATGTTCTTTCTTCCAAATTAATGCAGAATTCATACTAGAACTGAGATTGGCTAAGTTATAACATATAAACAATATTTATCCCAACTTCCGACCTCCGACACGAAGGATCGACCACCCCTTCGTTTATTATAAAATTGTGAACAACTATATCCAACCATTCACCTGTATCGAGTATGGTGAACACTAGAAGGATCAATTGACAGTTCTTGCAGTCTAGAACTATTTTGAACAGAATACTCAGCAGAAGAAAGGTCGACCGACACTTCATTTACAAGTGAATTGTAAAATTATTCAACCCACCTAGGCTAGGACAACAATTCCATACTTCCCACTTCCGCAATGAAATTATAGTTGGGATCGGTATATTGGCTAAGTTATAAACATATCAACAATATTTGTCCCAACAGGCGATAAGAAGAATCGGGTGCCCCTTCGTTTAGTAGAGAACTGTAGGCACCTATAGGTTACAATTCACCTATATCTAGAATGGTGAACACAAGAAGGATTGACTGACCCTTCTTGCAGCCTAGAACTATTTTGAACAAAATACTCAGCACAAGAAAGGTTGATCGACCCTTCTTGCACCCTTCATGAGGATTTCGTCGCCCTTACCAAAGATGCAAATATGTTGCGGATTGCGGATACCTAGATTTCTTACAACGTTCCATCAATACCACTATCCCGCAACCCGGAATGCAGATTGTGAGATGGGACAACGATTCCTGACTCCCTACATCCGTTGTAAATAGTGGGGAATGGAGATTGGCTACAAGAAGGATCGGTTGCCCCTTTGTTTAGTATAAAATTGTGAACACCTATATCTAGGAGTTCACCTGTATCTAGAATGTTGAAGACAAGAAAGATTGGCTGACCCTTCTTGTAGTCTAGAACCATTATGAAAAGAATACTGGGTAGAATAAGGGACGACTGCCCCTTCATTGCATGGCAATTTTTAACAAAGGCAAGGTAGAAATTTAGTTACTGTCAAAATGATTTGGTCTAGTGGGAAAGAATAGATAAGAAACAATCCAATCAATACTCTTTAATAATTTTTATTTGTTATCTTTGTATGATTTGTAGAGCTTGTTGTCCAATAATTGTCCAAGCTTAATTAAGGTTTCCATCTTTTCAATGCAGCTAAATTCCATTCTTAATACCATAAATCTTTTCAAATTATCGGGTGGCCTGCAAATACTTTTGTCCAATTTTAAGGCTTAGCTCATTTGATCTCATGGAGGAAGAACATACCTATGGAAGTGGGAAATTTTCTTGCATGCATGGGAGAAAGATTAAACCCCTAGATTAATTTTGATTATATTATATCAAAGATTCAAAATGAATATAACTTTGTTCCATATGTGTAATGTGACATTCCATTGTAGCTCTCTTACCTGATTCTTTGAATTTTTCTTTGAGCTAGTTGTTTAGTTATTGCATCAGTTTTGTTGGACTTGGTCCCAGATAGAATGTGCATTCACCAAGGTGGTAGAGTCTATTTGAGTCTATCTAAATTAACTTGCCCCCTTGACCTCGACCAAGGGAGGAAGGGGGAAACCGAATGAAACAATACTCAGATCCCCGTGCATTCCATTTTTTTATATTATCTATCATTTCTTATCATTCTTGCACCTCTAGGGATAAAGGAATTTCTCTGAGCCGTCCATCTTGCATGATCGATCTACTACCGTTGATCTCTTTCCATGCTTATGTGAAGAAACTGAAATAATTAATTAATGCAAATACACAAGATATCAGAAATAATAGAACTCAGAATCACTTTTATATTGATCACGGGCCACTTCAAGGGGGCAACCTCCTTTGAGCAAGCTCAATACAATTAACTTTATGGTGCCTTCAAAGGCCTCAACACACACTTATATACTAAGTCTAGGTGCCAATAGCATGGTTCAATACCATATGTCAATACAAAATATAGATCAATAATTATTACGGGTCAAAACCATGGGCCAATAGAAACTATGGATCAACAAAACTATGGGCAACTTACAAAGCATATGCGCCAACAACAATAACACAAACTATGGATCAACAAATACTACGGGACGACTTACAAAGCATATGAATCCAACAACAATATACTAACAAAGTAAAGACATGGGTTGATAACATCCCCTCTCCCTTAGAAAAAGCTTTGTCCTGAAAGCTTTAGACGTGGAAATTGATGCAGAATATGAAGGAGTGGGTCCCCTGTAGCATCCTTGGGTTGCATTCCGAGCCACTGGAACCTTTTGAGTTTCAGGGAGGATTGCATGGAAGGATTCAAATGAAGAAGAACCATATCAGGGACGTGAAAAGTGCACGCAGAACGGTGTTGATTGGCTTGTTGTTTCAGTCGAATTCTTGCCATGTGAAGATTGTCCTACAGAATGAGAAGAAGCTGATCGCAGTTTCGAAGAATTGAGTCAATTGCCTGAACTAGGGAGCTGCTGAAGGTGTATGGAAGAACTGGTGGTGCCTATCCGGAGACTGCTTCATATGGTGTCCTTTGAGATGTGGTACCAGACCACTCGAGCACTTCCAGAAAATCCATAGAAATAGTTGTACAAATCTGTGTAGGGATGGGAAAGGGTTCGAGTAGTCCTGAAAGGAGGGTCGTTTCACCCTTGTTGACTTGGAAAGTATCATAGTCAACCACCATTCGTTGAATTGTCATTTTCAATCCCTGCCCAAAAGAAGTTACATTTTTCTTGGTCATACATTTTGAGGAACCCAGAGTGCCCTACTGATGAAGAAGCATGGATTTCATACAAGAGATAGCCCTGTTGAACAGATTGCAACCAATTTGGAACAAGCATAGAAATAGCTGTAAGAGAAACTGTGTCATCAAATGTGCAAGAAGGAGCATCTGCCACCATATTGTCCTTACCCTTCTGGTAAGTGGTCTCATAGTCATAACCCATGAGTTGGAGAACCCATTTCAGGTGTGTTGAGGAGGAGACCCGTTGTTCCAAGAAAGTTTCTAGACTCTAGAGATCAGTCTTGATGCAGAAATAATTCCTGAATAGGGATGGCTGCCAGTTCTATACTGCATGCAAAATAGCCATCATGTCCTGCTGAGATGTAGATGCGGAAAAATGCTTACCAAAAAGGTCTTGTGAAGGAGGAAAGCCCACTGGTGCAACAAAGACACCTGCATATCTATCCAAGGAAGTAGTGGAGACCATTGGTGGGTGCATCTGAAGGGAATGGATCTGAGCAATGACACCATGTGAATTATTCTTAAGGATCTTTTCCAAGCGATGTGAACTGATGATGCAGAGAGACCCTGGTTGTAAGCCCATAAATTTGTGTTGTGTCCCATTGACTGAAAACTGCATCCAAAGTTCATCAAAATCCCATAAGATGGGGCCAAGTGTGTGTAACCATTGAACGCCCAAAACTACATCACATCAACCTAAGGATAAGGCAAACATGTCAAGCGTAGGTTATAATCTTCCATAGAGATATGCACATTATGACACTTCCCCTTGCAAGGTAAGGTGCCCCCATTGGCAACCATGACTTCAAAGTTGGAACAAGGATGGACAAAACAATCAGCCTGTTTGGCAATCCAAGGGTCAATGAAGTTATGAGTGCTACCAGAATCAATGAGTAAGGTAAGAGGGATCTTCTTGAAGTATCCCCTGACCCGCATTGTTTGTGGGGTAGTGACGCCAGTTATAGCATGGAGAGAGATCTCGGGTGGGTCGTCTTGATATGGGGTGTCAACAGGCGGGTGCTGAATGTCAACCTGAACATCTACTGTATCTGGAGCTTCTTCACCAAATTCTGAGGCAGGTGGAGAATCCACATCCAAGAGATAGAGCTTTTGTTGAACACATCTATGCCCCCGAGTGAATTTCTCATCACAATTATAACAAAGCCCTTTTTCTCGGTGTTCCTGCATCTCTGTTTCAGACAAATGCTTGATAGGAGTTATTCAAGGAGCAGGCATGATGGGAGGTCATTGGGAACCCATATTTCTGAAGGTAACAAAGGTGGGTTTGGAGCGTTGTTGAGTTGCGATATTTTCCTCTGCCAACTTAGCCAACCCTAGTACTTCCATCATTGTGTTGGGACAGAACATTTTGACTTCTGAGTGGATTTCATCCTTGAGACCACTGATAAAACAACTCCTGTAGAATTCATCGGATAATCCTTCTGTGTGATTGGCTAGTTTCTCAAATTATGTCTGATACTCTCTCACTATTCCAATTTGGTGAAGTTTAGTGAGTGCTCCTGTGAAGTCATCAAAAGCACTAGGACCAAATCGTGGAAAAAGGAGTTGGCAAAAATATGTCCAGTTTGGCTCGGGATGATCTTTGATGTACCAACGATAGCATTGAAGGGCTTCATGTTCCAAATGAAAGGATGCAAGTGGAAATTTCTGGACATCAAAAGTATTATGCAGACTGAAATATTGTTTTGCTCGGTATATCTATCCAGTCGGATCAGTACCATTGAAGCGAGGAAAATCAAGCTTCGGCCCACGAAAATTGCTGGAAGAAGAGAACCCAGTGGCTGCAGAAGATTATGGTTGTTGGTTATTGTTCATGGCTGAATGTTGAAGATGGAGGCTGAGAAATTTTTCATCCAGATCTTGGAGTTTGGTTTGGATGGCTGCAAGTGCTTCCTCCATGGTTTTTGTTCCTGTGCGAGTGACAACCATAACCAGGATTTTTTTTTTTTTTTTGTGGGGGGGGGGGAATAGATAGAAAAACACAAACACAAGCTTATTTAGTAAGGGGAAATTTGGATTTGGGAAAAACTCGAAGGGGTAATTAGGGTTTGATTAGGTTTTCGACACTTTCTGAGGGACAGGGAAACAAAAAATGGGTATTTCAGAAGCGGGAACTCTGTGGTAAAATTTGAAGGCAATCGGGTGAAAAGTGAAGAAGTTATGGCCAACCCTAAAAATATACAAATGTGGGATTTCTGGTCTTGGGAAGTGGAATTTGGGATAGGGTCTTCAGGAATGAAATATGCAGAATGGGATTGCAGGGATGCCAGTGAAGTTTCGGGGAAAACAAAGTTGAAACAAGGGAGATATGGCCGAAAAACATAATTTAATTTTTTTTTTTTCAGAAATGGATCGGCAATAGCGGCGTAGAAGGGATACGCAACAGATGTATCTACAATGGCACGGAAGGGATCGAAAACGGTTGGATCGGAAACGGTGACTGGATTTGGAACGACTTCTAGAATAGATCTGAAACGGCTGGATCTGGAGCAGAAGTGATCGGTAACAGTTCAACTAAAAATAGATATGGACCCCAGGTATGTACGGCTTCCTAACAGTTCAGGTGTTTCACTCGGCCACCAATGTTGTCTGACGGCTTGCGTATTGGGGCAGTACCCCTCACTCCACGGCTCAGGTAAAACTGATAACCGCTTTGCCACAAACGACAGCTCTTGGTTTACCTCACGGGTGGGAACTAGCCAATCAGGTAGGGGTCGTTGCCCTTTTTGCTAGCAGGTCCTCTCAATGGGCCGGATACTTTGGGGTTCTTGTGGTACTCCTCACAATGATTTTTAGGGCTTTTTCCCAAGTACTTCCAACATTTAAGAGGATAGGGATTATTCCCAAATCCGAAGTTGTAACAGATGCGAAAAAAATTTGGCAGAAATTCCACCCAACGAGCCCAAGAAAGTGCTCTAATACTAGATGTGAAGAACCTGCAATAATTAATTAATGCAAATACACAAGATATCAGAAATAATAGAACTCAGAATCACTTTTATATTGATCATGGGCCACTTCAAGGGGGCAACCTCCTTTGAGCAAGCTCAATACAATTAACTTCATGGTGCCTTCATAGGCCTCAACACACACTTATATACTAAGTCTAGGTTCCAATACCATGGTTCAATACCATGTGTCAATACAAACCATGGGCCAATACAAAATATAGATCAATAATTATTACAGGTCAAAACCATGGGCCAATACAAACTATGGATCAACAAAACTATGGGCGACTTACAAAGCATACACGCCAACAACAATAACACAAACTATGGATCAACAAATACTACGGAACGACTTACAAAGCATATGTGTCCAACAACAATATACTAACAAAGTAAAGATATGGGTTCCTAATAGCTTAGCCCCACGACCTTCCGCAGTCTTCAATCTCTCAAATGATGCCTTCCTCGCACCTTGGATCTGCGTAGTTATTATCAACTGTCGATATGGCCCTGTCTGCATCCTGAATCTCGACATCTGGCAAGAAGGATTGACCGCCCCTTCATTTAGTAGAGAATTGTGAATTCACCCATATCCAGAATATTGAACAGAAGAAGGATTGACCGCCCCTTCGTTTAGTAGAGAATTGTGAATTCACCCATATCCAAAATGGTGAACAGAAGAAGGATTGACCGACCATTCTTGTTGTATTGAACTATTATGAAACGAGTCTTGGGTACAAGAAGTTTCGGCCTGGCCTTCATTTACGAGGGAATTGTAAAATTATTCAACCTCCAAAGGTGAGGGTGTCAATTCATATATATGAAGGATGGTGAACACGGGAAGAAGACTGAGATAAGGGTTGGCCGACCTTTCAGCATCACCTTGTAAATAGGTTGAATTCTAACTTGAAGCAAATATGGGGGTTGCATAATCAAGATTCTCTTAACCATGGCGATGCACAGATGGCGTTACCATGTTTGCATAACATTCTATTTAACATCAACTAGAACACCAGATGCCTTCGCACTTGGCAGCTATCGCAGTATACAGAACTACGTTGAATCTCTAATGTATTCATCAGTTTTCTATGAATTTGTCAAACTATGTGCTTCTTCTTCACAATCACACACTTGTATTCCAATTAATCAATGTGCAATTACCGTTCACATACATATAAATTAAGCACAAAAACTCACATGAAATCGAATAAAAAACATGTGATAAACTCATACACATAAACAAGAAGGATCAGCCACCCGTTCTATGATGATCGCTCGTTCTATGATTGATCCTTATCCCAAACGACTCTATAAAATGTGCCTTCTATCTCTCATGGATAATGCTAGCAGATTTGATCTTAATCAATCAATTGATTTTGAAAATGAGGGGTCGTTCCTTAACCATCGATCATTAGCATGAACATTTGCAAGTATACATCTAATATTAAAACACTAATTTATAATTATAGACATTGTATGCATTCTTATATTGACTGTTTTGCAGATAAAGCATGGCTGATTTGTTGAGCCTTAGTAACTACCAGGAAATCCCTTGCTTTGAATTGACAAAAGATCACTACCTTCTGCCATTCACAAATGGATGGTATGTTGAGATGGAAGAACCAGATAATTTGTACCCAGATATATATCTATTCTACTTGGATTTCGAGGGAAAGCCGATTAGAACTAGTATATTGACATATGTGGAACCCATTGATTCTGATAAAAAATTGTGAGTTCAAGATGAAGCGATCATTGGTGAAAAGTGTGGCCTTATACAGTGTGATCTTATGCTTTCTGATTATCGACCAAATCTAATGAAAAATGGTCCCGATCCAGATCTGATTTCCTGTGCGAAGCAAGGGTGGGTTTTTCCCTCGTATGTTGTTTCTAATCGTTCCAGAATTGATACCACGACATCCTTGACGAAAGGAATTTTGTCTGTATGGAGGAAAAGAATGTTGGCTGGGAAAACTTCCTATGTATTACATTATATGAATATTAATAAGGGGCCGATAAAGGTATGTCATGAAAAGATTCTAACGTACAACAGAAGAGCATTTCTCCAATATATTGTAAAAGATGTGGGGAAATCTACCTTGAAACAACTCAAAGGAAGTCCTTCTAGAGCGATGCTATGAAAAGCGACCAAGAGCTTTGAAACTTCAAAAAAAGTTCAACAACATCAAATCAAATACTTTTTGTTCGATGAGAATGTTTTTTCCATTGACGTAACAAGATGTGTTGTTGTGCCTCCGCACTTACAATATAGAAAGGCTGATGAGGAGGTTGTGCAAAAGATGGTGGTATCACTTGTCCATACATTTACAACAACATTTAGAGATGCGATTCTATTGCCTTTCAATAAGGAGACAAGATTGCCCTTTCTTCCTGAAAATAAAAAAGAAATTGATCTGCCATCAGTAAATTTTTATATATTGGATGGGCAGCATACTATTTCTGTGCAGAAAATAATCATTGCATATTATCAATATAAACAGCTCCATAAAAGGTATCGGCATCGAACGGCTTGTCTTCTACATAGAGACGTTCCTCAGGACATCATAAGCAAATTATGCAAACAACAAAAATTTTCAAAGAAGGAATTTGCAAACACTACATTCATTTCTTCAGTTGAAAAAGCAAGGGATAGATGGTTATTGTGCGGTTCTCCATCCCGCCCGAGAAAGGGAAACGCTTCCAGTGATGCTTGGACATTATAGAATGTTTCTTCTTATCAATCAAATTCTTTAGATTGTTTCCTGTGTTATGAAATTAGGAAATTAACTGGAATATTCAATTTTATATGTGTGTAGTCTTTCCAAACTCAATGTATGGATATTTTTCTTATTAACTGGGAGAGCCTTAAAGAAAAGTTAACTCTTGTTTTGACATCAGAACGACTGTGGAGCAAATGGTAGTCTGTATTAGAGATTTACAAAACTGGCATCTTGGATTGCTCGCCAAAGAGCATCGCTCAGGATGATTTTTCTCTAAATAAAATAAAGACTTATGGCTCTAATTTTTTCATACCATTGCGTGACCTTGATGAAGATGAATTGACTGCTGTGGTGGAAAATATAATCAACGGATCAGTTTGGATGAGCACATCAGTCAATAAAAAAATTTGCACAGAAACATTAAGTCAATATTGCAATTGAATAAAGGACGAGAGGTCAACCAGGCATTCGATCGTTGAATATTTCAAATTTAATGATCTTCAAACTTATCGATCACAGAATGTCACTGACCATAATGTCATTGAAATATATAAAATGGCACCAAACCATCTCAAGCAACTGTGCAGTATTTTATGCTCCGGAAAGCAACCAAAATCTCCGAGTAAAAAGAGAAAGAATGAATCTGAAGTGGATATTGGTACCAAAATACCAATTGATGCTCATAAAATATTGAATTTATATATCAATAAAGACAGGATGTCCATTGAAGACATCGAAAATATTTCACAGTTTGTTTGTCAATGTTATTACCTTGATTCTTTGGTCACCACACTCAGAACAATTCCATTTGTTGGTGTGACAGTCAGCTGTGAATTTGTTGCTGTGGATATGTGTAATTGTGCTATTCCATGGACATAAGAAGACATGCTGCCATTTTTGTACTACTTAGAAATAAATCAAGAGGAATGTACTTGTATTTTTCTAGCTGATATGGAGAACTCTTGCATGATTTCTAAAGCTTTCACAAGTTGGAGCAAGAAATCAAAAAAACATGTTACGACGAATCCTACAATGGGAGTATATAGAGAATTCTACGAGGACTTGTTTATAGGATTCTCTATTATACAATGTTGGTGCATTGAAAATGATGATGATACTTTATCTACCTCTGAAATTGATATGGATTGGAAAGATTAGGGCCTACCAATGCTTGATTTACCTTGGCCCAATGTTAACATCGATAGTGCGAGGATCCATGTGTTTCCAAAACAAAGGACACAGGAATTCTGGGATCACAGAGTTTCTAGACAGGTCTCTTCTGAAGGCACAGTTCTTTCGCTATACGTAGGAGGTAGGCTTCGTCATTCATTGACTAGGTCTCCAGAAAGAATAGTTATTTCTATTGTGGAGACAGTACAACAAGAGCTGTTCATGAACAGTTTCTATCATGAATTGGGTATAAGACAAGGTATTTCTATTAACATTTTCAGATGTCTTTCATTTTATTTTACTTTTTTCTCAAACAAGGTATTTCTACTAACATTTTCAGATGTCTTTGATTTTATTTTACTTTTCTCAGTCGGTTATGTTCAATAACTTCTTTAAATTCCTATTATACTATAGCTTCAAATAAAGAGCATACCCAAGTATTCTCCAATCGAATTACAATATCCGATGACGAAACTGAAGGTGATAGACAATCTACAAAGAACTACAAAACATGACAAGAAGGTAAAAAAATATTTTTCACAGATCGTGGTTAAATCAAGTAAATTATGAAAGGGGATAGTGACCTACAAAAAATTATTAAAATGTATACTTGCACATTTCCAGGTCAACATGTGGATCATCCACAACTAGAGCAGGCATTGACGATGTCCCTGGAGATTGTCCAGGAAGTCACATTGGAGAATAAGGGACCAGGTGGGAGCTTGGACAATAATGAACAAGGCGAGAGCTTCAACAATGCAACACAAGAAGAGGGCTTGGCCAGTATTGAACCTGGAGAGGGCGCCTTGGTGTCAAAATGCAGTGTCTCTAGCGATGTTACTCGCCAATCAAATGTTGGCCTGCCATTGAAAGGTAAAAGACATTATTTTCTACTTAAATTGATCAAACAAATTTATTCCAAAGTATATATAATTACAAACAATATTTCTGTGTAGCTCCCCATACAAAAATGTTATTGATATTAGAAATGAAAGGTTTTCTATTTCACAAGAAAGTCACAGAAAATGACTCCAAAAGAGATAAAAAAGGGGAAAGAGTAAAAAAGAGGGAAGAGACTAGTATAATAAATGGTGAATTTAAACATAGAAAAACTTCATATCAGTCACAAAAAAATGCCATTCGATATTTGGATTTACTTCTTTCCAAATTCAATGTTGGGATTTGGTCATCTAAATGTGGTGTCAATGAGGGGAAGCTACTGCTTACAAAATTGTTGTTGGCGTGTGGTAAAGATAAATCATATGAGAATTTTCATTTATTTATTTGGTTTCTAGAGAGATGTACCTCCGATCGAGAAGGAAATACACAAAAAAATATGGAGAGTGTGTGGAAGGAGTTCCTAATGCAAACTTCGAAAATTAATACATCAATGATTGTTTTGGAGGGTGATGGTGAGAAAGCAGTTCCATTTCAAAACTTTATTTCGTGTAAGCCATTTATTGGATCGTCCCTTCGAATAGATACTGAATTGGTAAATGGACTTTGGCAGCATTTGAGTAAAATGCAAGAATCAGTTGATATCAGAAACTATCAAATGTAACCTATCATTGCCTATTTCTAGATGTAATATATCATTGCCTATTTTAAACCATTCAATGTGTTTTCTGTTTTTTCGGAGACGTTGTTATTTTCGTCTGAATGTAACATATTATTAGTTTAGTGTGATGCTTTTATTAAATCAATTGAATCTGTTGTGATCATTAACTTCATGAACAAAGTGTTGTTGTTTTTGTTATATATATAGTCACTATTCTTGTATGCAGTGAGGATATCACCACAAAAGAAACTATTGGTCCTAGGAGTAGAGGGATTTCTCTTTGGAGTTTGGATGTTATCCAACATTGAAGATTCTTCCAGACAACCTCATTTTTCCCACAAATGCTATCGTTATTATACACTCATGTTCAGCTACAAAATTATCTGTGTTTCCAGAGAGCATTTCGACGTTTCTCTGTGGTTTTCCTGGCTCGACAACATGGAAATTAAAATTTCCTGGGTGTAATTGAATGGTTGAAAAATGAAGAATTTGAATTTATTTGGGGTCGAGAGCAATGCGAACCTAGTACTATTTATAATCACTCAATGTCTGCATACTATAATGTTGGTGAGGTATCGAACATATACAAAAAGTTCTTTTAAGGATGTACTTATCCAATATGGAGATATATATAAACAAACGGACATGTTGTTTATAGATGAAGGGCAATATCAATCAACAGATAATAGCAAGGAAAACTGCTTGAAAATGCAAACTAGTTGGAAATTTGACGGTTCACAAGAGAGAGATATAACTATAAAAACAATGTTGTGTGCTCTGTTGAATTATCTTGGGCCTCGTTCAAAAATGGGGCATTGGTTAAACACCTTGAATTTGAGATGACCATCATATTGTACAAAACAAATTCATTTAGTGATTTGTATATTTTTTACAGTTAGTACTCCTACATTTAATTGATGTAAGTTTTATTGCACAGTTCTCATCTTATTTATGGACATCGTACCATGTATCTGGTAATGTGTTTAAAAAATTGTTGAACATGAAAGCAATATACTTAGAAACATTGAACCATAATATTTTATTGACTGGTTTGTGTGTGTGTGTTTTTTGGTTGCAGATAGTACTAGAAGATTTGTTTCTAATAAACCATTGATCATTTTTTATTTCAATGGAGTTTTGTTACACGCAATACATAGAAAAAAAAAACTCGGATTGTGACCACCACCGGACAGCGAAACATCAACAAAGTATTATTTTATATGGACATGCTTAAGGGAATTTTTTGAAAAATGATTTCATATTTTTGAGGTTGGGGTATGGACATATACTCAACAAAAAAACATTGACAAGTTTTTGCCTAGATTATTACAAAGAACATGATTGAAAAGGGAACAATTTAGATTAATTTTAACACCGCAAAATTGTTCTTCCGTAGCCAGAGAGGGTTTTCAGGGTGATGGAAATCCTTATGTATTTCTCAAGCCTTCGAGTATAGTTTGGGAGACTTTGATCCATGGTTGGTATCGAACAAATACTGTGATTGTCGATGACTCCAGAGAAAAACATGTTTCTAACGATGAAGAAAATTGTCTTATAACAAAAAGTTATAATTCCGACAATGTCAATGACACATTTTTGTTAGATCAATTATGGCCTTGCTTGCTGGACCTGGATGGCGTGAGCGATGTGAGGCCAATTGTGAATAAAATAAAAATGGAAGTATTTTGTTAAATAATACACTTGAATGTTTGTTTGTACTAGTATGTCCAATTTCACTGTGATTATAAATCTTGTAAAGTGTCGAGTTTGGTTTCTGAAAATAACTCTATTTAAATTGTATTGTTAAATCATAAAACATATAAATATGTGTAGTTGATTTATCATTTATATAATTTATATGCAGGTTATGCACCAGTAAATTTCTTTACTTGATTCATATTGTTTCACATTCTGCAATTACATAATAGTCATTAATATCATCATATTAAGTTAATTTGCGAAGTTAAGTTATTAAGGATCTAATTAGCAGCTTCATAACTAGGCTTATTCCTATCATTCTAAGAACATACAGGAGGCATTTATCCATCAATGAGGTTGTGACAGCATAAGCATATATGTATTACATAAATGGAGTTTAGCCATTCGTCATTCACATACAAAATTAATCCAGCAGATAGATTATGCAATTAAAATAAACCTCATTCATGAATATAACCTTCTAACAGGCTTAACATAGCATATTCATGGCTTACATTTATTTACACATAATTTCATTACACGGATTGAACATATCAAGCATAATTAAATACATGAACATTATAATCCATTTTTTTTCAAAAGAAACAATCATACTTTTGTTATTCAAAACTGAATCAAATACTACATGATGTTCCATGAGGTTACTTGACTCACTAGAGAGCCGAAGTAAACCAGATATTGTCAAAAAGACTTCCTGGAAAATTACAATAATTTTTCAAAAACAGTCTGACAATTTCATCCTTCTGCTAGAAAAATAAAAAACTTTCAGCTATTTAGAAACTTATCCCTTCTAGGTCAAAAAGAAATCCAAAATATGGCTTAGTCAAAGAACTTTACTGATCCCTTATCAAAACATAAGTGATCAATAATTTCCTCCCAAAACAAATAACCAACTTCTTTTTTCATTGCATCTTTTGAGAGCTTATTGACATCGATGTTGTGCTACCTCTATATATGCTCAAAGGAGATGGTTTTGAAAAACTGGATTTCTGAGCCGATCATTTGACACCAATGCTCAAGTTCGAGGATTTTTAGCATTATTGTTACCCTCTACCAAATTTTTTTAAAATTGCAATTAGGCTCCTAACTGCGATTTTCACCTTCGACAAAATTTGAAGTCATAGTCATTGATTCGACAAATGGTTAACGAGATTTTATATTAAAAAGAGAGAACAAATTACATAGCATAGGGGAGACTGGTCCCAAAAAACAAGAGCTGTCAAAATGCTCTCTTCATATTTCAGTCTGTGATCTTCAAAAAAGGCCTAATGCCTGCTATTATTGAAAATTTTAATGAACTGACCCAAGAGAAACTTACAAGAGTAATACATATAAGAAGGATTACAAAATTCAAGCCCAAAAAGAGCTGGTAAAATGCCGAGATGAGAACACAAAGAAGGTTTTAGTTGCCATGATGGAGACGAGCGTTCATATCCTTGCCTCCTGCTGTTGTACCTGTATTTTCATCGTCAATGTTCAGAATGACGGATGGGCTATTTCTGCCACTGGTTCTGATACAATCAACTTTAGCTTCCACAATCTTGAGGTAGCTATGGAACGAGTCTAACTTGCCAACCAGCTTCTCGAATTACTCTTTAATATTGCCATTTCTATTCCGGACTTCAGTGTTAGAAATTTGAATGAAGGTAGCGAGGTGATATATGGCTATCTTCATCTCAGAGAAGTCACCCTGTAACCAACGGACCTGGGCTTCTAGGTCTAGAACTTGCATGAGAATTTATGGGGAAGGGCTATCCTTCCCACGAGGAGAATCAATGTTAACCATACCACCATTATTGGCCAACGCATGCTTCCAATTTCCTGGGCTAGTATCACGAAACTACTGCGTAGTACCACTTTGATTGCGGCCAGCTTCATAGGGGGTCGAGATAAACCCAGAATCAGGAGTCAAGAGGACCTTCCAATTCCTGCTTCCAGAATCAAAACCGAAGCCAGAATGCTCCACCGGGCCCTTGATTCCCTGTCCCTAACCAAAGTCGAAAGGAACCCATCTTTTACCACTGCCAAAGTCGTCAAGATGCTTTGTCAAGCCACCACGAGAGAGCTCATTACCACCAGTGTTGTTCCCATGAAAAAGATCAAAGAGGTATTGCTTCGAGCCAACCCCCCCGGACTGCCCCTGGGCAGACCTCCTACGTTTGTGACTTTGCAGAGCAGACAGACACAAATTTCTCTCCTCCATATTCAGACAAAACGACCGACTTCAGAGAAAATCGCAGGGAGAACCTTCACAGAGAGGGACATGCAAGATACAAAATTCGCCACCTTCGTGCATGAAATAGCCGCTGCAAGCCTTGGGACTATTCCGCATTAATATCCCGTATCTGGGATAGATGGAGATAAATGATAAGTTTTTTAGATTTGACATCAAATCATGATACGTGATATAATTAAAATTGTACTTCATCTTAATCCAAATTTTGTTGGCACATGCTCTATGTTATTTCGTTACAGCTGTAATAATTGCATTTATTAGATTGAAAGGTTCTAATCAATTGCCTGGCAATTCATTACAGTTAATCATTATGGGATCTTTAATGCTCTTCTTAAACACAAAGACCAATATGGGCAATTTGTTAGTCGTCATATTCCATAGAAATAGTGTTTCTATTCAATTTCCAGAGGGTAATCTTGCAATGAGTGAATTTTCATTTCCTGGTTGTGTTGTGGTTAAACCCACATCAGTAACCTTGCTATACTCAATGTGCCAAATCAAATATGACACATGTCACAATATCATCATTCCACGTGTCACCCTAGGATACTAGATATCAACATTTTAACAACAAAATTTGTAGACGTTTTTCTTTAAAGACTTTCCTGGCAAGTGGAAATATTCTCAGAGAAAGAGCGACCGCTCTTTCTCCAAGGTGTTCTATTGTTACAATTCCCTCCTAAATGAAGGGTCGGACGACCCTTCTTATTCCCAATATTATTTTCATAATAGTTTGAAACTGCAAGAAGGGTCAGTTGATCCTTCTTGTATTATCCATTATGGCTATAGCTGAATTGATGGATAAAGGTTTTGACAATTAACTATGGAAAGAAGGGGTGGCAGATCCTTCTTGTCGTAAAACAGAAGTCGGGAAAAACCATTTTTATATGATATAACTTCCAAGATGTTCTATTTTTACAATTCTTTTGTAATTAAAGGGTCGGTCGAGCCTTCCTATTCCTCATATTATTTTCAGATTAGTTTGACAATGGAAGAAGGGTCGATCGACGCTTCTGATTACCAATATTCTTTTCATAATATTTCGACACTGCAAGTAGGGTCGGTCGATCCTTCTTGTGTTCTCCATTATGGATATAGATGAATTTTTCTATTTGAGGTCCATCAATTTACATTTCCCCTCATAAATTTTAATGCTTTTTATACTATACCCTATACCCTGTACTTCTTAGTAATTAATCTTGGACATTATCTTGTGCCGCTCTTGCACTACTAGCAGGTCCCTTCACCGGCTAGCTGGCTACAATTCTGGTACCTCGACCCTCTACGCATTCAAAGCAACCCCATTCTCTTTGCTCTGTGTCTACTGGGGAGCTCCATGTCTACTGGGGAGCTTCCCCATTCTCTCTGCTCCTTCTGTAACTAGGGAGCTGCCCCATTTTTTTAGGAATAATTCCTCCCAACTCATTTATGAGGGAATTGTGCAAATATTCAACCTACAAAGTATAGGCTATCAATTCATGTATATCCTGAATGGTGAAGACTTCAAAAATACTAAGCACATAAAAGGTCAGCCTACCCTTCATTAAAGATGGAAAAAATGGTGAAAATGACCCCTGGAAAAAACTCGTAGTAAAATCCACACAACAAGTAATTTTCAAAGATGAAATATAATAAAAGGAAACAGAAACAAAATCAACATATTTATTAATTTCGTCGGGTTAAATCTGGGTTGTAAGAGTAAGACAAGTCGACAGCTGAGATCTAATCTAGGGAATGCAGAAGACGAGTTGTGGGGGTTTAATTATTTTGAAATATATACAACATTCCCACAAACCGCAATTGTGCGTTGTGGGACTACAACTGGAAATAAAAACAAACCAAAGTTTCCGCAATCAATAATGGTCAAGAATGGAAAAATATAAATCACAAGAAGGGTCGGTCGACCCTTCTGGCAATCTGAAACTAGTATGAAGATAATATTGGGCAAAAGAAGGGCCGGACGCCCCTTCATTTATGAGGGAATTGTGGAAATATTCAACCTACGAAGCATAGGCTATCAATTCATGTATATCCTGAATGGTGAAGACTACAAAAATACTAAGCACAAGAAGGGTCGGTCGACCCTTCAATTAAAAGAGAAATCAATTACAATTAATCTACAAAGGTTAGGACAACATTTCCCCACCACCAACTTCCACAGTATGTGGCGGTGATCAGGACATTGCGTATGATATAACATGTAAACAATATTTTTCCTGACTTTCGACTGCTAACAAGAAGGATCGGCCGCCCCTTCTTTTAGTAGATAATTATGAACACCAATATCCGACAACTCATCTGTATCCAAAATGGTGAACACAATAAGGATCAAACCACCCATCTTGTAGTATAGAACTATTATGAAAATAATAGTAGGAAGAAGAAGGGTCGGCCACCCCTTCATTCATTTATGTCGAGCCTCATTCAAAAGAAAAAGTATGGTTTTGGAACCTGGATTTTGGCACTTTGGAAACGGATTTTGCAGTTTCAGAACTGGTTTGGTCACTTTCAAAACTGGATTTTGCACTTTTGGAACCGGTTTTGGCTCTTTAGGAACTAGTTTTCACTTTTTCAACCTTGATTTGGCACTTTCGGAATCAATTTTGGCAATTTTGAAATCGGTTGTCACTTTTGGATATGGTTTTGGCACTTTTGGAACCTGGATTTGGCAGTTTTGGAACCGGATTTTGCTTGATTTTGGAGTTTAGAAAGTCGGGTTTTGACCCGTCTTCAAAGTGACTTGAATATTTTAGACATTGATTTTCTCACCTTAAAATTTAGAACATTTACAAATGAAAATTGCATTTTTCAAATAAAAAATTGCATTATTTGATTTGAAATTCACACTTTTCAAATCAGAAATTGCATTTGTTTATTTTAAATTCACACTTTTTGAATTGAAGTTAATAGTTTTATAACAACAAGCTGCAATTTAAGGTTCATAAGTAGTAAAAAAACACACTATTCCAATAGAAAAACACCCTTTTCAAAGCCAATATTGCCACTTTCAGAAGGTCCTTTTCAATTTCATTTTTTATTTTAAATTCAACTTCAGAATAATTTCAAGTCGCTGAACATTTTAGATTCTCCCTATCCTTAATCAGATCATCTCCTTTGAAGGAGTAATAAATGACTAAACTTTTATTGGAGCTTCGACTTGTAGACTTAGAAGCACTAGACTCATTCCAGACATGAAGGAATGTACTAAAACAACTTTCGATGACTGCTGCAAGTGTCTTTGAAAGAATGAAACAAAATCACTCACTGAATACATCATACCTCCTGCACAAGGTGGTAGTATAAGGTAACCTTCAAAAAGTGTTGAAAATCCCATAGTCATCCAAGGATTCCAATTTCCATCCCATTAACTTGGCCTAGTTACTCTTGGATGCAGACGCCTCGAGAAACTTTAGAAAGCCTCCTACCCTGATGATTTTCCCACCTTCAGCTACAAAAGGAATATTCTTGCAAAGACTGGTAAGCTCTCCAAGCCAGATGTAGTTATTTGTTGATGAATAGTGAAAAAATGTGCGATGGTGATAACAAGTTTACTATCTGTTAAGTCTGATACTACATCATTGAGCTCTGATAGTACATCATCACCAAGTTTAGTATCTGTTTAGTCTGATACTACTATCTTAAGTTGGTGAGATGAAATTCATCGAGGAAGAAACAGAAACGATTGATAACATTCTGTGGAGATGGAAAGTCTCGAGATTTCCGACTATCATGGGAATGACTATAAAATGTAGTGGAAATGGGTGAGGTGCACATCTTTAAAACGAGTTAAACAAATTATGCGTAGTTAGAAGAAGCCGACAACATGATCTGGAGGCACAGAGATTCGAAGATAGCCTAGACATGGCGGTATGGCATCTCTCTTGAATACCTGCATAGAAAAAAATAATTGTTTATCACGCTTCCGTAAAAAGAAACCATTTCCAACAAATGCAAAAATAATCATTTTATTGTAGCCAATGCATGAGCACACATATCATCATGCACAATAAAAATAGAGAAACTATTCCTAAATTGCCAAGTGCACCATAATAGTTGGTCTGGGCATCCCACTTGGACAAGTTAGCTCCTAACATAGTTGGTATGGGAATGCTACGTGGACGGGTTAGCTCCTAACACCATAGTTAGTGGAAGCAAATGCATTCAACCAATGAAATATAATTTTCAAATGATAAGCAAACACTTAAATTAGATGTGTGCATAATAATGACTACAAAAATTCTTTCTTACGGAGAAAAACCTTTTGCGGATATGTAGTCTTTCAAGGTTACGAAGCTGCTCCAATAAGTTGAGAAGAGGAAGAGGCTTCGAAATATGGATATCAAGATTCTTCACTGATTTCAGGCTACCTATTATCTCCCCAAATATCTCTGCAGGGAAATGGTGAATTAGATCCATTATATGAGAATGTTTCTTCATCTACCATCTACCTATATGAGAACGTTTCTTAATCTCCCTATGTTCCCTCCTGGTTGCAGGAACATAATGAAAAATCCATGCATACCCAGAGAATATAAGGCGAACAAACTGAAAAATTCCATTTCAGTTTGCTGTGAGTGGCCACTGTGTTGATGGATTAGCCTATATATAGTGAGTGGCCATTGTGTTGATGGATTGAATGGGATGGGAGTCTGGGATAGATGGGGAATGGTAATTATCACAGTATGGCAAGATCATGGTGGTCAAGGATATCATCTGTACCGACTACAGATTTTGCTGGAATAATCGTACATGTATCACTCCAATCGATTCCTTGAAAATTCAACGGCCAACATGCCTGCTGCCAGCCCATTAAATGGACTATAGCAGGCTTAATAATATTCATCGTCAATGATGGATTGTATCACTCGTGTGAATAATCTCATCATGCTTTCAGTCCACATAATGTTTATGTCTTGTCACCAACAAAGTCTTTGGTTGGGGTCAATGGTAATTATCACAGTATGGTAATTATCATAGTAGCTATGGTGGGATCATGGTGTTCATAGATATCATCCATAGCGAATACAGATTTTGCTGGAGTAATCGTACACTTATTACTCCAATTGATTGATTAAAAATCCTACGGCCAACATGCCTAGTACCATTAATATCCTTAATATTCATTTAAAAAATATTTAAAATAATTTTAAAAATCAAATATGCCACGTGTCACAATATAAGTGTTCCATGTGTTTTCAAATTTATAGAAGTTTTTCTTCAAAGAATTTGGTGGCAAGTAGAAATATTCTCAGAGAAAGAGTGGCCACTGGGCCACTCTTTCTCTAAGGTGTTCTATTTTCACCATTCCTTCGTAGATGAAAGTTCGGTCGACCCTTCTTATTCCCAATATTTTTTTTTTTAACCATGGGAACAACAACCTCCCAAGGGTATATCCAACAGCCCGCACGCCAGATATACTAGACACTTGTGACTCAGCAAGGGTCGAGACGTCTTGAGACCCTTTATCCCAGGGTTCGCCTACCCTTCGAGCCTTGTCACAAGGGGCCAATGAGAAACCCTACCCCCACCGGTTTTGAACCTGTGACCTCCTCGAAGTTAACACATGTTCTTATTCTCAATATTCTTTTCATAATAGTTTGACACTGCAAGAAGGGTCGGTCGACCCTTCTTGTGTTCTCCATTATAGATATACCTGAATTTCTGGATAAAGGTTTTCACAAATAACTATGAAAAGAAGAGGCGGTCGATCCTTCTTGTCGAAAAATAAGGATAAAAAAAAAAATTACTCAGAAACCATTTTTATATGTTATAACTTACAAGGTGTTCTATTTTTACAATTCTCTCATAATTGAAGGGTTGACCGACCCATCTTATTCCCAATATTATTTTTATAATAGTTTAACACTACAAAAGGGTTGATCGACCCTTCTTATTCCCAGTATTATTTTCAAAATAGTTCGACATTGCAAGAAGGGTTAGTCAATCCTTCTTGTGTTCTCCCTTTTATGATATTTCATTCTATTTAAAAAAGAAAAAATAAATAATGCTTCGATTTAAACAAACAAAAAGAAAAAAATGTTTCTATTTAAAATAAAACAATTAACCTGTTACGACTCCAGAATTGATAATTTGGAACGGAATCAAATTTAACTTATGGGGACAGAGGATTTTATAAAAGATGAAATTTTGAAGATGGCTAGGATGTCACAGTGTAGCCACTGCCAGGATGTCACAATGCAACCACTACTAAGAACCCCCCTCTGTGGACATGAGAATTGCCAAGGAAACCTCTGTTTAGTGGCATAATTTTTTGTAGAAGAGATCCCTACTTAGATTAGTTTTCACATCAATTTTGGAAAAAAAAATCCATCATCTTGTTAAAATTATAGAGCCATACTGGGAAATCTATTCATGCTCCCAGGCTCTCCTTCTTGTAATGAATGGTTGTGCACAGCCTTCTTAATAAATCCATCTATATGCTTCAATATATTTATAGAGAAGTATTTTATAGAGAAATATGGTCAAATGATGAATATATATTTCTGAATATAACTGATTGTATTTTACATATTAAGAACAAAAGCATTTTACATATTAAGAACAAAAGTATTTTATATATAAAGAACAAAAATCTGGATAAGTGTTGAACTCACATGGCTAAGTGATGAACTGCTATCTATTTATAGGATCAGAGTTGCCTCTGGAGTTCACACGGGTGAAATACAAACCTGCCAAAATGAGAAAAAGGTTGTTTTGTTTTGCATATTAAGAACAAAAATTTGCCTATGTGTTCAAATTCACACATTTTCAATTGAAATTCATAGCTTTATAACAAAAAACTGCAATTTTGAGGTTCTTAAGTAGTAAAAAAACACACTACTCGAATAGAAAAACCCACATTTCAAAGCCAATATTGCCACTTTCAGAACCTGTTTTTGCACTTTAGAAAGGTTGATATTCACACTTACAAAGTCTAAATTCACGCTTTCAAAGTCTAAATCCCTTTGAGGGGCATTAAAATATTCAAATTTTATGTGTTCTTTCTTTCCATACAGTTCTCAAGGTTTTATGTGTTCTCTTTTCAAACATACATATTATAGAATTAAATAACAGAGAAATCACAACATTACAATTAACAGAATATAAAATAATATTGCACAGGCTTAGTTAGAACATATATAAAAAATGTTTGTCCCGAAGGCGCTAATGGTAAATGATGGCGGTGATCTTGGTGTTTGTGACAAGTCATAATTTTGACTAAAGCATGACGTGATTATTTTCTTCACACACGTGATACAAGCCATCATTCACTATTAGCACCGTCAAGATAACCGCCATTTCAGAATTTCATCGTATAAACCATCGCCATGTCAACATACATTCCTTTTCTCAAGGCATCGATTAGGGTGATACATGTACAATTACTCTAGCAAAATCTATAGTTGGTACAGATGATATCTATGACCACCATCCTGCCATACTGTCATAATTATCCTTCCCCATCCGTAACGTCCAAGTCAATTCACCAATTCACTATATAATGACTAAAGTATACCTGGTATCGCAGCAAAATGAAATCTTCGGGAAGTCATCGTACTCATCTTTACTGCCTCTGTTCCATTTCCTTTGTTGTTTTATCAGAAATACTTGAGTCTTATGGTCGGTCTCTTCCTGATATATGAGCATTTCGGTAGCAGTTCCCTCACAAATCCTCACCACACCATGATATATGGGCCTTTCGAGCACTATCGAATCCCCAAGACCAGGATTTGTCGCTAATGTGACTCATAGCTTCTAGTTGAAGCAAAGATAAAGTATACTAGCTTCTAGTTGAAGCAAAAATAAAGTCTGTGTAAATTCTCTGTAGTAGAGTCTATTGTAGTAGAGTCAGTGTTTGTGAGCTCAATCTCATAGCCCTGAAATGTATTAAGATCCCAAGCTCTGTAAAAGGTGAAAGATCGAAGTAAATTTCATCTCTGTGTAATGCGACAAAGTTGCACTGTTTTAACACAGAATAACTTCTACTGATTTGTATTTCTTAGTAAGAATTTTTTTAATATAAATCCTGTAGTAGAAGAGTCTTTGTTTGTGAGCTCAAGCTTATACTAGTCATGAAATGTATTAAGAGCCCAAGCTCTGTAAAATTTGAAAGATCGAAGTAAATTCAATTGCCACGAATAACTTCTATTGATTTTTATGTCTTAATAATAAATCTGTAACCGAACATTTCAATTGCCAGGTATTTATATTTATATCTAAATTTGTAACAAAACATTTCAATTGCCAAGTATTTATATTATTCAAACCATAAATCTAGTTTTTCAATTGCCAAGTATTTATATTTTTCAATATCTCATAAGCTGGGTGCATGAAACCATTTGGGCTTGATGGCCGATTAGAACATGAAACATAGGCACAAAATATTCAAAACACGGTCTTTAGCTCCGATACCTTTGTTTTTGGAGGATTTAGGTGTCAATATTTCCAATCCATAGGTATCAACGATTGCAAGTATCTAGATGATTCAACGTAAATGACCAAGATAATAGGGTGTACCGGCAGCTAGAGAGGCAGTGATACTGTGAGACCACAAATGCTACTATAATTATTGACTTCCTCTTGCAGTTTTCCCAAGCATATTTAAAACATAGTGTTTAATATAGAATAAAACGTAGCATGGATTCAGTGGTGCTCAGAGGAGAAAATATTCTATACGAGTCAATACTATAATTAAACTATATTTCTAATACTCAATTTGCCAAATCAAATATGCCACATGTCACAATATGATCGTTCCACGTGTCACCTTGGGATACTAGATATCAACATTTAAACAACAAAATTTATAGACGTTTTGCTTCAAAGGCTTGATTGGCAAGTGGAATATTCCCAAAGAAAGAGTGGTTGCTCTTTCTTTAAGGTCTTCTATTGTTACAATTCCCTCGTAAACGAAGGGTTGGCCGACCCTTCTTATTCCTAATATTCTTTTCATAATAATTTGACACTGCAAGAAGGGTCGGTCAATCCTTCTTGTGTTCTCTATTATGGATATAGATGAATTGTTGGATAAAGGTTTTCACAATTTACTACAAAAAGAAGGGGCGACCGATCCTTCTTGTCGGAAAACAAAAGTCGGGAGAAACAATTTTTATATGTTAAAACATCCATGGTGTTCTATTTTGAAAATTGCCTCGTAATTGAAAGGTTGGCCGACACTTCGTATTCCCAATATTATTTTCATAATAGTTCGACACTGCAAGAAGGGTTGGTCGACCCTTCTTGTGTTCTCCATTATGGATATATCTGAATTGCTGGATAAATGTTTTCACAATTAACTACAAAAAGAAGGGGCATCCAATCCTTCTTGTCGGAAAATAGATGTCAGGAAAAACCATTTTTATATGTTATAACTTAGCCGATTGACTGGTTATTCAAACAATGAGTGAATAGTTTAGACATTGGAATTTTCACCTTTGTAGGTAACTTCATTTATGATGCAAGGGATTGTTTAGGTACCTAAAATTCATGACCATTAGAGGTATGTACAGGTTCTAATTGTGAGGTTGTAGATCCTAGTGATTGTTTGTTCACTGTAGAAATTGAATAACTATTACACTAAACAATACATGCATCAACATTGAATAGAGTTCCCACACAATCACCCTTAGCAAACACCATAGATTACTAGACCATTTTACACCCTTTGTTAGATAAAAGGAACCTGACAAGAACATAAATAATTTTTCTTAATAATACTAGGTTACACGCAAAACTTGGAATGCATAAAAATCCATTGATCCTCTTCACTATACCACCAAGGAATTTGATCAAGACTCTGCAATGACAAACTATGTTGAGAGGAGAATCGCAAATCCATTATTCAAACTGTTCCCGCAATCCACATTGCGGGTTGCGGAAATGCAGAACACAAACATTTACAATAATCTTCCCACAATCCACAAATGTGGGTTGTGGGAATGAAATCCAAATATCCAGTAACTCACTTGTATTAAGACTGGTGAACACAAGAAGGATCGGATGACCATTCTTGTAGTATAGAACTAGTCTGAAGATAATATTGGGCAGAAGAAGGGTCAACCGCCCCTTCATTTATGAGGGAATTATCCAAATATTCAACCTATGAAGTATAGGTTCTCAATTCATCTATATCCTGAATAGTGAAGACTGCAAAAATACTAACATCACAAGAAGGGTCGATCAATCCTTCATTTAAACCAGAAATACAAAAATATTCAATCTACGAAGGTTGGCATGACAATTCCCCACAACCGACTTCCGTAGTATATGGTAGGGATCGGGACATTGCCTATGTTATAACATCTAAACAATATTTCTCAAGACTTCTGACTGCTGACAAGAGGGATTGACCACCCCTTCTTTTAGTAGATAATTGTGAACACCAATATCCGACAATTCACCTGTATCCAGAATGGTGAACACGGGAAGGATTGTACCACCCTTCTTGCAGTTTAGAACTATTATGAAAATAATAGTGGGAAGAAGAAGGGTCGACTGACCCTTCATTCATTTATCTCGAGCCTCATTCAAAATGGGGTGTCGTCTAATGAAATTCAACTTAGAATAAACGTCATATTATGCAGACATTGATTCATTTGATAATTTTTATATTTTTTACTACTTCAAATGATCGTCATAATTATTATATCAGAACACCGCAAAAACCAATTTCAAAAGTCGCAATATCAAAAGAAAAAGTATGGTTTTGGAACCTGGATTTGACAATTTTTGAAACGGATTTGGCAGTAAAATCCACACAGCAGGTAATTTTCGAAGATGAAAAATAAAAAAAGGAAATAGAAACAAAATTAACATATTTATTAATTCCGTCAGCTTAATTCTGGGTCGTAAGATTAAGACAAGTCGACGGCTGAGATCTAATCTAGGGAATGCGGAAAACGAGCTACGGGGGTTTAATTGTTTTGAAATATATACAACGTTCCTGCCATCCACAATTGCGGGTTGTGGGACTACTACTCGAAATAAAAAACAAACCAAAGTTTCTGCAATCCACAATCCAAATTGCGGGTTGAGGAAACGCATGTCGCAAATCCATTACTCAAACAGTTCTCACAATCTACAATCATGTATAACTATGTAGCCACTTCAACAAGCTATAGCATTATATGATGGCGCGTGCATTTTTCTGAAACCATGAATTATGGCGGGCATTCTCTCAGAGCAGTTTTGACTACTTTTTCCATACTTTGTCAATTTCCAAAGTTTCACAAACTTGCCATACTTTTCCAGAATTATGTCACATTGCAACACTGACTTAATGATAACACCAAAACACCATCATGTGTATTTCGATGCCATGTCATCACTTCCTATGGCGTCAGTTCTCTCTTTGATTCTCACATGTGTGATATTTTTGCCTTCCAAAATAGAGATCAATTCATGTATAACCATAAGGGTCAATACTGGATAAATATAAATCAGAAGAAGGGTCAGCTGACCGTTCTGGCAGTCTAGAGCTAGTATGAAAATAATATTGGGTAGAAGAAGGGTCGACCGCCCTTTCATTTATGACGGAATTGTTAAAATATTCAACCTACAAAGTATAGGCTACCAATTCATCTATATCATGAATGTCTAAGACTGCAAAAATACTAAGCACAAGAAGGGTCAGTCGACCCTTCATTTAAAAGAAAAATGAAGAACAATTAATATATGAAGGTTGGGACAACATTTCCCCACTACCGACTTCCTCATTAAATGGAAGGGATTGGGGAATTCCCTATGTTATAACATGTAAACAATATTTATCCTGATTTTCGACAAGAAGGATCAACCGCCCCTTCTTTTAGTAGGTAATTGTGAAAACCAATATCCAACAATTCACCTGTATCCAGAATTGTGAACACAAGAAGGATCGAACCACCCTTCTTGCAGTCCAGAACTATAATGAAAATAATAATGGGCTGAAGAAGGGTCGGCCGCCCCTTCATTCATTTAGCTCAAGCCTCATTCAAAAATGGGGTGTTGGTTAATGACATTCAACTTCAAATGACCATCATATTATACAGACACAGATATTAAAAGAAACATTATGGTTTTGGAACCTGGATTTTGGCAGTTTCGGAGGCCGGTTTGGTCACTTTCGGAACTAGATTTTGCACTTTTGGTACAGGTTTTTGGCTTTTTAGGAACCGGTTTTGTCACTTTTGGAACCTTGATTTGGCACTTTCGGAATCAGATTTGGCAATTTTGGAATCGGTTTTGGCACTTTCAGAACCGGTTTTGGCACTTTTGGAACCTGGATTTGGCAGCTTTGGAATCAGATTTTGCTTGATTTTGGAATTTAGAAAGGTGGTTTTAGCCCCATCTTCAAAGTGACTTGGACTCGAATAAGTCCATGTTTAATGAAATTGGCGTTGATAAATTTTTCACAATTAACTCCGAAAAGAAGGGGCGACCGATCCTTCTTGTTAGAAAACGGAAGTCGAGAGAAACCATTTTTTATAGGTTAAAACTTCCAAGGTGTTCTATTTTTAAAATTGCCTCGTAATTGAAAGGTCGGCCGACCCTTCGTATTCCCAATATTATTTTCATAATAGTTCGACACTGCAAGAAGGATCGCTCGATCCTTCTTATTCCAAATATTATTTTCATAATAATTTTCCACTGTAAAAAGGGTCGGTCGATCCTTCTTGTGTCTTCCATTATGGATATAGCTGAATTGCTAGATAAATGTTTTCACAATTAACTATGAAAAGAAGGGGCGATCGATCCATTTGTCGGAAAACAGAAGTTGGGACAAACGATTTTTATATGTTATAACTTAGCCGATTGTGGAATCTTGGTTTTCGGTTTTGATATATTTTCTTTCCGCAACCTGCAACCCGCAATTGCGGATTGAGGATTACGGAAAGAATGTATATATTTATGAAATAAAACCCCGCAACCCTTCTTTTCCTTCCTGCATGTTTACATTTTAACCGTCGATTTGTCTTGATCCTGCAGATGAGATTACACTGGGTGATTTAAATGAAGTTTAGCTTGTCGGTGTTAGCACTAGCGTTGTTCTGGATGAAACTGGGAGGCTGAATTTCTAAAAAGAACGGAGAAAGCCTCGGTGGTCTGAGAAGAATAGAATAATCTGGGTAGGTATTGACTACCTGAAGGGTGAACTGATCAAATCCCAACGCTGAAACTTTGTAAGTAGGATTAAATTGTTGAGGTCCGCCTACAGTTACACATCTGCACAAATAAACGGTCTAGATCGCCAGTGGTGAAGATCTACAGTCATGAGCATGCTTCACGAAAAAAGGGTGAGGTGTTTTAGATGGAGGTAGGAGGTTTAGCCCACAAGAATCTTAACTTGTAGATCAACGTCCAATGGAGCAGATCAACGGTCGGGAACTACTTCTCCGATATGACATGCGCAGAGCAAACAAAATTTCGGATCCTTGAATTTTTAGTAAAGGCCCGCAGGTTTGGACGACGTAGATCTGAGGAGGCAGAGATCTATGGCTAAGGTTTTATTCACGGATCTAACTTGCACGAAACATCAACGCAAGCCAAATCCGTTAAGTTGGTAAAAGTCGCAACATTTGACGGCCAGGATTCGAGGCGATATTTGGCAAGATTCGAGGCCACCAGGGATCATGAAAATGGACGACCAGGGAAGCTTCCATGCCATAGGAGATGAAGGGGTGATAGCAAAGGATAAATAATATAAAATACTCACCTGCACGGAGAGCTAGATTACTATTTTGCATCCGAAAGCGACAGGAGAAAGCTGTGAAGAATCAGACAAGTCAACCAGGGGCCCAAGCCAACCTCAAAAAAATAGGTAGGTTATCTGCTCTACAGTAAACTATTTAATGGCTGAATTGAGTGATAGATAACCCATAGAAACATTGTTTACAGAAAAAGACGTAGAGGTCTACGACACTGTGATGACCAATGACCCCATGGAAACTATAAAAAACAAGTTGAAACTGGTTAGGGAGTGAGGTATAGATGTGCATCAGTTCCACCAGTTCTATTTCCGTCTGTTTACAGTTAGCCAAACCCCTGGTTTTCCCGAATTTGTTGAATGGTGTGCCTCTAACTACTCTTCTATAGAGAGGGAAATCATGGATGCTTCAAAGTCCAATATCCTTTGCGAAATCGATACCCAAACCCTTAGAAAACCCTGTCAGTCCCAAAAGAGTTTTTCTAGAAAGATATACGGTATACCGAGGAATCCCTAATCCGGTTTTTTAGACAATCCCCTGTTGAAGTAAAAAAATAATTTCTATAGGTCCTATCTGAATCCTACTATCCAAATACAAGAGAAGGATTTTCGAGTTGAATCCAGACTATTCACAGAAGAATCCATAGGTGTTATTGCCATGATGAGCCAATTCCTAGGTCTAGACTCTGATATGTATGTCACTGAACCTATAATAAGTTTGCTTTTTGTCCTAGGCACCTGCCCCCTAGAATCAGATGACCCAAGCTAGTCTACCCAATGTGCATGCCTTAGGTTTGATTAAGTTTTGGTTGAAAGTATACACTCCCAGCTAAAGAATTTCTAGGAAACAAGGATTTTCGTATTTCAGTCTTACTTACTAAAAATGTTCCTAGCATTCAATGAGGAAAACTTGCAAATTCCTGAGGTACTACTTACTCAGGATATGTACACTGATTACACCAAGTTCTATGATGAGCTCATGTGTGAGGTTTATTAGGTCATTTTCCAAAAGAAGTTGCCTAGAGTATTACCAGAAATGCAGGAGTTACTGCAACTTTCTCCTGAGAAGAGGGTCGGAGATTGGTTCCTTTCAGAGCATGGCACAATCATCAGGGTTTATGGGTTTGCTTATGCACCCTACGTGCTACCAACTTTCCTGACCCCCAGAATTTTTGCATTAGAATTCATCAGACAAAATTTGAAGGTAGAAGATGAGCACTTTCTAGATCATAGAAAGGGCTCTAATATTGTGTTTTCATGGACTGTAGGTCCATTCTTAATAAAAAACAAAGGAGCTCTTATATCCATCGAATGCAAGATAAAGGAGATGGGTTTCAAAACAAAAACACCCTTAAACTATGATCCCCACCACATCATTTCCAACAGGAGGAAGGAAAGCAATAGGAAGGATTTTGTGCATTTTGAAATTGCATGCATGGTAGAAGCTGAAAATTTATTGGAATGTCCTAGAAGGATCTAGATGGAAATAGACACACCTGAGAGCTCCTCCTTTTTGACATAATGGAACACACCCATAGTTCCTGGCTCTTCTAGCCTAGTCCTATTAGTGCCAGCATCCATGCCTATGGCCATCAACTTAATAAAGTCCAACAAGGAAGCTGGCAGTGTCCATATGGACATAGATGGGGAAGCTGAGAGAGCCCCAAAGAGGCAGAAAAATGACGAATCTGAACAACAACTAGTTCATGTGGGGACTGGTAAAGGAAAAAAGAAAAAAGTGGATAAGCTACCAACATTTGAGATGAAAGAGTATGTGCTTAACCCAACAGCCACTGAGCCTGCTACCTTAAGCAAGACTAGATATGAGTTGATAGATGACTACAAGGTGGACTCACAGGAAGCCTCAGAGGAGTCCAAGTTATATACTGAAGTAAGGAAAATTTCAAGCAAAGAAGTGTCTCTAGTGACTAGCAGGAGCCTCGCTCAGAACACCCTGAGTTTGGCCTTGGCCACCAAGAGAAAGGACACCGAGCTAAGGATGAATTTAGAGGACATTCCTGTCCCAGATATAATAAACTTGCACAAAGAAACCGGGGATGTTATTTATACTAAAATGTTGAGGACAGCTTTGGAGCTATCAAAGGTACAGGGCATTAAGGGTAAGGTTGCCAGCCATCTCAAGCAGGAAAAGATGGAAAACAAAGCTCATAAGGCACAGATCAAGAAATTGCAGGGTGAGATAGTGGCCACTGAGGGCCAAGACGATAAATGAGACAGCATTCAAAACCTACTCAACGAAAAATACAACATCATCCAATCTCTAAAAAATGGGTTTAAAATCCCCTCTACCCAGTTAGTAGTAGTCTCTCAGCTAATAGAACTGGAGGAAAAGAAGGAGAAGTTGTAGACTGACTCGACAGACTATAGGGACAAGCTATTGAAGCTTAAAGAGAAGGAAAAACAATGGCAGAGAGATATAGCCATTGTGGTGGCAAGGGATAAAATCTCAAAGGCCAAAGTGGAAGAGCTTGAGAAGAGACTAAAAGAGAAAGAGCAAGAAGTAGAAAGCATGGCCACACCATCCATAGAGGTTGGTGATTTTTTCCTGGTAGGGGCTATAGCCCAAGCTAGTCTGGAAGACATGCAAAATAACAAGATTAAAAAAGCAGAATGTGAATCTGAAAACCCTGAAGGATAATGCAGAAAGAGAAAAGGAGGCTTGGGAAGCCAAGCACAAGGAGTTGTAGGGTAAATATGATGAGTTGGAAAGACAAGCTACAGGGAAGACTTCCTTGCTAGAGGCCAGGGAGGTCATTTGAGATGGCATCATTGAAGAAGCAGGAAAATTGAGGCCCTTCCTTGATTTTGTCTTGGACAAGGAAGCAGTGATAAAATTATCCAATAATAGTGTGACAGTAGCAAATGAGAAATTGAACAAAAAACCTGTAGAGTATACTGAGAATGCCATCGAATTCTTGAATGGATTATCTAAGGAGAAGGTCAAGACAACTAATGTAACATATAAGGTTTCCATCATCATTGGGGCCAAAATATTGATGCACAAGCACCAGTAGGTAAAGGCTATTCAAACTAAAATAGATGTCATGTCACAACAGATCAAGTATTTCAAAGACATGTTTGACCCTTTGTTCAAGAAAGGGTTACCTCTCTTTTGGGAGGAGGATGGAACAATGCTCACAGAAGAAGAATATCAGAAGAAATTGGCAGGATGTAAAGTGCATTTCAACGATTTTGCAGGTATGGATCATTTGCTATCGGGGAAGACAGTGGTGGATAAAATGGCAAAGGATTTTGAGTTAAGCATGATGTTCAAGGAGGCTAGTGCACATCTGCGAAACTACTCTTATAGGGACAACACTAAGATCTGAGTCTTAATGAAGGATTTGGCCACCTCATAGCTACAAGCTGTCGAGCTATGGAACCTCATTGAGAAATATGGGAAGGGAAAGCTAATATTGAACCCCTGAAGATTCGATGATCATGGGATAGCAGCATGAAGGAAATATTCGTTGAAGCATTTTGTTTATTTTGTTAGAGTCTGTTGTCTTTCGGTAAAAATGCTCAATAATTTTGTAAAAGGAAATTGAGCCAGTTTTACCATCATTGTCATTTTGTTGTAACTAATTCCTAAGGGTGGCGAACCTGTTTGAATAGGTGTCACCTACATTGTAACAACTTCCTGTTGAGGCAGCTCGAGCCGGAAGGCTCTAAGCATCTATGTAAGAAATGTAATAGAAGGAGAAAGGGTTGGAAAATTTTGTTGGACTAGTGAATTCCCTATGTTATTAAGCACTCTGAGATATATTTTAATAAAATCTTGCTAGGCTAAGCAAGGTTTTCTATCAGAGATTCCTATGTTATTCATCTTACATTTTTTTTACTTCTTTTGTTATGTGAATGTTTCTCTCACTGTTTAATTGATACTGTTATGCTTTTTCATGCTTGGATAAGTGTTGTATCGAGACAAAAGTCATAAATATTATGCTCTGTTGCTTTCATTTCAAGCATCCACTACCATTTTCTGCTAAAGTCGATATAGAATTCATTATCATAAGCTCTATATTGATGGGTTGTTCATATCTTCTTCTTTAATCACCAAACAAAATCTCTTTCACTATGAGCAGTTGGCTATCCTGCCTCTGATTAGTTTTCTTTGCAAAGCACTGTCATGTTTAATCATATCCTACCTCCTGCCTCTTATTAGTTTGATCTATAGTTTGGATTTGTCTTTACTCATGATCTGTGTGTGTTTTTGATGTTTTAAGTGAATTTATTTAATTAAAACATTTATCTATTTCTGCAAATGATTAACATAAATTAATAAATTCATGTTAATTTTTCAGTTAGCATTCTAGCTAAAGGGTAATATTGCATGTGCCTAATCTTTAAAACTACTATGAATAAATTTTCATTTCCTGATTGTGTTGCGGTTAAACCCACATTAGTAACTTCGCTATACTCAATGTGCCAAATCAAATAAAAAATAGTAACCTCCCGATACTCAGTGTGCCAAATCAAATATGCCACATGTCACAATATGATCATTCCACATGTCACACTAGGATACTAGATATCAACATTTTAACAAAAAAATTTAAAGACGTTTTGCTTTAAATACTTTGTTGGCAAGTGTAAATATTCCCAGAGAAAGAGCGGCCACTCTTTCTCCAAGGTGTTCTACTGTTACAATTCCCTCCTAAATGAAGGGTCGTCCGACCCTTCTTATTCCAAATATTCTTTTCATAATAGTTCGACACTCCAAGGAGGTCCGGTCGATCCTTAGTGTATTATCCATTATGGCTATAGTTGAATTCCTAGATAAAGGTTTTGACAGTTAACAACAAAAAGAAGGGGCGGTCGATCCTTCTTGTCGTAAAATGGAATTCAGGACAAACCATTTTTATATGATATAAATTCCAAGGTGTTCTACTTTTACAATTCCCTCATAATTGAAGGGTCGTCCGACCCTTCTTATTCCCCATATTATTTTCATGATAGTTGGACACTGCAAGAAGTTTCGGTCGACCCTTATTACCAATATTATTTTCATAATATTTCGACACTACAAGAAGGGTCGGTCGATCCTTCTTGTATTCTCCATTATGGATATAGCTAAATTGTTGGATACAGATTTGCATAATTAACTACTAAAAGAAGGGATGGCTGATCCTTGTTGTTGGAAAACGGAAGTCGGGACAAACTATTTTTATATCTTATAACTGTTCACCTTAAAATTTTGAACAATTACAAATGAAAATTGCAATTTTGAACACATTTCAAATCATAAATTGCATTTTTTATTTATTTTAAATTCAGATTTGAAAGTTATATATTCATATCTCCCTTCTAGCATGAAGGAATTTAATTAAAAAATAATAATAACTAAAAACACTTTTCATTCTTTTTATGAGATTTCATTCTATTTAGAAAAAGAGAAAAAAGAAATAATGCTTCGATTTAAAAAAAAAAGAAAGGAAAGAATGTTTCTATTAAAAAAAAAGAAAAAGAAAGAATAGAATAGTTTTTGTATAATGCTACTATAATGATACTAGTGTAAATGTGTAAAGTTACTTATTTACAATTACTTTCACAAGTAAACTTTAGTTCAAGGGGCATTATCCCCCAGCTACGGATGTCAACATGATCTATGGGGCCATCCCCCAGCACGTGGAGAGCACGAGGGGAGGGATCCTTGCACCCTGTGCCCTTAACGCTACACGTGTTACCCTGCCCGGTCTTAGACCTACACACAATGATGCATGCCTCCACACCTGTCTCCCTGCCCATCCACCTTCCCTACCATCTGTCTGCCTCCACAGATGGACACCCCCACACTTGTGGCTTAATGGAATCCCTCTGCACTATCGCTCACAAGTCCCCTCGCATTTACTTTGGCCGCCACCCTGGTACAACTCGATTGTACCTCATCCCTCTGTGCATTCATTTCATCCTTCAACTCTTTCAATTCTGCTCTATGCTCTTAACTATGGCTCGTGCGAGCACCCGCCATGACATAAATAATCCTCGCTATTTAAATGAGTCCATGCACACCATAGATGGCACTCAGTCTGCCTCCTCAAACCTTTGGTTTAGCTCTGTTCATCCTTATATTCAGCTCCACTTCTGGTTCTGGTCCCTCATGGCTTCTTCCGCCATGGCCAAGTCCTGTGGTCTTTCACATCAAGGTGGGGGAAATCGTTGCTCTAGGATCTAGAGCGCCCCAAGCTCTGGCGATGGTTTTGACACTGGCATTTCCTTTTCTAGTCACAACCTGATTGAAGACTGGGAGGGGTAATTGGTGGTGGATCACTTGGCCTTCGGCTCCAATGGTGGTTCAATAAATCACTACTGGCTCATAAAGAATATGTTGGGGAATATTCTGGACGACATGCTGGAAAACTGGGGTTCTACTCGAAACCAAATGTTGGCCACTAGGGCCAAGCTCGTTTCCCTGGACGAAAGTCTACCTAATCTCGACACCACCTTCTCCTGGATCTAGCATGCGATTGTAAGTCAAAGCCCGGTCCAGGCCGACTCTGTTGGAAAAGGTGATGGCGGCCCTTCCTGTGTCTCCACCGTCCCTTCTGAAGAGCCTGTCCCAGCTACTGCCACAAACACTTTGGATCTCTTTTTGGTCGCCCTTGCCTCGCTTGCGTCTCCTCCCGTGCATTTTCCAACTCCGTCCACGATGAGCTCCCTTCCCTACAACGCCTATGCAGCCACACCAAGCCCAACCTCCTTGCTACCAGGAAGTGTAAGCCGCCTCCTGTCAAGATGTCAGAGGATGATTTTACGGGGTGTTTCCCAAGTAACTACTATCATGACTTCTCTGGAGCTTGGCGAGAGGACTGTGTCTCTCTACTCTGGTTTTGGTGTTTTCTTCACTCCGGTTTTTGCAAGTTTTGCGTCCATGCTCAAATAATCCTTTGTTCTCTAGTCGTGCCACTGATGGAAACACTCTGTTTTTTGGGGCAAGATGGTTTGTAACTCTCTAAATTGTAATCCTCTTAATTAAATACTGTGCAATTATACAAAAAAAAATTTGAAAACCATTATTGACCACCATCCTCAGGAGGAAGAGGAGAATATAACCTGTGGTCATGGACATGAGAATTGCTGAGGAAACCTTTATTCAGTGACATAATTTTTTGTAGAAGAGATCTCTACTTGGATGAGTTGTTACATCTATTTTGGAATTTTTTTGGCATTAGCTTGTTAAATTTATAGAGCCATACTGTGAAAGATATTTATGCTCCCAGGCTCTGCTTTTTGTAATGAATGGTTGTGCATGGGCTTTTGAGTAAATCCATCTATATGCTTCAATATAATTATAGAGAAGTATTTTATAGAGAAATATGGTCAAATGATGAATATATCTTTCTGAATATAACTCATTGTATTTTACATATTAAGAACAGAAGTATTTTACATATAAAGAACAAAAATCTGGCTAAGCGTTGAACTCGCATGGCTAAGAGGCCATTTGGAAAGGCATAGGTGTTTTCTCAAAAGTGCAATGTGAAAAGAAGACAGATGTAACCTTTTTTACTAGTATATAATACAAAGTTTCTCTTTTTATCATTGAATTAGTAACCTCTCTATACTCAATGTGCCAAATAAAAAAAATAGTAACCTCGCTATACTCAATGTTCCAAATCAAATATGCCACATGGCACAATATGATTGTTCCACGTGTCACCCTAGGATACTAGATATCAACATTTTACCAACGAAATTTATAGAAATTTTGCTTTAAAGACTTTGCTGGAAAATGAAAATATTCTCAGAGAAAGAGCAGTCGCTCTTTCTCTGATGTTTTATAGTGTTACAATTCCCTCCTAATTGAAGGGTCAGCCAACCCTTCTTATTCCCCATGTTATTTTCATAATAGTTCGACACTGCAAGAAGGGTCGGTTGACTCTTCTTATTTCCAATATTCTTTTCATAATATTTTGACACTGCAAGAAGGGTCGTTCGATCCTTCTTGTGTTCTCCATTATGGATATAGTTGAATTGCTGGATAAACATTTTCACCATTAAGTACGAAAAGAAGGGGCGGCTGATCCTTCATGTCGGAAAACGGGTGTCGAGACAAACCATTTGTATATCTTATAACTTAGCCGATTGACTTGTTATTCTAACAATGCTTTAATATTTTAGACATTCATTTTTTCACTTTAAAATTTAGAACATTTATGAAATAAAACCCCGCAACCTTTCTTTTCCTTCCTGCATGTTTAAGTTTTAACCGTCGATTTGTCTTGATCTTGCGGATGAGATTACACTGGGTTATTTAAATGAATTTTAGTTTGTCCATTTTTTTATTATTTTTCTGAAGTTGAGGGAAGCTTTGTGTTTTTCCACCAAGTCGTTTTCATCCCGCAATCCCACTTATTGCTCATTGCGGGAAGACTTTGTAAATAGCTTTTCAAATTTTCATTTCGCAACCCTTAATTGTGGATTGCGGAAAAGTGGTTCAATTAATAAAGTGTGTTGTGTGGCCTCGCAACCCACGACCCGCAATTGCAGATTGTGAAAGATTATTTGAATTATAAAAGGTTGTTTGTGCTCCTGCATCCTGCAACCGGCATTTGCAGATTGCGGATTACGGGAACCTTTTTGATTGTTGGTTTTCTAAGTTGCGATCCTGCAACCCTCGACCCATAATTGCAGATTGGGGGAACAATGTACATTGTTCCAAAATAAAACTCCCCCAACTTGACCCTACATCTTAGTCGTTGATTCGTTTTCATCCTACGGTCTAGATTTGGCCCACCGAAAAGCAATAAATATGTGATTTTCCTTATTTTTCCTTGTCATTTTTACTTTTGGAAATTACCTTGCTTCTTGAATTTTACTGCAAAGTTTTTACCGTGTTTGTTACCCATTACTTTCAACTGAAACAAGTTGGTTTTGCTCATTCCTCTTATTCAGTTATCTACTGTTTCGAGATTTTGAATTGTTTTTTATTTTTGTTCATTCATTTATCACAAAACCTCCAGTTTCAAACATGTCGAGCAATACACGTTGTAAAACTGCTCAGAAGGATTTACTGAACAAAGACCTAGTTTTGGGTATTTTCTCGGACACTAGTGATAAAATCACTGAAATCTATCAGCTAGACTAGTCTAGAATCTATTAATTTTTTGATAATGATGACCTATCAAGCATTCAAAATGACCAGCTGGCGTATGAGAAAATTAGGGATTCCCAGCTTCATGCCATTGCTTCCAGACCCACTATCTTTCCTTATACTGATGTGGTTAAATGGATTGTGGACGACGCTAACCTTAAATACCGATCATTTAATGACAGTGTAGGGTCACAATTGGCTACCTTCCTCCCTAAGGATTTCATCAGATCTTATGCTCTTAAACGGTCTATGCAACCCCTTAACGCTGAGTTCATGGAATATTCTAAGACCAGTTACAATTTCAACGAAATGTTGAAGTCATGGATGAATAAACCTAACAGTTTCATCCGTAGGGCTGATAACTTTTACCCAGTTTCCTGGTTTAGAGAACCTTATTCCCTACTGGCTTCCATGCTATGCAGACTCTATGGGCTCCCAAACTATTATGTATTTAAAGCTGAGTGGGTTCCTGTAGCCCATCATTTTCTAACGATTGGTGAGTCATTCCCTTGGGCGTCAATCTTGTCTTTTGAACTCAAAGCAACCATTCAAGCATATCAGAAGGCACTAGCTGTGAAGAAGCCACATTTCTTCTTTTCAGCTTTTGTCGTTGATATATTTTGTGCGGAATCCAATATCCCAACATGGGATGGAATTCGACTCCATCAGATCCTCCTATCCATTTTTATCATTCAAAATTATGGGAGAACAATTATATTCCTGTCATATATGACATTTGTGATCACTTCTTTGGAAGTATTTACTTCAAAATATTCAGAGAACAGGTTCCTACTTTCTCAGTTGATGCAAAAACCTTCATTTCCACAATTGGTGACTGGTACATGTGTGAATCCTTCTCATATGTCAGGGTTTGGGGAGGCAGTACTGTTCATCTGCTACCCAGGATAGTTCTTGACAGATTGGTCATTGAAGAGGTTTCCTATCAAACTGTTACAAATGGTGTGTATTTAAATCTAAGTGGTCCTAAGAGGAAGGTGTGGCCTAAAATCCCCTTGAACCTTGGGCCATTGGCCATCACAAATTCAACTTGGGCTATAGTGTTGGGTGACAAAATTGCTACTTTAAAATTGTGTTCTGTGACCAAAAGAAGACATGATCCTAAAGGTGTTCTAGATGCCCATTTCAATCACAACCATGTGAGGGGTGGATTTGTTCATGAAGAACTTCTTGATGACTCCATCTATCAGGGAGTAAATACCTTTGATGAAGTCTTGGCAAGGGCTAAGAGTAAATATGAACAAAACCATATCATGCAGTATCAACATGAACTTAAGACTACGGTTTTGAGATGCAGAGCAATGGAACTAAACCTCATTAATGTCCCTTTTTCAAAATTTTAAGAAAATGCCCAATTTTCCACTTTTTCCCCAATTTCGACCTTTGACTAGTTTTGATGCCTAGGTCCCAATTTTGGTCCAAATGGTTCCGAATATTCAGGGAAGGTGTATTATTGATATTAGGACTTAAATATGATGTTCAGGGAATATATATGGCCACCAAAATACCTCTGCAAACTCTCTTAAGATTCTGGTTGAAGTATGCAATTTTACTAGTAATTTGGGGTTCAAATCCCCCTAGCATAAGTACTGAAAATAGCTTCCCAAATGCCTCCAAACCCACTCGAATTTATGAACAGAGATAGGGGATGTTTTAGGGATGTTATTAAGGTACCAAATGCATCATTCAGTAGTTATAATATATGTTCCAACCCTCTCCCAAACAACAGTAAAAAACACTAATTCGACCCTTGGGGAAATGGCACCAAATCTTCTTCAAATGCAAATAAACTGAGTATAATGGCTTCAAATGCTCAAGTACTGAATATGAAACTTGTAATACACATCAATGAAATTCCATTCATCACAAATATATCATATAAACATTCCTTTATTCTAAATCATCATTATTATAATGGCATACATCAATGTAGTGGGGAAATGGACATTGTTTGCTCATTAATCTTCATTTTTACATACAACCACATGGTATTTCGACCTGAGACTTTATGAAGGTGAAGAACGGAGTATATAATGCTATTAAAATCAGAAATACATCAATATAATATCTCCCAAGAAGCACAAGGGCTCACCAAAAATTCCCTCCCTCAAGGAGCATGAATATGCCTTCAAAACTGGAAATGGTTGAGAGATGGTGTTGCACTAAACAAAACCACGAGCTTCCCTGTAGCTAATACCCACAAATAAAACTCCATTAAGGATCCATGAAATACCTAATTGGTCTCTCCAAACACCAACTTGGATGGGAATCTTTCACCCTCGAAATTGGATAAGGCAAGAAACTAGTCATCCACTAGCTCTCCCTCTACACAAATGCAATTGCAAATTCTACAAATGATCAAAAGATGGTTTCATTATTTGTTATTGACATTTATAAAGTTATAATGTCCTCCATGGGTCAAATTCCTTCCAAGAGACTCATTCCAACTCAAGTTGGGAAGACATTCCAAAGAACGCCACTTGTATGCAAAAATGTTGATTAATGAGCAAACAATGTCCATATCCCCACTACATTGATGTATATCATTATAATGCTCATGATTTCAAATGAATGGATGATTCTATGATACGTTTGTGATTAATAGACTTCCATGGATGTATTTTACAAGTTATGTGTACTTTACTTGAGCATTTGAAGTATTTTTACTCAGTTTAATTCCATTGGGAGAAGAAATAGTGTTATTTCCCCAAGGGTTGAATTGGGTATTTTTGCAGCTGAATGGGAGAGGGTTGGAATAGAAATAATAATCAATTAATAGTACATTGAGAAAATTATAAACATGCTTAATACATCCCATACTTATGTTCATAAATTCGAGGGAGTTTGGAAGCATTTGGGAAGCCAATTTCAGTACTTACCCCAGGGGGATTTGAACCCCAAATTACTAGTAAAATTGCACACTTGGTCTAGAATCTTAAGAGAGTTTGCAAAGGTCTTTTGGTGGAAATATATCATCCCTGAAAATCATATTCAATTTCCAATATCATTCATACACCTTCCTTGCATATTTGAAGGCATTTGGAGTCAATTTGAGACCTAGAGACCAATACTTGTCAAATGGAAATTACTAGTAAAGCTCCCTACATTGGCCAGAATTGAAAGAGGATTTGCATAAGTATTTTAAAGGTCCAAAAGCATCCCTAAAATACATATTTATGTTCTAACATCATACATATACCTTATCAGAATATTTGGGAGCAATTGGGGCAATTTTGGGACCTAGAACTCAAAACTAGTCAAAGGTCTAACTAGGGGAAAAAGTGAAAAATTGCCATTTTAATCAAATCCTTAACAAGGGACATTACATTCTCCCCGGTGAGTGAGCCCAATTAGATCACTCACCATTTGGTGTAGGGAATCCATCCGGTTAATGGTTCCAGCTACTGTAAGATTTAAAGATTGTTGTTCTTTACACCGGTTACAGCCCGATCCACCGTTTATGTATTTTATTTTAAATATGATATGAAAGTTCCCTAAGCTAAGTGAAGGTAACTAATTCTAGGTTAATCTAAGACTGTATAAGCAAATTTAATCTATCCTTGCAAGGAGCAAACTGTAAAGATGAGTAATAAACTGAAAGAAACATCTAAAGATCAGACAGATAGCTATTTAATCATAAAGATGCATCTACAGCACAATATAAAAAAAATTAAAGATAGCTTTAATTAAGAAAATACATTCCATTACCCATTTGAGATAGACATCTTTGCACAAAAAATAGGAGAACATTCATCACATAGAATCAATTCACAACAGTAAGGAAATATCTCACAGCAATGTATAGATGAGGCAAAAGTAATCCAACAAACATTTAACACATCTGTCAGGAAAAAATGCAGTCTCCCTAGCTTTCATTAGGCAAAATAAAATTCCTAATACATGTAGTAAAGTAGTTCACGTAAAGAATAGAAAAAAGTCTTTCACCTGCCAAAATTCCTTCTCTCTATCTTCTATTCATCTATATATAACTTTACAAAGGGCTCTTTGAGCTGCCAGGTGTACCCTAATCCTAGGAATATTTCATTTGTCATTTAGTACTTTATTCCAAAAATGAGATAGTTCATGGAATTCCTTTACACAAAAGACAAAATAAAGGAAAATTGTTTGTTAACATCTTTTATAGTAAAACAGTTAAGTCATAGATGGTTCAACTGTTCCATTTGGACGCTCTTCTTCTGCTGCTTTGTCTTCTCCGGCGGGCTCATTTGCTTTTGCTTCTTTGTCCACTTCCTCGATGTAACTAGTCCATTGACCGATTTCCCTTACGACAGTCCTTCCTCTTGATGAGATGGTCACATTACGCGCTATCTTGTGCTTGCGCAAATCTGATTTGATTCCCGTAGCTCCTGCCATAGCCTTCTGTGCAGTACTTTCCAGAAAAAATATATGAACAACAAGCTGCTCAATAAACTGATGGATGTCTTCTGGGGTTATAGCCTCAACCTTTTTTAGATAATACAGCTCTGTGTCCAAATTCTTTTGCAATTCTGCCTGGCACTGTTGTCTTTTAGGGAATTCATAAATACCTTGGGGCAGAGGCATGTGACACTTTTCGTGAGCCTCTTTGATCTTCGAGTAGACAATGTGGAATTTTTTAATGGTCTTTCGGATCTAAACACTTAATCTATCACCACAATCTGACAAAACTCAAGAAATCCAGCGTCCATGTCAAATTCCTCATCTGTTGTAGCTCGTAGGTTTAAGGGAAAACCAAACTTTCTTATTCTCCATTCAAATTGTTGCTTGAGTTCCAACACATGTTGTGCATACTTGTCCTTTATTCTAAGAGCCTCAACTTCAAGAGATTTCATCTTTGTTATCATCTCTTTCATGCCACAGACTTCTTCTAAGATCGGCACTAGAAGTTGATGAGTTTTCCTCTGCAGATCACAAGCTCGATTGTAGAATGTGGCCAGGTCCTTTTTCCTCTCATTATCTTCCTTGAGTTGTTCTAACAACCCAACCCTTTCTTCTTTCGATCTTTCCAATTCTGATATGCTAACCTTCAGGTTCCTTTGCTCATCTTCTGAAATTGCATGTTTCATTTCTAATGAATTCTTCTCATTTTCAAGTTGTAGGGCTTTCGACGTTGTTTCCTACTTCTCTTCTACCAGCTCCGTATACTTCCTTTTTAGCTCATTGCTCTCCAACACCTCTTTCTTTCTGTTAGCTTTTATCTTAAAGCATATCTCTCTGTAATTCTTCCTATCTTCAATCAGACTACTGACATTGGCTTTGCTTGCCTGGGCTATAGATACCTGGGCTATAGCTACAGAGCAATTTGCTGTGAATGCGGGGTTGGTGTCGGTCCTATGGACAAGCGTGGTTTCTGATACCCTAAGTTAGTACAAGTCTGATCCAATCTCCATCTTATTTACTGATCTTCCAACGATAGTCTTCTTCCGTTTGTGAAAATAAATGGAATCCAAGTTGGCCACTTGGCGCTGCTTCTTGGGGTTGTATGGGGTTAGTGCTAATTCTTTGGTAGACACAACCCCTTCTTGAGCTATCCCTGGGAGGCCTAACTTTGATAGATCTAAGTCCATGGCCTGCAGGCTAGGCAAGTCTTGTTCCGCGGCTTTCTCATATTCTTCTTTCTCTCGTCTTTCTGCTAGCACTGCTAATATCCTATTTGCTTCCTCGAACAAGATTCTTTCTCCTTCCTCTTGCTTTAATTTAGCAATTTGTTCCTGTAGGATTCTTTCTTCTTCCTGCTTTAGAGATTTTGCTTCCTGCTGCAATTTGGCAACTTCTTCATCTTGTTGTTGTTTGATTCTAGCAACTTCCTCCTCTTGTTGTTTTCTGACTTCTTCTTCTTCTTGGATTCTAGCAGCCTCCTCTTCCCGTTCCTTTTGGATTCTAGTAGCTTCTTCTAATTGTTGCAACTTGATAGCCTTCTCTTGTAGGATTATGTCCCCTTCTTCTTATTGCGTTCCTGTTGAATCTCCTGATTGGGATGATAGTGCCTCTTGCTCCTTTTGGATCAGGCTGATAGGCTTGGGAGCAGAACTCTTTCCACCTTTCTTCTTGTAGTGTTTCCCTAATTCTGTTAAGTTTCGAGCACTACAAAAGAACTCTTCATTCAAGTCCATAATATGGGTGTACTCAAAGGAAGTTTTGAAATCAATAACATGTCTAGAAACTCTACCACAAGGGTCATTCCTCCTGAAACAATTTGTACCAAAATGAAAGATTTCCAAGTCCTGAACATAGTTTTCTCCTTCTTTTTCCCTCGGTAGGCTGTATGCGCCGATAGTGAAAGGCATTGGTGGATATATCCCTTTCTTCCTTTCGGTGAGGATTCTATTGATTCCATCAGTGCTGAAGAGTTTCCTTAAGGATTCCCTGTGTATCACAAAATCTTTAGCATATCTGGATAGCAAAAAGGGAGCTACGGATCCTCCACTCATTTGGATATAGGTACCTTCTAGGGCATGGTAATAATCCTCGAATGCTTCAATAATGGGCATGGCATTCTCTGACAGACAACTTGGTTCTTGCACAAAAATAAGCTAATATAGAGGCACGATAAACTTCTCGCAAACCTACTTGTAGTGGCTTGCATACCTACTTTCCCATGTGGGTTGGTAAGCCATAAAGAGGGGATTCTCCTTTCTATTCCATATACAAACCAAATTCGGGAAGGGGTCTTTTCTTACCAGGAAGTCTATTAAATAAGAAGACATGAAGAAATATGATTTCTTCTGAGTCAATCCTCCCTGGGCCGCAGTTAGCTGCGAAACAAAAATTTCTGAAATAATTATGTTTGCTCAATTAAAAATGGTACCGGACGTGGCCACATGGACCATTAATAGCATGCAACCAAGTTTGAAAATATTTCCATTTGGCATGCCGAAGATCCGGCTCAGCATCAAAACAACGAGTCTATAAGGGGTCTTTAGGAGGTTGCTTTCATATTCATTGCTTTTCCCTTGTCTTATTTGCCTATCAACTATCATCGTTTTCCTAGTAGAGTCCAGAGGGTCCATGGTTTGTTCTACCATCCAATTATTATCCAACCAAGCTCTTTCCTGGGGAAATTTGTAAGTAGTTGTGATATGTTTAAGTGCAAAGGATGCCCGATTCATTCCATTCTTGTCATTAATGAACCTGGTGTCAGTCTTAACATGAGGGATCAACTAGCCAAGGACCTTAGAGCATGGAAATAACTCAGGTCAATTTGTTTCCTTGTGGATACAGGACTTCTTGATGTTTGCATATACCATAGTATCCTCTAGGGGAGCTTGAGGCTATTCCTAGTCCCTGATGAACCTATATAAGATACCCCACTGAAACTCCGGGGCAGAGCTTCCTGGGGATACATTGGTGGTGGCTCACGTATCATTGAACATGGTTTCAAGTGACATATCTAGTAGGATTTCCATGTCTGAATCCGATTCTACGAGCTTGGCTTTCTTCTTTGCAGATTTCCTATGCATGTCAGCCTATGTTGATAGGGCAGCAGAAATGAGGAGTTTCTCGTATTCATAAGCAGTTAACGTCACAGAAACCATTTATCATGCAAAGAAACTAATAAATGAATAAGTAACAACATATGAATCTTTTTTCAACTTAAAACATCCTTTAGAAAGATGGCAGCAACTCTTAAAACGAAACAAAAACAAACATGCAACCATTCAACAATAAGTATTTTCAACATAAAACTGAAAGTTTTCGATCATTTTATTTGTTAATATCTTGTAATATCTAAAATTTTTGCATAGGCGCTAACTTGGAATCACATGGGAATTCTTATTGTGGTGGGAGACAGAAGACAACCTCACATTACTGTTTCTTAGTGCGAGGTTATTTCATTAGAGGCTCGACTTAATGCTTCACGCATCAGATGAATGCAACATTGTAGATGTGGGCGGCGTTTTCATTATGTGCTACAGGGAGTTATTTCTTGTTGGTAATGTGTAACACAGAACTAGGAGGATGCGGTGTTTCCAAATTGGCTCTTAAAAGCATTCATGAGGAAAGCGGCTCGACTTGTAATGTTTTGGGATACGACTGGAGGAAGCTTTTTCCAATAACAGTCCCAAAAATAGCAGGGAATGGATGGCGTTGCATAGGAAAAGGAAGGCTATCATGATTTTTCACCGAAACTGGTAGGGCAACTTAGTGTTTAAGAGCCTGCGAGGAAACCAATACAGAGCGTATGGCTGAGGGGAAACAAAAACACCGTGGGTGACTTAAATGACTGTGAATGAAACAAATTTCACCTTTTAAACTGTTAAAAGACAAGTCTCAAATGGAGTTATTCCTTGGAACAAGCAAATGGAGGTGAGAATTCCTACTTGGTGCCTTCGCAGTGGTATCCTGTATTCGACACGTCTACCAAAAAGAATAAGGAAATTGAAATAGGTCTGACGTCTTACACTGGAAACTAACTTGTCTTTGTGAACAACAAATAGTCGAAACTCCATTCTATGCATATATAGTAGGAGCATTGATTTCCCATGGGTGAATTAATGGGTGTTTGGTGGGCACGGGGCTCGCTGCAACAGTGCATTCAATCCGGACTAGGCGTATTAAATGGCTTCACCAACCCAACATTTCCGCAAACCCAAAATTTCGATCGCGCAGTGGCGGCAAGCTAAACGGCATCTTTGCGCGTCGGGCGAGAGATTTGTGCTTAAATATTGTGATCGCAAATGGTGCGGAATTGCTATGGAGACATTATTAAGTGCAAATTTTGTGACTACGGCGGGGAAACTCTCGTTAGGCCTTGCGCCAGAGAGATGCGACGACAGTAAGGTTAGAGGAAAGCAGGGGTTGGCGGTGACTTTAGGCTTAGGATCTGCGTAACAGGCGAGGAATCTATCGTCAGGTCTTGCACCAAAAGGATGTGAAAAAGGGCGTGAAAACAAGGCGGAGACTTTAAGGTTAACCTTCACACAATAGCGAGGGTTTGAGGATTAGATCTTGCGATGGGATGATGCGCCGATATGGCACAAATTTTATGTTTAAAATAATTGTTGGTAGTATGGCTGCCATTACACCAAAACCCGCAGGTGATTGGTAAACTCACCACCGCCAGATTTCAAGGATCCACGAGAGGCGATTAGTCCCTTGTTACGATACAGCGGGGAGCGCTGAATACTTGCAATTTCGTGCAACAATCTCCCCCTCAGAACGACCCGAGTGTGTATCGAACTCATGACCTCTAGCTCTGATACCAATTGTTGGTCGTATGGCTGCCATTACACCAAAACCCGTAGTGATTGGTAAACTCACCACCGCCAGATTTCAAGGATCCACGAGAGGCGATTAGTCCCATCTTACGATACACCAGGGAGCGCTGAAAACTTGCAATTTTGTGCAACAATTAAAACTGCGCGGAAGGCACCATGTTTACAGAACTCATTGGCGCAACGACAGTAAAGTTAGGACCAAAACTTGCGCCCTTCGATGCAAAGTTAAATTTGTGACTTGCACCTTTAGCTAAGTTGAAAGGAAAAGTAGCTAAGTTTGAACAAAATTAAGCCTTAAAACAAAATTAAAAAGGAGGGGCCCCAATATTTACAAAATATTTTGGGGGGGATGTTGCAGCAACAACAATTGGCAATTCGCTGGCGAACACAGATCTCTAAAATAAAATCCTGTCATGATTAGAATGATTTTTAAAGTGATAGCTCTAGGGGTAACAAAATGCCCCCATAGTTCAACTTCTAAGAATACATTGATCTCTTTGTCATATTGGTCATTTTGGTAAAAAAGGAGACTATGACTTGGACTTCCTTCAAACTCTCTCACGGCCGAAGTGTGAGGTTAATTCTTTTAAGATCTGTCCTTACTGTGCTTTGACTAAAAGAGGACTCCATAGGATCGTAACAATACCTCACATGCGTATTCATTTATTCCTCATTCCCATGCTATTTGCATCCATTTGGATGTTCCTTAATTTGACAGCTTTTGTTGTTTGAGCCTTCCAGAAATAACTTTCTTAAAATTTCAATGCTTTGATTTGGGTTCTTCAATCCATAATGTCCTTTTGTGTGAGCAATTGATTTTATTTGACTATCCAAGCTTCACAGACGGAGAAGAACCTTGCTTGGGATAAGTTATTTGAACATCTTTCTAAATTGAGCATTTTGCTTCATCTCAGCCACGCTTTAATTGAGGCGAGAATTTTTGGAAATCAGACTCTTCGATGCAATCCCTTTTGGCCTTTATTTGTAGCATGGGATCATTTTAAATACCATACACCTGTGAGGCATGCTTCCTTTCTATGGGTCCATAATAGTGAAAACCTTGAGACAGGCATTAATGTTGAAGTGGATGGGGCCTCAAGATAGTGATAGAGAAATACTGAATCATTAGTCATTTAACGGGGGTTATTTTGACCAAACAGGAAAGGATCTCTACATTCCCAAAGGCTGATCAATGAAAGCAAAGTCACAGAACTATATTTTCTTTACAAGTGAAATTCTGTCCTTCAAGAATTTGGGGTTTGCTCGGAATTCTATTTTACAACTATGCCAAGAATTGAGCTGTGTTTTATTAGTAAAGAAAAAGAAAACTCAAGTGGGAAGGAAAATTACCTATAACAGACCAAACTACTTACATTGTGCATAAAACAAAACAAAAAAGCAAGGAAAAGAAAAGAAAAGAAAAGAAATTGTTTATTTATGTACAAAAATTTGAATGAGACTATGCAAAGTATTGCTTCAAAGTGAGGCCATTGAGAGGGAGGGTTACTTCCTCTCCTTGGATGTCTTTCATCTTGTAAGTGGATGGGCCAAGTTTTTCAAAAATTAGATAAGGGCCAACCCATAGATGTTGAAACTTCGTGTGCATTCATTTACCCTCATGGGGATGACTAAGTCACCTACTTCAAAATTTATTTTCCCAGAATTCCTTTTATCAAACCATCTTTTGACTATGTCCTGGTGTTGGTGGAATCGATCTTCGGCTTTCTGTCAGGCTACTTCAAGTTTCAGCAGGGTGTTAATTCTAGATTGTAAAACCTAACTACTGGAACCTCGGGAGGCTTGGGACAATTGCAGAGATGGGAGTAATATGTTGGGAGGGAGTATGGCTTCTCTACCGTAGACTAGGGTATATGGAGAAACCCCCAAAGCATTATTTGGAGTGACTCTGTCTTCCCATAAAGCATTTGGGAGAGCAGTGTGCCAGCTTCTTTGGTTTTCAATCACAGTTTTCTTAAGGATTCAAATAAGGTTTTTGTTTGATGATTCAGCTAATCCATTTCCCTAGGAGTAGTAATTGGTAGAATAATGTAATGTAATTCCTCTTTCATAAACAAATTCATTTATCCTAAAAGACGAGAAATAAGTTGCATTATCAAAGACTAGGGAAATTGGAACCCCAAACTTGGTTATGATGTTTTCTTTTAAGAAACTGATAACTGTATCTTCATTGATTTTGCGCAATGGTACAGCCTCTGTCCATCTTGTAAAATAGTCTGTGGCAGTCAGGATATACTGGTGTTGTAAAGAAGAATTTGGTTTTATTTCTCCAATAACATCTATGCCCCATTGTTCGAATGGTTCTGAGATAACGAATGGCTGCAATGGTCCTGTTGCTTTTGGTAATTTCCCGGCACTTCTTTGGCATACATCACAGTTCCTAGCATAGGCATAAGCATCTCTGAACAAAGTGGGCCAATAATATCCAACTCATAGTATTTTGTGAGTTGTTGTATCTACAGAATAATTTCCCCCAGCATGGCCATCGTGTAATTCTTTGACTACTTTGCTCGCATCTTCCTTCTCTAGACATCTAAGAAAAATGGCATCATAATTTTTTATGAGAAGTACTCCATCAATTATTTGATAAGCTGTTGAATTCAAATGGAGTGCCCTTCTTTGCTTAGAACTCCAATGCTCTGGTAGATACCCTTACTATAAGTAATGTACTAAGTCTCTATACCAGGATTCAAGAGCTGTAAAAATAGAGCATACCTCGACTGTATTTAGCTTAGCTTCATTTTCCCAATCTTGCTCTTTATCAACTGGATGTTCAGTGAGCAATTTACATAAGCATTGACCTTTAATGATGGTGGCTGGTTTAAATTCTAAATCATATTCTTGAAGGGCTATGACCCAATTCCTCTTCTTTCCCCTAATTCCTTTTAGATGAAAAGAGATCTAACAGTTGGATGAGGAACTACAACCTTGGTTGCATTTTTAAGAATATAAGTCCTGAACTGCTTTACTACTTTGAACACACCGTATGCTTTTTTGTCAACAATGGGATAGTTCAGTTTAGCACCTTGCAGACCAATGCTCATAAAGGATATTGGGTATTCATCTCCTGAGTCTACCTTTTGCATGAGCATAGCTGCGAGAGAGTCGTTGGAAGAAAAGGTATATAAAATAAAAATTTTGTCGAAATCTGGGCTCCTTAGAGAGGGAGCACTAGCTATGGATGCTTTAATATCTTTAAATGCATCCTTTTCCAAGTCTGTACATTTGAACTGCATGCTTTGCTTGACCATTTGCTGCAAAGGTTTAACGGTTTGTGCGAAATCGAGAACAAACCTTCGAACAAAATTGATAGTACCCATAAATGACTGCACTGATTTTTTGTTGTGGGGCATGGGAATTTTGTTGATAACTTGCACTCTCTCTTGATCTATCAAAATTCCCTTTTTTGAAATGACGTGAACCAGAAACTTGCCCTCAAGGACTGTGAACACACATTTCTTGGGGTTTAAAGAAATGCCATATTTCCTGCATCGGTCAAAAATCTGTTTTAAATGGAAAACATGGTCTTCTCTTTTATTTGAAAAGACTGTCATGTCATCCAGATAGACTACAACACAATGACCGCCCAATCCTCGAAAGGGAATATCCATTGCTTGTTGGAAAGTAGCTCCTGAGTTTATCAAGCCGAATGACATTCTTCGGTATGCGAATAATCCCCACTTAGTGCTGAAAGTAGTCTTAAGACGGTCTTCTTCTGCCACGAATACTTGATTGTAACTGGAGAAACCATCTAGGAGATAAAACAGTTATGATCTTCATACCATCTGCAAAATTTGTTCCATTGAAGGAACGGGATAATTATCTTTATCAGATGCTCTGTTTAAATTTATGAAATTATTTCTCCAAACTTCTTCCTTACGGGAACTAATTTAGCAACCCATTCTGAGTGCAGGACTTTAAAAATGATATTAGCATCCAATAACTTCTTCAACTCCTTCCGAATTAAAGGCTCGAGAGTAGGATGCATTCTTCTTAACTGCTACTGAAATGGCTTAACGCCTGCCTTAATTGGTATGACATGCTGAATGATATGAGAATCATATGTTTTCAGATCTTCATAAGTCCAAGCGAACACATCTTTATATTGTCGAAAAAGCTTGATGAACTTATCTCTTTCACCCGGTGAACAACATCTTCCAAGATTAACATATTTTGGTTCAGCTTCTGTGCCCAGATATATCAATTCATGCTGCATAGAAGAGTTACGAGTTTTAACATTTGTTGGTTTCTTGAACTTGCTATGCAGATCTAACAAACTTTCAAGTCATATCACTCCTTTGGGCATGAAATTCCCTTTGACTGCGTCCTTCTTTTGCAGATCAGCATCATGTTTTTCTTCATCTATAACAACTTCTTGAAACATGTTTTCATTCGTAAGGAAACCAATTGTTAGATTTTGAGCATTAATTCAGCATACTCTAGGATCTTTACTGAGAGAATAACATGTACAACATATCAATCATATCAAGCATGTATCAAGCATATCAAGCAATCACATAAGATGATGGACACATAGAGTTTCATTGGGGAAAACCATAAAGGTGAAAAACCCCACAACTTCCTCAGAGATAGAAAGAACTATGATACAACCAAAGTACAACCAAAGTACAACCAAAGTACAAGAGGTAGTCTTCTCCTAGCAGCTGATCCTCCTCCCCACATGTGTGCCACTTTTCGAGTGATAGAAGAGTGAGTAATGAGATGAGCAAATAGAGATCTCTCGATCTCTATTTATACTTGTCCTGTCCTGCCCAATAAACTAGTGGGGCCGACTTGTCTAACTTAGCCTAATAAACCATGGTTACATTAATCTGTGCTGACCCCTTACTAGGTGATCTAATAACCCACCAGCAAGCTACAACACTTGCGACACTTGTCAATAGAAATGACGACACTTCCGTATAGAGGAATAATACATCTCTATAGGAGTACAATAAAATACATAGATGAAATTTATTCTGAAGTTACATATACATCAACACTCCCTCTTAACTAGGAAGGTATTTCTTGACATAGATCTGCTAGCACAAGTATTCTTCTCCAGATCATCATCACTGGATCATCGTCATCGAATCATCATCATCGAATCATCATCACAGCTGCTATCTCAATCAATCTCCAATCTACTCATCATAGGAAGTTCTATAGAGCTAGTCCTTTTTCATACTAGATGTAGGCCCACCACCTGTAGGTCTTCATCAACTATAGAGCCAGCCCTTTTTCATGTTGGATGAACATCATCAACATCTCTGCGAGCAAGCCATCAAGTAGGTACACCTCAGGACTGATTACACTACCTCTGCAAAACCTGCAAGATCTCCCAGGACTGATTACACTGCCTCTGCAAAACCTACAAGAGCATCTCAGGACTAATTATATGCCTCTGCAAAACCTGTGTACCATACTGTCACATCATTGTCTTCATATCATCGTCATCGTCCACAGAGCACAACCCAGATGCACACACACAACACCTACACTCACCAGCATGGGAGGATAAACCTACTACCATCTGTGAAACGCTCACAACATTTAAATCAACGACCATGGGAGGACGAACCTACCACCATGTCATAACGACTTAGCAATTACATCAACGACCATGGAAAGACGAACCTACCACCATGTTGGAAAAGCTCGGAAATTACATCAACGACCATGGGAGGATGAACCTACCACCATGTCAGAAAATCCCACTCAGCCCTTACAACTTACCATGGGAGGGAGAACCTACCACCATGTGAGAATGGCCCAGCCCTTACATCTGTACCATAGGAGGACGAACCTACCACTATGTGAGAATGGCCTAGCCCTTACATCTACACCATAGGAGGATGAACCTACCACTATGTGAGAATGGCTCGTGTGCATCGGTGTCTCTGGACTCATCACTTCCTCTTGGAAGGTATCTCGATCGAAAGTACACCAAGTCTCCCTCTGAAGTATTCAAACTTCACTCTGGCAAGTGGCTTGGTCAACACATCATCTATTTGCTCGTCCGTTGCAACATACAGGAGATTCACTGCTCCTCTCTGCACCATATCCCCGATATAGTGATACTTGATCTCAATGTGCTTCGACTTGTCATGGAACACTAGGTTCTCCGACAACTTCACACAACTCTGGTTGTCACAATATATACAAGTAGCACTCAACTGGATATCAAACAAATCAGACAGTAGCTTCCTAAGTCATACTGCCCCACAACTGGCCGAACAAGCTGCGACATACATTGCTTCGGCTGTACTCAGTGCCACACAAGACTGCTTCCTGCTAAACCAAGAGATCATACTGGATCCCATACTGAAGCAACATCGTGAAGTGCTCTTCCGATCAATGGAACTGCCTACCCAATCCGAATCAACATAACCCTCCATGTTAAACTTTTGATTCACCTCATACTTGAGCCCATACACAACTGTACCCTTCAGGTACCTCATAATATGCTCTGCAGCTATCATGTGAACATGTCTCGGATCTATCAAGTACTGGCTCAAGGTGTTCATCGCAAAGCAGATATTTGGTCTCGTATTCATCAGGTACATCAAGGACCCAATCATCTGACGATACATCATAGCATCAACTGGCTCAGATGAAGCATTACACAGAAGCTTCAGGTTTGATGCCATAGGTGTGGCCATGGCCTTGTAGTCCATCATTCCGAACCTCTTCAGGATCTCTACTGCATACTTCCCTTGTCCAAGGAAGATTCCATCTGCACTCTTCCACACCTCCATACCAAGAAAATAGTGCATCATACCCAAGTCCTTCATCTCGAACTCAGCAGCAAGCTTCCTCTTCGTATCGGCAATCAAACTATCCTCACCTGTTACAAACAGGTCATCCACATACAGTAGTAGTATCACCAAATTGCCTTCCTCAACCTTGTAGTAAAGGTTGGAATCTGGTTTACTCTTGGTAACGCCCAAACTAGAAAGGAATCCATCTATCCTGCCATACCAAGTCCTGGGTGCCTATTTCAAATCATACAGGGATTTCTTTAGTTTGCACACATGTGTCTCTCGGTCATGTGTCTCAAACCCGAGTGGCTGCTCCACATACACTTCCTCTTCAACTACACCATTCAAGAAAGCTGTCTTGACATCCATCTGGTGTACCTTCCATTTCATCACTGCAGCCAGAGCAAGTACTGGTCTAATGGAAGTGTATCTAGCCACAGGAGCAAAAGTCTCTTCATAATCAATCCCTTCTTTCTGGGAGAAGCCACGAGCTACAAAACTTGCTTTATATTTCTCTATGTTTCCATCTACAGCATGATTGATCTTATAGATCCACTTGGAAGTCACCATAGACTTCCCATCTGGTCTTGGGACCACATCCCAAACATCATTCTTCATGATTGACTAATATTCCTCAACCATGGCATCTTTCCATTCTTTCTTTTCTACTGCTTCTTCATAACTAGAAGGTTCTTTGTTCATTATGTCACAAAGTAAAGCAACATAGCTGGTATGTGATCTTGTTCTTTTCCTTTCTCTATGTTCCTCTTCTGGAATACCAAACCTTTCTGCATATTGGATGAGCTCTCTAGCCCATGTTGGTTTTCTCTTGTGAGATTCCTTCTCATGGGGTGGATCTATAGGTTGTTGTGGATCTTTTGTTTCATGATCTTCTTCAGGAATTGCTTCATTCATGATGGTGTCTTGAGTTCTGTATATTCTGGGTTCTTCATTATCTTCAACTGGTGTTTTCCTTGATTTGATGTATGCTAAGCCTTCATCAAATGTGACATCCCTACTGATATCAATCTTCTTGAATCCTGGGAAGTAGATTCTGTAAGCCTTTGAGATTTCATTGTAACCCACGAATATGCCCTTCTTTCCTGAAGGATCTAGCTTTGTCCTCTTTTCTTTTGGGATATGAGTGTATACTGGACAACCAATTATTCTAATATGGCTAACTTCTGGTTTCTTACCAATGAACACTTCTTCTGGAGTTTTGTTGTCAAGTATCTTATAAGGTGTTATGTTCTGCACATATACCGTTGTTCTTGTTGCTTCTGCCCATAAGTGCATGCGTATATTTTGGTCATGAATCATTGCCCTAGCTGCTTCCATGATTGTCCTATTCTTTCTTTTGGCAACCCCATTCTTTTGTGGATTGTAAGGAGTGGTCAACTCCCTCTTAATACTTGAATCACTGCATAGCTTCTTGAAGTCTCCTGAAGTAAATTCTCCACCATTTTCGGATCTGAAGATCTTGATCTTCATGTTAGTTTGGTTTTCTATCAAGGCTTTATATTCCTTGAATTTTTCAAATACTTCATCTTTTTTTTTCAAGAAGTAAACCCAAGTCTTCCTATAGAAATCATCAATGAAGGAAACATAGTATACATACCCACTCAGAGAACTAGATGACATCGGACCGCATACATCACAGTGGATGATTTCCAAGATTCTTTTGCCTTGCTTTCACTGCTTGGAAATGTCTTCTTTGCGTTCCTTCCCTTTGCACAACCTTTGCAAATGCCTCCATCCTTTGTCTGGATTTCAGGAAGACCTTCTACAACTTTTCTTGCGATTGGTAATGCCCTATAGTGCATGTGTGAAAGCCTTCTATGCCAAAGTTCACATGGCTCTATTGAATCATGGGCCATGACTTGTTCTGGTTGGCCCTTCAATTTGTATAATCCTCCCTCTTGCTCTCCAATCACCACTGCATCATCTATAGTCTTACCCTTTGGCCACATTAGGACTTGTCCATCTACAAATGCAACCCTCATGCCTGTTTCATCTAATGTAGATATGGAGAGTAGATTCTTCTTGAGACCTGGAACATATAGTACATCTTTCATCTTCATAGACTTTGGTGGACAAGATACTTGGCGAGCAGTATCTTCTTGTACAAGTATCTTCCACCTAGCTTGACACCTCAAAATCCCTGATCTATAATTTGGTGGACATATGACTCCATTTGGCCCATTTCCCAAGGCACTAATCTTCTCCAAGCCAATTCAACTTTCCTAGATTGTTGGGTTAGCTTGTGGTTTGATCCTTGTCTTGTTTTCTTGAGTATCTTGACATTATCATATCCTTCCATCAAGCTCATCTTTGGTACTGGTTAGCCCCAATTTGGTCCTTAACTACCCTGCATTGGACATGGTTCCCAGGGCAGTTGATTTTCTCATAATTGACTAGTACCCTAATCCTGGATCTTACTTCAAACATCATAAGTCACTCACATATACATATTGGACCAAAGCCACACTGTTTAAACCCCTTGATCCAACCTATTACTCATCTTGTGACTACATCCATAGATCTAGGGTTCACCATACACCTTACATACTTCATCTACATTTGATTTGATCTGGTGTTTCAATCTGATCTCTCCTATTGGGAGTGGATCTAGGTCTCCCCCTTTGTTGTCTTGGGCTAGATAACATAAAGTGAAGATTGCCTTGATTGGTGTGACAACCATCCATTGGGAATCGAGGCTATCTTGGTTGCATCTCTTTGGTTGCCCATTCCCTCTGCCATCAATCTCAGCTCTATCTTTAGGGGTAACTACAAGTTAGGTGATAACATGTTGGCGCCGTTGCCGAGGAAGTAGATGGTTACCGTCAATGTCTGTGAGTGTCCATGCGTTAACCCTTATCTTATCGCATCTGGTATTTTTCCTTGGTGATTTCATTTCTAAATTCCATAAGTATTTCAATCACCAACTTAATTTATTCATCTCACCTCTCCTACGACATACTTTCAATTCAGTGAATTACTTGTGTGGTTCACCTGGCGAATCCACCCCGTGACTCCACTGAGGACCGAACCCAACGTATAAATCTTAAAATCTCAAATCGTGACTCTACTGGGAAGCGAACCTATGTACATACTCCACTAAGAATCCTAACAATTCCTAATGGACCTAGATCTTCTTCAAGATCTTAAACAAAAATTAAAAATTATAACAGAAATTAATGAAAGAAATTTTAGATTTAGATATGAGGATAATTATCAAAATAATTATGGGTATGAACCTGTATATCAAGATTCTTATGATACCCATCATTCACCTCATCCATCTAATAATTTTTCCCAAAATATCCCGTATGAACCAATTAGAAATTATCTAATAGGGCCAAGGATTTTGGTAAATGAGCCTCGCCCAACTCAAGCAACTAAAACCTTTAGGAAACCCAAGCCATCCCCTTTTGATTTTTCAGAAATATATGGGGCACCTCATCTTATGCCGAATTGATACGTTAGGGGGTTGCCTCATTTTGATGGAAGTAATAGAACATCTATTGAAAGTCATTTGGATGCCCTCTCGGACCATATGGAGTTTCTGGGTGCTGATGGTGAGGATGTATATATGTGAGCCCTCGGTGCGTCCCTAAAAGGGGATGCCCGTCTTTGGTTTGATCATTTAGCCCCAGGATCCATCACTGGGTATGACATATTTATGGATTTGTTAATAAATGAGTGGGGAGAAAACATTAATGAAGCTATGGAAGAACAATCAAAAAATGAGTGTCTTGATGAAAATCAACTCGATGAAGATGATCAAAATACTGATAATAAATTAACTAATGATTGTCTTTAGCAAATTGATTCCTCTTTTCCTGAGCCAATTGAGTATCGTGAAAAGGTAATGAATGACAGCGAGCAAATTTCAATCCCTCAGCATTATTGCGTTAATATTGATATAAGAGGGGAACTTATGAGAGTCATGTCATCATTACCTGAAGAAGTCTCAGATAAAGAGGATGATACAAATGATTTCCATCAAGAAGCATCAATGGTTGAGTCTTCCATTAGTGAATCTTTTGAAAATATTTTTGGGATCCCTTTTTTCAATCCTTGTGTAATTAATAATATTTCTAATCATAACCTTGAAGAAGAAGAAAATATGGACAACAACCAAGTTTCTTTAGAAACCAATGATCATTTTGTTTTTAGAGATCAATATTATGAAGATGATCAAGTGGTTGTTAATTAGTTTGTCAATGCAATCCCTGATAAATTTTCATCAAATGAAATTAATGATAAACCAATGGAAGAGAAATCTCATGATGAGGATGGGTTAGTGAATCAAACTAATTAAGATATTTCCTTAATAGAATCCTCAAACCAATATTTGAATGTTTATGGGAAGCTTGTAAATAATCTTTCACTTAACTCATCCAATGTTTATATTCTTCTCAATTCAATTTTTTATCAGGATTGCCTTTTTCAATTTTTGGGGTTGGGTGTTCGCAATAAGTTCTTTCCTTTTTGGCAAAATTCAAGGTCAATCAATTTTCAATCCACCCTCCCATCCCAGCTTTTAGAATCTTTTTTGAGTTTGTGGTTTGGTCAATCTTTTACTTTTGAGATTTTCAATCAAGAGCCTATATATTGTCACATGAATGGAGATAAAGTGCTTCACTTTCCCTTTCAGTCATCTTTGATGAATAACATTCTTCAATTTATTAATCCTTGTTCTTGGAGGATGGAAGGGGTATATGAAGATGAATTTCATCGTTTCTCCATTCTTAAACAACAAGTGGGGTTAATCTCATTCTCATTGCATTACAGTTCATCCCCACTTGGTTTATGCATCATTCCTGGAGTAGTCAGAATTAAGTGTCTTTGTCAAGTAAATGAGCAAAGTAGTTTGAAGCAAGGGGAGTTGAATTTGCTATCACATCTTTCTCCTCCACACATGTTGAACATTAACTTGCATAATTTTTATGATGCAATCAATATTCTAATGGAGGATGTTTACATCAATCAAACTTCCCCTTGGCATGTTTTCATTTTGCACCATTCCAATGCTCTCTCAAATTTTGAACAAGTCAAGAATGTGTTGATTTTAAATTTGTTAAGCTTTAATCTAATCCTGATTTATTCTGTTAAAAAACATCAAGGAAGAATCATTAGTCAAATCGATGAATTGTTGCATTGGATTTATGCCTTTACTTAGTGCTTTGCTTGCCTGGTAGGTAAGAGTAGGTAGGAACTAAATAAGCCTACTTGGGCAGTAGTTAGTCTTTTTCAGCCATTGAGTCTGGCACCTTTTGTCTTTTCCTTAAGTTCACTTTTGAAGCCATTTGTTTAGCTGAGTACCTGTCATTTTTCTTTTCCTGCGCAATAAAATTTTAATTTTTGCAAATTATGTTAGTAGATTAGTTTTCTTTTACGCATTGTAAATTTCTATTATAGAATAGATTTTATTTTAGTTTGATTTTATATTTTTCCCATACATGCTGCATGAGGTATTTTGATCTTTGTGAGCGCAGATACAAGTGCAAAATTTAAAAAAAAAAGAGAGAGAAGAAAGCTGAAAGTAAAAAGGTAGAGTACTGGATCGAGGATTTGAGTAGAAGAGTTCAAGGGCCAGAGATTCTGAGGTTCTCAAGCGCTCTTTTCAGTAGAGCGCTTGTCCTAGCCGAAGCCAGATGTTATCACATATATAGTAGTTGGGCTACCATACATTTTTTGTTAGATTCCAGTACACTATTCAGATAGTTCCCTTACATTAAGATGCTAAGATGATCATCTATTATGGATCACTATTAGATTATGGACAACAGTTATATTCCCCATGCCATGACTTAGTTTTAGGACACTCAGAGAGATGACCGATGTAGCCATTTAGCCATTTGTACAGAGCAGTCAGTATTTCCCAGAGTTACAGCAGCAATTTCAGAGGACAGATGATGGCTCAGATGATGAGCATTTAGGTATATGACTCAGCATGTATATTATGGTGTTGTGGTTATACTGCTTTTATATTCATTCTTGTAGCATGTCTTAGCATTTAGTATCATGATCTGGCGATCATATAGATATGTGGACCTGGTTGTATTTATATATATATCATATTGTTCCTATTCAGACTTAGAAGTTCTTGACCTATACTCATCGGTTTTACCCTCCCTAGGGAGATTAGAGGTGATCATTCCCACCATATTTTGGCTTGCTAGTGTTGGTTTCATTATTCACTGTCTTCATCCATCCACGACTTACCTAGTTTGTTCATTACCTTGACTTACTACTTGACTAGTGGCATGGAGGACCTTCCCCCACTGTAGCCTCTATATTGGATAAGCTTCCCTGTTTATTGTGTATCGGCTCTGAGTTGGTGACAAAACTTGCCTATGGTGAGTTGGTTTTCCTTGTGAATTCCCCCTAGTAACTAAAGATGTTGTTGGCTAAACCTGAAACTTCTAATGTTGCCATGAATACAAAGTATGGAAATAAAATGTTGTATCTTGTATGAAGCCCATTCACGCAATGTGTTTCTCAACACACATGAATGAAAGGAAATCCAAATGAAAATGGCTATGAAATATCAAATGTTATATCTTTTGTGAAATGTAAATACCTAGGTAAACAAGCTGTCTATGACACACCTAGAAGTGCTCAGGTAAACAAGTGCCTTAAAAACACACCTGCAACAAGAAGCCTAAATTAAATGTAAAGCTATGCAATGTGTTCATAAACACACATAGATCAAAGGCTATGGAAACTCTAGGCCCAAAAAGCAATGGAACTTAAACTTTATATCAAAAATATTGTTGGCCTCATTTGTATTATGGATTGTGCACATATGTGTAAGGTGAATAAACACTCTTTGAACAACTTATCCATTTGTGAGACACCACCATTCCCTGTGTTGTTGCTTGTCCACTATATGCTATGGTGTGTATTCCCTTTTCCATTTCCAAAGTGTCACAGTGTTAATTCAGTAAGTCATCCTTTGACCTAGCCACTTATTTCTTAGCCTTCACCCTTCACTAGCAAATTGATCACAACTATGAAGTGAGTATGACCTTGAAAGTCTTATCTGAGTAATAAATAATAATTAATGATGTATAATATTTGGATTTAGATTGCCAGTAATGATTTCTATTTGTTATAATTGCTATGTGAATGGATTGTAAAGCATGTTTTAACCTTTGACACCTTGCAACAGCTTGATGACAGTTTGAGTCATATTTTGGTCATGTTGACTTGGTCAAACCTAGTTTAACCAAAAGTCAACCACAGGACATGAGGTGGCAGACCTCAGATATTACAGATAGATGATATATGGTCTGGTACATGTCACCTTGGTGGGATTATCTAGTGGTTTCAGGCTTATGATGATGATTTGTGCTTTTAGCACTTTTACAAATTATTATTATTTGGTCTACTAGATATGATGAGTATTTATTTTGGACCATGCAGAGGACTATATGGTATATGAGTACACACCTTAGATGAATTTGTAACTTCTGAGTCCAATAAGACAGTCTATTTTCAGTTCCGGGCAATTACGGTGATTTTTAGCCTTAGTTGGCTATCCTAGTGCAGTTTTGGTTTGTCAGAGACCCTGTTAGAGCAGAGCAGAGATATGATTGGTTCCCCTGGAGCACTATTTTTGGAGGGGGTGGTCCAGCCACTTGTTATTACCATATTACCCCCCTCCCAGATAGTCTGGTGATTTTTATTTTTGGAGCCAAGCACTCCAGGAGGCAGTTTGGGTTGTTTCACACTTCCCGAGGCAGTCCATAAATGGTGAAAATGGCTATAGAGGAATTCGATTTGGGATACTAAGGCAAGTTTGTGGCATGGGATGATCAATGATGATGAGTGGGATGTCTTCCACACCTTCTCCAATAGTTTCAGCTTCATTGGGACCCACATCCATCACTTATGGCATTTTTTGATGATTTATGGAGCCTCCTAAGGCTCACGACTTTCCCAAAGAGGCACGATTTGGTATCTAGCATGATTATTTTTGGATATTGTGCAATGGGGATTGACCAAGGGTGTTAGAAATTACCCCTTGGACCCACCATATGCTATTTCTTATGTTTTATCATTATGATTTGGTGGGATCCCCTCTCCTAGGGTGAGTTTGTCAACTTATTGTTATATTTTATTATTGATCCATGTATTGTATTTGTTGGGATCATCTCAACCATTGATTAGATCTTTAGATCTTTTAATCTTAGCCACTCATTTAAAAAGTGGTTACATTGTGGCCTCTCTCCATTGTATTTAAAGGAGAGAGCTTCTCATTGTAAAGGGGTCTTTGGCTCTTAGAATCTTGATATAGAAAAACTTTTCTGTGGAAATTCCTGTGGTCTCCTTTGAATCCGGTGTTCTTCGATGGTGATTGTAAAGTCTATTGCATCCTAGCATTTGGATATTTGTGGTAAGATCTATCTTTTTGGAAACTTTTGTCTTGTCTACAGGAGGGCGACTTCACTTGGGCATTTTTGAAAGGCTTCTTCAACTTGCTCCACTTGGCATTTGCTTGTATCAGGGGGTTATCATTAGTATCATTTTGATATATGCTATCTTTCTGCTATTTCTCTTGTGGCATTAGTCTTATCTATTGTTCGCAGTAAATCTGATATCGTTGACATTTATTGTGCATGAGAGAGGGAGCATTGGCTTCCTTGGGCAAATCAACTTCATAGAAAACTACCTCAAATTGCTTCAAATTGATCGGGTTTGCATAGATCATCATTATCAAGGCATTTACAAGGTTATCTAGGTAAGATCCACAGGTTTGTTCTTCTTATCTTGGTTCCAATCCATTGGCATAGCTACTTCATTGATAAAACCTTCATAATTCAAATTTTACAATTTTTCAAATCTAGCAAGATCTACTTGGCTTTTAGGTAGAAAATTTAAAACCCACCTCTATAGCATCCATGGCAATTCGGATCTATAGTTTGGTGTGGATTGGCCTTCATTCGACCCATTTTCCAAGGCAATATAGTCTCTCCAAGGGAGGTTGCACTTCCTAGGATGGGTGAGTTTGCTAAGATCTAGCACCTAGGTAGGTGAGATCCCACTTGATCCTTCATATACACATTTGATAACCTACCCCTAGTGTGTCTCTTCAGTGATTTTTACCTTGTGGGCCCCATTCCTCATTTTGAGGGTTGAGCCCCACTTGGGTCACTTTGTGACATATTTCAATCTCAGATCTACTGAGATCTAGCCATTGGATGACCCTTATTTTCAAGATCCACCTAGATTGACACCTCAAAATCCCTGATCTATAATTTGGTGGACATCCAACTCTATTTGGCCCATTTCCCAAGGCATTAATCTTCTCCAAGCCAATTCAACTTTCCGGGATTGTTGGGTTAGCTTGTGGTTTGATCCTTGTCTTGTTTGCTTGAGTATCTTGACACTGTCATATCCTTCCATCAAGCTCATCTTTGGTATTGGTTAGCACCAATTTGGTCCTTAACTACCCTGCATTGGACACGGTTCCCAAGGCAGTGGATTTTCTCATAGATGACTAGTACCCTAATCCTGGATCTTACTTCAAACATCATAAGTCACTCACATATACATATTGGACCAAAGCCACATTGTTTAAACCCCTTGATCCAACCTATTACTCATCTTGTGACTACATCCATAGATCTAGGGTTCACCATACACCTTACGTACTTCATCCACATTCGATTTGATCTGGAGTTTTGGTCTGATATCTCCTATCGGGAGTGGATCTGGGTCTCCCCCTTTGTTGTCTTGGGATAGATAACATAAAGTGAAGATTGCCTCGATTGGTGTGACAACCATCCATTGGGAATCGAGGCTATCTTGGTTGCACCTCTTTGGTTGCCCATTCCCTCTACCATCCATCTCGGATCTATCTTTAGGGGCAACTACAAGTTAGGTGATAACTGCCCTAGATGATGAGTTGGTGCTCATTGTATCAGTTGGTGTTGAATTGCCTCACAATTGTAGCCATTGACTCATATAAAACATTACAATTATATTGTGTCTCTCTTGTGAAATGCGTTGATGATGATGTGTTTTATTTGATGAATGACATATGGATTTATAGTTAGTTTATTGATGAATATGATATGCTGATATAAGAATTGGTAATTGAAGTTGAAATTGATTAAAGTATAAGCTCACTGATTCACCCCCGCCTCTCAGTGAGCACTGTGTCTAGCAATTGGTATCAGAGCAGGCCTTCAACATAAGCCTAACAAGCTTGAAGGAATCAATAGACACAATATGGAAGGATCAGCAAAGCAAGAAGAAATGAAGTATTATTCGAAAGATGGATTTCCATTACTCAATGAATCAAATGGTGATTCTTGGATCATCAAAATGAAGCATTATGCAGTGGCAAAGGGCTATGACATCTGGAAATCAATTGAAGGGGGAGTATTTAAGAAGCCACTTGAAAGCTATGAAAAGGGATTAAGCTTAATCTTGATGGCCTTGTCTCAATTAGAGAAGGAAAGACTAGATGTTGGAAAGTACACCTCAGCCAATGAACTCTGGAGCACACTTGAAAGAGAGCACAAAAGGAAGGTTCAAAACATTGACAAAGAAAAGGAATTCAAGACATCTGAAGATGAAGATCAAAGAAGGAAGGAGGCTCAAGCATGAAGCTCTAGTGAAGGTAAAAAATCTCCTGTTAAAATGAATGATGATGTAGTTGCACTTGTAAAGGATGAAGAAGATGAGTTGTTAAAAATCCAAGAGGCACCATTGTTTGATGGGACAAAATTCGCAATGTGGAAGGTTAGAATGAAGGCACATCTCACGATGGTAGGTTGTAATATTTGGTACTCAGGTGTGACTGGTTACACTCCAGTAAAAAGAGTGAAATCGACAGCTTAGAAGGATGCATGAAAAAACAACCTAATGGCTATAGAAGCCAGCCTTCATGGACTGACACAACCTATAAAAGAAAGGATAGGACTGTGCATATTAGCAAAAGAGCTATGGGACAAATTGGAGAATCTCTACTTAGCAGAGGAAATAAGTGCAGCTCACAAAACAAAAACTAGCTCCATCAAGGACTCGATGCAAGTCGCAGTTAACTTAGAAGAAGTATGCCGATTTGGTCATGAGGATGAAATGAAAGATGAAGAATTTGATTAAAAAGAAGCTGAGGTTGATTTGGAAGAAGAACTTACTTGTGCCCTAAATGAATTAGAAAAGTCAAGAAAGGAAAATGAGTAGCTCAGGCATCAATTAACAGAAGAGCAAATCAAAGAGTTAGATATTTCCACTTTAAAAATTTAGTTAGAAGTGGCATTGGAAAGAGAACACCTTATGACAAACCAGCTGCAAGAAAAGGAAAATATATGTGAGGCTCAAGAGGCAGAAATCATGACTGTCAAAAGTGATGAAGAAGAGATTTCAAAATTAAAGGAGGAAAATCAATCTCTAAAAGAACAGCTACATGAAATCAAGGTGGAAATTGAAGAGGCTAGAAAGATTATTAATGATCAAAAGCCACTACTAAAGGAAAGGGAAGAAACGGTTGAAAAGTTAGAATCCGAAGTCACTGATCTTAAAGAAGAAATGAAAAGGATACTTAACAAAACAAAAGGCAAAGGAGAAAGTCATGAATAGCACTGAAGTCCTGGACAAAATCCTAAGCTTCCAAAGATCACCATATGACAGAACTGGTATTGGTTATGTCAGTACGCAGAAGATGAGTAAAAGAGGTGAAGGCTCCAAGCTACCTGAGATGAAACTTGAAGATAAGCCTAGATATTGTACAAATGCTCTCAGTAGTCCCAATTATGGAATGGACCGCAATGAGGAAGAAGTTCATCTGTAGCTAATATTTGAGAAGAAAGGTTACAGGAAAACTGCATCATCAAGAAGGCCTCCTACATCCAGGTATCAAAGTGTATTTCATGGTTATTGTTTTTATTGTCATAACCTTGGGCATAAAGCTGTTGATTGCATAGCTATGAAAAGAAATCAAGAAAGCCATAGGAGGAGCCTATATAATGTGGAATGTTATTCATGCCACAAGTTTGGACACTTAGCTCAAGATTGTAGAAGACAACTCACCAGAACTCCTAGACAAAAATATAAGAAAGTATTGGTGAAGAAAAATGAAGTTGATGATGGTTGACTTATGGCAAGCCAAGTTTGAAGTCTTTAGGGTACCCTGAGTTCATGATGTGCAACAAGGAAATCAAGGGTGACAAAGAGAAACTAATGGCTCTATCAATAAGGAAGGATTTATGTGAATAAACTTAGAAGCAGAATTGAATTTCTTTTGGGAGCAAGTTACAGACTCATTGGCTAAGAATGAGCTTCTACTGATCCGATTCCAAACTTGATGAAGTCGTTTTCTTGTAGTGTACTAATTTTCTAAAGAAGAATGTTTGATACAGGTCCTAGGATCGGTTTGAAGTGCTTGACAGTATGTCTTGAAGAGCCCAAATCCTGAAGAAGATGACAGTCTGAACTACCAAAACTTGACAGCCCAAATTATGTAGAAGATGACAACCCAAATTTTGAAGAAGGGTTAAATTGCTTTAAGTAGATTTCTTGGTGATTTGCTGCAGCAGTAGGTGAAGAACAAGACAGCTAAAGGTACTGTTAAGTATTGATTTTACGCAACCATATATGCAGAAGGACAAACCTCAGAAGGGGGAGCAATGATGAAATTGACATGGAAGAATTCGAGAAGTTTTCTTTGGGAGTGTGTTTATGAAAAACTTGAAGAGGAGCAGACTTATATGCACAGTAAGATGACAAGCTAGTGATTTCAAGTATGATCATACATGCTTACCTTTTATGAATTTATTGAAAAATCTTGATCGACATAAGCTCGGTTTGTTAGGGGGAGCAGACAATCCATGGAAGACCAAACTCAGAAAATGATCTTATGAAAGTATTCATTTTTTTTCGGGGGCATCAACAAAATGATGACATCGAATTGTATTCAATACACAGTTACCTAATGTGATGAATTTTGACAGTTTTTGATTGAATGCATACCTATTGATACTTGATGCATATTTGATGCACACTTATACAAAATGCATATACTATGTAATGATGAAGAGCAAGACCAAATTCGTGAAGACACCCTATAGCCATATAAGGTGTGTCAAAAGCAGTCCCATCTTGAATAATGCAAGCACAAGTTGAAGGTAGAAACATATACTAGCATTTGTGACGAAGTTAAGAGAAGATTCAGGCCTTAAAGGCAGCCATTCGAAAACTCAAAAATCTGATGTCTGTCCAAGATTAGCAGGTATAAAGAATTGATCTCAGCAGCAATACACAAGAAATAAGATGAAGTGTGGAAGTTTTGATTAAAGCACTTCACAAGGTTAAACTTTGATGACACAAATTTAAGCCATGTTGAAGACAACAAAAGCTTGATCAGCAAGGTATTAAGCAAGTCAAATATTAGGACAACATCCTAACTGTGGCATATCAGTTAGGGGGAGCTTGTTGGTAGCAAAAACATGATGGAGTAGTACAAAGATTCATCTATGTTTTGTCTAGAAGATTAAGAGGACATATTTGTTTTGGTGACATGATGCATTAGGAGCAGCTAGTAGTACATTCTTGATAGAGGATAGAATCTCAGTCATAAGGGGAGTTTGTCTAAACCTTAAAGATAACAAGTGTTGGAAGTTTCAGTACACAATTTCATGAATTTTTTCAAGGATAAACATTTTTGGGTATTGTGAATCCATTAATGGCTCATTGACCCTTTGCCATTAATGTCAAAGGGGGAGAGAATTTGAGGATATTGCCATCAATGACAAAGGGGGAGTTTGTTGAGTATGGTTTTCATTGATGACAAACCATTAATGACAAAGGATTGATGTCATGGACATGGATGAAGCAGTACGATGACTTGGCATGAAGTGTGATGACTTGGACAAGCCAAAGTGGACAATTTGATGGGCATTAGAGCCATTAGAACACCTAATAAGCCAAGACTCAAATGACCCATACTGTGGTCATTTGAAGATGATTTGGACAAGTGTAAATAGACAAAGACCTTCTAGATGGCCCTAATACCCTAGACAAGATAATGAGGTGGGAAATGAATGAATGGCATAAGAAGGGCAAGTATCATGGACAAATGGAAAAAATTGGAGAAGACATGCCAAGAAAGCATGAGCTTGTGGGCATGCTTCATGAGGCATATACGGGAATCTTAAATAATGCATTGCGGGCATGCAAATTGCTTGTGCGGGTATGAGGAAAGGTGCTGCTGTGGGCATGGGTTTATGGCCTCATTTGTCGACATGCTAAATGAGGACATTTGCGGGCATGAGTAACACTGTGCGGGAATCATCAAAACCCCAGCTATGGGCATCTCTTTTAAACTAAAAGGGTGTGTTAAGATGGCCCCTATGGGCATGAGAGAAGGCCAGGTCATGGCATGAAATAAAATGAAAATTATTTATATTTGATGAAGAATAAATGGAAATGAAAATTCAATTTGATTAAATACTGGACAAATCAGCCTCCAATAAATTAAGGAAATAAAATATATTTCTTTTGGTAAAATGAAATCTAAATGAGAAATTCGTGGAAGCAAAAGTAAAATTCATTTGATTGAATATGGACAAGTCGGCCAACTAAAGATGCTTATCCCACAAGTTTGATGTAATAGTTGTGGCACAAAATTAAATTCTAAAATAAATAAAAACAAAAAATTGTTTATATACAAGTCAGCTCAGCATTATTTTTTTTAAGAACGACCTATATAAATACACCCTAAACCTTCTTTCGTGCAATGACAAAATTTGGACTGTCTCGGAGAGGAAAATTTAGACTGTTCACTAAGGTGAATTTCGGGTATTGTAGCATCTACAGTAGACAAAAAAAAAATTAGAGCTTCCTTAAACATGCAAATTTACTGTCACATACCCTAATTTTGCAAAAATAATGTAATTATTTTATTTATATTCCTGAGACATTATGTTAAATTTAATGCTAAGTAGGAATTGATGACTCAGCAGAGTCACCAGAAATGGAATGTAATTTCTGAATATTATATTATTGATAAATAAATTATGGAGACAACAGCATGGGAGAGCTGTTAAAAGAGGTTACTGGTCTAACTGGTGGATGGAACTAGGTGGAAAGGCAAAAGACAAGTGGCAGCATCCTCAAACACTTCCTAAGTTGCAGGTGGCAACTTCCCTATATTTTGGGGTCATGATTCCCCAAGAAAGTGGAATCTGAGCAGGTGGCTCATTAATGACAGTTAACCCAACTAAGACCTAGGCAATCTTTTAAATAGTACTCAATGAACTGAGCTGGGGGTTCAACATAGTTCTGGAGGGAGAATACATTCAGGTGAATGTTATTCAGGAGTCCCATTGAGGAAGAGGGAAAAACAGTAAGGAAGTGTTTTGAGATGAGATGCTGCAGTAACTTGGTTCCAGTTTAGCTATTTGGCTGAGTGAATTGTTCTGCTGCACCTAGTTCCAGCTAGGGAGACCAGAGCAAGCTCGGGGGTCCTGAGAAGTGCTGTTTGGGCACTCTCCAGGAATTGGTAGGGAGGAACATCTCCCATTGCTGTTGTTGTCCACGAATCAAGACAAGTTTTGCTAATTACTCCTCTATGTTCTTTAAGGATGAATGAATGTATGTTGCATTTATTATTAAAATGTTTGAATAGAGATTAGTTAATTAGCAGGTCAAATATCCTAGAATATCAGAAGTAAGATTTGTTAACAGATACTGTGTTTTCTGCATTGTCATTATGATTTTAATCTCTGTTCTAATTATATTGACGTATTTATAATTTTCCTAAGAAAACTGTACATATTTATGGTAATGATGTATAAGTTATAATTGTAGAACTAGTTAAGTTATATTTTTTTGTGTTTTATAAACAAATAGGGGTAGCATGACAAGTATTGGTACCCTGTATAGGATAAAATTTATTATACAGTCATAGGATACAAACAGAAAATCTAAACATACATATTATAACAATTCACATCTAGGTCGATAAACCTTATAGGAGATGTTGTAAACATAAATAAAATCTCCATCTTAGAATGCAAATCCCAGTCAAGAGTTACCCCTTTTATTTCACGAAAACTTAGTTAACTTTTCTTGATTTATTTATTATCAAATAAAACGATTATGTAAAAACCCTACAGAACTCTGTTGTTGAGTTAAACATCACCATAATAATCTACTCCAAGATCACTATAACAACAAGATCTTAGAAACGTGACACTAGATGATGTTACGAATGAGGAGTGACTTGAAACTAATCATTCCAGTGTTTAAACAGTAAAAATATATTTAGCAGAGAAATTATAAACCAAAAACACAGATAGCACGGATTTACAGCTCAGTGTCGAGTCCTTTTTTTATATCACAAAACCCTACTTATTATTTCAACAAGCGATACATTACAATCCTCTTATCAAACCCTACTGAGAAGTTTTTAAAACAATAAGTTTAGCAGGAACCTCTTAGGCTCGGCATCGAGCACATTAAAGGTAGTATTATTAACTTTCTTTTGACTCACTTATTGACAGAGTTTATTTTACAACACTAAACACTCAGAATAGTAATTTTTGTTTATTGTCGAGCGACTGTATTATTACATTATCTCCTGTTAGTTTCATGACTATCAACAGAAGGAAATCACAACGATAGTAACATCTAGTAAAAACAAAACACGAAAACAGCATAACCCTTATTTCAAACTCAGCAGTGAGTTCTTTTATTTCATATTTTACAACCACAAAAAAAAAAAACATCCACGACAGCAGAGGTCATGTAGAACCCTATTTCCTTCTACGTGCTTTTCCTTTCTAAAGATAAACACCAGGATTGCAAACACTAAGTTTTACTTATGGCAGCAGTGTAAGCACCTTATATAAACATCTACGAGAGCATAGAAAATCATAAACTTATGTATCAACACCAATTAAAGACATACATGAGAAATACACACAAGTTTTCAATAGAACTCATTTTTACAGGTATTGTTAATACCCAACACGCATTAATAAACCCTGAATGCTTTTGTTTGAGCTGGCATTAAAAACTACGAGGCCATACTGCCACCTACAGGCTCACTCTAAAATTTACACAGTAATTCCTCCACAGGAGTTATCAACATAGTAATAAAAACTAAAAATTACAATTTAAGCCATAGCTGTAATATTCTATACGACCCGAGATCTACGCCCTTAACTCATCAATACAACGCATAACAAACCCTGCTGAAAAACCCTATATCCTCTTATGCAACACAGACCCAAAACCTACAACCAACAAGAAGGATTGTCGTGGCTATCGACCAGGCTTACCCGGAGAAGCCCACTGATTTGAAGAAAGCGCCCTGTACACCATCACGAGCAGACAGGTCCTGGATTCACATGTTGCTACTAGTTAATAAACGCGGAGATATAAGAAATCCAATCTGTAAATATAAACACAATGAAGACGACCTGTAACTTACCGAGCTTGGTAATGGTTGAAGCACAGTATTCAATATGAAGACCACAAGTATGATGAGTGTGAGAAAACCCATTATCATTAATACAAACCACAAGCTGGTAGGGACTAGGGTAGCTATCAAAATGGAAGCTCCAACCGGACTAAGCCGAGGGTTGTTGAAATGCAGAGGCAAGGTGAACTTGACATTTAAAAAGGATAAAAACCCTGGGATATCAACCGTCTACAGTGCCATTAACACAGTATATTGACACTCTTATAACACAGACCACAAGCCTGAAGGATCACAGATACAGTAAAACCATACTCAGAATGTATCGATGGAATTTGGACAGGAGGGTTTCACAGGGAGGCCGAGCCCGGGGGCGATGGAAATGTGCCCGGTTACGGTTGAGTCACACTTAAATACTCCCAACACTTGGCGTAGAAACAAACACGTCGCCCTTAAATTTTTGCATGTTGTGGGTCGAACACCTATAGTCCTTGAAGTGATCCCAATCATTCATACTATCATTTAAAAATTGCAAATTGACAAACCTCAATCATAATAGGGATGATTTTACAAGGTCGTGATACCATGCATAAGACTATTTTGTAGTTACATATTGAAACCAACGTTATCGAACTTGTATGGTGCACAAATAAATTATATACCTGCCATAAAATCAATTGAATTATACATATGACAATGGTATCCGAGACACCAAAGGTGTATCTATTATGTTGTAAATAAAAATAATAAATGAGTATGAGTCATAGAATTTTTGCATGGAGTCCTTATAGGAGGGATCAATACAATTATCCTAGGTCATCCTTTAATAACCAAGACATAGGGTAATAATCCTTGAATCCCTAATTTTTGGTGTAGATTAAACCTTGACTCCGCATTTCATACAACATGTGAATGGAACAAAACTCAGACTGGTGTTACTCCAGAACCAGAGGAAGAAAGAAATTATGAACTGACCGAATCTTATACAAGTAATAAGTTATTTATACATTGCAAAACTTCTAGATCCTTGTAAGTGTAATCATACATCACACAGTAACAACAGATAAGCAAAATAGTTTAAATTCCATTTGCCCGTGACATTTCATGATGCGAGATAAAAGATATTATTGCGACACAATAATAATAGCAAGAACAATACTCCATGAGGGTAAGTAAGACAGTCTGAAAAAGAACAATACCTATCATATTATCATGCAAAAATGGTCAACTCTCTAACAGTGAGAATATATGAATATTACAGGAATAAAACTTCTACCTTTTTCAGTTGACAACCTGCCTCGCATGTTTAAATTTTACTGGGTATTTTGGTACAGCGAAAGGAATTAAAATGCTTTTAAAAATTATTTGTAGCAACCGTATTTTACCTGTATACCTGTAAATGAAAGACATTTGGATGCATTAGCTCTGGAGCTAAGTAAGCCCAGTCGGCAATAACAACTCCCCCTTGTGGTTGAAAACAGAAAAACAATCAGCAACAATTGAGAAACTCATAATAATATTTAAGTACAACAAAGACCCTTTAGACATCCGTACAATCGCATAACTTTAACATATAGTTAATTGAATGCATTTAATAACATTTAATGCTATCTTAAAATTTTTAAATTTTCTGAAATTTTGGGTTTTGACATTTACCCCATGAATTCCAAAAATCAGAGCAAAAAAAAGAAATAGACTGAATTTAAAGATAGATGAAGAGGACAGTTCTGGAGCAGCAACAAATACGAGGAGCTAAAGATGATTTTTACCTTTTATCATTACTTATGGGTTTACCTAAGACAACAAATCAATGAGATGACTTGGTGTTGGGTAGCTGTTTAATGATGCTGACATGACAGCTTGCTGAAATTGTTAGGGCAGATTGATCCTGGACAATGTTGATATGATTGATGATGTTGAGATGGTCTTGAATATTTTTATGATGCTGAACATTTTTTGATATGATGCATGGGTAATACATGGTGAAGATGCTGGACAGTTTTATGTGTGGACAAAATTGATGAGCAAGTGAACAAGGACATATATGCTAGACAAAATGTTGGACAGTGTGATGATCTAATGATGAAAGACATGCTGAAGATGGCAGTAGCATGATGCTTAGGTTTGAGACTTTCAAACAGGACAAATGTTTGTGAACATTTTGATGTTGAACACTTTGATGATGTGATATGATATGATGGGGATATGATGCTTGAAGATAGACTCAATGTTGATATGAAAATGGACATGCGAGGGCAGCAGCTGATGAAGAATCAGAATGATGACATAGACAGAGATGTTGATAATGGTGATGTAATGAAATATGAGATGTAATGATATGTACATATAAATTTCAAGCAGGGTCTTGTAATGAAGTTTACTTGTGAATACAAGTAGGGTGTTGTATCCATTTTCTTGGCTGGGTCTAAGAAAAACTAGGTTGTGTCCTAGATGATGAGTTGGTGCTCATTGTATCAGTTGGTGTTGAATTGCCTCACGGTTGTAGCCATTGACTCATACAAAACATTAGAATTATATTGTGTCTCTCTTGTGAAATGTGTTGATGATGATGTGTTTTATTTGATGAATGACATATGGATTTATAGTTAGTTTATTGAAGAATATGATATGATGATATAAGAATTGGTAATTGAAGTTGAAATTGAATAAAGTATAGGCTCACTGATTCACCCCCCCCCTCTCAATGAGCACTGTGTCTAACACTTTCCTTATCACATACTTCCACAAAGGGTATTTACTCTCTTGTGCTTGTTGTCTTGCTAAAACATGGTTAAAATGAGCATGAGCTTCACTAGAAGTAGTTGGATCACTAATAGGAGTAGAAGAGGATATGCTTGGAGGAGGAAGAGGAGGAGAGGTATTAGATGGGGCATTTCTCCCTTTCCTTTGCCTTTTAGCTGCTGCCCTAGCTGATTGAGACATTTTTCTTCTTCCTTGATGGTGAGCTTGAATCCTGTAAGTAGATATTCCCTCAAATCAACTTGGAATCCCTTGCAAATGCTTCAAATCTCCCTTCACCTGCAAAAGAACCCACCCTTAGCTCTCCCTAACTCTCCCTAGCTCTCACTTCAAGTTGAAAATGCCAAAAAGAAAACAAAAAAACTGGTTTTAAGAGACCCGCAGGATCCTTTTTCGCACAGACGTGTCCTGGAATCGGGGCATGTTGTGTGTAGAGATAGGACACAGCCCCAACACGTGTCAGACACATGTTTTATCATGTCCCAAAACCGGGACACGATGAAACACGTGTCCAACACTTGTTGGGACCGTGTCCAACACTTGTTGGGATCGTGTCCAACACTTGTTGGGACTGTGTCCGTGTCCGACACATCCCCACGGTACATTGCGCCCAAAAGGACGTGTGCGGTGACTTAGATGCCAAGATTAGGAGGGTGTCTCAAACCTTTGTACATTGTTGTCCAACCTATAAATCTGCAAGTAAAACTTCTTACAAAAACCAGTAATAATGCGACCTTTGACCTACAAATAAGCTGCCAAAGGGATAGTAAAACAGGTTTTTGTGTTAATGGTGGAAATTTCTCACATGCAACGGTCTTAAATGATAAATGGATGGAAGAAAAGTGCTCTAAATGACTAAAAACATCAAAATATAGGCCTAATAACTTCTACAATCTACACAGATATATCAATGCACTAAGGAAGCTAGAGAAATAGAATAGTCAAACTCTGCTTTGCATTAGCCAAAGGCTTGATTACACCATACAGACAGTTAGAAAGTTGATCCATTGATGATCCCTTCACAGAAATGAAGAAGCCAAGAGAGAATGGAGGGAGAATGGAGGAGCAATACATCGTTGTTGCTAAGAAGAAATTCCAACCCTCTCCCTTTGCTCCAACCTTAATAAATAGATTGGCCTAGAGACCCTAATGCCCCCCCCCCATTGATTGATCAAACATCCATAGAGGGAGCGCTCTTTCTGATCTTGGTGAGTATGAGAAAGTGCGCCCCCCTTGCAACTAGTGTCCTCCTCGTGTGTCAACTCAGGCATCCCCCTTTGTTGTAGTTTATTTGTCTCTTATGCACAAGTGCCCAGTTGAATTGAACTCTTCTTCATGTACTTCACCCTTGAGATGAGTCTTAGCTTGGCTTGCATCATTCAATTAAGTTGGGGTGCCCTCTTCAAGTCTCATTTAAGTGGGGGAACCCTCTTCAAGTCTAAGTTAACTGGAGGAGCTCTGAGTTAAGTGGAGGAAGTCTCATGCATGTGCCTTGTTAAAGTATAGTCCACTCCAATCCCAAACATGGGTCCTCTTCCTCATGCATGCGCCCATGCTTGTTTCCACGCATCGTACATGCATGGATACCACATGTCACACATGCATCGCATGTTTGAATATTTGGCATGCAAAAACATGCAAGTCCATGCTTGCCCTTGAAAATTCCATGCAAATACATTCAAGTCAAACCCTAACTGCCAAAAATAGAAGTATCATACATGCCATCCAAAATAGGCTCACTAGAAACTTGAGCTCGCAAGGTTGCCAAAAATGTAGTCATCTCTATCATGCAAACCTCCGTACCCTGTATCTTAAAAAGTAGGAAAACTGCTAAAAATAGAAATCTCCTCCAAGACTAATCAAAAACATTTACAATGTCTTTGACTCTGAACCTAGATCATATCATTGAACCAACTTGCATTTGAATCCTATGGGAACTATTATCACACAACTTGTAGTTGCCCCTTTTGGATGATCATATTCAGGATGATAAAGGAGCTAGGAAACCAAAGAGGTGACCTAAAAGAATCTCGATCCTTTGAATGGATCGGTTGTCATGTTGATCAAGGCTCTCTTTGCTTTATGCCACTAAAATCCAAGTGACAAAGGGGGAGACCCTGATTTAACCTAAAAGGAAAGACCTAAAGCTATATCACCAGATCAAACTAGGCAAGTAGAGTACATAAGGTGAGTAGCTGATGAAACACTAGATCTGAGGGGTAAAGCCACTAGGTGGATAATGTTCGAGTTGAGAGGCTTAGGATTATAAAATTACCAACCCAATTTGTTTATTTTAGTGACTTAGAGGTTTAATAAAGGATCTAGGACCTAAGTGTTAGTTTAAATGCCAATGCCACTACCCTGGGGTGATTAAAGGTAGATCTTAGTGGAATGCCCAGAATGGTGGATTGAGGATGAATTAGGGATTTCTAACACTTAATGAGATAGCTTGATGATGGATCTGATAGTATCTAAGCTCACAAGCAAAACAGATCATGAAATAGCAAAAAGATGGGCAAACCCTAGGAGGGCGAATTTCCTAAAGATGAGTGCCTTTTGGATTGGGTTGATGGAGTCCCCTAAAGATGATGCCTTGGAGAACCTTCTTTGGTTTTGGGGAGAGTGAAATAACCCAGAAAGGATTTTCCTTAAAACAAAGTTAAGTGACCCAGAGAACTTTTATAAATTTTTGGCTTAGGGTTTAAAGTAGAATTTACAGATGACTAATGGATAGAGAAATAAAATGGAAGAGAATCACTTGTAAACACTTACTTGGAGATTGTAGAAGCTTGTCATATGATGAAGACTAACCGTGACAAGATCAAGTGAAATATTTGTGAGCCCACGTCCAAATAAAACGCCCAGAGACCTTAGTGCGTCCCTCCTTGCCAAACACAGGAAATCAATGAGTAATGCAAGAAAAATGGGTAACTACCAATGAAAGACAAAAGATATGAGAGTAAATGATGCCAAGATAGAGATACTCCCTGTTAAACCAAGATTTTAGAGAGAAGAACAAGGCCAAGTCTCCTCAACAAGTGTGCCCCTCTTCAAATCAGCCTCCCTGTTTGCAATAAAAAATGGATCCAAGAAAATGCGAGACCTATCACAAATATCTTTCAATGCAAGTGAAAGATAGTTTCAATCATCATATTCAACATTGATCCACAAAGACACTATTGGAGCACAAAAGATTTCTTCTATTCCAAAAATCCAGAGCCAAACGTTGCTTTACAATCAGGGGTCCTCTCTCTTAAGTAGATCCGAGAGAGACCAAATCCCTAACCAACTTTTAAATGAGTGGTTGAGATTAAAAGATACAGTAGAGATCATCAACGATGGATATCTTTTTAATTTTACAATACATGGATCATAATGACTAAGTCAAAAGGGGGTGCACTTTTGCCCAATAATGCCTTAGGAAAGGCAAATACAACATAATGTCAAGATATAACATGTGGCAACATGGTAAGGGGGTCACCAGGGGCTTAAATCACCGTAGGCATACCCTTTGACAAAAATACAATGATATAACATGCATATACATCAAGTGACCAACATGAAGTGTGCCCCCAAGGATGACATCCTCCCTAGGACCAAGATAGAAATATGTCAAGTCCTCCTAGGATGAATATAACACATGAAACATGCATGTAGAGCCTTGTCTCATCATAAGAAATCACCCCCAAGTAATTTCCTAGCCCATATTAGCTAAGTCGATTTTTCTGAAGAAGCCATGGTCATTTTTTAATGAATAAAACTGTTGGTTCATCATGCTGAATAATAAAACCATCAAGAAGTCATTTTCCTTTGCCCAAAATACATATTTGAGTGCACCAACTAAATCAGAGACATCAAATCCATCAATAGTGACTACAAATACCCCATATGTCCATCAAAATATGCATCTGAAGCCCAACCCCACATCTAGTAATAAAAATATGGCCATAATAATAAAATAATAATAAAAATCCATGGAATTGTTGTATAATGGCCTTATCCATAAGTGACTTTATCTTACACTTGGTTGAAATTTTGTGATTGCCTTAAGCCTCTTCAACCAAGCCCTAACCACCTTGGGTCCACTTATCATCCTAGATCTAGATCTTGTTTCATCTTGGTATCCTACTCTTTCATCATCACATTTCCCTAGGAGGTCTAGATTGAATTCACTAGCCTTCATTGGCTAAGCTAGGGTCTCCCCCTTTGTCTTTCTTAGGCTTGATCTAAAGTGAAGAGTGCCTCGGTTAGCGTGACACCCATCTTGCATTGGGAAATGTGGCATCTCTTGGGTCACCTCTTCAGTTGTCTACACCTCTACCGTCTTGGATAGGATACCTTTAGCGACAACTACAAGTTCTGTGATAACACCACCACTTGGAGATAGTGAGGCACATCTTCTGGGAGTGTTAGTTAGCTCAAAGTTAGTAGAGATATTTGCAGGATCAATATTCAATTCTTCTTCATGGTATTGTTCATTGTCGTGTTGTCTTGCTTGGAGATTGTTGGTCCCTAGTTCGTTATTCCTGCATAAGGATTTGGTAATGCTTAGAGGTTTTGGCCTTGTTCATTCTCTGGAAGATCAAGTGTAAATATGTTTTTGAGCATGAGGTTATTTGTGCTCCAATTAGCTACATTTCCAAGTTAATGTGGTCTTCAGACACTCTACAACATAGTCTACTCGCTTTCGAGGTCTAGGTCATTCAATTCATCCTTCATCTTCTGCAGCGACATGCCCAAGAAATGGTATAGTTCTTATAATAGTCAAGTAAATATTTGGTATAGCTCACTACATTAGAGCAAATTTGGGATCTAAAATAGGCCTCCTATGGAAAATATTAAAAAATGCCATACCACACTAAGCATGTTAGAGATGTTATCTAGTGACGGTTAATCTATATTATCTCATTAATGATAATTGAAAAAGCATGTTTAGTTAGTGTAGAGTTAAGAGGTGAAGATTGAAAATAATAATGAAAGACTTAGATTCTTGTGCACACACAACAAATAATGTAGAGGTAAAAATTTGAAATTTGTCATAATATATTTAAAATAATTGATTAAATATATTAGTACTTTTCATATATTTAATAATACATTTAATACTAAAAAAAATATAATTTATAATAAATTGTAATAATATTTTAAAAAATTAATTATAATAAGCCTCATCTTATTATAATAATTGTTTAATAAACCTCATATAACAAATAACTAGCACTTAATAAATATACCTCATATTAGTTACGTGTTAGTTATTATGTTATTATAATAAACCTCATCTTCTAATAATATTTGTTACGTTATAGAAACAAGCAATTGTTACATGTTGTTAATTATAATAATATTTGTTGTGTTAGTTGTTAGTTGCTTTATAAATAAATAAGTAGTTATTATATATTATTTAAAAAATATATAATTAATGATATAAATGTTTTTAGTATTTTTAGATAATTTTATTATGATTTTAATAAAGTTATATTTATTTTTATAATGGTTGGAGGTAGTGATAATATAAAATATTCTATATTTAGTACTTTAAGAATAATTATGATATTTTATTGATATCTTAAAACCAAGGTGAGTTTTATATATTTTATTGATAACTTAAAACCAAGGTGAGTTTTATATATAGTTAACTATTGCCAAATAAAAATGTGACGTAATATTCTTTGACATCTATATGTCCAACTCAACGATAATTGTGGACCCAATTTTTTGAAATTCTATTGGTTTTTGTATTCCTACTCATCTATGGAATTTTTTCTTAGAGGTCCATTTTAAACCCCAAATTTGCTCTAATGTTTTCTTTCTGTACTGTGTGGCATGATTAGGTACGCCATCAACTCGTAGCTAAGGGTGCATTGTTGATCAAAGATGCCCAGTCTTTAGAGCCCTTAACTTATTCCAATTTTATTTTTGTTTAGTTGCCTTACAAAAGAGGTTATGATGTTCATTGTATATACCCTTCCACATTTTTCCTTGCAGTTTGTAAATATATTTTACCAAATAAAATATGGCAATAATACTAATTCTTCTGAGCAGAAGGAGAACATAAGGAAAAATGCTAAAGCTTTTGAATTCTATCTGTTGCTGCCCGGATTCACACCTGGGAAAACGCGGCATAAGTCTTCAAGTTGTTGGTGTGGCCTTGGGGGCAAACCAGAGTCAAGTGCTGTCACCTAAAACTCGACTCCTCCGCCTAGGCTTACTCCTAGCGAAGCCAAGGGGGGTGGACCCTTAAAAAGTAAAATAAAACTAAGGTGTTTAATCTAGGAAAGACAAAACAACTAATCTAGGAGTTAGAAATTTTTGTGAACCAAGAGAAATGCACTATATATAAAGAAATATCATTCATTGTTCCTCATCATTGTCATTTGAAAATATAAAACATCCAGCATCATGAAAAATAAATAAGTAGACCAGTGCTGATAAATGGAGTCAGAAATAAAGTGCTTGAAACTAAAATGACAATGTTGTGCAATTGTTCTTGGTTAATTTTATGATTAATGTGGTAATGGATCTTTTTATTAAGGTTGGGGATTCCTGATATATCTAGGAATATGTCTGGAATTCAACAAGGTGGTTTCTCACTCAGACATGTGGGTAGGATCGAAGTCTCTGGGAGGTGTTCAACACTATACCAAACAAGGGTATAGTCTAACAGTTTCCCAAGAGGTCACTACCCAGTGGTTCCTGTGTCCTTTGAGAAATTTGCCCACAAAAGTTGAATAATTGTTTGTGCCAGATATTCACAAATAGGTGGTTTATTGGGGTGTGTTGATCCTATTACTAGTCACTTATTCCCTTTATGATGTGGTCAGCATGTTCAAACTATGTTGCAGTGACCACAAAGCATACAGGGAAAAAACCTTGTAAATTTTAAGTTTTTTAGAACCAATATTTTACTTTTTTAAGCCCCAAGAGTCTCTTTTTGGGCCAGTACTCGGGAAAGCCCTTGTCTTGAAACCTTACTTCGAGAAAGCAAGGGGGTGTTTTGGATTGTAAAAAGAAACTGAAAAATTGTAAAACAATGAGAAAACTAGGTCCTGAGTGAACTCGTGGCCCACCAATGGAATGGACCAACAAGGTTAATTTTAAGCCCTAATTGATTTTATTTAGTTGCCGAAAAAGAAAGAAAACTAAACTAAAATCACACCACGGAAAAGAGTCGACACGGTTCCTCCTTAGGGGAATGGGGTGTGGGTGCTGGTTAGTCCACTTGCTCTCATTTAATATGTTTTTTACAATCCGAAAGAAGTGCCCCAGTCTTTTCAAAATGACTCGGTGGCTTACAATAACAAAAGGAAAAAGTAACCGGTTTTGAAAAATAAGGTTCTAAGTGCTCCAGATGGCCTAAATTTTTGAAATTTTTCCAACATTTCCTCCTACCTGTTCATCAATTGCTGCAAACCAGCAAGCAAACATTAGTAAAAGATGCCAAAAAACACTGTAAGAGTGTATTTGGGACACTTGCTAAAAACCCAAAAAAAATCTAAGTAAAAATGCGAAAAATAACTAAGTGAGGCAAGCTGTGAGGCTTGTCTCCTTGAGGTCTTTGCAAACTCAATGAGCGGCAAATTATAAGCTCTTATGACAACCAAATAAAATTTTAAAATCAAATCTAAACACTACTTTTCAAACTTTTAAAGTTTAACAATTTTTTGACAAGTTGAGAAAAGTAAAATGCTTTGAAAATGAAAAGATCTAATCTATGAAAGATAAGGACTCTGTAAACAAAATATATTAGACTTTTAAGAGTAATATATCAGAATGTAAATTTCAAATTCCAAACCACTATTACTCTTTGTTTGTAACTATTAACTAAAGAAAATGTATTAAGAAAGGAGGAGATATGGAGAGTTTTTGTTAATTTATCATTTTTTTTCCTTGAAGAAGCCTTGGATCCTTCTTGGTGGTGAGCTGAGGGACTGTATCTGCATAAGAAGTTAGAGAAGTAGAAGAAGCAAGCAAGATCTTCCACCCATCCACTTGAAGCAACCTGCAAAACACATCAACTTGAAACACAAAGATCAAATCTAGAAAAATACATAGAAGAAATCAAAAGAAAATGCTCATAAACAAATGAAACATCTAAATCTGATCTCTACATATGCATAGATAAGAGATTAAATAATAAACAAATTACTTAACCTCCCTTATAAATCAGTATTGATCCTTACCAAAGCTAGATTTGATGCAAAGAGAAACAAATAGCATAAATACAGGTTACCTTAGTTTAAATCAAGACATTCATCCACTCATAAGAATCCCAACACCATGACTGACCTCCAAACTCTCTTTATTTCATTAAGCAAAATGACAAGTATAAAATCGAATTACAAAGGCAAGCCCTAACTCCTAAACTCCAACTAGAGCAAAAAGGAGTGAGTAGCTAAGTATATATAGAGCAAAAGAGAGAGGGAATGCGCCCATGTTGACGAGAGGATGGTGGAATTGATGGAGTAACACGTGGAGCAAATGGGGCTACCCACTCCCATGTATTGGGATGCACAAAACAACACTAAATCAACCCAAGAATGTAGCTACGACTTCCTTGAAGTATGGGCCACCTTCCTTGGGATTTGCACCCACCTCATGGGGGAATGCGCCCACCCTTTGTGGGGAGTCATGACCATGATTTGTGCTGCCCAAATCTCTTACAAATCATCCTAAAACACTCCTCTTTTATAGCTGAAAATTTTCTGACTTCTAATTCCCCAAATCATGGAATTTAATTTTTTGTCATTTTTTACTTTCTTTTAATTTTTTCTCCACTTTTTCATTTTTTTTCAATTTTTTTTCACAAGTGAAAAGTAAATGACTCAATGACTATGGAAAGTGGGTTTTGGAGTATGGTGGGTGCTCTGAGTTAGAAAACAAGCACCCCCATGGAAAAAAGACCCCTAGACCACACTTTTATATCAATTACAAAAATTTTAATTAAACCATTAAAACATGGCTTAGAAAACGAAAAAAAAAAAAAACAACAACAACTTTTTTCTCCGGAAATAAAATAAAACCTAAGGGGACCTAGCACATGTCCATATAACTCAAAATTAATGTCTAGCATGTTCATATACATTGACCCATGGACTTTAATAACCCCCTAAGGCTCGTTAATCTCATAAGGAATTCCAGCTTTGGAGGAGCAAAAGAAAAACTCAAAAATTATGTTATGCAAAAATTGCAAGACATAATTGATAAGTGAAAAAACTCTTTGGAATACCCGACTTGGCCAAAAAGGCCTAGGGAACCAAATCCTTTACAAAACACCATGCTAATACTTTTTATTACAAACCCCGAAGGGCATGGACATGTGGAAAAATAAAAAATAAAAAAGGGGGCCCTTAAAAAGGCCTAATGGACATCAAATCACTGAATATGAACATGTAATATGTTCAACTTTGCCCACTCACCTAATAGTCCAACTAAGTACAACTTAGCTGGTAACACTATCCATATTGCTAAACTGTTAAGGAAATGTATCAGGTTATTAATGGTGAAGTAGAATCTAGAAAATGCAAGATCCTAATGCTGTGGTTGAGAGTCGACACAAACACCTTAATAAGTTAGCTTCAAGGACTAAGAGATGCATTGAATAATGTGGAATATTGAATTAAAGATTATTTATATGGAAACAAAGAATCTTAGTGGAACTTGATGTTTTATAACTCTAAAAAAATCAGTAGATATTAAGAGGGAAGTGTTATGATGGCACCAGTACAAGCGCACCTGCGGAGGTGCCCCAGGGAGAGGGGGTCATTTTTTCTCACGAGGAGGGGTGTTTAGCAAGCTTTTTCTGGGTAGGAGTTATGGCCAGACCCTCTGGTTTATCCCTTGGAAGTATTATGGCTTAGTGGCATTGTTGACTACCTCATGAAAGGGATTGAAGTCATGAGGTTGGTGTCTGGGGCTTCTTGGGGTGGATCACTGAGTCACATGACCCCAACCCTAATTTAGCATTCCGGTGAGGGTTCTTTCAGCACTGAGGCATCTCTTTCTCCTCCAGGTCACCTCCAGCACCCTCCTGTCCATCCAGTTCACCAGTGCCCTCTCTCTGGGGCCTCCTTCTGATGATGATGTCATCCTTGGAGCCAGGATGCGATGCTTGATTAGCAGGGGGTGTTGGAATATTTTCACTTCTGTTGGGGTTAGTTGGGGCATGACGACCCTCCCCTCAGCAGTCTGGCCTTCAGAACAAACCGTTATGCTCATTTTTAAGTATTTTAGTCATGTGGGTAAATTCTGGGGAAAATGCCCCAAATTACCCACATATTTGATTATTTTCTATTATCTTGTTTTAATTTTAAGTTGGCATTTATAATTTCAAATTCACATTTAAAAAGGCATGTCGACCTAGATTTTATTTTATTTTTGTAAAGTGAGTGTGAAAATGTATAACTAAACTTTTCTTCACTTCATTTTAAACATCAACTTATGGGATAAAACTTAATTTTCTGATTTTCACCCTTCTTGGGCTCATGGAGTGATGTGCACCTCTTGAGGATGGATATGTTTGCTAGTTTAGGGACACTTCTTTGAAGATTCTTTGCTCTTGCTCTTTGCTAAGGTGATGCTAGGATTTGTTTGATTAACACATGCACAAGGAGGTATCTAAGTCTTTTCTCTTGATATTTCTTTGTTAAATGTTGGATGTGTGCTTGTCTAAAGTTGAATGGTAGCCATTAATGTTGCATTTTTCCCTAGCATAAGTCATATTCAGCCTTTATTTACCCTAGCATTGTCAACTTGAGTTTTAGGTCTCTAAAGTTTGTCTTAGCTAGGGCATCAACAACCAACTCTTGTAGTTGTTGATGAAGCCCTAGTTTTCAAACTTGGCAAGTGCCATCTCAAGGAGAGGCTATCCTCCTTGATGACTAGGGTTAGGGTGATTTTTTCTTCAAACCCTAGGTTGTTCTTCTACATTTTTAACCTAATTTGTGAACTTGTACATTTTGTAAATATTATACTTAGCTTAGATTTTTTTATTTTTATGTTTTAGGTTTAATTTTGGGTTATTTTGTAATTTTTTAATTTATTGAGAAACCTTATAAAGCCTTAAATTCTGTTTTTTAGCCCTAATTTTCACACCTTAAACTACCCACGTCTCCCTCCTCCTTCCTATCTTGCCTTCACCCTCTTCTCTAACCCCCTCGGCCTCCCTCCTCCTTTTCCCTCACACCCTCAACCTCCTTCTTAGCCTCCTCGCTAGTCCCATTCTCCCCTATCCGAACCTGCTGCCTCCTCCTCTACTGCTCCTCCTACCCACGGCTCCCTTCCCCTTCCCTCCTTTCCGCCATTCCCTCCTCCTCCATTCTTCTCTTTCTCTTGTCCTCCTTTCTTCCTCCATCTTTCCCCTTTCCTTTTCTCTTCTCTGGCTGCCCTTCCAAAACCTCTTCCCACTATTGACACAGGTCTGCCATAATATTGCAGACCCTGTGTCATCCCCTTCTCCTCTTCTATGCACAAGACAGAAAATAGAAATTTAATTAATGAGTTGGTAATTTGTGGTCTGAATTTGGCGTGAAAGAGGTCTGATTTGTTTATATCTTCTGAAGTGTTTTAACTGTACCAAAACCTTTTTATTACATACAGTTCTAGAAGTTGATTTTAAATTCGAGTTGTGGTTGGTCTCTTCGTAGTTAGTGCTGGTTGTTACAGTCTAGACCTAATACAAGTAAAGTGGTGAATTTCTGATTTTACAAGTTAATACCCTGCTCTAACGCTGTTAAGAGATTGTTCAAAAGTATATTGTGAATGATGGTTTTCTGAGTGTGTGAGGAAAAATTTAACGCTGATTATCAATGCCAAATGACATGGAATGATATTTAATATTGCTTTAACTTGCCATATATTTTTAATGATATTGAGTAATATTTGATAAACTCTTGTTTTGTTCAACTTTGTTGATGATACTAATTCATATGACAAGCACTGGTGAATGGTCTATTGAAAGTATTGGTTACACATTGCTATGATACATGCTTTTGATTTATTTAATGTCCGTTGGTGAATGATAGCAAAACTGGTTATCCTTTGATCATACACTTACTTAATCGTGCACCCGCTGACAATTGGATGATAAAGTGTTGTATTTTCTTCATTTATGTCTATTGACTCCATTTAGGCACTGGTTTAACTAATACTTGCATAACTAATACTTGCATAGAGAATATAGTCTTCTGGTTGTATCAGTGTTCTACAAGTTATCAAAAGGGTCATTCCCTTTGGAGGTGATCACTTTTCTTATATTTTCTTATCAGGGACTAGCCCTGCTAGTTTGCCATTACGGTATTTTTTCTAGTTTCCATTTTGGATTTTGGACCAGTTTTTCTAATGTGAATATTCTCTTTTTCTGTAAATGTAATCTGTCATTTAATACATAAATTTCTTTTGTTCATTATTGTAATACATACAACGAGGATCCCTTCAAAATTGGAATCATAATCAGTGTGGGAATTCTACACATAAACCAAACTTGTTACAAAAGCTAAGAAGCACTTATTCTTAAGTTCTTGAATGCTGATCCTTGTCTTGGTTAAGAGATGGAGCCTTTTCACTCCAATGGCTAAGTTCTTAATTTCTCTCTTTTTTCAATTGAAGGCTGCAAGCACTAACTAATACTTTGAAAGCTATTTAATTTGGATCACATTGCATTCTTTTTTTAGCTTTTTAAATTCAAAATAGAATTTTTGGGCCACTTTAAGTCAATATCTGGGATGATTGGTCTAAACCATAGTAGCAAGATCCAAGTACTAATATCGATACGAATACGATTCAATATGGAAAAAATCTAGTATGACTAAAATACAAAAGTAAACATCTCGTAAATACAAAATCATGCATTTTTCAAATTTTAGAAAATTTAAAATATACATAAATTCTTCAAACCTTTGAAATAACATTCATTTATCATTGTAAAACAATTTGAAACATATCTCAAATTTGAAACATAATATATCATATAACAACTTGATGTGATATGAATACTTACATGTTTAACACAAAAGCACAAATGAAACAACATGAAAATAGATCAATTTTAAATAATAAGTTGAAAGTCCAGGCTCATGACCTGAGTGTAACATGTGTGAAGTCAAAGAAATGTCCGAAGAGTAGGAAGCACTTGTTAATCAAAGTTAATTCAAAATATTAAAAGGGAACGATCATTGTTCGTTTGAAATGATGCTTTTGTTTTAGGGTGTGTTTTCTATACTGTCTTGGTATAAAAATTCTTTCTTGCTTATGTCATTTGAGTTTTGATAATGTTTTATCAATTATATAAAAGAATATCTGCATTGAAGATTCACAAATGTGGTTGTTGTCTTGTGATGGTAAAGTTGCTATAGTATGAGTTATCATTAGCTATGCTACTATTCTAGTTCCACTCTTATATTAACAATTAATGAATAGTTGAATTGTTAACATTAAATTACATCATGAGTATTAATTATTCTAGTTGAAGTTTGGAACTCTTATGTCAACAATTAATTTTTAATGCACAGTTTTGAATTGTTAATGTTAACAGTTAACTATAGCATGAGCATATAACAGGATGTTCTCTTAAAAGTGTATTTAATAAGTCTAAGCATTTAGTAACTATACTGTACTCATACTATGTCAAATATTTGCCAAATCTCAAACTCTACATGAAAGTCCAATACAGCTGAATCATGCTACTATGGTCTAAACATCAACATCAGTGGCAAAGTGTACTGGTCCCTGAGTGTAACCAAAGTTTCACGTCTGACATATGCAGGCATAGCAGTTGGTGCAGCCGGACTGATTGCAAGACCCGTGGTTAGCATCCTAGAAGTGCTCAAAGCATCAGGAATCGTAGTAATCCAAGTCGGCTGAATCATTTCCCTGTACGATTGCCAAGACCTCTGGTAAGAGATTCTCCCTTGCTGCCTTACTCATGGGAAGAGGGTGTTGGAACTGCGGTGCTGCAAGAGGTGGAAAGCAAGAGACTCAAGGATGAGGTATTGCTTACTCTGCAAATGCCAATTATTGGAAGATGCATTTTCAATTGTATTGTATATTATTAAATCTATATTGTTGTTGATGCGAAATGTTTTGACAGGTTTTAGTGACTTGCATTGCTCTGGGGTTGCCCGGGACGTTCATCGTTTTAACAGAGACTTCTATTGAAAGTCAAGAGTGAAAGCATAGCTGCAGCAGCTTCCCCTGAGACTACAATGCCAGGAGGACCTGACTGGAGTATCCAGCAAGAGATTGCCCTTGATAACATTATACATGTGGACAGAGAAGGCCACTTACTTAATGTGTTGGCAGGCAACCCGGAAACCTATTTCCGGAAACCCAAAGACCCAAGGACTTCAAAGCAGAATGACATGTCACAGTTTGTACCCTTCACTCAAGAAACCATAGGACTTCCACATGAAGATGCTGCAAAAGAGCTTTCACAATTACTCCGTTCATTAATAGATGAACTGAAAAAACATTCTTCACCCTCTATTTTAAGACGGGAAAACCTGAGATCAATCAGGTGAGAAAGTTGGCAATGGCATGAAAGTAGTCTCGGCCTGTATTCTCTATTTGCTATTCATTTGGATAGTGTATAGCCTTGTTATTAGGTTGCTGTAGTATATCAACAAATGTAAAAAAGTGCGAAATCCTTTGGCCTGTATTCAAGGATTTTAGCAGGGAATATATAGGCCACCAATAATGATCATAAGAAGCTATATATACTCCAGCCAAAGATTGTATAAGGGTGTCATTTTTTTCACTCATCTGTTTGGATGGGTTTATCAATTTAAGAAGCTAATCCGCATTGAATTTTGAGTCTCGTACAGTAGCAAGTGTATTGCTATGTAAAGTTTTGTAGCAGCTATAACCTTTCTTTCCCTTGGGGAAAGACTGTAAAATGTGTGCATGAAGATTCTATTTCAATTTTGATAAGTTGATTGCCCTTGAATGAAAAACGACCTGGATTGTATCGATGGAGTTGTACGGAGTTTTAAAGTCGATGTTGTACCTATAAAGCAAGGGATGTATAAAGCAAGGGATGTACCAAGGATTGAGAATTATTTATTCATTAGAAGTTGGACTATATTGGATTAGCTCGAAGTATCTATGTCTAATTGACAATACAAGACTAAGAAATGCAAGTTGCAATTAATAAATATGGATCCACGATGAAATATTATTTCTATATTTTTAGAGTTCAAGAATTTAAAGATGGTTGAGAAATAAGTGTCTAATGTATTAAATTTAATAAATATGGTAATAAATTCAACATATATATGGGAGAGATGCATTATATTTGAGGATATTAGGTAATAATAATCGAAAAAGCGATCGATGGTCAACCCAAACTCAAAATCGGTAATGAATCGATAATGCCTCAGTCGATTTGAATTTAATAACTCAGTTTACTAAAAAATACATAAAATATTTAAATTTTAATGAAAAACAATATTTTAAAGATTATAATCCATGATTCCAAAGCATTAGAGACAAAATATCCAAAGTTTGCTCATGTGTATACCATATAAGAGTGAATATATCAAAATGGTATGAAATGTATTGTACAATACATATCTGGAAAAAAATACATAATCAATGAGAGGCCTAAATGGCCTGTCTAGTCCATAAAACATTATATGATGCCACTACATCATACATCATACATGTCATTGATGATGATGATCAATCATCAAACTCATCACCACTACTAGAAATAGAAGTAAAATTAGAGTCAAGACTAGCAATGGCATGGACAATGGCATCATCATTTGGCTCAAGCTCAAACTCCTCAAGGTCATCTTCAACTGTAGTAGTAGTATTAGTTGAATGCCTAATAGCATGAGTTTAGGGTTTATATTATAGCTTTAGGGTTAGGGTTAGATTCTAAGTTACACAAAATGGAGAAACGGGAACCCGTTGGAAACGTGACCCCTCAAATTTTTGGAAATGGGGAAATGTGATGTGTGTGTGTGTATTTTAAATTAATAAATAAGCAAGGACATTTTAAAAAATGAATGTGAAACATAAATCATAAATCTTACATATTGGTGAATCATTGCTTATATTGGATTCATATTCATCAATTGCACCATATGCCTCCCTTCTCTAGGCTCTAGCCCCTGCCTCTACCTAGAGTCTCAAAGTTGATCCTCTAAGGGCATTAGTCAACGACTCAACATCCTACAATTTAGCTGAAACTTCCTAATCCAATCATTAAAAAAAACGTAGAAATAGCTTATCATGCTTAATAAGTGACTTTGCTTGAGTGAATAATATATTTTTATTAAGGTCATGATAGACGAGTTCAACAATCAACACCACAAACATCAAGGTATATAGAGGGGTTGATGTGCTTGATTAAATGTCAATCCCATACCCTCATACCTCATAGAATTTGGTGGAAACTTTGCAATCCTAAAATCTTAAAAAGCTATTCAATCTGATGAATTTTGAATGGGATATAAAATTCTAATTTTTGTGTATGAAGTCCGATGAGGTTGGAACCACTTTCAAACGTCTTGAAACAATTAATGGTAATGTTAAAATTTTAAATAAAATGATAGGAAATTAATGATAAGGAGAATGTCACTTTTAGTTTAAGAATTAATACTACCATTTAGTATTACCAAATACTACTGAACATAATGGATTTTCTTTTACAGTCAACTCGATTGATTCAAGACAGGACTTAGCCAAGTTGATCGGTTCGGTACTGAACCCACTTTATCTTCTTTTAAGGCTTTGAGAACTCGGTTGATGAATCAAATTGGTCAAATTGGTCAAGTTCGAGTTGATCGAGTTTTAAAACTATGTTATAAACCCTATACATCTCACTTGAGCATCATTTAAGAGTTTAACATCTCTTTTTTATTTATGATTATAGTTTCATTTTTCCTTAAAATTTTATATATGGTTATTAAAATATACACACTACCTAATTTCCCCCTCTTCATATGTATTTTACAAGAGAAAAATGTAAAGGGGTAAATCGAATTTCATCTTACATCAAGTCACATGATTTCATCTTACATCAACTTCGAAGATCATATTGTTTCTCACATTTGAGACTTCTTTGTTTGCTAGTATCCGAGAGAAGACCTTGAATATAAGGTACCCTAAGGTATTTCATGGTTAATAACTTCTCTAGAAAATGTCATGGTGGTGTTGTTGATTTAGTTAAAAAGATTCTATTGATTGTTGAATTGGATGGATTCACCATATGTTATTGAAGGCCTATGACAAAGCGATTCGCCTATGACGAAGCGATTCACAATCACAAACATTAATCTAGAATAAAATCAATTGTAAATAGAGAGTTATAGTAGCATGTCGTGTGTTAACAATGATTGTTTTATTTAACTATTCTATATGCCAATCACACATAAACATAAAATAAGATATACCTTAAAGAACTTTGATTTGAGAAAACTCTAATGGCTATCTTGCTCTAGTTATTAGTAATGTCACTCTTACAATTATAAGGTTTTTTTGTTATAAACATGAAATATAATGTGCAGTGTCAATGTAAAACTCATTATAATGAAATCTCTTCCAAGAACCAATTAATTGACTCATGTCTAAGGCACTCTCTTTGGCTTCTACAAACAATTCAAGTTTGACCTTAACTCGGCATATGGATGATCTTCTATCCCTTACGTCACTTGCTCACCAATTGAACCTTTAGTCCAATCTCTATTAGCTTATTCTCAGTCGACTCCTCTTCCATAGAAAGCACATCCTTTTATTCTTTCTTTTTTGGGTATGTTGAAGGCTAGTGGCCTTCCCCATCATATTTGTGTATTTTTTTTTTCTTGCACCGCCACATGGCATATTTTGATTGGGAAAAGAGTTCACATGTCAACACCCTAGGTGGAAACATCACTTGTCAGCTAGGAATTAGCCTTTGTCTTGGGGCCCCTACTTCTTTGTTACGTGGAAGTATAGATGTAGAGGTAAGCATGCATCATGCTCCACATGCACTAGCTTTGCAATCCTTTAGCCTTTGTATGGAATGTGGAGCATAGAGCTAGATTCTACTATAGTTATTCCCTTCCTCCACATACACTAACCTCCATGTGAAGTGTAGAGGTAACACCTTCCGTGCTTCAACCAAAATCTCTACATGGCCAAAAAAATTGCATAGCCTTCATAGTGTGCGGAGTTAACATTCCACTCTATATAACCAAATATTTTTGTAAAAACTTGACTTAGCCATTCTTTCAAGGTTGGTGTGCCTTCATTTTTGAGCTTATGCCTTTGGTGACTCTTCTCAATTTGCTCTTGCACTTTCATATGAATTTGCCTAATATTTTCTATGATCATCTCTACTTTCTTTGCTTCTTGTATTTTTTTGTAGGTTTTCCTTCTTTTGTCCATAAACGACATCAAAATGCGAGGGCGTCAAATAACTTAAATAAATCTCAAAAGGAGATTTATCCATGGAAGAAATGAACTTCCTTATTGTAAGAGTGTCTTCAACATAAACTACTTGTTTGTCCCATGCCTACGGGTCCTTGTCATACCCTCTCAACAATTGGACCAATGTTTTGTTCACACCTTCAAGATGTCCATCAGTTTGAGGATCAAAAGTAGTGGAATGCTTCATATATGTATCCATGTTTCTCCACAGTGTTGTCCAAAACTTGGCTAGAAATATACATCCTTGGTTAGATATGATTGAAATTGGAAAACCAAGATCTACCCATACATATGCAAAAAAAAAACTCAATTGTTTCATGACCCAAGATGGTCTTCTTGCGAGGAATAAGCACACATCTTGTTAATTCAATCCACTATAAAAAAATAGGTAGACATGGCCTTACCTTGGCATTAACAATCCTTAAAAAAAATCTATAGAGATACTTTCCCAAGGTTTGTTTGGTACTAGCAATGACATGCACAATTCAAAGTTCCTATTATTCGGCTTCCTAGTGTTCACAACCTATGATAAAAATGGAAACATGTTCATGCATATTATGGTAAAACACATCTCTATAGATTTGCAATGGTCTCCCTAATATCAAAATATCTGGTAGTTCAAGAAGTATAAGCTTCTCTCATCCGTTATGATCCTCTTTCCCTATGTTATACACAACTTGCTCAACTTGTAGAGTAGTCCATCTTGAGGTTGATATTCATTTCCTTTTGGATCAACCATTTTTTATCCTTCGTTGTTGAAAGACATCCCCAAAATCAACAACCTCCCTGTAGTATTCACCCAATAATTCATGTGTGCAAGGATAAAATTGCATACTTACTCTCGTCGTTGCAATCTTTTGCATGGGTAGCCATGATAGTGTATTAGACAATTTTTTTTTTGTTCGAGTGCCCGTCACTCGGGTTTGGTAGCAATGAACCATTGGTTAAGAATTGCAACCCAAGGGCATCTAAGCCATCAAAGTCACCCTGGGATCGCACTCGACCTGGGCCACACCAACCGTTATGATGGCTAGATTTTTTGGTGTCTCCTCCCAAGTAGCTCACCCTAAGGGGAATTGAACTTGGGTCGCACTGCTGATGAGACCCACACATTAACCGAATGAGCTAGCGAGAATTGACAAAAAGGAGGTGTATTAGCCAATTTTTTGGTCACTCATGTTTTATATTTTATAAGCAAGGGTTTTTTTGGAAAAATCTATCCACTTATAATGCTTTGATTCTACAACCATTGCAATGGTTGGTGGTCAATGTGGATTAGGGTTTTCTTCCCTTATAGGTGGTGTTTCCATTTATTGACTCCCTGCACTAGGGAAAATAGTTCATTGTCATATGTAGGGTAGTTTTGGCATTGATCTATGGAACAACATTGAATGGTAGCACATTGGTCTTCCTCCTTCCATAATCACTACCCCAATGGCATACTTGCATAATTTTCAATATGAAAATCTTACTACTAACTAGGCATGACATACATTGGTGCTTGATTATTTTTTCTCCTTAGTTATTCAAAATACCTTTGTTGTTTCTTTTCCCAATGAAAACTCTTCCCTTACATTGTTTTGGCATGCAGTGGTGTAGCTATTTTTGAAAATGTTGAAATGAACTTATTTAGGTATTCAGTTGCTCCCATGAAACTTCTTACCTCTATCACATTGTTGGGGGTAGGCCATTCACTAATGGATTCAATCATGGATGGACTAACCTTCAATTCTCCTCCATCAATCACATGTCTAAGGTACATTGAGGACTCTTTTCCAAATTCACGTTTCCTAAGATTAGAATCAACTGTGCTTTCTTAAATGTGACTAGTACCCATTTCAAATGTAATATGTGCTCATGCCAAGTAGTGATTGAAATTCAATGTCATCAAAGTATACAACTACAAAAGGATTTATAAATGGACATATCATGACAATCATTAAAGGCATGTAGGTTGCAAGTTCACTGCACAAACCAAAAGTCATCGCTAGCCATTAATACAAACTATGTATAGTCTTGAATTTTGTCCTCAAAGTGTCTTTGAATCTGACATGGTGATAACATTATTTGAATTCTATTAGGGTCCTACCCTAAACCCCCTACTTTATCGATATACAAGCCATAAGGCCCATTAGTTAGCTAGTGGGTAGTGTCTTAACGTAAAAGGGTCATCCTTATTGAATAAAGGCCTCTAGATGTTCGACCCTCATTAATAGAGGGACCACAAGTTGTTATACCTTAGGTTATTGTATTTGGAGCTTTGTTCTTGGAGGTTTCCCCCTTAATGAGGCAAGTGAATATAGCTATATATTTTATTTATTCTCTCTTGTATTTTTTAATATTTTCTTTGAATTTTTGGGTTTAAGTATATTACAAGTGGTATTAAAGTTCTTTCTTGTGATGAAAAGGAATAATTTTTAATACTAGGGTTTGGCTTTATCAAACGAGGCATTTTGTAATTTTAGCCCCATTTTTTTGTACGGTATCTCAAGGTCTGAAATCTCCAAAGTGCATAAAGGACATTATCACATTCTTTTCAATCCATCTCAACATTGTTGCTTCATATGACACTTCAATCCAATGTTTCTTCATGCATCAAGGCTTCTATTTCACGGTTCTTCATGCCTAATCATCATGACACTTTAGCTTTAAGGAGTTGACATCAATGACAACCAAATATCCAACAATATCCCCCTTTGTCATTGATGGTAACACTTTTTTCATTGCTCCCATTGTCAGTCGCTCCCCCTTTCTGTATTTCCTCCCCTTTTGACATCAATGGTCAAAGGGATGCTCCCTCTGGACTCATGCTTCCTTCACAGAGTTGAGGAAGGGACTACTCCTAGCTTAGTGAAGATGTTAGCAACCTGTTCTTTGGTAGCAATGTATTCCATCTTGATTTTTTGCTCGGCTACTTGTTTTCTGAGAAAGTGTTACTTGATTGCGATATGTTTTGTTTTAGAGTGAAGGAAATGATTTTTTGAGATATTGATTGCACTTGTGTTGTCGCAAAGAATGACAATCGGCTAATCATATTCCACCTTGATGTCATTTAAAGTTTGTTTCATCCAGAGAAATTGTGTGCAACAGTCTGCTACTGCAATGTATTGTGCTTTTGTTGTAGAAAGAGAGATTGATGGTTGTTTCTTACTTGACCATGATACAAGAGAATCTCATAGAAAAAATGCATTTCCATTGGTACTTTTCCTATCATCAATACTTCCTTCTTAATTTGAATTTGTGTATGCTATTAGTGTGAAGATTTTACTCCTAGAATACCACAATCCAAATTTCAATGTACCTTTTATATATTTGAATATCCTCTTTACTACATGCACATGTGTCTCCTTTGGTGTAGATTGAAATCTTACAACCATTTCCACTGCATCAGTATAATATCAAGTCTTGAAGCTGTTGAGTACAGTAGACTTCCAATTATGGACCTGTAAAGTGTTGAATTGGTTGGAAGAGATTCATAATCCTTAGTTTGCATCATGTAACAATGGGGGTGCTGACTGGTGGGTGAATCCATGAAGATAGGTAACACTTTTTGGCCAAAAGTGACAGTGAAAATTCAAAATTTTAACTTATTCATTAAGTTGAAGGCCTCAAAACTCATATATGCTTTTTGAATTACGACATGCAACAAAAAAAACAAATTGTAGGGAATTATATTATCTTTCCACCTATATTTTCTAAAAAAATAATATATATGTATATTTTTTGTAATTAGGGGAATCGACAACTGGAGACTGGGCTGGTACTTGCATGACACGGGGTCCAGGGATCCAATCCCGCTACCACTATACCTTTAGGTGCCCCACAACCGCCCACAAGCATGGGACACGGGTAAGCCCGGGTGTGATTTTGAACTTTTGACCTTTGTTTACAACATGTGACTTCATATCAAGCGAATCGCCAATGAGCCACACCCGTGCGGGCAAAAATAATAATAAAATTATTTAATATGCCAAAATTGCATTTAATTATAGTTTTGTTTTTGTAAATTTCAGCAAAAGTTTAAAAGTAGTTTGTGTGCATATTAAATATTTTAGTGATAAATGCATAATTTTTGAAAAAACAATATTTGAACATAATGTACACAAAATGAACTGGGGCACACATTTTTTTAATTTATGATGGAAAATTATATATTTTTTAAAATTTTCTAAATTGACTATTGAAAATTTTAATTGCATTTTGAACACATATGTGCACGTAAACGTTTTTTAACTGGTTATAGAAATCAAAAAATAAAAAATACCCTTTTGAAGAGCATACATTGGTCTAGGATGTATATATTTTTTGAAATTTTTTGGTTGTATTCTTTTTGTGTTGTTGATTTTTCTTTGCGTTGATTCAAAGCTGTGGACATGGTTTTGTAAGTATAAGTTTCGAAAGAAAGAAAAAATACCATATGAACTAATAAAATCGTAAATTATATTCCAATGGATAGATGATTCGTTGACGAATCCATTGGTATGAAGCCTACCATCTAAGGTGCATCCTAGGATAGGGTTTAGGTCTTGCAAAAATAGCAGAAAAAAATAAACTTTTAAAAAAGGGGGCTAAAAGTCTGTTTTAAATCCCTTGATCGAGATATTAGCTTTATCAAGGATTTTAAAAACCTCGATCGAGTATATGTGCAAATTTTGAAAATACCTCGATCAAGGGTTAAAGTGCAATTAACAGGAAGCTTAGTCGAGCTATGTTAAAAATGAGTACCAAGACAAGTGTTCTCTTTCTCACCTTAGGTGCCTAGGGGTGGAAAAGTGGTCATGTGTGTGAAATTTACTTCACATCAAGATCTGATCAAGAAATTACACATGCTCACAAAAGATCTCACATAACTAGTCAAGAACACTGAAATTTACTCACAGAAGATGCAAACTGAATTACTCAAATGAATAATATTACATAAACCAACCTTGGGAAATTAAATTCCTTTCATTGCATAAATTTACATCAGAGATTCAAATGCACAAATATGCCATTCGAATTCACACAAAAGCTAGCTTACTTAAATAATGCAAATCCCCCTAGGTGGCAAGTGTGTTCTCCAAGTCACACCAAAGGATCACGAATTTCTGATTTAGTGAACAGATAGTGATGTATGATGAAAAAAAATGCCAAATCCAAAAAATGAAAAGAAGAAACATCATGGAGAATGAGTGGTCCAAAAAACAGTTTCCCTAGTTAACTAGCTTTTACCTTTCACCCAAAAAGTGGTAAAAAGTAGTAAAAGTAACTAGTGCTCCAATCTAACTCAGAATTGTCTAAAAATAGCCAGAATCTATTTTAGGACATCCATAAATAGTCTCTAGTGGTTTTAGGAAATTTGTGGTCCACACAATGACTCATATGCCAACTATCTAGTCTAATACATAGTAATTAATCATAAAATGATTAATTAATCATAACATGATTAATTAATCATACTAATGTATTAATATGACATAGACAATGGATTTAATTATTCCAACACCCCCCCATAAGTCTGAGTTTATGTGCTAAAAATCAGAAATAAAAATTAGGGCCCAATAACAAGACATGGTCACCCTGTACGATACTGCCTAGTCCACAAAAACAAGGAAAGAAGGAAAACCTCATGGGAAAAACCTTCCCTCAAAAAATGAACATATCAAAATTGAAAGATTGTTGATCAATCCTTCACTCCACCACATGTTCAACCATCCCAAGCAGTGATCTAAGATAGCTAAAGTTCTTCTCAATAAAAGATTTGGTGAAGATGTCTGCAGTTTGCTCACCTGTTGGGCAATACTGCAAATCAATGATCTGGTCATGCACTAAACTACTGATGTAGTGCATATGCATCTCAATATGCTTGGTCCTCTACCTCTGTACTGGATAACTTGAGACCCTTATAGCATTCTGATTGTCACAAAAGATGACAGTAGGAGTACTAAAGGAAATCTCAAACTCTGAAAGAATACCTTGTAACCACACACACTGAGTAGCAGCATTCACTGCTCCTCTCTACTCGGCCTCTGCTGAAGATAGTGAAATTGCACTCCGTTTCTTTCTATACCAACAAATAGGACAACCTCCAAGTATGAATACAAATCCAGATGTGGATTTTCTTTCAAGGCTATCACCATCCCAATCCGAGTCAGTAAAGCCAAGAATATCTAGGCTAAAATTTGCAACATAATGAATCCCATCAGTCTTGGTGCCTTGCACATAATGCAAGATTCTTTTTGCAGCCCTCTAATGAAGCTCATGTGGCTGCTCCATGTATCTTGATGCCAAACTCACATCATATGCAAGATCAGGTCGAGTATGAATCAAGTATAACAAGCTGCCTATACAAGGCGCTGCCAACCAAAGGTGTAGATTCTGCTTCTTCAAGTCTAACTTTTGAAAGGAAAGGAGTTTTTGAAGGCTTGCAATCAGCCATCTTGAACTTATTTAGCAGGTCAGATGCATATTTCTACTGAGATACCTTAGTTCCATTCTTTGTTTGAGAAATATCAAGCCCCAAAAACTGCTTAAGAATTCCCAAGTCACTCATGGAAAAAGCTTGATGCAAAGCAGTCTTTAATGAAGCTATTTGATCAGTAGAGCTACCTGTGATTAGTATATCATCATCATATAACACTATAATCATAATTGAACAATCAATTAGCTTCATGTAAACATTAGGATTAGATTTGCATCTCACATAAGATTGTGACAAGAGAAAGTTGTCCATTTTGGCATAGCAAGTGTTGGGGGCTTGCTTAAGCCCATATAAGGACTTCTTCAACCTGCACACATAGTTAGGATCAGATGTATACCCTTATGGCTGTTGGATATAAATATCCTCCTCAAGATCCCCATGGAGGAATTCACTCTTGACATCCACATGGTGCACTTCCCAGTGCTTGGATGCAGAAATTGCCAGAACTAGTTTTATCAAATCCTTCTGTGCAACTGGTGCAAAAGTCTCATTGTAGTCAAGGCCATGGATTTGGGAGAAGCCCTTTGCCACTAACCTAGCCTTATATTTCACTTATGTACCATGATTTGCACACTTGGTTTTGTAGATCCACTTACACCTTACCAATTTTCTTCCTGGGGGGAGCTTGACTAGCTCCCATGTCTCATTCTTTTGTAGTGAATGAAACTCCTCATACATAGCAGTCTTACGTATTGGGTCATGTGAGGCTTCCTCATATATTTTAGGATCAGAATCCACCATCAAATAACATTTCTCAGATAATTAAGGATCATTCACATTGAGACCAGTCTCAAATTGTGATCTAGTCTTCCTTGTGTCCTGAGGATTTCCCACTAGTTCAACTATTGTTTGCAAAATATTAGCAACCCTTTTAGGATTTGTTGGTGAATTAGGATCTGTAATAAAATGGTCCTCATCATCATAAATATCAGAATAAAAAAATTCAAGAGCGGCATCACTTACTTCTTCAGGTGGTGGTGAAGATGGTTCTCCAATTTCAACATTTTGAGAGGGCTCTTCTTCGAATTGAACACTTCTTTCAATGAAGGATTTTTTAGTAGCCATGTTAAGAAACTTATAGCCTTTGGATTCCTCTGAATAGCCAACAAAAATACAAGGTTGGATTTGGGGTTGCATAGCCCTCCTCTTCTCAAGCGGAATCCTAGCCCAAGCCTTGGAGCTAAAGATCCTAAAATGAGAAATATCAGGTGTGTGCCCAGTCCAAGCCTCAAAAGGAGTGATTCCTATATATTTGTGAGGCACTCTATTTTGAATGTATGTGGCACAATTTATTGATTCAACCCAAAACCTTGGAGATAATTACTTTTCCTCAAGCATACATGTGGCCATATCATTCAATGATCCGTTCTTCCTCTCAACAACACCATTCTACTGAGATGTGTATGGAATAGTGTGTTGCATTTGAATTCCTGAAGAGGCACAAAATTGCTAAAACTCAGATTTGATGTACTCCCCACAATTATCAGATCTTATGATCTTGATATGTCTACCAAACTAGTTCTCAACTGAGGCCTTAAAAAGCTTGAATAGACCAAACACTTCAGACTTTAATTTGATGAAATAAATCCAATAGTACTTGCTAAAGTCATCTATGAAGGTAAGGACGTATTTGGCATGGTTCAACAAATCATGGGGGAATGGACCTGATATGTCACTGTGAATAAGCTCCAGGGGTGCTGAGGTTCGCTCAATTTTGTCTCTCTAAAATTTATGCTCAGGGTGCTTTCCTAGGATGCATCTTTGATAGACACCTTTGGAAAAATTGACATTGGTATCCCTATGACCATTTCTTTCTCATGGAGTTGGGAAAGGTATTTATAATTTAGGTGACTAAATATTTCATGCCATAATTTGCTTGAATCATTGGCATGGGTTAATAGAGCAGAAGGTGAGGGGAATGGCACAAAATAAGAAAACCTATAGATTCTTGAACTATGGTCAGCAGAACCTAAGGCAACAATTTGGCCTATGGACATTTCACAAATCTGAACATCATTGGGTGTAAAGACCACCTTTTTGGGTGATCCTATGTGGGTCATCTGGTATACTGAAAAAAATTTAGTAGCAAGTCCTAGAACATATAAAACATTACTGAATGTACCAAAATCTAGATCAATGCTTCCTTTACCTTTGCTTGAAGTTTCAGAATCATCACCCAACACAATGTTTGGGCCACTTGAAGAGTCAAGAGATGAGAAGCTTTCTCTTGTGGACACCATGTGCCATGAAGCTCCTGAGTCAATGATGAATGAGGTAGGCCTTGATGTGCTTTCCATCAGTGCATGTACCAATTCCTTATCTTCAGAATTTTGTCCTCCATCCTTCCTACTTGTGCTCTCAGGAAGAGAAATGTTGGATTTCTCTAGGAGTTGATCCATTTGATCAATGATCTTCTTCATGCAAGAGCTTTCAGGATGAAAGCACTTTCTACAGTAATTGCACTTTGTCCTCTCATTCTTCTTGTTTGGATTTCTCTTGAAACTAGAGGAGTCTTCATGGACTTTATGCTTGTCCTTCCTCTGATTAGTGAGCTTCTTGAAGTTTCCCTTCTTCTTCCCTTTCGAACCCTTTCAATCTCCAATATTCAGAAAATGGTCTTTTGATGGATTTTTTATGGCTCCCATAAAGACCAATTTGTCATGTTCTTGTGTAAGATACTCCATGAATTCTGAGAGTGTGGGGCTCTTTCAACTTTTAACTACCTTCCTTGTTGAGTGGAAGGTCGAAACAAAGACTGAGTAATCAGGGCCAAGTTTGGAGAGAATAGCCAAGATTAGTTGCTCATCCTTTTTATCAATGCCACATTTCTTCAACTATACAACAAGTGACTTGAATTTCAAGAATAAATCTTGAAGGTTATCGAAATTATGTGGACTCAATGAAACTCGTTCATTATCCAGCTGGTGGCCTCTTAATTCATCAGTCTTTCCAAACAGTTTTTGAAGCTTTATCCAAACTTCACTGGGAGAGGTAAGACCATTGAGATGGAATAGAATATACCTAGATGTAGTGAGACACAGTAAGCCATAGGCTTCATCTCTTCAATTATGCCACTTTGATTTCTGAATTGTTAAGGTTGGCTCAGCTTCAGTTGCCATAGTCACCCTGCAGAGGCCTTTGCTCCTCAACATGATCTCCATCTGCACCTTCCAGTCAAAGTAATTGAATGGAGTGAGGATGATCTGATGGGATTGATCCATGGAAGCTCTGAATTAGCTTTTGGAGTGATTTGGGTGCACCCAAAAATGATTTGTTGCGCCCTATAGATGATAGAATGCGCCCTGTGGATGAATTACTGTGCCCTCTTTGAGACTGATTGGATCCTGCAAGACAATAGAAGGAGAAAAAAATAGCTTTATAGCTCTGATACCATGTGAAATTTACTTCACACCAAGATCTGATTAAGAAATTACACACGCTCACAAAAGATCTCACACAACTAGTCAAGAACACTGAAATTTTCTCACAGAAGATGCAAACTGAATTACTCAAATGAATAATATTACATCAACCAACCTTGGGAAATTAAATGGTTTTCATTATATAACTTTACATCAGATATTCAAATGCATAAAGATTCCATTCGAATTCACACAAAATATGACTTACTAAAATAATGCAAATCCCCCCTAGGTGGCAAATGTGTTCTCCAAGTCACACCAAAGAGCATTATATAAAGCTCAACAAGAGAATCATGTCACTGATAACAATTAAGAGCTTAACAAGAGCATCATGTCACTGACAAGAATTGAATGGACAACAATCATTCCTTTCAACCACCCAAACTACATGGCCAAAATTAACAACCACACAATTAAATTGTCAAATAACAAAGTGTAATGTCAATGCTACAAAACCATAAACTGCAAAAGTAGATTGAACAAAAATGCCTAACTATTGAAATGCAATTACCACAGTAAGCCAAAAATTGGGAATTGTCTGAATGATTTCATTGTGTGTCGTATAGAGTGGACACCATATCTCATTATATTTTTGCTCCACCTCCAGTACTTTTTTGCTAACTTCTACATTGGTCTGTTAAAGAATCAAGGAAATCAGTCAAATAAAGTGCAACAAGAAATGTGTCTAGAATGAACATTGAGTTATCCCATGTTCAAAAACAAAAAACATTTTGCAAATTTACACCAAGTACAAAATAATTAAAATTAAAGGACAAAAAATTCACTCACATTTTGTTGATGTATTTGTAACTTCGGAAGATATTCACTTGTATATTGTATTTGTACTTTATTGTATCCCCAACGGAGATGTATTATTCCTCCAATTGGAAGTATCATTAGTTATATTGTAAGTGTCATAACTTATACTTGATGGGTTATTAGACCACCTTGATGGGGTCGGCCCTGTATGAGTCATGTGGGTCAAAGGGTTATTAGACCACCCTAGTGGGGGTCGGCTCAGTCAGCATTATGTTAAGTGGTTAAGTTGAGGACGACCTAGTTGCGTAAAGGTCAATTCAAGTTAGTGTATAAATAGAGAGTGTGTCGCTCTCATTTTACACATTTCAATTGTTCACTCACTTCGTATTAGTGAGAGAGAGGAGGAGTGCGCACAAGTGGAGGAGGAGCATGCTGTTGAATATGTCTATCTCTTGGTTTTTAATATTATGATCCTTGTATTGATGCTTATTTTATCTCTGAGGAAGTTGCGGGGTTTTTCACATTCTTGATTTTCCCTGGTGAAATGTTTTCTGTCTCTTGTCTCTTGTCTCTTATGCTTGATATGTTGTACATGTTGTTCTTTCAGTTAAGATCCTAGATCAAAATGAATTAAATTCTGAAAAACTAACATGGTATCAGAGCTAGCCTGAAGGAAGACATGATATGGCATTTATGAGACTTGTTGCACTTGTGACAAATCAGAAGCTAGGGCTTGATATAGGAAAAACCAGTCATCGTAGAAATTTTGCTATAAATAAACTTTCTCTATCGTACAAGTCGTTGATAGCATCCCCATGTACCTTTTGTTCGAAGAAAAACTTCTAATTCGCTGTACTTTGTGATTTATGATCAGTACAATCTAGGTTTTCTGCATCTTCTAGATATCAGTCACAAACAGGTGACCTAGGAAAAAAGGTCACAACATGGGCTGGGAAGCTCCAAATGAAATTTTGTAAAACATGATAGGTAGGGCACAGACTGTACTTTCTTAGGTAAGTTTTTTAGAGGTTGAAACTGTACCAGTGACACGTGGCATGCCGTACAAGTTCACTCTCATGTTTTATCCCATAAACAGGTCATGTTGCGACACTTGGAATAACTCTCTCTCAAAGAATCCAATTGAGGTCAGCCCTGTGGGGTTGGAAATATGATAGGTCAGGCTACTACAAGCTGAAGTTTCAAACCCTATGGATTCGTAATTTTTGAGTTACACTAGAAACAATCAGGTGCATATTTCTGTCAAAACAGATTTGGATTTTGAGCACCTTCATTCTTGGATCGTCACTACTGTGGGAAATTAGGGTTTCGAAGAAAGTTGAAATTCTTGGAATCGGAGACCACGGCTGAATGCTCCTCATCAAAATTGAAATTTAGAGACCAAGATCGAATTTTTTGGTTGGGAAGAAGGTCGGACTTGATCAAACCCTAGTTCGGGATTTTGATTGGAAAGATGGAAAATTAGGGCTTTTGCAAAAGTTGAAATTTTTTAAATCTGTGACCACAGCTGGAAGCTTCTCAGAAAAATCGAAGTTTAGAACACAAGATCAAACCTTTTGGATGGGAATAAGACCGGGCTTTATCAAACCCTAGTTCGGTATCATGTCTAGTGAATACGGAAGTCTCAAAGGCAATTTTCACGGGTCAAATTTTGCACTTTTCAAAATTGAAGTATACCAGCTTGATCAGCTCAGCAAGCCACATCTTTCCATCCATTCAGAAGTTTGAAACTCAAAGTTTGAAATTTTAGGGTTTCTCTGACAAACGCTAATCTAGCTCCAGATCGAGTCTCAGCAAATCAAAGTGGATTGGCTTAATCCTAGAAGAATATGATTTGGTCACCTGCTTAAGTGAAGAGATTCTAGTTCTAGAGGGAGATGAGGCTAAGGCCTTACATAACGAAGACTACAAGCAATCTCGACAGGTATGACTTGAGGAGATACAAGTATGTTTTTGAAATATTCGAAATATGTTCATGATTAAGGTTATGATATGTTTGTCTTCATATTATTGAGGTTAGTACAATATTGATTAATTTCATATTGGTCTTATCACCCTAGTAAAAGTATGAATGCATGTGAATGATAGAAGACATTCATTGATTAGGGTTATGACACTTATGATTGTACTAATGCACTGTGGTATTGTATGAGGATGATGTTGTCCGCTAACATGAAAGGTACAAATCAAGTTCTAGATCAAGAACATATGACCATGGTGACATGAAGACAATACTCATGGATCACATAGAAGCTCTACTTACGAGGTATGTATAATATGGTTCTACAATGGTTAACTTATGAGTTATGCAGGGTACTAAGCACAAGTCATTAAAGAGAACAAGAAGACATTGTTTGGGTATGTTAGTCATAACTAGCAAACATGATAACCATGTATGTTTTTCCTATATAAACTTAGAATCCTACCATGTGTTATGATCTTATACTTTTGTATGAATGATAATGATTATTCTTGAAAGTTAGAAGTTTTAGTAATCAAGGGTTTATGCATATTATTTTTTTTACTTTGATTGATGATATGACTAACCATAAGAGTCCTATGGTCAAATAAGTATATGCATCAGTAAAAGAAGTCTTCCCTGAAACCTTGAATACTAACGCTTATTACCTATGTATGAAATGATCATGACTATACATGTTTAAGATTTATAGTATTGAGATTATACTAATGAATGTATGATTGTGTATGAGATCTTGAGGATGACACAATGATGACACTAGTGCACACTTAAGCATGCATAGTGGTCCAGAATGGGTATAAGTTCAAGGACAGGTAATCCATGTAGCAAAGATCAAGAGGGAGTGCACTCCAAAAGTTCCTGCAAAGAAGCAAAAATCAAGAGGGAGTGCACTCCAAAAGTTCCTGCAAAGAAGCAAAAATCAAGAGGGAGCACTTCAGGAAGCAAAGATCAAGAAGGAGTCCACCCTACAACCAAACAAAGATAAGTATTTGAATTGTCAATTCCTGTATACATGATTACTTAAATGATGTTGTCCAGTCATATACATACTTATGTTCCTAGATTTAGGATATGTATCATGCATATTAGAAAAGTTGCATTAATGAAAAAGATACTACTAAATATGCAAATAATGGGTAAGTCGCCTATGGTACTATACAACATTCCATTGCTACTTATCTAGAATGAAACCTCTTTGCTGACATGTTGGGAGTTGTGCACACTATTAACAATGTTCTGGTAGAGATGGAAGGCATCTAGAAAGTTATGGAATATGGATAAATGTTGTATTGAAACATTGGCCAAGATAATTGCATGACTGTATGACATATGTCTTTATGCATAAGAATGTGTTTTTGAAAAACTATGAGAAGTTTCTAATCTTGCAATTGGTCTTGTCTTGTAGGAAAGACCGTGTACCGTCACCTACAAAAAGGACAACAACATTTGTTCCAACAATTAAGTTCACTATTTATTGAAGATATTGAAGAATCTAAAGTTCCCAGGATCTGGGATGCAGTAATGGAAGAATGCCATGAACGAGGAGTACCAGTTGATAATGAAGAATGATGTTTGGGATGTGGTCCCGAGACTAGAAGGGAAGTATGTTGTGACTTCCAAGTGGATCTACAAGATCAAGCTTGCTGCCGAGTTTGATATGAAGGACTTGGGATGATGCATTACTTTCTAGGCATGGAGGTGTGGTAGAGTGAAGATGGAATCTTCCTTGGACAAGGAAAGTATGCAATAGAGATCCTGAAGAGGTTCGGGATGATGCACTACAAGGCCATGGCCACACCTATGGCATCGAACCTGAAGCTTCTATGTGATGATTCATCTAATCCGGTTGATGTCACTGTGTATCGTCAGATGCTTGGGTCCTTGATGTACCTAATGAACATGAGACCGGATATTTGATTTGCAGTGAACACATTGAGCTAGTTCCTAACAGATCCGAGAGGTGTTCACCTGGTTGCTGTAAAGCACATTCTAACGTACCTGAAGGGTACAATTGATTATGGGCTCAAGTATGATGTGAATCAAAAGTTTAACCTGTAGGGTTATGTTGATTTAGATTGGGCAGGCAATGCTACAGATAGGAAGAGCACTTATGGGTGCTGCTTCAGTATGGGATCAGGTATGATCTCTTGGTTTAGTAAGAAGCATTCCTATATAGCACTGAGTATAGTGGAAGTATAGAATGTTGCAGCTCGTTCGGCTAGTTGTGAGGCAGTATGGCTTCGGAAGCTACTGTCTGAGTTATTTGATCTCCCGTTGGAGGCTATTGGTATATTTTGTGACAACCAAAGTTGTGTGAAGTTGTTTGAGAACCCGGTGTTTAACGACAGGTCTAAGCACATTGAGATCAAATATCACTATATCAAGGATATGGTGCAGAGAGGACAAGTGAAGCTCCTGTATATTGCGAGGGATGAGCAGGTTGCGGATGTGTAGATGAAACTACTAGCCAGAGTGAAGTTTGAGTACTTCAGAGAGAGGCTTGGTGTTCTTCGGATTGAAGATACTTCAAGGAATAAGTGATGGACACATTTGCAAGAGCCATTCCAAGTATGGTGAGAGGAGGATCCTTCCCATGGCTGTGGATGTAAGCATTGTGTGATGAGCATCAGGATGATGCTCCAGTTACTACTTTGGATATGCATTAGTTGGATGCTTTGTATGATCAGTTGGATCATGTATGATGACATGCATCATGATGATGCAGTGACGATGATCAGGATGATCATGTGTGATGAGTATCAGGATGATGCTCTAGATGGTATGCATCAGGACAATATAGTGACGATGATAAGGATGATCATGTGTGATGAGTATCAGGACGATGCTCTAGATGATATGCATCAGGACAATGCAGTGACGATGATCTGGATGATCATGTGTGATGAATATCAGGATGATGTTTTGGATGATATGCATCAGGATGATGCTATGATGATGATTAGGATGATCATATGTGATGATATGTATCAGGTGGATGCATTGCATGATCAGTTGGATCATGTGTGATGAGTTCCGAAGACATAGATGCACATGACCCATTATCACATGGTTGTAGGTGTGTCCTCCCATGGTGCAGATATAAGGGCTAGGGCCATTCTAACATGGTTGAAGTGTGTCTTCCCATGGTCGTTGATGTAAGAGCTGTGCCATTCAAGCATGGTTGAAGTGTGTCTTCCCATGGCTGCGATATAACTGCTATGCCATTCGAGCATGGTTGAAGTGTGTCTTCCCATGGCTGTCATATAAGTGTTGTGCCATTTGAGCATGGTTGAAGTGTGTCTTCCCATGGCTGCAATATAAGTGTTGTGCCATTCCTAGCATGGTTGAAGTGTGTCTTCCCATGGCGATGAATTTAAGTGCTGTGTGATGTGCATCTGGGTTGTGCTTCATGGACGATGAGATGACATGATCAGTATGATCATGAGTATCAGGATGATACTCTGTGGTCATGGACAAGTTGTACATTTGCATGTGAAAGATCCTAGGAGATCCGATAGGTTGAGCTGTGTGCTCGTAATCAGTCCTGGGATGCTCTTTCGAGGTTTTTCCATGACCACATATAATATCGCCATGGGAGATCCGATAGGTTGGGTTATGTGCTCGTAATCATTCCTAGGTTGCTCTTGTGAGGTTTTTTGGTGACCGCATATAATAGCACCCTAGGAGATCTGATAGGTTGGGTTGTGTGCCCATAATCAGTCCTGGGATTCTCTTTCAAGTTTTTGTGGTGGGGTCACATGTAATAGCACCCTGGGAGATCTTGCCGGTCATGCTTATGCACATAAAGGATCCTGGGATAATATTTCGAGGTTTTGTGACGCACGTAATAAGTCCTGAAGATTCCACAGTATGGCCAGTGATGATGAATACCTGTAGGTGGTGGGCCTACATCCAGTATGAAAAAGGGATGGCTCTGTAGAACTTCCTATACGAGAAGAATTCAGAGATATCCAAGTGATTGAGATGACGAGTATAGCAGCAGTGATGATGATGATGCTTCGTGATCCAGTGATGATGATCTAGCTCTAGAATTAAAGACTTGTGCCTATATGTATTGATGACTTGTGTCAAGAGAATACCTTCCTAGTTAAGAGGGAGTGTTGATGTATTTGTAACTTCGGAAGATATTCACTTGTATATTGTATTTGTACTTTATTATATCCCCAACGGAGATGTATTATTCCTTCGATTGGAAGTGTTGTCAGTTATATTGTAAGTGTCGTAACTTATACTTGATGGGTTATTAGACCACCTTGATGGGGTCGGCCTTGTATGAGTCATGTGGGTCAAAGGGTTATTAGACCACCCTAGTGGGGGTCGGCCCAATCAGCATTATGTTAATTGGTTAAGTTGAGGCCGACCTAGTTGAGTAAAGGTTAAGTCAAGTTACTGTATAAATAGAGAGTGTGTCTCTCTCATTTTAAACATTTCAATTGTTCACTCACTTTGTATTAGTGAGAGAGAGGAGGAGTGCACACAAGTGGAGGAGGAGCATGTTGTTGAAGATGTCTATCTCTTGGGTTTGATCATGGTGATCCTTGTATTGATGCTTATTCTATCTTTGAGGAAGTTGCGGAGTTTTTCACCTTCTTGGTTTTCCTCAGTGAAATTTTTTGTGTCTCTTGTCTCTTATGCTTGATATGCTATACATGTTGTTCTTTTAGTTAAGATCCTAGATTAGAATGAATTAAATTCTGAAAAACTAACACATTTCAATCATATTTCAAGGACTACTATCACTAATTGGCAGGCTTGAATTGATTGAATTATTGAGAATACAAATAGATATAATTCATAAACTAAGAATAAATCTTCATAATTCAAATATCAAGGATAGTCCAGACATTTTTCACTGGGTGATCACTTTCTATCCTCTAATCTTTTCTGTATATTTCAAACTCTAAGTTGGCCGGACCTACATATTAAAGAAGTTAAAAGGCACTTCAGAAATTTTATCCCATCTTGGCTTTTACGTTTTTATAATTAGTGTGTCATTCTTACAAACAAGAAGGATTCCTATTGATAATGATTTGTGTGGAAAGTTCATCCTTTTTCTTTCCCACCAATTGTCGGTTCCTTGCCCCTGAATTGAAACGATTATGTTCTTCCTAGATGGATTGCAAATTCATCCAGTGAGAAAAACCAACGCAAAGTGCCAATGAAAATGTTATCAACATAGTAACCAATATTCCATACATCGTCAAGCACTCTTTGATTGCCGAAAACACACCCTTCAATGACAACCAATGTCTGTGAAAAGAATATGAGTTGAATTCAGGAAAAGAGCCACCGTTTATTTCCAAGTTTTATAAAATATTAGAAAATACAGTCACACTTTACCCAACTGCTTCAAAAGTCCCTCTTTGGAAAAAAATATTAGTTCCTCAACACAACAAATCAATTGGAAACCTTTGGCTAGGATTAGCATCTCTCCCTCTTTTGATCTATATCACCGTGGTGTTTATTTTCTGTCGGTCTTCTAGCAAAGCTTTTGGGTGATCTGATGTAATTTAAACACCTGTGCTCTCAAAGAATTTAAATATATCTTTCAAAACTTGGTGAGGTAAAAAAGAGACAAGTTTGAATCAGATTCATAATAAATCGAGAAACACTTGGCAAGTACAAAATAATTGGTAGAGAAGAAAGTAGCTCAAACTGGCAGAAAAATGAGAGAAAACAAACTAAAATTGGGCTTTATAAAGAGATACATACTCGTGATCTTTACTTAACCCAATAATTAAACTCGTGATCCTTGTGAGTTTGGCTCACGTTGATCCAGCCAACGTGAGTTTGAATTGCCCCTATATGAATCAAATCATTTAACGACCAATATGATCCAAGCTTGTTGAGTTTTGCTTTAAATTGTGATTCTAGTAACTATGATATTAGTACTATCGGTGCTAATTCACAGAGCTTTTTTTTTCCTCTAGGTGTGTTTTCAACGGGACTTCATAGATATATTTTGTATGAAAGTGAAAAATGGCCAACAGGTGGCTTGCTTTTCCTCTTTGTATAATCTTGATGGAGATGATATGGCATGCAATAAAATCTTTGTCATGTATTTTTATTTTGAAACTATGAAATAGCAACTTAAGATTTTTTTTTGTTTGGAAACAAGAAAAACAATTGTAAATTAAATGCCATTCGCCCATTCACATGCCTCTAGAGAGTCTACAATCCATCAGAAACACTTACTTTGTCAAGCCCAAATATGCAAAAAAATCAGATACCATTCCCCTTGGAGTATCTCTTGGACCAGAAGCACACATTGCAAATCCTATCAGACACATATATCTCAATACAAGCAATAGATAGGAAAAATAAGTGCCATCACCCTTCCAATCTACAAGAAGCACTTATCTCAATAAAGTAAAGTTTCAAACAATTTGGAAAACCAAATACCATCGCCTATCCAAAGCCTCTACATTCAGTAATTAAGGTTAAAGCCCTGTAGTGAAAGGCAGAGCCCAAAAACTGATTCAGAACTCAAGTGTCATTGGTCAATGATACCCAAGTGCAATTTAACCCATGTAGACATCCCTGTAACCTGCCAACATATAATAACTTCCAAAGAGAATGACCTGAATATAGTCATTCCACAGACCAACCCAGAGTGCGCCCGAAACAACCCCACCAAACTTGGAAAACCATTTATGCAATTTGTTCAAAAAACCATTTTGCAGTTAAAACCCATTTCTAAAATTCAATACAATTGGAGATGAATAATCAAAAAAGAGTAGGTCAATACACCCTTTAATACTGCACCGTGTTCACTTTTTCTATATTATATTATTAGAGACATCTTGCGCCCAATTGAAAAAGAACAAAAAAAATGATTCATTAGCACCACCAAAGTAAACTTTGCAGTTAAAACCCATTTCTAAAATTCAATTAAATTGGAGATGAATAACCTTAAAAGAGTAGGTTAATACACCCTTTAATACTTGCACTGTGCTCACTTTCTCTACTTTATAATATTAAAGACATCTGACGCCCAATTGAAAAAGAACAAAAAAATTGATTCATCAACACCACCAAAGTAAACTTTCCCAATTTGTATCCAATCCAAATATTCCTCGCCGACCCCATAGATTTACTAATGCATGTATCTTTTGTGAGAAGAGAAAAAAGCTCTGCAGACTTTAGATTCAATCTCAGAGTGCAAAGGGCTGACTGTGTGAGGTTTCTGTTTTGATGCTTTTAGGAGGCTCTTCATGGTATCTATGATTGGAGGAATTTACAAGAGCTTCAGGATTTTGGGTTGATAGAGAATATTAATTATCCTCAAATCTTTCTCCTACTTCAAGCCTATCTGTATTTCATTTATGATAGTAGGTCTACATCAATCATCATATAAGGAAAGATTTTCAGGACTGTCTTGGTTTGATATGTCACCATTTGAGAGAGCTGTTAATTCACCATTTGCGGGTCTGTCTTAGCGTTGTTGGACAACCAACAGTTGATGCATTTTTCAAGCCTAGTTTTATCCTTAGAACTCATTGAAAAGAGGCATGTTCAGGGGAAAATTAATAGAAGATTGGGTTCCCTTCCTTAACCAAGTTCTTGAATTATCCTCTGTGGTACTAGTCATCAAAACAACAGTAAAGAATCCTAACAAAAAATTCCAAGGATTGTTTGGTTAATCTCCAAAGTTTCCATCACAAGATAATGAAGAGTAAAATATGAAGAGAAGAATAGGTACATTACGATTTTTACTCTACTAGTTGTTATAGCTTATATTCTAGAAATATTCTCCACAGATGTGTCACGTCCCCTCCCATCTATTAATGAAAGTAAAAGAACATGGCACTAAAATCCGGGCTTTTACAAATCTTAGCCCCATTCATCATGAATAAAACAAATGGCATTACAATAAAATGCATATGTGTGCAGATGCAAATCAAATCAAAAGTGCATAGCGGAATAAAACGTCATCCACACACCTTCCACATGCATCCATCATATCAAGAACAACCATCCATTAATTAAAACAGTGCAGAAGTAAAACAAAATAAAATAAAATACTCATCTTGCTGTAATGTTGTCCCAGGAAACTAGCTATGTCGCTACAACGTTCCACCCAACCGTAGGTCTCTCCCTAGCCTGTATTATTTCAGCACTCAGAGACCACCCCCAAGTTGGGCATGATATCTACAAGGAAAAGGGGACTCTTAAGCTCAGCACAACCCAAAGCAATGGATACCCATCTCAACCCCAACATTCTTTTACACACAGCAACTCAAAAACTGGGCATGGATACACATTTTCAACAATTAATTTTACAAATTAGGGTCCATGGGTTTTCCCAAAATCGTGGCACACCCAAAATAGATTGGGGAAGAGGGAATCAACCCCAAGGAAGAAAACCGATTTCTCCCACAGATGTATGAGCATTTAGTGGGCCAAAATGGCCTCTATAAAACCCCCAAATCGATTTACTCTCTTCCCCACTATTAAGCAAAACAAAAACGCCCTTCCCAGCTAGAAAAGTGTAGGAAAACACAGCAAAACCATGGAGGAAAACGCACAGGTGACTCCCCCCCTCAGGACTGTTTTGGTTTGATATGTCACCATTTGATAGAGTTGTTAATTCACCATTTGCAGGTCCGTCTTAGCGCTATTGGACAACCAATAGTCGATGCATTTTTCAAGCCTAGTTTTATCCTTAGAACTCATTTAAAAGAGGCATGTTCAGGCCTAGTTTTTGGGTTCCCTTCCTTAACCAAGTTCTTGAATTGTCCTCTGTGGTACCAGTCATCAAAACAACAGTCAAGAATCCTAACAAAAAATTCCATGGATTGTTTGGGTAATCTGCAAAGTTTCCATCACAAGATAATGAAGACTAAAATATGAAGAGAAGAATGGGTACATTACGACTTTTACTCTACTAGTTATAGCTTATATTCTAGAAATATTCTCCACATATGGGACTTTTCTCAAGGCAGTCTTTAACATACTTCACATAATTTAAACCTTGCATTAGAATGAAACTAGTTGTAGGAGAAAGTTGCCTAAATTCCTACCAAGCTTCAATGCAAGTATTAACCAAATATCACATTTGTAAGAACGGTGAAGTTGCCAATGGGTCCATGAAGTCAAAGGAAGCAGATAGTGTCTCCAAATTGAAAAGGAAGCAGATAGTGTCTCCAAATTGAAATATGGAGGGATGTGGTTATCAAAGTTTCACATGATGAGTACTATGGTGTCAAACGTAATGCAGCAACACACAATGTTGTAAATTATTGCAGCAACGTTGCATGAGATTTACATTCCACCCAGAGATTGATGCTTACAATGTTACATGATGGATTTCAGTTTTAGGATTGTATGTACTCCTTATGAATATAATGCTGGAAAATGATGATTTTATTGAGGCGTAGGATTTGAAACCTTGCATTGCAATAGGTGGTACTTAACGTCAACAATTATGGAAATCAAACCAATTGATTATAAGCGACCTTATTGAATTTCTGGGGCATCATAATCCTCTAAACGCCTTGATGGTATTGGTTTGGAGCATGCTATATCTTCAAAGACAACTTGCTATAATGAATTAAGATCATTTGCAAATAAAAGTATGCTTTTCCATGAATCTTTAAGGCTGAGGAGAAGCGATATATGTTGTTGAATGTAAAAACTTGTATTGATTGTTGTACGAGGAATGTGCTTTAGAAGTGACTCAAGGTCTTTGTCCTAAAATATAGGAAGGTAATTGGCACAATTTCTGGAGATAAAGTCCATTTTGAGGAGATTAAATAGCCTTGCTACATTGATTGGTGATGGTTTTGTTTTGAAGATCATCTTCTCATCTTGACTTCACAAAGGAACGAATCCCTTGTCCTTGAAGATTATAGAAAGGAATTGTTAATTGTAAAGGTCAGTGCATCCGACATACCTTGAGTGGACCTTTTAATGATAATATAGAAGGTTAATTGGTTTGTAGAGTCTTAATGAGAAATCAAGCATTTCAGCTGCACATAAATTGTTGATAAAATAAAACTTACCAATACATGCCCTAAATAAAATGAAAAAATGAAATACGTATCATAGGGAAATGATTGAAGCCATATACTTCTATATGGCATCTATTTCATGGCCAAAATAATAAACAGATCATAAACCAAACAAAATGCATGGAACCCATAAATGAAGTAAAAACATTTTACTCATATAATCTCATTATCACACAAGGAACAAAGCAAGCATCATAAGATATATCAATGTAAGAATGTGGACAGTGGAAAAATGGATGTGGTTTCTTACTAGCCTCAACAACTACAGAGTATAAGCAACAAGTTTATATGCAACAGTATAGGAGACCATGCACATGTGTGAACTATTAGATTCCAGTTTAGCTAGTGTCTACATAAAGATAGATGGGTTGAAATCCAAGCAATCTCAAGTCATCGAGATCTTATGATTTGAAGAACTTGCCACTTTATGATCATATCTCTAGAAACAAAGGAAGTAGGAACTATTGAATGATCCGACAGATCAACCCATGTGACATTCGACTCAAAAAAATCATCCAACCAAAATATATCTGAGTAACTAACATATAATGCATTTTATTAAATATACCAACATAAAATCATATCAGAAAAGCATTGCAAGGAGAAAAATGATTCAGAAAAAATAGAAAAATTAGTTTGGCAAATCACAAGGTGAGGAAATTTCCAAAATTGACCATCATATGGAGCTTCACTACAGTGATTCCCAACTATTAAAGGATTAGGAAGACAACAGATTTAAGGATCAAAAGTGTTACCAATTTTTTTGAAAATTTCACCATCAAATCATTCGAAAGATATTACCAATATTAACACTAGGGAAATCCGATCTGGTCAAGCGAATACTAAAAGAAATTCTTAAAAGGACCTCAAATCCTTAATGGGAATCAGGGAAACATACATTAAGCATTCGTTGTTCCATATTTACTGCTAAAATGGAGATCCTCGTATCGGTACAACTCTCCCCGTACCTCAACTTCATCAACAAGCTTCATGACGAAGAAGATATATTTTATCAAACAATGAAAAATAACAACAACCAGCCTTCATGAACCGATGCACAAGCGAGGATCCACTAGATGGGTTCTGCGTCAAATCCAAAAATTGAGCTTCAGATGGGTTCTGCATCAAAGTAAAAAATTGAGCTTTTCTTATGATAAGATCTTGAAATACCAGGGGGTTGAAATACTAGCAAGTCTGGCAGTCTGGATAAAGATGAGATATACATGTTTGAATCTGTTCTCTACAATCAATAATTCAATCAATCATTTGAGCCCGAATTTCTTTTTCTCACCCTTAGAAAACCGAGAGTCCTGTTGCCAGCTAAGTTGTACTTAGATGGACTATCAAGCGAGCGGGCAAAGGTTAACATTTCAATGTTCTTTTTTCGATGATTTGATATCCAGCTGGCCTTTTAAAGGGCCCCCGTTTTAACTTTTTTCTACATGTCCATGGCCCTGTGAGGTTTATAATAAAATGTACTAGCATGGTGTTTTGTAAAAGACTTGGTTCCCTAGGACTTTTTGGCTAAGTCAGGTATTCCAAGGAGTTTTTGGACCTAGTTATTATGTCTTGCATTAGTGCATAACATAATTTTTGGGTTTTTCTCCTGCTCCTCCAAAGCTGGAATGCCTAGGGAGGCTGACGGGCCTTAGGGGGTTGTTAAAGTCTATGGGTCAATGTATATGAACATGCTAGGCATTATTTTTGAGTCATATGGACATGTGCTAAGTCCCCCTAGGTTGTTTTTTAATTTTCGGCGAAGTTTATTTTTTCCGTAAATTGAGCCATTTTTTTTAATGGTTCAATTAAAAAAAAAAATAATTGGCCTTGAAGTGGCATCTGGAGGTCTTTTCTGCCTTAGGGGTGCTCGTTTTCTAACTCAGAGCACCCCATTAACCCCTAAACCCACTTTTCCTAATGTTTCGGTGCTTAAATTTTTACCTATGGCCAAAAAACCCAAAAAAGTCATGAAAAAATAAAAAAGGTGAAGAAATGACTCATAAAAATATTAAATTTTGGGAGTGATTTATGGACTGATTTTTTCAGCTATGTTTTAGGAGTTGTAAGAGCTTATTTTGGAAAGATTCCGGGCAGCTATATTAGTGGGATTACTTCCCCATTTCAAGGGGGCATATTTCCCAAAATTGGGCCCCTTCAATCATGGAATATGCAGCTATGTTTATGGGCTGTCACATGGCTGATTTTTAGCTGATTTGGGGCTGATTTTGGCAGCCCATTACATGGGAGTGGGCAGCCCCATTTTCTCCACGAGTTATGCCACTCATTCCACTCATTTCTCTCCATCTTTGGCTATTTAAGCATGGTTTCCCACTCCATTTTCTCTAGTTGGAGTTTGGGAGTTAGAGCTAGCACTTGTAATTCGATTTTGTACTTGTCATTTTGCTTAATGAATAAAGAGACTTTGGAGGTCAAGCTTGGTGTAGTGCTTTTGATGAGTGGGTGAATGTCATGGTTTTCATTGAGGTAACATGTATTTGAGCTACTTGTTTTCTTTTGCATCTAAATCTAGCTTTGGGAAGGATCAGTATTGATTTAGAAGGAGGATTAGATAATTTGTTTATTACTTAGTCTTTTATCTATGCAAGTGTAGAGATCTGATTTAAATGTGTCATTTGTTTATGAGCATTTCCTTTTGATTTCTCATATGTATATTTCTAGATTGATCATTTGGTTTCAAGTTGATGTGATTTGCAGGTTATTTCAAGTGGATGAGTGGAGGATCTTGTTTGTTTCCTTTACTTTTCTAACATCTTTTTGCGGACGTAGCTCCTCAGTTCTCCACCAAGAAGGCTCCAAGGCTTCTTCAAGGAAAAAATTGATAAATTGATAAAAACTCTCCATATCTCCTTCTCTTCTACTTTATACTTTCACCTTGGTTACTGGTTACTTTTTGAAAGAGTAATAGTGGTTTGCAATCTGAACTTTACATTCTGATTTATTACTCTAAATGTCTGATCTATTCCATTTACAAAGTGTTCATCTTTAATAGATTAGATCTTTTCATTTATCTAACATTTTACTTTTCTCAACTTGTAAAAATTGTCAAATCTTTAAAAGTTTTGAGGAGTAGTGTTAGATCTGATTTGAAAGTTCATTTGGATGATTTAAAGAGCTGATAATTTGCAGCCCTTAAAAGCTTGCAAAGATCCCAAGTAGCAAGGCCCAAATGCTTGTTTTACTTGGTTAAATTTTGTCATTTTAACTAGTTTTTACACTTAGTATTTTCTGGGTTTTTTAGGAGGTGTTCCAAAGACACTCTTAAAGTGTTTTTGGGCATCTTATAATGACGTTTGCTTGCTGGTTTGTAGCAAAAGACGATCAGGTAGGAGGAGGTGCTGCCAAAATTTCAAAGATCCAGGCAATTCGAAGGACCATTATTGAATTTTTGCAAACCGGATACCTTTTTCTCTCCAATTTTTGTAAGCCACTGAGTCAATTAAGACTGGGGCATTTCTAATACATTGTAACTAAAGTATTAAACGAGAGCAAGTGGGCTAACCAAGCGCCCACACCCCATCCCCCCAAGGGGGAAAACTGTGTTGACTCAATTTTCGTGGTTTGCAATTTTTTTTAGTTTAGATTTCATTTCTGCACTTAATAAAATCGAACTAGGATTAAAATTAACCTTGTTGGTCCGTTCCACTGGCGGGCCACAAGTTCACTCAAAACATAGTTTTATCATTTTTTTTACAAACTCAAATGCCCCCCTTGCTTTCCCGAAGTAGGGTTTCTGTACAAGGGCTTGCCCGAGTACGTTCCTGAAAAGAGACTCTTGGGGTTTAAAAAGATAAAATTTTGGTTCATAAAATCTTCTAAAAATACCAAGGTCTTCTCCCGTGTGCTCTGTGGCCAACTTGCAGCTTAGTTTGACCCAGTTGGTACGCATCAGAAAGGTGGAGATGGCTAGTAATAGGATCTAACACCGCCCCGAATAAAAAAAACCTTTATGTGAAAATCCGGCACATCGCGAACATTTTGTTGTCGTGGGGAAATTTCTCAAAAGGCTTTGGACAAAACTGAGTAGTAACCTCTTGGAAACCGTTAGGCTTGCCCTCGTTGGTACAGCATCTAAACACCTCCTTGAGACTCCGATTCAGCCCAAGTCTGAGAGGGAAGCCACACATCAAAATTCCGGACATGTTGCCCGTACCTTTTCATATATTGGGAACCCACCAACTATAATAAAAAGATCACTTTCACATTAATTCTAAAATAAACTAAGAACACTCGCACAACATTTACTTTTCTGCTCATGCATCTATTTCGACTCCATTATAAGGCACTGGTCTATATTGATATTATTTCATTGTGTTGTACCTGCAATAATGAATTAATGCAAATACACGAGATATCAGAAATAATAGAACATAATCGCTTTTATATTGATCACGGGCCACTTCGAGGGGGCAACCTCCTTTGAGCAAGCTCAATACAATTAACTTCACGGTGCCTTCAATGACCTCAACACACACTTATATACTAAGTCTATGCCCAATACCATGAGTCAAAACCATGGGACATATAATACTACGGGACGACTTATAAAGCATATGCGTCCAATACTATGGGTCAATACTATGGGCTAATATAAACTACGGATCAACAAATACTACGGGACGACTTACAAAGCATATGCGTCCAACAACAATATACTAACATAGTAAAGAGAAGGGTTTACATAGGTTCCTAACATCCCCTCTCCCTTAGAAAAAGCTTTGTCCTCAAAGCTTTGGTTGGAGAAATTGCTGCAGAAGCTGAAGGAGTGGTTCCCCGATAGCATCCTCGGGTTGCATTTCAGGCCACTGACGCCTTTGGAGTGTCAAGGAGGATTGCTTGGAAGGCTGTAGATGAAGAAGAACCCTGTCAGCTGCATGGAAAATGGGCTCAGAACGGTGTTGATCGGCTTGTTGATTCAGGCGAATTCTGGCCATGTAAAGATTGTCCTGCAGAATGAGAAGAATCTGATCACAGTTTCGAAGAACCGAGTCAATTGCCTGAACTGGGGAGCTGCTAAGGGTGTATGGAAGAAGAACTGGCGGTGTTTTTCCATAGACCGCTTCATATGGTGTCTTGTGAGATGTGGTATTGTACCACCAAAGCGTTGCTAGGAAATCCATAGAAATAGTTGGACCAAGCTGTGTAGGGATGGGCAAGGGTTTGAGCAATCCCGAAAGGAGTGTCGTTTCACCCTTGTTGACTTGGAAAGTATCATCGTCAGCCACCATCTGTTGAATTTTCATTTTTAGTCCCTGCCAAAAGAAGTTACATTGTTCTCGGTCATACATGTTGCAGAACCCAGAGTGCCCTGTTGATGAAGAATCATGGAGTTCATAGAAGAGAGAGCCTTGTTGAACATATTGCACCCAATTTGGAACAAGTAGAGAAAGAGTTGTAAGAGAAACTGGGTCATCAATTGTGCAAGAAGGAGCATCTTCCACCATATTGTCCTTACCCTTCTTGTAAGTGATCACATAGGGATAACCCATGAGTTGGATAACCCATTTCAGGTGTGTTGAGGAGGAGACCCATTGTTCCAAAAAAAAATTCAGACTCGGGAGATCAGTCTTGATGCAGAAATAATTTCCTAATAGGTATGGCTGCCACTTCTGTACTACATGCAAAATAGCCATCATTTCCTGCTGAGAGGTAGATGTGGCTACATTCTTACCAGAAAGGTCTCTTGAAGGCAGCAAGCTCATTGGTTCAACAAAGATACCTGCATATCTATCCAAGGGAGTAGTGGAGACTGTTGATGGGTGCATCTGAATGGAATTAAGCTGAGCGATGACACCATGTGAATTCTTCTTAAGGATTTTTTCCAGGCGATGTGAACTGATGATGCAGAGAGACCCTGGTTGTAAGCCCCTAAATTTGTGTTGTGCCCCATTGACTTTAAACTGCATCCAAAGTTCACAAAATCCCATAAGATGGGGCCAAGTGTGCATAACCATTGAACGCCCAAAACCACATCACATCCACCTAAGGACAAGGCAAACATGTCAGAGCGTAGGTTATAATATTCCATAGAGATACGCACATTGTGACACTTCCCCTTGCAAGGTAAGGTGCCCCCATTGGCAACCATGACTTCAAAGTTGGAGCAAGGATGGACAAAACAATCAGCCTGTTTGGCAATCTGAGGGTCAATAAAGTTATGAGTGCTACCAGAATCAATGAGTATGGTAACAGGGAGCTTCTTGAAGTATCCCCTGACCCGCATTGTTTGTGGGGTGGTGGCGTCGATTACAGCATGGAGAGAGATCGCAGGTGGGTCGTCCTGAGAGGGGGTGTCAACAGGTGGGTGGTGAATGTCGACCTGATCATCTACTGTATCTGTAGCTTCATCACCAAGTTCTAAGGCAGGCAGAGAATCCACATCTAAGAGATAGAGCTTTTGTTGAACACATCGATGTCCCCGAGTGAATTTCGCATCACAATTATAGCAAAGCCCTTTTTATCAGCGTGCCTGCATTTCTATTTCAAACAAATGCTTGATAGGAGTTGGTTGAGGAGAAGGCGTGATGGGAGGTTGTTGGGAACCCATATTTCTGAAGGGAACAAAGGTGGGTTTGGAGCGTTGTTGAGCTGCGATCTTGTCCTCAGCCAGCTTAGCCAACCCTAGGACTTCCATCATTGTGTTGGAACAAAACATTTTGACCTCTGAGCGGATTTCGTCCTTGAGACCACTGATAAAACAACTCCTGTAGAATTCATCGGACAATCCTTCTGTGTGATTGGCTAGTTTCTCAAATTCGGTCTGATACTCTCTCACTGTGCCAGTTTGGTGAAGTTTAGTGAGTGCTCCTGTGAAGTCATCAAAAGAACTAGGACCAAATCATGACAAAAGGAGTTGGCAAAAATCTGTCCAGTTTGGCTCGGGATGAGCTTTGATATACCAACGGTACCATTGAAGGGCTTCTTGTTCCAAGTGAAAGGATGCAAGTGGAACTTTCTGAACATCAAAAGTATTATGCATACTGAAATATTGGTCTGCTCGGTATATCCATCCAGTCGGATCAGTACCATTGAAGCGAGGAAAATCAAGCTTCGGCCCATGGAAATTGCTGGAAGAAGAGAACCCATTGTCTGCTGAAGACTCGGACTGTCGTTCGTTGTTCATAGCTGAATGTTCAAGATGGAGACCGAGAAATTTTTCATCCAGAACCTGGAGTTTGGCTTGGATGGCTGTAAGTGCATCCTCCATGGTTTTTGCTCCTGCACGGGTGACAACCATAACCAGGATTCTTTTTTTTTTTTTGACTGGGTAGGAAAACAAAAATAGGAACTACTTCAGTAGGGGAAAATTTGGATTTGGGAGAAAATCAGAAGGATAATTGGGGTTTGACTAGGTTTTGGACACTGTTGGATGGACAGGGAAGCAAAAATGAGGATTTTAGAAGCGGGGTGAAAGAATGGGAAAATTTGGCAGAGGGGAACAAAGAAGCAGAATTCAGAAAGGAACTTTGTGGTAAAATTTGAAAGTGATTGGGTGAAATCGGAGGAAGTTATGGCAAACCCTAAAAATAGACAAATGTGGGATTTCAGGTTCTAGGAAGGGGAATTGAGGATAGGGTCCTTAGGAATGAAATATGCAGAATGGAATGACAGGGGTCCCTGAAAATTTCAAGAGAAACAGAGGTAAAACAAGGGAGATATGGAGAAAAAACTGAATTTTATACTTTTTTTTTTTTTTTTCAGACTGGAGCGGCTACGGCTCGGATTTTTTTTTTTTTTTTTACAGACTGGAGCGGCTAGGGCTCGGAAGGAATCTGGAACAACGCTGAACAGCTGGATCTGGAATGGCTTGTAACATGGATCTGAAACGACGCAACAGTGATCGACAATAGTTCAGCTGAAAGTAGATATGGACCCCAGGTATGTGCGGCTTCCTAACAGTTCAGGGGTTTCACTCGGCCACCAATGCTGTCTGACGGCTTGCGTATTGGGGTAGTACCCCTCACTCCACGACTCAGGTAAAACTGATAACCGCTTGGCCACAAACGACAGCTCTTGGTTTACCTCACGGGTGGGAACTAGTCAATCAGGTAGGGGTCGTTGCCCTTTTCGCTTGGCAGGTCTTCTCAATGGCCAGCTACTTCGGGGTTCCTGTGGTACTCCTCACAATGAGTTTTAGGGCTTATGCCCAAGTACTTCCCGCAGTTAAGCGTATAGGGATTATTCCCAGATCCGAACCTGCAACAGAAAAAAATTGAGCAGAAATTCCATCCAATGTTCAAAAACCGGATCTATATTGCTCAGAATCGCTATTATAGCATGTTTCCGCAACTGGAACAACCACTCTGCTTCTACCCATGAAAGCGGAATAGAAATCTGGGCACTTAGTCAAAAGATTTTCTCGCCGCAATTTCCGCGGTCATCACCAAAATTTTGAAAAATTGCTGATTTTAAATCCGCGATATCTCCACTTTTAGAACTCCAAATGAGATGATTGTTTTTTTGAAAATGCGTATTTTTGAAAGAGGAATTCAGATATGCAATCGGTTTCTTCTGATTTTATGCAGGAAGTTTCAGAAATTGATCTGAAAGTCGCCGCCCAAAAAAAAGAAAAAAAAAATTTCCCACTTGTGCCAAGGAAAGTGTTCTGATACCAGATGTGCTGTACCTGCAATAATGAATTAATGCAAATACACGAGATATCAGAAATAATAGAACAGAATCACTTTTATATTGATCACGGGCCACTTCGAGGGGGCAACCTCCTTTGAGCAAGCTCAATACAATTAACTTCACGGTGCCTTCAATGACCTCAACACACACTTATATACTAAGTCTATGCCCAATACCATGAGTCAAAACCATGGGACATATAATACTACGGGACGACTTACAAAGCATATGCGTCCAATACTATGGGTCAATACTATGGGCTAATATAAACTACGGATCAACAAATAATACGGGACGACTTACAAAGCATATGCGTCCAACAACAATATACTAACATAGTAAAGAGAAGGGTTTACATAGGTTCCTAACATTCATGTTATTGACAAATGTTTCAAATGAATGATGATAATAGTGAATGGGAGCAAATGATGTATTGATGAATGATTGCCTTGCTTTATATAAGTATATGCTGCTTTTATCTTGGTTATTAAAAATATTTTTTCTAACTCCTAGATTAGACACCTTAGTTTTTATTTTTAGGGTCCACCCCCCTTGGCTTCGCTAGGAAAGCCTAGACAGAGGAGTCGAGTCCCTAGTGACAACACTTGACTCTGACTTGCCCCCAAGGCCACACCAGCAGCTTGAAGACTTCTGTTGCGTTTTCCCTAGGTGTGGAAACAGGTGGCAACAAGTCCCAGCTAGCCAAAGGCTACGCAAAGTATGGGCATATTTAGTCACTTCAAGTTATTGAGACATATTTTAACCCAATGGGTATACAAGAAACAAAAAAATCAAAAATAGTATTTTTTTCTTACCAAGATGACCACATTTAAACAAAATCCAGCCGACCCACCTTTCCTTCTAGGTTTGCACGGTTGAGACCAAACTCCATCGTCCAGGAATTCTTTTGCTGCCTCTAGCTGCGTATAAGATTAATAGTTTCATATTAACGTAGTTGTAATGGTTATTAAATATACAAATCAAACTGGAAGAATTTAAGAGGATAGTGAATTCAAAGCCTATTTACCCGGTAGGTCATGTCATTTCATTAAGGCATAAACCTTTTCCTTCTAGGCATGGCGGCTATGATAGTGCCTTAACATGCTAGGAGCAATGAACCTTCCATGCATTGTGACCATGGAAATTAATCACAAAACCCACCAGCACCTTGCAGAGTTTGTTCATGATAATCATTTTAAGATGACTCTATTTTACACACAGAGCCCAAGCAACTAGCGCCTTGAAAATTACACAAAGAATCCAAGCACAGCGGGCATGAATGTAATCTCGGGAATACCAGGGGTCAAGCATAGCCCCTGGCAGATTGTGTACTCCAGAAAACTGCCACATTTAATCTCTTAAGCTTGAGTCAGAGGGAAACATGCGGATAACATTATAATATGCTCCCTTATTTTATCAGGTGTGAAAAGCTCAATAAAAGAAATTCCTTTTCCCTTTGGCTTCAACAATTTTACTGTATAATAATTTTAAGGGGGGAAGACATGTTATAGTTTCTTCCTTAACTTGCGGAAGTTCTTACTTGACTTGTACTGGAGCTTTGCTTTACAGAGATGTTACAAGATTAGCCTTATTTGGTTTCCCTTGTGTTTTCCCATGCTAGTAAGTGGATTCAGGCAAGTGTCTTTGTGTAATTCGCCATATTTTTGGCAACTACCTTGTTGTTAACTCACAACCTGCTCTATCTTCACTGGGATATATACTTTGATGGACTTTGACCCCTCAGAAATAACCACACCAAAGCCTTGGATACTTTGCAGGTAAACTTGAGATCGCAAATGCTAGGTAGGTAAGCCATGGCATCCCACTTTAATTTTACATAGATGACAATGTAGTTTAAACCTATTGTTGTTCATAGTTTGGAAATGCAAGTTCAATATTTGCTCTCTTTAGTGAAGACTGTTCAATATATGTCATGTCATGCATTGCAGTTCCAGACCTTGATGGCAAATTTAAGTTAGTCCCCCCAGAACTATTTTTATTGGAAGACTTTGTAATTTCACTGGAAAGATTTACTGCTCCAGGGTTTTATGATTGAGTGTGCCCTGTAGCTCATTGTTGCCCAAGTAGTCTACAAACATGGCTACAAATATGTTCGGGTACACAGGGTACTACCAAAGGACCGAACACCAAGAGAAACCACTTCACACAAACATATCACAGATCAACACACCGATGTTTTGACGTGGTTTAAACCCTCTTGAGGGAAACACTCCACGGCCCTGGCCAAATAGCTTCTACGAGACAATTTATTATGCAAAGAAAGAAAGTTACAAATGAGCTTCTCATAATCGATCAACTAAACAATGACCCTCCATGCTCTTTAAATAGAGATCATGGACCAATCGGGTGTTAAGCCATGGATCAAGGTTAGGTTTGATCTAAGAGAAGTTGAGCCGTCAGATCATTTTATGTCGGGAACATATCGTGACCGTCAGATTAAGTATTTACAAATGCATACTAATGTATACTAATGAAACACACTATCCCTAACGGATATATTACACAAATTGATTTTAACTAACTCCTAAGTGTCTAAATATCCTAACATCCCCCCTTAAGAACAACTTGGGATAGGATTGAAGGATTTACAAAAGTGACACTATTAGGAGAAGGAAGGAGGCATTAGAGCCTATCCCCCCTTAATGACAAGTTCCTGAACTCCTAACATAGATCGAAGTTTAGAAAACTTCGCTTTTGTAAGAGACTTGGTGAAGATGTTTGCAACTTGTAGGGCAAAAGAGCACTTCAAGAACACGATCATGAACAAGATTTCTGATGAAGTGCATATGTAGCTCAATGTGTTTGCTACGTTGATGTAGAACTGGATCTTTGGCAAGCTTGATGGCACTTTGATTGTCACACCAAAGTGGAGTAGGTTGCTGCTGCTCGAATCCAAACTCTGAAAGGATCTGTCGAAGCCATAAAGCTTCCTGACTGGCATTAACTGTTGCTTGATATTCTGCCTCTGCTGAAGAAAGAGCAAGAGCTTGTTGTTTCTTACAAGCCCAAGTAATAGGTCCAGATCCCAGACTAAAAACATAACCTGCAGTAGACTTTCGATCATCAGGATCGTCGACCCAATCTAGATCAGTGAAACCAACCAACAAAGGTTTCCCCCCTGTACTGTAATGAATCCCAAACTGAACTGTACCTCGAATATATCGAAGTATTCTTTTAGCTGCTTTCCAGTGACTTTCATGAGGTGTCTGCATATAACGTGCAACATGACCAACGGAAAAGGAAAGGTCAGGACGGGAATGAGTCAAGTATAAGAGACTACCAACAAGCTGATGATACAAGGTGGCATCGAATTCAGGTGAAGTACAAGTGGCAGAAAGTTTGACTCCAGACTGGAAGGGAGAAGGGGCTGGTGTACAATCTTCCATGTGAAAGCGACGAAGAAGGTCACAAGCATACTTAGACTGAGAAAGAAAGATTGTTGCCCTCCCCACCCAGGTTCAATTCTTGTAAGTGACATGATGCTCTTGTTGAGCCCTATTGTAATGATTGTATTCAAGCTTTCCTTGATTCCTTCGAATAGCAGGAAGGTGATTAATTTCCCGATGGATGTAGCCCTCTAACAAATGGTGAACCATCTTTATTTAAAAAATAAAAATAAAAAATTGTTGGTAGTACGTCTGCCGTTACACCAAAACCCGCAGGTGATTGGTAAACTCACCACCGCCAGATTTCAAGGATCCATGAGAGGCGATTAGCCCCTTGCCACGATACACCGGGGAGCGCTGACTACTTGCAATTTCATGCAACAATCTCCCCCTCAACGTGAACCGAGTGTGTATTGAACTCGTGACCTCTAGCTCTGATACCATGTTCGGGTACACAGGGTACTACCAAAGGACCGAACACTAAGAGCAACCACTTCACACAAATAGATCACAGATCAACGCACCGATGTTTTGACATGGTTTAAACCCTCTTGAGGGAAACACTCCATGGCCCCGGCCAAATAGCTTCTACTGGACAATTTATTATGCAAAGAAAGAAAGTTACAAATGAGCTTCTCATAATCGGTCAACTAAACAATGACCTCTATGCTCTTTAAATAGAGATCATGGACCAATCAGGTGTTAAGCCACGGATCAAGGTTAGGTTTGATCTAAGAGAAGTTGAGCCGTCGGATCACTCTATGTCGGGAACATATCGTGACCATCGGATTAAGTATTTACAAATGCATACTAATGCATACTAAAGAAACACACTATCCCTAACGGATATATTACACAAGTTGATCTTAACTAACTCCTAAGTGTCTACAAATAGGACATTTAATTTCGTGACAATGTTGGTGATGAATCAGAATCTGGGATCCATTGCAATGTGGATAAGGACAATTTCTTTCATGGCATTTAGTTATGTGAGCCAACAACTGCTGGACCGTTGACAAAAGCAAGTTTGGCATTGACCTTATGAAGCTAAACATTTACTAGCATGGCACAAAAACAACAACCAACATTTTTATTTTATATATTGCACTCTACGTGCTTGAGCATAAAAAGTTGGTTTGACATTCCCTAAAGTATCTCCAGCTGATGTTCTACCTCTTTTATTAGGTGTTGCAGTAGGAATAAAACTATTTCCATAAACTTATTTAGGATGCCGATGCTGCTGAGTCATATCTTGAGCCTATACTTGTTGTGGACCCTATTGGTGTGGCTGTTGGTACTGTACCAAAATTGGAACTTGCTTTGGAAGCTTAAATTTATCCTCAGAATGCAACTCATGCTCCCCCGGAAAGCTAAATCCTGTGTAACTTGAGCAGCAAGATCATTAGTACCATCATTAGGTTGGATTTTCCGTCGCTCTTGAGGTGATAATGCATGTAGCTCCTGCAATTTTTAAAATGTTGTGGATTTAGCTGCTGAGAATTCAACGAGCTATAATTAAATAATTAAGGTTGTTTACTTCGGGTACTTCAAATGTTGTTTTTACATATATTTTTCTGATGACTCGCGATTCAATGCTGCCTTGACTTTTAAACAAAAAATAATTCTCCTGCTGGCACTGTTGCATTTGTTGGTGTGATTGAAGTTGTTGATATTGATGTGGCTATTGATGATGAAGACTCTCTTATTGTGGATGCTCAGATTGGTGCTTTTGTAAGTGTGGCAGCTGCTGCTGTAGCTATGATTCAAGCGACTGAACACTTGGAAGAATAGATGAACCACGGGGATAACCAATTTGATGCATCTTTATATATATAACCCTGCTGTTGTGCTGGAAGATTCTGTTGGTGAGTTGGTAAACCAATAACATATATTATTTTTAGAAACTGTATTCCTAAAGAGTTGCCGTTCAAACAATTTGTATTTGGAAGTCCACCAGATGATGCAGGATTATATAAATTTCCAAGACCTGCGAGATCGGTCGGATTCATTGCATATCCATCTCCAGCTAGCGGAGCCATTTGATTGGGCATTGTTGTAGGCATGCAACAATACAAAATTACTTAAAAATATCAATCTACAAATGAAACAATACTTTAATACTAGTTCTCAAGATTACTTTATGCTCTCCCACAATCCAACTTGGAAAATGTCAAAGATTTAAATTGGCATAATCTATATCCAAGCAAGAACATTAAACTTACATTGCATAAAATGTGTTATTGGCACTTTTGAGTGACTTGCTGTCAGGAGGAAGTTTTAAAATTATCAGATTGTGAAGCATTCTAGTATCCTCAATTATATAATGTTGCAAATCCATTCATAATATTCTGATTTTTTACTGCCAACTGCATTCTACTATTCATGTTTTCGTTTACAAAACCATAATAATTTTTTTGATGCATGTTGATGCCTACCATTGTCCTACCTATATGTTCAGTCATATTATAAAAATGTGGCTATTTTTTCCACCAATAAATTGCTTCTGTTGAGCAGCTGCCATTAAATAAACACTAGGTAACTCATTCCCCAGTAGATACAACCTTCATGGACATTGATTGCAATGAGCCTAAATTAGGAGTTGAGATCATCCGACTCCTAGCACCAGGTACAACCATTGTAGGCATTGTCTGGTTTTTTGTACTCACGGACATGCCTTCAAATCCCTGCTTAAATTTAAGCATATTACCTAGGGGCCCACGCAGGGGTGACAAGGTGTCACTCGAATTAGCACAAATGTAATTATTAAGAACAAAAGCATTAACCATTTTATTGGAATTACCATCAGTGGCCATAAACGAGCTACTATGGAATTTATTAAACTCATTACCTGCTTGCAACATAACTCTAATGCCAGTTGGGTTAGGAACAAAGGGACTGCAATTTAATCTTGCTTGTGCCCGTGGGCAAAAAATCTTATATAATGTCACTCAGCAAGTTAGCTTCCAATGGATGCCATATTTCTTAAGCTTGCCTACAAAGCTTTTGGTTTCTGCATGCCTTAAGAAAACAATTTTTAGGGAGGTGAATAGGAAAGCCGAGAACGATGATGTTGATTTAAATCGGGCTGTGATGTGTACCTTGTTTGGATTATTGTCATTGGTATCAGGTGTAATCTATTTTAAACTCCAGGCAGCACTGATTGCTTAATTCAATTCCACAATCACCATGCAACGGTTTGAATTGTTAAAATGTAACTGTCGGTCAAGTTGTGGTCTAGTGGTAAGCTGTCATCTAGTGGTAAGTAGGGGCACTAAGCAATTAGGTTTGAGTCCCAGCGATCGTTCCCTCCCAATAAAGGTTTGTGTTAAAGCAGAAAAGGAATTTATGTTTTCATGGTTGTTGTGCCCATTGTACACTATACAGAGTTTCATGGCGCTCCATCTAAGCAGAGGGTGTTTCACAAGAATTAAAAAATAAAAATAAAAAAACAATTTTTTAAAATTATAAAAGATCAAGATATGCGAACCTGCAAGTCGTTGGGATAGAATGCAAAGCATCTCGCAATCAAACCAACAGGATAAGCTTTGCAAATCGTCACAAAATGATCGTGAACGATCCCCAAATCTGGCGACGATGGGCAGTGGCACAATCCTATAACTCCGAGAATCTTCCGATGAGCTTGAAAATCCTCCCAGGGGCTCTGTTGAGTTCCTGCCACTAGGAACTTGAACCTCAGGCTCCCCGTATCCCATGGATGGTGAGGAAAGGGGCTCTTTTGGTGCTCGGTGTAGAAATAAATTATACTTGAGAGATCGACCTTGCTGTGTCGTACAACGATGGACACATAATCCATCATGTGACTACCCAGGATGTGACCCACGGGAAGCACTAAAATGCGAATCGTGCAACCCCCCTCTATGCTTACATCTTGATCCATTGTCAGAAAATCATACACCATAAAAACCCAAACCCTAACCTGTTCAGGATAATGCCAATAACTTCAATTTCGCTAATTCATTCAATTAATGGGAGCTCTGTGTAAATTCCGGCTCCAAAAAAAATGGAATTTATGAAAATATTAATAACAGAGAATACAATCGGTGCATTTGCATTCATGTCTATGGCTATAGCTCTATAGTAACTAAATGGACGCCATATCGATACTGAAAAACTCGAAATGCTGCAAAGAAAGTAATTGAAATAAAAACAATTACCCTATATATGAATGTTTTAGATCGGTCCTGGTGAAAGATCCAATCGTTTACGGTTATTATCTTGCGTGTAAGGCTAAATCCTGGTTTTTTTCCATGAGAACCCTCTACTAGCGCCTTGAAAATTACACACAGAACCCAAGCAAAGCGAGCATGAATGTTATCTCAGGAATACCAAAGAGCTAAATCAGGGCAAGGTTAAAACCAAGCTCATATGAGACCATAAACCACATACTACTTCCCAATACTTCAATTCTACACTGCTACACTTGGTATTCCTAGATTCTTCCACACTTGGTTTTCCACAAGGCACACAGTTGTAAAAATGTTTAAATGTAAATTTGCAAACTTGTCAACCTGTAAATCTTGATGCCTGTCAACCAGATCTGTATGTCATTGGCTATCCATTATAAACAAAATATTTAGATGTTAACATTTGCAAGTTCAAAGTCGTTCTATTTTCATTTTTACTTAATTCTTGCCAATGATGAAAATTGTCTTTTCAAGCATTTTCCACCAATAAGACTTACACACTTATTAAAGAATTTTATTAAATAAATACATAAATTATTTCAACATTGGATAAACTATAAAAAAGTTTTAGAAATATTTTTGTACAAAGTAAATTAATATTAAAAAGCGGAACATATAGTCTCTGCCTACGACAGGGACTACTCTTTAGATGATGTCCTTTTGTTTGGGAATGGTTATTGAGAAAACGTCTAAAACACAAAATATCACGCTTCTCTATCTAGATGAATGGAAATAAGCCAATAAAATTCATCAATAAAAATTTTATTGTTGATTTAATCAAAACTTTTATTTTTTAAGTTTTTTTTCAAAGATTTTAAGTACCTATGCTTTATGGTAAAACTATGGGAATTTTATGGCTGACAGGTAAATAACGAAATCCCAGTTCACCATATTTAAAATTTTGATTGTATTTCATTTTGAATTTTTACTATTAAAAGTAAACATAATCATTAAAGTCGAAACTTGGCCAATTGTCCATATTTGAGGGGCTTGGCAATAGCCAAAGCTTGGCCACTGGTGTCCTCGGCCTCCTCGTGAAGCCACTGCTTTATTCTTATGAGCCTTCCTGTAATGAAGCTTGCAAGTGATTTTCATTACTACAACATCAAATTTGTCTACAGGGTTTCTAACTTTCTACTGTTCACTTGAATGATTGTTTTATCTGAGAAGATGTTGGTTTGTTCAGTGAAACGAAGAAAGATTAAGCGTCGTGCTATAAGACCAAGCTAAAGTGGGTTTGGTCCCGATCATGAATTAAGTGGGTAGGTCGAATCGAATATGTGTGTAGAATATGTGTGTAGTGACTTTATTTTCATTATTTTATAGATTAATTTACATTTTGTAAATAGAAAACAACCTGTTATTTATGCATCAACTATTAGTTATCTTTGCATAGTTCATCTCTCTCTATATAAAATTGTTTATCTCAAATTTAAAATGACTATCATAAAATCAATACGGAAAGTACACTTGTTTCATCCTCTTGCAATTTAGGAAAAGAATAAACACTAGTCCACCCCAAATTCTAAAATATATACACCTATTCATATAATTATAAATAAAATAGATTTTAATGTTAATCTAAATATGGATAATATAAAATGTATTATAAGGAAAAATTAAAAGAAAAAAAAAGATAAAAATGAAAAATGAAATTTATATAAAAATATACTTAAATCTATTTCTATTTGTTTCGTTAATAAATTTTGTAATTTAAATAAACTAATAATTTATTTATAAAAATAAAATGTTAAAAAATAATTAATAATTTTTAAGGTTTTGTAAACCTTAATGTTAAATTATTATCCTATATAAATTCATCTTAGCATCGTCAAACCTTTTCATTATTTAAAATAGATTGAGGTTAACTATAGCATCACTTAATTCGGTAGAATTAAAAATTCACAATTTGTGTAAATATCATGTATGTAGTATTTATATTTATATATAATTTATGTATTTCTATTTATATGTAAAGCACATATTTTTCTAGTTGATAATGATGATGGTTATTAATTTCTACACTTTGTTTTATGAGACCTTAAAAAAGGTAAAGAATCACTTGTTTTTTGTTAAATATTGTGATTTAAAAGTTTTAAGAAAAATATTCCTAAATCATTAGAGTTGTAATGAATTAAAAGGTTAGGAAGGTTAGTATTATATAAAATGTTTGAAATTTTGGTTTTCATCATCAACCCTCTTAATATTAAAAATATTACAAATTCTTTCACGTCATCACATTTTAGAAATCAAGTCCATTTTACTCTGGAAGTCATGAGAGTTTGTTCTTATTTAAGCAATGTTGATTTTCTTATTTAAACTAGTTAAAACACAGAGATTAGTTTTGGTTTACTAAATTATGGCTGATCATCTCCTTATAATATATTAATTTATCTTGTCTTCTTATTTTTTATGGCACCCAAACTTCCTCTTAAATTTAGATGTAGTAATACTTTTAATATTATCACTATTATGCAAAGTGACCTCTTCCTCGATTCCGAGTGAGTTACTCAAGACATGTCTTCTTTATTTCACCCTTGCTTTAGTGGTAAGTGTTTTTGAATAGAGTAGGAATCAATCTTAGGAATTGTACATTAGGTACCTCGCAAATAAGCACAAGTTTAATGACAACTATTAAGATAGCAAATTGTGCCTTCCCCAGTCACACCTATACACACACAAGCTCAACAAAGTCAGTTCCAAATAACCTCATGAAGTAGCGAGAGAAGAAATCGATCTCACTCTATCACTCTCTCCTAATTTCCAGGGACAAACCTAGAATAGATTGATACCGTGGTTTCCAATGAAGACACTTTTTTTAGATACTTGTTGAAACTATGTAAGAAATAGGGGTTCACGCATAGCGTGAGTCTCTCGGGGATTTTATCATTTATGTTTAGACATTTTCTAGTACACATCAGTCAAGTTTTTGTACTACGTTGATATGGATTCTAAACCTGCTTAATGAAGAAACTACGTTTCATATTACTTGTGAGTTTATAGTTTAATTAGCTCCTATAATACGCTTTGAGGTGGCCCTCCACATTGTGCTGATTAGGAGTTCCGTGTTTTCTCTATCATTGGATTAAAAACATTTCATTATTTTTGATGGAGTAGATAGTTGTGATTCACTTAAAGTATTATTTGTAGCTTAAGATATATTTTTGGAATTTCTTGTTTACATTTGTAGCTTTGTATAACGGTGTCTATAGTTTCATTACATGGCGTCTGTAGTCCTATATGTGCATTCCGTAAGAACAATTTAGACAGAGTTACATTCTCATGCATTAGAATAGTTTAGTTAACTTTATGATATCTCGCATTTTAGCCTTGGTTTAGATTGATATCTTTTAATATTTTATTGATTAAATTATTTCATCTTTCACATAAATAGATTTCCCTACCTTAGATTAAGTTTTTAAACCATTTCTTAGAATAGATTTCTCTGCTTTCATAGATTAGAATTCTGCTTTCATAAATTAGATTTATGCTTTCATACATTAGACTTACATGCTTTTGTAGATTGTCAGATCATTTCCTTCAGCAAGTAGATGCTATTATTCAACACATTTCCATGCTTTCATAAAAAAAAGAATTTATATGCTTTCCTGGTATCAAACATTTCCAACTTCCGCAACTTTATCTAGGGTTATCTCATAAATTTCACATACAGTGCATAGTGCCTCTTAAGTTTGTATGATCCTTGGTTGATAATTAAAGTAGGACTACTGAACCGTAATCCCTTAGAAAGGCCTGCATATGAGTAGACCACTAGGTATGACACCAAAAAATTCTACAAAGGAATATAAGAATGAAACTACACATACGGACTTCACCAAACCCTCTAAAAAGAGTGATATAAGCATACATATTTTTATTGTTAGAGACAAATCCTACTTGTCGTGGACACATGGTTGTGTGAGTTTGATGCACAAGGGAGTTACATGCATGGTGCAAAATATGAAGCAACAATCGTGAGGACTACACAATGACAAATATAGTCATTTCAGTCTTTTGTACTAAATGTATCTCCATTTGATTATTCATGCCACACTTAAACAAAATACAAATTTGATAATGGAATGTTTTTCCCCACAAAGGGTTTTCTCCATTGTAATCTTCATGTATAGTATTATGTTTAAGACATGCATTTAATGTTTGAAATAATCTACATGTTAACGCCTCTACAATATCTTGCTCATAGTCATTCATTTTTTGATATGGTATCATGATCCACATGTGCTTGATCACTTTAACAAGAGAGTTTTGTGAGTTGTGGATTTCAAGTTATGCCCTTTCCAATAAATGTCTCATCTAGTTGGAAATCATTGTTAGGGATGTGTTGTAGGCAATCATTTTAAAGACATCTTATAGTTGTGTAAATTTTGACTAAGGGTCCTTTTATTGATGATTAAACTTTGATCGATAGTGGTGGATGCTCTAATGGCATGGTTGGTGGTATCCATTGCTACATGTTGTTGTAGAAGCTTAACTAGCTAACACGGAGATGTTAGGGATGGAAGAGGTGATTTGGTGATCAAATTTATCCATGTAATCATAACAACTTATTGACATTATGCTTTTTATGTTGAGTAAGTTAGACCATCAGTGGAGGTGCCACTTGATCATCATGGTCATTTTTGGCAAATGAAAGGGTAGTGGAAGGAAGGCCCAATTGTTGTGCATCCAAGAAAAGTGTCATTTTATAAAGTAATTGCATAAATAATTAGAAAATACACTCAAGAAACCAAGTGTTTTAAATACAAATAACCGCACTTCCATTTACTGGTATTTATAAATGAAATACAGAGGCTAAAATTGAAAACTCAAAGCATGCATCACATTAATAAGAAACAAAATTAAAAAGATATATGCTTTTCTAAAATTAAAAAGTTGATTCAAGTAAAGATTATCACTAACAATCGTCCATGATATTTACTTGGAAAACCAAACTATTAGACAAAGAAAATATCCATAACAATTCTCCTTTGATATGAACTTGAAAATGATGTGGGCAAAGCATGGCCAAAAATAATAACAATAACACTCATGCATATTGTTTAATTCAGTGAGTAAAAATTCAATGACCAAATCTAACAACATCCTAACCATGACAAAGTTGAAGGGATAGATCAGCAAAACCCATAAAAAAGATAGAGCATTAACAGGATTTTTACACAGTGCTACAGCACTCGGATCGAATAGCCAAAAAGACAGAGCTCTCTCATTGATTATTCATTAAATCCATACATCAAAAATGAATATATCCCACTGTGTTCATAGCTGGACCGACGGTTCATCATTCCCAAGAGACATAATGTGTCCAGTTTTATAAATAAAAAATTAACCTGCAATAAATAAGCTGGGTTCGCTACATATAGCGGTAGACAGTTGCAATTAATACCAACAAACTCCCCCTTAATTGCAACCTTCAACAAAAAACAAAAAACAAAATAGGATATATCATTGATAGAATTATGATATCCAACCTACAGCTACAGTCATTCAGATACAGCATTAACAATGCCAAGATTCTCTCTATAAACTCAAAAATCTCCTTTGCTAGAGGCTTAGTAAATATATCGGCTAGCTGTTCCTTTGACCTGCAGAATTTCAAGTTAATTTCTCTGTTGTTAACAAGTTCTCTGATGAAGTGATATCGAGTATCTATGTGCTTGCTCCTTTTGTGAAATACTTGGTTTTTTGACAATGCAATTGCAGAATTATTGTCACAAAAGATCACTATTGGATCCTCCTGTTCATGCAACAACTCAGACAAACCTCTCCGCATCCACACTACTTGGAAAGCTGCTGACGTCGCTGCTACATACTCTGCTTCAGTTGTTGAAATGGTCACTATGGGTTGCTTCTTTGATGCCCATGAAACTGCACCCAAACCAAAGTTAAATACATAACCTGTTGTACTTTTCTTGTCATCTATACTGCTTGCAAAGTCACTATCTGTGTAGCCTGTTAATCTGAAATCTGAACCTACTGAATACAAAATTCCATAATTCATTGTTCCTGAAACATATCTTAAGATTCTTTTTACTACTTGCCAATGAGACCCTTTTGGAGATTCCATAAACCTGGAAATTAAGCTCACCGCAAACATGCTATCTGGCCTAGCTGTTGTTAGATACATCAAACTTCCAACTAATTTCTTAAATTGAGTTGGATCCACAAAAGGTTCATTGTCCTCTTTACTTAGATTAGTTCCTGTTGCTATGGGTGTTGAGACTGGTTTATAGTTTAGCATTCAAAATCTTCTTAATACATCTTTAGCATACTTAGATTGACATATGAAAATCCCTTTTTCAGATTGATCAACTTGAATTCCAAGGAATTATTACATCATTCCCAAATCTATCATTTCAAACTCTGTTTTCATTGCTGTTTTAAATGCTTCTATAGACAGATTTCCAGTGAAAATTAAGTCATCAACATATAAGCATACAATCATGATTTTACCTTGCTAATTTGATTTTGTGTACAGTGTAGGCTCACTAGCACATCTATTGAATCCATTACTCATCAAATATGAGTCTATTCTATTGTACCACACTCTAGGTGCTTGCTTCATCCCATATAATGCCTTTTTCAACCTATAAAATTTATCTTCACATCCCCTTATTTCATACCCAATTGGTTGTTTTACATAAACCTCCTCTTCTAAATGTCCATTTAAAAATGCAGATTTTACGTCCATTTGATACACATTCCAATTATTTTGTGCTGCTATAGCTAAAACAAGTCTAACTGTGTCTAGTCTCGCTACCGGTGCAAAAGTCTCATTATAATCTATGCCGGGTTGTTGACTAAAACCTTGTGCCACAAGCCTAGCCTTGTGTTTTTCAACATTTCCATCAGCATTCAATTTTGTTTTATAGATCCATTATTCACCTATGCAGTCTTTTCCATCAGGTAAATCTACTAATTCCCAAGTTTCATTTCTCTCTATAACATCTATTTCATCATCCATAGCTTTTATCCATGCATCATCTTTAATTGCTTCTTCAAAATTAACTGGTTGATAAGTCAATAATGCAAAATTTGAATTCAAATCCAGTTCTTCATCATGTTGTTCATAGATTTCTCTTAGGCTTCTAGATTTTTGTCCTCTAATCCTAGATCTCAATTCTGCTAGAGTAGGATCAGATTCATCACTTACTTGTGAACTTGATGTATGCTGGCCTCCAAGTCCCGGTTGCTCTTCTTGCATAAAATTTCTTGGTGTTCTTGTTTGAGGTGAATTAAAGTCTGTTGTGCTCCTCCCTGGTGTGCTGGATCCTGGTACATGTGCAGGTACATATGAATGTGGAATTTGTTGTCCATCTTGTACATTTTCTTCATCATCTTCAACATGAGGTAAAGCTGCTCCATGTGTAACTATTTCATCAAACTTCCATCCCATGATTCCTCCTCCTTAAAGTCTACATCTTTGCTTACAATTAGCTTCTTGGTAATGGGATTATAGAGTTTATATGCTTTAGAATGCTGACTATACCCAATGAAGATACATCTCTCACTTCGATAATCCAACTTCCTTCTAATTTCTTTAGGTACATGGGAGTAAGCCACACACCCAAATATTCTAAGATGTGAGACATTGCAACACTTGCCACTCCAAGCTTCTTCAGGTACTTTATTTCTCACACTTTTTGTAGGACATCTATTCAAGATGTAGACTGAACATGCAACTGCTTCTGCCCAATACTAGTTTGACAAATGTTTAGCCTTCAACATGCTTCTTGCCATATTCATAATTGTCCTATTTTTCCTTTCTGCCACATCATTCTGCTGTGGTGTATACCGAGCTGTAAACTGCCTCTTAATTCCATGATTTCTGCAAAATTCCATGAATTCATTCAATTTGTATTTGCCTCCTCTATCAAACCTCAACACTTTGATGAACTTTCCACTTTGCTTTTCAACCAAGGTTTTAAGATTCTTGAACACTTCAAAAGTTTCTGATTTTTGTTTAACAGAATATACCCATGTTTTTCGGCTGTAATCATCAATAAAAGTTAGAAAGTATAAATTTCCAGCCAATGATGGATCCTACATTGGTCCACACAAATCTGTACGAACTATCTCCAGAGCTTCTTTTGCTCGATACGAAGTGCCTACCTGGAAAGCTTCTCTATGATGTTTTGCTAAGATACAGCTCTCACATGAGCTTGCTGGTTGTTCAATTGGTGGCAACCCTCTAACCATTTGGTTTTTCTGTAATAAGCTTAATCCCCCAAAATACAAGTGTCCATACCTCAAGTGCCAAAGCCAAGACTGATCCAAACTTTGAACTTTATAAGCATTCACATAATTCTGAATTTCACTCTTTAATGTAAGTGGAAACATTCTATTTTTAGTCATTTTAACCTTTGCAATCAACCCTTTTCTAGGATTCTTGTCAAGAATTGTGCAAGTGTCATGGTTGAAAATTACCTTATAGCCTTTCTCCACTAGTTGTCCAATGCTAATTAACTTGCATTTCAGATCAAGTATAAAATACACATCATTAATATGCCTTTTATCTCCATTTTTTGCCAATACATTAACTGTACCTCTGCCATTGACTAACACTTTATTGTAATCTCCAAACTTTACTTCAGACTGTCCTAAACTATCTAGATCAGTGAACACCTCCTTGTTGCCAGACATGTGATTGCTACAGCCACTGTCTAGAAACCATACATCATTTGGATTCTCTTGTGCAACATTGCAAGTAATGAGAACTGAATCAGTTTTATCTTTTGATTTCTCAACTAGATTTGCAGATTGCTTTCTGGCATCTACTTCCTTCTTTCTACACTGCCTAGCATAATGCCCAAATTTCTTACAATAGAAACACTGAATTTTGGATTTATGAATTCTTTGATTCTGTTGCTGATAAAAGTTATTACTTGTGGTTCTGAAGTTTCCTGGATCTGAGTTTTGGACATACCTACCAATCCTATTTATATTCGATTCCTTTTCTCTTTGAACTTGAAATCTACCCCTGCCTCTATAGAATGACCTTCCTCTTCCTCTTCCAACTGTTAATTGTGTCTTGAAGGCAGTATCAAGTGAGAAGTTTGAGTTTATGTTTACCCTAGACTTATGGGATAACAGGGATGCCATTAACTCATCGATGGAGAGCTGAGTCAAATCCTTTGACTCCTCAATTGCCACAACAACAACATCAAATTTGCTGGGCAAACTTCTTAATACCTTTTCCACCACATTTGGATAAGAAATTTGTTCACCATGGGTTCTCATCTGGTTTATTATTGTCATTAGGTGATTATGAAATTGATCTACAGACTGTGTCTCATTCATTTGCAGATTTTCAAAATTTTTCCTGAGGGTTTGTAATTTAGCAACCTTCACCTTACTTAAACCCTGATAAACGATGTCTAAGATGTCCCATGCATCTTTGGATTTGCTTATTGATGCTATTCTAGGAAAAATTGAATTATCGATGGCTTGCTGGATGAGGGAAAGTGCCTTAGCATCTTTCTTCTTGTTGTTTTTCAACAAATCTTTATGTGCTTGTGTTAAGGCCAAATAGGCTGCTTCATCAAGAGGTTCTATATACCCATTCTAAACTAAATCCCACGAATCTTGTGAATAGAGAAGGGTTTTCATTTTTATGGACCAAAAGTCATAGTTCTTACAATCAAAGGTGGAATTTGAGGCTGTGCTGCCATACTGCTCGATGCAATGGCTCATACTTTTTGAAATTTCTTCTTTTGTAGCTGTAGGAAGAGTGCTCTATTTCAATGTTCCTCCATGGATTCTTTGCTGGTTGTGTTTTCTCTACAGCTTTAACTCAGGCTAAACCTCCTCTTCAATGCAGTGCCCTTTTTTTTACTTTCAACACAAATGGTACAGCAGGATCACCCTGCACTTTGCTCTCACGGACTGCTCAACCCTCTATTTTCTTCAACAGCTACGCATGAGCTTCCTTCACGGACTTTTCTTCTTTGTTGAGAGGTGTGGCCCTTTGCTAACAAGTTCCGATATGCAAGCTGGAGGAGGAGTTTTAAAGAAGTACAGAGCTACGACTCTCTTTCTATGGCATTCCCATTTTATTACACATAAACACTGCTCCTGCAATCAACAAATACGACTCCTCTCTACGCAGGCTCAACACTCTCAAACACACAAAAAATAATAATGAAGAGCCCAGCTCCACTCTTCAACGATATTTGCACTTCCGTGGGAAAATAAACTCCATCATCCGCAAGGGGGGAGGACTCTCCAATGGAGGACAGAGCTAAGCGATAGCTTTGATACCACAATGAAGGGATAGAGCAGCAAAACCCAGAAAAAAGACAGAGCATTAACAGGATTTTTACACAGTGCTACAACAACAGAAATTTACACAATGCTACAACACTCGGATCGAATAGCCAAAAAGACAAAGCTCTCTCATTGATTATTCATTAACTCCATACATCAAAAATGAATATATCCCACTATGTTCATAGCTGGACCGACGGTTCATCATTCCCAAGAGACATGACGTGTCCAGTTTTATAAATCAAAAATTAACCTGCAATAAATAAGCTGGGTTCGCTACATATAGTGGTAGACAGTTGCAATTAATACCAACAAAGTGCTACCAAATCACAACAAGTTTTTTTTCAAAACTATACCCTCTAAGAAACCCAAAATATTCACATAAACCTGTTTGAAAGACAAAGAAAATAAAGGTTTCCAAATATGACTATATGCATAAGTGATCAAGAATATGAGGGACAAATTCATATAATGTTTTGAAAAAAAAAATCCAAAATAATGGCATAGAATATGGAGAAGAGTTAGGATAAAGTTGAGTGACTCCGTAAAGATGTAATGAAGACAATAATTAAATATCAACAACAATACTTCAAACAATGGAATAAACTTAACCTATATATGCACTTTTTCAGTAATATGAATGCAAAAGTCCCAACGAATTATCCAAGCACTACACCATCTTCCCATGTACACGAGTGCAAAGATGAAACAAAAAAATTTCCGTCAAAATAAGAAATCATGTGGAATGTGTTGTTGCATAATGGATGAAACAATTCAAAATTACGTCCTAAACCAATTGCTCCTCAAATGACACCATGGCCTATAATCAAACCGAGCACATTAAATCTTAATAGTGGATACCAATCCAATATTTTTCCATCTACGTTTAGATGTTACTATGTCAATGAGAATGGAAATTATAATGTTGATCCTTGGATGAAGAGTAATGATAGATCCTCTCACTATGATTAGGATGTTAATCTGGTTTTGGCTAAGCATAAGCTGCAAAAAATGTGGATATGATAGAGTGGGATAAACAAATAGGTAGGATGGTGTTTAAAAAATTGTTTTAGTCTGCAGTTAATATGAAAAAATTTGATATGTTGATCATGAAGTTAGATTAATAATTGAAGCATGAGAAGATAATTAATACGACTATAATAACTAGGAATAAGGATCTTGAAGGGAAATGGGATACTTTAACAATTACTTCTAATGTGATTGAAAGTGTTAAGAGCTAAAGACATGGAAATAAAAATTTTGAAATCAAAACTCAAGATGTCATAGAATGAACTTGTTAGTGTTAAGAGCTAAAGACATGTAAATAAAAATTTTGAAATCAAAACCCAAGATGCCATAGAATGAAATTGTTGAATCCATGGAGCTAATTCATGTTTGTGAGGAGAAAGAATAAACATCTTGGAAAATGAAAAGAATATGAAGGATCAAAATTCTCAATTTACACCAAGAACTGATCAATTAATTAAGGAAAAGTCCAAGATGGGAGAAGAACATTCAATGGAAGTATAGAAGCTGGACTAGGAATTCATTGGAAAAGGGCATCAAAGTAGAACTTAATCTAAATTATTTCAAATATATGATAACTTGGATTGAGATGATAAGATAATTGATGCTTGACTACATTGGTGATATGTTGGAGAAGATTACCACCTACAAAGCAAAAGTTGTTGAGATGTCCACAACAATCGAGTTGTTGAGCAAAGAAAATAAATCTAAAGAGGAATAGGTGGAAAAATTACATGAACGATTGAAAGAAAGCGATACTATAGTTTAAGATCTACAATCCCAAATATCTCATAAAGAAGCCAACATTGAAATATTGATACAAACTTAAGAAGAATTGAAGAAATCACTTCAAGATGCATTGATACAAATACCATGGAAACAATATTTGATTGATTCGGAATCAGATTAATATTGATCAAATGAATACATATAAGCGTTATTTTAATTTTTATCATCTAATTGAATCTATTATGGTGAAGAATTAATAGATGGATATAAATAATGGGTGGACAGATTTTTCTAAGGAGGAGGATGCAAACCTATTTATTTCAACACTTAACTACAAATGAAGTCAAGGATATAACATAAATGATCTTGAAGACCCAGAAAGTGCACACAAAATTTTTTTGATCCTCTCTACTCAATAAAAGCTCACGTGATTTAACAAGGAAGCTACAGAATTCAAAGATCATTTTTCACCAGCTCGAAAAGTTGGCCTACCATAGCTATGGACAAAATATCTCAAGATCCTTGGAGAGGAAGCTTATTACAAGAACCTCAAAGCTTATGAAAGTAACGTAGAGATATTTGAGGAAGAAATCCATTCACTATTGGGTAAGAAATTTTTTTATTTATTGTTTTTTATTTAAGTATGTTAGCCTTAGTCAAGAGTTTTCTTAAGTATCAACCACCCATTTCATATCGTACTTTGAATTGGATATCATTTATATGAATATGTTAAGATTTGTTCATCCAAGGGGACATACTTTGGAGACATACTTTGGAGTAATATTTTAAGATACAAGCCGAAGCAAATAGCAAGTGGACAAGAGTGCCTTATCATCAAATGCACAGAGAAAGTCTACTTGCTGGAAGAGTTGAAGTTGAAAAGACAAGTGGAAGAAAGATAGTTAGCACCCAATCCATGTACATAATTGGTTCTAAGAAAATTTTCTTGAGTGTGAACTACAATTTGTTAAATTCTTTATTTTTAAGGAAAATGGTTAGCCTTGTCTAACCAAAAGACATTTAGAACCTTGGGTTATTTACCTCAAGAAAATTGTTGGGAGAGGATAACTTAAAACTTTTGCATAGTTTTGGAAAGGGAAAAGTGGATTCATCTCTCTTTTTTTGCAAGTCTATACATTTTTCTGTGTATTTGAATAGTTAATGATGTTTATTATTTTATTATGACTATGTCATATGGACTTTGAAGTAAATGAATGGATGTATTAGTGTGTTTTCTTGAAAATTTTATTATAGTTACATGATATTTACTATCTCACTATTAATGATCTAGAAGCACTTTGATTCTTTTAGAATTTATAGAGGCATTCTTAAAATAGATTTATTATTACAAAATCGGTTTGATATTTATATGCTCTCTACAATATCTTTTTATATTTCTTTCACCTTTTATCATCTTGATGTCTTGTAAGAAAGGGGAGTTGCTTAGCAACAAATCCCTGCTTAAAAAAATAGCAATAAGTTGCTAAGTTGTTATTGTTGTTAGTAGGTAGTAGCATAAACATGCTTTTGAGCAATTCAGATAAGGTTTGTTATTTTTGTGGGGATTAAATGAAAGGACAAGCTAATATTAAGGAGATAGTAACAAAAGAACTTAGAGACATTAAAAGCTGGCTAAAGAGATAATAACTTGGGTTTGAAAGTGTAATGTTCAAAACCTAGTTGCTCTCCCGCGAGTAGAACACTAGATATCACGTGCAGTTTACTTTTGGGTAAAGACCATTTTAAGGATTTATAGTCCAGTCAATCAAATAAAGGACTAGGCGAGCGTATATCTCTTAATAATCAGTTTCAAATAATCTATTATATTGTTTGTATTTCTTATTTAGTATCTTGATATCTCTTTTTGTTTTCCATGATGTTTATTGTTGTAATGTGGCTAAATTTACTCTTTCATTCTAAAATTGCATTCAGGAATTTTAAGGTTTTTGTATTCCAATTTTTGTTATTTATTATGTTTTTATCCAAAACATTTATCTACCAAATATATATTTTTTTATAATGTAATGACATACACATATATGTATCAAGAGGAAGAAATATAATATACAATAGATATATTACATCCCATTTGCATGTAATTTTGATAAACAAAATAAAATAGTTAAAGCTATAGCACGGAATCATCTTAACTTGAGATTTTTAACTAGAGATTTTTAAAGTTACAAAAAATTTAATACCTTGTTTCTTTTTTATTTTTCTAAATATTTAATAAATAAGATTAAAACTAAATTTTTATTGCAAAAATTCACAATTAAAAAAATTGAAGTAGGTTTATAAAATTAAAATTAAAATCAAATGAAAAAAAATCCATTTTGGTTTATAAAATAAAAAATTAAAAACCAAATAAAAAGTAAAAAAATATGTTAACTCATAAAATAAAAAAAGTAAAAGTAACATAGATCCATCTTAAACCAGGAGCTATAAGTGGGATTCAATTTATTGAAATGTAAATTATTTTGTATGTGTAAAAAAATTATAGATAAAAAATTTGGATCCCTCTCTTTATTTAATAAATCCATCTACAATGCCATAAACATTTAAAAGCAATTGTAAAAGCAAAAATATAAAAAATGCATGGTTTTAGACAAAACATTCAACCCTAGTGGATGCTTCATAGATAACAGACTAAAATCTTTCAAACTAACCTACAAATACATAACTAATCTTTCAAACTGACTCACATATACATAACTAAAATCTCATTCCACGAACTATAAATGCCAATCTAAAAAGCCGGCCATTTGCAGCTTCTTGAACTTGAAAGCAACATAAGGACCAAAATCCATTTTAGTTCATAAAATAAAAAATTAAAACCAAATAAAAAGTAAGTAAAAAAATATGTTAACTCATAAAGTAAAAAAATTAAAAGTAGCATAAATCCATCTTAAACCCAGAGCTATAAGTAGGATCCAATTTATTGAATTGTGAATTTGTTTGTATGTGTAAGAAAATTATACATCAAGAAATCGGATCCCTCTCCTTATTTAATAAATCCATCTACAATGCCATAAGCATTTAAAAGCAATTGTGAAAGCAAAAATATAAAAAATGCATGGTTTTAGACAAAGCATTCAATCTTGATGGATGCTTCATAGATAACAGGCTAAAATCTTTCAAACTAACCCACAAATACATAACTAATCTTTCAAACTGACAGAGAAAACGGTATCTCCAAATATGCCACATAAAATGAGTGGGAAAGTAAACCAACATAGATCCATCTTAAACCCGTATCTATCAAGCACGTATCTCCAAATATGCCACATAAAATGAGTGGGAAAGTAAACCAACATAGATCCATCTTAAACCCGTATCTATCAAGCACCGAGAGGGATCCAATTTCTTGAGGTGTATTTCTTTTTTTAAATTTAAACTCAATAAATTTGATCTCTCTTGATTGATAGATCGGGGTTTAAGTTTTAAGTTTTTATTTTATAAACGAACATCTATTTTTTAATTACTTTTCATAATATTTTATTTTATGATTAACCAAGATAGATTTTTTTTAAATACTTTCCAAATACTTTTTACATTTTATTAGATGGTTATAGGATTTTTTTTAAATACTTTTTACATTTTATTAGATGTAATGCTACATAAAACTATATCACACATTGGGCTGTAGAAGACCTAGTTTCACTTGGTGCAATAAAATTTCTATATAACCTGTTCCACCGAAGTAGATTCTCTTCGAGTGAGAAATGACTTCTTCTATTTATCTATCTACCTAAATATATATACCAATTTTTTTCAACTTTGAACTTATAACTTACTAAAAAAAATAATTAAAACAACTAAAAACAAATTCTTAGCATTGGAAATTGTAACCTTGATGGGCATTCATTACCAAAACTGCTTGCTGGATTAAAAGCTCGAAGGTTATAGTTATTGGAGAGACAAATTTCCATCAACCAAGAAAGCAGAGATACCAAAACGTAAGTACTAAACACGCAGATTATATCGATTGAGTAGAATATTATACGTACAGCCATAGAGATATTCTGTGAATAAGTGCATCTTGAATTTTCATAAGCCCGTGCATCTGGAAGCTCCTGCATGTTGTACCAAATAATATGATGCTCAGTTGCCCGTGCCTCAACCAGTCGAGCGTTTGATAGTACCGAATTCTCTACCACTGCGGTTTTCATAGGTGATTGGGTGGTGTTGAGTAAGCAGTGCTTACTATATAATCATTAAGTTAATTTATTAACATAGTTATTTAATTTGTAGTGGGTGAATACAGATAAGCCACAAATAAGTTATAAATATTATTTGTTTTCCATGCTTAGTTGTAAACACTAGTCTATACTGTTTGCTACAATCTAATCGCTAAGAGTTATCTATGTATTATCTATGAGTTATCCATACATCAACTACCCACTGTTATAAAATAAAAAATTTATATACTTGCCAACCCTAAGATATAAACACCTATTAATATAAGTATAATTATTAAATAAACCAATTAAAGAAAGAGTTTCCCAATTAATAGCTCAATAGCAAGCAGCGCCCCAAGCTGATTAAATCCACAGGGAAGAAGCTATATTAACTTTAGCTTGTTAACAAAAGCTAAGTATCATGCTGCATAGTATCGAATGCTTGGATTGTTCATCATTGGATTTAAAGTTAAATTTTGTTAAAAAAATGAATGAGTTGATTGTGCACTATTAAATTTAAAGTAAAATTTTGTTAAGAAAGCTAAACACCCAGTTAAATTTTGTGGATTGTGTATATTGGATTTAAAGTTAAATTTTGGTAAAAAAAAGTAAACACCCAATTGCAATACAGAACAGAACATAAGATTTATAGCGTGGATTGTACATGATTGAATTTAATTCAAGATGCACAACCCAAACCCAAACCCAACTGCAGAAGATTCAATGCAGAATGCAGAAGATTGATGGCTATGCAGCCAGATACTTAGACACCGCCATTTAGGAGATACATAACTAATCCCATTCCCAGATCATGGAAAGGAGCGAATTTGAAACTCCTGCATCCCCAAAGCTTAATTTCCTATTATAATAATCTATTGTCTGCGATGAACCAGGAACTATAAATGCCAATCTAAAAAGCCGGCCATTTGCAGCTTCTTGAACTTGAAAGCAACAGAAGGACCAAAGTAACCGTATTGGATCACTCTTCAGAAACCTCCTCTGAACTCTCTGACCATTAGGTAAACGGACACATATCGTACAAATATTGAGCCATTTATCATCTTGTGGTTCCTCTGGCAGATGAAACAGTGGTTGGCGTCTGACTTCTTGGGTGAATCCAACACCTGGAACTTGATAGATTTTTTTTTGCTGTTTATTGGGGCAATCCATGGAGCGGTTATCCATATAAGGTATCAATGGATCTGGATCGGCCATGTTTTTCCTCTTGACAGATGATGGCTGCTGTACATAAGCATCTGCTGAATCATTTTGCTTGTTCTTAGTTGCCGGTGGAGATGGGAGAGATCTTTCAGTGAAAGAAGAAACCATGGCCCCATGAGCTCCACCTTCACCATGATTATGAGCATTGAATAACTGGATTGTTTCCTGTAGCTTCCACTTGCTTGCCTGCAAATACTGCTGTAGCTTCCACTTGCTTGCCTGCAAATACTGCTGTAACCTGCCTATGGATTCTCCCACCATTTCGACGAAACAAGCAACCATATCCTGCTTATCTTTTAAGTTCTTCATTGGAAGGAAGAAATAAGCGAAGATAGAAACACAGAAATAGCTAAATACAGTCTTGGGAAAACAGACCTGAAATCCGAAAATGGCCATACGCATGTGATTATGAATCAAAATATTGAGGAAAATGCCAATATAAATAGTACACGAGCTTCCTTCAATGGACGCTAGAAACACAGGAATAGCCAAATACAGTCTTTGGAAAACAGACCTGAAATCCGAAAATGACCAGACGCAAAGGGACATTACAATTGCGAAAAACGGATGTGATTGTGAATCAGAATATTCGGGAAAATGATAATATAAATAGTACACGAGCTTCTTCTAATGGCCACATGAGCTTTCTCCAATGGCAGACATGTTTGCTTGATATATTTAAAATAACTAGCGAGCATTTGAGTGGGCCTAATAGTTAAGAACATGTGTTATTTCCATGTAGGTCACAGGTTTAAAACCCGGGGGTAGGGTTTCTCATTGACCCCTTGTGACAAGGCTCCAAGGATAGCCGACCCCTAAGATAAAGGCTCACCCCGAAAACGTCCCCTGCTAAGTCACAAGCTGTTGGATATACCCTTGGAAGGTTGCTGTTCCCATATATATATATATATATATAGTCACAAGCTGTTGGATATACCCTTGGGAGGTTGTTGTTCCCACACACACACACATATATATATATATATATATATATATATTCAATGGTATATGGTAGGGAGGTAGTGGGGAGGTGATGTTGTAATATTTTATAGAGAATGTATTTACAATTTTTAAAATAAAAGTTTAAATATTTAAAATTAATTCAAAATTGTGCATATTTATTTTGTAAATAAATGTGTTTTGGTTCATAAAATTGGGTGTTGTTTTTATTAGGATTTAACTTTTTATAGTGACACGTGTTGTTGTTGTTTTTATGGGTGTTGTTGTTGTTTCTATTAGGAAAGGACAACCCACCTCCTGTAATAAGGATAAATATCATTTATGGTATTGGGGAGGTGGTTGAGATTTAAACAATAATGCCAACAACTTGATGTCAACACGTGCACAAGGGCCACACGATAGCATAGTAATGTTGGCATACACATATGAATGGGTTCCATGTGGCATGTTGACATTATGGCATGTGGCGTTTGCAAGGCAAGGGTGTGCTCGTGCGTATATTGAATGGGGTAGAGTAGAATTCACACGACTCTAGGTGTAGTATGAACTATATTTATTCTTCTTGCACCACCTTGATAGGTGGAAAATGCTTAAACAGTTCTTCTTGCACCACCTTGGGAGGAAACATCTTGTCAAAAATCACAACAATATGTATCAAGATTATTTATTATTGATTGGGATTATTAGTTGAAAGGAAGGAGTTTCAAATCTTTTTTAAAGGTTTTAATCTTATCATGGGATTCACCTAATACCTTAAGGTAATTTTGGGGGCACCTTGAGTCTTCCCTTGTCTCAAACACTAAAATGATATCAAAGAAGCACTTCCCAATGTCCATTGTTTCAAACTAAAAACCCCAAGTCCAATATGTCACTTTATAGGAATACTCCCCTCAAAGAAAACATTCGTTGAATAACAAGATCAAAACCATGAAGAAATTAAAACATAGTATTGCTAAAAATTGGGACATGAAACATGGCAATCACATATTTCCCCTGGGCAAGGGCTTCTTTGTGGGGTATTTTTTAATTCAAGTGGGGAATGAATCCATCGTTGAAGGAGGTCCATGGTTTCTTAATTTAGAAATGTAATTCTAGGAGGAGAAACTCATCCCCCTTCCTAATCTTCTTATAAGGATGCCTTATGAAGGTCCTCATAAAGAAGCACTTCAAATCCCATCATTGAAAGTGACATTAACATAATGATAGTGAATTTATTCAAGCTTAGAACATTGGGTTTCATTTATGGTTTTATAGAATTATAGCCCTTACTAAAAGATATCATAGCTTGTATTACTAAACATTGAAAGTTGAAACAAGCTTATATTATGTCTCTCTATGGCAAAGGATTCTTTGTGGAAATATTTTCATCCAAAGAGGAGAAGGAATCCATCTGTGAGTGAGCTCTATGGTTTCTTACCGCATGTCTAACATATAAAATTATAGAGAGTGGTTTTGATCTCTATGTTGAAATTCTCTTCCAATACATGGTTTGACTGCAATTGCCTTTCCTCTCTATGAAGTTTTGAAATGATTTTGGTATAAAGACCATTGGAAACAAGTTCGGATACTATGCAAGTATGAGAAAATTTAGAAGCAAAAGAAGGCTAGCTAACTATATTAGGATTTTTGTAATAAGTATAGGAGTAAACCCTTGCTTGATAAACTTACTCTAAAAATAATACTGAACATGTTGAAAAAGAAGTGTATTAGGAGAACATCCTCTCAAGATATTAATCTTGGTATGAGTATTGTCACTTTAAGGCTTCATTTCCATCTGAATGGAAGGAACATTCTAACATGGAAACATTATCCACCGTGATAGAACCCTTCATGGGCAAGTTGAAACCATAAAATAATGGACCATGGACAATCCCGACCTACCCATTCATGGTGCTAGATAGCTTTGTAAGAGAGTTTGCATCATCGTTAATGTCTTCCTTCTAACACTAAGCAAGAAAACAACCCAAATTAATAGCATATGTATAATACTACTTTTATCGGGAAGCAACATTAGAGTGAATGCCTAATTTTCCTCTTGAATAATGGGGTTATAAGTCTCTTTTGGCCATCTTTTGGTCATTGGAAATAGTTTAGGTAAGTCTATTACCTTACCTCTAGAGGTCGAGAAGTAGGTAATTTCCAATACTCTCGCTCAAATATGTGTTTACATTAATTTGAATAAAGGTTTCCTTGATAAAATTGCGTTGGAGAGTAATAGCCAATGTTGGACACAAGTACTATTAGATCATGAACGTGTCTTTGCATTATACATTTATTTTGATAATGTGCACGTGGAAGCTTCTTGCTCAAAAGTAAAGGTTTCCTAGGCTTCAAAGAAGAAAAGTAGCAAGCCCATCCACTGAAAATACACAATGGAAAATAACCATTGGGTGGAACCAAATAAGGGTTTAGAGGAACTTGTGTGAGCATCTTATACAAATGATTCTACCCCCACTACTACATATGGGCGAATTGTTCCACGAAAATTTTCCACGTTTTCAACATTCGTGGGTTAAAAAAATGATTTTTTAACTTTTTTTTTGTCAGGGCGGAAAAACCGTGGCAATATCCATGTTTTTTAAAGTTCCACGAACATTCGTCCCTATATCAAGGAAATGTCTAGGTTTCACTTCTCATGGCAACAGGGACGAATGTCAAGCTATATAAACTACACACTCTCACCATAATTTTCACATTTTCTTTTCTTGCGGCACATTGAGCATGGATTTTGGACTTGCGGGGTGATTGTATGAGCTTGGACATTCTGCATAGCTCTGATTTTGAACTTGCAAGGTTAGTAATGTGTAATTTTTTGTCTATATTTTTATAAGGGTTAGATTTTAATATTGTTTAGTATTGAGGCTTAGGTCATGTTAACTTGCTTTTTACCTTTCTAATATTTTTTTCAAGAACTTGCTATCATTTTCATTTAACTTGCTATATTTTTTTCAAGAACTTGTTTTTTTGGCTTAGGTCATGTTAACATGCTTTTTTGCCTTTCTACCCACAAGAGGTCATTATAAAACAGTTGTGGCAAGGAAATTCATGGAATGCTATTTTAAGTCCAACATACTTCTAGCTTAAGAATTGCATCACCTTGTCAAATCTAGATTCTAGTTAAATATTTTAGGGTAACAAGTTGATTTTCAAGGTAAATAACATCCATTCTAGTACTAAAGTCATTTTTTTAAAAATTAAATTAAGTGGTACTTTTCTTGCTTGTGATTAACATTGTGTTTGTGATGCTTTTTTTGTTATGAAAAATTTGTGATGCTTCTTAAGCTATGAAACACATTCAAGAAGCTTATGAAAACATATTCACGAGAGTTCACAAATAGCCCATCCCTATTTCATCTACAAGATAAAAATATACAATGCATAAAGCTGGTTCTTGTTCAAATACTACATCTCCAAGTTAGGCCACTTGAACCCATTCTCTTACCAATTCTCTTTGTCATCCTAAGTTATGAAACACTATAAGTGACATAATCTCTTCTCCTAGTTGTAATGCGTACCACATTGATGTGTCCTACTAAGCTAGGGCTTATAACTTATTTTCTCAATCTTTACAACAAATAAATATTAACCCTACATTCTTCCCTTAGTGTGTATTCAATATCTTTAGTTTCTCACTCATCACCACATGACATCAATATTGGCATCTTTGAAAATGTTTTCTCTTGCAATTGGTACTATCTCTAATGTGTTTGCGGTCCTATATGACATTTGACATACATAATGCTTGGGATCTGTTACAATCCTTTCTTCTTTTTGCTTTGCATATTCAATGTCTATATGGATCCAATTTTTTTATGGCTTGACCTCATCAAGATTTGCTACTTACCTAATTACTAGTCTTCAACTATTGCAATGGATCAACTAAATAGAGGATTTTCAATAGTTGACCTTTAACCAACTCATTTCTTAGCTCTTGTGTGCACTTCTTAACATCATTGATTTTCTCTATCGTACCTCGAACCATTATTACCTCGAACCTATAAAGTATGATTATGGACTCACACCCTTCACTACCTAATGGATACTTCACAATATTTGTCAATAAACTAGTTAATGTTTCCAACCAAATTTGAGCTTCCCAAGGTGATATCCCATGTCATGTGGGTGAAATACATCTACAATATTGGTTAAGAGCCTACCCTCTTTGGTGGTCAAACTATATGATCAGGTCTTCAAACTATACAAGTAGTTATCAATTTTCCAATATTTTTGGTTCCTTAACATTTGACATTTACCAGTTTTTTTTAGTAACCAACCAGAACCAATTCTAATTTTAGTGCTCTTGATACAATGCATTCCTAAAAATATGGAAAGAATATTTATTTAAAATTCCAACCACTACATGGGTGCAATCTCCCTCCAAGTGTTCACATTAAACGTTAGATTATATTAACTTACCATCTTTCCATTCTCAATTCACTTTCTCACAATCAACTTACCATCTTTCCATTCATATTAACTTTAGTCTTCATGTTTTTCTTTATAAATATAGAAAACATTGGATTATAATATACTATATTCAAAAATGTACTTATAATATCTAATGTAATTGACAAGTTATTGTTTTGTATGGTGTAGGTAAGACAATTACTTGTACCACTACAAGGATTTGTCACTATGAATGAAAATGCAAGGAAGCTTGCTCAGTTTAGAGCTGCATTAGAGGCGAGAGGAGATGGAAAATGTTATTGTCCTTGCTTTGATTACAGGGGCTTACAAAAAAGAAGACTTTTAATAAAAACAACTGAAAGACATTGTAGGGAGAAGGGGCACGCCGAAGGGGGTTATGAATATCGTCCCCTGGTAAGACTATTTTTGGGGTTCAATTTTTAATATATTCACTGTAATATTCATCATGTCTGCATGAAGTTTAGTAAAATGTCTTATTTTTTTACTATGTGTTCTATACAAACTAATTTTTCTATGTTGTTTGTAAATTTATAGACAATGCCCCCAAAATGTCGCATTCCAGAGTTATTTGCCAAGTACCAGCAGAAATACTCATTCACAGCCCGATGAACTTCTACATCAAAATATTAAAGATGATCAAGTAGTTATTTCCGATGATATAATGGATGTAGATAATATTAGTGATACAAATCAGGAAGATGAGATACATAGATTGATCCAAGACACATTTGTTCCAATGGATAAGGACAACCAGGATGATAGTGATGATGTTGATCCTCTACTTGAGAAGTCACATCAACCTCTTTATGAAGGCTCAAAAACAAATCTTTTATCTGCTATATTGTTGTTAGTGAACTTGAATGTTTTGAATGGATTGTCAAACACCTGTCTGACACAGATACTAAGGTATGTAATTTGTTTTTTTTAATTTTTGTCTGCATGTTCACAATATCTATATATAGAAAGGGTTGACTTTTTTCCTATATTGTTGCTATTGTTATCTAATATTGTGTAAAGTTTGGATGCGATATTGATGATTAATATTGTTTTCATTGATTTATTCTTTTGAATTTTGTAGATTGTTAGGTGAATTTCTATTACCAACTTCAAATATTTTACCACACACATATAGAGGGATATATGTCATCATGAAAGCATTTGGTATGGAGTATCAAGCTATTGATGCATGTCCTAATGATCATATCATATACTATGGACAATATGTATTAGAAAACAAAATCCCACAATGTCAAACAAGTAGGTATCGAACCAATAAAGTGACAAAAAAGGTGCCTCAAAAAGTTCTTCGTTATATACCGATAATCCCACATTTCCAGCAGTTGTTCAGGTGTCAAAGTATAGCACAGTTTATGGATTTCCATGCAAAGAACATAAGTCGTGACGATGTTCTTCGAATGCCTGCAGATGATTCTGCATTGAGTTACATCGAAGAAAAGTGGCCAATTTTTAAAGAAGATCCTTGTAATGTTAAACTTTCTTTGGGAACTGATGGTGTCAATCCATTTGGAGAGCTTCGTTCTACCTACTCAGTGTATTGTTATAAACAATAGCCTTCCTCCTTCGATGTCGATCAAGAGAGAGCACACAATGTTGGCAATGATTGTTCCAGGTATTTAATTAATAGGTATTTTTTTAATTGAAAGTCTAATCAGTAAATATTTCATTGATTTGTTTCATGCATGATAATTATGTCTTTTATATATAACGACATATAGGCGCTAAATATAATTAATCATGTATGTTTGACCAATTAGGCAAGTACCAGGTTAAAGATATGAATGTATATCTTGAGCCTCTTATCGATGAGTTGTTGAAGTTATGGGATGGCGTCACTATGTATGATATTTCTAGACCAATCAGGCAAAGACGATTTCAATTCCATGGAATACTTGCATTTACAATTCATGATGCTCCTGGGTTAACACATTTTTGTGGTATGTTGTTACTTTCTTTTGTTCCTTAATATTTTATATATCTGTTGATAATATCATGCATTATTTTAAATTGTAATGCTAATTTGCTACACCAATTCATATATCTTGTAGGTCTTCAAACCAAGGGTAAATTTGCATGTCCATTTTGAGGTCCCAGGATAAAATCTCGTCGTTCAAGGATTTTAGAAAAGGAAGTGTTTGATGAGTATAGGCACTTTTTGCCTAAGAACCATAGTTATCGAACTACAGCCAAAGAAAAATTTAACGATAAAGAAGAGAAGGAAAAAAACCACGAAGAATGACACCTCACCTATGGAAGGTGGAATATAATAGAAACCGTCAAGGTATGCCAATTTTTTTTTGTATTGAATTATGTTCAACGCGATATGTTATACCATTATTGATTAATTGGTTTTAATTTGATTTTGTTGATGTTTCATGATTGTCGTTAAGGCACATGAGGAATCAAAATTTACCCGATTCAATTCAGTATGTTGCCATACTACGAGCACCTGCAAATAGTTCATTTGTTTGACACAATGCATATCGGGAAGAACATAACATAAATGTTATGGCGAATATTAGATGGAAGGACTGACAAAGAAAAAATTGGAAAGATTTGTAGTGACATCCAAGAATCTAATCACGCATTGCAAAGTGCGATCATTAATTCTAATGGTGATGGCCGCCAACATAATATTAGTCTTCCTTGGTGCTTGATAGAGCAATAGAGCAATATTGTAAGAAAGGTCATAAAAAATATCAGGTTTCCGATGGGTTTTTCGTCAAACATAAAGAATATCTTGACGAAAAAGGTGATTTTGCAGGGGTTAAAACACATGATTGGCATACATTCATTAAGGTAATAATTAGTCTATAATATATTTCATTATCGGTATGCACTATTTTATTAATTTTATTCTCTTATTTTGAAATAAATATTAATAATTATGTGTTTTTTGATACAGTATGTTCTACCTTTATCTCTCCCAGATGACTTTGATAGCAACATAAAACATATTATTTATGTTCTTGGAAAATACATGAGGTAAGTAATGTTTTACTTGGAAAATGTACTTGGTCTGTGGTCTGTAGCGGAACTTATTGACATATATTATGTTTTTCCCACAAATATTATATATGCCTTGAAATATTGTTTTATTGCATCATTTGTAGGTGGATTTCATCAAAAGAAATCCATAAAGAAGATATAAGGCATTGGAAGAGAGAAATTCCCCGACTAATGTGTGAAATCCAACAGTATCTACCTCCAACATTTTTCAATGCACAAGAAAACTACCTCATACACCAAGTTGAGGAGATTGAATTATGTGGACCAGTACACACAAGGTCGATGTGGATGGTGGAGAGGCAGTTGAAGTCATTGAAGGATTTTGTTAGACAAAGAGCGTGTCCCGATGATTCTATGGTTGAAGGATATATGGTATATCAATGCATGGTGTACATTAGTTAATATCTACCTAAATTAGCAGAAAATATGAATGTGCCTCACATTTGGCATCTCGACTCCATCAGCAAATTTGAAGGGGATTTCCTACTGGGGAGAGGTACATTGAGGACTGTGAAAGGTAATTATTATTATACGTTCTTGAATTAATATGTTACACATTTATTTTTTCCAATTTTATATTATCATACTGTTTTTTAACTCTTTTTAATAATTATGCATTTTCAACTATATTAAACTATGTTCCTTTAATTATGATCTAATTAATTATGAAATTGAATTTTTTTTTATCCTATAGTTGGTCGAGTGTGGGATGCTTTACATTTATACATTGTAAACAACCTTGATTGGATGGAGCATTGGATAAATGATTCTGAAGAATTCTTCGGTAGGTTATCATGGGAAGGGGTCAGTAACATGATTAAAACAACTCATCATCTTCGACATCAAATTCCTGACCTTACGTTGCAAAGGGAAGTTGATTTAGCCTATGGTTTAAAATATAAAAAGGCAAGTAATTTTTTTACTGACATTTTTTCTAGTTACTTCAATCCATTTTTCCAATTACATTTCATTTGTTTAAGTTTTCAATTATATTTACTAACTCCTATATGACTTTTATTAATTCACAATGTATTTTTAACCTGTTGTCAATGTTGCAGCTCAAACATCACAAGGCTATGTTGCGTAATGGTCGTAAATTTCATATCAAAAAGTTGAATGACAACAGGAAAACCTCGGATTGTGGGATGACTGCAGTGTTTAAGGTCACCAATGTCTCCTCTAGAAGTGATACACATCCAGAAGAAATCGAGAATAGGTACTATGGGCATTTGGAGGACATTGTTGACTGTGATTTTAATTCCTTTAAAATAGTTTTGTTTGAGGTGAAGTGGTACAGGCTACGGATGCATGAACGTGATCCTGAAAGAACTACTATTGAGCATGCTAATGGATTTGCCATGGTTAATACAAGGGCATTTGAACTGGGTACAGAGCCTTATGTTCTTCCAAGTCAATGTGAGCAAGTCTACTACTTTGAGGTACCAGGTAAAGCAGGTTGGTCATATGTTGTTTGATACGATCCAAGAGGAAGACCAGTAAAGTATAATTAGGTGATGAAGATAATCACGAAGAAGAAGAGGATGTTGATGATTCAGATCAGGATGTAGTCGATGTTTAGATGAAGAAGTTGAAGAGGATGATCATGCAAATATATCATACGATGATCTCATTGACGATATGGATGACTATATTAGCGAAGATGACTTTGATGCTAATGACGATGTGAATGATCCTTTCATCAATATCTATTCAGAACCAGATCCTAATACAGATGTTGAGTTGGATGAAGAAGAAGATGAATGATATTTAATTGTTGAAAAGTAGAGGTACACAATGTTTTTAGGTTAAATTAAATGCACTCACCATATGCTCATTTTGTTGATTAACTTGGTTATATTTGAAAATTAGTTTTCTAATCTAATTATGTTCTACATGTGCAATAGCATGGGTGTTCTTAGTGGTTGTAGTGTTAATGGTCTGAATCGAACATGTGTCGATTGAGCAAGATACAAAGTTGTGTTATAAGATTTATGTGTTATTTTTTGGGTTATTTCATATTAGAACTCTACTAGACTCGTTGGAAACATAAAAAACTTATTTTGAGTCTTTCATTGGAAACATAAACAACTTATTTTGAAAGGGGTTCTATCCTTGTTTGTCTTTCTAAGCTAGTTGTAATCTTGTTGATCATTCATTGCTATTTGTAAGTCCCCTTAATCAATCAACCACTTTTGTTTTGTGAGAACTAGATCTTGCATTGTCTAATGATGTCTTTTGAAAATATGTTGACACTTGGATCCACTTCATCGGAATCAAATCGTACACTTTTAGTTCATCTAGTACTATATCATTCTTCAATATCTACATCTTAATGGTCTAAACATCCCAATCATTATGATCGAGTGCATCCTTGCTCTCTATCCATATATTGAAATTCCTATTGGTATGCTAATTAGTATGCTAATTTTTAATTTTTGATTAGTATTGTTATTGATAAAATTGTTATAGAATATGATTTTATTTTTAAAATACAAATGTGAGAACCTTTAAAATTGTTGACCTTGGTGGGTTAAAAAAAAAAAAAACAAATGTTATGTCGGGTTTGATGTGATTACTTTTGGTCATTTGCTAACTGTCTCTATCGAGTTTAACGAAAACGCTCCGTTGCTCTCGTTTGACCGCACCAGCTAGCGCTTGCAACCCGCTACAATTCCATTTCCCAAATACCAATTCTACAACCCCTAAAGAGCCTTCTGCTGCACTATTTTGAGGGTGCAAGCAACATCTATTGTGGCCTTAAGATGAAGCTTTTCAACTTGAATTTTACGAACTATCTTTTGATATTCAACAAGTTCCTCTTTTGCTTTTGAAAGTTGATCTTCTAGTATATCAATATATTATTGTTTTATTCTATCATCCCTCCCCAGTGTTTCTATATCTTCTCGAAGTCTTGCTACTTCTTCTTGCAGAATATCCTCTTGCAACTCTCACCGTGCAATTTCTACGAGGGGGGTTGAAGTTGGTTTCGTGTGCTCCATCCATTTATGCAAATCCCCGCAAACCCTCAATGGCAATCATAAGTGGATTTTAATTCACCAGACTTGGAATAATGGAACTCAAATTTGTCTAAAAAACAATACTGGAGATAGAGCTAGTATTGGTAGACACTAAATGGTTGCTTGTGTTGATTGCTGAGATAGGGTTTTTTTTCCTCTACCAACTATTGATATCTGTGTTGGAGATATGTCCAATCATGAACTGATTATGGATGCTGTGGTAAATTCGATATGGAAATGAGTATTTTTACAGGTTATGTGTGGTCCTTTGTTACTCGTTATGCTTTGGTAGGGTTTCTGCTATGTTATTAGGGAGGTGCCATAACAATTATGCATTGGAATGTGAGTAGGTGGAGATAAACATGTTTTCAAGTAGGGAGGTAAATTTTGGGGTTGAGCTAGGAGGGTTTTGCACAAGCATTCCCTCATAGATATTCCACCCCCTGCAACCGGCTCTTGGTCCGTGACCTCCTTCACTGTGCGTGTTCCTTTGGGATTTTGAAACCCTCCTCTATTGAGTCGAATTTCTGCATTTTTGGGTGCGAATTAGGTGTTGTTGATTTCATTTGTTAATTGGGTGGTTTTGATTTTATAATGAAACCAACAGACATGGAATGCTTGTTGTTGATTGATATAAAGGCTGTAGTTCTATTTAACACAAAAATAGTGATCCAAAGTTCATTGATATGGTTTTTGAAAACAGTTGCAAACCAGTTTTATTTGGATATTTTCGTGCAAGTGGATTCTAGGAATATGAACTAGATATGTGCTCATTATCACATTTTGAGGGTGTTTATGCCTCCAATTTAATTTTGATTTTAAGCAGTTTTAAATCTCTCTGCCAGTAGCAACATTCTCCTTGGTTTGAGATGATGTGAGTTTGGAGCTTTGCTGTAATCCTAATTTTGCTTTAAGTAGTTTTGTATCTCCGCCTTTTGCCACATTCTCTTGATTTGAGCTGGTGAGAGTTTGAGGCTTTTCTGTTATCCTGCAAGCATTTCTTGGGTTGTTTGCCCATGATTCGAAGGCATAGTTAAACCTTCATGGCCATAGAAGAATGATTATCTCAATGATATTGTACCTAGCTTTTAGATTTTGGTTTTGGAATTTGAACCAGATTGCTTTCCAAGTTGTATGTGAAAATTTTAATAAATTTTTAAAATAAAACACTATGTTTCTGGGTGTCAATGCTCAGGATGTGAATTCTCATTTGGTCTGTTAAGCTCATCTGGATTTATATGTATATTTTGGATATGATAGCTGTTTTAATTGGCGATATTAATGTGATTGCTTCAAACGAGGTCTTGAATTTCAACTTTTAGCCCTGAAAGTGCTCCGGATATCACTGCATTAAACACCATCAATAGATTCCATAAGAAAACTTGAGTAAGATGTAAATTGTATTCCTTTTGATAGAAAATATGCACTTGTGTTCATTTCCCTCTAGAGATTATGACGGGAAATGTTATTAAAAATAAACTCACATTAGTTTCACCTGCTTGTAAATTACCTCTATGTTAGATTGTTCACAGAGTAGTCTAATGCTTTGAAAAATTTGCTTGGCGTTAAGACTACTTTGTCACCTTCTTCCGCAATCCCCGTCATTGTCTTCACCAATCCCCTCCTTGGTGCCCACCTTGTCAGGGCATCACCTACTCTAGGTCTCTCATTAATTCACCATAGTGACGGTTTGGTAATTCCCAGTCCTGCCTACCCTGCTCCCTATTCACTCTCACCTCTTCATTCTCTTATTTCAAATGACCCCCCTGCATCTGCTGAGACATCTTGACAATGCCAAACTCTGCTCAGATTGTTTCCTTTTACCCTTCGGTTGTTTGCTTTCCTGGGAGACTCACTTCATATTACTTGGTTGAAATTCACTTGATACAATGTGCATATTTATAGCACATAACAGGCCTCCTAGGCATCAATCATGGCTTGTCTTTCACAACCATCTACACATAGTATTTAGACGATGCTCCTGAGTGTATAGAATTCCCCACACATTTGATTGCAACTACGAGGTACTATCCACAGTGATTTGACTATGAATCTTGATTCACCTCAGGCTTAGAGCTAAGGTGTTTTAATGTGTCAATGACTAATAAGAGAATATTTGATTCACAATGGTTACTAATAAGAGAATATTTGACACATAAGAATGCTGTTAATTTTTAACAAGCGGGAATGAAACAAGCAAGTCTGGTGCAAGTGAGCCCGAGGCCAATAACCCACAAGTAAACATGGAAATATCTGCTTAGACCACTGGAAAACATCAGATCTATACTATTGATGATAATATGATGTGGTTGGATTATATGCAAGACTGGAAACCTAGGTGGGAGTTGAGACATACTGAAGTGTTAGATGCTAACTTACAGGGATCTGACGCTTTTATTAGACTAACGCCAGAACTCAGAAGAATGCCTATGGGATCCAGTATTGTACCAGAGATGATTTACAACTGTTGGCTTGGTTTTGCAACCAAGCTTTGTGCAATGGGCACCTATCAAGAAGTGATAGCAGTTTCAAATATTGAAAGAAAAAACAATTATAAATCTGAATCTAAAACTAAACTAGCATGTGCATATAACAATAAACTTGAGAAGATTTAAGAACAAGAACAAGAAATTAAAATAAAAAATAACTTTTGTATTATGATACCTCAAATGGTGAGGATGTTGTGGTGTTGAGCAGCTCCAAGGTGAGTAGCTCCAAGCTCCAATGGTCTCTTCTCCAAGATTGCTACAATGGTCAAGAACTCATGAGAGATTTTGACAGCATGAGGATAGGATGATGGATGGATGGAAAGTGAGGAGCCCCTACCACCTTTTTATAGTTTTTGGTGGTGGGGAATACCATTATGGTTTTGAGAGAACCAATGGTATTGACCAACATGGTTTAGGTACCTTTTTCCTCCCTTTTCCTTTTTTGAATATTTTGAATATTTTTATTCCCTTTTTAATATTTTTGGGAATTCTTTACCCTTTTTTAGGGTTTTTATGCTTTTTGAGGAAAAATATTCATTTTGAGTGGAAAAAGGGGTGTATTAAGGTCTTTTGGTGACCTTTTGATGGCTTTAGAGGCTCAAATGGTGAAAAAGTGGACAAATGGGTCATGTGAATAAGGAAATGAGCTAGTGAGCACTTTTCGGGTGTTAACAGATTGCCCCCTGATGTGTGAGGGTAGGAGCTCACCGTATGGCCGATAGACATCATAGTTCATTTGTCTTTTTTCTGGGGTTTGGGGAATAGAAGAGACCGGTTGGAGACTGGATCCACGGCCCTTGGAAGCTGCAAAATAAACAATATTACATGGCCTCAATATGAATGAGGAATAATCTCTGATAATGGACAAGGCGGGCATACCCATGCTCGTATCAAGACATATACATAACAATTACTCCCAAGAAGGGGGACCTAAATAAGACATAAAAAATCTGCTGGCACATCATAATGGTCCAAAGGGGACACTATTTTGGGATGTACTCATGATCATAACATGACTGATATCCATAACTGATACACTGGAATAAAGTGACAACCATTCTGAATAAGGTCTCAGAAGGGTTGATTAACTGCTGAATCTGAAGGTGTCCAACATCTGTAGGGACTCAATGACTCTGAGTAAACTCTGAGGAGTATATGTAACTGTATACTCGAGGGAGTATAAAACTGGGGTACATCTGAATATTGTCGCCATGCACAACCCGGATATGTATAGAAAAAATGTAACTGGTTGTTTCCATAGGTAGACTTTCAGATGTGGAAGAGTCAGGTGGTATCCAGGGTCTTCAACAAATAACTAAACGGACCAATACCCTGTGCGAGTCTCAACGATGCGATCAAGGTGTTGAAGTTGAGCATGTGAGAAACAACCATTTGGAGAGGCACTGGGGACTCTTCTCGAAATGATTCGTAGGCACTCATCATAAATGGTGATGAGTCCAAGACATAGGGACCTCTAGGTCTATCCTCTGGAATAAATTTGGGTGTTGTCGACAGAGGGAGACCAGCAACTAACAAGGCAATGATGTTTCCTTGATAAGAGCATGACGTGTAAAACTGAAGTGTGGTAGTGCTGATGGTAGGACTGACATACTTGTGAGGATGGGAAGTAACTGGGGTAATAAAGTGGGTAGACTCAAACTTCCTTTGTTCAGAGCATGATGACATGGTTGACCTAGCAGCGTAGGGAACTAACTTGTAGGTGTGGGGATCATAGCTTTTAAGGACTGAAGGGTATGTATTAACTCTTGGGGGGTGGGCGAGCTGATGGGTGTTGTCGAGGGATTCTCAGGGTGACATACTGCAGAATAGTCTGAACAAAGGCGACCAAAATGGGGAAGCTTCCATATGATTAGACATGATCTGTTGTGGTGCCGAGAAGCACCATTGGGTCCTTCTTCGTAGTTTTAATGAGCTCCAAGAAGGGATAAAAGTGTGCTCTGAAATGGTACTATCCTGTGGATTTTGTGAGCCTAGGACTGTTCGTGCTCATGGGTGCTTTCATTTTTAAGGAGTCTGAAAACGATAAGAAGACTCTGTAGTGGTTGTGAGTACCGTCCTGTTGGTTTTTACGAGCCCAGGATGGTGATTGCTCGTGGTCACTTTCATGTTTAGAGAGTCTGAAAGCTGTAAGTGGACTCCATTGGTGTTCTTTTCACAGGATATGTATGAGCAGTGGGAGCAGATCCCGCTGTTGATTGAGGAGTATCCATATGTCGGTATGGATTATTGAGGAGATCCAAAGATGCCTCGAGCCCAGGGAAAGGCCTAGGGTTTAGATGGTATGTTTTGTGTTTTGTTCTCTACTATATCATGTGTTTTAGATGTGTTTGTTATGATTATAGTTAGATATTTATATGATTGTTCACTTGCATGATTGTGCAGATGTTGGTCCTGTACCACCGGCCGATTATGTGGCTCGTAGGTGACGGGAAATGGTGGTCATTCCACCTCCTGTAGCGGTACCGCCTCCGCATGCTCGAGGATTTGGGGCTTGCGGTCAAGGAGTAGGGCCTCAAGATGATGCCGTGGAGGGTGTCCGAGAGACACTAGACATGATCTTAGCAGGATTTCCAGAGGATGGGTGGAGGGATTTGGATCGAGACATCGTCGAGCATTGTTTCGATGTGCCTCATGAGTGGTGCTCAATCTTGCTTAGAGCAGCATTGTTGGTGGCTGAGTAGAGGGATGGGGCTCAGCATGATCCGACAGGGTCGGCGGAGGGGATGATTCATTTACGAGATGATCCAGCGGAGGAGGCGCCAGAGGATCCTGGAGACCGTGATGATTAGATGATCTTGTATCTGCCCCCAAATGCTGATGAGCATATGGGGAAGGACTTTTTTGTAAGACTGATGTAGTTTTGTATATTGGGTGCTGAGGGAACCTATGACATGTTTGACTATATTATGATGTATATATATATATATTATTTGGTATATAGTCGTGTATGCACATGGATGCATTTATTGTCTTTTTGCTTGCCTGTGGAGGCATGTTTGATTTTCTGTATGCCCGTGGAGGCACATGTTATGCACCTGGATGCAACATTTTGATTTTTGTATATGCCCGTGGAGGCACATGTTATTCACATGGATGCATTTTTGTAATTTTTATATATGCCCATGGAGGCACATGTTATGCACGTGGATGCATTTTTGTTTAAGCCCGTGGAGGTACATTTGTGTTTATGATATGGTTTGATTGGTGTGCCAGTCAAGAATGTTGTTGGCCATATGGTCTGCTACACTGTTGAGATTCCTTGGGACATGTGTGAATGAAATGGATTCAAACTGTCGAACCATTTGTTTAGTGCGCAAGAATTTTCTGAAAAGACAGGGATCACGTACCTGGTAATCATTGTTGAGCTAGGAAACCAGCAGTTGTGAGTCCAAGAAAACATTAAGGTCACATATGCCCATTTGGAGAGCTGTGGCCGGGAGACCGGTCACGACATCGTATTCAGCTTGGTTGTTGGTGGCGGCACCTATACACACTCTGTTGATGTGGATCAACTCATGTGAAGGGGAATATATTACCCAAGCTACGGAGGCTAGATTGGGGGACCAACGGCTTGCACCATCAGCGAAACCGATGTAGCAGACTGGAACAGGATCCATCTGTGGTCATGTAGAGAAAAAATATTTAGGTTTTTTGAATTTTTTGTGAAAAACAAAGTAAGACTATACAATAATGGATGGTGGTGTCCATCATATTTTCTATGGGTAAAATCGCTTGAGGTACAACCCGTTGCGCGGGTTGCGTAGGGGGTTGCCTTCTGAATCGGTCAGAATGTATGCCCCTTGTCCCAGGCAAGTGTGTATAATGTATGGGCCTTGCCACATGGACACAAAATTTCCTTTCCCAGTTTTGTCATGAGCTTGATCATAGGCGAGGACAAGGTCCCCTTCAGTAAAATTTCTTGGGTGGACATGTTTTTCATAACTTAGTTTGGATCGGTTCTTGGCTGCTTCCATGGTTTGAAGGGCTGTGCACCGATCTTCATCGACCTGCTCTAGGAGTAGTAAGCGTTGCTCAATTAGGGAAGTGTCCGGTAGGAGTTCAATGGCCATATGTAGGGCTGGAATCTGGCACTCGACGGGGAGGACGGATTCGACACCGTGAACTAAATGGAAAGGGGTAAAACCAGTGGTGATTTTGGTTGACGTGCGGTATGCCCATAGTTTCGGGAAGAGCATGTGGTGCCAATTTGATTTGTGTTTGTCTACAGTGCGCTGGAGAATGGTTTTCAAAATTTTGCTGATTGCTTCGACTTTGCCGTTTCCTTGGGGGTAGTAGGCGGAGGAGAAATGGTGTTCAAATTTTAGTAAGGTTGATAATTCTCTCCAGACGGTATCTTCGAAGTGAGAGCCGTGGTCTAAGATGAGTTGCTTTGGCACTCCAAAACGAGCGATAACATGGTTGAGGAAGAAACGTGCTACGGTGTTGGCCTTGCAATTGTAAGTTGGCATGGCTTCCGTCCACTTGGTGAAATAATCTACGGCCACAATAATGTGTTTATGACCGCTGGTTGACGTGGGATTGCAATCGAGGAATTCAATGGCCCATTTGCAGAATGGTCCGACAGTGACGACTGGATGAAGGGGGGCGGGAGGGGTTCTTGCCTTGGGGGCAAAAATTTGGCAGTTTTGATAATGTTTGACTGCGGTGATGCAATCAGTAAATAATGAAGGCCAAAAGTAACCTGCACGGATGATCTTTTGGGTGGTGGCCATGCCCGAGAAGTGGCCTCCACAGGCACTGCTATGGCAGTCATTAAGGACTTGTTCTACCTCATTATGAGATAGGCAGCGTCGTAAGATTGTATCGACGCCGCGTCGATAAAGTACATCGCCTAATAGGAGGTATCGAGGGGCATGGTGTCGTATACGACGGCGTCCGTCGCGATCGATGTGGGGTCAAAATTTTTGTGTGTGGAGGTAGACTAAGATGTCGCCGTACCATGGGTCATCAGAAGAAATGATGAAAATGTGATCGTCAATGAGATCCATTTGGATAGCGGGTGATGACGAAGAGGATGGTAGATCTGTGATGAGTTGAGCAAGTGCTAGGACCTTGGTGCTCTTTGGGGTCTTGAAAGTTAGGTCATACTCTTGTAGGATAACCACCCATTTAGCTATGCGGCCTTGAAAAAGGTGACGCGTCAAGAGGTAAACCATAGGATTGGAATTGGCTACGACTGTGGTGTGGCTCAGGAGAATGTAATGTCGCAACTTTTGTACTGAAAAGACAATGGAGAGGGCCATCTTTTCTTCATGTGGGTAGCGAAGGGGTGGGCCGGACAAGGTCTGGCTCACATAGTAGATGACATGCTCTTGGAAAGCAGTATCTTCTTGTACAAGAATCTAAAAGAATCTACAAGTATCTTATTGTGACCACCACCGGACAACAAAACATCAACAAAGTATTATTTTATACGGACATGCTTAAGGGAATTTTTTGAAAAATGATTTCATATTTTTGAGGTTGGGGTATGGACATATACTCAATGAAAAAACATTGACGAGTTTTTTCCTAGATTATTACAAAGAACATGATTGAAAAGGGAACAATTTAGATTAATTTTAACACAGGAAAATTGTTCTTCCGTAGCTAGAGAGGGTTTTCAGGGTGATGGAAATCCTTATGTATTTCGCAAGCCTTCGAGTATAGTTTGGGAGACTTTGATCCATGGTTGGTATCGAACAAATACTGTCATTGTCGATGACTCCAGAGAAAAACATGTTTCTAACGATGAAGAAAATTGTCTTATAACAAAAACTTATAATTCTGACAATGTCAATGACACATTTTTGTTAGAACGATTATGGCCTTGCTTGCTGGACCTGGATGGCGTGAGCGATGTGAGGCCAATTGTGAATAAAATAAAAATGGAAGTATTTTGTTAAATAATGCACTTGAATGTTTGTTTGTACTAGTATGTCCAATTTCACTGTGATTATAATTCTTGTAAAGTGTCGAGTTTGGTTTCCGAAAATAACTCTGTTTAAATTGTATTGTTAAATCATAAAACATATAAATATGTGTGGTTGATTTATCATTCATATAATTTATATGCAGGTTATGCACTAGTAAATTTCTTTACTTGATTCATATTGTTTCACATTCTGCAATTACATAACAGTCATTAATATCATCATATTAAGTTAATTTACGAAGTTAAGTTATTAAGCATCTAATTAGCAGCTTCATAACTAGGCTTATGCCTATCATTCTAAAAACATATAGGAGGCATTTATCCATCAATGAGGTTGTGACAGCATAAGCATATATGTATTACATAAATGGAGTTTAGCCGTTCGTCATTCACATACAAAATTAATCCAGCAGATAGCTTATGCGATTGAAATAAACCTCATTCATGAATATAACCTTCTATCAGGCTTAACATAGCATATTCAAGGCTTACATTTATTTACACACAATTTCATTACACAGATTGAACATATCAAGCATAATTAAATACATGAACATTATAATCCATTTTTTTTCAAAAGAAACAATCATACTTTTGTTATTCAAAACTGAATCAAATAGTACATGATGTTCCATGAGGTTACTTGACTCACTAGAGAGCCAAAGTAAACCAGATATTGTCAAAAAGACTTCCTGGAAAATTACAATAATTTGTCAAAAACAGTCTGAAAATTTCATCCTTCTGCCAGAAAAATAAAAAACTTTCAGCTATTTAGAAACTTATCCCTTCTAGGTCAAAAAGAAATCCAAAATATGGCTTATTCAAAGAACTTTACTGATCCCTTATCAAAACATAAGTGATCAATAATTTCCTCCCAAAACAAATAACCAACTTCTTTTTTCATTGCATCTTTTGAGATCTTATCTGCATCGATGTTGTGCTACCTCTATATATGCTCAAAGGAGATGGTTTTGAAAAACTGGATTTCTGAGCCGATCATTTGACACCAATGCTCAAGTTCGAGGATTTTTAGCATTATTGTTACCCTCTACCAAATTTTTTTAAAATTGCAATTAGGCTCCTAACTGCGATTTTCACCTTCGACAGAATTTGAAGTCATAGTCATTGATCCGACAAATGGTTAACAAGATTTTATATTAAAAAGAGAGAACAGATTACATATCATAGGGGAGACTGGTCCCAAAAAACAAGAGCTGTCGAAATACTCTCTTCATATCTCAGTTTGTGATCTTCAAAAAAGGCCTAATGCCTGCTATTATTGAAAATTTTTACGAACTGACCCAAGAGAAACTTACAAGAGTAATACATATAAGAAGGATTACAAAATTCAAGCCCAAACAGAGCTGGTAAAATGCCGAGACGAGAACACAAAGAAGGATTCAGTTGCCATGATGGAGACGAGCATTCATATCCTTGCCTCCTGCTGTTGTACCTGTATTTTCATCGTCAATGTTCAGGATGACGGATGGGCTATTTTTGCCACTAGTTCTGATACAATCAACTTTAGCTTCCACGATCCCGAGGCAACTATGGAACGAGTCTAACTTGCCAACCAACTTCTCAAATTAGTCTTTAATATTGCCATTGCTATTCCGGACTTGAGCGTTAGAAATTTGAATGAAGGTAGCGAGGTGATATATGGCTGTCTTCATCTCAGAGAAGTCACCCTGTAACCAACAAACCTGGGCTTCTAGGTCCAGAAGTTGCATGAGAATTTCTGGGGAAGGGCTATCCTGCCCACGAGGAGAATCAATGTTAACCATACCACCATTATTGGCCAACGCATGCTTCCAATTTCTCGGGCTAGTACCACGAAACTACTGCGTAGTACCACTTTGATTGCGGCCATCTTCATAGGGGGTCGAGAAAAACCCAGAATCAGGAGTCGAGAGGACCTTCCAATTCCTACTTCCAGAATCTAAACTGAAGCTAGAATGCTCCACCGGGCCCTTGATTCCCTGACCCTAACCAAAGTCGAAAGGAACCCATCTTTTAACACTGCCAAAGTCGTCAAGATGCTTTGTCAAGCCACCACGAGAGAGCTCATTACCACCTGTGTTGTTCCCATGAAAAAGATCAGAGAGGTATTGCTTCGAGCCAACCCCCCCAAATTGCCCCTGGGCAGACTTCCTACGTTTGTGACTTTGCAGAGCAGACAGACACAAATTTCTCTCCTCCATATTCAGAAAAAATGATTGACTTCAGAGAAAGTCACAGGGAGAACCTTCACAGAGAGGGACATGCAAGATACAGAATTCGCCACCTTCGTGCATGAAATAGCCGCTACAAACCTTGGGACTATTCCGCATTAATCTCCCATATCCGAGACAAATGGAGATCAATGATAAGTTTTTTAGATTTGACATCAAATCATGATACGTGATATAATTAAAATTGTACTTCATCTTAATCCAAATTTTGTTGGCACATGCTATATGTTATTTCATTACAGATGTAATAATTGCATTTATTAGATTGAAAGGTTCTAATCAATTGCCTAGAAATTCATTACAGTTAATCATTAGGGGATCTTTAATGCTCTTCTTAAACACAAAGACCAATATGGGCAATTTGTTAGTCATCATATTCCATAGAAATAGTGTTGCTATTCAATTTCCAGTGAATAATCTTGCAATGAGTGAATTTTCATTTCTTGGTTGTGTTGTGGTTAAACCCACATTAGTAACCTTGCTATACTCAATGTGCCAAATCAAATATGCCACATGTCACAATATCATCGTTCCGCGTGCCACCCTAGGATAGTAGATATCAACATTTTAACAATGAAATTTGTAGACGTTTTTCTTTAAAGACTTTCATGGCAAGTGGAAATATTCTCAGAGAAAGAGCGACCGCTCTTTCTCCAAGGTGTTCTATTGTTACAATTCCATCCTAAATGAAGGGTCCACCGACCCCTCTTATTCCCAATATTATTTTCATAATAGTTTGACACTGCAAGAAGGGTCAGTCGATCCTTCTTGTATTATCCATTATGGCTATAGCTGAATTGATGAATAAAGGTTTTGACAATTAACTATGGAAAGAAGGGGCGGTAGATCCTTCTTGCAGTAAAATGGAAGTCAGGAAAAACCATTTTTATATGATATAACTTCCAAGGTGGTCTATTTTTACAATTCTTTTGTAATTGAAGGGTCATTCGAGCCTTCCTATTCCTCGTATTATTTTCAGATTAGTTTGACACTGGAAGAAGGGTCGGTCGACGCTTCTGATTACCAATATTCTTTTCATAATATTTCGACACTGCAAGTAGTGTCGGTCGATCCTTCTTGTGTTCTCCATTATGGATATAGCTGAATTGTTCTATTTGAGTCCATGAATTTACATTTCCTCTCATAAATTTTAATGCTTGTTATACTATACCCTATACCCTGTACTTCTTAGTAATTAATCTTGGACATTATGTTGTGCCGCTCTTGCACTACTAGCAGGTCCCTTCACCAGCTAGCTGGCTGCAACTCTGGTACCTCGACCCTCTACGCATTCAAAGCAACCCCATTCTCTCTGTTCCATGTCTACTGGGGAGCTTCCCCATTCTCTCTGCGCTGTCTATAATTGGGGAGCTGCCCCATTTTTTAGGAATAATTCCTCCCAACTCATTTATGAGGGAATTGTGCAAATATTCAACCTACGAAGTATAGGCTGTCAATTCATGTATATCCTGAATGGTGAAGACTTCAAAAATACTATGCACACGAAAAGTCGGTCGACCCTTCATTAAAGATGGAAAAAATGGTGAAAACGACCCCTGGAAAAAACTCGTAGTAAAATCCACACAACAAGTAAATTTCGAAGATGAAATATAATAAAAGGAAACAGAAACAAAATCAACATATTTATTAATTTCGTCGGGTTAAATCTGGGTCGTAAGATTAAGACAAGTCGACGGCTGAGATCTAATCTGGGGAATGCGGAAGACGAGTTGTGGGGGTTTAATTATTTTGAAATATATACAACATTCCCACAAACCGCAATTGCGGGTTGCGGGACTACAACTAGAAATAAAAACAAACCAAAGTTTCTGCAATCAAGAATGGTCAAGAATGGAAAAATATAAATCACAAGAAGGGTCGGTCGACCCTTCTGGCAATCTGAAACTAGTATGAAGATAATACTGGGAAGAAGAAGGGATGGCCGCCCCTTCATTTATGAGGGAATTGTGGAAATATTCAACCTACGAAGTATAGGCTGTCAATTCATGTATATCCTAAATGGTGAAGACTGCAAAAATACTAAGGACAAGAAGGGTCGGTCGACCCTTCAATTAAAAGAGAAATGAAATACAATTAATCTACGAAGGTTGGGACAACATTTCCCCACCACCGACTTCCGCAGTATGTGGCAGTGATCGGGACATTGCGTATGATATAACATGTATCCAAAATGGTGAACACAAGAAGGATCAATCCACCCATCTTGCAGTATAGAACTATTATGAAAATAATAGTAGGCAGAAGAAGGGTCGGCCACCCCTTCATTCATTTATGTCGAGCCTCATTCAAAAGAAAAAGTATCGTTTTGGAACCTGGATTTTGGCACTTTGGAAACGGATTTTGCAGTTTCAGAACCAGTTTGGTCACTTTCAAAACTCGATTTTGCACTTTTGGAACCGGTTTTGGCTCTTTAGGAACTAGTTTTGTCACTTTTTCAACCTTGATTTGGCACTTTCGGAATCAGTTTTGGCAATTTTGGAATCAGTTGTCACTTTTGGATATGGTTTTGGCACTTTTGGAACCTGGATTTGGCAGTTTTGGAACTGGATTTTGCTTGATTTTGGAGTTTAGAAAGGCGGGTTTTGACCCATCTTCAAAGTGACTTGAATATTTTAGACATTGATTTTCTCACCTTAAAATTTAGAACATTTACAAATGAAAATTGCATTTTTCAAATAAAAAATTGCATTATTTGATTTGAAATTCACACTTTTCAAATCAGAAATTGCATTTGTTTATTTTAAATTCACACTTTTTGAATTGAAGTTAATAGTTTTATAACAACAAGCTGCAATTTAAGGTTCATAAGTAGTAAAAAAACACACTATTCCAATAGAAAAACACCCTTTTCAAAGCCAATATTGCCACTTTCAGAAGGTCCTTTTCAATTGCATTTTTTATTTTAAATTCAACTTCAGAATAATTTCAAGTCGTTGAACATTTTAGATTCTCCTTATCCTTAATCAGATCATCTCCTTTGAAGGAGTAATAAAAGACTATACTTTTATTGGAGCTTTGACTTGTAGACTTAGAAGCACTAGACTCATTCCAGACATGAAGGAATGTACTAAAACAACTTTCGATGACTGCTGCAAGTGTCTTTGAAAGAATGAAACCAAATCATTCACTGAATACATCATACCTCCTGCACAAGGTGGTAGTAGAAGGTAACCTTCAAAAAGTGTTGAAAATCCCATAGTCATCCAAGGATTCCAATTTCCATCCCATTAACTTGGCCTAGTTACTCTTGGATGCAGGCACCTCGAGAAACTTTAGAAAGCCTCCTACCCTGATGATTTTCCCACCTTCAGCTACAAAAGGAATATTCTTGCAAAGACTGGTAAGCTCTCCAAGCCAGATGTACTTATTTGTTGATGAATAGTGCAAAAAATGTGCGATGGTGATAACAAGTTTACTATCTGTTAAGTCTGATACTACATCATTGAGCTCTGATAGTACATCATCACCAAGTTTAGTATCTGTTTAGTCTGATACTACTATCTTAAGTTGGTGAGCTGAACTTTGGTGAGTTGAAATTCATCGAGGAAGAAACATAAACGATTGATAACATTCTGTGGAGCTGGAAAGTCTCGAGATTTCCGACTGTCATGGGAATGACTATAAAATGTAGTGAAAATGGGTGAGGTGCACATCTTTAAAACTAGTTAAACAAATTATGCGTAGTTAGAAGAAGCCGACAGCATGATCTGGAGGCACAGAGATTCGAAGATAGCCTAGAAACGGCGGTATTGCATCTCTCTTGAATAGCTGCATAGAAAAAAAAATTGTTTATCACGCTGCCATAAAAAGAAACCATTTCCAACAAATGCAAAAATAATCATTTTATTGTAGCCAACATATGAGCACACATATCATCATGCGCAATAAAAATAGAGAAACTATTCCTAAATTGCCAAGTGCACCATAACAGTTGGTCTGGGCACCCCACTTGGATAGGTTAGATCCTAACATAGTTGGTATGGGAATCCCACTTGGACGGGTTAGCTCCTAACACCGTAGTTAGTGGAAGCAAAGGCATTCAACCAATGAAATATAATTTTCAAATGATAAGTAAACACTTAAATTAGATGTGTGCATAATAATGACTACAAAAATTCTTTCTTACCGAGAAAAACCTTTTGTGGATATGTAGTCTTTCAAGGTTAGGAAGCCGCTCCAAGAAGTTGAGAAGAGGAAGAGGCTTCGAAATATGTATATCAAGATTCTTCACTGATTTCAGGCTACCTATTATCTCCTTAAATATCTCTGCAGGAAAATGGTGCATTAGATCCATTATGAGAATGTTTCTTCATCTACCATCTACCTATATGAGAACATTTCTTAATCCCCCTATGTTCCCTCCTGGTTGCAGGAACATAATGACAAATCCATGCATACCCATGGAATATAAGGTGAACAAACTGAAAAATTCCATTTCAGTTTGCTGTGAGTGGCCACTGTGTTGATGGATTAGCCTATATATAGTGAGTGGCCATTGTGTTGATGGATTGAATGGGATGGGAGTCTGGGATAGATGGAGAATGGTAATTATCACAGTATGGCAAGATCATGGTGGTCAAGGATATCATCTGTAGCGACTACAGATTTTGCTGGAATAATCGTACACGTATCACTCCAATCAATTCCTTGAAAATCCAACGGCCAACATGCTTGCTGCCAGCCCATTAAATGGACTATAACAGGCTTACTAATATTCATCGTAAATGATGGATTGTATCACTCGGGTGAATAATCTCATCATGCTTTCAGTCCACATAATGTTTATGTCTTGTCACCAACAAAGTCTCTGGATGGGGTCAATTATCACAGTATGGTAATTATCATAGTAGCTATGGTGGGATCAAGGTGGTCATAGATATCATCCGTAGCAAATACAGATTTTGCTGGAGTAATCGTACACTTATTACTCTAATTGATTGATTAAAAATCCTACGGCCAACATGCCTAGTACCATTAATATCCTTAATATTCATTTAAAAAATATTTAAACTAATTTTAAAAATCAAATATGCCACGTGTCACAATATAAGCGTTCCACGTGTCTCGAAATTTATAGAAGTTTTGCTTCAAAGACTCTGCTTCAAAGACTCTGCTGGCAAGTAGAAATATTCTCAGAGAAAGAGTGGCCACTGGGCCACTCTTTCTCTAAGGTGTTCTATTTTCACCATTCCCTCGTAGATGAAAGTTCGGTCGACCCTTGTTATTCCCAATATATATTTTTTTTAACCATGGGAACAACAACCTCCCAAGGGTATATCCAACAGCCCGCAAGCCAGATATACTAGACACTTGTGACTCAGCAAGGGTCGAGACGTCTCGAGACCCTTTATCCCAGGGGTCTCCTACCCTTCGAGCCTTGTCACAATGGGCCAATGAGCAACCCTACCCCCACCAGTTTTGAACCTGTGACCTCCTCGAAGTTAACACATGTTCTTATTCCCAATATTCTTTTCATAATAGTTTGACACTGCAAGAAGGGTCGGTCGACCCTTCTTGTGTTCTCCATTATGGATATAGCTGAATTTCTGGATAAAGGTTTCCACAAATAACTACGAAAAGAAGAGGCGGTCGATCCTTGTTGTCAAAAAATAAGGATAAAAAATAAAATTACTCAGAAACCATTTTTATATGTTATAACTTACAAGGTGTTCTATTTTTACAATTCCCTCATAATTGAAGGGTTGACCGACCCATCTTATTCCCAATATTATTTTTATAATAGTTTAACACTACAAAAGGGTTGATCGACCCTTCTTATTCCCACTATTATTTTCAAAATAGTTCGACACTGCAAGAAGGGTCAGTCAATCCTTCTTGTGTTCTCCCTTTTATGATATTTCATTCTATTTAAAAAAATAAAAAAGAAATAATGCTTCGATTAAAACAAACAAAAAGAAAAAAATGTTTCTATTTAAAATAAAACAATTAACTTGTTACGACTCCAGAATTGATGATTTGGAACGGAATCAAATTGAACTTATGGGGACAGAGGATTTTATAAAAGACGAAATTTTGAAGATGGCTAGGATGTCACAGTGTAGCCGCTGCCAGGATGTCACAATGCAGCCACTGCCAGGAATCCCCCTCTGTGGACATGAGAATTTCCAAGGAAACGTCTGTTCAGCGGCATAATTTTTTGTAGAAGAGATCCCTACTTAGATTAGTTTTTACATCAATTTTGGAAAAAAAATTTCATCATCTTGTTAAAATTACAGAGCCATACTGGGAAAGCTATTCATGCTCCCTGGCTCTCCTTCTTGTAATGAATGGTTGTGCACAACCTTCTGAATAAATCCATCTATATGCTTCAATATAATTATAGAGAAGTATTTTATAGAGAAATATGGTCAAATGATGAATATATCTTTCTGAATATAACTGATTATATTTTACATATTAAGAACAAAATCATTTTACATAGTAAGAACAAAAGTATTTTATATATAAAGAACAAAAATCTGGCTAAGTGATGAACTGCTATCTATTTATAGGATCAGAGTTGCCTCTGGAGTTCACACGGGTGAAATACAAACCTGCCAAAATGAGAAAAAGGTTGTTTTGTTTTGCATATTAAGAACAAAAATTTGTCTATGTGTTCAAATTGACACATTTTCAATTGAAATTCATAGCTTTATAACAAAAAACTGCAATTTTGAGGTTCTTAAGTAGTAAAAAACACACTAATCGAATAGAAAAACCCACATTTCAAAGCCAATAGTGCCACTTTCAGAACCTGTTTTTGCACTTTAGAAAGGTTGATATTCACACTTACAAAGTCTAAATTCACGCTTTCAAAGTCTAAATCCCTTTGAGGGGCATTAAAATATTCAAATTTTATGTGTTCTTTCTTTCCAAACAGTTCTCAAGGTTTTATGTGTTCTCTTTTCAAACATACATATTATAGAATTAAATAACAGAGAAATCACAACATTACAATTAACAGAATATAAAATAATATTGCACAAGCTTAGTTAGAACATATAAAAAATGTTTGTCCCGATGGCGCTAATGGTAAATGATGGTAGTGATCTTGGTGTTTGTGACAAGTCATAATTTTGACTAAAGCATGACATGATTATTTTCTTCACACACGTGATACAAGCCATCATTCACTATTAGCACCATTAGGATAACCGCCATTTCAGAATTTCATCGTATAAACCATCGCCATGTCAGCATACATTCCTTTCTCAAGGCATCGATTAGGGTGATACATCTACAATTACTCCAGCAAAATCTACAGTTGGTACAGATGATATCTATGACCACCATCCCGCCATACTGTCATAATTATCCTTCCCCATCCGTAACATCCAAGTCAATTCACCAATTCACTATATAATGACTAAAGTATACCTGGTATCGCAGCAAAATGAAATCTTCGAGAAGTCATGGCACTCATAATTACTGCCTCTATTCCATTTCCTTTGTTGTTTTATCAGAAATACTTGAGTCTTATGGTTGCTCTCTTCCTGATATATGAGCATTTCAGTAGCAGTTCCCTCACAAATCCTCACCACACCATGATATATGGGCCTTTTGAGCACTATCAAATCCCCAAGACCAGGATTTGTCACTAATGTGACTCATAGCTTCTAGTTGAAGCAAAGATAAATTATAGCTTCTAGTTGAAGCAAAGATAAAGTATACTAGCTTCTAGTTGAAGCAAAAATAAAGTCTATGTAAATTCTCTGTAGTAGAGTCAGTGTTTGTGAGCTCAATCTCATAGTCCTGAAATGTATTAAGAGCCTAAGCTCTATAAAAGGTGAAAGATCGAAGTAAATTTCATCTCTGTGTAATGCGACGAAGTTGCACTGTTTTAACCCATAATAACTTCTACTGATTTTTATTTCTTAGTAAGAATTTTTTTAATATAAATATTGTAGTAGAAGAGTCTATGTTTGTGAGCTCAAGCTCATACTAGTCATGAAATGTATTAAGAGCCCAAGCTCTATAAAATTTGAAAGATCGAAGTAAATTCAATTGCCAGGAATAACTTATATTGATTTTTATGTCTTAATAATAAATCTGTAACCGAACATTTCAATTGCCAGGTATTTATATTTCTATCTAAATTTGTAACAGAACATTTCAATTGCCAAGTATTTATATTATTCAAACCATAAATCTAGTTTTTCAATTGCCAAGTATTTATATTTTTCAATATCTCATAAGCTGGGCGCATGAAACCATTTGGGTTTGATGGCCGATTAGAACATGAAACATAGGCACAAAATATTCAAAACACGGTCTTTAGCTCCAATACCTTTGTTTTTGGAGGATTTAGGTGTCAATATTTCCAATCCATAGGTATCAATGATTGCAAGTATCTAGATGATTCAACGTAAATGACCAAGATAATAGGGTGTACCGGCAACTAGAGAGGCAGTGATACTGTGAGACCACAAATGCTACTATAATTATTGACTTCCTCTTGCAGTTTTCCCAAGCATATTTAAAACATAGTGTTTAATATAGAATAAAACGTAGCATGGATTTAGTGGTGCTCAGAGGAGAAAATATTCTATACGAGTCAATACTATAATTAAACTATATTTCTAATACTCAATTTGCCAAATCAAATATCCACATGTCACAATATGATCGTTCCACGTGTCACCTTGGGATACTAGATATCAACATTTAAACAACAAAATTTATAGACGTTTTGCTTCAAAGGCTTGGTTGGAAAGTGGAAATATTCTCAGAGAAAGAGCAGCTGCTCTTTCTCTAATGTCTTCTATTGTTACAATTCCCTCGTAAACAAAGGGTTGGCCGACCCTTCTTATTCCTAATATTCTTTTCATAATAATTTGACACTGCAAGAAGGGTCGATCGATCCTTCTTGTGTTCTCTATTATGGATATAGATGAATTGTTGGATAAAGGTTTTCACAATTTACTACAAAAAGAAGGGGCGACCGATCCTTCTTGTCGGAAAACAGAAGTCGGGAGAAACAATTTGTATATGTTAAAACATCCAAGGTGTTCTATTTTGAAAATTGCCTCGTAATTGAAAGGTTGGCCGACACTTCGTATTCCCAATATTATTTTCATAATAGTTCGACACTGCAAGAAGGGTTGGTCGACCCTTCTTGTGTTCTCCATTATGGATATATCTAAATTGCTGGATAAATGTTTTCACAATTAACTACAAAAAGAAGGGGCGTCCAATCCTTCTTGTCGGAAAATAGATGTCAGGAAAAACCATTTTTATATGTTATAACTTAGCCGATTGACTGGTTATTCAAACAATGAGTGAATAGTTTAGACATTGGAATTTTCACCTTTGTAGGTAACTTCATTTATGAAGCAAGGGATTGTTTAGGTACCTAAAATTCATGACCATTAGAGGTATGTACAGGTTCTAATTGTGAGGTTGTAGATCCTAGTGATTGTTTGTTCACTACAGAAATTGAATAACTATTACACTGAACAATACATGCATCAACATTGAATAGAGTTCCCACACAATAACCCTTAGCAAACACCATAGATTACTAGACCATTTTAAACCCTTTGTTAGATAAAAGGAACCTGACAAGAACATGAATAAGTTTTCTTAATAATACTAGGTTACACACAAAACTTGGAATGCATAAAAATCCATTGATCCTCTTCACTATACCACCAAGGAATTTGTTCAAGACTCTGCAATGACAAACTATGTTGAGAGGAGAATCACAAATCCATTATTCGAACTGTTCCCGCAATCCACATTGTGGGTTACGGAAACACAGAACACAAACATTTACAATAATCTTCCCACAATCCGCAAATGTGGGTTGTGGGAATGAATTCCGAATATCCAGTAATTCACCTGTATCAAGACTGGTGAACACAAGAAGGATCAGATGACCATTCTTGTAGTATAGAACTAGTATGAAGATAATATTGGGCAGAAGAAGGGTCAACCGCCCCTTCATTTATGAGGGAATTATCCAAATATTCAACCTATGAAGTATAGGTTCTCAATTCATCTATATCCTGAATAGTGAAGACTGCAAAAATATTAATGTCATAAGAAGGGTCAGTCAATCCTTCATTTAAAAGAGAAATACAAAAATATTCAATCTATGAAGGTTGGCACGACAATTCCCCACAGCCGACTTCTGTAGTATATTGTAGGGATCGAGACATTGGCTATGTTATAACATCTAAACAATATGTCTCGAGACTTTCGACTGCCGACAAGAAGGATCAACCACCCCTTCTTTTAGTAGATAATTGTGAACACCAATATCCAACAATTCACCTGTATCCAGAATGGTGAACACGGGAAGGATTGTACCACCCATCTTGCAGTTTAGAACTATTATGAAAATAATAGTGGGAAGAAGAAGGGTCGGCTGACCCTTCATTCATTTATCTCGAGCCTCATTCAAAATGGGGTGTTGGCTAATGAAATTCAACTTAAAATGAACGTCAAAAAACCAATTTCAAAAGTCGCAATATCAAAAGAAAAAGTATGGTTTTGGAACCTGGATTTGACAATTTTTGAAACGGATTTGGCAGTAAAATCCACATAGCAGGTAATTTTCGAAGATGAAAAATAATAAAAGGAAATAGAAACAAAATTAACATATTTATTAATTCCGTCGGCTTAATTCTGGGTCGTAAGATTAAGACAAGTCGACGGCTGAGATCTAATCTAGGGAATGCGGAAGATGAGCTACGGGGGTTTAATTGTTTTGAAATATATACAATGTTCCCACAATCCACAATTGTAGATTGCGGGACTACTACTTGAAATAAAAACAAACCAAAGTTTCCACAATCAACAAACCGAATTGAGGGTTGCGGAAATGCATGTCGCAAATCCATTACTCAAACAGTTCTCACAATCTACAATTATGTATAACTATGTAGCCACTTCAACAAGCTATAGCATTATATGATGGCGTGTGCATTTTTCTGAAACCATGAATTATGGCGGGCATTTCTCAGAGCAGTTTTTACTACCTTTTGCCATACTTTGTCAATTTCCAAAGTTTCACAAACTTGCCATACTTTTCTAGAATTATGTCATATTGCAACACTGACTTAATGATAACACCAGAACACCATCATGTGTATTTCGATTCCATGTCATCATACATGCCATGTCATCACTTCCTATGGCGTCAGTTCTCTCTTTAAGTCTCACACGTGTGAGATTTTTGCCTTCCAAAATAGAGATCAATTCATGTATAACCATAAGGGTCAATACTGGATAAATATAAATCAGAAGAAGGGTTAGCTGACTGTTCTGGCAGTCTAGAACTAGTATGAAAATAATATTGGGTAGAAGAAGGGTCGACCGCCCTTTCATTTATGGGGGAATTGTGAAAATATTCAACCTACGAAGTATAGGCTACCAATTAATCTATATCATGAATGTCTAAGACTGCAAAAATACTAAGCACAAGAAGGGTCAGTCGACCCTTCATTTAAAAGAAAAATGAAGAACAATTAATATACGAAGGTTGGGACAAAATTTCCCCACTACCGACTTCCTCATTATGTAGAAGGGATTGGGACATTGCCTATGTTATAACATATAAACAATATTTATCCTGATTTCCGACAAGAAGGATTAGCCGCCCCTTCTTTTAGTACGTAATTGTGAAAACCAAAATCCGAAAATTCACCTGTATCCAGAATGGTGAACACAAGAAGGATCGAACCACCCTTCTTGCAGTCTAGAACTATAATGAAAATAATAATGGGTAGAAGAAGGGTCGGCCGCCCCTTCATTCATTTAGCTCGAGCCTCATTCAAAAATGGGATGTTGGTTAATGACATTCAACTTCAAATGACCATCATATTATACAGACACAAATATTAAAAGAAAAATTATGGTTTTGGAACCTGGATTTTGGCAGTTTCGGAGGCCAGTTTGGTCACTTTTGGAACTGGATTTTGCACCTTTGGAACAGGTTTTTGGCTATTTAGGAACCGGTTTTGTCACTTTTGGAACCTTGATTTGGCACTTTCGGAATCAGATTTGGCAATTTTGGAATCGGTTTTGGCACTTTCAGAACCGGTTTTGTCACTTTTGGAACCTGGATTTGGCAGCTTTGGAACTGGATTTTGCTTGATTTTGGAATTTAAAAAGGTGGTTCTAGCCCCATCTTCAAATTGACTTGGACTGGAATAAGTCCAAGTTTAATGAAATTGGCGTTGATAAAGTTTTCACAATTAACTACGAAAAGAAGGGGCGACCGATCCTTCTTGTTAGAAAATGGAAGTCGGGAGAAACCATTTTTTATAGGTTAAAACTTCCAAGGTGTTCTATTTTTAAAATTGCCTCGTAATTGAAAGGTCGTCCGACCCTTCGTATTCCCAATATAACTGAATTGCTAGATAAATGTTTTCACAATTAACTATGAAAAGAAGGGGCGGCCGATCCATTTGTAGGAAAATAGAAGTTGGGACAAACGATTTTTATATGTTATAACTTAGCTGATTGACTGGATATTCAGAAAACAGAAGTTGGGACAAACGATTTTTTTATGTTATAACTTAGCCGATTGTGGAATCTTGGTTTTCCGTTTTGATATATTTTCTTTCCACAACCTGCAACCTGCAATTGCGGATTGAGGATTGTGGAAAGAATGTATATATTTATGAAATAAAACCCCGCAACCCTTCTTTTCCTTCCTGCATGTTTACATTTTAACCGTCGATTTGTCTTGATCCTGCAAATGAGATTACACTGGGTGATTTAAATGAAGTTTAGCTTGTCGGTGTTAGCACTAGCGTTGTTCTGGATGAAACTGGGAGGCTCAATTTCTAAAAAGAACAGAGAAATCCTCGGTGGTCTGAGCCAAATAGAATAATCTGGGTAGGTATTGACTGCCTCAAGGGTGAACTGATCAAATCCCAAAGCCGGAACTTTGCAAGGAGAATTAAATTGCTGAGGTCCACCTACAGTTACATATTTGCGCAAATAAACGGTCTAGATTGGTGGTGGTGAAGATCTACAGTCATGAGCATGCTTCGCGCAAAAAGGGTGAGGTGTTTTAGACGGAGGCATGAGGTTTATCCCGCAAGCATCTTAACTAGTAGATCAATGGCCAATGGAGTAGATCGACGGTTGGGAACTACTTCTCCGATATGACATGCGCAGAGCAAACAAAATTTCGGATCCTTGAATTTTTGGTAAAGACCCATAGGTTTGGATGACATAGATATGAGGAGGCAGAGATCTATGGCTGAGGTTTTGTTCACGGATCTAACTTTCACGAAACATCAACGCAAGCCAAATCCGTTAAGTTGGTAAAAGTCACAGCATTTGACGGCGAGTATTCGAGGCGACATTTGGCGGGATTCAAAGCCACCAGGGATCATGAAAATGGACGACCAGGGAAGCTTCCATGCCACAAGAGATGCAGGGGTGATAGCAAAGGATAAATAATATAAAATACTCGCCTGCATGGAGAGTTGGATTCCTATTTTGCATCTGAAAGCGACAGGAGAAATCTATGAAGAAATAGACAGGTCAACCAGGGGCCCAAGCCAACCTCAAAAAAATAGGTAGGTTATCTGCTCTACAGTAAACTATTTAATGGATGAATTGATTGATAGATAAACCATAGAAACATTGTTTACAGAAAGAGACATAGAAGTCTATGACACTGTGATGACAAATGACCCCATGGAAACAATAAAAAACAAGTTGAAACTGGTTAGGGAGCGAGGTATAGACATGCACTAGGTCCACCAGTTCTATTTCCATCTGTTTACAGTCAGCCAAACCCCTGGTTTCCCCAAATTTGTTGAATGGTGTGCCTCTAACTATTCTTCTATAGAGAGGGAAATCATGGATGCTTCCAAGTCCAATATCCTTTGCGAAATTGATACCCAAACCCTTAGAAAAACCCTGTCAGTCCCCAAAGTATTTTGCCAGAAAGATATACGATATACCGAGGAATCCCTAATCCGGTTTTTTATACAATCCCCTATCTGAATCCTACTATCCAAATACAAGAGAAGGATTTCCCAGTTGAAGCTAGACTATTCACGGAAGAATCTAGAGGTGTTATTGCCATGATGAGCCAATTCCTAGGTCTAGACTCTGATATGTATTTCACAGAACCTATAATAAGTTTGCTTTTTGTCCTAGGCACCTGCCCCCTAGAATCAGATGACCCAAGCTAGTCTACCCAATGTGCATGCCTCAGGTTTGATGAAGTTTTGGTTGAAAGTATACACTCCCAGCTAAAGAATTTCTAGGAAACAAGGATTTTCAGATTTCAGTCCTACTTACTAAAAATGTTCCTAGCATTCAATGAGGAAAACTTGCAAATGCCTGAGGTACTACTTACTCACAATATGTACACTGATTACACCAAGTTCTATGATGAGCTCATGTGTGAGGTTTATCAGGTCATTTTCCAAAAGAAGTTGCCTAGAGTATTACCAGAAATGCAAGAGTTATTGCAACTTTCTCTTGAGAAGAGGGTCGGAGATTGGTTCCTTTCAGAGCATGGCACAATCATCAAGGTTTATGGGTTTGCTTATGCACCCTACGTGCTACCAGCTTTCCTGACCCCCAGAATGTTTGCATTAGAATTCATCAGACAAAAATTGAAGGAAGAAGCTGAGCACTTTCTAGATCATAGAAAGGGCTCTAATATTGTGTTTCCATGGACTGTAGGTCCATTCTTAATAAAAAACAAAGGAGCTCTTACAGCCATCGAATGCAAGATAAAAAAGATGGGTTTCAAAACAAAAACACCCTTAAACTATGATCCCCACCACATCATTTCCAACAGGAGGAAGGAAAGCAATAGGAAGGATTTTGTGCATTTAGAAATTGCATGCATGGCAGAAGCCGAAAATTTATTAGAATGTCCTAGAAGGATCTAGATGGAAATAGACACACCTGAGAGCTCCTCCTTGTTGACACAATGGAACACACCCATAGTTCCTGGCTCTTCTAGCCTAGTCCTATTAGTGCCAGCATCCATGTCTATGGCCATCAACTTAGTAAAGTCCAACAAGGAAGCTGGCAGTGTCCCTATGGACACAGATGGGGAAGCTGAGAGAGCCCCAAAGAGGCAGAAAACTGACAAATCTGAACAACAACTAGTACCCGTGGGGACTGGTAAAGGAAAAAAGAAAAAATTGGATAAGCTACCAGCATTTGAGATCAAAGAGTATGTGCTTAACCCAGCAACCATTGAGCCTGCTTCCTTAAGCAAGACTAGAGATGAGTTGATAGATGACTACAAGGTGGACTCACAGGAAGCCTCAGAGGAGTCCAAGTTATATACTGAAGTAAGGAAAATTTCAAGCAAATAAGTGTCTCTAGTGACTAGCAGGAGCCTTGCTCAGAACACCCTGAGTTTGGCCTTGGCCACCAAGAGAAAGGCCACCGAGCTAAGGATGAATTTAGAGGACATCCCTGTCCCAGATGTAATAAACTTGCACAAAGAAACCGAGGATGTTATTTATACTAAACTGTTGAGGACAGCTTTGGAGCTATCAAAGGTATAGGGCATTAAGGGCAACGTTGCCAGCCATCTCAAGCATGAAAAGATGGAAAACAAAGCTCATAAGGAACAGATCAAGAAATTGCAGGGTGAGATAGTGGCCACTGAGGGCCAGGATGATAAATGAGCCAGCATTCAAAACCTACTCAATGAAAAATACAACATCATCCAATCTCTAAAAAAGGGGTTTAAAATCCCCTCTACCCAGTTAGTAGCAGTCTCTCAGCTAACAGAACTGGAGGAAAAGAAGGAGAAGTTGCAGATTGACTCGACAGACTATAGGGCCAAGCTATTGAAGCTTAAAGAGAAGGAAAAACAACGGCAGAGAGATATAGCCATTATGGCGGCAAGGGAGAAAATCTCAAAGGCCAAAGTGGAAGAGCTTGAGAAGAGACTAAAAGAGAAAGAGCAAGAAGTAGAAAGCATGGCCACACCATCCATAGAGGCTGGTGATTTCTTCCTAGTAGGGGCTATAGCCCAAGCTAGTCTGGAAGACATGCAAAATAACAAGATTAAAAAAGCAGAATGTGAATCTAAAAACCCTGAAGGATAATGCAGAAAGAGAAAAGGAGGCTTGGGAAGCCAAGCACAAGGAGTTGTAGGGTAAATATGATGAGTTGGAAAGACAAGCTATAGGGCAGACTTCCTTGCTAGAGGCCAGGCAGGTCATCTGAGATGGCATCATTGAAGAAGCAGGAAAATTGAGGCCCTTCCTCAATTTTGTCTTGGACAAGGAAGCAGTGATAAAATTAGCCAATAATAGTGTGACAGTAGCAAATGAGAAATTGAACAAAAAACCTGTAGAGTATACTGAGAATGCCATTGAATTCTTGAATGGCTTATCTAAGAAGAAGGTCAAGACAACTAATGTAACAGATAGGGTTTCCATCATCATTGGAGCCAAAAAATTGACGCACAAGCACTAGCAGGTAAAGGATATTCAAACTAAAATAGATGTCATGTCACAACAGATCAAGTATTTCAAAGACATGTTTGACCGTTTGTTCAAGAAAGGGTTACCTCTCTTTTGGGAGGAGGATTGAAAAATGCTCACAGAAGAAGAATATCAGAAGAAATTGGTAGGATGTAAAGTGCATTTCAACGATTTTGCAGGTATGGATCATTTTCTATCGAGGAAGACAGTGGTGGATAAAATGGCAAAGGATTTTGAGTTAAGCATGATGTTCAAGGCGGCTAGTGCACATCTGCGAAACAACTCTTATAGGGACAACACTAAGATATGAGTCTTAATGAAGGATTTGGCCACCTCATAGCTGCCAACTGTCGAGCTATGGAACCTCATTGAGAAATATGGGAAGGGAAAGCTGATATTGAACCCTTGAAGATTCGATGATCATGGGATAGCAGCATGGAGGAAATATTCGTTGAAGCATTTTGTTTATTTTGTTAGAGTCTATTGTCTTTCAGTAAAAATGCTCAATAATTTTGTAAAAGGAAATTGAGCCAATTTTACCATCATTGTCATTTTGTTGTAACTAATTCCTAAGGGTGGCAAACCTGTTTGAATAGGTGTCACCTACATTGTAAGAACTTCTTGTTGAGGCATCTCAAGCCGGAAGGCTCTGAGCATCTATGTAAGAAATGTAATAGAAGGAGAAAGGGTTGGAAAATTTTGTTGGACTAGTGAATTCCCTATGTTATTAAACACTCTGAGATATATTTTAATAAAATCTTTCTAGGCTAAGCAAGGTTTTCTAGCAGAGATTCCTATGTTATTTGTCTTACATTCTGTTTACTTCTTCTGTTATGTGAATGTTTCTCTCACTGTTTAATTCATACTCTTATGCTTTTTCATGCTTGGATAAGTGTTGTATCGGGACAGAAGTCATAAATATTATGCTCTGTTGCTTTCATTTCAAGCATCCACTACCATTTTCTGCTAAAGTCGGTATAGAATTCATTATCATAAGCTCTATATTGATGGGTTGTTCATATCTTCTTCTTGAATCACCAAACAAAATCTCTTTCACTATGAGCAGTTGGCTATCCTACCTCTGATTAGTTTTCTTTGCAAAGCACTATAATGTTTAATCATATCCTGCCTCCTACCTCTGATTAGTTTGATCTACAGTTTGGATTTGTCTTTACTCATGATCTGTGTGTGTTTTATGTTTTAAGTGAATTTATTTAATTAAAACATTTATCTATTTCTGCAAATGATTAACATAAAATAATAAATTCATGTTAATTTTTCAGTTAGCATTCTAGCTAAAGGGTAATCTTGCATGTGCCTAATCCTTAAAACTACTATGAGTAAATTTTCATTTCCTGATTGTGTTGTGGTTAAACCCACATTAGTAACTTCGCTATACTCAATGTGCCAAATCAAATAAAAAATAGTAACCTCCCGATACTCAGTGTGCCAAATCAAATATGCCACATGTCACAATATGATCATTCCATGTGTCACCCTAGGATACTAGATATCAACATTTTAACAACAAATTTATAGATGTTTTGCTTTAAATACTTTGTTGGCAAGTGGAAATATTCCCAGAGAAAGAGCGGCCGCTCTTTCTCCAAGGTGTTATACTGTTACAATTCCCTCCTAAATGAAGGGTCATCCAACCCTTCTTATTCTAAATATTCTTTTCATAATAGTTCGACACTCCAAGGAGGGCCGGTCGATCCTTAGTGTATTATCCATTATGGCTATAGCTTAATTCCTAGATAAAGGTTTTGACAGTTAACAAGAAAAAGAAGGGGCGGTCGATCCTTCTTGTCGTAAAATGGAAGTCATGACAAACCATTTTTATATGATATAAATTTCAAGGTGTTCTACTTTTACAATTCCCTCGTAATTGAATGGTCATCCGACCCTTCTTATTCCCCATATTATTTTCATAATAATTGGACACTGCAAGAAGTGTCGGTCGACCCTTATTACCAATATTCGTTTCATAATATTTCGACACTACAAGAAGGGTCGGTCGATCCTTCTTGTATTCTCCATTATGGATATAGCTAAATTGTTGGATACGGGTTTGCATAATTAACTACAAAAAGAAGGGGTGGCCGATTCTTGTTGTTGGAAAATGGAAGTCGGGACAAACTATTTTTATATGTTATAACTTTCCACCTTAAAATTTTGAACAATTACAAATGAAAATTGCAATTTTGAACACTTTTCAAATCAGAAATAGCATTTTTTTATTTTATGTTGATGTATATGTAACTTCGGAATGTATTTCATATATATGTATATTGTATTCCTATAGAGATGGTATTATTCCTCTATAAGGAAGTGTCGTTATTTATATTGTAAGTGTCGTAACTTATACTTGATGGGTTATTAGACCACCTTGTTGGGGTCGGCCCTGTATAAGTCATGTGGGTCAAAGGGTTATTAGACCACCCTATTGGGGGTCGGCCATGTGGGTCGAAGGGTTATTAGACCACCCTATTGGGGGTCGGCCCAGTCAGCATTATGTTATGTGGTTAAGTTCGAGCCTACATGAGTTAGGTAAAAAGGCAAGTCAAGTCAAGTATAAATAGAGTGCGGGAGGCACTCTATTTGCTCTCTCACTTCTCACTCATGCACTCAAGGAAGAGTGGCGCACTTATGGAGGAGGAGGATCTGCTACTAGGTTATGTCTATCTCTCATGGTTGGTTGTATCATTTCTCTATCTATCTCTGTGGAAGTTATTGGGGTTTTTCACCTTTATGGTTTTCCCCAAGTAAATCTTTGTGTCTCTTGTGTGCTTGCATTATTGTCTCCATGATTGATATGCTGTAGATATGCTGTACATGTTGTTCTCTCAGTTAAGATCCTAGATCATATTGAAGTAAATTCTGAAAATTTAACATGGTATCAGGGTTATCCTGAAAGAAGGCATGATATGGCATGTATGACACTTGTTGCACTTACGATGCTAGGGCTTGATATAGCAAAAACAAGTCATCGTAGAACTTTCGCTATAAATACGTTTTGGCAAAGTTTTCAGATATGAAATTGTTACAGGATGAAGCTAAGATCCACATGTACCTTGTGTACAAAGTACAACCTCTAATTCATTGTACTTTGTGATTTATGATCTGTACAATATAGGGTTTCTGTCTCTTCCAAATCTGAGTCAAAATCAGGTGACCTTGGGAAAAAGGTCATAACTTGGGCTAGGAAGCTCCAAATGAAATTTTGTGAAAAGTTACAGGTAGTACACAGACTGTACTATCTCAGAAAACGTTTTCATAGGCCGTAGTTGAACCAGCAACACGTGGCATGCCATACAAGTTCGCTCTCCTGAATTATCCCAAAACAGGTCACGTTGCAACACTTGGCATAACTCTCTCTCAGAGAGTCCAATTGAGGTCAGACCTGCCAGGATGGAAATATAACAGGCCTAGCAATCTCATGAAACTTTTTCAGAGGCCGAAGTTCAAACAGTAACACGTGGCACTCCGTACAAGTTTGCTCTCCTGAATTATCCCAAAACAGGTCACGTTGCGACATTTGGCATAACTCTCTCTCAGAGAATCCAATTGAGGTCAGACCTGTCAGGATGGAAAGATAACAGGTCAGGCTATCTCAAAAAACTTTTTCAGACCTTGTGGATTGAAAAGTTCGTAGTTACACCAGAAACAATCAGGTACATATTTCTGTCAAAACAAAATTATTTTTGAGTACCTTCATTCATGGCTTCCGGAATTTAGGGCTTTGTAGAAAGTTGGAATTTTTGTAATCAGAGACCACGGATGAATGCTACTCATCAAAATAAAAATTGAGAGACCAAGATCAGAATTTTTGGTTGGGTAGAAGGCCGGGCTTGATCAAACCCTAGTTTGGGACTTTGATCAGAAAAGTGGAAAATTAGGGCTTCTGTAAAAATGAGAATTTTTGAAATCTGTGATCACGGCTGGAAGCTCCTCAGAAAATAGAAGCTTAGAGATTTGGTTCAAAGTTTTTGATTGGGAAGAAGAGTGGGCTTCATCAAACCCCAGTTTAGGGTCACATCCAGTGAATCCGAAAGTTTCAAAGGCAAAATTGAGGAGTGAAACTTTGCAGTTTTCAAATTCTGAATATACCAGTTTGATCAGCTCATCAAGGCGCATATTTCTATCCTTTCGGAAGTTTGAAATTCAAAGTTTGAATTTTTGACAAACCCATATCCAGCTCCAGGTCCATTTCTTGCAAATCAAGTGGATAGGGTTAATCCTAGAAGAAGATGGATTGGTCACCTGCATAAGTGAAGGAGTTCCTGTTTCAGAGGGAGATGAGGCTAAGGCCTTACATAAGAAGATTACAAGCGATCTCGACAGGTATGACTCATTGAGGTATGTTTCGAGATTTGTTCATGATTAAGTTTATGGTATGTTTGTCTTCATGTTATTACGGTTAGTACAATCTTGATTTTAGATTTGTCGTATCACCTTAACAAAATTATGAATGCATGATAGAAGATATTCATTGGTTAGGGTGTTGACACTTATGATTGTACTAATGCATTATGGTGTTGTATGAGGTTTATGTTGTCTACTAACATGAAAGGTACACCAAGAAAGACAAATCATGTTCCAGTCCAAGAACATATGATCATGATAACATGAGGACAAAGATTCATCCATTGTCATGGATCTTATAGAAGATCCATTTACGAGGTATGTATAACTTGGTTTTATAATGGTTAACCTATGAGATATACAGGTTACTAGCACAAGTCATTGAAGAAGAACAAGAAGACATCGTGTGAGTATGTTAGACATAACTAGCTAGCATGCTAATCCAGGTATGTTTTTCCTATATCAAGATAGAATCCTACCTTGTGTTAAGATCTTATACTATTGTTGATAATGATTATTCATGAAGTCATAGGTTTGCATAATCATGGTTGTATGCATATTATGTTTCTTACCATAATTGATGATATGACTAACCAGAAGAATCATGAAGGTATAGGTTTCAATAATCACAGGTTTTATGCATATTATATCTCTTATCTTAATTGATGATTCAACTAACCCGAAGAGTCATAGGTTTGAGTAATTATAGGTTTAGACATGTTATGCTTCTTATGATTTGACTAACCATAAGAATCCTACATAAACCTTGAATGCGAATGCTTATTATTTCTGTTTGAAATGATCATGACTATACATGCTTGAGATTATTGTGTTTTAATAGTATACTAATGAATGTATGATTTTATATGAGATCACAAGGATAACACAATCATGATACTAATAAGCATGCATAGGGACCAAGGATGAATATGAGTTCAAGAACAGGTAATCTAGGAAGCAAAGATCAAGAGGGAGTACACTCCAGTGGTTTATGCAAGGATGCAAATATTCAGAGGGAGTTGACCATCTCTCTACATTCCACATCAAAAGGTGTAGAAGAAGCTACTTCAGATTAGGACTCCAGTAGCTCCTGCAAGGAAGCGAAAAATCAGAGGGAGTCCACCCAACGAACAAACAAAGATAAGTTCTTGAATTGTCATTTCTTAAATAATACTGTTCAATAATGTATATACTGATGTTCCTAGAATTAGGTTGTGTATTATGCATATTAGAATAATTGCATTGATGAACAGTATACTCCTAATATGAATGGGTAAGTGGCCTATGGCACTGTACAACATTCCATTGCTACTTATCTAGAATGAAACCTCTTTGCTGACATGTTGGGAGTTGTGCACACTCTTAACAATGTTCTGGTAGAGATTGGAAGGCATCTAGAAAGTTACAGAATATGGATAAATGTTGTATTGAAGCATTGGATAAGATAATTGCATGACTGCATGACATATTTCTTTATGTGTAAGAATTTGTTCTGAAAATTATGAGATGTTTCTAATCATGCAATTTAACCTGTTTTGTAGGAAAGACCATATATCTTCACCTACAAAAAGGACTACAACATTTGAAACAGCAACAAAGATATCTATTGAAGATATTTAAGTTCCCAGGATCTGGGCTAAAGAAATGGAATGCCATGATCCGTCGATCATGAAGAATGATGTTTGGGATGTAGTCCTAAGATGTGAAGGGAAGTTTGTTATGACTTCCAAAAGGAACTATTAGATCAAGCATGTTGCAGATGGCAACATTGAGATGAAATAGAAGATGCACCAGATGGATTTCAAGATAGCATGGTGTAGTCATATATGTGTGCAGAACTTGATATGGTAGGATAGACAGCTTTCTATCCAGCTTGGGCTTTACCAAGAATAAAGCGGATTCCAACCTTTTCTACAAGGTTGAGGAAGGCAATCCAGCGATACTACTATTTGGATGACCTGTTTGTAACAAGAGATGATAGATTGATTGCCGACACGCAGCGGAAGCTTTCTACTAAGTTTGAGTTGAAGAACTTGGGGATGATGCACTATTTGTTTTGGCATGGAGGTGTGGCAAAATGCAGCTGGAATCTTCCTTGGACAAGGGAAGTATGTAGTAGAGATCCTGAAGAGGTTCGTGATGATGAATTGCAAGGCCATGGCCACACCTATGACATCGAATCTGAAGCTTCTATGTGATGCTTCATCTGAGCCGGTTGATGTCTCTATGTATCATCAGATGATTGGATCCTTGATGTACCTGACGAACATGAGACATTTGCTTTGCTGTGAACACATTGATTCAGTTCATGACAGATCCGAGGAGTGTTCACCTCGTTGCTGTAAAGCATGTTCTAAGGTACCTGAAGGGTATAGTGGATTTTAGGCTCAAGTATGAAGCGAATCAAAAGTTTAACCTGCAGGGTTATGTTGATTCAGATTGGGCTGGCAGTGCTACAGACAGGAAGAACACATCTGGGTGTTGCTTCAGTATGGGATCAAGTGTGATCTCATGGTTTAGCAGAAAGCAGTCCTGCGTGGCACTGAGTATAGCTAAGGTAGAGTATGTTGCAGCATGTTCAGCTAGTTGTGAGGCAGTATGGCTACGGAAGCTACTGTATGAGTTATCTAATCTCCCATTGGATGCTACTAGTATCTTCTGTGATAACCAGATTTGTGTGAAGCTCTCCGAGAATCTGGTGTTTCATGACAGGTCAAAACACATAGAGATCAAATATCACTATATCAGGGATATGGTGCAGAGAGGAGCTGTGAAGCTCCTGTATGTTGCGACGGACGAGCAGATTGCAGATGTGCTGACGAAGCCACTAGCCAGGGTGAAGTTCGAGTACTTCAGAGAGAGGCTTGGCGTTCTTCAGATCGAGGACACTTCGAGGAAGAAGTGATGGACACATTTGCTAAAGCCATTCGAAGCATGTTGGAAGGAGGATCCTTCACATGGCTATGGATGTAAGCGCTGGATGATGAGCATCAGGATGATGTTCTGGTTTCTGCTTGGATATGATCAGTTGGATCATTTTTATGTATGTATGTATGCATCATGTTGGATGCTGGATATGATCAGTTGGATCATTTATATATATGTACGCATCATGTTGGATGCTGATAGATACATTGTGTGGATCATGTATCTCTGTATGATCAAGTAGATCATGTATGTTGATGGATACAATGTGTGGATCATGTATCTTTGTATGATCAGGTAGATCATGTATGCTGATGGATACATTGTGTGGATCATGTATCTTTGTATGATCAGATAGATCATGTATGCTGATGGATACATTGTGTGGATCATGTATCTTTATATGATCAGGTAGATCATGTATGATTGATGGATACATTGTGTGGATCATGTATCTATGTATCAGGTGGATACACTATGTGTGATGATATATATCAGGTAGATACTTGGTGTGAATCAGATGGATGCATTGTATGATCAGGATGATCGTGGATGATGAGCTTCTCCAGATGACATGCAACAGGATGTTGCAGTGATGATGATCAGGATGATCATGTGTACATCAGGATGATGTTTGATGAGTATCAGATGATACTTTGTGGCCGTGGATCAGGTTGTGCAGGTAAGCATGTAATTTGTGCCCTGGGAGATTTGCAGATGGTCTTTCGAGGTTTTGCCTATGGCATGTAATGCGGTGCCCTGGAACATCTGGCAAATGCTCTTGCGAGGTTTTTCTTGGGAGGACATGTAATTTGTGCCCTGGGAGATCTGCAGATAGTCTTTTGAGGTTTTGGCTTTGGCATGTAATTCGGTGCCCTGGGATATCTGGCTGATGCTCTTGCGAGGTTTTGTCCTATGGCATGTAATTTGCTCCTGGGAGATTTGGACAGGATGAAAAAGGCCTCAGATGCTTCAGCCAGGTTTTGCCATGACCACATGTAATTTGCTCCTGGGAGATCTGGACAGGATGAAAAAGGCCTCAGATGCTTCAACCAGGTTTTGTGGTGAGATCACATGTAATGTGATCCTGGGAGATCTGACAGGTAGAGCTGCATGCTCGTAACAGCCTGGGATGCTTCAGCCAGGTTTTGTGATGGGTCACATGTAATGTGCTCCTGGGAGATCCTACAGGTAGAGCTGTGTGCTCGTAATAGCCTGGGATGTTGCAGCCAGGTTTTGTGACGCACGTAATAAGTCCTGAGGATTCCACAGTATGGCCAGTGATGATGAAGACCTGCAGGTGGTGGGCCTACATCCAGTATGAAAAAGGACTGGCTCTGCAGAACTTCCTATGACGAGTAGATTCAGAGATTGATTGAGATAGCAGCAGCAGTGACGATGATGATGACTCAATGACGATCATCCAGTGATGATGATCCAGAGAAGATGACTTGTGCTAGAAGAACTGTGCTGAGAAATACCTTCCTAGTTAAGAGGGAGTGTTGATGTATATGTAACTTCGGAATGTATTTCATATATATGTATATTGTATTCCTATAGAGATGGTATTATTCCTCTATAAGGAAGTGTCGTTATTTATATTGTAAGTGTCGTAACTTATACTTGATGGGTTATTAGACCACCTTGTTGGGGTCGGCCCTGTATAAGTCATGTGGGTCAAAGGGTTATTAGACCACCCTATTGGGGGTCGGCCATGTGGGTCGAAGGGTTATTAGACCACCCTATTGGGGGTCGGCCCAGTCAACATTATGTTATGTGGTTAAGTTCGAGCCTACATGAGTTAGGTAAAAAGGCAAGTCAAGTCAAGTATAAATAGAGTGCGGGAGGCACTCTATTTGCTCACTCACTTCTCACTCATGCACTCAAGGAAGAGTGGCGCACTTATGGAGGAGGAGGATCTGCTGCTAGGTTATGTCTATCTCTCATGGTTGGTTGTATCATTGCTCTATCTATCTCTGAGGAAGTTATTGGGGTTTTTCACCTTTATGGTTTTCCCCAAGTAAATCTTTATGTCTCTTATGTGCTTGCATTATTGTCTCCATGATTGATATGATGTAGATATGCTATACATGTTGTTCTCTCAGTTAAGATCCTAGATCATATTGAAGTAAATTCTGAAAATTTAACATTTTAAATTCACATTTGAAGGTTATATATTCATACCTCCCTTCTAGCATGAAGGGCTTTAATTAAAAAATAATAATAACTAAAAACACTTTTCATTCTTTTTATGATATTTCATTCTATTTAGAAAAAGAGAAAAAATAAATAATGCTTCGATTTTAAAAAACAAAAGGAAATAATGTTTCTATTTAAAAAAAAGAATGTTTCTATTAAAAAAAAAGAAAAAGAAATAATAGAATAGTTTTCGTATAATGCTACTATAATGATACTAATGTAAATGTGTAAAGTTACTTATTTACAATTACTTCCACAAGTAAACTTTAGTTCAAGGGGCATTATCCCCTAGCTGCGGATGTCAACATGATCTATGGGGCCATCCCCCAGCACGTGGAGAGCACGAGGGGAGGGATCCTTGCACCCTACGCCCTTAATGCTGCATGTGTTACCCTCCCTGGTCTTAGACCTTCACACGATGATGCACGCCTCCACACCTATCTCCCTGCCCATCCACCTTCCCTACCATCTGTCTTCCTCCACAGATGGACACCCCCACACTTGTGGCTTAATGGAATCCCTCTGTACTATCGCTCACAAGTCCCCTCGCATTTACTTTGGCCGCCACCCTGGTATAGCTCAACTGTACCTCATCCCTCTACGCATTCATTTCATCCCTCAACTCTTTCAATTCTGCTCTATGCTCTTAACTATGGCTCGTGCGAGCACCCACCATGACATACATAATCCTCGTTGTTTAAACGAGTCCATGCACACCATAGACGGGACTCAGTCCGCCTCCTCAAACATTTGGTTCGGCTCTGTTCATCCTTATATTCAGCTCCACTTCTGGTTCTGGTCCCTCATGGATTCTTCCACCATGGCCAAGTCCTATGGTCTTTCACATCAAGGTGGGGGGAATCATTGCTCTAGGATCCAGAGCGCCCCAAGCTCTAGCGATGGTTTTGACACTGGCATTTCCTTTTCCAGTCACAACCTGATTGAAGACTGGGAGGGGTAATTGGTGGTGGATCACTTGGCCTTCGGCTCCAATGGTGGTTCAATAAATCACTACTGGCTCATGAAGAATATGTTGGGGAAGATTCTGGATGACATGCTGGAAAACTGGGGTTCTACTCGGAACCAAATGCTGGCCACTAGGGCCAAGCTCGTTTCCCTAGACGAAAGTCTACCTAATCTCGACACCACCTTCTCCTGGATCCATCATGTGATTGTAAGTCGAAGCCCGGTCCAGGCCGACTCTGCTGGCAAAGGCTATGGTGGCCCTTCCTGTGTCTCCACCATCCCTTCTGAAGAGCCTGTCGCAGCTGCTGCCACATACACTTCAGATCTCTTTCTGGTCGCCCTTTCCTCGCCTGCGTCTCCTCCCGTGCATTTTCCAACTCCATCCATGATGAGCTCCCTTCCCTACAAACGCCTATACAGCCACGCCGAGCCCGACCTCCTTGCTACCAGGAAGTCTAAGCCGCTTCCCGTCAAGATGTCAGAGGATGATTTTCCAGGGTGCTGCCCAAGTAACTACTATCATGACTTCTCTGGAGCTTGGCGAGAGGACTGTGTCTCTCTACTCTGGTTTTGGTGTTTTCTTCGCTCTAGTTTTCTACAAGTTTTGCGTCCATGCTCAAATAATCCTTTATTCTCTAGTTGTGCCACTGATGGCAACACTCTGTTTTTTGGGGCAAGATGGTTTGTAACTCTCTAAATTGTAATGCTCTTAATTAAATACTTTGCAATTATACAAAAAAAAAGTTTGAGAACCATTATGGACCACCATCCTTAGGAGGAAGAGGAGAATATAACCTGTGGTCATGGACATGAGAATTGCTGAGGAAACCTCTATTCAGCGGCATAATTTTTTGTAGAAGAGATCCCTACTTGGATGAGTTGTTACATCTATTTTGGAAATTTTTTGGCATTAGCTTGTTAAATTTATAGAGCCATACTGTGAAAGATATTTATGCTCTTAAGCTCTGCTTTTTGTAATGAATGGATGTGCATGGGCTTTTGAATAAATCCATCTATATGCTTAAATATAATTACAAAGAAGTATTTTATAGAGAAATATGGTCAAATGATGAATATATATTTTTGAATATAACTCATTGTATTTTACATATTAAGAACAAAAGTATTTTACATATAAAGAACAAAAATCTGGCTAAGCGTTGAACTCACATGGCTAAGAGGTCATTTGGAAAGGCATAGGTCTTTTCTCAAAAGTGCAATGTGAAAAGAAGACAGATGTAACCTTTTTTACCAGTATATAATACAAAGTTTCTCTTTTTATCATTGAATTAGTAACCTCTCTATACTCAATGTGCCAAATAAAAAAAAATAGTAACCTCGCTATACTCAATGTTCCAAATCAAATATGCCACATCGCACAATATGATTGTTCCACGTGTCACCCTAGGATACTAGATATCAACATTTTACCAACGAAATTTATAGAAATTTTGCTTTAAATACTTTGCTGGCAAATGAAAATATTCTCAGAGAAAGAGCAGTCGCTCTTTCTTCAATGTGTTATATTGTTACAATTCCCTCCTAATTGAAGGGTCGGTCAACCCTTCTTATTCCCCATGTTATTTTCATAATAGTTCAACACTGCAAGAAGGGTCGGTTGACTCTTCTTATTACCAATATTCATTTCATAATATTTTGACACTGCAAGAAGGGTCGTTCGATCCTTCTTGTGTTCTCCATTATGGATATAGCTGAATTGCTGGATAAACATTTTCACCATTAAGTACGAAAAGAAGGGGCGGCTGATCCTTCATGTCGGAAAACGGGTGTTGAGACAAACCATTTGTATATCTTATAACTTAGTCGATTGACTTGTTATTCTAACAATGACTTGAATATTTTAGACATTCATTTTTTCACATTAAAATTTAGAACATTTATGAAATAAAACCACGCAACCTTTATTTTCCTTCTTGCATGTTTAAGTTTTAACAGTCGATTTTTCTTGCTCCCGCAGATGAGATTACACTGGGTGATTTAAATGAATTTTAGTTTGTCCATTTTTTTATTGTTTTTCTGAAGTTGCGGGAAGCTTTGTGTTTTTCCACCAAGTCGTTTTCATCCCGCAATCCCGCTTATTGCTTATTGCGGGAAGACTTTCTAAATAGCTTTTCAAATTTTCATTCCGCAACCCTTAATTGTGGATTGCAAAAAGGTGGTTCAAGTAATAAAGTGTGTTGTGTGGGCCCGCAACCCGCGACCCACAATTGTGGATTGTGAAAGATTATTTGAATTATAAAAGGTTGTTTGTGCTCCTGCATCCTGCAACCGGCATTTGCGGATTGCAGATTGTGGGAACCTTTTTGATTGTTGGTTTTCTAAGTTGAGATCCCGCAACCCTCAACCCGTAATTGTGGATTGGGGGAACAATGTACATTGTTCCAAAATAAAACTCCCACAACTTGACCCTACATCTCGCAAGGTTTAATCTTAGTCGTTGATTCGTTTTCATCCTACGGTCTAGATTTGGCCCATCGAAAAGCAATAAATATGTGATTTTCCCTATTTTTCCTTGTCATTTTTACTTTTGGAAATTACCTTGCTTCTTGAATTTTACTGCGAAGTTTTTACCATGTCTGTTACCCATTACTTTCAACTGAAACAGGTTGGTTTTTCTCATTCCTCTTATTCAGTTATCTACTGTTTCGAGATTTTGAATTGTTTTTTATTTTTGTTCATTCATTTATCACAAAACCTCCAATTTCAAACATGTCGAGCAATACACGTTGTAAAACTGCTCAGAAGGATTTACTGAACAAAGACCCAAATTTTGGTATTTTCTCGGACACTAGTGATAAAATCACTGAAAACTATAAGCTAGACTGGTCTAGAATCTATTAATTTTTCCATAATGATGACCTATCAAACATTCAAATTGACCAGCTGGCGTATGAGAAAATTAGGGATTCCCAGCTTCATGCCATTGCTTCCAGACCCGCTATCTTGCCTTATACTGATGCGGTTAAATGGATTGTGGATGACGCTAACCTTAAATACCGATCATTTAATGACAGTGCAGGGTCACAATTGGCTACCTTCCTCCCTAAGGATTTCATTAGATCTTATGCTCTTAAACGGTCTATGCAACCCCTTAACGCTGAGTTCATGGAATCTTCTAAGACCAGTTACAATTTCAACGAAATGTTGAAGTCATGGATGAATAATCCTGACAGTTGCATCCATAGGGCTGATAAATTGTACCCAGTTTCCTGGTTTAGAGAACCTTATTCCCTATTGGCTTCCATGCTATGCAGACTCTATGGTCTCCCAAACTGTTCTGTATTTAAAGCTGAGTGGGCTCCTGTAGCCCATCATTTTCTAACGAATGGTGAGTCATTCCCTTGGGCATCAATCTTGTCTTTTGAACTCAAAACAACCATTCAAGCATATCAGAAGGCACCGGCTGTGAAGAAGCCACATCTCTTCTTTTCAGCTTTTGTCATTGATATATTTTGTGCGGAATCCAATATCCCAATATGGGATGGAATTGGACTCCATCAGATCCTCCTATCCATATTTTGTTAAAATTTAATATGCTAAGACAAAAAATAGCAGCATTACATTCCATTTCACAATAATAGCATATACAGGATCACTGAAGAAACAACAAGCATAGCATAAACACAAGAGACAGAGATTTATCCTGGGAAACCCTCATGGGGTAGAAAACCCAGCAAAGCTTCCTCAATATAGATGACCAGCAATATACAAAGATGAAACCTTGAGACATGATCTCCTCCTCCACAATAGCAGACCTCTCCTCCACAAGTGCGCTATCCTCAAGTGAGTGAGTGTGTCAAATGAGGAACACACCTCCTCTATTTATACACTACTCTGACATATCTTTTACACAAGTACATGTAGGCTCGTATTTAACCAATGGGTTAAATACCCCACTACAAATGACTGGGCCGACTCCTCTAGGGTGGTCTAATAACCCTTTGACCCACATAACACATACAGGGCCGACCCCCACTAGGGAAGTGTAATAACTTGAGTTACCACATTCCGACGGAGGAATAAAGATCTCTGGATATACAATAAGATCTTCACGGAGGAATGAAACATCTCCAAAATAATAAAGTACAAATATAATATTCTTTGAAGTTAAAATATCTCAACACTCCCCCTTAACGAGAAGGATATTATAACAACATCTGCACGAGCAAGGAGTCATCAACATCATACATGATACATCTATAAATCATTGGAAGCTTCTCAACATCATCAGTAACTCAAGCAGTTACTGGAACATCTTCAATACTGGAACATCAACATCTTCAGTACTGAGTCTTTATCTTCTGCAGCACTCGAACAACTACAACAACATCAACATTTGGATCCTCACGATCATTAGCATCATCATCTCACGATCATCAGCATCGTCATCACACGATCATCAGCATCGTCATCACACGATCATCAGCATCGTCATCAGCATCACGATCATCAGCATCGTCATCACACGATCATCAGCATCGTCATCCCTTGATCATCAGCATCGTCATCACACGATCATCAGCATCATCATCACATGATCATCAGCATTGTCATCACATGATCATCAGCATCGTCATCACATGATCATCAGCATCCGCATCACATGATCAGCAACATCGTCATCTAGATCATCACGATCAGCAGCATCATCATCTAGATCATCACAATCAGCAGCATCGTCATCTAGATCATCACGATCAACAACATCATCATCTAGATCATCACGATCAACAACATCATCAATACAAGTATAAATATCATTAATACAGGTATCCTCATCAATACAAGTATACACATCATCAATACAATTATCCTCATCTATACAAGTATACACATCATCAATACAAGTATCCTCATCAATACAAGTATACATATCATCAATACAAGTATCCTCATCAATACAAGTATACATATCATCAATACAAGTATCCTCATCAATAAAAGTATACACAATAGCAGCATACCCTGCAACACATAGGATCCAATTACGGGATGATCAATCCCTCTCACTTTAGGACATGGGTCCAAGGATGATACAATCCCGATCCGCTTACGGGATGATCAGTCCCTCTCGGTTTAAGACAACCCTCATGTCTATGGATGATGCAATCTAGATCAACTTACAGGATGATCAATCCTTATCACTTTAAGACACCTCACCATGTCTAGGGACGAGGCAATCCCAATCTATTTACAGGATGATTAGTCCTTATCACTTTAAGACATCTCACCATGTCTAGGGATGAGGCAATCCCAATCTATTTACAGGATGATTAGTCCTTATCACTTTAAGACATCTCACCATGTCTAGGGACGAGGAAATCCCAATCTATTTATAGGATGATTAGTCCTTATCACTTTAAGACATCTCACCATGTCTAGGGACGAGGCAATCCCAATCTATTTACAGGATGATTAGTCCACTCAATCTCATTTAGGACTATCCTTCCTTTCGGAATTACTGGATTTACTATCCAAGGATGATTTAATCCACTCAATTCATTTAGGACTATCCTTCCTTTCGGAATTACTGGATTTACTGTCCAAGGATGATTTAATCCACTCAATTCATTTAGGACTATCCTTCCTTTCGGAATTACTGGATTTACTGTCCAAGGATGATTTAATCCACTCAATTAATTTAGGACTATCCTTCCTTTCGGAATTACTGGATTTACTGTCCAAGGATGATTTAATCCACTCAATTCATTTAGGACTATCCTTCCTTTCGGAATTACTGGATTTACTGTCCAAGGATGATTTAATCCACTCAATTCATTTAGGACTATCCTTCCTTTCGGAATTACTGGATTTACTGTCCAAGGATGATTTAATCCACTCAATTCATTTAGGACTATCCTTCCTTTCGGAATTACTGGATTTACTGTCCAAGGATGATTTAATCCACTCAATTCATTTAGGACTATCCTTCCTTTCGGAATTACTGGATTTACTGTCCAAGGATGATTTAATCCACTCAATTCATTTAGGACTATCCTTCCTTTCGGAATTACTGGATTTTCTGTCCAAGGATGATTTAATCCACAACCGTACATTTAGGACCACGTCCAAGGATGACTCAATCCTCAACCGTACATTTAGGACCACGTCCAAGGATGACTCAATCCTCAACCGTACATTTAGGACCACGTCCAAGGATGACTCAATCCTCAACCGTACATTTAGGACCACGTCCAAGGATGACTCAATCCTCCACCGTACATTTAGGACCTACGTCCAAGGATGACTTAATCCTCCACCGTACATTTAGGACATACGTCCAAGGATGACTTAATCCTCAACCGTACATTTAGGACCTATGTCCAAGGATGACTTAATCCTCAACCGTCCACCAAGGACTTCCTTCTCGAAGACATACGTCTACGGCTCTCTTTAGGACTGAAGTCCAGGGATGATCCAATCCCCTCAAGTCCACCAAGGACTTCATTCTCGAAGACATACGTCTATGGCTCTCTTTAGGACTGAAGTCCAGGGATGATCCAATCCCCTCAAGTCCACCAAGGACTTCATTCTCGAAGACATACGTCTACGGCTCTCTTGAGGATGACGCAATCCTATCATGTCCACCAAGGACTTCATTCTCGAAGACATACGTCTATGGCTCTCTTTAGGACTGAAGTCCAGGGATGATCCAATCCCCTCAAGTCCACCAAGGACTTCATTCTCGAAGACATACATCTACGGATCTCTTTAGGACTGAAGTCCAGGGATGATCCAATCCCCTCAAGTCTACCAAGGACTTCATTCTCGAAGACATACGTCTACGGCTCTCTTTAGGACTGAAGTCCAGGGATGATCCAATCCCCTCAAGTCCACCAAGGACTTCATTCTCGAAGACATACGTCTACGGCTCTCTTTAGGATGATGCAATCCTATCATGTCCACCAAGGACTTCATTCTCGAAGACATACGTCTACGGCTCTCTTTAGAACATATGTTCAAGGATGATGCAATCCCCTTGTCACCTTAGACCCTGTCTAAGGACCATCCACCAACCTCTCTATCGACATCATTAATATAGGTATCCTCATCATCGATGCAGGAAATCTCTTCATGAGTTATCACATCACTCCCCCTTTCGAGTAGGGTCCTTCTGAACTATATTAAGCTTGTCTCATAAAACTTTATTTGAGGTAGAGGTTTGGTTAGTACATCGGGTCAGTAGAAGTTTGGTTAGTACATTGGTAACTTGTTACAAATTCAAACTTTTGGTTCCTTTCTGCACCATATCTTGGAACACTAGATTCTCTTCCATCTTGATACAACTCTGTTTGTCACATAGGATCATAGTTGGGTCTATCTCTAAGTCAAACAATCCTGAATCCATATTCAATCTTGTAGCAAAGGTTGAGATCCACATCACCCATGATGATCATTAAGCTCATCAATTGATTATCGATCCTGGGTACCCATACAGAACCTGATTCACACTTCTTCTTTAATTACACCATTAAGAGAATGGTCTTATCTATCCACTTGGAGCAAACATCTTGTTATGATTCTCTTCTTCTTTCTAAGAGAATCTTCTAGCCATGAGCCTTCTATATTTTGTTTGATTTGTAAATCTTCTTGTTGAACATCCATCACTTGTTCGGTGTTCATTATTCTTCATGATCTTTCCTACAAAACAAAATTAAGTACATGATTAGTAATACTTCATAATCATGAAATCATGTTGACATGATAACCTATTATGCATACAGGTATCATTTACATAGTTATGCAACTATCTTGACCAATACTTTGGCACAACACTTTCCCATATCCTGTATGCATACAGTGGCTATCTAGATGCCTTCCATCTCTACCAGAACATACTATCGAGAGTGTGCACAGCTCTCAGCATGTCAGCAAAGAGGCTTCATTCTAGACAAGCTACAATGGAATGTTTGTCCAACTTACCAATCATATGCATATTAGTAGTATACTGTTCAATGCTCTATGAATGTTTGCACTCAGCATGATATGTTCTAGGAATACAAATATGCATACAAGAAATATCATTTATTATTTCAAATAACAACTCAAATACTTATCTTTTATGTTTGTCTGGTTGCCTCCCGCTTGATCTTCTATATGTCTTTTGAACTTCTATTCATTCTATACCACTGTGCATGCTCAAGTGTGTACTAGTGTCATCCTCATGATCTCATACACAAACATTCATTCATTAGTATATTCTCAAAACATTCTAATTCTAAATAATCTTGAATATGTATAGTCATGATCATTAGTATTTAGGGTTTCAAGGAAGTCTTCTTTTACTCATGCATATTCTTGTTTGATCTAGTTAGTTAAATCATCAACCAAGATAAGAGACATAATATGCATAAACCCTTGATTACTAACCAATCATACCAAGTATACTTACACAAGGTAAGATTCTAACATGACATAGGAAAACATACCTGGATTAGTATACCTGCTTAGTTACGTACAACATACCTAAACAATCTCTTCAATGATTTAGAGATCCTGAGCTAGAACCTGCATGTCTCGTAGGTTAAACATAATATAACAAAGTCATACATACCTCGTGAGTCTTTGTCTTCATGTTGTCATGGTCATGGAACTTGATTTGTCTTTTGTGATGTACCTGTGTCTTGTTAGCAGACAACATCAACCTTACACAACACCATAATGCATAAGTACAATCATATAGCCCTAATCAATGAATGTCTTCGATCATTCACATGCATTCATATTGTTACTAGGGTGATAAGACAATTAATAACATTAATCAAGATTGTACTAATATGAAGACAAACACATTATGAACTTAATCAAGAATCAGATTTCAAGGCATACCTGAACCTCCTTAAGTCATACCTGTCGAGACCTTTTGTAGTCTTCTTATGTAAGGCCTTAGCGTCAACTCCCCCTGAAACTTGATCTGGAGCTTGATTAGGGTTTTCTAGAGAAACCCTAAAAATTCAAACTTTGACTTTCACACTTCTAAATGGATGGAAGAATGTGTCTTGCTGATCTGATCAACCTAGCATTCTTCAATTTTGAAATCTCCAAAATTTGACCCCTCAAAATTGCCTTCGAAACTTTTGGATCTTCTGGACAGGAACCCGAACTAGGGTTTGATGAAGCCCGGTCTTCTACCCAACCAAAAATTCGACCTTGGTCTCTAAATTTCAATTTTCCTGAGTAGCATTCAGCCGTGGACTCCGATTCCAAAAATTCTAACTTTCTCCAAAACCCTAAATTCCGGAAGCCATGAATAAAGGTGCTCCAAAAATAATTCTGTTTTGACATAAATATGCACCTGATTGTTTCTGCTATAACTCTGAAATTTCTGCTCGACAGGGTCTGAAAACGTTTTTTGCAGTAGCCTGACCTGTCATCTTTCCATCCTGATAGGTCTGACCTCAATTGGATTTTCTGAGAGAGAGTTATGCCAAGTGTCGCAATGTGACCTGTTTATGGGATAAAACAGGAGAGCAAACTTGTACGACGTGCCACATGTCACTTTTTGAACTTCGGCCTCTGAAAACTTTTCCTAAGATAGATCGCCCTGTTATCTTTCCATATTGACAGGTCTGACCTCAATTGGACTCTCTGAGAGAGAGTTATGTCAAGTGTTGCAACGTGACTTGTTTATGGGATAAAACGGGAGAGCAAACTTGTACGGAGTTCCATGTGTGACTGGTTCACCTTCGGCCTCTGAAAAAGTTTCTTGAGATAGTACAGTCTGTGTACTACCTGTCACTTTTTACGAAATTTCATTTGGAGCTTCCTAGCCCAAGTTATGAGCTTTTTACCAAGGTGACCTGATTTTGACTAAGATCTGGAAGAGGCAGAAACCCTAACTTGTAATGATCATAACTCATAAAGTACAACGAATATGAGGGTTCCCTTTGGACACAAGGTACCTAGGGATGTTATCTTCGACCTGTAAACTTTTCAGACCCTGAACCGTCGCAAAAATGGATTTATAGCGAAAGTTCCACGATGACTGGTTTTTGCTATGTAAAACCCTAACCTTCAAATTGTCGTAAGTAAAGCAAGTGTCGTAAGTGCCATACCTTGTCTTCCTTCAGGTTAGCTCTGATCCCATGTTAAAATTTAATATGCTAAGACAGAAAATAGCAGCATTACATTCCATTTCACAATAATAGCATATACAGGATCACTGAAGAAACAACAAGCATAGCATAAACACAAGAGACAGAGATTTATCCTGGGAAACCCTCATGGGGTAGAAAACCCAGCAAAGCTTCCTCAATATAGATGACCAGCAATATACAAAGATGAAACCCTGAGACATGATCTCCTCCTCCACAATAGCATACCTCTCCTCCACAAGTGCGCTATCCTCAAGTGAGTGAGTGTGTCAAATGAGGAACACACCTCCTCTATTTATACACTACTCTGACATATCTTTTACACAAGTACACGTAGGCTCGTATTTAACCAATGGGTTAAATACCCCACTACAAATGACTGGGCCGACCCCTCTAGGGTGGTCTAATAACCCTTTGACCCACACAACACATACAGGGCCGACCCCCACTAGGGAAGTCTAATAACCCGAGTTACCACATTCCGATGGAGGAATAAACATCTCCGGATATACAATAAGATCTTCACGGAGGAATGAAATATCTCCGAAATAATAAAGTACAAATATAATATTCTTTGAAGTTACAATATCTCAACATATTTATCATTCAAAATTATGGGAGAACAATTATATTCTTTTCATATATGACATTTGTGATCACTTCTTTGGAAGTATTTACTTCAAAATATTCAGAGAACAGGTTCCTACTTTCTTAGTTGATGCCAAAACCTTCATTTCCACAATTGGTGACTGGTATGTATGTGAATCCTTCTCACATGTCAGGGTTTGGGGAGGCAGTACTGTTCATCTGCTACCCTGGATAGTTCTTGATAGATTGGTCATTGAAGAGGTTTCCTATCAAACTGTTACCAATGGTGTGTATTTAAAGCTAAGTGGTCCTAAGAGGAAGGTGTGGCCTAAGTTCCCCTTGAACCTTGGGCCATTGGCCATCACAAATTCAACTTGGGCTATAGTGTTGGGTGACAAAATTGCTGCTTTAAAATTGTGTTCTGTGACCAAAAGAAGACATGATCCTAAAGGTGTTCTAGATTCCCATTTCAATCACAACCATGTGAGGGGTGGATTTGTTCATGAAGAACTTCCTGATGACTCCATCTATCAGGGAGTAAATACCTTTGATGAAGTCTTGGCAAGGGCTAAGAGTAAATATGAACAAAACCATATCATGCAATATCAACATGAACTTAAGACTATGATTTTGAGCTGCAGAGCAATGGAACTAAACTTCATTAATGTCCCTTTTTCAAAATTTTAAGAAAATGCCCAATTTTCCACTTTTTCCCCAATTTCGACCTTTGATTAGTTTTGATGCCTAGGTCCCAATTTTGGTCCAAATGGTCCCAAATATTCAGGGAAGGTGTATTACTGATATTAGGACTTAAATACGATGTTCAGGGAAGATATATGGCCACCAAAATACCTCTGCAAACTCTCTTAAGATTATGGTTGAAGTATGCAATTTTACTAGTAATTTGGGGTTCAAATCCCCCTAGCATAAGTACTGAAAATAGCTTCCCAAATGCCTCCAAACCCACTCGAATTTATGAACAGAGGTAGGGGATGTTTTAGGGATGTTATTAAGGTACCAAATGCATCATTCATTAGTTATAATATCTGTTCCAACCCTCTCCCAAACAACAGTAAAAACCACTAATTCGACCCTTGGGGAAATGGCACCAAATCTTCTTCAAATGCAAATAAACTGAGTATAATGGCTTCAAATGCTCAATTACTAAATATTAAACTTGTAATACACATCAATGGAAGTCCATTAATCACAAATATATCATAGAAACATTCCTTTATTTGAAATCATCATTATTATAATGGCATACATCATTGTAGTGGGGAAATGGACATTGTTTGCTCATTAATTTTCATTTTTACAAACAACCACATGGTATTTCGACCTGAGACTTTCTGAAGGTGAAGAACGGAGTATATAATGCTATTAAAATCAGAAATACATCAATATAATATCTCCCAAGAAGCACAAGGGCTCACCAAAAATGCCCTCCCTCAAGGAGCATGAATATGCCTTCAAAATTGGAAATGGTTGAGAGATGGTGTTGCACTAAAAAAAACCATGAGCTGCCCTGTAGCTAATACCCACAAATAAAACTCCATTAAAGATCCATGAAAGACCTGATTGGTCTCTCCAAACACCAACTTGGATGGGAATCTTTCACCCTCGAAATTGGCTAAGGCAAGAAACTAGTCATCCACTAGCTCTCCCTCTACAGAAATGCAATTGCAAATTCTACAAATGATCAAAAGCTGGTTTCATTCTTTGTTATTGACATTTATAAAGTTCTAATGTCCTCCATGGGTCAAATTCCTTCCACGGGGGGGGCAGTTGGTAGGCAATATCCTATCACGTCCATTCATATTGGGGAATAAACTATGATACAAAAATGAGAAAATATATCGCCTCGTATTAAGGGGTCAAGGGGGATTAATTATGTTATATGGAAATACAAATATTTAGGGTATATTTTATTACATTTTTTGCAGAAGCGGTGGAGGAGAGGTAGAGGGAAAATTAGGGGACAAGGGATTTTCCATTTACTCACCCTAGAATACCTTGTGAATGAAATCCAAGCTAATTTGTTGACTTTACAATTTACTCATCGCCACTACTTGTATGTTTATAGGTATATGATAATCATCTCAACATATAGCATATGCATAATGATACAATATCATGAATGTAGGTTTCTTGTTCTCTCTAAATCGTGAACTATATTATCATGAGTCATTGGAAAAATCACTATCATGCATGAATATATAAACAACTATTACCCAAATATCATCTATAATTCAAGAAATATCTTCAAAGCATCCATTTAATACATGGATTATATTAGTCCACGATGACCCTACAAAAGGTTATCATTAAATACATTCATGTTCTCATATGAGTGATATGTGATCTCGTCAAGATATTGATTGTCTTTTGATCATCATTTTTCATCTTGCAATAAAAATATTGACATTTTATAGGGGCAAGTATCTAGGTGACACATTAATCATGCTAAAAAAATTCAAATATTTTCCCATCAAATCATCTAAAGTCACAACAATGTATTCTTATCCAAAAAGTGAAATTCAACAATAAGTTATTGATGGCATTAAGGGTATGCCTTACACTATCGAAATCAAAATCACATTTTCATGTCTATCGTGAAATTAGCAAGCACATTAGTTGTTAACTCACTATCTCTTCACCTACTTGTGTATATTTAATCATTATGTATGGTTCTAAGGTCTCTTCACATATTTGGCGTTTATTTGGCTTACCTCCCTCAAAAGATTGTATACCGAGGAGTTTTAACAACATGTCATTCCAATCCTCATTGGCTTCAATGTGCCAATCATAAGGTTGTAATTCAATATTGTCTTGATGATAACAATTCCTTGAATTCATGGTTAGAATGTTGCGAAACAAGAACAATAGAACTCAAGAAGTGGAAACATAATATTTTTTTTTTCCTGGAAAAAAAAGCAGTAATTTTATTTCATCTTGCGAGTACAAAATTACATTAAGATCATCATCACTCTTTAAGAGTGTAGTTGCTGTTAAGCAAAAACCTAAAGTCATCGACATCTGAAATCCCAACTGAGATAGTACGAAAAACAAGCTTTTCAGCTGCTATGAGTTAAAAAAAAAAAAAGGTACCGAAGCACCACTAGAATGATAAACTAAATCTAGAATGCCCTAATAACGGGTCAGCCATGACCCAAGATAAGCACAAATACAATAGAAAAAACAACTGGTAAAGAGCTGAACACAAAGAAAAGGAGAAGCCAATTGGAAATAAAAAACAATTTCGAATGATTTCAACAATGAACTAATTCCCACATATTCATTTCTAAGTAACTACATATTTACCACCCCACATCCCTATATTAATCTCTCTTATAAATTCTAGACACATCATCTTTATCTTTGTTTACACAATTTATAAATATTTCAAATTACTTTAAATTTATTTTACAAATATATGTTACAAATATGTAGATATTATATCCATGAATTAATATTTTATAGAACTAAAACTTTTTTTTATATATCCTTAATTATTAGATTTTGTTTTTCCATTAAGATTATATTTACATAGTACTCATATTCAATTAACAAACTCATATTCAATTAACAATGTAACGTGTCTCAAACATTTTATATTATCAATTTCTTTCCCTTTTTACTCCATGTCGCAAGAAATGTCAAAAACATTTTAAGAAAAACCACATTTCAATTTCAAATCACTCAACTATTCACTCATTATTTCAATAATTTACACTTTATTTTTTTAGTATTTTTTTAATTATTTAACATGGTTACTCTAACTTATCCTACTTTATATTTTAAAATAGTTCCCTTTATATTAACTATAAGAGCACAATTATATTTATACATTTAAAAATAACCGTAAATGGTTAAAAATGAAGTAGGTGATAGTAAAAGTTGTAGAGACAAACAATATGGAATTTTTTCCACATGAAAAAGTGAAATTAGAATCTTGCAAGTGTTTTCCATGATTGGCTAAACACTCTAGAAAACTATATGGAAGTCCCTGAGAGATCCATCGCAAGTGATCTGTAAATCATTAACTTTAAGCGACTGTATTCATTTGCTTATAAATGGGCCCAAAAACACCATATACAACTAATGCAATGGGAGGGTGAGATATCATGTTGTCTATAGAAAAATGTGCAGAGAAATGATGCCTTGAGAAGTTGAGATTTTTAGCATATAATGACTATATTTGATCTAAAAATATCTTAGTTTGGTTGTCTTCTCTTCTTATCATTATTTTATCATTGATAAATATCATCATTCATTTAAATGTATAGTTTTTTGTGTATAGTTAAAGCCAGTGGAGTTGGCAATGCATAAGAATGCACAATTTTATGTAACTACATTTTTTGGGGTCTTTTTATTTTTATAAGATATTTTAAATAAAAAATAAAATTAGTTCATAACTTACTTTGTTAAACTCGAATTCCATGCTTAATTTATTTAATCTTAGTTTCTTTACACTAATTTTTAATAGTAACAAGGGAAATAAGCAACATGGTTGCTTAGTACATGCTTCTTATGTCAAAAATAATGTAAGATAAATTAACAATAAATATCTTAGTTTATTGTTATATTAATTAGAATGCGCCTCTTAAAAATAGTTTGAATAAGCTAGCATATTTAGTATTATAAATATATATAGTCACAATGTTTCCTTTAATATGCTTAGCTATAGTCCACCATAGTGTACAATGTTTGATTATAATCGAATATAATCTTAGAGTATTAATGATTTAATGGTTAATGTACATTAGTAGTTAAGATAGATTAATGTCTTTATTAATCAATGATTAAAAGTTTGTGAATTAAGTTTATAAATTAATAATTTAATACATTGTTAATTAAAAATATTATATGTATATTAGAAAGTTAATATTAAAAATATTAAATATTTGACATTTCAAATCATTAATATCATTTCTATTTATTAAGTATAATATATATATATATATATATATATATATATATATATATGATTTTTCTTTATTTTTTTTATTTATTATAGATAGTTATACATTTATACATTAATAAATTTTCTAAATAAAATATAGAATAATTGTTTATATTTTATATTTTTTAAAATAAAAATAAAAATATTAAATTTTAAAAACTTCAAATAAATAATATTTGGATTATTAACAATTTATTTATTTATTGATATAGGATTTGAATTTAAATGTATTTTTTTTAAATATTAAATAAAATAAAAATTTATTCAATATATAAATATGATTTATTTCAATATTATTAAATCATATATAAGAAGTATTTGTTTCAATGTTATCTAATCATTATTTTCTTATTTTCTTTTCATTATTGAATTTTAAATATTTAAATTTAAATATATTAAATAATTAAATGGATGTGTTTTAATCACGATGTTGCAAATATCAAACTTCAATTTGCTTCTTAAAATAAATAAATAAAATTTCTCTTTATTAACTTTTTATTAATATAATAAATTATAAATTAATATAATAATAAAGCAAGTAAACCATAACAAAAGCTATAGATTATTATTTTTTTATTATTATGATAATAAATTATTCTCACATGTATTACGTGTAATTACATTTAATATTTTTTATTATGAACTAATCTGGATATCAAAACACTATACACATTTATAGAAGGAGGTTTTAGATTTATATTGGTAGAATTTAATGTACTCAAAGTAAATATGAGATTATATTTACTCCACCTGCAGATCTCGTCACAGTATACATTTAAATCTCAACCATGTGTCAACTTTCAGGATCTTTAACCGGGTTTGCAAAACATAAAATAATATTAATATTAATATGGTAGGTTTGCAACTCGAACGAGCCGGACATATTATGATTATGCAGTTTTAATTGCAAATCAGAACAAGCATGGAAGGACAGAGGTAAAGCTGGATGGAAGGACCGAGGCAAAGCTGGATGATATAACTAGCCGAACGAGCTCATTATTGTGAAAAGATTTTTTATTTTTTATTCTAATGTACAAATTTAATTTTTGTAATTTGACTATAGATTTTAAATGTCAAAGGAATTTTGGATATCAATCAAGTGGTCTGAAATAAATTTTTCCTCTCATTGGATTTCTGGGAGGATCTCAGCTTTTAATATATGTACACTACTACAATAAAACCTCGACCTACTAGCCAAAGCGTGGCATGGTAGATATCCAGCTCCTAAAATTCGTACTTCACATTAATTTAATCTCGACTATCGTGAAAGATTGGAATAATGCAACCCACTCCTCAGAACTTTCTAGCGTTTGTTCAATGAGCCTGGAGGGTTCTTTCTCTTGGAGGCTCTGTTGCATGCGAATGGTTACTCATCTCCTGGGTTGACTCGACGTGAACCAGTTTGGGAATTCTCATTCAGGTATGCTTCTTATACCGATTTAATCTTCACTCTGTTACGCAAGTCTGGTTAAGGGTTGACTTGAATCACCAATGTTTTGATAGGTAGGATTTGCAGAAGTTAGTCTATCTACACTTAAGTAACCTGTCCAGGTTTTCTCGTTCAAGCTCGACCATTTTACTACTGCTTTAAAGGGTATGTCACGAAACACTGTAGGGAACTCTTTTCCTACTTCCACAAAAATAACTGGCACTTATGGTATACCTTTCTATGCAAATTTGTTATTTCGTTGTATATTTAGCATTTTTGTGGCACTTATGGTATACTTTTCTGTGCAAATTTGTTATTTCGCTGGATATTTAGCATTTTTTGGCACTTATGGTATACATTTCTGTGCAAATTTGTTATTTAGCTGGATATTTAGTTCGTGCTTGTCAAATAAGCTCAGCCTTTAATGTACCATAGTGTACAATTTTGATTATAATCCAATATAATAGTTAGGGATGTGAAATTGTGTTTTTTATCAGATTCAAAATTGAGTTTCCAGCTTGCTAACCCCATTTTCTACCTACCAGATTTACTATCTTAAGAACTAGGCTAGCCGGGGAATAAGAGCTATTTACTCCTCTACTCCTCAAGTTCTCCCTATCACATTTATTAAAGGGCTAACTCTTCTTCTGTCTATGAGTCTTCCTTCCTCGGATTCAAGTAAAGAAACAAATGTGTATTTGCGTTCCCGTCCCGCTTAGTGCAATCCTCTATTTAAATTTATAGAGGGATATAAATTAGAGTTCCCTAGCCACAGATCGGTGCTATCCTCATATATCCTTCATTCAAATGAAAACCTCAAATCAGTGACTTCATCAAATCAAACCAGATATCAACACTTCATCCCAAATCTAGCAATAAACACTTCATCCTAAATGAAACAAAATATACGCCACCTTATCGCTCTTAAATTTACTGGTTCTTCAAGGAACAGGGACGCTTAGCTATTAATGGAACAAGGAATGAATAGACAAGAACGTTGGCACTGGAACAAAGAAAGAAGAACTGGCAGGGCAGGCACCCTCGTGCTGGAACTCGCGCTGGAACTATGAACTTTAAAGGCAGGATAATTGGATGTTGTAGTCAACCCTAGCTTTAAACCTTGGCTTTCACAGCACTTTTAGTCAACCCTACTTTCAGTTATCAGTGCTTAAAGTTACCCTACGTTGAGAGATTATGGGACACTTGAGGAGAGGGATGCATCGACAAGGGATGAGATTCTTGAAGAGATAGATGATGCACTTTCCAGAGAGAGATGGAGGGAAATGGCCAACTTCTTAAATAAAAATCATGTTGAACAACATTTCATTCTTCCAATTAGAGAAACTGTCACTGAATGAATTAGCACCTACCCAAGTTCAACATTAGTATGCTGCCTCGCAATAACTCACACTTGCATCCTTTCATGTTTTCTCCATATAAAGATTTGAATTTCTTTTCCATTGGTGGAAAGCTATCATTATTATTATAAAAGCTTGTTTTTAAATTTGCTCCATTCCCCTGCTCCATTCTCTGCATACTAATCCCATGATAGGTGATTATTTGCAAATCTTCACCAATCATAACTTTTCCTACAACCTATTTCTCATATTTATTTGAAACTTAACCAACATATATATCAAACTTAGAGCTTCATTCTAGTGACAGTTTCAATTCATTGACCTTCTTCAGTTGCGATACAGATAAGGAATTTTCATTTTCTTCTGATGTTTTATCTTCTAGTTCATCAACTCTGCCGACAAGAAACTTCATCTTCTTCTATACACTTGTGTCAGAATCCACACATTTCCTCAGACATTGAGAAGACTCTTCTGATACTTCTCTGCAAAGCACTCTCTTGAAGAACTACCTGAATGTTCTTTTTTTTTTTTTTAACTGTAACGAATATTTGATATTAAAAAAAAAGAAAGGATTACAAAATCCATAACATGGCTATTCATCTACAAAATCTCTGTGGGATAAACTTTAGGCATCTATGTGGATGCACTATATCCCTCTGAAAACGTTTGCTAGTAATCTTGCCGATGCTACAGAAATTGAATAAATGAACTGCCCGGATTTCAAAATCTGCTAAAAGATTGTTTCTTTGAAGTCCCTATTCACTGCTACGTTCTTTGTTTCCCAATGCTAGGATAATCCATAAGAAATTTCAATTGATCCTTTTAGTGTCTTTGCTCAAAATCTGAAGCTCCAATTAAGAATTTTTATGTGTGGCCCAGTATCAGAGTTATCATTATACAACTGTTGAAATGCCAGTATCGGAGTATCCTGCAATTTGTAATTACAGCTGTTGAAACACCAACTAAATGACTTTTTATAGCCTCCATATACCTCGCAGAGGTGTCTATTCATTTGTCCTCAGTTAATCTCGACACAGATTGCCAGACCATTAGACAAGTTGCCTATCACCGAATTGTATCCATATTTATTCAATTTCTGAAATAATTGCAATTTGTATGCTGTACGAAAGGACAATGCCCTATCTTCATCACTTTTCTGATTCATGTAATGATCAAAGCTCATTGCTTGTTGTATTAAGCAAATTGTCGATTCCAGAACCCAGAATTTTCAGTTCTTGGAGATGAAGGTCCTATTCAGAATTGAATAAAATTAAGGAATATGATGAGCATCAATATCTTTATTAGCCAACAAACCACACTAGTCAGTATTGGAATTAAATTCATTAGCCAACAAACCACACTAAAATTCCTAAATCCATTGTAGTTGATATTAAATTCATTAGACCTCTGTTCTAGAGGACCCTAACTATCACTATCGCTAACTGGTATATCGACCAACCCCATGGGACACATCTCAACTTCATGTCCTTAGAATCGACTCTAATTTTGGATTAATTTTGATCTTGTATAGATAGAGAAATGAGATTCATTTGTTGTGGAATAATCCATGTTCACTAAACTTGGAATAATTTAAGCATTAACAAATACCTACACATGACCTATTGCAATTTCAACTTGTTGCAGAAAATTTTGGTGTTGAACTTTTTACATAAAATCAAGAAGCCCCCCCCCCCAAGCACCTAATATGGGTTCATCGGATCCCCATTCTCCACTATGAATCCCACCCTTCATTTATGAGTCACTCTCCACTGTGTTACAAGTCTCGAAATGGAAATCATATCATGCCTATGGGGAAAAGATTCCCTATGTAGGGCTTGTGTAAGTTATAGTGGGGTATGCATATCCAATGAATGGAACTATTATGGTCCACCCATTTGTTGAATGTCTAGTGGGTCTATTCGGACTGTTATTTAATATCTAAAAGAGGTAGTTAATTGTCTATTGAATAAACTAAATATTTCTCATTTTTTCTAGTTCATTGAATTTCCTTCTATATAAATTCAATTTTAGTTTGAATGTTTCAACACCACTTTGACAAATGTATGTTATATCCAATCTTTTGAAAAATGTTTCTACATCTTTATCCATTTTTATCTATTTAAAAGGTACACGTGGATGGAAATGCAGATGAATCTAGACAATGATTTTGACTTTGTAATTGTAACTGGTGAAGAACATTCTACCCTTGGCATAGTTAGGTGTCAATTAGATGCTACTTTTGTAGAAATCCGTCAAGAAATTGTGCTTGATAATATCATTGGATATCCTTTTGAGTTTACCAACAATCAAGGATATACTTTAAATGCAACACAAGAGAAAAGATGGAAAGCTACAAAAACACCTATAGGCATCAAGAGGAAACTAGACACATTGGATACTGAAGCGTTGCAATCAAATGTAATGGAAAGAACACCAAATGTTGAAATCATCGAAGAGAACATGGAGGAACCTATGCATAAACAAGCAAGAGTTGAAGTTGAGTGTGATTCGATATAACAAAACATAGGTGTTGATTCTACTATATTGGAATCTTGGGAACAAAACGTGAATAGTTTAATGGAAGAGTTTGTTGAGGAGAAGGTTACTCTTAAAGTATATTTAGAAAATGGAACATCTAAAATAAAGATACGTTGTGAAAGTTGTGGTATTGATTATGGAATAGGGGAAATATCTTTGGCAGCACAGACACTTCGCAACTTCAAAAACAATCACATGAAAACAAGGGCCCATCAACGTAACATTTCAAGGGTGGGAAGTAGTGAAACTCCTTCATGTAACATAGAAAGGAAGACATCAATGGTTGGAGATCGAATTGAGATTGATAAAGCCATCAAAATACTAGATGATTTCAACAAGACACAAGATCCAAATTTGTTCAAAGTGGTGGAAGAAACACTTGCAGGATACGAGGACAAGAGAAAAGTAAAAGTGGAATGTACACGGTACAATAAATGGTTTTATTTAGTACCAGCAAGTGGTAATATTGTTAGTTCTCTAAATGAACATATGAAATCAAACAAGCACATTTCTACTACAAATGAGGCTTCACATAATACAATTGGGTTGAGGACTGGCATAGTTGGGAGACCCAAGAAGCCTAGCAATGATAAGTCCCAACAGAGTTTGACTAGGTTCTTGGTCCCATCATCAACACCACTATCACATAGGGGTTCTACAAGTGCAAATCCTTCTACTTCAGGTATGTTAATTTCACAAGCTTATTTAATTTGAATATGACATTGAACATAATTTTATTTTTTATCTTCAAATTTATTTGCTTTTATTGTATTATTGTAGATCATTTATCTCCCTTGATACTACAATGTTGGGGCTATTGGTATCCATATATTGATAGAAATGGGGAGAGATTGAACACAAAAATCCTAATGGATGATCAAAGGGGTGGGAAATTATGGGCCATAGAGAAGCATACCAAGAGGATGCTATGTTATCATGGTACAGAATGCCGTATTGATGGTACATATAGGCATATTCATTGTCAGAGGGCTTCTGAAATAGGGATACCTTTTGAATCATTGACATGCAAGTTTTGTAAGTTGATTCCAGACTGTGATGACTTTAGGATGCGTTTATATCGTGAATCAAGGAGCCCCATTAAAAGACATGGGCGAGATACAGGGAGAGGGAGAATATTAGACTTTTTGACTCAAACTGAGCTCAGAAATGTTGCAAGGGTTACAAATACTAGCTATAGATCAACAATGAGGGCTCTTTGGTGGGAGAGGACAAGGGTTGCTATACTCTCTATTAGAATAAGGTCCCTAAAGGACAAGTTGTTCGAATCTACAGAAAGGAAAGATGTATTTAGGTTTTGCAAGGATGTGTGTGAGGCACATAGACAAGGAAAATTACAAGGTAAAGATGACGTTTGGGAATTTGTCAAAGATATCTTTCACAACCTGACACGTCCAAAAGCAGGGAGAAGGTATGGTGCATCCACTAAATCCATTTATGAGATGATTAAGTTATGGGGGGGTCCTAGATTGCATAGCTTCATTAGCTTGAATTTAGATGGTCCTTCAATACCTACAACTTTAAGGCAAGTGAGAAAACCACTGTCATATATCCCAGGGGAGCATGAGTACATTTTTGAGGCACTTGGAAAGGCTTATGCTTCTTATCAATCCAAACATGGTATAGAGGGTTTGATTCCTGTATGCCTTGCTGAAGATGAGACCGTTGTGAAAAAATATGTTAGGTGGGTAGCAAAAAGTGATACTTTGGTTGGTTTTTGTGGTAATAAAGAAAATCATCAATGCCAGTCACATTTCTTAGTGACTGTGGGCGAGGGAGCTACAGGCTATGATGTTATTAAAGACACTTTTAAGAACAGTGTAATTGGTCATTATGCACGTGTCATTATTGCAAACCCTTTACATGAAAAGATTCCCCGTTTGGTTGTGGTTGTTCATCCAACATGCAATAGGTTCGATGCAAATTTTGTTGCCAAGCAATGGGAAAAAATAGAAGTTATGTGAAGGAAACACGTGGAAAATTGTTTGGGACCTATTATTGGTCATTCATCTGATGGGGATAGTAGAAGAAGACAACTTATGTTGAAGGCTTATTCTTCAACAAAAGGTATTCGATATCAAATCCCTTGGGAAGGGTGCAGGCTATCTAAGTTGCATGATGGTGGCAACGTAATAGGACTACATGACCAGGATTACATACACAACGGGAAAAAGCTAATCAATCCTTTGTTTAGTGGCCGACGAGATTTGATCCTTGGAGAGGAGTTGGTAAGTTTTAATCATGTCAGAATGGTTTATAACACTTTTAAAGTGGATGATCACAAGATTAAAATTGAAGATATAGAGATGATGGATCGACAAAATTGGGGTTTAGCGCAACGCATTGCTTCAAGGCATGTTCAAAGGTGTTTAAAAGAGATGAGAAGTACAAGTGGTAGGGCAGAGAGAACACTAGGTACAGAGATTTATCTAATGATTGTTGCTGACTACATTGACATTTTTATGTCTCATAGTTTGACTCTTTGGGAAAGAGTGTGAAATGCTTCAAGAGTTCAACATTTCTTTTTGTTATGGTTATGTTGGGTACGGAAACAATCTCATGTTAATGCCAACATAAATTTCATTAGTAGAGAGGCATATCAGGATGTGAAAATTTCATGCCACTTTGTGGTTTTATTGATGAGATTGTTTCGAGACCACTACTCTAACTTGCCATGTGTATTGCACTTGACTGGGTCAGATGTGTGTGAGAACTTCTTTAGCAAAGTTGGTGGGATGGTTGGATCAGAGAGGGCCTATGATTTCACTGACTTGCTTCATGTTGTTGGAACTCTTAATAGAGCTGTCGAAGAAGAATCAAATCCACAAGGGCTTCACTTTAATAAATCTCATAAAAAACAAGAAAGCATCTCGAATAAATTGCACCAACAAACAACAGAGAATCATGATGTATTATCTCATTATGGTCCAATATCTACAAATGATAAAGTTATAGAAGCTCTGAAAGTAGGATTGAATGATGCGCAAAACCTTTTATCAAGATTTGGCATGCAACCAGAAGGACACACACAATCTTCTTGGTGGTTTAAACCATGGACAAATGATCAAAACTATCCAACATTCCAAGTAGTGGATGAATTAGTTGATGGTTCTACACCGAATAACTCCAACTCAATATTCCAATCTTCATCTTCATCCATACTCAATGTTAGTGAATTGCAAACAATGGAAAGTGAGTGGCATGAGTTGGATGAAATTTTAGATACCATTGATGATAATGTGAACACAACTACCAAACCAGTGGTAGAGCTTGATGGTAAGGATATGTTCAAATCTTGTTTGGTTAGTCAGTTGAATGGAAATCCAACATTATCCAAAGATAGGTTGACTAGAGTGAGAAATGGGGTCTACTTTAGGCGAGATGAAAGGGATTCAAAAAAGGGTGTTTGAATCAGCTTTGGAATTGGATCGGACTGCGGGGTGTTGTTTGAGAGCAACTCAATACCTATAGTTGAACATGCCACAAGAAAATGTGTTTCTTGAAGTACCAAAGAAGGTGTTTCTTGTAGAACTTGGTACATTGGAAGGGTTCAAAGAATAAGAAAGAAGGATGGAAATAGGGTGTTTGATTACCATAATGACATTGACCTTTTGGATAGGCCAGAAGGTGTTGAGCTTCAGTTTTGTTGGTACAATAAAATAAAAGGGCAACGCTTGTACAAGTATGATTTGACAGATCATCTTTTTGTACGACTTGAATCTGTTATAGCAATGGCCAACTTATCATACAACAATAGGAATGACACATACAAATTAGAAGAAAGAGATTACAAAGTTTTTTCTGATTTTGTCAGAAATCTCAACAAGGTTAATTTAAAGTTTATTGTGATTTATTTTTCCTTATTCATTCCCATTTAATAGATAATTTATAAATAATTATTGGTTGTATTTTTGTTGATTTCATGTAGTAATGCCATCTTGATTTTATATTTTTTGGCCTCAGGTGTAGTGAACCCTTCGAATGGTGAATTTTGGGATAAACCAACCTAATTTTTTCCACCTACTTTTTTGTGTAAGTTTCTTTGACCATTCATCTTTTGTAGTTGTATTTCAGCTTTCAAGATAGATATTGTGCTAGTGTAACCATCCATCTTATGATTTTAAATCGGATTTCAATACAGATTTGGATTTCACATGATGATTTGATTGTTACAGGTACCCAGGTTGATGCAAATTCATGTGTCATTCATGATGTCAACCTTATGTTAACGAGATTTAAAAATCAATGCTAAAGGTGTTGGAAGGTTTTCAATCAAGCAAATTGACATTTTGGAAGTTGGATAACTTGCTTTCCTCTATACTAGTGGTCATTTAGAGCTGATGTCAAGATCATTTGATCAAATACTTTATATTTACATGTTTTCAAAATTCAGGGCAATGCCCTCTTTAAACTTTTAGTAGTTTTTTAGTACTAGAAATGGAGAAGGTGACTCTTTTGAGTACAATTTATATCATACATAGCATCATATCTATAAGATAAACTAATACTCTTGATTTAACAATGATTTTGACTTATCATATCTTCCGTTTTGCTTAATAAAAATATATGTGAATGTTTATAATTAATTTAAACTTTGGTTATAATTAATTTAAAATTTATGGATTTATGTGTTAGTTAATTTTTTTCATCCTTTCTTCTTCCAGCAAAGACTTGAATGTCTTTGTAAAGATCTCGGAGCAAATTTTGCAATGTATTTGGATTTTTAAAATTTCGATAATATTTCAACTATTACTATTAACTCTGCTCTATGTTTTATTTTTGTGGGGTTACTCTTTTTGTAGCTTGGCGAAGTTATTTAGATATGAGGTATGATTCTTGGAATAGCATGCATTACAATATTAGAATTTTGTGGCACTGAGATAACCATGGTGGTAGTATTTTGTTTTTTTTATGTAGAACATTATTGATGTGATGTCCAAAAGGTCAATGTTACCACTTATGAATATGTATGCAAGATTTTACGCTTTCTTTGTAATTGAGGTTGAGTTTTCTAGTGTTAAAAGTGAGTAAAGCTTGTAACATTATACCTTTTGTTGTTCTATATGAGGCCAATTTCCAAAGTGTGTTTCTTTTCTAGCTATAAGTCACATTGTAGCCTATGAAACTGTTCAGTATGTTTGAGTGTGCTTTTGGTTCCTTGTCAACTCCAAGGTTAAGAGATGTAGCTAATCGAGAATTCTGGAGTTGAACAATTATATTGTAATTTTTGTAGGCATTCTAGTAAAAGATCTAACTCTTCATTTTTCAGGTTGGGGTTTAGGTGGGTATTGAGATTCAATTAGACCTTGTTCCATGACAAGAAAGAAAAGTGATATCAATCGTTCTTGGATCACTGGAACCAAGAAAAGTTAGATCAATCTTTCTTGACTAATAATTTCTTTCAACTTTTTGTATTCTTCTTTAACATTTTCACATTTCTAGTTAAGAATAGTTATTAGATTGAGTTATATTTGGCACATTCATAATTGAAATTTCAATTCTTATATGCAAGGCATCCTTCTTAATATTGTATTGGAACTGACATGAACATAGGTGAAAATCTAAATCCTTGTTTACATACATTATATGTTATTATTACCATGAAATGGTATCATATAAGTTTCACCATCTGTGTATCTTTATATCTATTGCATGATTGAAACTTAACAATGGATATTTTTTCCTCTCCCTTAAAGATAAAAAGAATTAGATATATTAACCCATGAAAAGGTAACTAAATGTTTCTAATTCCCTTGATTGCAAGAATAAATGTAGAGTAAGTAGAGGTAATTCATTGAATCTTGTGAATGACCCAAATCCAAGATATGCACATGATCATATGGTGTTATTGGAAAGTAAGAGGAATTTTTCTATGTTCATTTGGGTTCAAACATCAATGATGATTGTTTTGATAGGAAGGTAGGGAAGTCCATCCACGAAAGGGTTTCAATTTTGTATTTTTATGGAGTTTATTTTATTAAGCTTATAAAAAACATGAGCTCTCTAAGGCTATATTTGTATTTACATGATATAAAATTGGTAGATTGGTAGGTTGTGGTTTGAAACATCTGTAATTCTCATCGTTTATAAGCATTGCACTGACTATTGGACTATCTATCTTTTACTTTCTTTGTTACATTGATATCTTAACGAGTTTCCTTTTACTCATTTTACCTTCCCCATTACTATTTCATTGGGTCTTCCACTATCCAATACTACAAATTGATCAGTCGCCCCTACAATCTTAGTGGGATCATTTTTAGCATTATTCTACTACTTTCTTTAGCATCTTGTTTGGTTATACTAAGATGCATTAGGATCCTGTTTGTTACACCTTGATAATATGATATAAAGGGGGTATTAAAAATGGGTTGATAAAAATGGATAACTACAATATCTGGTGAAAATAGGGGTTTTCTTAATTGGAAAGGTATATTGGGAGGGGGGTTCAGCAATACAATTTTAGGAGGGATTTTCCAATATTTAGTGAAATTAGGGATATTCTTTAATATCTTGCGAACGATGGTGCTATGTAACAAGTTCACTGAGTGAACCCCCCATGATTCCTTCCAAGAGACTCATTCCAACTCAAGTTGAGAAGACATTCCAAAGAATGCCACTTGTATGCAAAAATGTTGATTAATGAGCAAACAATGTCCATATCCCCACTACATTGATGTATATCATTATAATGCTCATGATTTCGAATGAATGGATGATTCTATGATATGTTTGTGATTAATAGACTTCCATGGATGTATTTTACAAGTTATATGTACTGTACTTGAGCATTTGAAGTATTTTTACTCAGTTTAATTCCATTGGGAGAAGAAATAGTGTTATTTCCCCAAGGGTCGAATTGGGTATTTTTGCAGTTGAATGGGAGAGGGTTGGAACAGAAATAATAATAAATTAATAGTACATTGAGAACCTTATTAACATGCTTAATAAATCCCATAATTCTGTTCATAAATTTGAGGGAGTTTGGAAGCATTTGGGAAGCCAATTTCGGTACTTACCCCAGGGGAATTTGAACCCCAAATTACTAGTAAAATTGCACACTTGGTCTAGAATCTTAAGAGAGTTTGCAGAGGTATTTTGGTGGAAATATATCATCCCTGAACATCATATTCAATTTATAATATCATTCATACACTTTCCTTGAATATTTGAAGGCATTTGGAGTCAATTTGATACCTAGACACTAATACTAGTCAAAGGGAATTACTAGTAAAGCTCCCTACATTGGCCAGAATTGAAAGAGGATCTGCAGAAGTATTTTAAAGGTCCAAAAGCATCCCTAAAATACATATTTATTTTCTAACATCATACATATACCTTCTCAGAATATTTGGGAGCAATTGGGGCAATTTTGGGACCTAGAACTCAAAACTAGTCAAAGGTCTAACTAGGGGAAAAAGTGAAAAATTGCCATTTTAATAAAATCCTTAACAAGGGACATTACATTCTCCCCGGTGAGTGAGCCCAATTACATCACTCACCATTTGGTGTAGGGAATCCATCCAGTTAACGGTTCCAGCTACTGTAATATTTAAAGATTATTGTTCTTTACATCGGTTACGGCCCGATCCACCGTTTATGTATTTTATTTTAAAGATGATATGCAAGTTCCCTAAGCTAAGTGCAGGTAACTAATTCTAGGTTAATCTAAGATTGTATAAGCAAATTTAATCTATCCTTGCAAGGAGCAAACTGTAAAGATGAGTAATAAACTGAAAGAAACATCTAAAGATCAGATAGTTAGCTATTTAATCATAAAGATGCATCTACAACACAATATAAAAAAATTAAAGATAGATTTAATTAAGAAAATACATTCCATTACCCATTTGAGATAGACATCTTTGCACAGAAAATAGGAGAACATTCATCACATAGAATCAATTCACAACAGTAAGGAAAGATCTCACAGCAATGTATAGATGAGGAAAAAGTAATCCAACAAACATTTAACACATCTTTCAAGAAAAAATGCAGTCTCCCTAGCTTTCATTAGGCAAAATCAAATTCCTAATACATGTAGTAAAGTAGTTCACGTAAAGAATAGAAAAAAGTCTTTCACCTACCAAAATTCCTTCTCTCTATCTTCTATTCATCTATATATAACTTTACAAAAGGCTCTTTGAGCTGCCAGGTGTACCCTAATCCTAGGAATATTTCATTTGTCATTTAGTACTTTATTCCAAAAATGAGATAGTTCATGGAATTCCTTTACACAAAAGAAAAAATAAAGGAAAATGGTTTGTTAACATCTTTTATGGTAAAACAGTTAAGTCATAGATGGTTCGACTATTTCATTTGGACGCTCTTCTTCTGCTGCTTTGTCTTCTCCAGCGGGATCATTTGCTTTTGCTTCTTTGTCCACTTCCTCGATGTAACTAGTCCATTGACCAATTTCCCTTACGACAGTCCTTACTCTTGATGAGATGGTCACATTCCATGCTATATTGTGCTTGCGCAAATCTGATTTGATTCCCGCAGCTCCTGCCATAGCCTTCTGTGCAGTACTTTCCAGAAAAAAGATATGAACAACAAGCTGCTCAATAAACTAATGGATGTCTTATGGGGTTATATCCTCAACCTTTTCTAGATAATACAGCTTGTAAAATTAGTCACAGCAGATCTAATGAACAAGTAAATCAATCACAACAGATGAACATAGAAAATATGGTGCAAAACTGTGCAAAACATGTAGCAGTGCTCTCTATCCCAGAAAGGGTGAATGAATTACAATAGAACACAATATCTGTCAATGAGCAATTCGAATTGACTAAGTAGGCCATTCGAATCACTGAATAGAGTAGCTTGACTCTATCTAGGAGTCCTCATCAATCATTGGTGGTGCTCATCAATCACAATAACCAGTCATCCAGGTGTCGAACTGAGTCTAACTGAGTGTAATAAATGTAACTGAAGTGTGTAGCACTGATATAGGATCTGGAGGCTCAGTGGGGGCGCATGGGAGGCTAACTGAAGTCAGAACAAGTCACCTAATCAAACTGGAGGTCAAACGAAAGTGATACAGTCAGTCGGGAGTGAAACTAGCCTCAAATCAGGGAGAATCGGAGCTAACTGAATGTAACTGAAGTGGAACTGCAGTGGTAGGTGAACAAGTGCGCCCTTCTCTGGCAGTAGGTGAGAAGTGGGCGCCTTTCAGCTTAGGAGGGATAAAACTCTGTGGTAGGTGGCTCCCGGGTGCTAGAAGAAGGTGGATAAGGTGCTGGAGGCATCAAACTGGTCACTGGGATGCATGCCTGTGCATGCAGAATCCTGAAATAGATCATATCCTGAAATAGGAATCCTGAAATAGATAATATCCTGAAATAGATCATGCAAGATCCTGAAATAGATGATGTATCCCGAAATAGATGATGTGGATATCCGAACACCCCCCCTCAAGCTAGACTATGATGTGCCAACTAAAATAATGTGGGGCCCTGGTAACTAAGACCAAAGGTCACCCCAATACAATAATCCAAAAAATGCTGAAAATAAACTAAGTGAGGAAAGAGGGAAAACCCAGTGGGAAGAAAGCCCCCCCTCAAGCTAAAGCATAATAATGAATCAATCTGTCTCCACCATGATGGAACTCACCCCCAACAGTGAACGGAGGTAAGAGAACTTCTTCTCAGTGAAGCTCTTAGTGAAGATGTCTGCAATTTGCTCATCAGTAGGGCAATATTGCAGAATGATGGTGCGGTCGTGCACCAACTGTCGAATGTAATGCATATGAATCTCAATGTGTTTGGTCCTCTGCCGCTGAACTGGATCTGTGGAGATCTTGATAGCACTTTGATTGTCACAAAATAGGACAGTCGAATTAGTGCCACCAAAACCAAACTCGGAAAGAATACCCTGCAACCAAACTGCCTGAATGCAGGCATTGACTGCCCCTCGATACTCTGCCTCTGCTGAAGAAAGTGCAATGGCTGCTTGCTTTTTGCTGGACCAGCAAATAGCACCATGACCAATCATGAAAACATAACCGGAAGTGGACTTCCGATCAATGCTATCACCTGCCCAATCTGAATCAGTAAAACCAATGAAATCTAGCTCAGAATCTACAGCATAATGTATGCCAAACTGTCTCGTACCTTGCACATACTGCAAGATCCGCTTGGCTGCTCGCCAATGAAGCTCATGTGGCTGCTGCATATATCTTGACACGGCACTCACGGCATATGAGATATCAGGCCGTGAATGTGTCAAATAAAGTAGTGAACCAATCAACTGTCGATACATACTGCAATCTGCAAGCGGTGTGGAATCTCCCTCCTCAAGACTGATTCCTGAGAGGAATGGGAACGGGGCTACCTTACATTCAGCCATATTAAACTTCAATCACAGGTCGGAAGCATATTTTTGCTGAGATATAGTGATCCCATCGAAATTTTGAGCTATCTCCAAGCCCAAAAAGTGACTCAGCAAGCCCAAATCACTCATGTCAAAAGCTTTAACTCGCTGAAGATAGACATTCGGATCAGATTTGCATCTTTGGAAATTCTGAGAAAGAAGGAAGGAGTCCATCTTTGCGTACCAAGCTCTTGGGGCCTGTTTTAACCCGTACAAAGATTTCTTCAATCTACAAACCAATGATGGATCTGATGTATAACCCTCTGGCTGCTGCATATAGACCTCTTCAGCAAGGTCTCCATGTAAAAATGCACTCTTCACATCCATATGATGCACTTCCCAGTGCTTGGATGCGGCAATAGCTAAAACAAGGCGGATGGAATCCATCTTTGCAACCGGTGCAAAGGTCTCTGTGTAGTCCACTCCTTGGACTTGGGAAAAACCTTTTTCCACCAACCTTGCTTTATATTTGCTGATAGTGCCATCAGCAGCAACTTTAGTACGGTAGACCCATTTACACTTCACTAATTTTCTTCCAGGTGGAAGAGAAACTAGCTCCCATGTATTGTTCTTTTGAAGAGAACTGTACTCTTCATCCATGGAACTTTTCCATCTCGGATCTCGATGGGCTGAATAGTATGATTGGGGATCTGAACCAGCCATCAAATAACAAATCTCAGGAAGAAATGGATCAGCAATAGAAAGAGCCATACCTGCCCTTTGAAAGTCTCCTCTTGTTCGTCTCGGATCAGCAGGATTTCCAAGACTAGAACCAACAGATTGTAGAGTGTTTTGGGCCCACTTTGGTAACTGAGGGGGATCTGAATGGTCGGATTCCGAACCTGATATGTCATGATCATCATATGCTGCTACAATATCAGAAATATAAGAACTCATACCTTCATTATCGCTGCTCGAATCTTCTTCTGGTGAAGGCGGTGAATCGGCAGTTTTCTCCTCAACTAGTTGCAATTCTTGAAGCGGTTCTTCAAACTGCACACTGCGCTCTATGAATATATTTTTAGATCTGATATCCATGAGTTTATATGCTTTTGATTCTTCCCCATATCCTATCAATATGCACTCGATACTTTGTGGATCCAAAGCTCGTCTCTTCTCAGAAGGAATTCTAGCCCATGCAGTAGAGCCAAAAACTCTCAAATTTGACACATCCGGTTTGTGACCAAGGAATGCTTCGAAAGGAGTCATACCTTTCATGGATGAATGTGGAACACGGTTCTGTATATATGCAGCAACATTGATTGCTTCAGCCCAAAGATTTGCAGCCAAACCTTTCGATTCAATCATGCATGTAGCCATCTCTTTCAGTGACCGGTTTTTCCTTTCTGCTACACCGTTCTGCTGGGGTGTGTAGGGCACTGTATGTTGGATCTTGATTCCGCTTTGGGCACAAAGTTGCAGCAACTCGGACTTGATATATTCCCCACCATTATCAGATCTAAGAGCTTTGATCTTTCTCTCAGTGGTGGTCTCAACAGAAGCCTTAAAATCCTTGAATTTTCCAAGCACTTCTGACTTGTTTTTGAGAAAGAATACCCATGTAAAGCGAGAATAATCATCAATAAATGTCAAAAAATACCTTGAACCATTTAATGACATATGGGGCAGCGGACCGCTGATATCAGAATGGATCAATCCCAAAATAGTAGAGGCTCTGCTAGCCTTGCCGCGGTCGAATCTGTGCTCGGGGTGCTTCCCAATAATGCAACCGGTGCATATTCCCTTCGAGGAACGGAGTTGTGGAAGCCCATCAACCATGGATTTATTTGATAGCAGCAGCAAATACTTATAATTTAGATGTCCAAATCTTTCATGCCAAATCCTACTAACCTCATTACCATGTGTGCGAAGAGCAGTGGGCTTTGCAAGCGGAATAAAGTGCGAAAACTCATAACATTTAGCAGTGTGGTTTGCCTTTCCAACCGCAACTAGTTTTCCACTTTTGATATCAGAAATTTCAACTGTATTAGGGCTGAATGTGACTTTCTTTGGATCACCAGTATGTGTCATTTGATACACAGAAAGGAGATTCAAAGCTAAGGAAGGCACATAGAGAACATTCTGAAAGCATCCATGTTCTACATGAATCGTACCTTTGCCCTTTGAAGAAATTTTTGAGTCATCTCCCAAATGGATGGGGATGGAGCTGTTTGGATCGAATGAGGAAAAAGAATCAATGTTTGCAGCCATATGATTTGATGCACCCGAATCTATCAAGAGAGTTGAGGGCTTCGAAACCGTTGCCATGAGTGCTTGTCCTCTTTCATGATCATCATTCCGATCCTTCTTCCTTGCACCGTCAGGAAGGGTTATGTTGTTCTTTTCCAAAAGGAGGGCCATTTGATCTATAGTCTTCTTCATACATGAACTTTCGGGATGAAATCCACGGTTACAATAAGTACATTTAGATTTTTGGTTACCTTCTTTCCCCTTTTGCTTGGATTTCGAACTGGATGGTGCATCCGTTTGCTTGCCTTTGTCTTTTTGCTTGTGAGGCTCGAATTTGGGCTTCTCCTTCTTTAGCTTTCCTTTACCATTCGAGATCTTGGGTCCTTGAACAAATAGGGCTGAATCTTTGGAGCTTATGGACCCCATTTGAATCAACTTGTCATGCTCTTTCGTAACGGACTCAATGAAGGCATTCAAGGTAGGCATCTTCCAATTCGGGGTAGTTAGCCGACCGGAATTGAAAGTAGAGACAAATACCGAATAATCTTTCCCAAGCTTGCTTAGAATGGAGAGGATCAACTGTTTATCCTCTTTGATAACACCACTGTTCTTCAATTGCAAGTTCAAGTTCTTGAATTTTGTGAAGAATTCATTGATGGTCTCGAAATTCTCAGGATTAAGGCCAATCAATTCATTCTCTAATTGAAAAGCCCTAAGCTCATCCTGCTTGCCGAATAGTGTCTCAAGTTGCTCCCATATGGCTTTTGGAGTCTTCAATCCGCTGAGATGGAAGTGAAGATCCTTGGAGATGGAGAGACAAAGAAGACCGTAAGCTTCATCAAGCTTGTTGTAGTGTTTAGTTCTTTCTGCTACATTGTTTGGCTCCAATTCAAGACCAAGAGTGACTCGGTAGTAACCTTTTGAACGTAATATGATCTCCATATCATCTTTCCAATCAAAATAATTGAATGGGGTGAGGATAGGCTTTGAAGAAGAGTATTCCATTGCAAGGATTGAGTCAACTGATGAAGAGGAAGCTTGCATGCAGACTATAGCGAATGGAATTGTTGTAGAAAGGCTTGCATGCAGAAGGTAGCGAATGCAATTGGAGGAGACAATAAACCTGCAAATCACATCAAAACAACCACAATAAGGTCGAACAATCCACCCTTTGAGAGTTGCATCACACCTGGGATTGGATTTCAAGCAATGTTGAATAGGTCCAATGTATCAGATCCAGGAATTATGTGGTAACTCAAGCTTCTGGAGTGGTATTGGAGTATTTTTCAAGCTTTGCATGCACAGGAGCGAATGCCCTTGAGATATTTCATGCCAAACTTATTGCAATTTTTAGCAATTCAGTCAAATCTTCTTGTATAAACACCTGTAGAAAAGAGATCTTGTCCCTGCAATGGCTCTGATACCATGTAAAATTAGTCACAGCAGATCTAATGAACAAGTAAATCAATCACAACAGATGAACATAGAAAATATGGTGCAAAACTGTGCAAAACATGCAGCAGTGCTCTCTATCCCAGAAAGGGTGAATGAATTACAATAGAATACAATATCTGTCAATGAGCAATTCGAATTGACTAAGTAGGCCATTCGAATCACTGAATAGAGTAGCTTGACTCTATCTAGGAGTCCTCATCAATCATCGGTGGTGCTCATCAATCACAATAACCAGTCATCCAGGTGTCGAACTGAGTCTAACTGAGTGTAATAAATGTAACTGAAGTGTGTAGCACTGATATAGGATCTGGAGGCTCAGTGGGGGCGCATGGGAGGCTAACTGAAGTCAGAACAAGTCACCTAATCAAACTGGAGGTCAAACGGAAGTGATACAGTCAGTCGGGAGTGAAACTAGCCTCAAATCAGGGAGAATCGGAGCTAACTGAATGTAACTGAAGTGGAACTGCAGTGGTAGGTGAACAAGTGCGCCCTTCTCTGGCAGTAGGTGAGAAGTGGGCGCCTTTCATCTTAGGAGGGCTAAAACTCTGTGGTAGGTGGCTCCCGGGTGCTAGAAGAAGGTGGATAAGGTGCTGGAGGCATCAAACTGGTGACTGGGATGCATGCCTGTGCATGCAGAATCCTGAAATAGATCATATCCTGAAATAGGAATCCTGAAATAGATCATGCAAGATCCTGAAATAGATGATGTATCCCGAAATAGATGATGTGGATATCCGAACACAGCTCTGTGTCCAAATTCTTTTGCAATTCTTCCTGGTGCTGTTGTCTTTTAGGGAATTTATAAATACCTTGGGGCAGAGGCATGTGACACTTTTCGTGAGCCTCTTTGATCTTCGAGTAGACAATGTGGAATTTTTTAATGGTCTTTCGGATCTAAACACTTAATCTATCACCACAATCTTGAAAAAACTCAAGAAATCTAGTGTCCATGTCGAACTCCTCATCTGTTGTAGCTCGTAGGTTTAAGGGAAAACCAAACTTTCCTATTCTCCATTCAAATTGTTGCTTGAGTTCCAACACATGTTGTGCATACTTGTCCTTTATTCTAAGAGCCTCAACTTCAAGAGATTTCATCTCTGTTATCATCTCTTTCATGCCGCAGACTTCTTCTGAGATCGACACTAGTAGTTGATGAGTTTTCCTCTACAGATCACAAGCTCATTTGTAGAATGTGGCCAGGTCCTTTTTCCCTTCATTATCTTCCTTGAGTTGTTCTAACAACCCAACCCTTTCTTCTTTCGATCTTTCCAATTCTGATATGCTAACCTTCAGGTTCCTTTGCTCGTCTTCTGAAATTACAAGTTGCATTTCTAATGAATTCTTCTCATTTTCAAGCTGCAGGGATTTCGAAGTTGTTTCCTACTTCTCTTCTACCAGCTCTATATACTTCCTTTTTAGATCATTGCTCTCCAACACCTCTTTCTTTCTGTTATCTTTTATCTTAAAGCATAGCTCTCTGTAATTCTTCCTATCTTCAATCAGACTACTGACATTGGTTTTGTTTGCCTGGGCTATAGCTACCTGGGCTATAGCTACAGAGCAATTTGCTGTGAATGCGGGGTTGGTGTCGGTCCTATGGACAAGCGTGGTTTCTGATACCCTAAGTTAGTACAAGTCTGATCCAATCTCCATTTTATTTACTGATCTTCCAACGATAGTCTTCTTCCATTTGTGAAAATAAACGGAATCCAAGTTGGCCACTTGGCACTGCTTTTTGGGGTTGTATGGGGTTAGTGCTAATTCTTTGGTAGAGACAACCCCTTCTTGAGCTATCCCTGGGAGGCCTAACTTTGATAGATCTAAGTCCATGGCCTACGGGCTAGGAAATTCTTGTTCCGTGGCTTTCTCATATTCTTCTTTCTCTCATCTTTCTGCTAGCACTGCTAATATCCTATTTGCTTCCTCGAACAAGATTCTTTCTCCTTCCTCTTGCTTTAATTTAGCAGTTTGTTCCTGTAGGATTCTTTCTTCTTCCTACTTTAGAGATTTCGATTCCTACTGCAATTTGGAAACTTCTTCATCTTACTGTTGTTTGATTCTAGCAACTTCCTCCTCTTGTTGTTTTCTGACTTCTTCTTGTTCTTGGATTCTAGCAGCCTCCTCTTCCCGTTCCTTTTGGATTCTAGTAGCTTCTTCTAATTGTTGCAACTTGACAGCCTGCTCTTGTAGGATTATGTCCCCTTATTCTTATTGCGTTTCTATTGAATCTCCTGATTGGGATGATAGCGCCTCTTGCTCCTTTTGGATTTGGCCGATAGGCTTGGGAGCAGAACTCTTTCCACCTTTCTTCTTGTAGTGTTTCCCTAATTCTGTTAAGTTTCGAGCACTAGAAAAGAACTCTTCATTCAAGTCCATAAGATGGGTGTACTCAAAGGAAGTTTTGAAATCAATAACATGTCTAGCAACTCTACCACAAGGGTCATTCCTCCTGAAAAAATTTGTACCAAAATGAAAGATTTCCAAGTCCTGAACATAGTTTTCTCGTTCTTTTTCCCTCGGTAGGCTGTATGCACCAATAGTGAAAGGCATTGGTGGATATACCCCTTTATTCCTTTTAGTGAGGATTCTATTGATTCCACCAACGCTAAAGAGTTTCCTTAAGGCTTTCCTGTGTATCACAAAATCTGTAGCATATCTGGATAGCAAAAAGGGAGCTACGGATCCTCCACTCATTCGGATATAGGTACCTTCTAGGGCATGGTAATAATCCCTGAATGCTTCAATAATGGGCATGGCATTCTCTGACAGGCAATTTGGTTCTTGCACAAAAATAAGCTGATATAGAGGCATGATAAACTTCTCGCAAACCTACTTGTAGTGGCTTGCATACCTACTTTCCCATGTGGGTTGGTAAGCCATAAAGAGAGGAGTCTCCTTTCTATTCCATATACAAACCAAATCCGGGAAGGGGTGTTTTCTTACCAGGCAGTCTATTAAATAAGAAGACATGAAGAAATATGATTTCTTCTGAGTCAGTCCTCCCTGGGCCGCGGTTAGCTGCGAAACCAAACTTTCTGAAATAATTATGTTTGCCCAATTAAAAATGGTATCGGACGTGGCCACATGGACCATTAATAGCACGCAACCAATTTTGAAAATATTTCCATTTGGCATGTCGAAGATCCGGCTCAGCATCAAAACAACGAGTCTATAAGGGGTCTTTAGGAGGTTGCTTTCATATTCATTGCTTTTCCCTTGTCTTATTTTCCTGTCAACTATCATCGTTTTCCTATTAGAGTCCAGAGGGTCCATGGTTTGTTCTACCATCCAATTATTATCCAACCAAGCTCTTACCTGGGGCAATTTGTAAGTAGTTGTGATATGTTTAAGTGCAAAGGATGCCCGATTCATTCCATTCTTATCATTAATGAACCTGGTGTCAGTCTTAACATGAGGGATCAACTAGCTAAGGACCTCGGAGCATGGAAATAACTTAGGTCAAGTTGTTTCCTTATGGATACAGGACTTCTTGATGTTTGCATATACCATAGTATCCTCTAGGGGAGCTTGAGGCTATTCCTGGTCCCTGATGAACCTATATAAGATACCCCACTGAAACTCCGGGGCAGAGCTTCCTAGGGGTACATTGGTGGTGGCTCACGTATCATTGAACATGGTTTCAAGTGACGTATCTAGTAGGATTTCCACGTCTAAATCCGATTCTACGAGCTTGGCTTTCTTCCTTGCAGATTTCCTATGCATGTCAGCCTGTGTTGATAGGGCAACAGAAATGAGGAATTTTTCGTATTCATAAGCAGTTAACGTCACAGACACCATTTATCATGCAAAGTAACTAATCAATGAATAAGTAACAACAAATGACTCTTTTTTCAACTTAAAACATCCTTTAGAAAGATGACAGCAACTTTTAAAACGAAACAAAAACAAACATGCAACCATTCAACAATAAGTATTTTCAACATAAAATTGAAAGTTTCCAATCATTTTATTCGTTAATAACTTGTAATATCTAAAATTGTTGCATAGGCGCTAACTTGGAATCACATGGGAATTGTTATTGTAGTGGGAGACAGAATACAACCTCACATTACTGTTTTTTAGTGCGAGGTTATTTCATTAGAGGCTCGACTTAATGCTTCACGCATCAGATGAATGCATCATTGTAGATGTGGGCAGCATTTTCATTATGCGCTACAGGGAGTTATTTCTTGTTGGTAATGTGTAACACAGAACTGGGAGGATGCGGTGTTTCCAAATTGGCTCTTAAAAGCATTCATGAGGAAGGCAGCTTGACTTGTAATGTTTTGGGATACGAATGGAGGAAGATTTTTCTAATAACAGTCGCAAAATAGCAGGGAATGGATGGCGCTGCATAGGAAAAGGAAGGCTATCATGATTTTTCACCAAAAATGGTATGGCAACTTAGTGTTTAAGAGCCTGCAAGGAAACCAATACAGAGCGTATGGTTGAGGGGAAACAAAAACACCGTGGGTGACTTAAATGACTGTGAATGAAACAAATTTCACCTTTTAAACTGTTAAAAGACAAGTCTCAAATGGAGTTATTCCTTGGAACAAGCAAATGGAGGAGAGAATTCCTACTTGGTGCCTTCGTAGTGGTCTCCTGTATTCGACACATCTACCCAAAAGAATAAGGAAATTGAAACACGTATGACGTCTTACACTAGAAACTAACTCGTCTTTGGGAACAACAAATAGTCAAAACTCCATTCTATGCATATACAGTAGGAGCATTGATTTCCCACCGGCGAATTGATGGGTGTTTGGTGGGCACGGGGCTTGGCGCAACAGTGCATTCAATCCGAACTAGGCGTATTAAATGGCTTCACCAACCCAACATTTCCGCAAACCATAAATTTCGGTCGCGCAGTGGCGGCAAGCTAAACGACATCTTTGCGCATCAGGCAAGAGATTTGTGCTTAAATATTGCGATCACAAATGGTGCGGAATTGCTATGGCAGCATTATTAAGTGCAAATTATGTGACTACGGCGGGGAAACTCTCGTTAGGCCTTGCGCCAAAGAGATGCAACGATAGTAAGGTTAGAGGAAAGCAGGGGTTGGCGGTGACTTTAGGGTTAGGATCTACGTAACAGGCGAGGAAGCTATCATCAGGTCTTGCACCAAAAGGATGTGAAAAAGGGCGTGAAAACAAGGCGGAGACTTTAAGGTTAACCTTCGTACAATAGCATGGGTTTTAGGATTAGGTCTTGCGATGGGATGATGCGCCGATATGGCACAAATTTTATGTTTAAAACTGCGCGGAAGGCACCATGTTTACAGAACTCATTGGCGCAATGGCGGTAAAGTTAGGAACAAAACTTGCGCCCTTCGATGCAAAGTTAAATTTGTGACTTGTGCCTTTAGATAAGTTGAAAGGAAAAGTAGCTAAGTTTGAACAAAATTAAGCCTTAAAACAAAATTAAAAAGGAGGGGCCCCAATATTTACGAAATATTTTGGGGGGGATGTTACAGCAACAACAATTGGCGATTCGTTGGCAAACATGGATCTCTAAAATAAAATCCTGTCATGATCAGAATGATTTTTAAAGTGATAGCTCCAGGGGTAAAAAAATGCCCCCATAGTTCAACTTCTAAGAATGCATTGATCTCTTTGTCATATTGGTCATTTTGGGAAAAAAGGAGACTATGACTTGGACTTCCTTCAAACTCTCTCAAGGCTGAAGTGTGAGGTTAATTCTTTTAAGATCTGTCCTTACTGTGCTTTGACTAAAAGAGGACTCCATAGGATCGTAACAATACCTCACATGCATATTCGTTTATTCCTCATTCCCATGCTATTTGCATCCGTTTGGATGTTCCTTAATTTGACAGCTTTTGTTGTTTGAGCCTTCCAGAAATAACTTTCTTAAAATTTCAATGCTTTGATTTGGGTTCTTCAATCCATAATGTCCTTTTGTGTGAGCAATAAATTTTATTTGACTATCCAAGCTTCACGGACGGAGAAGAACCTTGCTTGGGATAAGTTATTTGAACATCTTTCTAAATTGAGCATTTTGCTTCATCTTAGCCATGCTTTAATTGAGGCGAGAATTTTTGGAAATCAGACTCTTCGATGTAATCCCTTTTGGCCTTTATTTGTAGCATGGGATCATTTTAAATACCATACACCTATGAGGCATGCTTCCTTTCTGTGGGTCCATAATAGTGAAAACCTTGAGACAGGCATTAATGTTGAAGTGGATGGGGCCTCAAGATAATGAGAGAGAAATACTAAATCATTAGTCATTTAACTGGGGTTATTTTGACCAAACAGGAAAGGATCTCTACATTCCAAAAGGCTGATCAATGAAAGCAAAGTCACAGAACTATATTTTCTTTACAAGTGAAAATCTGTCCTTCAAGACTTCGGGGTTTGCTCGGAATTCTATTTTACAACTATGCCAAGAATTGAGCTGGGTTTTATTAGTAAAGAAAAAGAAAACTCGAGTGGGAAGGAAAATTACCTATAACAGACCAAACTACTTACATTGTGCATAAAACAAAACAAAAAAGTAAGGAAAAGAAAAGAAAACAAAAGAAACTGTTTATTTATGTACAAAGATTTGAATGAGACTATGCAAAGTATTGCTTCAAAGCGAGGCCATTGAGAGGGAGGGTTACTTACTCTCCTTGGATTTCTTTCATCTTCTAAGTGGATGGGCCAAGTTTTTCAGAAATTAGATAAGGGCCAACCCATAGATGTTGAAACTTCGTGTGCATTCATTTACCCTCATCAGGATGATCCCATTTCAGAACTAAGTCACCTACTTCAAAATTTCTTTTCCCAGAATTCCTTTTATCAAACCATCTTTTGACTATGTCCTGGTGTTGGTGGAATTGATCTTTGGCTTTCTGTCGGGCTACTTCAAGTTTCAGCAGGGTGTTAATTCTAGATTGTAAAACCTGACTACTTGAACCTTGGGAGGCTTGGGACAATTGCAGAGATGGGAGTAAGATGTTGGGAGGGAGTATGTCTTCTCTACTGTAGACTAGGGTATATGGAGAAACCCCCAAAGCATTATTTGGAGTGACTCTGTCTGCCCATAAAGCATTTGGGAGAGTAGTGTGCCAGCTTCTTTGGTTTTCAATCACAGTTTTCTTAAGGATTCAAATAAGGTTTTTGTTTGATGATTCAGCTAATCCATTTCCCTGGGCGTAGTAATTGGTAGAATAATGTAATGTAATTCCTCTTTCATAAACAAATTCATTTATCCTAAAAGACGAGAAATAAGTTGCATTATCAAAGACTAGGGAAATTGGAACCCCAAACTTGGTTATGATGTTTTCTTTTAAGAAACTGATAACTGTATCTTCATTGATTTTGCGCAATGGGACAGCCTCTGTCCATCTTGTAAAATAGTCTGTGGCAGTCAGGATATACTGGTGTTGTAAAGAAGAATTTGGTTTTATTTCTCCAATAACATCTATGCCCCATTGTTCGAACGGTTCTAAGATAACGACTGGCTGCAATGGTCCTGTTGCTTTCTATAATTTCTCGACACTTCTTTGGCATACATCACAGTTCCTAGCATAGGCATAAGCATCTCTGAACAAAAAGGGCCAATAATATCCAAATCATATTATTTTGTGAGTTGTTGTATCTCCGGAATAATTTCCCCAGCAGGGCCATTGTGTAATTCTTTGACTACTTTGCTCGCATCTTCCTTCTCTAGACATCTAAGAAATATGGCATCATAATTTTTTCTGAGAAGTACTCCATCAATTATCTGATAAGCTGCTGAATTCAAATGGAGTGCCCTTCTTTGCTTAGAACTCCAATGCTCTGGTAGATACCCTTACTATAAGTAATGCACTAAGTCTCTATACCAGGATTCAAGAGCTGTGAAAATAGGGCATACCTCGACTGTATTTAGCTCAGCTTCATTTTCCCAATCTTGCTCTTTATCAACTGGATGTTCAGGGAGCAATTTACATAAGCCTTGAACTTTAATGATGGTGGCTGGTTTAAATTCTAAATCATATTCTTGAAGGGTTGTGACCCAATTCCTCTTCTTTCCTCTAATTCCTTTTAGATGAAAAGAGATCTGACAGTTGGGTGAGGAACTACAACCTTAGTTCCATTTTTAAGAATATATGGCCTGAACTGCTTTACTGCTTTGAACACGCCGTATGCTTGTTTGTCAACAACGTGATAGTTCAGTTTAGCGCCTTGCAGACCAGTGCTCATAAAGGATATTGGGTATTCATCTCCTGAGTCTACCTTTTGCATGAGCATAGCTGGGAGAGAGTCGTCCAAAGAAAAGGTATATAAAATAAAAATTTTGTCAAAATATGGGCTCCTTATAGAGGGAGCACTAGCTATGGCTGCTTTAATATCTTTAAATGCGTCCTTTTCCAAGTCTATCCATTTGAACTGCATGCTTTGCTTGACCATTTGCTGCAAAGGTTTAACGGTTTGTGCGAAATCGGGAACAAACCTTCGAACAAAATTGATAGTACCCATAAATGACTGCATTGATTTTTTGTTGTGGGGCATGGGAATTTTGTTGATAGCTTGCACTCTCTCTTTATCTATCGAAATTCCCTTTTTTGAAAAGACGTGACCCAGAAAATTGCCCTCAAGGACTGTGAACACACTTTTCTTAGGGTTTAGAGAAATGCCATATTTCCTGCATCGGTCAAAAATCTGTTTTAAATGGAAAACATGGTCTTGTCTTTTATTTGAAAAGACTGTCACATCATCCAGATAGACTACAACACAATGACCGCCCAATCCTCGAAAGGGAATTTCCATTTCTTGTTGGAAAGTAGCTCCTGTGTTTATCAAGCCGAACGACATTCTTCAGTATGTGAATAATCCCCACTTAGTGTTGAAAGTAGTCTTAAGATGGTCTTCTTCTGCCACCAATACTTGATTGTAACTGGAGAAACCATCTAGGAGAGAAAACAGTTATGATCTTGATACCATCTACAGAATTTGTTCCATTGAAGGAACGAGATAATTATCTTTATCAGATGCTCTGTTTAAATTTATGAAATTATTTCTCTAGACTTCTTCCTTACGGGAACTAAATTAGCAACCCATTCTGAGTGCCGGACTTTAAAAATGATATTAGCATCCAATAACTTCTTCAACTCCTTCTAAATTAAAGGCTCGAGAGTAGGATGCATTCTTCTTAACTGCTTCTGAAATGGCTTAACGCCTTCCTTCATTGGTATGACATGCTGAATGATATGAGAATCATATGTTTTCAGATATTCATAAGTCCAAGCGAACACATCTCTATATTGTCGAAAAAGCTTGATGAACTTATCTCTTTCACCCGGTGAACAACATCTACCAAGATTAACATATTTTGGTTCAGCTTCTGTGCCCAGATATATCAATTCATGTTGCATAGAAGAGCTACGAGTTTTAACATTTGTTGGTTTCTTGAACTTGCTCTACACATCTAACAAACTTTCAAGTGATCTCACTCCTTTGGGCATGAAATTCCCTTTGACTATGTCCTTCTTTTGCAGATCAACATCATGTTTTTCTTCATCTATAACAGCTTCTTGAAACATGTTTTCATTCGTAAGGAAACCAATTGTTAGATTTTGAGCATTAATTCAGCATACTCTTAGGATCTTTACTGAGAGAATAACATGTAGAGCATATCAATCATATCAAGCATGTATCAAGCATATCAAGCAATCACATAAGATAATGGACACACAGAGTTTCATTGGGGAAAACCATAAAGGTGAAAAACCCCACAACTTCCTCAGAGATAGAAAGAGCAATGATACAACCAAAGTACAAGAGGTAGTCTTCTCCTAGTAGCTGATCCTCCTCCTCACATGTGTGCCACTTTCCAAATGATAGAAGAGTGAGTAATGAGATGATCAAATAGAGATCTCTCGATCTCTATTTATACTTGTCCTGTCCTGCCCAATCAACTAGTGGGGCCGACTTGTCTAACTTAGCCTAATAACCCATGGTTACGTTAATCTAGGCCGACCCCTTACTAGGTGATCTAATAAACCATTAGCAAGCTACAACACTTGCGACACTTGTCAATAGAAATGACGACACTTCCGTATAGAGGAATAATACATCTCTATAGGAGTACAATAAAATACATAGATGAAATACATTCTGAAGTTACATATACATCAACACTCCCTCTTAACTAGGAAAGTATTTCTTGACATAGATCTGCTAGAACAAGTCTTCTTCTCTAGATCATCATCACTAGATCATCGTCATCAAATCATCATCATCGAATCATCATCACAGCTGCTATCTCAATCAATCTCCAATCTACTCGTCATAGGAAGTTCTATAGAGCCAGTCCTTTTTCATACTAGATGTAGGCTCGCCACCTATAGGTCTTCATCAACTATAGAGCCAGCCCTTTTTCATGCTGGATGAACATCATCAACATCTCTGCGAGCAAGCCATCAAGTAGGTACACCTCAGGACTGATTACACTACCTCTACAAAACCTACAAGATCTCCCAGGACTGATTACACTGCCTCTGCAAAACCTACAAGAGCATCTCAGGACTAATTATATGCCTCTGCAAAACTTGTGTACCATACTGTCACATCATTGTATTCATATCATTGTCATTGTGCACGGAGCACAACCCATATGCACACACACAACACTTACACTCACCAACATGGGAGGATAAACCTACTACCATCTGTGAAAGGCTCACAACACTTAAATCAACAACCATGGGAGGACGAACCTACCACCATGTCATAACGACTCAGCAATTACATCAATGACCATGGAAGGACGAACCTACCACCATGTTGGAAAAGCTCGACAATTACATCAATGACCATGGGAGGATGAACCTACCACCATGTCAGAAAAGCCCACTCAGCCCTTACAACGTACCCTAGGAGGGAGAACCTACCACCATGTGAGAATGGCCCAGCCCTTACATCTGCACCATAGGAGGATGAACCTACCACTATGTGAGAATGGCCCAACTCTTACATCTACACTATAGGAGGATAAACCTACCACTATGTGAGAATGGCTCATGTGCATCTGTGTCTCCAGACTCATCACTTCGTCTTGGAAGGTATCTCGATCGGAAGTACACCAAGTCTCCCTCTGAAGTATTCAAACTTCACTCTGGCAAGTGGCTTGGTCAACACATCAGCTATCTACTCGTCCATTGCAACATACAGGAGATTCACTGCTCCTCTCTGCACCATATCCCCGATATAGTGATACTTGATCTCAATGTGCTTTGACTTGTCATGGAACACTAGGTTCTCCGACAACTTCACACAACTCTGGTTGTCGCAATATATACAAGTAGCACTCAGCTGGAGATCAAACAAATCAGACATTAGCTTCCTAAGTCATACTGCCTCACAACTGGTCGAATAAGCTGCGACATACTTTGCTTCGGCTGTACTCAGTGCCACACAGGATTGCTTCCTTCTAAACCAAGAGATCATACTGGATCCCATACGGAAGCAACATCGTGAAGTGCTTTTTCAATCAATGGCACTGCCTGCCCAATCCGAATCAACATAACCCTCCATGTTAAACTTTTGATTCGCCTCATACTTGAGCCCATACTCAACTATACCCTTCAGGTACCTCATAATATGCTCTGCAGCTATCATTTGAACATGTCTCGGATCTGTCGAGTACTGGCTCAAGGTGTTCACCGCAAAGCAGATATCTGGTCTCGTATTCATCAGGTACATCAAGGACCCAATCATCTGACGATACATCATAGCATCAACTGGCTCAGATGAAGCATTACACAGAAGCTTCAGGTTTGATGCCCTAGGTGTGGCCATGGCCTTGCAGTCCATCTTTCTAAACCTCTTCAGGATCTCTACTGCATACTTCCCTTGTCTAAGGAACATTCCATCTTCACTCTTCCACACCTCCATACCAAGAAAATAGTGCATCATACCCAAGCCCTTCATCTCGAACTCAGCAGCAAGCTTCCTCTTCATATCGGCAATCAAACTATCCTCACCTGTTACAAACAGGTCATCCACATACAGTAGTAGTATCACCAGATTGCCTTCCTCAACCTTGTAGTAAAGGTTGGAATCTGCTTTACTCTTGGTAAAGCCCAAACTAGAAAGGAAGCCATCTATACTACCATACCAAGTCCTGGGTGCCTATTTCAAATCATACAGGGCTTTCTTCAGTTTCCACACATGTGTCTCTCGGTCATTTGTCTCAAACACAAGTGGCTACTCCACATACACTTCCTCTTCAACTACACCATTCAAGAAAGCTATCTTGACATCCATCTGGTGTACCTTCCATTTCATCACTGCAGTCAAAGCAAGTACTGATCCAATGGAAGTGTATCTAGCCACAGGAGAAAAAGTCTCTTCATAATCAATCCCTTCTTTCTGGGAGAAGCCATGAGCTACAAACCTTGCTTTATATTTCTCTATGTTGCCATCTGCAGCATGATTGATCTTATAGATCCACTTGGAAGTCACCACAGACTTCCCATCTCGTCTTGGGACAACATCCCAAACATCATTCTTCATGATTGACTGATATTCCTTGACCATGGCATCCTTCCATTCTTTCTTTTCTACTGCTTCTTCATAACTAGAAGGTTCTTTGTTCATTATGTCACAAAGTAAAGAAACATAGCTGGTATGCAATCTTGTTCTTTTCCTTTCTCTATGTTCCTCTTCTGGAATACCAAACCTTTCTGCATCTTGGATGAGCTCTCTAGCCCATGTTGGTTTCCTCCTGTGAGATTCCTTCTCATGGGGTGGATCTACAGGTTGTTGTGGATCTTTTGTTTCATGATCTTCTTCAGGAATTGCTTCATTCATGGTGGTGTCTTGAGTTCTGGATATTCTAGGTTCTTCATTATCTTTAACTTGTGTTTTCCTTGATTTGATATATGTTGAGCCTTCATCAAATGTTACATCCCTACTGACATCAATCTTCTTGAATCTTGGGAATTAGATTATGTAAGCCTTCGAGATTTCATTGTAACCCACGAATATGTCCTTCTTTCCTGAAGGATCTAGCTTTGTCCTCTTTTCTTTTGGGATATGAGTGTATACTAGACAACCAAATATTCTAAGATGGCTAACTTCTGGTTTCTTACTAGTGAACACTTCTTTTGGAGTTTTGTTGTCAAGTATCTTATGAGGTGTTATGTTCTGCACATATACCATTGTTCTTGCTGCTTCTGCCCATAAGTGCATGGGTAGATCTTGGTCATGAAGCATTGCCCTAGCTGCTTCCATGATTGTCCTATTCTTTCTTTTGGCAACCCCATTCTTTTGTGGATTGTAAGGAGTGGTCAACTTCCTCTTAATCCTTGAATCACTGCATAGCTTCTTGAAGTCTCCTGAAGTAAATTCTCCGCCATTGTCGGATCTAAATATCTTGATCTTCATGTCAGTTTGGTTTTCTATCAAGGCTTTGAACTCCTTGAATTTTTCAAATAATTCATCTTTGTTCTTCAAGAAGTAAACCCAAGTCTTCCTATAGAAATCATCAATGAAGGAAACATAGTATACATACCCACTCAGAGAACTAGATGACATCGGACCGTATACATCAGAGTGGATGATTTCCAAGATTCTTTTGCCTTGCTTTCACTGCTTGGAAATGTCTTCTTTGCATTCTTTCCCTTTGCACAACCTTTACAAATGCCTCCATGCTTTGTCTAGATTTCAGGAACACCTTCTACAACTTTGCTTGCAATTGGTAATGCCCTATAGTGCATGTGTGCAAGCCTTCTATGCCAAAGTTCACATGGCTCTACTGAATCATGGGCCATGGCTTGTTCTGGTTGGCCCTTCAATTTGTATAATCCTCCCTCTTGCTCTCCAATCACCACTGCATCATCTATAGTCTTACCCTTTGGCCACATTAGGACTTGGCCATCTACAAATGCAACCCTCATGCCTTTTGCATCTAATGTAGATATGGAGAGTAGATTCTTCTTAAGACCTGGAACATATAGTACATCTTTCATCTTCATAGACTTTCCAGATTGTAGCTTGTATGAGGCTTCACCACTTCCTTTTACGGGATACTAGTAGTCATCCCCAAGTTTCACCTTGTGGGGTGATTCATGTTAAGATAGATTCGTAAAGGATTCCTTGAATCCTGTCATGTGTTTGGAAGCCCCACTATCTATAAGCCAATCATTACTTCCATGAGTAATGGTTTCAGTGAGAGCAGAAATCAAAACATATTATTCATCACTAGAAGAATCATCACTATCTTCTCTAGCCCTCTTCCTAGGAGGTTCATCATCCTCTACAGCATGAGCATGGTGTTTTCTTTTGGTGTTCTTTCTTTTGTAAGAACCATCTTTCTTATTTTTGGGACAGTCTCTGGAATAGTGTTCCTTTTCATCACATGTATAGCAACGGGCATGGGACATGTTTCTTTTACCTTTTTGATTCTGATGGTGATGTCTTTCTTTTTTGCCATGATGCTGAGTCTTTTTGTCACCATGACTTTTGGAGTGTGCTGTGAGAGCTTGATCTTCATTCCCCATCTTCTCTTCTCGAGCTATAATTCGAGCTTCTTCAAGTGAGAATTCTTCCCATAGTCTACTGAAAGTGATAAGTTTTTTCCTAGCACAAATTCCTTGGATGAAGGAATCCCATGAACTAGGAAGGCCATTAAAAGTGGTCATTACCACTTCTTCATTTTCTATGTCTTCTCCCACTACTTCAATTTGTTCTTTTATCTAGGAGACCCTTGAGAAATAAGACTGCATGATCTCCGCATTCTGGATCTTGACATTCTTCAATTGATTCCTCAAGGTCATCTTCTGATTTATGTTCTTCCCTTCAAATAGCTTGGTTAGGGAATCAAACATCTCCTTTGGTGTCTTTAGGGAAGACACATGGGGTATGAGATGATCTTTGATAGAATCAACAATGATCCTCTTTTCCTTGACAAAGTTCTTCTTGTGAAGAGCCTTAGCCTCTTCTTCTTTTGGGACATGGACCACTTCATTTATATAAATGTCCAACTCATTTTCTTCCAGGATTAACCCAATCCTATACTTCCATGCTCGGAATTTATCCTCCCCTTCAAGTTTATCCTCAAGCTTGGTGTGGTGAGACATCTTAAAGAGTACTTCAAATGGAAATAGAAAAGTTTTAGGTCTTACCACTTGTCTTGCTGAAAACTGAATCTGGTCCCGGATTAGGGTTTGTCAGAGAAACCCTAAAAGTTCAAAATGTGAATTTCAAACTTTTGAAAGGATAGAAAGATGTGTCTTGATGAGCTTATCATCCTAGTATACTCAAAAGTTGAAAACTGCAAAGTTTCACCCTTCAGAAATGCCTTTCAATCTCTTGGATTCACTAGGAGGACCCTGAATTAGGGTTTGAGTTTCCTAGAGTTTCACCCAACCAAAAATCTCGATCCAAAGATTTAAACTTCTATTTTTTCAAGCAGCTTCCAACTATGTCTTCAGATTTCAGAAATTCCTATTTTTGTGGAAACCCTAATGTTTAGGGCCAAAACTGAAAGTTCTCAGAATTGAATTCCAATTGGACAGAACGATTCTCCTTGATGAGTAGAGTCAATCTACCTTACTGATTTTCCAAAATCTATGGAAAGAAACCCAATAAACAAGAAACCCTAGGTTCCACCACTGCACAATCTCTTCTTCTCAAGGAAGCTCTTGTACCATGTTAGATTTTGAGAATTAATTCAGCATACTTTAGGATCTTTACTGAGAGAATAACATGTATAGCATATCAATCATATCAAGCATGTATAAAGCATATCAAGCAATCACATAAGACAATGGACACACAAAGTTTCATTGGGGAAAACCATAAAGGTGAAAAACCCCACAACTTCCTCAGAGATAGAAAGAGAAATTATACAACCAAACTACAAGAGATAGTCTTCTCCTAGCATCTGATCCTCCTCCTCACATGTGCGCCAATTTTCGAGTGATAGAAGAGTGAGTAATGAGATGATTAAATAGAGATCTCTCGATCTCTATTTATACTTGTCCTATCCTACCCAATAAACCAGTCAGGCTGACTTGTCTAACTTAGCCTAATAACACATGGTTACATTAATCCGGGCCGACCCCTTACTAGGTGGTCTAATAACCCATCAGCAAGTTACAACACTTGCGACACTTGTCAATACAAATGATGACACTTCTGTAAAGAGGAATAATGCATCTCTATAGGAGTACAATAAAATACATAGATGGTGTTGGAGAGAACTTCCGCAGCAGTTAGGAAGCTGCTAAATTTGTGAAGGATAACTAATTTTGGAGGGAAAGTACCAATTTTGGCGGTAAGACAAAGATATCGCCGTAGCACAAATTCCGGCGGGAATCACGGCGATAGGTACAGAAAAGTCAAGCATGTGGTACAAAGAAGAGGCCGAAGGGAGAGCTCAACCACCGCAATAAAGGCGCCGGAGATGAAGAGAGGGTTCAGCTACCCTCATAAAGACGAAGGACTACAGTCAGCGTTGCATGAACCAAGAAGAAGCAACGGGTCGATGCATTAAAGACTAAGGACTGCAGGAAGCGGCGACAAGACAGAAGGCGGCCATGGAAGTACAGCTATTTTACTGTAAGTGGTTAGGGTTGAGTCACTGTTGGGATAAGGCCCACAGTTTTGTAACTGCGATGAGACCTTCGGGCCATCTATATATAGTAGTCTTTTTATAGGATAAGGGGTTGGCCACATAGCGATAGAGACATCAGGTAGATGCTAGTAAAGTCTTTTGTTGTTGCAAGTCTGAACATCCCTGAGAATACAAGGGCCGACCTGTTGAGAGATAGTGCAATCCGCTGGGATTGCGAGAGGGAGAGAGTGCACTGTAAAAGCAAGAAGAGAAAAGAGGTCTATAGAGAAGGGCTCCCACTGAGGTGGAGTTTCCCAGAAGACCCCTATTGTAAAGAGTGGAACGGAGCTGTGTTTATTCCCCAGAGTTGTAAACAAGAACCGCAGTTCCCCTGGGCGTAGCCTTTGCCCTGGGAGTATCAACGTGCTTATCTAAGTAGCACTATTGTAATTGTGTAGCCATTATTCTCATTCATGTGGTTGTGCTATATATGAATGCTTCAATCTGTTATAAGTAATGTACATGGTCGTCAGTTAACTTCTGAATGATGTATAACAAGTACGATAATTGTAGCTAACCTCTTTGCGAACTATATAATTGTTAAACAGAGGTTAATGTGCGAGTAAGAACTGAATATGAGGCATGAATGGTTTATTTAGACATTGCGCAAAGTAATGTTCTACCTAGTTACGTGTTGCGAAATATCAAGGGTCGACTTCAGTAGGGAGGGTTAGGCTTGTAGGCTGAATGCTGTTGCTGACTGTAGTACCAGGATAAGGATAGCTAAGACCACCTGTTAGCCCAGGAAGCGGCCAAAGTTCGCTTGCCGCAGGAACTAGAAGGGCAAGACATCGCACCTACGATATCCGGGGTATCGCTAGACGGGTTCACATAGGGAAAGACTTATCGCATTTCCTGCGTACTGCGATAAGACAGAGGCGTAGCCGGAGTAATGGAATGAGATAGACAGCTTCTGTGAAAGGGGTTAAGGTGGGTTTGAGCACCCTGGATGCCTCGGAACTTGGCTGAGGACACTTGAGTCTTCTGCCTCCCATTAGAATCACTTCGGGTGAGACCTCAGGTCGCTTCTGCGACCTGTTGCCGAAAGGGCCAGTGAGCTAAGGGTTCTGTTGGTCTAAAAGATTACCGCACGCCCGGGTCTGTCAAAGAGAAATAAAAGATCAACAAATGGTTCCGTTGCCGGTTTGAACACATTGAGCTGATGTTCTGTTGGCATCCTACCAAGCAAGAACTTAACCAGTGGGTTGAGTCAAAAGAAAGAGAGTTTGCTGCAAAAGAAAACAAGAATCCTAGACTGAGCACTGAGGCTTGGCTACAGAAGCACATTTTTACAGATCTTCACGAGATATTCTTCGTAACTTATGCTATTGAGTTATATGGTTGGTTATCAAAGCTTGTTGACAACAGCGGTGTCAAGAAGAGGCGAGAAGTTGTCTGGACAGCAGAGCTGATTCAGACCTTGAAGGGTGTCGATAACCCCATCTCACGCGCAGTAGACTTCTGGCTTACGAGTCTGCTGGACGGCTTCATCACAGAGTTCGCGGTTGATCAGAGAAAGAGTTTCAGCGCAGCAGAACGGTACTTCTTCAAGGGTTATCGCGGTAAGTACCTAAATTCTCTAAGTCTGTCCATTAAGCAATTACTATATGAAAAAGGAGTACTGGATATACTCTCAGATGAATTGTAGCATGATATTGTAATGTCAGTAGACTCTGAAAGTGATTACGAGTATCTTGGACATACACGTAATGGTAAAAGATATAGAGTCAACGAGTCATCTTCTTCTGAAGAAGACAGTTCAGATCACCCGAGACAGCAGAGTCAGAATCCTAGGACTCCTCAAAAGCCAGTCGGAACTCAGAATAATCCCGCAGGAACCCCTTCCAGTAGCTCTTATACAGCGAATACTACCGCTACACCCTCCACATCTACACAGCCGAGTGGTAGTCATACAGCAAACCAAAACCCACCATCTAGAAGCAGAATGGGAGACGATATGAAGCTACCAACATTCAAAGGTACAGGGTCGGAGGACCCTGAGCAACACTGGTTCTTATGCGAAGCCATATGGACCATTAAGCAAATACAAGATGATAATGTCAAGCTTGTCCAGCTGGCCACCACATTTAGAGACAGAGCATTAACTTGGTATATGAAGTATACCACTGGCCATAACAGAACGCTTGCACAGGTTAGAACTGCTATGATTAAAGAGTTTAAAAAACCTAAATCCGAGTCACAATGCATAGCAGAACTTAAGGATATTAAACAATTGCCTACGGAGACGGTTTGGGATTTTGACCAGAGATTCAAGACCCTCATTGATCAGGTAAGCTTTGAGCTTGCGCCTCAACAGCATAAAGAATGGTTTATCGCAGCAATATTACCACACATCAAACTTCTGCTAATGCAACAGAAATTAAATACACAAGATGAAGCATTAGAAATGGCAATGAAACTAGAGGCTTCACCTCTAGCAGAAACTAGCACCGGTATCACTAATCTGCAAAATCAGCTAGCTAACCTCACCTTACAGCTGCATGAAATTAAGAAAGGAAAGGAGGTTGCGCATGAAATTTGGTGTACTAAGTGTAAAGCGCAGGGACACAGTAAGGATAACTGCCCTGTCTTTGCTGACTATATCGCCAGTGGAGCTCCTAACCCGTTGATGCAGAACCAGGGGCCATGGTGCGAGATTTGTAGAACCAGAGGACACAGTCCTCAGGAATGCCCTCTCCTTCAGAAATATGTGCAGACACCAAAGAACCTATATTGCAACTTCTGTAAATCTGTGGGACATGATGAAAATAATTGTAGAGCTTATGAGTTAATGATAGAAAGGAAGCATGACCTCTACAGAGTTCAGTCAGAAGCATCCGGACCAGCAGTACGTGCACAAACTGATCCGAATCAGGGAGGCCGTGGAGGAAATTTCAGAGGCCGAGGACGCGGAGGAGGCTATGAACCTGGCCGTGGCCGTGGAACTATCACCTGTTATAACTGTGGAGGCACAGGACATTACGCTAGAGACTGTCAGAACCCTACTACAACGTGCAAGTATTGTAAATCTTATGATCACACAATAGAGGAATGTCCCATACTGATAGCTAAGATCAAGGACGCCAAGCCAGCAACCAATCAGACTATCCAGTTTATCGCTGCTGAGCAGAATGAAACTGAACCACGGGTCAATATTGTAACTCGCAGTGGCCTCTCTACGAGCAACATATCGCAGGACGTGGAAAAAACGACAGGAACGCAGTGGGTGCGCAAAGCTCCAGGAAAACCTATCCCACTTGATCTACAGAAAAATAAGGAGGCATTTCAACAAACTAAGACTTCCTTTGCTGAACAGACACCGCCCAGATCACTATTATTACCATCTCAGGGTATACCACGGAAACCACCGCAGGATGTTAGTACTACGCAGATACCACAGGCTAGCACATCTGGAAGATGTGACGAAGAGGAATTGACCGGGAGTGTACAGTCCTTCTTGCAGAGTTGTTTGAAACTTCTAAGAAATGGGAAAGCTGTAGAGGAACTTCAGAAAGTTATTGACCAATGTCAACAGAGCCCTTCTGTGAGCAATACACAGCGCACCATTCACCATATAATGGGCCATACAAGGACAGGAAGAGAGATGAGGCTCACAGCGCAGATCGGCCTATTTGAAATGGATGAGGTTATCCTAGACTTAGGTTCAGAAGTAAATGTCTTGACTAAACAGACATGGGAACAGATGGGAAGTCCAAAACTAAGCAGATCCCCTATCCATCTCAGACTAGCTAATCAACAGAGAATATCACCGATGGGTCGCCTATCGCATGTCCCAGTGGACATCGACGGAGTTCACACATATGCCGATTTTGAGATTATAGAAATTATTGGTGACACCAAACCCTACCCAGCTCTATTAGGTATTGATTGGGCTTTTGATAACAAGGTTGTTATCAACTTAAAGAAAAGGCAGATGACGTTTGAAGATGCTCAAGTCCGGGTTATCGCACCATTAGATCCTTTACAGGGTCCTCGCTACATCGAGCCAATCAAAGCAGAAGAGGAGGTGCATAACATGGAAAATTTGTACCAAATGACTTCCAATCAGACAGACTACATTGATCCTACAGCTGATGGACATATCAGCTGGAGATGTGATAGCTCTTGCACATCAGATTCAGATGTTGGCTTAGAAAATTGGCAAAATAGACTCCACGAAGTCTCTATTCGCAGATGCGCATTCATGACTAAATCACTGCGATGGATTGGGACAGAAAACAGGTATATTCCAACTTTTGATGGATTAGCAGATGTCAATGATTTTTTGCAGCAGTTTGAGCAGGAGATCCCTCAAGAGCAGAGGATGGAGGTTTTTGACCTTGCAGTTCGAGCCACACCTGCAAGATGGTGGTATACACACAAGGAACATATCGCATCATGGTACGATTGTAAGAGATTGATGCGCATTAGATTCTCTAAGGAAAGAAACTGCACACAGCGGAAATATACAGGGGAGAGTGATCCCAGAACACACATTATGAACTGTGAACAGAGTTGGCTAGAAATTCCAGCAGAAGAATGGGTCCATTTGTTTATCCATACACTGGATACAGTTCCACGGAACTGGTATACAGAAACAGAGCTAAGAAAAGGAACTATCTCATGGCCTATTATGATTGAAAACTTCTTGGTCACGTTCAGTTTCGAATCTGAGCATCCAAGCATTGATCGGGCCTTGAAGATCATAAAGACTAAAATATTTGAGGATTGCCCATTACCAGCGGATTCGCAACCCGAGTGGGCTATTCAGATGGAACATGCACTGGAATGTTACAACTGTGCACAAGACTCAAGCGATGAGGATGAAGATCCTCGCAGTATCAATATCGCAGAAACAGAAGGTATGCGTGAAGTTGAAGGTCCGCACTTAGAAATCCCAGCTGTAACAGAACCAATCAAGATCAGAAAGAGCAATATTGGCACAGAAACAGACCCTAAGTTTGCCTCTATTGGAGATTACTGGGATGATGAGACAATTGGCCAAATCACAGACCTATTACATGAGTATCAGGACCTATTTCCTACCAACTTTACAGAAATGAAGGGAATAGTGGGTGACCTCGGAGTCATGAGAATACCGCTTAAGGAGGACGCTAAGCCGGTTAAGCAACGCCCATACCGGTTGAATCCGCGGTATAAAGCAAAAGTCAAAGATGAAATAGATAAGATGCTAGCAGCAGGCATCATTGAACCTGTTGAAGAAAGTGAGTGGGTTAGTCCCATGGTAGTACAAGAAAAGAAAACAAAAGGAGACATCAGGATCTGTGTCGACTTGCGCAAACTGAATGATGCATCGCTGCATGACCCATTTCCGACACCATTCACTGATGAAGTCTTAGACAATGTTGGAGGACAAGAAATCTATTCATTTACTGATGGCTTTTCAGGCTATCACCAGATAAGAATCCATCCAGACGACAGGCACAAGACCACATTTGCGACAGAATGGGGCTCCTTTCAGTATACGGTAATGCCCTTTGGTCTTAAGAATGCCCCAGCAATTTTTTCTAGAGTAGTTGTTGCTGTCTTTAAGGAATACATCCATCAATTTCTAGAAGTTTATTTTGATGATTGGACTGTATTTGGACTAGTCAAGAAGCACATAGGAAACCTGCGATTAATGTTTGAAAAATGTAGACAGCACCAGATTTCCCTTAACTTAAAAAAATGTATATTTTGTGCGCCTTTTGGTACGTTGTTGGGTCACATTGTGTGCAGACAAGGCTTGATGGTAGATCCTGCGAAGATCGCCATCATCGTCAATTTACCAGCACCTAACTCAGTAAAGCAGCTGAGAACTACACTTGGTCATACTGGGTATTACAGAAAGTTTATCAAAGGTTATGCCAAGATTACCGCACCAATGGAGAAATTATTAAAGAAGGATATCAAATTTCAATGGAATGAGGAATGTCAAAAGAGTCTTGACGCTCTAAAAAAAAAAATGGTTACAGCACCTATTCTGGTATTTCCAGATTGGAACAAGCCTTTTCATGTTCATGTGGATGCATCTGGCATCGCACTGGGCATTATTCTCACGCAACCAGGCGAAGGGGGTATTGACCACCCTATTGCATATTCGAGCAGGAGACTATCGACAGCTGAGAAGAATTACACCACCACAGAGAGAGAAGGGTTAGCAATGGTGTATGCCTTACAGAAATTTCGGCACTATTTATTGGGTGCCCCGTTCAAGATGTTCACCGACCATTCTGCATTAAAGTACTTGGTCAATAAGCCAGTGTTAGGGGGAAGAATATGCAGATGGCTATTGTTGTTCCAGGAATATGATTTCGAAATTATTGTTAAGCCAGGAAGACTAAATGCAGGACCTGATCACCTGTCAAGGCTAGACTCAGGTGAAGAACCAAGTAATTTAGAGGACAACTTGCCTGATGCGCAATTGTTCTCCATTCAGGTCGCAGATGAATATTATGGAGACATAATTCAATTCCTTACTACAGGGTGGGCACCACCTGAGTTTACCAAGCAACAAAAGAAACAATTAGTGGTGAAAGCAGCAGACTTCACCCTGATTGCAGGACACCTCTATAAGTTAGGACCAGATGAAATCTTGCGCAGATGCGTTATGCCCCACGAGAAACAGACCATTCTTAAGGAAGCACATTCGGGCATCGCAGGAGGCCATTTCGCAGGGAAGCCAACCGCTCAGAAGATCCTAGCAGCCGGACTATGGTGGCCTACATTACATAAAGACAGTAAAGAGTTTTGCAGATCATGCGATATCTGCCAAAGGACAGGAAAGCCCTCCAGAAGAGATGAAATGCCGTTGCGACCACAGATAACGCTACGCGCATTCGATAAGTGGGCCATAGACTTCGTGGGTCCTATTAACCCCCCAGGAAAACGAACTGGTGCGAGATATATAATTACAGCAACAGAATACCTCACCAGGTGGGCTGAGGCAAAAGCAGTCAGGAATTGTGATGCTGCTACAGCAGCACAATTTATTTTTGAAAACATCATCACTAGATTTGGATGCCCAGTGACTTTGATGAGTGATCAAGGCACACATTTTTTGAATAGCACCATAGAAGCCTTGACAGAGGAATTTGAAATACAGCACCATAAGAGTACACCTTACCACCCTCAAGCTAATGGTACGGTGGAGGCTTTCAATAAGATATTAGAACATGCTCTTACAAAGATTTGTAACAGTCAAAGGGATGATTGGGACCTCAGAGTTAATGCTGTATTATGGGCTTACAGGACCACGTGTAAGAAACTAACAGGGCACACACCTTTCAGCCTGGTATATGGACAAGAGGCTGTTATGCCTATGGAATACATCTTACCCAGTCTAAGGATTGCTCAGCTTACAGAGATGGCTGATTCTGATACTTTAGAGGAGAGATTGGCACAGCTGCTCAATCTGGAGGAAGACAGATTTATCGCAGGATTCCATCAAAAAGTGCAGAAAGCACGAGAAAAAGCTTGGCATGATAGGCATATCAAGAACAAAACCTTTCAGCTTGGAGACTTGGTACTCCTTTATGACAGTAAGTTTATAAAGTTCCCTGGAAAATTCAAAACTCATTGGTTAGGACCATATCAAATCCAGCAAATAACAGATGGAGGTGCTATACAGCTTTGTACTATGAGTGGGGAGTTTCTTCCTACCCTGATCAATGGCAGTCGGCTTAAGCTGTATCGCGAAGGCCATACCACCTCCCAGTCCTAGCCCAGAAAGGAAGCTAGTGGTGCAGATGCTCAGTGGAGTTGAAATGAAGCATCGCACCCTAAGGAGTCTACACCGGGAAATACTTCAGGTAAGAACTCGCAGCCAGTTTTCCTGGTGGTTGCGACCATTTTGATATAAGGCGAGTTTTTGGCACTTTCCACTTCCAGACGATGCGATATCGTATCGCAGAGGACAGAAAACAGGTTGATGCGATATCAAATTTTGAATTGATCAGAGGGCTAGTCACTTCGCCATCTGACAAGCATTAACTGCACGGCTGACAAGTAGCTGTTGTACTAAGATTTGGCAGCAGTACGACGATTCTTCTAGATTTGGAAAATCCGATGCGACACCACTCCGGCGCACAGTTTCCCAGCAAAATTTCAAACGACATTTGCAATAAATAGGCGCGGGGTGCTGTCTTGTCTATACATTAAATGTCGCTAACGGGTCCAGTTACTGGTCCGTTGCCATTTGAAATTCCGCCGTAGGATAAATACACGTCCTATTCAAAGCACGGGGCTACTTAGTCATTTTCACCAAAAGAGTTGAGCGCAGCTGAGCCGAGCCAAACGTATTCTTAGCAGAGTCTGAGCAGGGAAATCAAAAACAGTTGCAGACTCTGATTTGCAGTAAGATTAGCAATCATAGGAAGCCCAGAGTACCACAGGGGAAGGCGCCTCGCGCCAGACGAGCCTCTCGAGGACGTGTTGCAGAGATTCCAAAGGGGTGGAATTGAGTGCGCTATGACTTCAGTTGTGGCGGAGAAAGGAAAGAAAATTGCTGCTGGCTCTTCGACCATACGCCAGTCGCCGAGAACCTTAGCTAATATGGAACGTAGTGAGACCCTGAATAGCACAGAGTCAGAGGAACCGGAGCAGGAACTTCCGGAAGAAGTTACAGTCACTACCCTATACTTCCCACCGAGAGTAGAGAATGCGCCAGCGATCGTCCTTCCAAGAGACTTTAAGTATGAACTCATACTCCCGCCGCTGGATAACCGAGTGAAGGAAGAAGGTAACTTGTGGGGGAATATGCATGCTGTTAAGTTTACTGATTATAATCTGAGAGATTATACGCTGTACCCACAATTCCGCCGCGATCGTTATATGACGATTCAGAGGAACCCAAGGACACAGCACGATGAGTTCGTCCCCATGAACCATGTAAGCCATTTAGTACCGTCGGGACTGCTCAATCTCCTGGAGATCCCACACTTTGGACGGGGCCCGGAGGTCAATGCTGTGGTGCGGACGCTACTTTCATGCGTGCATGGTGGTTACTTATGGTTGGGTAACCGAATAGATGTCAATGTTGATCTCATTCACCGCATTACCGGTCTGTCGAAGACTGGTTTTGACCCGCAGATAAATATTGATGGCGCCACAAAGGATACCAGGCTCTCAACCAAGCAGGTTGCGGAGTATAAGCTGCAAAGAGGAGGTCGCGCCTACGATGTCAATTCAATACAGGATGACGCCTTGCGGTTTACTGTTAGTCTGTTGGCCGGAAAACTCCTTCTCAAGGTGAGGCCGAAGGAGGTCACAGGCTCAGTTATCCGCCTAGCGATCGAAGTCATAAATGGTAAACCTTACAACTGGAGTTTATTTTTGCTGAATAGTTTCTTTCAAGACTGTGCGCAAGCACAGCAGGATCCACTTCACAGCTTCCACTTCTCGTGGCTGCTGATCCTTATGGCTTTCATTGGATGGAAGGAGCTGCCCAACTCGCAGTTTCCACAGCTGGCACCAGGGGCGTGCAGAGGGTCGAGGTACTCCAATCTTTGGGCGAGTAATCACCCAGAGAAGCACAAGAATAACGCAATGGTATTCCATGAATATTATACGCTATTGCTTGAATCCGTCGCAACGATTCCGCGTGTCGACTCGCCGGTCGTTGATCTTTATCAGTCCAAGCTGGAATTTAAGGTCGACAGGGATAAAACCTACATCAGACCCAAAGGGTTCAGGAAACACAACGAATGGGCCCCCGGCCCATATCGCATGGACATCCAGCAGGTCGAAGATACCATTAAGAACTGTTTCGACGAGGACATGAAACAAATGTATGATGATCTATCCTCTGGCCTAGTTCCAGTTGATCCCCCAGCCGAGGACCCAGAAGATGCTCAGGAGGTAGATCCTAAAGACAAAGAGAAAGAACCAATGGGTTCTAAGAGAAAGGCTATTGAAGGCCCTTCTCCGGTGCGAGCAAAGAAGAAGAGAACAAAGGCGGTTACTTCCGACGAACCGCAGGCACCAGTCATGACAGAGGATGAGTATGATCTCATCGCCAGCCGAATACAGGAGAAGATGCGGGATAAATTCGCTGCGATTCAGTCATCGCAGGATCGTATGCGCATCAGCCTTGACAACAAATTGCGAGAGTTGAAGGCAATCACTGAGAAGACTGCTTCCATGCAGATTCAGCCAGCTCCAACTACAGTCGCAGAAAGTTCGCAGCCCCCTTCGCAGAGCAGAGAAGAAAGCATTGCAAAGGACCGCACGAACATTGTTCGTATACCGCCAGGAAGTATTAAGTTCCCTGTACCTATGGAGGTGCAGATGGTTCATCCTCTTGAGGTGAACCTACCAGAAGTACCTATGGATCAGTTGTATGAAATTTTCCAGCAGATAGGCACGGAGCTGAGGCACAGAGAACAAGTCACATATGAGCAAAATATTTTGCTGTCTCACGACAATGTGCAGCTCATTGCGCAGCATGAGGCAGAGAGTGCCCAGTTGACGCAATATGTTCAGCGAGAGCAGGATGTCTCTCTTGTTTTAAAGAATATCGCAGCAGAGCTTCCGCAGTGCGATATCAGGCCTGAGTTAGAAATAACTCAAAAGATCAGAAAAATAGCAGAAAGAGCAAAGGCTCTAGATGAAGAGAAGAGGAAGATGGAGGAAGAATACGAAGCAAAGATTGCTGCACTTGAAGCAAATAAGCCACCTACCCCAGAGGAAATCCAAGAAGCACGAGTGCAAGCTTTCAGAGTTGTACAGACACAGATGCACTGTCGGGTGGAAGCAGCAGAGGCCATCCTGGAAGATGCATCAAAGACATGGCTGGAGCTAGAGGAGCTCCCACAGAAGGCCCAGCTTGATCAGCACATTAAGCACTGTGAAGATGCGATAGCAAAAGCTGAAGAAGAATACAAGGGCTTGAGTGCTCTTGCGAAGATAAGAAAGAAAGGAGAAATCACACAAATTCAGCAGCAGGTGCAGAAATACAGAGAACAGCAGATCAACCTGGCTAACAAAGTTAGCCCGCATGAAAGCAACATCGCACATCTGGTTGATGAACTGGAGCAAAAGGTGAAAAGCTTCACCTCAAGTAAAGGAGTCATTGAGGGCACAGAGGACTCCTTGGTAACCGCTGAGCTGCTCAGCGCAGCGCAGGAAGAAGTAACACACATGGATGAAAGTATCAAAGCGCTTAAGGCACAATTCGCAGCAATCTCACGAGCAGCAAAGGATAAGCTTAGGCAGATGAATCAGGCTGTTGTTGCGAGTGGCTCGGGGACGAGCCACAAGTAAGTGTTAGGGGAGTTGTTGGAGAGAACTTCCGCAGCAGTTAGGAAGCTGCTAAATTTGGGAAGGATAACTAATTTTGGAGGGAAAGTACCAATTTTGGCGGTAAGACAAAGATATCGCCGTAGCACAAATTCCGGCGGGAATCACGGCGATAGGTACAGAAAAGTCAAGCATGTGGTACAAAGAAGAGGCCGAAGGGAGAGCTCAACCACCGCAATAAAGGCGCCGGAGATGAAGAGAGGGTTCAGCTACCCTCATAAAGACGAAGGACTACAGTCAGCGTTGCGTGAACCAAGAAGAAGCAACGGGTCGATGCATTAAAGACTAAGGACTGCAGGAAGCGGCGACAAGACAGAAGGCGGCCATGGAAGTACAGCCAGTTTACTGTAAGTGGTTAGGGTTGAGTCACTGTTGGGATAAGGCCCACAGTTTTGTAACTGCGATGAGACCTTCGGGCCATCTATATATAGTAGTCTTTTTATAGGATAAGGGGTTGGCCACATAGCGATAGAGACATCAGGTAGATGCTAGTAAAGTCTTTTGTTGTTGCAAGTCTGAACATCCCTGAGAATACAAGGGCCGACCTGTTGAGAGATAGTGCAATCCGCTGGGATTGCGAGAGGGAGAGAGTGCACTGTAAAAGCAAGAAGAGAAAAGAGGTCTATAGAGAAGGGCTCCCACTGAGGTGGAGTTTCCCAGAAGACCCCTATTGTAAAGAGTGGAACGGAGCTGTGTTTATTCCCCAGAGTTGTAAACAAGAACCGCAGTTCCCCTGGGCGTAGCCTTTGCCCTGGGAGTATCAACGTGCTTATCTAAGTAGCACTATTGTAATTGTGTAGCCATTATTCTCATTCATGTGGTTGTGCTATATATGAATGCTTCAATCTGTTATAAGTAATGTACATGGTCGTCAGTTAACTTCTGAATGATGTATAACAAGTACGATAATCGTAGCTAACCTCTTTGCGAACTATATAATTGTTAAACAGAGGTTAATGTGCGAGTAAGAACTGAATATGAGGCATGAATGGTTTATTTAGACATTGCGCAAAGTAATGTTCTACCTAGTTACGTGTTGCGAAATATCAAGGGTCGACTTCAGTAGGGAGGGTTAGGCTTGTAGGCTGAATGCTGTTGCTGACTGTAGTACCAGGATAAGGATAGCTAAGACCACCTGTTAGCCCAGGAAGCGGCCAAAGTTCGCTTGCCGCAGGAACTAGAAGGGCAAGACATCGCACCTACGATATCCGGGGTATCGCTAGACGGGTTCACATAGGGAAAGACTTATCGCATTTCCTGCGTACTGCGATAAGACAGAGGCGTAGCCGGAGTAATGGAATGAGATAGACAGCTTCTGTGAAAGGGGTTAAGGTGGGTTTGAGCACCCTGGATGCCTCGGAACTTGGCTGAGGACACTTGAGTCTTCTGCCTCCCATTAGAATCACTTCGGGTGAGACCTCAGGTCGCTTCTGCGACCTGTTGCCGAAAGGGCCAGTGAGCTAAGGGTTCTGTTGGTCTAAAAGATTACCGCACGCCCGGGTCTGTCAAAGAGAAATAAAAGATCAACAGATGGAATACATTCCGAAGTTACATATACATCAACACTAATGATCTGATTGTCACTATCGAACACCCTGAGATTTGTGATATTATCAGGAACAGAAGGCCTGAAAACCAATTCAATAGAACATTTATTATTAATAGGCACTAATCTAGATGTAGAGGTAGCTAATAAATCAGCTGCAGCATTTTGTAATCTAGGAACAGATTTTATATTAAAGGCTTCAAAATGCGTAATTAGATCCCATACCTCACACTAATAACCTTTCAAATGTAGCGAAAGACAATTAATTTTATCTCTCACCTGTCTGATGACTATTTTCGAGTCACCAAAGACTTTCAAGTATTTAACGTTCAAACCAATGGCTTTCTTTAATTCGTGGACTAAAGCTTCATATTTAGAAGTGTACAATCAAACTCTAATCTACAAGACAAGAAGTGTTTATTGTTTTCAGGATCCATTAGAACACAACCAGCTCCAGATCCTTCCTGAGTTTTGGAACCATCAAAGTATAACATCCGAAAAACATTCTTTTATCTAACTAAGTTAGTATCTTTACCATCTAATTCAGTAACTAAATTAACTATGTTATAGTCAATATCATCAGTCTGATAAAATCGAGTGAGATTGGACTATTCATCTAATTCATGGCTTACATTTTCTGATTGATAATTACTCAGCTCGATTTCTAAGAAATAATTCCCCAAGATGAAATATGAGAAAGCTACAGCTTCATTCTTTTCTTCCAGCTGAGTTATGTTTTGTTTCATGTGCTGTTCTCTCAGCACTTTAATCTGATTTTGCCTATTTTGATAGGGTAGCCATCAGTGGGACCAGTCTGTGGTGAAATAATGATCTAGTTTAGTCAGCCAATCTCTGCTTGAGATCAAACCATAAGCTTCAAGAATATTAACTACCATTATATCAATGAACTTACTCACTCTAGAATCTGTTGACAACCTAATAAGCACATCTTTCATTTACCCAATTACTTCAACAACAGTTCTATCTAGCTGAATAATATGGGCTAGGGATGGAATTGGATGTCCATTAATCCTTTTGCATGACATTTGAGGAAGCTCCAGAATCTACCAAATAGTTATGCACATTGTGATTAAAAATGTCAAAAGTTAAAAGGAAAAGCAATGTTTGGGATTTATATTTCCCGCCAATACTAGCTTCATTTATTTCAGGATCTTCTTGAGTGTTTACTGACGGAGTGCTAGATTGAGGTTCAAGAGCTTGCAACAACTTCTTTCATTGCGGAGGAAAACTACACATATCAAATATAGAAATATTTGTTTTTACTTTCTTTATGCCTTCAATTATGTCATATCCCATGTCACATTCCTTTACAACTTTGGGTTGATTTTTTGTTTTATTCAAAGTTACTTTTGGTTGCTGAGTTGTTTCCATGTTTGGTTTTTTAGTAGTTATTTGGTTATGTTTGGGATGTGGTGGAATAACTATGATGTGTCTTTTAGGTATCTCTTTGGAGGCTTTAGGCTTGGGTGTGGTTGAGCTTGGAATCGAATCAGTGACTGGACCTTTACTGCAAGTATTAATGTTTACAGTTGAGACTTGGCTTTCCTTGGGGTCATCCTCAATTAACTCAGTTAAAGGCACCCAATCCCACAACACCATAGTGGTACCTGGAACGGGTTCCTATGCTTCAAGAGTCTGCTCTTCTGGAGGATTATCTTGATCTAGAATCTGTGAGTCCAACATTTGGTTCATCACCAAGCTCATTGAATTTATCCATTGCGGACAACGTTTTTCAGAGTGTGGTTCCTGATGAAAGGTGCAAAAAAGTTCCATTCCTACTTCATTAAATTCAAAACAGGAGAGTTGTTCATAGGTGGGTGAGGCTGATCATTTTCTTCTCTTTTCTTGTAGGAAGGTTTAAAAGGCTTCCTAGATGTACTAGCTGCCTTATCTTTTTCAAGATCTACAATTTTATTTGACAATTTTTGCATCATTTTGACTACATTTTCCATGTCTATGGATGATTCTTCTTTATTTCTAGTTAGCCGTAGGGTTTTATTACTAGATGTTGGTTTAGTTTCTGCATCAAGAGCGTGCTTAGCAATACCGTCTGCTTCTTCCTCCACCTTCCTAGCTTCTTCAAAGTTTTCTATTAAGGTAGTTTTCTTAGTTCTTTTGACAAACATTGCTATGGGGGGATCAAGCACGGTTGTATAATACTTTACTAAAGATTCTTCTGCAGGCTTAGATGATTCACTAAAATGATTTAACAATGTAGTGAATCTTTGGTTAAATTCTTGAGCCTTTTCTTTCTTTTCCATTCTCACAGACAGCAACTCTTTCATGAGTGTAGCTACTATTTTTTTTTTTCCATATTTCTTTAAAAAATAATTTTCAAACTCTTCCCAATTTGATATTGAGCTGGCCTGTAAACTAAAGTACTAGGAAGATACCATGGGCTCGAAAGTATAAGGAAAGAGTATACAGACTACATCTTCATGCTACACATTCAAAATACTCAAGGCTAAATAAAATCTCTTAAGGTAATCTTCAGCAAAGATACCTTTCCCAGGATCATACTTAGGAAAACCTTTCTCAGGATTCTTAGGCAGATTATGAAAAGGTCCAGCCAAATTCAAAGCTCCTCTTGTTCTCCATGCAGGTACAACCATGTTTTCACGTGGAGAAATAGGTGGAGAATCATGTGGAGTGTAAGGCAAGGAATTCTTTGGAGTGAAAGGTTCTTCCAGATCTAAAGGATTTTCTAGTTCGATTTCTCCAAGCGACTCTATGATTTCTTCCAAAGATAAATCTAATAATTCTTCAAAGTTTTGAACAAGAACTGAATCACGCGTGTAATGTCTCTCTCTTCTAGGGAGTAAGGGAATTGCATTCAAACCACCAAGTTGCTTAACATAAACACGGGTATGTCTTCTTAAGTTTGCTATTCCAGCAAAAGCTACAACATAGAGCGTTTCTTGTTGTTCAAATTCCAAATTAGGATTTTCTTGATTTGTTATTTCCAGATCTAAATTGCCTGGGATTGTTGTTTCAAGTGGGTTTCCAGTTGGATCTCCTCTTAAAAAAGAGTCTCCTTTATCAGCCATGCACTGGTGGCCCTCCTTCTAGCGCCAAAAACTGTTGATGCCTAAAAAATAGTAGTATCAATCAACAAGGGATTCTTCCTGGTGAGTGAGCCCAATTATATCACTCACTGTTTGGTGTAGGGAATCCATCTGGTTAACTGTTCCAGATACCGTAAGATTTAAAGATTCTTGTTCTTTACACTGGTTACAGCTCGATCCACCATTTATGTATTTTATTTTAAAGATGATATGCAAGTTCCCTAAGCTAAGTGCAGGTAACTAATTCTAGGTTAATCTAAGACTGTATAAGCAAATTTAATTTATCCTTGCAAGGAGAAAACTGTAAAGATGAGTAATAAACTGAAAGAAACATCTAAAGATCAGACATATAGTTATTTAATCATAAATATGCATCTACAACAGAATATAAAAGATATTAAAGATAGCTTTAATTCAGTTAATACATTCCATTACTCATTTGAGATAGACATCTTTGCACATAAAATAGGAGAACATTCATCACATAGAAGCAATTCAAAACAGTAAGGAAATATCTCACAGCAATGTAAAGATGAGGCGGAAGTAATCTAGCAAACATTTAACACATCTTTCAGGAAAAAATGCAGTCTCCCTGTCTTTCATTAGGCAAAATCGAATTCCTGATACATGTAGTAAAGTAGGTCACATACAGAATAGAAAAAGTCTTTCACCTACCAAAAGTCCTTCTCTCTATCTTCTATTCATCTATATATAACTTTACAAAAGGCTCTTTGAGCAGCCAGGTGTACCCTAATCCTAGGAATATTTAATTTGTCATTTAGTACTTTATTCCAAAAATGAGATAGTTCGTGGAATTCCTTTACACAAAAGACAAAATAAAGGATAGCTGTCTGTTAACATATTTTATAGTAAAACAGTTAAGTCCGAGATGGTTCGACTATTTCATTTGGACGCTCTTCTTCTGCTTCTTTGTCTTCTCCAGCGAGCTCATTTGCTTTTGCTTCTTTTTCCACTTCCTCGATGTAACTGGTCCATTGACCGATTTCCCTTACAACAGTCCTTCCTCTTGATGAGATGGTCACATTCCACGCTATCTTGTGCTTGTGCAAATATGATTTGATTCCCGCAGCTCCTGCTGTAGCCTTCTGTGCAATACTTTCAAGAAAAAATATATGAACATCAGGCTACTCAATAAACTGATGGATGCCTTCTAGGATTATATCCTCAACCTTTTTTAGATAATCCATCTCTACATCCAAATTTTTTTGAAATTCTAACAGGCACTATTCTCTTTCAGGGAATTAATAAATACCTTGGGGCAGAGGCATGTGACACTTTTCGTGAGCCTCTTTGATCTTTGAGTAGACAATGTGGCATTTTTTAATGGTCTTTCAAATCTCAACACTTAATCTATCACCACAATCTCAGAAAAACTCAAGAACTCCAGTGTCCATGTCGAATTCCTCATTTGTTGTAGCTCGTAGGTTTAAGGGAAAACCAAACTTTCCTATTCTCCATTCCAATTGTTGCTTGAGTTCCAACACATGCTGTGCATACTTGTCCTTTATTCTATGAGCCTCAACTTCAAGAGATGTCATCTTTGTTATCATCTCTTTCATGATGCAAACTTCTTCTGAGAGCTTCACTAGCAATTGATGAGTTTTCCTCTTCAGATCAGAAGCTTGGTTGTAGAATGTGGACAGGTCCTTTTTCCTCTCATTAGCTTCCTTGAGTTGTTCTAACAACCCAACCCTTTCTTCTGTCACTCTTTCCAATTCTGATATGCGAACCTTCAGGTTCCTTTTCTCATCTTTCGAAATTGCAAGTTGCATTTCTAATGAATTCTTCTCATTTTCAAGCTACAGGGCTTTCGAAATTCTTTCCAACTTCTCTTCTACCATATTTTTATAATTCCTTTTTAGCTCATTGCTCTCCAACACCTCTTTCTTTCTGTTAGATTTTATCTTAAAGCATAGCTCTCTGTAATTCTTCCTATCTTCAATCAGATGATCGACATTGGCTTTGTTTGCCTGGACTGCAGCTACAGAGCAATTTGCTGTGAATGCGAGGTCAACATCGGTCCTCTGGACAAGCGTGGTTTTTGATACCCTGAGTTCGTATAAGTCCGGTCCAATCTCCATTTTCTTTACTTGTCTGCCAACAATAGTCTTCTTCCTTCCGTGAAAATAAATGGAATCCTGGTTGGCCACTTGGCGCTACTTTCTGGGGTTGTATGGGGTTAGTGCTAATTCTTCGGTAGAGACAACCCTTTCTTGAGCTATCCCTGGTAGGCCTAACTTTGATAGATCTATGTCCATGGCTTGCGAGCTGGGCAGGTCTTGTTCCATGGATTTCTCAACTTCTTCTTTCTCTCGTCTTTCTGTTAGCACTGCTAATATCCTGTTTGCTTCCTCCAACAAGATTCTTTCTCCTTCCTCTTGCTGTAATTTAGCAGTTTGTTCCTATAGGATTCTTTCTTCTTCCTGCTTTAGAGCTTCTGCTTCCTGCTGCAATTTGGCAGCTTCTTCATCTTGTTGTTGTTTGATTCTAGCAGCTTCCTCCTCTTGTTGTTTTCTGACTTCTTCTTGTTCTTGGATTCTAGCAACCTCCTCTTCCTATTCCTTTTGGATTCTAGCAACTTATTCTTCTTATTGCAACTTGATAGCCTCCTCTTGTAGGATTATGTCCCCTTCTTCTTGTCCAGTTCCTATTGAATCTCCCGAATTGGACGCTAGTGCCTCTTGCTCCTTTTGGATTAGGATGACACGCTTGGGAGCAGAACTCTTTCCACCTTTCTTCTTGTAGCGTTTCCATAATTCTATTAAGTTCGAAGCACTACGAAAGAACTCTTCATTCAGGTCCATAAGATGGGTGTACTCAAAGGAATTTTTGACATCGATAACATGTCTAGAAACTTTACCACAAGGGCCATGACTCCTAAAAAACTTTGTACCAAACTAAAAGATCTCCAAGTCCTGAACATAGTTTTCTCCCTCTTTTTCCCTCGGGAGGTTGTATGCGCCGATAGTGAAGAGCATTGGCAGATATATCCCTTTCTTCCTTTCGGTGAGGATTCTTTTGATTCCACCAACGCTAAAGAGTTGCCTTAAGGCTTCCTTGTGTATCACAAAATCTATAGCATATCTAGGAAGTAAAAAGGGAGCTACGGATCCTCCACTCTTTTAGATATAGGTACCTTCTAGGGCATGGTAATAATCCTCGAATGCTTCAATAATGGGAATGGCGTTCTCTGACAGGCAATTTGGTTCTTCCACAAAAATAAGTTGATACAGAGGCATGATAAACGTCTTGCAAACCTGCTTGTAGTGGCTTGCATATCTACTTGCCCATGTGGGCTGGTAAGCCATAAAGAGGGGAGTCTCCTTTCTATTCCATATACAACCCAAATAAGGGAAGGGGTGTTTTCTTACCAGGCAGTCTATTAAATAAGAATACATGAAGAAATCTGATTTCTTCTGACTTAGTCGTCCGTGGGCCGCAATTAGTTGCGAAACCAAAATTTCTGAAATTATGTCTACCCAATTAAAAATGGTACTGGACATGGCCACATGGACCATTACTGGCACCGAACCAAGTTTGAAAATATTTCCATTTGGCATGCCGAAGATCCGGCTCAGCATCAAAACAATGAGTCTATAGGGGGTCTTTAGGAGGTTGCTTTCATATTCATTGCTTTTCCTTTGTCTTATTTTCCTGTCAGCTATCATCATGTTCCTAGGAGAGTTTAGAGGGTCCATGGTTTGTTCTGCCATTCAATTATTATCCAACCAAGCTCTTGCTTGGGGCAATTTGTAAGTAGTTGTGATATGTTCAGGTGCAAAGGATGCCAGATTCATTCCATTTTTTTCATTAATGAACCTGGTGTCAGTCTTAACATGAGGGATCAGCCAACCAAGGACCTCGAATCATGGAAATAACTCATGTTGAGTTGTTGGATTATGGATACAGGACTTCTTGATGTTTGCATATACCATAGTATCCTCTAGGGGAGCTTGAGGGTATTCCTGGTCCCTGATGAACCTATATAAGTCACCCCACTGAAACTACGGGGCAGATCTTCCTGGGGGTACATTGGTGATGTCTCGCATATCACTGAACATGGTTTCAAGTGAGGTATCTAGAAGGATTTCCATGTTTGAATCCGATTCTACAAGCTTGGCTTTCTTCCTTATAGATTTGCGATGCATGTTAGCTTGCGTTGATAGGGCAACACAAATGAGGAGTTTGGGATATTCATAAGCATTTAACGCCACAGACACCATTTATCATACAAAGTAACTAATCAATGAATAAGTAACAACAGATGACTCTTTTTTCAACTTAAAACATCCTTTAGAAAGATGGCAGCAACTCTTAAAACGAAACAAAAACACACATGCAACCATTCAACAATAAGTATTTTCAACATAAAACTGAATGTTGCTAATCATTTTGTTCATTAATAACTTGTAATAGCTAAAATTGTTGCATAGGTGCTAACTTGGAATAACATGGGAATTGTTATTGTGGTGGGAGACAAAAGACAACCGCACATTACTGTTTTTTAGTGCGGGGTTATTTCGTTAGAGGCTCAACTTAACGCTTCACGCATCAGACGAATGCAGCATTGTAGCCATGGGCGACGTTTTCATTATGTGCTACGGGGCATTATTTCTTGTTGGTAATGTGTAACATAGAATCGAGAGGATGTGGTCTTGCCAAATTGGCTCTTAAAATCATTCATCAGGAAGGCGGCTCGGCTTGTAATATTTTGGGATATGACTGGAGGAAGCTTTTTCCAGTAACAGTCGCAAAAACAGCAGTGAATGGATGGTGTTGCATACGCAGAGTGAGGCTATTATGAGTTTGCACCAAAAGTAGTAGGGAGACTTAGTGTTTAAGATCCTGCGGGGAAAGCAATACAGAGTGTATGGCCGAAGGGAAACAAAAAAAACCGTGGGTGACTTAAATGACTGTGAATGAAACAAATTTCACCTTTTAAACTATCAAAAGACAAGTCTCAAATGGAGTTATTCCTCGGAAAAAGAAAACGAAGGATAGAATGCCTACCTAGTGCCTTCGTAGTGGTATCCTGTAGTCAACACGTCTACCCAGGCGAATAGGGAACTTGAAACACGCCCGACGTCCTACACTGGAAACTAACTCGGCTTTGGGAACAATAAACAGTCGAAATTTCGTTCTATGCATATATAGTAGGATCATTAATTTCGCACGAGTGAATTAATGGGTGTTTGGTGGGCACGGGGCTCGGTGTAATAGTGCATTCAAGCCACACAAGGTGTATTAAATGGCTTCACCAACCCAACATTTCTGCATACCCAAAATTTTGGTCACGCAGTGGCGGCAGGATAAACGACATCTTTACGCATCGGGCAGGGGATTTGTGCTTAAATGTTGTGATCGCAAATGGCGCGAAATTTCTATGGTGGCATTATTAAGTGCAAAGTCTACGACTATGGAGGGGAAACTCTCATCAGGCCTTGCTCCAGAGAGATGCGACCACGGATAGGTTAGAGGAAAGCAGGGGTTGGCGACGACTTTAGGCTTAGGATCTGTGCAACGGGCAGGGAAGCTATCATCAACTCTTGCGCCAAAAGGATGCGAAAAAGGGCATGAAAATAAGGTGGAGACTTTAAGGTTAACCTTCGCGCAATGGTAGGGGTTTTAGGATTTGGTCTTGCGATGTGATGATGCGTCGATATGGCGGAAATTTTATGTTTAAAACTGCGCAGAAGGCTCCACGTTTAAGGAACTCATTGGCTCAATGACGATAAAGTTAGGATCAAAACTTGTGCCCTTCACTGCAAAGTTAAATTTGTGACTTGCACCTTTAGCGCGTATTTAAAACTAAAATTGCGCTTTGCTTTAAAAGATAGTTTAAAAAAGCCTTATCCGAAAAGACCAAAGTTTGGAAAAGATCAACACTTAGAAAAAGGTTGAAAGGAAAAGTAGCTAATTTTGAACAATATCAGATTGAGTTCCCATTGAGGTATATTTCCTCTCAAATTCTATATATCGGGGATGAGTTCATGTGGAGCAAAGTTCTCGTCGGGAAGAGTTCCTATCGGGTAGAGTTCCCACTTGGAAGAGTTCCTATCGGGAAGAGTTTCGAGTAGAGTTTTCAAGCGGTGTTCCGACCAGAGTTCGGGTAGAGTGCCGATCAGAGTTCCCTCTGGGTAGAGTTCCTATCGGGAAGAGTTCCTGCTGGGGAAAAGTTCCCATTTAGGTAGAGTTCCTGTCAAAGTCTATATTGGGGTTGAGTTTTTGTCAAATCCTAGGGTAACATGAGATTTTTATTTTCGTCAAATTGGAAGTGTGAGACAGCCAATGGATAGAGGCCAACAAGGTGATTCCATCTAGACCAATTTCATCCTTTGAAGCTCCTTCTCTCTCCTTGGCGGACATTTTTTTGGGGCAGTGCAAATCAATCCTGGAGGCACTTTTTGCAGATCAATATATTCACTTACAGAGACTCTTTGGACAAACCAATGATATGGTTGGATGCACCAATCAATAGTATAGAGACCCATACCCTCAAAATATTTTAAGACATCAACCACAGGAAATGGCGGGCATTTTACTAAGGTCACTCTAGCATTTTTACCAGTAATTTTATACTTGGAAATTTTTTTCATTTTCCTAGATTGGAGCAATCTACCTAAAACACTGTTTTGGAAGACCCATAACTTCCTCCTCAAACACTCTCAAGACAAGCTGAGACCATGGTTAGGTAGAAAAATCAACAAGCTATGGCCTAACACTATGGGGCAAGCATTTACCTTAACATATGAAGTATGGCTGACATTTTTCCTGAGGCCACTTGGGAAATTTTACTACTATTGGTGCAAAAACAACCTAAAACCTTATTTTGGTAGGCCTATAACTTTGTCATCACACACCCTCTTTGAGAAATGATATGATGGTAAGATAGCCTCTTCAACAAGCTATAGCATGATTTTTTCAACTAATTTTTATCATTCTCCTATGAGGTATGGCGGGCATTTTCCCAAGGCTACTTGGATCAAATTTCTTTTGTTCTTAATATGCAAAACAAGTTTTTTTCTCATGTTGGCAAGTTAATTTCTTGCACATGTGACTATCACAAGGAAAACTGAAGGCATGGATGAATAATCACTTCAACAAAGAATAGATCCATGTCACCCTTTAAATTTTTTGATACACACACATTATCTAGAGGGAATTTGAAACTAGCTTTTTAAACCACTAATTCAACACTTAGACAAAAAATGGTCAAACCCTAGGGTAACCTAAGATTTTTATTTTCATCAAATGGGAAGTGTGAGACACCCACTAGATAGAGGCCAAAAAGGTGATTCCATCCAGACCAATTTCATCCTTTGAAGCGTATTTCTCTCTCCTCGGTGGGCATTTTTTGGATCAGTGCAAATCATGCCTGGAGGCACTTTTGGAAGATCAATATCTTCACCTAGAAAGACTATTTGGACAAACCAATGACATGGTTGGATGCACCGATCAATAGTATAGAGACCCACAAATTCAAAATATTTTAAGCCATAAACCACATTAAATGGAGGGCATTTTACTGAGGTCGCTCAGGAATTTTTACCAGTAATTTTATACTTAGACAATTTTTGCATTTTCCTAGACTGGAGCAATCTGCCTGAAACATTGTTTTGGAAGACCCATAACTTCCTCCTCGGACACTCTCAAGACAATAGGAGACCATGGGCAGGTATACAAATCAACAACATACAGCCTAACACTATGGGGCGGGCATTTACCTTAACCTATGAATTATGGCGGGCATTTTATTGAGGCCACTTGGGCTGTTTTACTACAACTAGTGCAAAAATAGACTGAAACCTTGTTTTGGCAGGCCTTTAACTTTGTCATCAAACACCCTCTTTGAGAACTAATACCATGGTAAGATAGCATCTTCAACAATATATAGCATGATAGTTTTAGATATTTTTTATCATTCTCCTATGAGGTATGGTGGGCAATTCCCTAAGGCCACTTGGAACAATATTCCAACACTTAGTCATTTTCTAGAATTTCTCCAAACTGACAAATCTCTATATAACTAGGTCAAATTGTAATAATGACATCATGAAGGTACTAGAAAACCATTAGGTGGATTTTCATCCTCATTAACCATGCCACGTCATCATACATGCCATTCCATCATATCTTTTGTCATTAATGAATACTTTTGTATAAGTGGCCTTGATAAAATGCCCACCGTACCTCATAGGAGAATGATAAAAGTTATCTAAAACTATCATGCTATATATTTTTGAAGAGAATATCTTACCATGGTATAATTTCTCAAAGAGGTTGTTTGATGACGAAGTTAAAGGCCTGCCAAAACAGGGTTTCAATCTATTTTTGCACTAGTGGTAGTAAAATGCCCAAGTGGTCTCAGGAAAATGCCCGCCATAATTCATAGGTTAAGGAAAATTCCTTCCCCATAGTTTTAGTCTGTATCTTGTTGATTTTTCTACCTCACCGTGGTCTGAGCTTGTCTAGAGAGTGTCTGAGGAGGAAGTTATGGGTCTGCCAAAATAGTGTTCCAAGCAGATTTGCACCAAGTTCAGTAAAATGCCCACCTAGGGAAAATGAAGATGAGTCTGAGAGTGAAATCAGCTTGGGTGTGCTCAGCAAGGTGTAATACATAATCTAGTTTCATTGTTTTAGGATTATGGTGAAATAAAAAATCCATCTTAGAAATTACACAATTTGTCTAAGTATAAAAATGCCTAAGTGACCTCAGTAAAATGCTCGCTATTTCCTGTGGTTGATGTATTAAAGTATTTTGATGGTATGGATATCTATACTGTTGATTGGTGCATCCAACCATATCATTGTTTTTCCAAAGAGTCTATGTAGGAGAACATATTGCTCTGCCAAAAGTGCCTCTTAGCTTGATTTGCACTGCTCCAGTAAAATGCAGGTCGAGGAGAGAGAAAGAGGTTTCAGAGGATGAAAGTGGTTTGGATGGAATCAACATGTTGTGACCTATGATTTGGATGTCTAATTTTTCCAAGTTGGTGAAAATAAAAATCATCCAATGTTGACTTAGGGTTTGACAATTTTGTCTAAGTGTCAAATCAACAATTTAAAAGGCTATTTTCAAATGCCGCCAGATGATGTGTGTGTATCTACAAATTTAAAAGGTGGCATATATATGTTCATTTTTGAAATGGTTATCCATCCATGCTTTCATATTTCCTTATTATGGTCACATGTGCAAGAAATCAATCTGCCAAAATAGGAAAAATATTGTTTTACATATTAAGAATAGAAGAAATTTGGCTAAGTGTTAAACGTACAAGGCTAAGGGAACATTTGGAAATTCCCTCAAGGAGGTGTTATTTTGCTGATAAAATTAATCAATTGGCATGGTCTTGTTCTTTGATAAAATGGTCATCTATTCATGGGCTCATATTTTCCTCTGGAGTTTACATGTGCGAGATACAAGCTTGCCAAAATGAGAAAAAGATTGTATTTCTGTCTAAATAGAGGTTCAGAGGCATTTGGAATGCACATCATAAATTGTGGGTGTGTATATAATTTCATCCAAAGGTGTGGATCTATTCTTTGGAAATTTGTAATCTAGCCATGGTGTCAGAATCTTCTTTGGTAGTCACATGTGTGAAAAATTGAGTTCCCAAGTTGAAGATAAAAAGTGGTTTAAATTGTTAAGAAGATTACAATACTGATTCAGCCCCCCCCTCTTAGTAAGGTGTACTGCATCATCTAGTGGCATTGGTTTAGGATTTTGGTGAAATAAAAAATCCACCTTAGAAATTGCACAATTTTTCTAAGTATAAAAATGTTGGTAAAAATGTCTAAGTGACCTCAGTAAAATGACCGCCATTTCCTTTGGTTGATGTCTTAAAGTATTTTGAGGGTATGGGTCTCTATACTGTTTATTGTTTCATCCAACCATATCATTGGTTTGTCCAAAGAGTCTCTATAGGTGAAGATATTGATCTTCCAAAAGTACCTCCACGCTTGATTTGCACTGCTCTAGAAAAATGACTGCCGAGGAGAGAGAAAGAAGTTTCAAAGGATGAAATTGGTATGGATGGAATCACCTTGCTGGCCTATAACCAATGGGTGTCTCACACTTCCAATTTGATGAAAATAGAAATCTCATGTTACCCTAGGGTTTGACAATTTTTTGTCTAAATGTTGAATTAGTGGTTTAAAAAGCTAGTTTCAAATGCCCACCAGATGATGTGTGTGAATCAAAAAATTTAAAGGGTGACATCGATATGTTCCTTGTTGAAGTGGTTACCCATCCATGCTTTCCATTTCCCTTATGATGGTCAAAAGTGCAATAAATTAACCTGCCAAAGTGAGAAAAAATTTGTTTTGCATATTAAGAACAAGTGAAATTTGGCCAAGTGTTAAAATCACAAGGTTAAGGGGCTATTTGGAAATGCCCGCTAGGAACTGTCCTTATGGGGATAAATTCATCAGTTGACATGAAGTTTTTCCTTGTTGAAGTAGTTATCCATTCATGGTTTCAGTTTACTTCTTAATAGTCACATGTGCAAGAAATCAACCTGCCAAAGTAGGAAAAATATTTTTTTGCATATTAAGAATGTTGCCTCATTATGGACCCTAGAGGAACTCTTCCTAGTAGGAACTTTTCTTGACGAGAACTTTGCTCCACAGGAACCCATCCCCAATATAGACTTTGACAAGAACTCTACCTTAATGGGAACTCTGCCCCAGCAAGCACTCTACACGATAGGAACTCTGCCCAGAGGGAACTCTGCTCGGCACTCTTCCCAAACTCGACTTGGGAACTCTGCTTGGAACTCTTCTCGATAGGAACTCTTTCAGGTGAGAACTCTGCCCGATGAGAAATTTTCTCCACTTGAACTCAGCCCCGATATATATATACTTTGACAAATACTCTACCTCAATGGGAACTCAACCTGATATAGACTTTGACAGGAAATCTTCCCTGACAAGAACTCCAACCCAACAGGAACTTTTCCTCTGTGAGAACTCTGCCTAGCAAAAAATTTGTTAGATAGGAACTTTTCCTCGATATGGACTCTACAGGAACTCTTCCCAGGCGCAGGAAATCTATTCAATAGGAACTTTGCTTCAATATGGACTCTACCTCGATATGAACTACTCCCCAATAGGAACTATACCCGGTGGGAACTTTGCTCCGTAGGAACTTAGCTTCGATATATAGACTTTGATAGCAACTCTACCCCGGTAGGAACTTTTCCTGATAGGAACTCTACCTGGCGGGAACTCTACTCGGAAAAAACTTTGTCCAGACAACATTTACACGTAAGTAATTTCCATTCGAGGAATTGTCCAAACAACATTTACATGTAAGTAATAGGAAATTTGTTGTTTTTTCCTTGTGATAACTATTATTATTTTCCCTATCTGGGTAGTCTATTACCATGTGCTCTCTGATGGAGTTTCTTTCTCCTGGTAGTATCTATATCCAAGTGAACAATATTGTGACTCTGGAAATAAATAGTGGGTTTAAGAAAGGATATATGATAGCTAGATACTGAACCTTTACTCTACAATTTATTTGTTACATATTCTTATATTAACATATCTGCATTAGATGCAATATCCATTTTCCAGTTGCGCATTAAGCATTAAAGAAAATCTATGTTCCAAATATATTATTATGATTGATATCAATATTTTGACTTTAGTCCATAATTTGATAAAGGATGATTTTAGGCATCAAATCATACAAAAAAATTGTAGAGTGGAAGAGAGATCTTGGATATCATACGTTTTGTATTTCAATGTATGAGGCTTCTAACAGGTCTATGTATATGGTAGATGAGATCAGATGTTGAGGGAAAGCATAGAGAAAGTATGTGCCATTTCAATGCTCCAATCCATCATGCAAGATTTGCATTAGGATAGTTTTTTCAGAAGTTCACCTTAAAGCCCTTTTAGCATCCTATTGATCTCGAGTCATGTTGGTTACATTTGTCTGGGAATTCTTGCATGATTGAATTCTCTTCATACAATTCATTCACTCTTATCAATCATAACATATTAGTTAGCTTCTATTTTGATTTTCCAAGTACATTTGTTGGGAAGGGACATCTTTCTCCCTGAAACTTACACAACAGTAGGAACTATGGTCAACACCCAGTTGCTTATCACATGTAGTGTCTTTCTAAACTAGATTAAATGAATACCTTTAGACTTAAAATATATTCACAATGTGATGTATCAAATTACTTCATAATAAGTCTACTTTATGATACGCATCAAATTACTTTATTTTATTCCCTTTGTATTCATTGTTTAAAGCTAAATTTTTCATGGAGCATGTACCGCATGGGTATTTGTTTCACATTGTAAACAATAAACTCATTGTACAAAAGTGACACCTCAAAAATAATTAAGATTGTTAGACCATAGCATATCCTGTCCTGTTCCATTTTTTCTTTTTTCGATTCTTTAATAGCCATGTTTCATTACACAAAAAAAAAAAATATAGGTGCACATAAATAAGACCTGCTAGAAAAATTGTGTTTACTCAATGGACTTGGCATCTGATCTAATTATAGTGCATTGGAAAAGAAGTTATAAAGTGTAGACTTGTAAATTATTTAAGCACGAAATAACTATTTATTTTCACATTATACCACAATCCTTAATTCCCATTAGCTTCCAGACTCTAACACTTATTTTATAGAAACTTTTTTCTCATCCCCTTCAGATGAAGCTTACTGTCAAATCTACCCAACTTTATTTGCTACTACCTTGGTTATCTTTAAAAAACAATGAAAACAATATTGTGCATTATGCATGTTTTATCTAAGTTATGAACTTTAAACAAAGTTGTACTTTCTAATCATAGAATTGTTGCTTGAATCTATGTAACAAATCCACCTTTAAATATGCAGAGTTTTAGGGAAGACGTTGTGGACTTCATCATACCAGATATGACCTATACTCTATGATATTGTTTACAAGGACCCTCCTAACAACCTCCAAATTTTCAATACAATATCAACCAACCTAAAAACATACAATTCTAGAATCTTCCAGTGATGTTAGTTTGGTTCTAAGATTGATCACTTTTTTACGTTTATTAAGTCCATGATTCACATAGTAAGCTGTACATCTCTGCCAACTATATTTTTTTGCTCATTGGGCAGTGATATGCTTCACATAGTAAGCTATACATCTCTGTCAAATGTAATTTTTTGCTCATTGGGCAGTGATATGCTCCAAATGTTTCAAATCCAAATGTTTCAACTCCAAATGTTTCAAGTATGCCCTTGGATAAGCTATCATGTAGGGTCATTTAAATATTGTATAATATTTCGTATGAAAATAAGTATTAAAAAAATATATTCTGAGAAGGATTTCCCCGTTGGGAGATATTTAAAATTTATAGGCTTGTTGGGTGAAATTTGTGAATGGTCAGCGTGAAACTCTTCAACCCATATACAGTCTCACTTTAAAATAGACACATACAAACTGAAGAAAAGCTTGTTCCCATTTCCTAGAATTTTGAACAAGGCCAATTCCAAAGACATGGAAGTTAGCTGCTTGCCAATCCTAAAGCAGTCAACAAAATTTGTGAGAGCCTTGTGGTATTATAACCAAGTTGAATGTCGGGGGAGCAACATGAGAAAGTTCTAAACATATAAAGCAGATAGCATTTGTCAAAAACTTGAAATGGACATATCTAAAAAAACGTTCATCCAAATCACATGAAATTTGGAGGGAATAAGCATTGTATTGAGATGAACAACCTATATAAATTTCACGTCACTCTGCTGCACATATTTGGAGAAATTAAGCAATATAACATACATCCAATTTTCCTTTATCTCGATATTAGTTCATCCAGCTACTCTAATTTTTGGTGTTAATATGTACTATACTGAAGGGAACAAGCACACAAAATTTAAGCCAAAATCGATTTGTCATGTGGGAAAAAAACACCATTGTAACCAACAACCATAAGTGAGGCGAAGCAATCTTCTTGACCAACAACTGCCAGATTCTGCGAAATGGCTTCAAGAATTTATTCTCAAACAAAATAAATGCAATAGAAATTTTTTCATATATTTGCAATGATAGAATTAAATCATTCCCACACTCTTCGTGATTTTTCCCCAAAATATTTGACACCACTCCTTATACACTCAATTATATTAATAATAAAAGTAATTACATCAAAATATATGTGAGGGCTAAGGGCCAAAATCAACTCACATTTGTTCAAAGTGTATAAATATTGCAACATCTTCTAACCATAAATATAGTTTCTAAAACCCTAGTATGAACAACCAATCACATAATAACAAGTATGATAGATTTCCATTGACAATTAGTTTGATGGTGCAGTAATATCGCAACCTATTATGGATATTGTAGGGCCAGGACTTGAGAATTTGTTGATTAAAGAATTTGCCTCTTGGAAAGAAGCTTTCACAAGCATCCTAACACTTCCCTACAACATATGAAACTTGGAATTAAGCATGATAATCAATCATATTCATCATGAGAAGTACTAAAACTGAAATCTAAACTAAAATAGTAAATGAACTAGAATTTTCTAAACCAATAGAAATATAATATAACAGAAATATAAATGTAAAAATTTCACTATTCCTCACAAATCAGACCTATAACTTTGTGATGTAAAGTTTATGTAATACAAAATATTCTAAGCACATGCACTGTCCTATTTTATGAAACTCACCTAGGTCAATAGAGGATGCATTTTTGGATTGAGTACGCCCTCGATTCTTGAGGTACCAAAACCGATATGGTTCATATTCTGATGCATGAACATTTAGATCGATACCCAGGCCACTATTTTGTTTTCTTCTTTTCTTTTTCTTTTTAGGGATGAGAAAAATATTCTTTCTCTTCAAAGAGGACTCATATTCACCCAATCCAGGGGTGAAGTCATAATCCAAAAGAGAAATATTTTTGGCCTCATCCAACATTCTTTTAACAAGACCAATCATTTGTTCAATTTTTCTCAAAGTGACAAGAGTCCTATTTTCAATCAACTGAAAAATAACCGAACAACTCCTGTCTAGCTAATTGTAGTGCATCAACATCATTATCAACATTGTTAGTATCCATAATAGTGTTTTTCAGCATCCACATCATTATCAACATTGTTAGTAGCCATAATAGTGTTTTCAGCATCCACATCATGGCTTGGTTCATCTATACTTGTCTCGGGAGGAGCATTGCATGAAGAACATGTTGCATCATTATCCAATAACGTATATAAATCCCACGAGGACCGAAATACAACTAATCAACTTTTATAGCATGCTTGCAAATATTTCCATGGATAGACCATAGGAAAGTACACACCATAAAATTTGGGCGATACCAAGTGACAAGGTACCGCTTGCCAGGAGTGGTTTGACTCCTCACCCAATAAGCATGAGATATGCTCTCATGAGGGAAACAATCACTATATGGAATCATTTTATCTCTTTTAGTTGTTCAAATAGCCTTCTTTTTTCAAAATTTCTTTGAATCGATAAAATGGTTCAACATTTATGAGGAGTACATACAACAACCAATCCATTCTATGGGAACACTTCTTCCTTCTATCAAAAAGAAACTTTGTCTTTAAAAAGAAGTGGTATGACTCCATTGCATTATTGGTCTCTTGATTTATGTGCAAAAAATCTCAGGAACCTTTTACCCACATCCCTACAAGTAAAAAACTAAATTAGTGCATATACCCCATCTTTATTATATACAAAAACAAAAGATACAAGGCAGTGTATGTACACTCACAAATTTTATCACCCAAAACCCAATTCTTGTGGAAATAGTCCAAGAACTTTTCCTCATCGGCATATTTGTTGAAAAAGGCATCAATTGCATTACTGACATCGTCTTTGGAATAATATTTCATGATATGGCCCAATTCTTTATACATTTCACCTAGCTCTTTTTTCACTTGCGGCCAACCAATTCATGGTTTTTGACCATGCCCTTCATACATGCCAAACACATAAGAGAAATTTGCAACATGTAATCCTCCTGCCACATGTAATGTGTTTAAATGTGACATTCAATAAAAAGGTACAAGTTACATTGAAAATAAAAAGATTGGAATTACCTCAGGGCTGCTATTTCATCCAACTAGTTGTCTACCATGAAGGCATTGAATTTCCAATCTGGACAATCTTGGTAACACCTCTGCATGAGTCGATCCAACCATACTGTAATATCCCGTGTTGTATTCTTGGATGATACAACCCACGCAACTGGTACCCCACTTTGCTTCTCATCGAGTGTGACAAGTGTGTATAGTTGATGATGCCATATGCATAGAGCATATCGTAGTCAAATTTAAGTCATCAATATCATTGAATGGCTACAACTAAAATGATCATGCTAAATCACTCATTGACATCACGCTCACCTCGTATTTTTTGGTACTGAATGTAGAATCCATTGCTATTAAGCTATTATTAGATAGCTTCACCATTGTCTCTAGCATCCACTTTGTTTGGATTCCTATTATAAACGAGACATCTCCACCATTGGGATTTTGACATAAAACAATATCATCTTTATGTTTTTTATGCCAAATATTCACACTCATTTCGTCTTCTTGGAGCAACTGATACTTTCCCTTTCTAAAGCAATTGTATATTTTTACGACATCTTTCCTCTTCAAGAAGAAATCTCTATCCCGATATGTCGCATCCATGTCAACATGTTTCTTGATGTGCATTTTACACACCAAATTAACTAACAAATCCCAAGAAAAGCAACTTTCTACATAAGAAACTATGTCCCTTGACAACCTTGGCTTATGCATGGATCTAGGCTCACCCGAAGCATCATGCCTTCCATGACAAGGCCATCCTCTCACGTCTTCATGCTAATACATGTTATAAGTTAATATTGCTACCTCGGGATCTTTAACCATGAACTTAACAATAAAATGGCATTGGCAGCCCCTTTTTTTAACAAATGAATTGACCCTTCGTTTAGTCGATTTGTCTCCCCTTTTATCAGTTGTGCCATATGAACAATAATATCTGCATAAAATATTGCGAAATGTTAATACATATGACAGGTGATAAATGTACCATGATTGCTAACATCCAAACAATTAAATTTTGAAATACTTACACTTCATATCTCAAGGCTGCAGTATCCCTCTTTCCTGGGATTTGTTTTGGCTACGATAGAGACTACAAGGAGCATCAGGGTTTATTTCCTCACCTTTAATAAAGTGGGGCAATCGGTGCAACAGGATTTTTGCAACTCGATCAATGGTTCCATTTTTTCGATGTATTTCAGACCAGACAAGATCTTTACCATAAAAGATGGTCATGTCTTTGGGATCCTGCAACTCTAGGCCCATTAAAGTCTCCCATATGTTCTTCCTTCCCATTTTGTATTGAAGCCTACAAAAAATGTGCAAACACTTGAGATAAGAAGACAAAAATTAATGCTTATTCTCCTTTGATACACAAAATCAAAGTCCATTAGCTTTGTATGAAACAATCAACACATCTAGGATAATTTCACCAAAAAAATAGGGCAATTTATGAATTATAAAAATGTTAAGTTTAAACCAAATAGACTAGCAAGATCACTGAAAGAAACATAATCACAAGATAGACACAGAATTTACCCTGGGAAACCCTCATGGGGTAGAAAACCCAGCAAAGATTTCCTCAATAAGATGATCAACCAAAATACAAGATGTGCTCCCTCCTTCTCTACCTCCTTAACAGACCTCCCAGACAAGTGCGCTACTTTTTTGAGTTGTACAAGTGTGTCTAATGAGGAGCTCACCTCCTCTATTTATATTAGTTCCCGACTGACTAAAAACCCTAATGGGGCCGACCTCTCCTGGAGAAGTCTAATAACCCCTAAAATATAAGATCAGGGCGGACCCCCACATGGTGGGTCTAATAACCCTAGTTACCACAACCCGTCGGAAGAATAATTATCTCCGGATACATAATAGGGTTACCTCGGAGGGATGAAACATCTCCGGAATAATAATGTACAAATATAATATTCTTAGAAGTTACAATATTCAACACTCCCCCTTAATGAGAAGGATATTATAACAATGTCTACAGGATCAAGGAGTCATCGACTACATCATACATGATACATCTATAAATCATCGGAAGCTTTCTTCAATTCATCATCATCAGTAACTTAACCAGTTACTGGAACATCAATGTCATCAGCATCGTCATCACACAATCATCAGCATCGTCATCACACGATCATCAGCATCGTCATCACACGATCATCAGCATCTTCATCACACGATCATCAGCATCGTCATCACACGATCATCAGCATCGTCATCACACGATCATTTTACAGGGTGATCAATCCTGCTCTCTTTAGGACATAGGTCCATGGATGATACAATCCAGATCAAGTTCCAGGATGATCAGTCCTTATCACTTTAAGACAAGTCTCATGTCTAGGGACGATGCAATCCCATCATGTACATTTTCAACCCAGTTCATGGACGATGCAGTCCTCATACGTGCCTTTAAGACAAGTCTCATGTCTAGGGATGATGCAATCCCGATCAAGTTCCAGGATGATCAGTCCTTATCACTTTAAGACAAGTCTCATGTCTAGGGATGATGCAATCCCGATCAAGTTCCAGGATGATCAGTCCTTAACACTTTAAGACAAGTCTCATGTCTAGCGACGATGCAATCCCGATCAAGTTCCAGGATGATCAGTCCTTATCACTTTAAGACAAGTCTCATGTCTAGGGACGATGCAATCCCGATCAAGTTCCAGGATGATCGGTCCTTATCACTTTAAGACAAGTCTCATGTCTAGGGACAATGCAATCCCGATCAAGTTCCAGGATGATCAGTCCTTATCACTTTAAGACAAATCTCATGTCTAGGGACGATGCAATCCCGATCAAGTTCCAGGATGATCAGTCCTTATCACTTTAAGACAAGTCTCATGTCTAGGGACGATGCAATCCCATCACATACATTTTGAACCTAGTTCAGGGACGATGCAGTCCTATCTTCAATTCTCGAAGACATCATGTCTACAGCTCTCTTTAGGACTGAAGTCCAGGGATGATCCAATCCTCTTTCTTTCTCGGAGACACTTGTCTACGGCTCACTTTAGAAGTTGAGTTCAAGGATGATGCAATCCTCACATGTATTCTCATCAATACATCTATTATCAAAAGCATCTATTCTCACCAATACATTTATCATCAAAAGCATGTATTCTCACCAATACATCTATCATCAAAAGCATGTATTCTCACCAATACATCTAACATCAAGAGCATGTATTCTCACGAATACATCTAACATCAAGAGCATGTATTCTGACTAATACATCTAAAATCAAGAGCATGTATTCTCACGAATACATCTAACATCAAAAGCATGTATTCTCACTAATACATCTAACATCAAACGCATGTATTCTCACTAATACATCTAACATCAAAAGCATGTATTCTCACTAATACATCTAATATCAAACGCATGTATTCTCACTAATACATCTAATATCAAAAGCATGTATTCTCACTAATACATCTAACATCAAACGCATGTATTCTCACTAATACATCTAATATCAAAAGCATGTATTCTCACTAATACATCTAACATCAAAAGCATGTATTCTCACTAATACATCTAACATCAAAGGCATGTATCTATCACCAAAAGCATGTATAAGTAAAAACTAAGTATTCTAAGCATAAGAGTCTTAAATCTAAATATTTCTAAGTATCTAGGTGTAGTGAACAAGTAACCTTATCATCGACCTTGTTGTTCGATGAGACAATCTCATCATCAGTGACTATACTACTCCCCCTTTCGAGGAGGGTCCTTTTGAACTACACCAAGCTTGTCTCGGAAGTATTCAAATTTCACTCGAGATAGAGGTTTGGTCAAGATATCAGCAATTTGATCCTCAGTGTTCACATACTCGAGCTTGATAGCTCCTCTCTGCACCATATCTCATATATAAAAGTATCGGATCTCTATGTGTTTTGACTTATCATGGAATACAGGATTTTCTGTCATCTTAATGCAGCTTTGATTATCACACATAATCACAGTGGGATCCATTTCTAAGCCAAACACTCCAGATAATAACTTCCGAAGCCACACTGCTTCACATCTGGCAGAGCAGGAAGCTATATATTCTGCTTCAGCAGTACTGAGGGCCACACTAGATTGTTTCTTGCTGAACCATGAGATCATGGCAGATCCGAGACCATAACATCCACCTAAAGTACTCTTTCTGTCTGAGACACTACCTACCCAATCAGAATCTGAGTAACCATGTAATCAGAGTTCATGACCTCCAAGATAATATAGACCAAAATCTAATGTACCTTTTAGGTACCTCATCACATACTTTGCAGCTATTAAGTGAACCTTTCTAGGCTCTACTAAATACTGACTCAGGGTATTTACAGCAAAGCATATATCTGGCCTAGTATTTGTTAAATACATCAATGACCCAATGATTTGTCTATATAGAGTTAGGTCTACTAATTCCGATGAGTCATTAACTAATAACTTCAAGTTGGAGTCCATGGGAGTGGCCATGGCTTTACACTCCAACATATCAAATATTTTTAGAATCTCCACAACATACTTACCTCGATTTAGAAAGATTCCTTTTGGTTCTTGCCATACTTCTAGACCCAAGAAGTAGTGCATTAATCCGAGATCTTTCATCTCGAATTCTGAAGAAAGCTTCTTCTTGCTTTCAATAATCAGTTTCTCATTTCCAGTTAGAAATAGATCATCTACATATAACAACAGTATAACTGGTTCATCATCCATCACTTTAAGATAAAGATTGGGATCATCTTTACTCTTGGTAAAGCCCATGTTTGTTAAGAAATTGTCAATCCTTCCGTACCAAGCCCTGGGAGCTTGCTTCAAACCATATAATGCCTTTTTCAGTTTGCATACATGAGTCCTCCCGTCTTTAACCTCAAACCCTTGTGATTGCTCTATGTATACTTCTTCTTCAATTACACCATTCATAAAAGTTGTCTTAACATCCATTTGGTGTAATTTCCACTTCATCATAGATGCAAGTGCCATGATAGTTCTAATTGAAGTATACCTAGCAACTGGTGCAAATGTTTCTTCATAGTCAATTTCCTCCTTCTGAGAGAATCCTATGGCTACAAATCTTGCCTTGTATTTTTCAATGCTACCATCTGCAGCATGTTTTATCTTGAAAATCCATTTGGAAGAAACCACACTTTTATCTTTTGGTTTGGGAACTACATCCCAAACATCATTTTTCATTATTGATTGATATTCTTCTGTCATTGCTTCTACCCATTCTTTCTTCTGGGCTGCTTCTTCATAGCTAGTAGGTTGTTGATATACAATATCACACACCAAGGCCATATAGTTGGACACTATCTTAGGTTTCTTTATTTCTCTAGTGGAGCCTTCAAGAGCTCCATATCTTTCAGGTCCTTGAATAATATCTCTAGCGCATGCTGGCCTTCTTTTCTTAGATGAATCTTTGATAGAAGGTTCTTGTGGTTCCAACATGTCATGATCTTCTGGTGAATCATCTTCAGGGATGTGCACAGCCTCTGTGATTCTAGGAGGTGTATCTTCTTCATAGGTTTCTTCAAGTTGACACTTCCTGGATTTCTTGAGAGCTGCTTCTTCATCAAATGTTACATCTCTACTTATTTCTATATTATGAAAACCTGGAATGTAGATTCTGAAGGATTTGGATGATTCACAATATCTGACAAATATTCCCTTCTTACCAGAAGGATCCAACTTGGTTCTCTTTTCTTTTGGAATGTGGATGTACACAGGACACCTAAATATTTTGAGATGACTCACCTCAGGCTTCTTTCCTGTAAACACTTCTTCTGGAGTTTTGAATTCAAGAGCACTATGGGATAGTCTCTTTTGCACATAGACTGCTGTCCTAGATACTTCAGCCCATAGATACATGGGTAGATCTTGATCATGTATCATAGTCTTTACAGCTTCCATGATAGTTCTATTTTTCCTCTCAGCAACCCCATTTTGTTGGGGATTGTAGGGAGTGGTTAGTTCCCTCTTAATTCCATCTTCTTTACAAAAGTCTTCAGACTCCTTTGAAGTATATTCTCTGCCATTATCTGTTCTGAGAATCTTGATTTTATTTTCTGAGAGATTTTCTGTTAGGGCCTTGAATTCTTTGAATTTTCCAAAGACTTCATTCTTACCTTTTAAAAAGTATATCCAATTATTCCTTGAATAGTCATCAATGAATGAGAGATAATACCCAAATCCACTTAGGGAAGTAGTGGGCATTGGTCCACATACATCATCTGAGTGTATTAGCTCCAGAATGTTCTTAGTCTTTGTTTCACTCTTTGGAAAAGGGTTCTTGACATTCTTCCCTTTCTTACAACCTTTACATGATCCATTATGATCACCCTTCAGATCTGGTAATCCTATGACCACCTTGCTTACATAGGGTAAGGCTTTGTAGTTAATGTGAGATAGTCTTCTATGCCATAGCTCACTGGGGCTAGAGGTTTCATGAGCAAGGGAAACTTCTGGATGACCCTTGAGCTTATAGAGACCTCCTTCTTCTTCACCAATGATAACTGCATCTTTAATTGATTTTCCTTTGGACCACATGAGTACTTCTTTCATTTTCAAGGGTGTTCCAGAATCAAGCTTGTAGCTTGCTTCACCAATTCCCTTGATGTGATATTGATAATCATCTCATAGAGATGCCTTTTGAGGTGAAGACTTTTCTTCAAGTCTTGAGAGAGATTTCTTTTGACCTGTCATGTGCTTTGAAGCACCACTATCAATGAGCCATGTATCTTCTCTAGGAGACACAGATCCAAAGAGTGCAGAAAATAGGACATCTTCTTCTGGATCTTCTCTCTTTACTTTAGATCTTTTCCTTTGAGGCCTTTCCTCTTCTTCTTCTTCTTCTTCTTCTTCCCCTACTTCTTCTTCACTATCATCTTCTGCCATATGTGCATGATGTCTTTTGTGAACAAACTTCTTCTTCTTCTTTGGAGAAGAACAGTCTTTAGCATAGTGTCCTAGTTTAAGACAATTATAACATTGGACTGTGGAGAGGTCTCTTTCTGAGTTTGAACCTCCTTTCCTTTTGAATTTATGAGAGGGTTGAGACCTTTTGTAGTTCACTTTCTTGAAGTGGCCTCTCTTTCCTCTTTTAGTGTGGGTGGCCAAAGCTTGGTCATCCTCTTTGAGAAGAGCTTCTCTATTGGCTACCCTAGCCTTTTCTTGAACACAATCCTCCCATACTACATCAAACTTCATGCTTTCTTTTTTGGCACACATAGTTTGTATGAATGATTCCCAAGGTCTAGAGAGACCATTTAGGGCAGTCATCACAAGTTCATCTTCATCAAGAGTATCACCAATGGCATCTAGTTGCTCCTTGATTTGGGAGACCCTTGAGAAGTAGTCTTGAATGGATTATCCTTTGTGCATCTTGGTACTTTTCAACTAAGTCCTTAGGTTCATCTTCCTATTGATGTTCTTTCCTTCATACATTCTTCCTAGGGCATCATACATTTCCTTTGGAGTCTTCTTGGAGGCCACTTGGGGAATCAAGTGGTCTTTAATAGAGTCAGCTATAATTCTCTTTGCCCTAATCAAATCCTTCCTATGCTTCTCTTTGGCTTCATCTCCTTCCGGTTCTGCAACTTCATCCTTGACATATTGAGCAAGATCATTCTCTTCAAGAATGAGACCAATTCTGTATTTCCATGCTCGAAAATTCTCTATACCTTCTAGCTTGTCTTCAAGCTTAGTGTTTGGAGCCATCTTCTCTTGGGGGAGTCCAAGAGATAAGAGACAGAGTAGTGCTTACCTGGAAATATTACCTTTTTACTTTTCTGGATTCTGGGACAAAAATTTTGGTTTATCACACTTTTGGTAAAACTAGGGTTTGACTTTCCCGGAGTTCTACCTAACCAAAAAGTTCAATCTAGGGCTCAAAAGATTGGTTTTGAGAAGGGCTATCCAGCCATGTAATCAGAATGTAACAATACCAACGTTTTGTTGAAACCCTAATTTTCACCGAAGAGAGAGAGAGAGAGAGATTCTTACCTTGTGAAAGATGTCCTATTCAGGATAGCTCTGATACCATGTTAAGTTTAAACCAAATAGACTAGCAAGATCATTGAAAGAAACATAATCACAATATAGACACAGAATTTACCCTGGGAAACCCTCATGGGGTAGAAAACCCAGCAAAGCTTTCCTCAATAAGATGATCAACCAAAATACAAGATGTGCTCCCTCCTTCTCTACCTCCTTAGCAGACCTCCAAGACAAGTGCGCTACTTTTCTGAGTTGTACAAGTGTGTCTAATGAGGAGCTCACCTCCTCTATTTATATTAGTTCCCGACTTACTAAAAACCCTAATGGGGCCGACCTCTCCTGGAGAAGTCTAATAACCCCTAAAATATAAGATCAGGGTGGACCCCCACATGGTGGGTCTAATAACCCTAGTTACCACAACCCATCGGAAGAATAATCATCTCCGGATACATAATAGGGTTACCTCGGAGGGATGAAACATCTCCGGAATAATAATGTACAAATATAATATTCTTAGAAGTTACAATATTCAACAAAAAAAACCTAAAATTTATGATGAGCACACATCTGCAAATTCCCATACATCTATATTAGTGTTATTTTAAATGTTGATTTTATTTTGAGAGCCAAATGTAATAAAGTAATTCCAGATATGATTTGTTTCATTACAAAAAACATACAAACTGCACTAGACCTAGAAAGATAGAATACCAAAGTATTGGTCACAGACATTGAAATTTTCAAATTGCCATGGAGGAACTTCGATGTATAGATATTATGGAACCTTGATGGTGAAACAAAATTCATAGCAACATACTTTTTCAATATTAAAATAACATCATACACAGTTTAAACAACTGTAGATATACCAAGGAGAAGAGGAAAATGCATTATCCCAAAACTTTAGCATGTACTCCACAATACAATTTTCTAGAGGTATTTGAAGTACATGAGCAAGGACAGAGAATTGCGGGCCTACTATTTCCAACACATACTTTTCCACTAATTCCAAAGCTACATCAAGACCAACCCATTGCATGAAAAGCATTAGAAACTATATTTTCAAACATGCACTAATTAATATTACATCAAATTATACTTTGAAATATCTAAATTGGCATACACTTTAATAACTTTCCATGTTTAGTAAATTTGCATATGCTTTAAAAGAAAGTTGCAGTAGTTGCATAGATTGTTGAGAACATGTAGCAGTTGATATACAAAGCTAACTGCTACAACTTTTCTTTCTTAAATTCATAAGAAATAATGTTACATGCTCGACAGTAGCTAGTGCACTGAATATTTTGATACCATTCTTTCGAGTATAATGAATTCACTAAATAAAAATGATATTTACAAAATTAATATTTCTTAATGAATCTGAAGGAAATAATTTTACAAAAGAGATTGAACAGCCTTGATTGTGGCTCATAGAAATTCCTTAACACTAGATGTTTAACATGTCTTATTTATCCTCTAAGACTGCATTATGTCACCCACATCCATGAAAAAATTTAACATCATAGTAGGTATGTATTTGAGAAAGTAGACATATGTAAAAAGAGCACCCTTTTGAGACCAAGAAGTTATTATAATTGGCAAAAAAATATCTAATGGCAGCATTTATCAGAAACCTAAGATTCCACATGCTCTTATCAATCAATTTAAATTTCTCACAAAAGATAAATATAACTAGAGTGAATTCTTTAGACTAATTTGCAAGTTACACAATAATTTAAAAGATACGCAATAAGGATTTGTATCTTAATTACACATAATGTAAAGTACCAGAACATTCAAAACTCATTTAGCAAGTTAAACCATTGATATTGAGCTATGAGAATCTTATATCCAAAAAATTAAAGCATAAGGTTAGAAGCATAATTATTCTTTTTACTTTTCATTTTCTTGTGCAAATCATAAAGCCTCCTCTTAAAGATCATATTCATGTAATCCAGAGAATTTTCTTATGTTTTTTTATTCTTCTCTGTACAAATCAAAGTAATCAACAAATTTTACAAGTTCTGGATTCAACTTTCTTGGAGATAGTTGCATTACTGCCAAAAGCCTTGAATGTTGGTCAAGTTTCAAACAAAATCTAGAATGTATCAACATAGCTTCTTTTTGTTTACAGATATAATTTTAAATTTGTAATGCCTGAATTTATTTTATAGGGCTCTACTGTCTTGAGGAGGATTTGGAAAGATTCAAGAAAAATCTCGAATGTATCACCAAAACCCCTTTCGTTTACAGATATAATTTCAAATTTGTAATGCCTAAATTTATTTTCCGAGGCTCTACTGTCTTGGGAAAGAATGGCATGCCACTCATCTAATAAGTTGTAATTTTCATGGGGTTTAGACATAGTTGGGATTTTGATAACGAAAACATTTGGGGAACCTTGGTGTTTTCTGTGTTATCTTGGTAGGCTTATGGTAGGATTCTTCGAAGAAAAAAACCTGTCAACAAATTTTACAAGTTTTGGATTCAAGTTTTGAAATACAAATCATTCATCCTTGCCACGTCCTCTTGTCACCAATGCTTCTAAATTCATGAATTCAGAAGTACTCATGTCCTCATTCCTCCATGTTTCCAAAGCCATCAAATTATTTTCTCAACATCTTTTACCTGTTATTCAATGACCTTCCACTAATTTATAAGAGTATTAAAAGTGGAGGCCATTGGTCAGCCTATCACCATCTTTCATCTTGAGGGAATATAGTGGAGGATTTGTTGCTTAAACATAAAACTATAGTTGATGGTCCATATCCTCCATGGGTATGTATGCAAATTCTTTGAACTTAATAGACCGACTTCTTAGATTAGTTGAGCACTGCAAATAAATTCAAGTGGAAGTGAAAAGTTTAAATTACATATTTTTCTAGCCCACATGGTTGAAGGCATAGATAACATGATAAGTTGGCAAAGAGTCTCTTCACATCTACCTATGCTCTATTGTTTCCTCGGCACTCTCACAAACTAGAGGGATAATTGCAAACTTAATGAACAATGCATAAATTTTCTCTGTTGATTCCAAATCCTTTCGTGTTTGCCATTTCTTGGGTTCTAATTGAAAAAAAACAACAGAGAAAAAAAACAACAGAAAAAAGAAAAAAAACGTTGATATGAAGCTTGTTTGATCAACCTTACCTGTTTAATATCCCCGTGAGATAGGGAGCAGGGGATCAATCGAGCGGAGGGTGCATAGTCTGGGTGCGGGAGCTGTTGGGTGTAGGAGGGAGTGTATCCACGAATCCACGTTCAAATTTTGGCTCCATGCATTAACTACGTTGAGGTGGATGGAGTTGAGTGTATTAATGCATGGAGGTCAATGGTTTGGGGACCTGCAGCGCCTGATCGGAGAGCTGGAGTCATAGGTAGGATGGAGACAGAGGTAGAGCTGAAGTCAGAGGTCGAACGGAAAAGGAGGGCATGTTGTTAAGGCTCTCTCGATGACACCCGGTGGGCCCCGGGTGCATATCGTTGAGAGAATATCCCACTCCATCAAATTGCCAACAACATTTGACCTAACAGTTTTAAAAAATGAGTGGTTTTTCCATAACGGTATAGGCCACTTAGCATCGAAGGAAGTAAGTGCTGAAAGTATAAATCATCTTACGAAGTATGCCAAATAGAATAAATAATTATTAAAACTAATATACAACCATACAAGATTTTTGTTTAGATTCTTAAATCCCATTTATTCATACTTATATATTATTATTTGTATCAAGTAAAATAGTTTTCAATAATCAATTATTTTTCGGTAATGGTATAGGTCACTTAGCATTGAATTCATTAAGCACTGAAAGTATAGATAATCTTACGAAGTATCCCAAATACAAAAATAATTATTAAAACTAATATACAACCATACAAGATTTGTGTTTAGATTCTTAAATCCCATTTATTCATACTTATATATTATTATTTGTAATTGTGTTCAATGGCATACAATTGACATTAAATTGTTGCCCAACTATTATAATTTAAATAATAATAATAAATATTATTAAAATTCATATTTTATTTAAAGGTCAAAATTTGATTTTTATAAATCTAAAATAACACATTAACCTCTTTCCAAACTATTATAATTTAAATAATAATAATAAATATTATTAAAATTCATATTTTCTTTAAAGGTCAAAATTTGATTATTATAAATCTAAAATAACACATAGAATGAGCACATAGATTTTCAAATTCTCTTTCCAAGGTCAAAATTTGCTTATTATAAGTCTATTATAAAAAAAAATGAAGGGTTGGTGCAAGGTAATGATACCCACTTATGACACGTAAGTTGTAATGGCATGCTGAAAAAATAGAAATCTTATCCTTAAAATGAATTATTAGAGGTGCCTACAAACATTTTTAGAATTAGGTGTAAAAATATGAAATGTAGAAAAACGAACCACCTTTCAGAATATATAACTTTTATTCATGTAAAAGTGGTATAACCACCCCAAAATGTCATTATTTTAAGATTGGTACGTTATTTTTTCTCTAAAACATAATGCATATGTTTGTGTTGGTCCATCGGTTTGTTATGTAAATTGTCAATTTATGAGGAAAACAATATGTAGAGGCATAGGCAACAGATGAACCTTGTGCAGGGCTATTTTTTCCAAAATTTTAAAAGTTAATTTTACACTTTTTTTTAATTACGAAAGTCAGTGAAGCCTTAAAATGACATGGTCGAGTGTTGGTCCACTATATCATGGTCTGAACATAATCAAAAAAAGTTTTTTTAAAGCTTGTAGGTATTCTTGTACTCTTGTGCAGGTTCTTTTCCGTTCTCAAAATAGGTAAGCCAATAAAGAGTTATAGTCCAAATAAATGACCTATGTTTTGTACAAATTTGACATGAGTGCAGTTAAAAATTAATTAAAAATAGAAAACAATAACATATCTATTCAAAAAACATATAGTTAGAATCTACACACAGAGCTCGACAAGTGTGTGCAATTTCATCTGTAGTGCAAAAGTGTAGCATATGCAGAACTAAGTGTGAAAAACATGAAGTTACAAAAATTGGTGTATTCTTCCATAAATCAAACCGAGCCTCAAGGTTTGGCAATCTGAAGCTAATACCAAACTTGCAAGGGAACCAAAAATAATTTGAATCAAGACACGCGTGTGCAAAAAATGCGCGCACGTGTAGATGCGCCCAATCATTAGTGTGTGCGCACATGTAGATGCGCACACTCGTTACTGTGTGCGCACATGTAGATGCGCACATGTGTTGTGTTTTACACCTTAATTTTTATCTATCTCTCCCTAAACCCCCCCCCCCCCTTATCTATAACCCCACCCCTCTTCTCTTCCTATCTACCACATCCCCCCCCTCTATTCCACTCTACCCAATCCCTCCTCACTCCCTCACCCCTCTCGTATCTCCTTCACCACAAGGGTTAGGAGATATATTATTACACAAAATCACTAACTCCCATTATCCTCATGTACATATAAATCTTCATCCT